>CM055605.1:2565101-3855203 GCA_029379385.1 Quillaja saponaria | reverse complement strand
GAGTTCATTTGCTTTCCTTCTAAAATTTGGGTGAAGTTAGGCTAACTTAGCTATTCAAGCATAGGATTCGAGTGTCTAAGTGTGCACGGGGTATTGAAATTTTCCAAGACTGTCACACATTACTATGAACAGAACATACATAGATATAAGTAACAATTTTTTTGCCCTCTCTTTAGCGTTGGAATTTCTAATGCACCACATTAACACATGGAAGTTATTTATACATTTATGCCCGGCATTCAAGAATTGACGCCAAAAGCTCAAATTTAAACCAAAAAACTTTGTTGTTCTAGTGGTCAATATCTTATCCCAGAAAACCTTCAACAACGGATATCAAATGAAAATATCTTTTAAACATGTCAGGACCAACGCTATAGCCATTTTCGAAGCATGAGCTCTAAGCAATCCAAATTCAACGAAAGCTTTCAAGAAACCTTATAATGCCACTACATTTACACGTGAAAGTTTTTTATTTATTGTCAAATATCAAGATAGCTCAATCTAATTCACTACAAAACTAGCAGTAAAACAAATTGATCATTAGAATTCCAATCCAAAACAAAAAAACAAAGAAACAAAATGAAACAAATAACTTTTGAGTCTAAGAAAGGAACTTACAATGCCACTGTAGATTGTAGAATTGCGAAACGTTCTGTTGTTGGTACTCGCAAACTCATTCATCTCTTATAAGTACCTCAACAGACACTGACAATAGCAAGTGCAAGCAAGATTGCTACACTTTCATCTTCATTTGCAATGAAAGTTCCATGCTTTTTTAGAGAAAAAGAAAATACGAAGAGGAGAGAAAATCAGAGGGAAAGTGAAAGAATAAAAAAAAAAACAACTAACACAACTGAATTCTTACACCAGACTCGCATCTTAAATACTGAAATGCTTATTTATTGTTTTGATCCTTGAAGATTACGTCATTTCCAATTTTGGTCATTAAAGAATTCTATTTTCTAATCCAATTTTTTGATATTTAATTTTTTCTATTTTAGTCCTCCAAGATTTAATTGTTTTTCTAATTAAATTCTCAATAGATTCAAAATTATTAAATTAGATACAATCTAACAAAGTTAGCTAACTTTTTCTAGGAAATTATGAAAAAGTGAATATTAATGAATGACAAAAAAAATGTTACTTACATTTAAAATTAGAAAAATAAATATGAATATTGACTCAATAATTAAAAAAAATTAATTTCTCAATTTTAAATATTACACTACAATTTACTTATAATTTTTTTTGGAAACAAACATTTTTCATAGATCATAATTTTTTTTAAAACCATATCAATTAATTATGATGTGTTCCATTTAATTTAAATATTTTAGGTTGATTAATAATCTAACTTTAAAAATTTAATAGTTTTAGAGGTTACTGCTTTAAAATACATTTTCTATAATAAGGGACATAATTTTTAATATAGTTCTCAAACAATTTTTTTTATTTTTGATTTAGTAGTTCTATCTTGAACTGGTTTGTCTTATTATCTAAATTTTTTTTTTTCATGAATAAAATTTTAATATCATTTTTAGATAAAATTACCTCTGCACTAATATAAATTTTTAGATAACTAACTAAACACAATAATAAATTGTCAAGAGGAATAATTATCTCATAATCTCCATGGATAGAATCAATTCTCTCCAGCATTAATTTTCAAATGACAAATCAAACATTATTTTACTACGTACTCTAAAAGAAACATTATTTACTTGAATCCTCATTTCTTCCATATTACTCCATGTTTTTTGCCACCTCCAATAGGGCTACGATTTGCATTGCGACTAATAAGAGCACAGCTTATCCACCATTTTTGTGGTTGAGGGAGCTAACAGAACTTCTATTTTTTCTTTTCTTGTAACCCATTTAACATTTGATACTCTTGCTGAGAGGACAAACACAAGTCAAGTCGATTACTTGAATATCGATTCTAACATTTGTGCACAATAATCAGGATTTGTATACATGTTTGCTTTCTATTTTCAAGGCACATTTTTATCAATTTCTCTGAAATCATATGCTTTTAGATAGTATGGAAAAACTATGTAGTTCACATATGTATTTCTTATTCTCTCTTTCGTGCATATGCTTCTAGTCAATAGAGAAGTGTGATAATCGGTCGGCAAAGAAAAAAAGCAAGACAAATGGAAGAATTAATCTTTCTTTGATGCATTTTTATTAATCTTAATAATGGAGAATATAAATATACAGATCATACACATATGTAACAAGTCCTTTGCTGATGTTTAAGGCTATATATGATTAATCAGAATAGCGATCCGAAAGACCACATCATCAAACAAAAATTGTAGTTGCTGACTGATGTAACGGAAGACTCTGTAACTTGAGGTGTCAGGGAAGAAGAGAGGTATGAAAAGTGTGAAGAATATGGCAAAGAAGATGGTTTCCGTGATCAGAACAAGATGTGCAAGCCAAACATGTCTGCTTACGTACTACTAGATATACACCTCCCAACAATGGCATGACAATCTAAGAGAAGTGAGCAACAGAAATCATCTGCATCAATGGTACTCCCAGACTCCTAGTTAGCTCTTATAGTATTTCTTTTATTCATATAGGGTAAGGAGTTGCTTGCAAGAAAAGTGTCAGAAAAACCAATTCTGATACCATGTCTCAAATGACCACTTCAACCTAGAAGGATGCACTATTTGGAGAAGACACATAATTTGGTTCATGATCTCTTACACACAGTAATAGACACCAAAAGATAATTGTGTTCTTTGTACCTACCTTTAGGATAGTTTGTAAATGATGAAAGTCAGCTCTAAGCAGTAAAAAGATTTATTTGGCTGTTACACTATGCTTGTTAGATATGGAAATTTGAAAGGGAATGTATATTTCTTTTGATGCTCCTTATATTCACAAAAAGACAAGCCCAACACAAGATCGATGCATACATACCTTTCTGAATTGAACCACTTTTTCCATGTATAGGTATGGCATCATCATTTACTATCTTAATGAAATCACATACCAAATTTCTGGGCTTATTAACCATTTCAGATCAGCCAAAAGAGGGACTCGTCACCTCCTCCTCCACACTCTATCTTTCAAATTTATTACTATCCAACTAAACCATTTCATCCCTTATTCCTGCCAATCATTTTCTTAATTTTTCACATCATATTTCTCATTGTTTATCTTTAAATAAAATGGAAAACTATTCCTAATTTCAGCCTCTGAAATTAGTAATTTCAACCTCTTAGATTTGGTGATTTTGAATCTTTTTCTACTCTAAATCTCATTTAGGTAAGTGAGTATCTTATTAAATTGTTGTATATTCTTTTATCATACTTTCTAGTGATTGTATTCATATTTCTAAGAGTTTTCATGGTAATTTTTGAAACTATCTTGGATATTATTGTAGGGATTTAATTTTTATAACACTTTAAAAATTTATTTGAATCTCATTATGATTATAAGACTATTTAATTAAGATGACTAAATCTTAATATTTTTTAATATTATAAATAATAATTTTGTTAGTTTAGCTATTAGAGAATTTAAATAGAAGTACATTAATGTAATATAAACATGCCTTTGACAAATATGTTACAAAGTATGTCTAAATAGATTGGGCATGGTTTTATCTTTAATAAATTAAATCATATTATTTTAGCCTGAAATAATATATGTGAGTACCTTCAAGCCAGGTTTTGTTGTTGTTCTATTGGAGTTTGAGATATGCATTTGACTTTGTAGTTTTCATAGTCGTCAAGTAGTGTTTCATGATGAGAAAAATAATAATTTATCTAGAACTCAATAAATATTCTAAACTATTTTAATTAGTAGGATTTAGATTACCGATTTGGTTTACCTATGATTTGATTTTCGTAGTTTTATTTTTAATTTTAATTCATAAAAAAGAGAATAATTAGAAATAGGAATTAATTGTAAAAAAAATTATAATCATATTAGTATTAAAATAAGAAGGGATAAAAATAAATAAATTAGTAAACAATTCATAATATAAAAGAAATTGAAGTTATATATCTATATATATAGAAAATTGTTTTGGGGATCACTTTGACCAGTTAAGGAAACCCAACTGAAAAAGTTAGTGGTCCAGCTGGTTTCCATTGGGCCCCCTGTAGTTAGCTTCCCAGGACCACATAAGTTACTACCATGGGCCTTTGCTTAGTGGCTTGGTACGGGAACTTAACTCCCACCCCTTCACACTGCTAACAGTGTGTGGGTTTGTTGATTTATTTATTTATTTTTGACAATTAGACTTGATTGTTATTATTATTTTTTTCCTCCCTCAATTTCTTTGCATGTTCTACTAAGACTCCTTATTTCGAAGTCTACGAACAATTGATTTTTATGTTAACTTATGCTCAATATTTTTTCTACTCAATTTTTTGTTATTTTCTCATAATACCCTCATTTTAATTTCTTTTTTAATTCTTTACTATTTTTTATGATTTATTTTTTAAAATTATAGCAAAATAATAAATGAAACAACTTAAAGTAGTGTATTAATAGATTCAAAAAAAATATCATTACATTTTTAATTTAGTAAGAAAATATAGTTAATTTATATTATACTAAAAGACAAAACACGTTTAAGTTGTCTTCTGACTTTTTAATATAGTTTTTGTTATATTGTAAAAGTATAGTGACATTTTTTGTTTGGTAACCAAATTCAAGAAATAAGTCACTTGGAAAAACTGCAAAGACCAATTTATAAAATCTTGTAGCGGCGTTTGTTTTATGGTGATGAAAAAGAATTAATAAAAGAAGACTAGAACGACTCTGTTTCTTATTTATACTTTCCCCTCTTTCGTTTTTCTAACTTGTCATTTTTGTGCGCAAAGTAGCTGCAGCTGGGATTCAAGCTCAGTGGGGGTTTATGGAAGATCATTTAAACATACCAATAGATATGAGCAACGGAAGTAGGAGGGCAAGATGCAACCAGAGGATGAAGAATTTGAAGGCAACTGATCACTCCTCAATTCCCAATTCAAGTGGACAGCGCCAGGCAAATAAGCATATGATTCATGAGTTGTATGATGCCATTAAAGATGGAGATGTTGATCGCTTTGTTGACGCACTGGAACGAGTTTTACTTGAGAAGAATCTTTCTCTGACTGCCATATCCGATCAAGTCACCCCTTCTGAAAATTCTATGCTTCATGTAGCAATAACATTTGGGCATGAAGAGATAGCAAAACTTGTTGCTCATCACTTTCCTACTCTTATTAACAGGAGAAACATCTGTGGTGACACTGCACTTCATATTGCTGCTAGAACTCCGAGGTCCAACTCTAACTTGATCAATGCTCTTCTAGAGAGAACAAATATGAATGATGACCAATCCCAAGAGTCAATGATAACAATAACTAGGATAAAGAATGAGCTTGGAAACACTGCTTTGCACGAAGCTGTTATGATCAGAGGGAATCTCAATCAGGTCGGAACCCTTGTTAAGGAGGATCCAGAAGTGGTACATTATCTAAACGAGGCAGGTAAATCTCCATTGTATCTTGCAGTAGGCATTGACAAGTCTTGAGGTTTTATTGCAAGTGCCATTTAAGAATATTATTGAGGAGCCACTTCAACAAGGAAACTCACCACTTCATGCTGTCATTTTTGTAGGTAAATGTGCAACATAGATCTATGTATTTTGTAGTATTTCCTCTTTTGTTCTCATGAAAATCCTGTAACATTTCCTCCTTAAAATTTTTTAATATAACCATCGTAGGTTGATATATTTTCTTTCTAACATTACTTTTCATTAATTGTCAATGGATTAATGATCAGTGAATTAGAACAATCAGAATAATCAATACTGCTATCGAGTTATAAAATTCAAACATACATGTATATTATATATGATATATGTGATACACTTTCTTTTATTTTGTAGGTTTAAAAAATGAACAAATGCAGTCTGGACTCTTGATTAAGATTTGGTGTGGTACCATACACGTCGCATATAAACTACTACGTAAAAAAAAAGATTTAACACCACCTTCCAAACAAGGTATGTAATTACTTATCAGTCAAAACTCGTGTAAAAAGAATATTATCAAAAATCACAACAAATATATATATTAAAAAAAGGTAGCAACAAGATCCATAATCACACATAAACCGCGGCCATAATCACTGTTATCATTTATTGACATTGGTATACTTAGGACATCGTTAATTTTTTATTTATTTTCTTGTCTATTTAGAAATTTTATAAAAAAAAAAGATGATAGACATGTCAATTTATTAGTGGTCCACTTAGTAAGTATCCCTCAACTGTGATATGCTGATAATGTCACATGTCAATGCTGAATGAAAGACAATCATTTTAATATATATATATATTATGTTGAGCAGATTGGATGGAACTAATACTAGAGCAAAAACTAGAGTTAATGTATTCAAAAGACGAAGAAGGAAACAATCCACTTCATTATGCTGCAAGGAAGGGCTATCTTAAAGGCGTTCGTCTACTATTAAAGAAAGACAGGGAAATTGCCCTAGAAAGCAACTCAAAAGGCCTCCTCCCTATTCATCTTGCATGCAAAGAAGGCCATATTGATGTGGTGAAAGAGTTTCTTCAACAAGAATGGCTTCATCCAATTGAACTGCTCAGTAAAAGTGGTCAGAATATTCTTCACATTGCAGCAAAGAGCAGGAAAGATCATGTGGTCAAGTACATACTAAGAAACAAGAATCTCGAAAAGCTTTTGGATCAGCAAGACAGGAAAGGAAATACTCCTCTGCATTTGGCAGCAGAGAGCATGTATCCCAAAACCGTGCTCTTCTTGACACATGCTATGAGACATAAAATACAAGTTCAGAACAAGGAAAATTTGAAACCTATTGATGTTGTTCACTTGCGCTCAAAAAACCCATATTCAAATACATTTGGAGAGGTATGGTTTAATTTGGACAACAAACATTTAAGTATATCTATCTTATATTATAAAATTAATATATCTCTCCCTCTCTTTTTCATATCATTTTTAATTTAGTATAACAAAATCACCATATAAATTAAATTACATCACAAACCACACTTTTTTCATATCATTTTGTTATTTATGTAAAGTATAGTGTTTTTTACTATTTTTACTAAGATAGATGGGGAGACTCTTTGTGATTTAGCAAAGAAGTTGACAGATTTAACTATATATTATATGTAAATCACTCACTAAGATATGCATCATGGATATATAAGTCTTGTCAATTTTTTGCAACCACAAAAAGTTTGTTGGACAAATGATTAAATAGCATATTATAGAGTTAGAATAATGAGAAATTTCTGGATTGACATGCATGCAGCTACTAACAATGTATATCCTAAGTTCTGATGGCTCACTACTATCTTGGGAAGAAATTAAAGTTTATCTGCTAAGTCGGCACAAACAACTACCACAAACACAGCTGTACAAGGACAGGATCAACACACTTTTGTTGGTATCAATACTAGTGGCAACCGTGACTTTTGCGGCTGGTTTCACAGTGCCCGGTGGTACTGATGATAAACATGGAACAGCAATCATGGAAAACAATAAGATGTTTCAGACATTCATCATTTGTGACATGGTTGCTATGTACACCTCTATCATTGGTACATTCTTTCTCTTATTGGCACAAGTGAATTATCGCTACTTGGCAGTTAGTTCATTTTACTTGGCTTTATTTTTTGTGGTTTTGGCTCTTGTTGCAATGTCATTGGCATTCACGGCTGCCGCATATCTTGTAGTAAGAAATACTGCTTGGCTAGCCAATTTTATTCTTGTCGTTGGAAGTTTCTTCCTCTCAACCTTCTTGATTGGGTTGTCACCATTTTTCCTGTGGCATCCTTTTGGTTCTGGACTGCATTTTTCTTTGCAGAATCGTATCTGGTACTCTTTTGTTAAGATGATCATCCAATTATTTGGGAGTTACGAAACATGGGTTCTCGGAAAGTTGGCTTACGACATGGAAGAATCTGACTCAGAAACTGAAGGATCATCTCAGCAGAAGAATAATGTCATCAACAAATAAAAGGAAATGTATGTTAGGATTCCTTATATATATATATATATATGCAGGAAAATAAGTATCTCAAACTCTCTCCCCGTTTAGGAATAGCTTCTAGTTTAGTGTAGGGGTGAGTGTCAGCATCTTTAAAGATGGTATACTTTGATTAGTGGTTAATTTGGACATTCAAAATTTGAAAATCGTGATTATAAAATGTATTTGAATGTATTATTATTATTTTGTTGCTATGTTCTATCATATGTTATTAATGAGTTTCTTATAATGAATTGCGATTGAAATAAGATATTACACAAGTCTATCTGTAAATTTGAAATTATTTGTAATTATTGTTTCATTTCATTTATTATTTGACAATTGTTTTTAGGTATTTCTTTAATTTTTCTAGTGTCTGCCCTTTTTGTTCCTCTTCTTCTAATATTTAATTGTTTTATTTTTATTAATTAATTTCATTTCATAATCAAGAAGAAATATTGAACTGAAAAACAGGGTTAGGAAAATTACTGCAATGCCTTGCATGCTTTAAAAATGTAACACCAAAATAAATATTATTGGGCCCATCTTCATTTAGTTGTTCCAGACATCTACTGGGGCCCATACAGGTTCAGGCCCTCATTGTAAGCTAACTACAAGTCGGCCCAACAAAAGCAGCTGGACTACTAATGCTTTCACTTTAGTGTTTTTTTTTTTTCTTTTTCATAAATTAAGAGGAAGTTAAGTAATGTAAGATAATATAAGTCCGCTTTACCCCTTTCATTTAGAGAAATATCTCATTACCTTTATGTCAGGACCGAATCTTAAAAAGTCTCTCTAAGAGTGACTACAAACATTAACTTATCATTAATTATAAATTGTGATAAAAGAAACTCAAACTATTAATTTCTTATAACAAATTGAATACACATGAATTATCAACAGACTTGACAAGAAATATGTAAATTAATTAGTACTTATTGGTATTGGGCCTACTGGGCTAAGAAAGTGAACAAATTTAAAATGCACAAATTATCACTCTGTGAATGAGGTTGGTTAAGTTAAATAGGATTTGGAGGTGGGCTCTAGGCAGAGTAGGGTAAAGAAATCGTAGTAAAGCACATAAAGGGGGGCGAGGACAGTCCTGAGATTCTAGAAGAGAAGTTCAGGGCAGAGGATTGAGGTTTTAAAATTAGGGGTGTGCTAAAAAGCAATAATCAATTTGCTTTAACCTCTTGAGCATTTAGGCATGGTTCATTTCATGGGATAAGGTATTAAGGTGCTACCCTGTTTGTATCATAAAGTCCCTCAAAATTACAAATTTAGAACTGGATTTAAACATGGGAATTTTCTCTACCACAACAAAACAAATAAGCAGAGACAATAAATTTGAATTAGTGAAGTCAACAAATAAAGCCAGAGATCAAATTGAGCTTGATATAAACAAGATTTAATGAAAAATCCAACAGCAAATTAATTGTATACAAAGAAAAACAAAATGAACGATCTAAACACTCGAAGACCAACTCAAAAAGGAAAAGAGAGAGAAAAAAATTGAAAAGCTCAGATTTTTTACAAAACCAATAACAAAACAGAACCGAGACTGAGGAGTACATGAAAATTGATGAAATGGCATCAGCGTTTGTTATGCTTCACTTTGTTCCAACCTTTCTTTGCATGAGTCTCCAACAATCTTCACCCCCTTGCTGAACAAAAACTTGATTTCCTCAGCCCTCTCCTTCATCTGCTGCTTAAACCCAGCCATACCCCCAGATTGAAACAAACTTTTAGAGAGAGAAGAAGAAAAGAAAACAAATTTCTAGAGTTAAAGGGAAAACTTGGTACTCTCAATCTTTATAAATGGGATTCTATTCATCATCAAATACGTGGCTAAGCTTAGATCAAATGGGTGTCACCGTGACTAGCTCTGCCTACGTTGATTGCCGGATAAGCATTGAGACGTAACGGAACCATTGAAAGTGTTAACAGAAACCCAAGTGAATAAAGTGACAGTGTCGTAGTGTCAGTGGTCCAGCTGGTTTCTGTTGGCAAACTTGAAATTTGTTCTCTCAAACCCAAGTGAATAATTCTTCTTTTTATTTAAAAAAAAATATATAAAATAGTAATTTTTTTTAATTAGTTTAAATTAATAAAAAAAATTAATTTATGTAACTGGATAGCATAATAAATAAGTAGTTATTAAAAGAGAAAAATTAAATAATTTAAATAAATTAATCTATACTTATTTTAATCTATACTTATTTTAAATTAAGAGAATTTTTTGACTTTCAAAATAATTGAAATAAATATATATTTTAACAGAAACCCAAGTGAATAAAGTGATAGTGTCGTAGTGTCAGTGGTACAGCTGGTTTCTGTTGGCAAACTTGAAATTTGTTCTCTCAAACCCAAGTGAATAATTCTTTTCTTTTTTTTTAATATAAAATAGTAATTTTTTTTAATTAGTTTAAATTAATAAAAAAAATTAATTTATGTAACTGGATAGCATAATAAATAGGTAGTTATTAAAAGAGAAAAATTAAATAATTTAAATAAATTAATTTATACTTATTTTAAATTAAGAGACTTATAAGAGTTTTTTGACTTTCAAAATAATAGAAATAAATATATATTTTAAGTAAATTAGTCTCTCTCTTATGTTTACGAACAAACTAACTACGATCTCAAATTTTAATAATACGGCACTTTCTCCCTTGAATAAATGAGAAGCTAATGATGTTAAAAAATAATTAAAAAAAAAAACTTAAAACTTTCAAGGGTTTTTTCAAAGTTTAAAAATATTATATTTTCTTTGTTTCTCTCTATTTCTATTTATATTTTTTAATAACAATTAGTTAAATTTAATATTTATAGCAAAATAGAATTTAAAAAAAAAAGTTTACAAAAATATAAGTAAACTATTATTTCTTAATGATACCTCAAAAACAAAAATAAAACTTATAATACCACTTAAAATTCCAAAGTTTTGAACTTTACAAATAAATAAGCCATAATTTATAATTTTCATTCAAATAAATTTTAAATTATTAAAATAAAATATTTTCTTACCACTTTATCTTTTTTATTTTGGTAAACATTTCAAATCTTCGAGCAAAATGACAAAAGCCATGGATATAAATATAAAAATAATGACCAAAGACTCCAAAATCAAGCGTTCAACTCAGACAAAAGCAACCCAAAAAGGAAAAGAGAAAGAAAAAAAATGAAAAGCTCAGTTCTTTATAAAACCAATAACAAGACAGAATTGTGGAGTATATATGTAAATTATCAAGCATACCAAGTAGATGAGATAAATTAGTGTTTAAAAGCATATGCGTGTACGTGCAATCACTAAGAGATGTGAAGCAATTTTTATAATTTGGCGATGAGATGTGTAATTCTAGAAAACAAATATGTGCATTTGTTAAGAATTTCTTTGTAAGCACAAAAATTAATTCCCACTGAGTTAGACTCATTACCAAAACATTTAATAAGCACAAAAGATAAGTGTGATCAACCAAGTCTATTAAATAAGATTTTTACATGAATAAGATTTATGAAAGGCAAGATAGAAGAAGCATACATACATACATATAAAAAAAGTTGAAAAGTTTAGGAAAAGTAGTTAGTAAAAAGAAAAATTAAAAAGCCTAACAAAAATAGGAAAGTCGAAAAAAGAAACAATAAAGTGTGATTTTAACAATATAGAAAAGACAAACGCATGTCAATTAATAGGTTGTGGTCCTAAAGAAATTTGTTATGGTACTAAGGTCACCCTAAAATATATCTTGTAGTTTTCTTAAAAAACTAGATGCAAGAAAATCTCATGTTGTATTTTCAAAGAATTGAAAAATTGTATCAAGAATGTGATTGTATATATCAAATTTGTTGATAAATTATAAATTTCAATAAAAATTATGTTAGTATTAGAAATCTAATAAATTACAAATCTAATTATAATTAATGCGAAGATAACAATTAATTATCACATCATCTTTTTTATTTGACAGACAAAATTACTCCTAGGATTAGGGTTAGAATTAGGTTAGGATTAGAAGTTAAGGTTAGAGGTAATTTTTTCTATCAAAGAAAAAAATAAAGTGATAGTTAATTGCTTTTTTCTCATTAAAGAGATTTGTAATTTATAAAATTTTCAATATTAACAAATAATTCTTATTGAGATTTATAATTTATTAAATTTTCAATACTAAAAATCAATTCCCACCCACATACAGCCACCGCAGCTTTGTAAGCATAAAAGAATTTCTTTGTAAAAAAGATTCTAAAGTCTACATTGTAACAAACACTCCAAAGACTCCAAAATCAAGTCGTTCAACTCAGACAAAAGCAACCCAAAAAGGACAAGAGGAAAAAAAAAAATGAAAAGGTCATATCTTTAAAGGCATATGCGAGTAAGTGCAATCAATAAGAGATGTGAAGCAATTTGTATAATTTGGCGATGAAATGCGTAACTCGAGAAAATAAATTTGTGCATTTGTTTAAGAGTTGATACATATACATACTAGTATCATGGATTACAAAAACTATAATTAGTTCTTTTAACTTGTACTTTCTTTTCTTTTTTTAATTAAAAAAATTGATTCATGAAATTGAGAAAAAAATTGTAATACTATTAGTGTTAAAAGTATGATGATTGTACTTATACAAAAACAAAAACTTATAAAGGTATATAAGAAATTATTTTTTTACTGTTTTGTGGGATCAGTTGGACCAGTTAAGGATACCCAATTGTAAAATGGTTAGTTGTCCAGCTGGTTACCCTCGGGTCCACTGTAGTTAGCCTCCCAGACAGCCGGGACCATTATCGGCCCATATAACTGATTTTTTAATTCACTTTAAGTATATAAATATAAAAAATATTGACCAAAGATTGAATATAGTGCAGTGTATGAAAATGAAGAATTAAAGTAAGATCAATAATTGCTACTCAAAAAAAGTAAGAAAAAAAATAATAATAAATCAATCACAAGAAAGACGAACTTTTGCACTTTTAAGTATATAAATATAAAATATTGACCAAAGATTGAATATAGTGCAGTGTATCAAAATGAAGAATTGAAGTAAGATCAATAATTGCTACCAAAAAAAAGTAAGATCAATCATTAATACAAAAAAGAAAAAAAAGAATAAAAAAAAGATGAACTTTTGCAGTCTCGTTGTTCACGTTGATGAAAAAACAAAAAAAAAAAACAAAGACCAAAACGACTCTGTTTCTTGTGATTGGGCATTGAATAAAATATTGAGCATGAATCCAGTACATAAGAATTAAACTAAGTCCTACATGCTTAAGAGATACGATACCTATTAAACATAAAAATGTGATAATTTACAACACAAAAATGTTGAGAATACAATAAATTTTGAATATGTCTAATAAAAAATATTTATTTAATAGATATTTAAAAAATATTTCTTAGATTTTTATAAAGTAATATTTATTACAGTAATTAATCATGATTTTAGTATTATTTATTATATAAATTTTTATATATGAAAAAAATTAATTTTTAATAATTATAATTATTGTATACCTATTAAAATATGTTAAATAATAATATATAAACAATTAAATGGTTAATATTTATTATTGGATGGTCCCGATGGCAATACTGGTATGGCACATATTTTACAATTATTTTAAATTAAAGTCAGATATCTTGTACTATATAAGTATTATGTTTTGTGAATATATATGTATAATAGGATTCTGCCTCCTAATGTAGCTCAGAAAACTTTCCCCTTTTTGGTTTTCCAACTTCACAATTTTGTGTGTAAAGTAGCTGCAGTTGAGGTCACTTATCTCAGTGGGGGTTTATGAATCATTTAAAGATACCAATCTCAGGTATGAGCAACGGAAGGTTTATGGATCATTTAAAGATACCAATCCCAGTTATGAGCAGCGGAAGCTGGAAAGAAAGATGCAACAAGAGGATACAGAAGTTGAAGGCAGAAGATAACTCCTCAATTCCCAATTCAAGGGTCGAGCGCCAGGCAAATAAGCATATGATTCATGAGTTGTATGATGCCATTAAAGATGGAGATGTTGATCACTTTGTTGACTCACTGGAACGAGTTTCACTTGAGAAGAATCTTTCCCTGACTGCCATATCCGATCAAGTCACCCCTGCTCAAAATTCTATGCTTCATGTAGCAATAAAATTTGGGCATAAAGAGATAGCAGAACTTGTTGCTCATCACTTTCCTACTCTTATTAACAGGAGAAACATCTGTGGTGACACTGCACTTCATGTTGCCGCTAGAACTCTGTCCAACTCTAATTTGATTAATGCTCTTCTAGAGAGAACAAATATGAATGATGACCAATCCCAAGAGTCAATGATACCTATAACTAGGATAAAGAATGAGCTTGGAAACACTGCTTTGCACGAAGCTGTTATGATCAGAGGGAATCTCAATCAGGTCAGCACCCTTGTTAAGGAGGATCCAGAAGTGGTACATTATCTAAACAAGGCAGGTAAATCTCCATTGTATCTTGCAGTAGACATTGACAAGGAATTTCTTGAGGTTTTATTGCAAGTGCAATTTAAGAATATTATTGAGGAGCCACTCCAACAAGGAAACTCACCACTTCACGCTGCCATTTTAAAGGGTAAATGTGCAACATAAATCTGTATCTATTGTAGTATTTCCTCTTTTGTTCTCATGAAAATCCTGTAACATTTCCTCCTTTAAATTTTTTAATATAACCATCGTAGGTTGATATATTTTCTTTCTAACATTACTTTTCTTAATTGTCAATAGATTAATGAGCACAACTTAATATGTTTAGGTCATTCTTATCATTAATATATATTTGAAAACAAGTAGGATACATGTTGCATCTATGCTGGAAATTGTATACATGACAGATACAAAAAGTATGAAACCTTCACGTCATCTCACCTGACAATTTTAGATTTTGGATGAATTACAGCAGTCAGAATAATAAACATCTCAATCTCGTTACAAAACTCGAAGAAACATACATATTTTATGCCCTCTCTTTTGTTTGTAGGTGCAAGAACTGAACGAAAGCTACCTGACCTCTTTGTAAAGACATGGCGCGGTACCAAACGAATCGCCCATCGACTGCTACGTGACAGAAAAGATCAAACACCACCGTCCAAAGGTATGCTATCACTTATCGGAGATAGAGAACTGTGGGAGACTAAAGAAGAGTACAAAATATTACAAATAAAAAGAATTTTGATCATTGGATTTTTTTAACGGAAGGCTTGGTAAAATACAATAGTTTTGGTGGTTAGAATTTTGGGTATCTCAAATTGAAAGGGAAGCTGCTATGTGCACGGAACTCTTTTTCTATGTGTACAACAACTCTCTAGCAAGGAAAAAGAGAGACCCACTTATTTACTAAAACAGGGTGACCTTGAGCAAATTAGTTTCCTCTACATAGCCACTCCTAATAACAATTGTGTAACACGTCATTTTCAACCAACTATTCAATAATTTTGTTTCAGTGTTCTTCTCATTTCGCTTTCAGTTTATATTGATTTGTGGTTCATAATATTGAGCAGACTTGTTGGAAGTGATACTAGAGAAAAGACCCGAGCTAATGTATTACAAAGATGAAAAAGGATGGAATGCCCTTCATTTTGCTGCATGGATTGGTTATCTTAAAGGTGTCCGTATACTATTAGAGAAAGACAGTCAAAGTGCCCTAGAAAGGAACTCAAAAGGCCACCTTCCTATTCACCTTGCATGCAAACGACACCGTTTTGATGTGGTGAACGAGTTTCTTCAACAAGAGTGCCCTGATCCAATTGAACTTCTCAATGAAGAAGGTCAGAATATTCTTCACATTGCAGCTAAGAATGGGAATGATAATGTCGTCAAGTACATATTAAGAAACAAGAAGCTGGAGAGCCTTTTGAATCAGAAAGACAGGAAAGGAAATACTCCTCTGCATTTGGCCACAAAGAGCATATATCCCAAAACTGTGGTCTTGTTGACGAATGATAAGAGAGTCGAAGTGAATCATCTAAACAATAAACAGTTGACGCCTTATGATGTTGCTTTATTGCACCCAAATATACCACGTACAATTCGAGAGGTATGTTTTAATTTGACCAGATTACATAGTTTGTTAAAAAAAAAAAAAAAAAAAAAAAAACCTGATTTTTATATTTGGAGTTTTGTTATAATTAGAGTAAGTTAGGCAGTTTAATATTTAAGTTATGCATTTATGTAAGTTGTAGGTTGTTTTCTTTTTTCCTTTTACCTATGATAGGGGAGAACATTTTTTGGGTATGTGGGAAGTGTTGAAGGGGATAAATCCTCCTCCATATCACTCGTTAAGTTTTGAATCTTGGATATCAGCATTGTCAAGTCTTATCCAACCACTGGGAATGTGTTAGAATATACATGTCAATTCTTTATATAATCGTTTGAGCCTTTAGCTGAAGCGGCTAGTTATAATGAAACAGAAAATTCAAACCCAGTTTGAAAGCTATGGCTCGGATCGTTGTTCAATTCATATGGACCAGTTATAGTCATAACTGAAAAAATATACTTTCCAACTGACTGGAAAGAGTTATATCGATAAAATCTTAATGCTACATATATGCTCTATTTAAGATAATGGGAAAATTTTGATGTTAGGACCACAAAAAACAATTGCTTCAGGCCTTCCACTGCGTGGTGAGAGAATTAGTTTGTTAGCTATTTAGACTATTATGAATTATACTTGTAATTTTATATGTATAGTGGATATAGAGGATGTTATAATACAATGACTCACAAAGAGTTATTCGTTTTATTTTTCTTTTTCTTTCATAGAAATTCTCATTTTAAGTCCTGAGTTGCATCCTGTAATCCTCCTTTCTTTTTTTTTTTTTTTTTTATGAACTCACCCTTCATAAATATGATTGGAATCTAAGAACTATCAAAATGTTTAAATACTAACTATTGGTGGAGTTTCCCATACTAGGACAATCTTTTTCTATAATCGAAACTATATATTCTATGGTGATGTTCGTTAGAAAGATGATTGGTATTTTTATTAATGATGAATATACTACAATAACATGTCCATCAGACTGGCCTCCTAAATTCTGGATTGTCATGCATGCAGAGTACAACATGTATCATCCTACATTCTGCAGGCTCATTCCTAACTAAGAAGGGATCCGAACTTTTGCGCCAAAAATGGTACAGACGACGGCCACAAGTAGAGTGGTTCAAGGACAAGATCAGCACACTTTTGCTGGTATCAATACTAGTGGCAACTGTGACGTTTGCGGCCGGTTTCACTGTACCCGGTGGTTTTAATAGCTCTGGCAGTCATGATCATGGAACAGCAATCTTGGTAAACAGAAAGATGTTCCAGGCATTCATCATTTGTGACACGGTAGCTATGTACAGTTCCATCATTGGTACATTCATTCTCCTATTGGCACAATTAAATGATTTCAATTTGGCATTGCGTGCATTTTACTTAGCATTAAATTGGGTGGTTGGGGCACTTGTCGCCATGTCAGTGGCATTCATGTTTGCCATATATCTTACAGTGAGAAATACTACTTGGCTAGCCAATGTTATTCTTGTCGTTGGAAGTTCCTTCCTCTCAAGCTTCTTGATTGGGTTCTTGCCATTTTTCCTCCAGCGGCCGTTTGGATATCACTCTCTTTTGCTGAAAAATGTATGGTACTTGTTGATTAAGATGTTCATCTTATTATTTGGAGGGGGTTACGGTAAAATGATTTACGACATGGAAGATTCAGTCTCAGGGAGGGAAAGTGATGACATGCAGAAGAATAGTGTGCGCAAATGAAGGAAAGTATTTATATATATATGTGTGTGTGTGTGTGTGGTGGAAAGTAAGTGTCTCAAACCTTCTTCCTCAAGGGGTCAGTAGTAGCCTCTACTGTAGTTTGTGAGACTTGGGTCCTTGGGATAATCTGCAATTAGCTCCTAACTTGGACATTCAAAATTTAGAAGTTGAGCCTAATTCAGAAACTTTTTGGGACTCGTAAATGCGTCTTAATTAATAGTTATAGGCTATATAGCATCTGTGATTGCGTATGTCTTTCATGATGTATTTCAGAAATTGTTGTATTTATATTCTAGATAATTCAGTATGCTCTTTTATTGTAGTTTTATCATATTTAAGACCATTATAGAATGGTTTGTAAAGCTTTAAGACATGATGCTTGGGTGTTGACAGAACTCTAGTATTTATTGACTCTTAATAATTTTTCTATGCTATAGCCAAAAAAAATCCCGCCTATTTAATAATTTTTATATGCATGTTCATAGTCTCATAAATATTATATACTAGCCTCACGTTCTCAGAGACCTTTATTTATATATATATATATATATTTTTTTTTTAGTTTTATCTTTTTGAAAAGAGTATGAACATTTGACACTTTTCTTGCGAGACCCTATATGAGTAAAAGTACAACGAGAGGTAACTAGTGAGTCCAAGCAGATGACAGATAATAAATTAGTTAATGATTTGTTAAGTGACTTATTCCAATTAACATCAAAAAAATAAAACCTTATTGTCAGAGCCTAATTTTTTTAGGGCAACAATCTATTAACAGGCACGAGCTTCTCTTTTTCTAGAATATTTTTTATTTATTCTATTTGACTTATCTTGTATTATTAAATATTAAAATTTACACTTTATTATATCTTTTTTTGACTTTCTTATTTTTATTAGGTATTTTTAAAAAGACAAACACATGTCAATTAATAAGGTTGTGGCTCTAAAAAAATTGGTTATAGTAATAAGGTCACCCCTAAAATATATCTTGTAGTTTTCTTAAAAAACTAAATGCAAGAAAATCTCAAGTTATATTTTCAAAGAATTGAAAATTTGTATTAAGAACAATTAATGAGAAAATAATAATTAATTATCACATCATCTTTTTTATTTGATAGGCAAAATAAATTTACTGGGTTAGGGTTAGAATTAGAGTTATAGTTAGAGATAATTTTTTTTATCAAAAAAAATAAAATAATAAAGTTATAATTAATTATTATTTTCTTATTCATTATAGTGAGATTTATAATTTATTAAAATTTTAAAATATTAACAATTAATTTACTGAAATTTATAATTTACTAAATTTTCAATACTAACCATTAATTCTTAATCTCCCACCTACGGACGCTGCAGCTTCCGTTATACTTCCCATTGCCATCGGTGTGCCTAGGTTTCTGAAGTTCATTGGAGATTGAAAATCTAAATGCTTTAATGAAAGCGCCGAAAGGGTAAAAGCAAATTCATGGAAATGAGATTTAATTGAAATAATGAGTCCTCAAATATTAATAAAATATATTTGTAGTTGGACTCATTACCAAAACATTTTTTTTTTTTTTAGTTACAAATTACTACAACTGACAGGCACAAAAGAATTTCTTTGTAAAAAAAAGATTCTAAAGTCTTCGTTATAATAAACACTCCAAAGATTCCAAAATCAAGTCGTTCAACTCAGATAAAAGCAACCCAAAAAGGAAAAGGGAAAGAAAACATGAAAAGCTCAGTTCTTTACAAAACCAATAACAAAACATAACTGTAGAGTATATATGTAAATTATATAGCATACCAAGTAGATGTGATAAATTATGTTTAAAGGCATATGCGCGTATGTACAATCACTAAGAGATGTGAAGTAATTTGTATAATTTGGCGATAAGATGTGTAATTCGTGAGAACAAATATGTATATTTGTTTAAGAGCTGACACATGTATAAACTAGTATCATGGATTACAACACCATAAAAATTGAAGGTAATTGTATTTAAAATATTCATGTCTCTAAATTTTAGATTATACTGTGAAATTTTCATGCCATTAGATTTAGTTTTTGCTAATGGGCACAATCAATTATCAAACATATTGACAAATTATATATCCCAAAAACTTGACATAATCTTTTTATTTATCAATTATTAAATACCCAACTCAACTAAATTTTATATTTTAAATTAGTTAGAATTTATCAATTATTAATAAATTGATAAATTATAGTTCCAAAAATAATATTCGGATGTTTCAAAGGATTATTAGTTTTGTACTGATGTATATAAGTGTGCTTTTCTAAGGTGTATCCATGTAAATAAGGCACGTGGATAATAAAAAACCATGAAAATTGAGATTAATGCAAGTAAGCAAGCTATCGTGTCATTTATGTAGCATGACAAATATGTTACAAAGTATGTATAAATAGATTAAGCATGTGCTTATCTTTAATATATGGGATTCTATTCATCATCAAATACGTGGCTAAGCTTAGATCAAAGGGGTGTCACCGTGGCTAGCTCTGCCTACGTTGATTGCCGGATAAACATTGAGACGTAACGGAACCATTTGAAAGTGTTAACAGAAACCCACGTGAATAAAGTGATCGTGTCATTGTGTTAATGGTCCAGCTGGTTTCTGTTGGCAAACTTGAAACTTGTTCTCTCAAACCCAAGTTAATAATTCTTTTAAAAAAATATATAAAATAGTAATTTTAAATAGTTTAAATTAATCAAAAATATTTTATTTATGCAACTGGATAGCATAATAAATAAGTAGGATAGTAGGTAGTTATTAAAGATAAATTTTTTTAAAATTTTTTTAATTAATTTAAATATATTAATCTATACTTACTTTTAAATTAAGAGATTTATAAGTGTTTTTTGACTTTTAAAATAATAGAAATAAATATATATTTTAAGTAAATTAGCTTTCCTCCTTTAATGTTTACGAACAAACTAACTAAGATATCAAATTTTAATAATATGACACTTCCTCCCTTGAATAAATGAGAAACTAATGATGTTAAAAAATAAAAATAAAAACTTTCAAGAGTTTTTTCAAAGTATAAAAATATTATATTTTATATTTTATCATTTTCAAATAAGTCCTAAATATTTGTATTTTCTTTGTTTCTCTCTTTTTCTATGTATATTTTTTAATAGCAATTCATTAAATTTAATATTTATAATAAAATAGAATTAAAAAAAAGTTTACAAAAATATAAGTAAACTATTATTTCTTAATGATACCTCAAAAAACAAAAAAAAAACTTATAATACCACTTACAATTCAAAAGTTTTGACTTTACAAACAAGTAAGTCATAATTTATTATTTTCATTCAAATAAATTTTAATTATTAAAGTAAAATATTTTCTCACCATTTTATCTTTTTTATTTTTGTAAACATTTCAAGTTCAAAACATTAATTAAAGAGGTTTTTTTTTTTTTTTTTTTTTTTTTTAAGATGTAATATTTTCTTATCACTTGGACCTGCTGATGAAACCCAAGTTAAAAAGTTAGAGGTCTTGAGCCCACTGTTGTTAGTTTCCCAGGACCACTATTGGCCCAGATAATCTAACATAACGATAATTTCGAACAAAATAACAAAAGCCATGGATATAAATATAAAAATAATGACCAAAGATTGAAAAAAATAAAAATAAAAAAGCCACCTGTATAAATATAAAAATATTGACCAAAGATTGAATATTGTGGAGTGTATCAAAATAAAGAATTAACAGTATGGGTCTGTTGGTTTTTATTTTTTTATTTTCTTGCAATTAGACTTGATTGTTAAATTTTTTTCCTCCCTCAGTTTCTTAGCATTTTTTACCAAGACCTCTTATTTCAAAGTCAACGAACAAATTTTATTTTATTTTGTTCCATGTTGATTTTTATGCTAAGTTATGCTTTTTTTTTTTTTTTTTTTTCTCCTCAAGTTTTTGATATTTTCTCATAAGACCCTCTTTTTAATTACTTTTCTATTTTTTTCTTAAAATATCAAAATAATAAATGAAAAAACTTAAAGTAGTGTAATCAAAGATTTAAAATAAAATATCATTCCAGTTTTAATTTTGTTAGAAAATATTAATTAATTTTAAAAAAAGAAAACATTTTTGATAACAAAAATGATTTCTTTTGTTATATTGTAAAAGTATAGCTAGTGATATTTTTACTTTTAAATATTTATATTTTACTTATTTACTTGTTAGGTTATTGTTAATACAAGGAAAGAATTTCTCTTATTGCAAAAGAACACTGTGGCATGTTATGTAACACATATGTAATAGACCAGTATAATAGACCATTATATAATGGTCTGACTTAAATATAATTTAAATAATACAATAGCATGTTAATCGTTTATGATAATAAATTATTGGTGGCCGTTTCAGATCATAATGACAAAATATAACCGCTTCTTCTACAGCTATATATAGTGATCCAAAATTAACAGGTAAAGGGAGAATCTTTTTTTTCTACCCATTTTATATATTATTGAGTGATGTCTAACTTTATCATTGGAGGATTTTCAGAAAAAATTTCCGTCCTCTGATATTGTCTTATTTTTACAGGAAATAGCTCATATAGCATTGGCTCAAACCAACATCACCATCTCTCCATCACTATCAGCCTATCTCCATTTCAAATCTTAGATCTATCATTTTGGGATCTAACAGTTATGAAATTCGAGAAATAAGTTACTTGAAAAAAGCAGAAAGATCAAATTTTTTTTTTTTTAAAGAAAAGACTTTGCAATAAGAGTCTTAGTAAAAAAATGCAAAGAAATTGAGAGAGAGGAAATAGACAATCAAGTGTAATTGCCAAAAAAAAATAAAATAAATTAAACTCACGTGGTCAGGCTAAATTTTAAAACCCAAATCGTCGATAAGCAGCAAATTGGCCAACTGCTCCAATTATAAAATTTTGCAGCCGCGTTGTTTAACTTTAATGTGATGAAAAAAATAAAAAAAAATAAGACCAGAATGACTCTGTTTCTTGTGATTGGGCGTTGAGTAAAAAATTGATACGACGAATCCAATCCATAAAAATTAATTGAAGGCCTACACGCTGAAGTACGGTTATGAATTAAATTTTTTAAATTAAAGTCTGAAATCTAATATTATTCAAACATGTTTGTGAATGTACATAATTCTGGGATTCTGCATGCTTGCTAAGGTAGCTCAGAAGACTTCCCTCTTTCGTTTTCCAATTTGTCATTTTTGTGTGCAAAGTAGCTGCAGCTGGGGTTCAACCTCTGTGGGGGTTTATGGATCATTTAAACATACCAATAGATACGAGCAACGGAAGTTGGAGAGAAAGATGCAACCAGAGGATACAAAATTTGAAGGCGAATGATCACTCCTCAATTCCCAATTCAAGCGTAGAGCGCCAGGCAAATAAGCATATGATTCCTGAGTTATATGACGCCATTAAAGAAGGAGACGTTGATCACTTTGTTGACGCATTGGAACGAGTTTTACAGGAGAAGAAACTTCACCTGATTGCCATATCAGATCAAGTCACCCCTGCGGAAAATTCTATGCTTCATTTAGCAATAATTTTTGAAAGTGAAGATATAGCAGAACTCCTTGCTCATCATTTTCCCGTTCTTCTTAACAGCAGAAACATCAATGGCGACACTGCACTTCATGTCACAGCCAGAAATCATCGGTCCAACTCCAACTTGATCGAAATTGTCCTCTTTCACTATGAAAAGTACTCTAAGGAGACTAGAGATGATAGCCAAAACCAAGGGTTACCTATAACTAGGATAAAGAATGAACTTGGAAACACTGCTTTGCACGAAGCTGTTATGATCAGAGGGAATCTCATTCAGGTCAGCAGCCTTTTTGCTGCGGATCCAGAAGTGGTACATTATCAAAACGAGGCAGGTAAATCTCCACTGTATCTTGCAGTAGACATTGATAAGGAATTTCTTGAGGTTTTGTTGCAAGTGTCATTTAAGAATATTATTGAGGAGCCACTTCAACAAGGAAACTCACCACTTCACGCTGCCATTTTACAAGGTAAATGTACAACATAAATCTTTGTCTTTTGTAGTATTTCCTCTTTTGTTCTCACGAAAATCCTGTGATATTTCCTTCTAGCTAATAATATAGCTTTAAATTTTTTAATATTTGGGCCATTGTAGGTTGATATATTTTCTTTTTAACATTACTTTTCATTAATTGTCAATGGAATCAGCACAACTTAATATGTTTAGGTCATTCTTAAGATTTGTATTTGAACACAAGGAGGGTATATGTTGTATCTATGCTGGCAATTGTACATGACAGATTCAAAAAAATATGTAACCTTCACCTAATCTCACCTATTGTCAGATTTTAGATGAATTACAGCAGTCAGAATAATAAACATCTCAATCTCGTTACACAAATGGAAGATACATATAAATGTTATACCCTCTCTTTTGTTTGTAGGTGCAAGAATTGAACAAAAGCGGCCTGACCTCTTTGTGAACACATGGCGCGGTACCAAACGAATCGCCCATCAACTGCTACGTGACCGGAAAGATCTAACACCACCGTCCAAAGGTATGTTATCACTTATCAGGGACAGAGAACCGTGGGATACAAAAGAAGAGTACAAAATATCACATATAAAAACAAATTTGACCTAAACAAAATGATTGGGTTTTTCAAACGAATTCTTAAGAAGGCTTTGTAAAATACAATAGTTTTGGTGGTTAGAACTTTTAAGTATGGCAAAATAATCTCTAACTTGAAAAAGTGAGACCCACTTATTTATTAAAACAGGGTGTCCTTGAGCAAATTACTTCCGCGTATGAGGCCACTCGTAATAACAGTTGTGTAACACAAGTCATTTTCATCCATTGCAATAACTATGCAGTACTTTTGTTTGAGTATTCTTCTCTTTTCGTTTTCAGTTTTTGTTTATTTGTCGTTCATAATATTGAGCAGACTTGATGGAAGTGATACTAGAGAAAAGACCCGAGCTAATGTACTCCAAAGATGAAAAAGGATGCAATGCCCTTCATTTTGCTGCATGGATTGGTTATCTTAAAGGTGTCCGTATACTATTAGAGAAAGACAGTCAAAGTGCCCTAGAAAGAAACTCAAAGGGCCACCTTCCTATTCACCTTGCATGCAGACACCGTCTTGGTGTGGTGAAGGCGTTTCTTCAACAAGAGTGGTTTGATCCAATTGAACTGCTCAATAAAGAAGGTCAGAATATTCTTCACATTGCAGCAAAGAAGGGGAATAATAATGTCGTCAAGTACATACTAAGAAACAAGAAGCTGGAGAGCCTTTTGAATCAGAAAGACAGGAAAGGAAATACTCCTCTGCATTTGGCCACAAAGAGCATATATCCCAAAACTGTGGTCTTGTTGACGCAGGATAAGAGAGTCGAAGTGAATCATCTAAACAATCAACAGTTGACGCCTTATGACGTTGCTTTATTGCACCCAAATATACCACGTACAATTCGAGAGGTATGATCTATTTACGATAATAGGAAAATTTTATTGTTAGGACCACAAAAAACAATTGCTTCAGGCCTTCCACTGCGTGGTGAGATAATTAGTTTGTTAGCCATTTAGACATAATGAATTATACTTTGTAATTTTAAATGTATAGTGGATGTTATAATAATGACTCACAAAGGGTTATTCGCTTTCTTTTTCTTTAATAGAAATGCTCATTTAAGTCCTGAGTTCATCCGGTAATCCTCCTTCCTTTTTTTTTTTTTATAAACTCACCCTTCAAAAATATGATTGGAATATGAGAACTATCAAAATGTTTAAACACTAACTATTGGTGGAGTTTCCCATACTAGGACAATTTTTTTCTATAATCGAAACTATATATTCTATGGTGATGTTTGTTAAATAGATGATTGGCATTTTTATTAGTGATTAATATAATAAAATGACATGTCTATCAGACTGGCCTCCTAAATTCTGGATTGTCATGCATGCAGAGTACAACATGTATCATCCTACATTCTGCTGGCTCATTCCTAACTAAGAAGGGATACGAACTTTTGCGCCAAAAATGGCACAGACGACGGCTACGAGTAGAGTGGTTCAAAGACAAGGTCAGCACACTTTTGCTGGTATCAATACTAGTGGCAACAGTGACGTTTGCAGCTGGTTTCACTGTACCCGGTGGTTTTAATAGCTCTGGCAGTGATGATCACGGAACAGCAATCTTGGTAAACAGAAAGATGTTCCAGACATTCATCATTTGTGACACGGTAGCTATGTACAGTTCCATCATTGGTACATTCATTCTCCTATTTGCACAATTAAATGATTTCAATTTGGGATTGCGTGCATTTTACTTGGCATTAAATTGGGTGGTTGGAGCACTTGTCACCATGTCAGTGGCATTCATGGCTGCCATATATCTTATAGTGAGAAATACTACTTGGCTAGCCAATGTTATTCTTGTCGTTGGGATTTTCTTCCTCTCAAGCTTCTTGATTGGGTTCTTGCCATTTTTCCTCCGGCGGCCTTTTGGATATCACTCTCTTTTGCTGAAACACGTATGGTACTTTTTGATTAAGACGTTCATCTTATTATTTGGAGGGGGGTACGGTAAAATGATTTACGACATGGAAGATTCAGACTCAGGGAGGGACAGTGATGACATGCAGAAGAATAGTGTGAGCAAATGAAGGATATATATATATATATATATATGGTGGAAAGTAAGTATCTCAAACCCTCTTCCTCAAGGGGTCAGTAGTAGCCTCTAGTGTAGTTTGTGAGAGTTGGGTCCCTGGGATAATCTGCAATTAGCTCCTAACTTGGACATTCAAAATTTAGAAGTTGAGCTTAATTCAGAAGCTTTTTGGGACTCGTAAATGAGTCTTAATTAATAGTTATAGGCTATATATCATCTGTGATTGCGCAAGTCCTTCATGATGTATTTCAGAAATTGTTGCATTTATATTCTAGATAATTCAGTATGCACTTTTATTGTAGTTTTATCATATTTAAGCCATTATAGAATGGTTTGTAATCCTTTAAGACATGATGCTTGAGTGTTGACAGAACTCTAGTATTTATTGACTTTCAATAAATTTTCCTCTGCTATAGCAAAAAAATGTCCCGCCTATTTAGTAATTTTAATATGCAGGTTCATAGTCTCATAAATATTATATACTAGCCTCAGGTTCTCAGAGACCTTTTTCTGTTTTTTTTTCTTTTTTTCTAGTTTTATCTTTTTGAAAAGAGTATGAACGTTTGACACTTTTCTTGCCAGACCCTATATGAGTAAAAGAAGTACTGTGAGAGGTAGCTAGTGAGTCCAAGACTTAACGAGAGATGATAGATTATAAATTAGTTAATGATTTGTTAAGTGAGTTATCCAATTAATATAAAAAAATCACACCTTAGTATCAGAGCTCAATTTTTTTTAGGACAACAATCTATTAATAGGCACTAGCTTCTCTTTTTCTAAAATATTTTTAATTTGTTCTATTTGACTTATCTTGTATCATTAGCTGCTAAAATTCACACCTTATTATTTCTCTCTTTGACTTTCATATTTTTATTAGGCTTTTTTTAAAATGACAAACCTATGTCAATTAATAGGTTGTGGCCCTAAAAATAATTAGTTATAGTAATAAGGTTATCCCTAAAATCTTGTAGTTTCTTAAAAACGAAGAATATCTCAAGTTGTATGTTCAAAGAATTGAAAATTTGTATTAAGAACAATTAATGAGAAAATAATAATTAATTATCACATCGTCGTTTTTATTTAATAGATAAAATTACTTTATGGATTAGGGTTATGGTTAGGGATAATTTTTTTTATCAAAAAAAAAATTAAGTGATAATTAATTATTATTTTCTTATTTAGATTCATAATTTATTAAAATTTTAAAATATTAGCCATTAATTTTATTAAGATTTATAATTTATTAAATTTTCAATACTAATAATTAATTCTTAATCTCTCACCTACCGACTCCTCAGCTTCCGTTATACTTCCCATTGCCATCGGTGTGCCTAGGTTTCTGAAATTCGTTGGAGATTGAAAATCTAGATGCTTTAATGAAAGCACCGAAAGGGTAAAAGCAAATTCATGGAAATGAGATTTAATTGAAATAATGAGTCCTCAAATATTAATAAAATATATTTGTAGTTGGACTCATTACCAAAACTTTTTTTTTTTGGTTACAAATTACCACAATTGATAAGCACAAAAAAATTTCTTTCTAAAAAAAAGATTCTAAAGTCTACGTCGTAACAACCACTCAAAGACCCCAAAATCAAGTCGTTCAACTTAGACAAAAGCAACCCACAAAGGAAAAGAGAAAGAAAATATGAAAAGCTCAGATCTTTACAACACAAATAACAAAACAGAACTGTAGAGTATATATGGAAATTATATAGCATACCAAGTAGATGTGATAAATTTAAAGGCATATGCGCCTCTGTGCAATCACTAAGAGAAGTGAAGTAATTTGTATAATTTGGCAATGAGTTGTGTAATTCGAGAGAACAATTATGTATATTTGTTTTAAAACTGACACATGTACAAATTAGTATCATGGATTACAACATAATAAAAATCGAAGGTAATTATATTTAAAATGTTCATGTCTCTAAATTTTAGAGTATACTGTGAAATTTTCATGCCATTAGATTTAGTTTTTGCTAATGGGCATAATCAATTATCAAACATATTGACAAATTATATATCCCAAAAACTTGGCATAATCTTTTTGTTTATCAATTATTAAATACTTAACTTAATTAATTTTTAAATCTCAAATTAGTTAGGATTTATCAATTATTAATAAATTGATAAATTATAGTTCCAAAATAATATTCTGATATCTCAAAATATTATTAGTTTTGTACTAATGTATATAAATGTGCTTTTCTAACATGTAAACAAGACATGTGGCTAATAAAAAACCATGAAAATTGAGATTAATGCTATTAAGCAAG
This sequence comes from Quillaja saponaria, assembly GCA_029379385.1. Lineage (NCBI taxonomy): Eukaryota > Viridiplantae > Streptophyta > Magnoliopsida > Fabales > Quillajaceae > Quillaja > Quillaja saponaria. The sequence goes on along the minus strand of CM055605.1, from coordinate 3,826,469 downwards.
CTATCTTTTCATTTATCTAGCATGACAAATATATTACAAAGTATATAAATAGATTGGGCATGTGCTTATCTTTAATAAATTAAATCGTAATATTTTAACATGAAATAATATATGTGTGTATCTTCACGAAGGAAAGCAAATGGGAGATTATTCTTTTTATTGTTCTCATTGGAGTTCGAGTTATGCATTTGACTTTTTAGTTCTCATGCTCGTTGAGTACCATTTCACAATGAAAAAATAGCAATATATATATGGAATTCAACAATATTCTAAAACTGTTTCAATTAATCGAATTTAGGCTACTGATTTTGGGCTACTCATAGGGGTCTGATTTTTATAGTTTCTTTTTAAATTTCAATTCATGAAATTGAGAATAATTAGAAGAAAAAAAAACGGTAAACAAGAATTATCATCATATGAGTATTAAAATGAATAGATAAAAAATAAATAAATTAATAATCTATTTTAACCATAATATTTTAATACTATTAAATAGTAACTAACAGTTACTCTTTGCTAATATAATTAAAAAATAAGTAAATATAAAAATAAAATTCATAATATAATTTTTTTAATTCTTAAAATAGAAGAACAATTAAGAAAATAATATTATAATAAAATAAAAACTATAATTAGTTCTTTTAACTCCTATTTTATTTTTTTAATTTTTTTTTATTCGTGAAATTGAGAAAAAGTAAGAAAAAAAATTTAATAGTAAAAAATAGTTATAGTACTATTAATATTAACAGTAAGATGATTTATACTTATATGATAATAAAAACTTATAATGCATTTAAGAAAATTATTATTTGATTTTTATTGATATTTTTACATATTTTAGACATGAGGCTAATCTCATTTAAGTCTAGTGAGGTAACTCTAAGATTGGAATATAGTTTACCTACCATGGACCACCTACTCCAGTTAAGAAAACCCAAGTAAAAAAGTTCGTGGTCCAGCTAGTTTCCCTTGGGCCCATTGAAGTTAGCTTTCGAGGCAGCTGAGACCACTATTGACCCATATAATAGACTTTTTAATTTACTTTAAGTATATAAATATAAAAATATTGACCAAAGATTAAATTTAGTGGAGTTATCAAAATGCTGAAGATATACGATACGTATTAAGCATGAAAATGTGATAATTTAAAAAAAAAATAAGAAATAAATTGTTAAGAATACAATAAGTTGGGAATATGTCTAATAAATAATAATAATATATAATTAACAAAAGTAATAAGAGTTTTCTCAATTGTGTTTGCTGCTTTGGAGAAGATATAATAAGGGCTCATTTTTCTGTAATATATCTCTCAATTTCTGGATATTTCTCTCAACATAAGTTACTGCAAATTTGGAAAAAGAAAATTTCAAAATATAACATAGGTTATTTCATTTAGTTGTATCTAGCTTTTTATGTGCTATATCAAGTCATATATTTCCCAGATATGAAATTAACATTCGTGCAAGCTCTCTCACCAGTGTTCATATGCTTTTACTTTTTTAGGGAAATGGTGGAAAATTATTTATGGTACATACTCTTATACCAGAAAGAAGGTGTAGCCTGCAAAATCATGGACTATGATGGTAGATAAAAGGGTGCAAATTTGTGATTGTTGAAATCTAAATCATTGTAGAATAGAAACTCTATTACTCACCCATGGTGGCAACTTCTGAATGATAATCAATGGGCTTGAAAAAATTGATTTGTGTGAGAAAACTGTGTCTATAAAACAAAGAATGTGGGAAAGTGAAAATTTTTAATTGATATAAGAGAAAATATGAAGATCAAGAACGTGTTTTGTAACTAATGAAGAGATAATGATTTGTAAAGCGGAGTGGGAGAGAAAGTAGATAGTTATTAGGATAGTAAAATTTAAAATGATATATATGTTTTGTATTATTTATGAGGAGATAAATGAACTTAAATGTGAGAATAGTATGTCAATTATTAGGAGGATATATATGTTTTTTTATTTTATTAAAGTTAATAATGTAATTGAAGATTTATATTAAGATAAGAGATCATAACTTCTAATATAGTATAGATAAAAAAAATTTAAACGATATATATTTATTATTGGATAGGTATCGATGCCCATACTATAGGGTACATATAAGCAAATTTTTATTTTATTTTTATATAACAATATACTCAAATTTTTTAAATTTAAGTCAGGAATCTTGTACTATTCCAGTATGTTTGTGAATGCACATAATACTGGGATTCTGCCTGCCATGGTAGCTCAGAAAACTTTCCCTTCGTTCATTTTGGAACTTGTCATTTCTGTGTGCAAAGTAACTGCATCTGGGGTTCAACCTGATCAGTGGGAGTTTATGGACAATTTAAACATACCAATGGATATAAGCAACGGAAGCTGGAGAGAAAGATGCAAACAGAGGATACAAAATTTGAAGGCAAATGATCGCTCCTCAATTCCCAATTCAAGCGTAGAGCGCCAGGCAAATAAGCATATGATTCCTGAGTTATATGATGCCATTAAAGAAGGGGACGTTGATCACTTTGTTGACTCATTGGAACGAGTTTTACAGGAGAAGAAACTTCACCTGATTGCCATATCCGATCAAGTCACCCCTGCTGAAAATTCTATGCTTCATTTAGCAATAATTTTTTTTAATGACAACAACAACTATTAGGATCTGTTGGAATGGCTGATAATTGTTGAAGGAACCTGCCGAAAATGATAACAAAACCACCACAAAGTAGAGGGAAACCACCTCCAAAACCACCTAAATTTACAACAACCATCACCGTAGAAGGAGTTGACTACCATTATTGTAAGCCTCCAAAGATAACGAAAACCACCATTAAGTATTTAAAACATAATTCCGACTGTAATTTTTTATGTGATCCAAACTTATATATTTTAATTATAATAAATTTTAATTTTAGTGAAATTGAAAATTTTCAATTCCGATTAAGGGAATTCGAATGCATCTTTCAAGGATATTACATAGAAAAGATGACACTCTCCTTAGTGTTTCTAAGTAACATATTCCGTGGTGTTCTCACTACTCTCCTGTACCAATCTCTCTTGAGCCCTTTACATATTAGATCTATTTCTGTCTTATACCTATAACTCTCACAAGCCTATATATAATGTATATGATTTATCTATCACGCAATCTTTCGATTTATGAAAACATTACCATCATCTATTTGATTTACTTACTCGCAAAATAAACATAATTTGAAAATCTCAATCACCATCTTACATTCTTTCTTGTCCAACAATAATAAACTAATTAAAAAAATATATATTTAGTTCCACCACTTGTCTGCTTAAAATAATAATTATAATAATAAAAATTCTTTTGATTCACTATTCTTCTCTTTCCGCGGTCAGTTTATGTTAATTTGTCCTTCATATATATATATATTTGATAGGACATGTTAATTTATTAGAGATTCACGTAGTAACTATACCTCAATTATGCTACGCGTGCAATGTTACATTGAACTCTGAAACCTTCTGCCTTCAATAGAATGGAATAGCCTGCCCGCATTGTGAAAGAAGCCTCACCGTCAGTCTTTACCTGAACGCCCGAATGAAAAGCGTTCATTTTTTTATTTTTGGTATAAAATACTTTTGGTACGAGGGAGTTTTCACCACTGGTTTATTTTAATATATATATGATATTATTATTGAGCAGATTTGATAGAAGTGATACTAGAGAAAAGACAAGGGGTAATGTATATAAAAAACGAAAAAGGAAACAATGCACTTCATTATGCTGCATCGATTGGCTATCTTAAAGGCGTTCGTCTACTATTAAAGAAAGACAGTGAACTTGCCTTAGAAAGCAACTCAGAAGGCCTCCTCCCTATTCATATTGCATGCGAAGAAGGCCATATTGATGTGGTGAAGGAGTTTCTTGAACAAGAATGGCTTGATCCAAATGAACTGCTCAGTAAAAGTAGTCAGAATATTCTTCACATTGCAGCAAAGTATGGGAAAGATAATGTGGTCAATTACATACTAAGAAACAAGAATCTGGGAATCCTTTTGAATCAGAAAGACAGGAAAGGAAATACTCCTCTGCATTTGGCTGCAAAGAGCTTGCATCCCAAAACCGTGCTCTTCTTGACCCAAGATAAGAGACTTCAAGTGGAAGTTGCCAACAATCAAAAGTTGACACCGCATGATGTTCTTGTATTGCGATTAAAAATACCATATACAGTTCGAGAGGTATGGTTTAATTTAGACAACAAATATTTACATTATATAAGTCTTGGCAATTTTTTTCAACCACTAAAAGTACGTAGGACAAGTGATTAAATATCATGTTGTACACAGGTATGAGTTTTCATATGAAAAGCAACAATTTATTATAGAATTAAAATAATGAGAAAATTCTGGATTGACATGCATGCAGATAGTAACACGTTACATCCTATTTTCTGCTAGCTCAATAATATCTGTGAAAGGATTGAACGTTTTGCAGCAAAGCTGGCGCAGACAACCACCACAAGTAGAGTGGTATAAGGACAGGATCAACACACTTTTGTTGGTATCAATACTAGTGGCAACCGTGACTTTTGCAGCTGGTTTCACTGTGCCCTGGTGGTACTGATAATCATGGAACAGCAATCATGGCAAACAAAAAGATGTTTCAGGCATTCATCATTTGCGACACAATTGCTATGTACACCTCTATCATTAGTACATTCATTCTCTTATTGGCACAAGTGAATGAATACTTGTTGGCAATTAATGCATTTTACGTGGCTTTAGATTTTGTGGTTTTGGCTCTTGTTGCCATGTCATTGGCATTCATGGCTGCCATATATCTTGTTGTAATAAATACTACTTGGCTGGCTAATGCTATTCTTGTCGTTGGAAGTTTCTTCCTATCAGCCTTCTTGGTTAGGTTGTCACAACGTTGCTTTTGGCATCATTTTGGAGAATATATATATATATATTTTTTTTTCCGAGTCGTATATGGTACACTTTCGTTAAGATATTCGTACTATTATTTGGTGGGTATTACAGAAATTCGTTTTTCGACATGGAAGATTCTGACTCAGAAAGCAGAAGAATAGTGTCATCCACAAACAGAAGGAAAGTGTAAGTGGGATTCCTTATATATATACAGGAAAATAAGTATCCCAAACTCTCTCCTCGTTTAGGAATAGCTTCTAGTGTAGGGGGTGGGTGTTGGCTATGTGCTATCTGTTAATTTGATATGTAGATTTAATTATATTCTCATTTATTTAAAACCCTTTTGGGACAGCTTTCAAATATTTTAAAACTTGGTCTATTGATGCTGGAAATACCAAGTTCTATTTCTCAACTTTTAATGAATTCTTCTATTGGCAAGAAAAAAAAATCTCACCTTCAAGATAATTTTAATAAAATTTATTTATGTTTTAGGATGGTGCCACTGCCATAGCTAAAAACATTAGTCATAGATATATTAATGAATAACTTATCTTACACATCGTAATTATATATTACTATTTAATTTTCCTCTTATAATAATGTGCCATGAGTATGTTTATTATTAGATAATATATCATTTTAATTTGAAAAAAAGATACGTTTATAATCTAATTAAAAATTAAATAATATTAGTTTACCCGGTAGTATACTTATTGCAATTTTTAATTGTCCCACTTAAAATTTACAGACTTGAATCCAAATTGAACTTGCCATAGTTTTCCTTCTCAAAGTCTAACTTTAAATGAATTTAACAATTCACTTCACTTAAATTAATTTTTTTATTTAAAATAAAAACTACATTCATAAAATTCAGTATAATTCTTTTATTTAGACTAAATGAAAGAATTCATTTTAGTTTAAGTATTTTTTTATACTATTCTCAATTCTCTTAATTAAAATTAACATTGATTAACTAAAAATGTAAAAATGAGGAATTGATTGTTCTTTAATAAACAAAAGACAAGTTGATTAGGTGAAAATTTGAGATGAAATGGTTGTGACTCTTTATTGATTTATCTAAATGAAAAATATGTATAAGTCAAGAATAAAAATGTCATTTGAGGTGGGATAAAATAAAAAATTATCTTAAAAAAATTCTAGAAAATGTATAAATTCTATCATTTTAGAGAGTTTCTAATTGTTGCAAGTGAAAAAATAAGGAAGATTGGTATTCATCTTGGAAAATCACAGCATAAGGCAATTGTAGTACCATTTTATTGGAAAAAATAGAATATGGTGACAAAAAGTTGTCCAAAAATAGCCTTAAATCGAGGGTTTGGCTAACAAGTCAAACAATAGGGAGACAAGAAGATGCTTGCAATGTATGTACAACTATTTAGTGGTATAGTTTGATTTCTAAGCTAATAGAATTTTCTATTCTTATATCTACTCTAAAAAGTGTTAAACATTCATGCTTCCTTTTGGTCGCTTTTAATTCCTTTAATTACTCTATTTATAATTCTTGCTTAATTATTAATGTTTATTTGTAGCTATAAGAATATTTGCTTCTTACAAACTTCAATTGGAAGCGACAACATTACTTTTATTGCTAATTATGCTTTGTCTTAAAAGTGTATTATCTGCAGTGATTTTTTTTTTAATTATTAAGGAAAAGCACTTTTTACACTTATTTTGAATAATATATAGACTTTGTATATAATATTTCAACCATGCTACACTAGATCCACGCTTATGATAAGCATAAGGATGGCAAAGAGGACTTAGGAGATGCATAGTATTATATTTATGGTTTAGTGTGCCTAACAATTTAGAGTTTTATATCTTGTTTTCATGTTTGAATTTTATTTGTTAAATGATATTTTTGTTCAATGAATTCTAGTTTTTAATTGTTTGGGTAATTTATAATTTAAAAGGTTTTGAAATCAATTTTATAGAAAAAGTAATTAAAAATCTACAGATCGACGTTGATAAACTAATTTTTTATTTAAAAAAAATTCACCTGCTGACATTTTCGTTCACCTTTGATTAAGCATTGGCAATATTTATCCGAGTCCACCTTGGAAAATCCTCTGCAGTTCGGATCACTAATTATCAAATTTTTGAGATATTCAAATCTTCTTGAATCCTCACTTCTTTATTTTATGCTGAACTCAATTATATCCTGTGAGATATTCAAATTTTCGAGTGTTAAACTCTTGAAGTATGAAGATTTGGATGGATCAAAATAATAAGAGCTTAATGAAATCTCATACCAAATTATGTGGATTTCTGGGCTTATTAACCAATTGGGAGCGTAGAGTAACCATTATTGTTGCCAATATAAAACCAAAGGATTTCCAATTGGAAAACAAACCCCCAGTCTAGTTGTCAATCCCCATCTCATTTCCCAAGTTCTCATATTGTGGGGAACAGGGAACAGGGAACAGGGGAAGTTTCAATTGCTACCAAGATACGGCAATAAGCAATTTGCTTTAACCTCTTGAGCATTTAGCCATGGTTCATTTCATGGGATAAGGTATTAAAGGTGCTACCCTGTTGTGCATCACAAAGTCCTGAAATTGCAATTTTAGAAATGGATCTAAGCATGGAAATTTTCTCGACTACAACAAAACAAATAAGGAGAGATAATATATTGTATTAGTGAAGTCAACAAATAAAGCAAGAGATCAAATTGAGCTTGATATAAGCAAGATTTAATGGAAAATCCAACAGCAAATTAATTGTATACAAAGAAAAACAAAAATAACGATCCAAACACTCAAATACCAACCCAAAAAAGGAAAAGAGAAAGAAAAAATTGAAAAGCTCAGATTTTTACATAACCAATAACAAACAGAAATGAGGAGTATATGAAAATTGATGAAATGGCATCAGCGTTTGATATGCTTCACTTTGTTCCAACCTTTCTTGCATGAGTCTCCAACAATCTTCACCCCCTTGCTGAACAAAAACTTGAGCTCCTTAGCCCTGTCCTTCATCTGCTGCTCAAACCCAGCCATACCCACAATTGAATCAAACTTTTAGAGAGAAGAAGAAAGGAATACAAATTTTTAGGGTTAAGGGAAACTTGGTACTCTCAATCTTTATAAATGGGATCCAATTCATCATCAAATACGTGGCTTAGATCAAATGGGTGTCAGTGTCACCGTGACTAGCTTTGCCTACGTTGATTGCGGGATAAGCATTGAGACCGGAACGGAATCGTAGCCTTTGAAAGTGTTAATAGAAAACCAAGTGAATAAAGTGATAGTATCGTAGTGTTAGTGATCCAGCAGTTTTCTGTTGGGCTCAATGTAGTTATGTCCTCCAATGGGACTGAACCACTATGGGCCCAATTAAATGACCGAAACAACTATTTGCTCAGGCATTCAAACTTGAAACTGGTTCATGAACTGGAGTGCTGTTGGGTCATATACTTGAGTTTTGATGGGATGATCAAAAGTCACAAGCCAATACATATTTTTGAAGTCAACACTTATCTTCTCTGTGGAAAAAGGACTTGAGAATTAGAAATAAAATAGCAAACTTGGGGGTGAGGTGAATTTGGAAATTATGCTCAATTAATTCTGACTGTAAATCTACTGCAGCTGGAAATTCTATGGGTGTTCTAGATTTGAAAATAGAGATAGAAACATCAAAATTCTGGGGAGAAAGAAACGAAAGGATAGAGAGATTGAGGAAGAAATCAAATCAGAATGTGGAGCAGAACCCATCTGCTACTTCGTTAAAGTCAGTAGAAGAACATGGAGCACCTCAAAATCCCATGGGTTTTGATTTGTACAAAGCTACAATCAAAGGTGACATAGACAAGTATATCGATGTGTTAGAGCGAGTCTCAACTGAAAAGGGTCTACCTTTGTCTGCCATTTTTGACCAGGTAAGTCCTCTTCAGAACACTTATCTTCATGTTGCTGCAAGCTTTGAAAGAGAATATAGTGTCGCCTTCGTTGCGCATAACTTCATCTCCTTGCTTACTAGAGGTAACTCAAATGGAGACACTCCCCTCCATGTTGCTTTAAGAAAGGGGAAGGTCCAGACTGCATTCATTCTTTATTGTTATCGGGGAGATGCTGATTTTGGGTTTTCACCAGTTGGAAATGAAAAAATAATATTTGCTTTTGAAGATAGGAATAATCTCATGCACTTGATTAGGTTGAAGAATAAACAAGGAAATACTGCTTAGCACATGGCAGTGACTTATCGTAGTACCAACAAATATTATGGGTCGGACAGCGGCGGAGTTCTTAATTGAATTGGACCCGGAGTACTTGCCTTTTTCTGCTAATAATGAAGGCAAATCTCCATTCTATCTAGCAGTGGAGGCTGAGAACTTAGATATAGTTGATTACATGTTAACTAAGTTAGAGAATTGTACTGATTTATCCCATGTTTTAAGAGGAAAATCACCCATCAATGCTGCCCTTTGTGAGAAGAAACAAAGGTACCCAGAAAAGGCTCTGTCCTTAAAAATGGTTTATAATCTTTCTCATTAAAACCTTTGAGTTTATGGTTATCCAATTTAAATTGATCTGCATATTTCCAATTCTGAAATACTAACCCACCTCACTGTCACAACTCGTTTGTTACATCTAGATGCTCCCTAGAATTTGAAAATATATTTTAACAAGTAACCAACTTTTAAAAGTAAATTAGTCATCTCTGATCATCTAAGATTAATCTATCCAGGTTTATCGGATACTATGTTGAACAAACTACCTGTGCTCATCCCTTCAAGATTTGAAGAAGGGGATACTCCCCTTTGCTTTGCAGCATCAATTGGTTATCTCGAGGGAGTGAAGTACTTGTTAGAAAAATATAGTCAAGCAGTGCTTGAAAGAAATCAGGACGGCTTGTTTCCCATTCATGTAGCATCAAGAGGAGGCTATGTTGATATCCTTAAGAAGCTGCTTCAGCATTGCCCAGATTTGAATGAGTTGCTAACTAAAAAGAGTGAGAATATTCTTCATGTTGCAGCCAAGAATGGAAAAGTTAATGTGGTCAATTACATACTGAAATCTCCAGAGCTTGAAATGCTTCTGAATGAGAAAGATGAGGATGGAAACACACCATTGCATTTGGCCGCAATGCATTGGCATCCGAAAGTTGTGAGTTCTCTGACATGGGACAACAGGATCAGCCTTAAGATAGTAAATGATGATGGCATGACAGCTCTTGATGTTTCTGAAGCGTACCTCTACATGGAAAAGTGGCTCCATTCAGAAAGGTATAAATCCATTTTGTACTGAGTTTGGCTTGTGTGAATATAATGAGAATCAAAATAAATACACATTTCTATTAATTTTCATCTATAACAAGCATAGCCTAATGGCCAATTAAATCTTTCTAGTAATTAGAGTTGATTTTCATCTTTCACAAACTAGCCTAATGGTAGATACAAAGAACACAATTATCTTTTGGTGTCTATTACTTTTTGTAAGAGCTTATGAACCAATTATATGTCTTCTCCTAATAGCTCACACTTCTGGGTTGAAGTGGTTATTTGACATGGTATCAGAATCTCTTTTTTTGACACTTTTCTTACCAGAAACTACTTGCCCTGCATGAGTAAAAGAAGTATAAGAGCTAACTAGTAGTCTAAGAGAACCATTGATGCAGCTGATTTATCCTCTGCCACCAACTGGGAACTTTTTGAACTGGTTAATTGCACCTGATATTACGTATAAAGTACAGGATGCAATATGAGAGGTTACTTGTTTTTTGCTCAAATTTTGGAGTTGATTAAAACCATATTGGTGTTAGACCTGGTTAAGGATTGATTACAAGTGCTAAACAGTTTGTTGTCTTACTCAAATCCTGTTTTGGGGGCTTGTTTTTTTTGCCATGGAAGTTATGATTCATCCACTGATTGATTGTTTTTAATTTCTGTGTTTAGTAATGAAATTTGTTATTTGCTGTTGAAAAAGGTAGTTCTATATGATTACTCCACGTTTAGATCACTGGTTAACTTGATCTGTAGCTTCTTTTGGATGTAGCGATTAACTTGGATGGCCTTGAAATCTGTTGGGGCACCAAAAAGTTTTAGTGGTTTAAACATGGAAAAATTGGACATCAAAAGTTCCCTGGGCCAGGAGCGAGCAGTGAGCATGGAGTATAGCAAGGACAGAATCAACACCCTTCTGTTGATGTCAACACTTGTTGCTACCATCACATTTGCTGCTGGTTTCACAATGCCTGGTGGCTATAACAACTTGAACCCTGATCAGGGCATGGCAACTATGCTTCACAAACAACTTTTTGCAGTATTCTTGATTTGTGACAGTATCGCTATGTATAGCTCTATCATTGTAGCTGTTGCCCTCATTTGGGCGCAGTTAGGCGATCTCAATCTGGAACTCACTTTCTCTTAGAATGTCACTGCCATTGTTGGGTTTAGCTTTAGCCATGATGTCCTTAGCATTCATGGCGGATGTATATTTAGTTGTAAGCAGACTTGTTTGGCTTGCAAATCTTGTGCTGATTATGGAAACCATCTTCCTTGTCTTATTCTTGACACTTTTCACACCTCTCTTCTTCCCTAACACCTCAAGTTACAGAGTCGTGCGTTACATCAGCTACTACAATTTTTGTTTTCTGATGTGGGCTTCCGGATGCTATTCTGATTAATCAGAGACTTACATTAGTAAAAAAAGACATCTATGCATGTTTTGTATATTTATATTTTCCACTGTTATAATAAAATGAACGAAAGAACGATTGGTTATTCTATATTTGTTTTCTTTTGCCAATTGTATTATAGCATTAGCACACCTCTATTGACTGTTTAGCTTAAATTTTTCATGCCATGCAAGTGAACTTCATTCATTTCTATTTAGTTTTAGTTATCTAAGTTCATTACTGTATTAGTTCGCCAAAATTCACTACTATGCATACATAAATAAGTTGGATTGATAACTTTTAGTCCAAAAAAAAAAGAGATTTATATATGCATGCATGATAGTCAAAGATTAAATATTTTATGTTTGAATTGGTTAGGCCTTTGATAAAACTCTAGATTGACATTTGAAAACACCAAGTTAAATTGGTCTAAAGTATAAACAAAATAGAGATTTGAGCTTTTTGAAAATAAAATAAAATAATATAAGTATTGTTTTAATATATGTGATTTGAGTTTGAAATTGTAGAATTTCGAGTCAATCATATTTTGTTAATTTTAGATAATCTGATTAGTTGAAAACAAATTGTTTCAACCTTTCTTTTCTTCACTGAAGATTGGAGAAAAGAAAATGATAGATGGAATCGAACAAAGGCCCCAATTTCTGAAGTTCTGTTTGTCTAGATGGCTCTATACCAGTCACCTTCGAGCACAAAGAAGAGAGACTACCACCCATGACACTGTTGTCCTGGGCTCTAATGGCTTCTTCTAAATTTGATGAAATTCATGTCCTAGGTTTCATATTTGGTGAAATTCTAATTTTGTGATATGGGTAATTCAGTTATTGGGCTTTGGGTTATATCAAAAGGAACTGGGACTAGGACAATCCAAGAAACCCACATAACACAACGCAACGTTTGGCAACTGGAATCTTGTTAGGCTAGCCGTTAGCAACTAATTAATAATCAGTTGGAAGAGGTTGTTGATTGTCGGCGAGTATACAAATCCCTGATTAATGTAATTGGTCATCATTGATGAATAATACGAATTGGCTGAATTCCTTGTTTCCTCTCTAACTCTCATTCTCTGTGTGAATACGTGAGCTTTCTCATCAGAGTGATCCGCAATGATCATTCTTGACTTAAGCTTCTGGTTTATCCCTGTCATTTTATTTGTATATTAAATTATACAGTTATAATTTGTCTAACAGATATCATAATTGGTCAAATAGTGGCATCTCCATCAAAATTTTTATTTAGCCGTCAAAATCATTAGCAAATGACTTAATATTGACCTGAAAGGTTAAAATTGGCCAAAATTTGAAGAAGAGAGATTATCACCCTTGACATTGTTGTCCTTGGCTCTAATGGCTCCCTCTAGGTTTGAATCTAAATTTGATCAAATTCATGTACTAGATTTCATATTTGATGAAATTCTAATTTTGTTTTTATATAAATTGTACGGTAATAATTTGTCTAGTGTATCGCGTTAAAATAACGAAAACAAGTTATGAATTAAATTATATACTTCACCTCACTTTGAAGCAATGTTGACAAAAATATTTATAAAGAAGACAATTTTCCTAAATAAGTGACCTCATATATTATTGAAGTATATGTAAAATATTGGCCTTTATATACAAACAAAGGAAGTCAACTTTGAAAATAGTAAACAAATCCATGAGTTTTAGGACTTTTTTATTTTTATTTTAAATGTGGAATGGAAGATACTTGTTCCTTTGTGTGTCTCTCATGTAACGGGTCTTTTGGTAGAGTCAAGTATGGACTTGCATTATTCCAAAGTTAGGGGTGCAGAGAATACTTGTGCAGTATGTAATGCAATAATGCTACAGGTAGAGCAAATAAGGTTTTGCTTAGAAAACTAAAAAAAAGTCAGATTCCATATTCGAATTGCACAGCTTGTACTCTATATAAATAGTACCAATTATATATGCATGCTACTCACTGTTTCAGCAAGCTAGGTTCGGAAAACTTTCTCCTCTTTATTTTTCCAACTTCTTATTTTTGTGTGCAAAGTAGCTGCAGCAAGGGTTCAAACTCAGTGGAGGTCTTATGGATCATTTAAACATTCCAATAGATATGAGCAACGGAAGCTGGAGGGAAAGATGCAACCAGAGGATACATAATTTGAAGGCAAATGATAACTCCTCAATTCCCAATTCAAGTGGAGAGCGCCAGGCAAATAAGCATATGATTCCTGAGTTGTATGACGCCACTAAAGAAGGAGATGTTGATCACTTTGTTGACGCATTGGAACGAGTTTCACACGAGAAGAAACTTTCCATGACTGCCATATTCGATCAAGCCACCCCTGCTGAAAATTCTATACTTCATGTAGCAATAAAATTTGGGCATGAAGAGATAGCAGAACTTGTTGCTCATCACTTTCCTACTCTTCTTAACAGGAGAAACATCAATGGTGACACTGCAACTTCATGTCGCTGCCAGAACTCCGAGGTCCAACTCTAACTTGATCAATGCTCTTCTATGGTCAATGATACCTATAACTAGGATAAAAAATGAGCTTGGAAACACTGCTTTGAACGAAGCTGTTATGATACCAGGGAATCATATTCAGGTTAGCACCATGGTTGCTGCGGCCCCGGAAGTGGCACATTATCTAAATGAGAAGGGTTTTTCTCCATTATATCTTGCACTAGTTGATCCCGAAACCCTCCAGGTTTTGTTGCAAGTACCATTTATGGAGGACCCACGTCGAAAAGGACACTCGCCACTTATTGCTGCCATTGATTCTGGTAATATTCTATCCATTATTAGTGAATAAATCATAACATATTACATTCTTTACAAAAAAAAGAGAGTAGCTCTTTAATTAGTGAGCTCAATTGTGTCTTACCACTTGAAACACTGCCTTGTGAATATGTGGATATTTTCATTTTATACTAATAACTAAAAGAATATTAATTCATGATAAAATTTTATGCTTCGTCTTAATTAGATTTACTTACTCATAATCTTAAACCTAACTAGTATATTCCAATCACCACCTATATTATTTTTTCTTGTCCGACCAAATTAAACTAATTAAAAACTGACAAATAAGTATTTAGGTCAAAATCCCAACAAACACCGCTTGTCTGATTAAAATAATAATATTAAGAAATAAAGAAGAAGTTATTACGTTTTACTGTTCTTCTCTTTCCACGGTCTATTTATGTTGATTTTTTGTTCATACATATATTCGTACTTTGAGGCTATTTATTATATGTAAAAATTTAGTAATTTAAATATAATAGTAATGGTAATTAATTGGTAGTGAGTGAAAATGAAAAGACATGATAATCAATTATTTGTCCATTTGAAAATTCATATATATATATATGATATGATATATCAATTTGTTAGCGGTTCATTTAGTAACTATCCCACAGTTGTGCTATGCGATCTTTTTTTTTATAAAAAAAATTTGGTACGAGGAAGTTTTAACCACTGCCTTATTTTAATACATGTATATGATATTAATATTGAGCAGGTTATTTGATGGAAGTGATACTAGAGAAAAGACCAGAGTTAATATATTCAAAAGACGAAAAAGGAAATAATGCACTTCATCATGCTACATCGATTGAAGTGATACTAGAGAAAAAACAGGAGTTAATATATTCAAAAGACAAAAAAGGAAACAATGCACTTCATCATGCTGCATCGATTGGCAATCTTAAAGCCATTCGTCTACTCTTATAGAAAGACAGTGAATTTGCCCTAGAAAAAACTCCTAAGGCCTCCTCCCTATTCATCTTGCATGCAAAGAAGACCGTATTGATGTGGTGAAGGAATTCCTTCAACAAGAATAGCTTGATCCAAGTGAACTGCTCAGTAAAAGTAGTCAGAATATTCTTCACATTGCAGTAAAGAGTAGGAATGATAATGTGGTCAAGTACATACTAAGAAACAAGAATCTTGGAAGCCTTTTTTATCAGAAAGACAAGAAAGGAAATACTCCTCTGCATTTGGCAGCAAAGAGCATGTATCCCAAAACCGTGTTCTTCTTGACACATGACAAGAGACTTCAAGTGCAATGTTGCAACAATGAAATGTTGACACCACATGATGTTGTTCTATTGCGTTTAAAAAAAACATATGCATATAAATTTGTGGAGGTATGGTTTAATTTGGACAACAATATCTATATCTTTTTCATATCTCTCTCTCTTTCATATCATTTTTAATTTAAAATAACAAAATCACCATATAAATTAAATTACATCAAAAGCCATACCTTTTTCGTATCATTTTGTTATTTATGTAAAGAATAGATTTTTTACTATTTTTACATAGATGGGTGGCGGATTCAAATAATTTTGTCATGAGGTAAATATTTAAAAAAAAAAAAAAAATTTGATAAGTCGTATGAAATTTTTTTTGTCCCACTAAAATAATAAAAAATCTTGCAATTTTAATTCCAATGAAGAAAATTTTGGTAATGATTATTAATAAGATAATGAGAGAAATTAAATGTCGAACTAATAAGAATGATAGTTTCTAAAGACAATTTTACTCAAAAGGCTGGAAGCTATTTTCTAATATTTGTAGAATATCCTAGTCAATTTTTAATAGTTGTAAAACATATTATGAAATTGGTTATCGAATGTCATGATTTCAATGAGAAAAAATTCGAATAGATTAAGAAAATTTGAATATGTTTTCCTTCACTAAGTTGTTAGATTTTTAGTATATTTTAAAAATTAGGTTCCAAAAGTTAAAATTTACAAAGTATAATTAACTAATGTTTGTTTCACTTTTGTCTTGAGAAATTTATTCATAGGATGAAAAATTGAAAATATTTAAAATCTATAGGGGGAAATTTTTATTTAACTATATATAATATTAACTAAATGAGTGGGGACAATACAATATTTTTCATAGGACCTATATATAATTTTTAAAAGCCACTGATGTCAACTGCCTCTACCGACTTATATGTAGATCCGCCCCTAGATAGGGAGACTCTTTGGGCTTCAGCAAAAGAAGTTGACGGATTTAACTATATATTATATGTAAATCACTCTCTGAGATATGCATCTTGAATACGCAATTGTCTTGTCAATTGTTTTGCAACCACTAAAAGTACATAGGACAAGTAATTAAATATCATGGTGTACACAAGTATGAGTTTTCATATGAGAAGCGATAATTTATTATAGAATTAGAATAATGAGAAAATTCTGGATTGAAATGCAGATACTAACGTTGAACATCCTAGATTCTGTTGGCTCACAATTTAGTAGAGAAGGAATAGAAGTTTATCTGCAAAACTGGCAGAGACAACCACCACATGCAGAATGGTACAAGGAGAGGGTCAACACACTTTTGTTAGTATTAATACTTGTGGCGACCGTGGCTTTTGTTGCCGGTTTCAATATGCCCGGTGGTACTGATGATAAACATGGAACAGCAATCATGGCAAACAATAAGATGTTTCAGACATTCATCATTTGCGACACGGTTGCTATGTACACCTCCATCATTGGCACATTCTTTCTCTTATTGGCACAAGTGAATGATTACTTCTTGGAAGTTAATGCATTTTACTTGGCTTTAAGTTTAGTGGTTTTGGCTCTTGTTCTCATGTCTTTGGCATTCATGGCTGCCATATAGCTTGTACTTATAGTAAGAATTACTACTTGGCTAGCCATTACTATTCTTGTCGTTGGAGGTTTCCTTCCTCACAACCTTTGTGATTGGGTTGTCACCATTTTTCTTGTAGCGTCCTTTTGGTTCTGGACTAAAATTGTCTTTGCAGAATCGTGTCTAGTACACTTTTCGCAAGATGTTCATCCTATTACTTGGGAGTTACGAAACATGGACTTACGGAAAATGGGTTTACAACATTGAAGATTCTTACTCAGAAACTGAATGATCATTAGAAGCAGAAGGATAGAGTCATCAATAAATAAAAGGAAAGTGTATGTTAGGATTCCTTATATTTATATATATATAAGCTAGAAAATAAGTATCCCTAAGCTTTCTCCCCGCTTAGGAATAGCTTCTAGTGTAGGGGGGGGGGGGGGGTTGAGTGTTGGCATCTCTAGAGATGGTTCACTATGATTAGTGGATTTGGACATTCTAAATTTGAAAATTACACTTTGAATAAAATTGTTGCGCGATTATAAAATGCATTTGAATGTTATTTTTCTTTTTGTTGTTATGTGCTATCATACGTTATTAATAAAGAGTTTATTATAACCAACTTCAAATAAGATATTAGACAAGTTTATATGCTAATTTCAATTATGCTTTGAAGTATAGTTTCTTCTTACTTATAAATTGTAAATTTTTTTTTTACTTTCCGTAGAACCCAAAAAAAAAAAAAAATTGTCAATTTTTTTCTTTAGTTCTTCTGGTGTCGGCCCTTTTGTTCATTTGGCCTTTTTCATTGCGCACCAAATACCAATAAACAGTCATTCTGATCCTTCTCATTTTTCTGTTTAAGCAAAGTGACAAAAATCGTATGCATGCAAATTTTGAGAAGGAGTAAACTATACTTTCATGCATTAATTGAACTTTGACGAAGATTCAATGTAGGGGATGAATTTTCTTTTATCGCAAATTAGGTAGTCTCTCAAAAACACTTCTGACTAGGTGATTAAATTGAGTTAATTGAGTTGGCAGTTTATTTATTTATTTTTTCTTTTTCAGCTCAAAAACTAGAAACAATTATCTTTCCCTTCCTCTCAGCAGTATTAGATGCCCATTTTGCTCAGAAATCCTTGTTCCAAAAGCAACCATCACCAATCAAATTGAAGCAAGTCTTTGGCTATCAAATTAAGCTCCTACATTCACTAAAACAAAATTGAAATTTGAGTTTCCTTTGGAGCATTTTGTAAAACATCCTTCGACATAATTCAAACAAGTGCAAAGATTGGCAGTCATGTGGATGAAATAGTAGGCAATTCAAACAAGTGCAATTCTGTAGTAAATTGAGAACCCTGTTCTGATAGTAATGAGGTGGAAAATCTCTATTTATTTAATAAATTGATTTCATTTCATCATCAAGAAGAAAAATCTGTATTTAGTGTTACACCATTCTGTATTTGGAAAAAATCTAATCACACTTATGTTGAGATGGAATTTTAAAATCTCTCAGTGGTTACAAATATTAAGTTATCAGTGATAAATGTAAATTGTGATAAAAGAAATTCAAACTATCAAATTTCATAGGACAAATTTAATAAACACGAATGATCTTTGTGAAAATGCTGGCTAGACTTGAGGGTGTGAAATTTGTAAAAAATTTTGGTACTTACTGGTATTGGGCCTATGGGGCTAAGAAAGTGAGCAGATTTAAAATGTACTACATTACGGAGTGAGGACAATCCTGAGATTCTAGAGGAGAAGTTTAGTGCAGAGGATTGAGTGTTTAAAACAACGGATTGCAGTCAATCACCAGGTGAGTGAGGATAGACCTGCACTTATGCTATATCCTGCGTTCAGTCAAAATATTGTTCTAAATTAGTGTGTCGTAATTTCTTTTCTTTTACTAGAGTTGAAGACATAGTCTTTTATCTTCCCAATATTCACTTAATTGTAGATAATTACAGGTAAGAAGCTAAGCTTTACTCCTTAGAAAATCAATAAGAAGAAATTTCATTTCTAATAATGTTAGTTATCTTTTTCTTCTGTTTGGGTTTAGATAAGTTAAACTAGAAAATGCCAAAGGAAACAAATTTGGCAAAGTTCGAGGTTCAAATTTAATGCCAATTTGCACGAGGTTCAAAGTTCAATACCAATTTTTTTTGGGTAAAATACGGAGCGTGCCAAGAAATATTCTAAGATAAAAACCTAATTATTGCCAATATTTTTGTATAACTATTTATTTAAAATCCTAGTACAAAATACCAGCAGCTCAGTCTTATAGTGATTAAACATAAAAATATCATTATACGTGAGGAAGATGTTGTAGATGAAAATAGAAAACAAGAAGGGAGATTGGTTGGATAATCTAACATTATACTACTCCTAAGCAAGGAAGTAAAGTGCAAGAATATAAAGACCAAGAAACCAACAAAAATATGTGAAGTTGAATTTTGTTAGGAAGCTTTACAAAGGAGCCCTATTAGGGTTTAAATACAATTACAAGATATATGACTTCCCAATAATTTCTCATAACTATTTCTAACTCTCTAGAAATTTTTCCACTTTTATGTATGATTGGTTAATTTCCCAAATTGCATAAATGAGGTGCCAACAATGTCCCAAAATGTCTATGTGAATGATGAGAATTTACATAGAGACATTTGCACTTAGTCTTGTTTGTCATATCAACCTTTGGTATTTCAATTGATATATTCTTAAATACCATATTGACCAAATGAATGTAAAAATTTATAGTTATTTTTTAAGACAAAATTCATGATCGGGTTAAACACCAACAATACAAACATGACAGGCCAATGATGTCATAATTGACCAAATTTGATTTAATAATCATTAACCAATATGGTCTAACAGTCAAATTGTGACAAATCTGTCAAAATTTTGATTAAATAGTCAAAATTGGCCGAAATTTGAAGAGAGAGCACCACCCATGACATTGTTGTCCCTGGTTCCCTGCATTGTATCTAAATTTGATGAAATTCTAATTTTGTTTGTATATAAATTATACAATAATAATTTGCCTTGCTCATCACGTTGAATCAACGAAAACAAATTGTGAAGTAAACTATATACTTCACCTCACATTGAAGCAATGAAAACAAGTTGTAAGCTATATACTTCACCTAGATCAGATTATTGAAGAATATACCTACAAATTGACAATCTTTCAGCATAAGTGACCCTCATCTATTATAAAAGAATATATAAAATATTGTTCTTTATCTATATTATATATAAAAGAGCCTTAAAAAAAGAATCTTTTGATTTTCTATTTTATCTTTTGTACTTACTAAATTTTCAATATTGTCACACCCTCTTGATGTTTAGAGTTTCAATGAGATTAAAATTTCAAAACTTAATATATTTCTAATTAAATGGTTAGAGTTCTAATATGAATTATTTTTTTCTTCTTTTTTCAAAACTTCTAGATATTTAGAGTTTGAATGAAATTGAAATTTTAAAACTTAATATATTTCTAATTAAATGGTTAGAGTTTTTTTCTAATATGATTTTTATTTTCTAAACTTTCTAATAGTTTCAGAATTGTCTAATTATATTATATATAGTTACATGAGCATAACTTATATTTGCATAAATATTGGCAATCTCTTCATCCAAGTTAGTTTATTATAACCATAACCATAACTTCTCATATGTTTTCTTTATATATGCTTCTAAAGCTTCATGTTTATATACTTTTTTTGTTTTTGGCAACTTCTCTATTTGTTTTTGTTTTGGTATATACTCTTATGGATAATATATATTAAATAAGAAAGAGAAAGAATTGGAAGGAGAGTCTAATAGATCGAGGCCATGATCGTGATCACGAGGTTCAGTACTGATGTCCATAGACTATCATTGCTAAAAACTATATATATGCATATTATTCTCATACAAAATTAGGCATGCATGAGCCAAAATGATTCTGAAAGAGAAAGCATAGTTACTTCATATGTATACTATTGTTATTGATTTTGTTTCTTTTTTTATTTATTATTATCTTATCTTCTTGTCATAAACCAATAACTACGAGTCTAATTAGTAGTAATTAATTAGTACACCATTATCTTTGATACGACTAATGTCTTCTTCTGTTTATTTTTTATTTAAGGATTTATTTGACAAGTGCCATTTAATTATTATAGAATTGATTTTTTTTTTCTTTTTGGTGGTAAATCATTACACTATATTATATATTATTTACTTGCTCTCGATGATGAGGTATATCGCTTCCATATTTAAAGGTTTATTGCTTCTACAATTTAGTATTTTTTTTTTTTTGTATCTATTTACTTTTCTTTTAATATTAATAAAATTATAATTATTTTGATTAATATAATTATTATAGTGTAATGCGTGTGTTACAAGAGCTAGTACAATAAAAGAAGTGAACTTTAGTAAACAAATTTATGAGTTTTAAGACTTTTTTTTTTTCCCCTAATGTCGAAGGGAGGATACTTATTCCTTTGTGTGTTTCTTTTGGTAGAGTCAAGTAGCGACTTGCATTCCATAGTTGAGGGTGCCGCGATTACTTGTGCAGTATGTAATGCTACAGGTAGAGCAAATAAGGTTTTGCTTAGAAAACTAAAAAAAATTAGATTCCATATTCGAATTGCACAGCCTTCCAAAAAATGGAAGAAGAATCCTAATAAGGGCATCAGAGATGAACTGCATCAAAGGAGTCCGAGTTCCATACAGGTAAATGTACAAAATGTAGACTAGCATGAAAATCAACAGAAAAAATGTTCCAATTATCAAGATAACATTGGCAAGCCAAACCAGATTACGTACTACCAAACTTACGGTAGCCATGAATGCCACAGACATTGTCACCAAAGCCAAACCCGTAAAGTATAACCCAACAGTAAATGCACTCTTTGCAATGTTTTCATCGATTGATTTAGCCCACAAGAGAATGAATGATCCAACTGTGGAGCTAAACATGGCTACACTGTTGCAAATTGTGAATACTTGAAACATTTTTCTTTTTACCAATGTCGCCAACCCTCTTGGATGCGTTGTGTCATTAGAACTGTTAACACTACCAGGGACGGTGAAACTAGCAGCAAAAGTCATAATGGCGACTAGAATACTTACGAGCATAAGTGTTGAAAATAATAAACTTTATTTTCCTATGATAAATTGTTAGTGGAAGTTAAAAAGGTGTGAGTTATTTTGATGTAATGGGTTTTAAGAGGTAGTTAATTTCTTATAATGGGTGGCTATAGATTATTGCGTTCTAGTGGAAGTTTTATGTTGTTGTTAATGTGTAATAAAATTGCAGTAATGGGTTGGAGTCCTTAATGTCTAAGATAATGGGTGTTAAAGTCATATTAGTGCACATTTAGTTGTGTGACTTTAGAGTTGCTATTATAAGTCTTATAAATACATATTATATGTTTTCAATTTGATATCAAGCAAAGTAGAAGTTGTCTTTTGAGTATTCCAATTTGTTCATCATCTTCAATTTTATGTGTTGTGCTCACCACATTTTCTATCAAAGTGGTATCAGAGCCTAGTTCTCTAATTTGGTGAGTTTGAGAGATGTCTACTGGATCAGGAATGTTCTCATTTCAATATCCTAATCTTACTAAAGACAACTATGACAATTGGTGTCTTCGTATGAAAGTTTTGCTTGGTAGACAAGATGCATGGGAGATCGTAGAGAAAGGTTATGACCAACCACAAGATGAAGCTGTTTTGTCTGCAGCTCAAAAAGATGCCTTACAAAAGGCTAGGAAGAAGGATCAACAAGCTCTCACCCTCATCTATCAAGGGTTGGATGAGTCTATGTTTGAGAAGGTGGCACTAGCAACTATTGCCAAGAAAACTTGGGAGATATTGCAAAGCTCTCTCCAAGGAGTTGAAAAAGTGAAAAAGATTCGACTCCAAACATTGAGAGGAGATTTTGAAGCCTTGCACATGAAGGAATCCGAGTCAATTTCGGATTATTTTTCAAGAATGCTAGCCACTGTCAACCAATTGAAAAGATATGGAGAAAAAGTAGAAGATGTTCGTGTGGTAGAGAAAATCCTTCGCTCTTTGCAACTAAAATTTGATTACATTATTGTTGCAATTGAAGAATCGAAAGACTTGGAAACCATGTCTATTAAGCAACTAATGGGATCATTACAAGCCCATGAAGAAAGATTTAAGAAGAAGGAAGAGAAGCTGCTTGAGCAAGCTATCCAAGCCAAGGTTTCTTTCAAAGAAAAAGATAATGTACAAGAAAGAAACCAAAGAGGTCGTGGTCATGGTCGTGATCATGGTCGTGGACGAGGAAGAGGAGGAAGAGGAAGAGGAGGATATCATTTTGAGAATAATAACGAAGGAAGAGGCCAGCAATCATCAAGAGGCCGTGGAAGAGGAAGAGGAAATTATGCAAGACCAAATGAGAAAAGGTATGATAAGAGTAATGTTGAATGCTATAATTGTTATAAATTTGGTCATTTTGCTTCGGAATGTCGTAATACTAATGTTGTTGAAGAGAATGCTAATCTACTTGAATACAAAGAAGAAGTGGAAGAGCCAACTTTGTTACTAGTATTCAAAGGAGATGAAAAGGAGGTAATCAAGAGTTCATGGTACCTTGACAATGGTGCAAGCAATCATATGTGGGGACAAAAGTAAATTTTTGGAGATTGATGAAAAAGTGAGTGGATTTGTGACTTTTGGAGACTCTTTCAAAATTCCAATAAAAGGAAAAGGTACCATTTTAATTTCTTTGAAAGATGGTGGTCATAAGCTTATTTATGATGTTTATTATGTTCCAAAATTAAGAAATAACATTTTAAGTTTGGGACAACTTTTGGAGAAAAGTTATGAAATCCATATGAAAGATAAAAATCTTTGGCTTAGAGACCAAGATGCTAATCTTATTGCGAAGGTGTCCATGACAAGAAACAAGATGTTCATTTTGAATCTCCAAAACGATGGTGTCAAATGTTTGAAGATGTGTGCAAAAGATTCAACATGGCGTTGGCATATTCGGTTGGGTCATTTGAATTTTGGAGGTCTCAAGAATTTGGGAGAGAAGAAGATGATGTCTGGGTTGCCATTCATTGACCACCCAAATCAATTGTGTGAAGCATGCCTCCTTGGAAAATATGCAAGGAAGAGTTTTCCTAAAGAAGCCACAAGAGCAACCGAGCCACTTCAGCTTATTCATACCGATGTGTGTGGACCAATCAAGCCATGCTCATTTGGTAAAAATAATTATTTTTTGCTTTTCATTGATGATTATACTCACAAAACATGAGTTTATTTTTTGAAAAAAAAATCAGAGGCTTTTGAGGTGTTCAAAAAGTTTAAAGCTCTTGTTGAAAAAGATAATGGTCATGTAATCAAATCTTTAAGGTCCGATAGAGGAGACGAATTCACTTCAAATGAATTCAATATCTTTTGTGAAACACAAGGAATTCGTCATCCTTTAATGGTTCCTAGGACACCCCAACAAAATAGTGTAGCAGAAAGGAAGAATAGAACAATTCTTAATATGGCCCGATATTTGTTGAAATCTAAGAATATGCCTAAAGAATTTTGGGCAGAAGCTGTTTTTTGTGCAATTTATTTGTCCAACAAATGTCCAACCAAAGGTGTGGAGAATCAAACACCTCAAGAAGCTTGGAGTGGAAAGAAGCCAAATATCTCTCACTTGCGAATTTTTGGAAGCATTGCCTATGACAATGTACCGGATCAAGAGAGATCTAAACTTTATGATCGAAGTGTGAAGTATGTATTTATTGGCTATGATTCAAATTCCAAAGGGTACAAGCTTTATAACCCAAGGAATGGAAAAATCATAGTTAGTAGAGATGTTGAGTTCAATGAAAATGAAACATGGGATTGAGATGTTCAAGAAGAAGAAAGTTACAATTTTTTTCCTTACTTTGAAGAAGAACAAGATATAGAAGCACCATTGGAAGCCATTACTTCACCTTCATCACCAACTCCTTCATCAGAAAAAAGTTCAAGTGAAGGGTCACCAAAAACAAGAAGTCTTCTTGATCTTTATGAAAATACAGAAGTGATAGAAGATGTTAAGTTATTTTGTCTTGTTGCAGATAGTGAACCATTGTTTTTTGAAGAAGCTGAAAATGACAAGAAGTGGAGACAAGCAATGGATGAGGAGATAAAAGCTATTGAAAAAAATGATACTTGGGAGTTGAAAAATCTTCCAAAATATCATAAAGCTATTGGTGTGAAATGGGTGTACAAGGCAAAGAAAAATGCAAAAGGAGAAGTTGAGAAGTACAAGGCGAGGCTAGTTGCAAAAGGCTATGCACAAAAGCAGGGGATCGATTATGAAGAGGTATTTGCTCCTGTTGCTTGTTTAGAAACAATCTGATTGTTGATCTCCTTTGCAGCCCGTAAGCATTAGAAGATTTATCAATTGGATGTAAAATCTGCTTTCCTCTATGGTTTTCTTGAAGAAGAGGTTTATGTTAATCAACCTGATGGTTATGTAATTGAAGGGCAAGAAGACAAAGTTTTGAAGCTAAGAAAGGCTTTGTATGGCCTAAAACAAGCACCAAGGGCGTGGAATAATCGAATTGACAAGTATTTTCAAGAAAATGGGTTTGTTAGATGTCCACATGAATATGCACTTTACGTGAAGGCACATGAAAATGGTGATGTTTTATTTGTTTGCCTTTATGTGGATGATCTAATTTTTACAGGAAATAATCTAATCATGTTTGAAGATTTCAAAAAAGCAATGACTTGTGAATTTGAGATGACTGACATGGCGCTAATGTCTTACTACTTGGGCTTTGAAGTGAAGCAACATGATGGTGGAATTTTTATTTCACAAGAAGTCTATGCAAAAGATGTTCTTAAGAAATTCCAAATGCTTAATAGCAACTCTGTTAATACACCCATGGAATGCGGAGTGAAGTTGTCGAAGCATGATGTTAGGAGAGAAGGTAGATCCCACATTATTTAGAAGTCTTGTTGGAAGTTTAAGATACTTGACTTGCACAAGGCCAGACATTCTTTATGTTGTTGGAGTAATGAGTCGTTACATGGAATCTCATACTTCTATTCACATGAAAACAGCTGAAAGAATTCTTCGCTACCTAAAAGGTACACTTGACTATGGTCTATTTTATTCTTCTTCACATATTATTGATCTTGTGGGATACTGTGATAGTGATTTTGCCGGAGATTTGGATGATAGAAAAAGCACCACAGGTTTTGTATTTTTCATGGGAAATAATGCAATTTCTTGGGTTTCAAAGAAGTAGCCAATTGTTATTCTTTCAACTTATGAGGCTGAATATGTTGCTGCTACCTCGTGTACTTGTCATGCCATTTGGTTAAGAAGATTGTTGAAGGAGCTACAAGAGCCACAAAAAGAAGCAACCCAAATTTTTGTTGACAACAAGTCTGCACTAGCTTTGGCAAAGAACCCCGTCTTCCATGATAGAAGCAAGCATATAGACACAAGGTATCATTTCATCCGTGAGTGTATTGCCAAGAAAGAAATGGAAGTCAAATTTGTGAAGTCTCTTGATCAAGTTGCAGATATTTTCACAAAACCACTTAAATTTGAAGTTTTTCAAGGATTGAGAGAATTGCTTGGAGTTAGAAAGAACAGTTAAGTTTAAGGGGAAGTGTTGAAAATAATAAACTTTATTTTCCTATGATAAATTATTAGTGGAAGTTATAAAGGTGTGAGTTATTTTGATGTAATGAGTTTTAAGAGGTAGTTAATTTCTTATAATGGGTAGCTATAAATTATTGTGTGCTAGTGGAATTTTTTTTTTTTTTTTTTGTTAATGTGTAATAAAATTGTAGTAATGGGTTGGAGTCCTTAATGTCTAGGATAATGGGTGTTAAAGTCATATTAGTGCACATTTAGTTGTGTGACTTTAGAGTTGCTATTATGAGTCTTATAAATACCTATTAGTGCACATTTTCAATTTGATATCAAGTAAAGTAAAAGTTGTCTTTTGAGTATTCCAATTTGTTCATCATCTTCAATTTTATGTTGCGCTCACCACATTTTCTATCAACTGCAACAAAAAAAATGACAAAAATGACCTCACGGGTAAACATGATGAGAGTTACATTGCTTTTGATATATATGTGTATGATATTATATAAGTATATCTAAAATTTTTTTCATTTTAAAATATTTATCAGATATGATGAAACTAATCCTACAGAATGGACCAGCTGAGCTAATAATTTTAAGAGATCAGGAAGGGAACACTCCTATTCATTTTGCTGCATTTACTGGTGATGTTGATGCTGTCTCTATGTTGTTAGAGAAGTTTCCCCAATGCGCCCTAGAAAAGAATAAGAAGGGACAGCTTCCTATTCATGTTGCTTGCGAAAACGACAAGGTTCAGGTAGTCAATCGGATGCTGAAGGGGGACGGGGGGCAAGAGGCGCTTGATCCCAATGACTTACTTAATAGCGAGGGTCAAAACATACTTCATGTTGCTGCAAAGAATGGAAAAGACAAAGTGGTGAAGTACATTTTGAGCAAACAAAATCTTGAAGAACTTTTAAATGATCAAGACATAAATGGAAATACTCCATTGCATTTGGCTGCACAGAACTTACATCTAGTGGTTTTACTGTCTCTAACTAACCATAGGGAAGTCAATGTGATGCTGACAAACAACAAAGGTATGACAGCCCGTGGTGTTGCTCTTTTACAAACGCCTACTCTACGGCAGGTGCGTATGTTTTTATCTTCATATTAGAAAAAAGAATTTTTATATAAATTGATTCTATTAAATATCAAATACTGCATACATAGCCAACCAGTAAGTTAGTTCAAGTGGCAATAAAGACCACATACACACAGTTCAATGTCTTCTGGATCCCACAAGAGAACCCATTCATTTTTTTTTCTCTTCTAGATAGTCGAATAAATTTACTGAAAAAGAACTGTTAATTTCTAATTTATTTACCACTTATACATACAGGACATATCAGTTTCACTCTTACGTTCTGCTGGCACACTAAAGGGTCCAAAGGCAAAAGAAATAATCCAAAATCGACCACGGGATACAAAACGGATATATAAAAGAAGCGAGACACTTATGCTGGTAACCATTCTAGTTGCCACTGTGACTTTTGCTGCTGGTTTCACCGTCCCTGGTAGTGTTAACAGTTCTGATGACAAAGAGCACCCAAGAGGGTTGGCAACATTGGTAAACAGAAAAATATTTCAAGTATTCCAAATTTCCAACACTGTATCCATGTTTAGCTCGACAGTCGGATCATTCATTCTCTTGTGGGCACAATTAGGTGGCGATTACAACAGTGCAAAGACTGCATTTACTGCCGGGTTGTGCTTCACGGGTTTGGCTTTGGTTACAATGTATGTGGCATTCATGGCTGCCGTACATTTGGTAATAAGTAATCTGGTTTGGCTTGGCTATGCTGTCTTGATAAGGACTTTTGGACAAAAGGGTCCAAGTTCTAAAAAATTTGGTCAAAATGGTAAATTTTTTACCATAATAGTCAAAAGGGGGTAAATGATGAAACCGTGTTTTGAAAACACGGTTTCAGGGTCCGACCTGGCGTGCCAGGTCAGACCATCGCACAGGTCAAGCACTCGCGCGTGACGCGCGAGTGCAAGATGAAACCGGCTTTTCAAAAGCCGGTTTCATCCATAAATTTGTCCCCCACTATAGCCACGCGGGGGACAAATTTTGCAGGCTACCCTGCAGCACTGCAGGGTAGCCTGCATTCCTATTTCCTAGCCCCCCTTCCCCCCTCCCGCACACCCCCCAAATAATTTCTCTCCCTCTCCCATTAATATATTAATTATATTAATATATTAATTAAATTACAATATACAAATACCATAAATAATTTTTTTTACTTCACACTATAATTAATTTGTTTTACTTCACGTAACAATTCAATTAAAACATATAAATCTTTAAAAAATTTCATTACCTTACTAAAAATTGATGAATTTTCATAAAAATTTAATGAGTTCTTAAATTTTTTCTTAAAATATATGATAATAATCATATTAATTAATAAACATATTAATTAATAAATTAGCTTATTTTATTTTACATAATAATTATATTAAAACATACAAACCTTCAAATATTTTTTTTCATGACCTTTGTAAAAGTTTAATGAATTTTTAAATTTTTATTGTAAATATATGATAATTTTTAATTTTAATGTTTTATTATATGATATTTTTGAAATTTAAAATATATATTAATTTTTTAATTTATATTAAAATATTTTATAAATTTAAGATATATGATAATTTTAAAATTTTAGAATTTAAGATTTTATCATACATTTTAATTTTATCATAAATATTTTTAAAATTCATGATATCTTTTAAATATAAAGTATATGTTAATTTATATATTTATAGTTTAAAATGTTCCACGAAATTTTAAAGTGTATAATAATTATATGAAATTAAAAATATATGAAAAATTTTAAATTTATAGTGTATGACAGTTTTTAAATTTATAAATTTTGTATTTTTACAATTTAAGATTTTTGTTAATTTTTTAATTCTATAATGTATGATAAATTTTTTTACTAAAGTTTATGATATTTTAAAATGTTAAAATTCATGATATTGTAAATTATTAAGTTTTACTAAATTTTTTTAATTTAAAGTATATAAATTTTAAACTTATTTGAAATGATTTAGAAAGAATAAAAAACATTAAATTATTTTAAAAATTAATGGAACACACTTATGTTAACTCATTCTAATTATTACATGCTTTATTATAAATTTTAATTTACAAGTATAACTAAATTAAAACATAAACTAGGAAGACTTTTCCTATTACAAGTAACAAACACAAAAATTAAAAATTAAAAAACTTATATAAGGATTTCGAGAAATACTGATCTACAAAAAATGACCTCCTGTACCACATGGGCGTGGTCTTCTCCTCTTTGCCGGGTTTCGCCTAGCTGGTACATCAGCCCTGTCACCAAGATCGTCTGAGGGAGGTATGTCATCAACACCGCTAAATCCTTCCTCAGCTTGCACACCTGAACCCATACCTGGGTCATATGATGCAGGTGTATTACCATACTGAAAGTATGGCACTTGCGGTATGGGAGAGTTAAAAACCTCGTTTGATTGCAGTGCAAAGTCCGGCATAAGCTGATGATACATAGATGAACTACTGGGCATATAAGGAGGTGGATGAGGTGGAGACATATGTGCCGGAGATGGAATATACACATCTGATGGTCGAACATCAGCATCAACACGTCCATAAGAAACCGACGGTCCAGGGACATCAGTTCTACTGCGTCTACGACGTTGTGATGACAATGATGATGATGACGTCGAATGAGTAGAATGGGAAGGAGATGGATCAGCATGGATAAGACCAACTCGTGTAAGATATCTCCTACTGATACGTCTATACCACTCATTGTACTCGGTTGTATGAGCAGCATGACCATGTGCAACTCCCAGAACATCACCTATCTGGACCAGATTGTATCTCATGCCCCAAATGGCTATGTGGTTAGCATGTAGCCAACGGTAGTCAGTGACGCCCCGTCCCCGAAGATCAAATTTGTGCAAGGTTTGATCGGCCTCAATGTCAGTAGGGTTTTCTGGTATAGGTTGCTGATATCCAAACTGATTCATTACCCTATCCACTTTCTGATACTCAACAATATGAAAACATATTAAGGGTACTTTAGCACCCCAAATATGCTGGTCTCGATAACAATAGTCTGGTATCAGGTGTCTCACCCCATCATCAATGTAGGGTAATGATATGAACTGCAATCCAAAAACTGTGTCAATGTTTTAATAAATAAAACCTTGAAACATGTCATTGTTAAATAACTTGTTGATATAAGATACACTTGTAATTACCTGGTCTGATGACATCCTGTCCAGCATCTCTCTATACCAAGACACCACATTATGGCCGATTTGAGTTACTTTGAACTTTACTCTCCACCTGGAAGTAATTAAAAATGTTAATTACAAGTCATTTACGTACCACACATCCTAGTAGCCAAATGCATAAAACTAATAATTTTACAAACCTCGCGCCTAAAGGACAAAGATTATCCCACGGAATGTCTGTCTCCCTCCTCGGTGCGAGAAATGGTAGTCGCTCCCATGCCCATACCTGGAGTAATATCAAAGGTCCAGCAATTTCAGAAGCATCAAGGTGAGTGGCATGACACATCTCCCTGTACAACCATGCCAGGGAGGCACTCCCCCAGCTGTACTGTCCTGCGACATATAGGTTTTCCAACAGAGATAAGAAACAAATGTGCACATGTGTACTCGTCTTACTGGTGAACAACAATCCACCCATCAGCTGTAATATATAAGCTCGTGCATATCTCTGCGCTGTAATGTCATCACCATCGGCTGGAAAATTCTGAAATGTCAATCCTAAACAGCTCATTTTCAATGTGTTACCCTTAACAGCTGTAGCAGGGGGCACAACTCCCAATAATCGCTCGCACTCAGTTGCGACGTCAGCACCAACTAGGCCAGAGACAGGCTCACCGTCAACAGGTAAACCGAACAGAATACTAACATCCTGTAGTGTGATGGTGGCTTCACCGTGCGGCAGATGAAATGTGTAAGTCTCTGGCCTCCATCGCTCTACTAAAGCTGTCACAAGGTGCCAATCAAGCGAAATAAACCCCACCCTGATCACACCGCCAAAACCTGTCATGGTCATGTACTCCAATACTCGAGGATTAATATTATTAATATTATTAAGAAGTTCTCGGCCGAACACCGCCTCCCTCCGACGGCATCTGAGGACATAGGCCTCGCTCTAAATTTTTAAAAACATATTAGTAAGAACATTTTCGCTAATAAAATTAAATTGAAAAATTATTTATAGTAATTTGATTTGTTAATTACAAACCTCGTGATCCGCGAAAACTCTAACGGATCGATGGCTATCGTGTAATCTAAGGACTGAAACATCTACTGGGACAACGGGATCCATGAATCTGCATAACAAAAGACAAATCAAATATAATGTTAATATGCATACACGACAATAATGTTTATTAATGTCAAAATAATTTTACATGACATGTGGGGGACATAATACCTAATATCTACATAATAAAAAAGTAGAAACAAATACATAAATAGGAAAACTCTTACATTAAAGTAAAGAGTGCGATAATGGAACTTGTCTTTTAATATCGTGTAATGTTAGGACAATTTTTACGATTGTGTCCTTTCTGCCTACATAAACCACACCTAAGTTGCCTCGAGAACTCTGTAATGTCCATCTCATTATGAATTCGATGTGTTTTCGGCCTACCCTTCTTTCGCAATTTGGACATGTCGGGAACCACATGGGGGAACTGGAATTCTGGCCAATAGTCATCGTGCATTACTGGGTTGAATTGTGGAGTGTATACAAGCTCCTGATTTCTCAGTTTATACCACTCCCCAATAAAGTAGGTATAGTTCAGATGCATGCTTGCACAAGCTGCTATAACATGTGAGCATGGGAGAATGTATTGTTGGGGTTTATTGCATGTGCACGTTCTTTCATTTAAACGCACAGTATGCTGGTTGCCGCCCTTTCGGGCTTGCCATCCACGAAATTGAGTCTTTATTTCAATTATCCCCAAACCGGTATGAAACTGTCTCAACTCGTGTCCACCTGCTCTCTCTGCCCAATTTTGGATTTTTTCTATAGTTTCGGTTGTGTATTGATTGCCAGCACCAAGTTGAGCATTAATGTACGCCTGATGTTCCACGAAATATTTGACACACCGGTAAAATGTCAACCGCACCAGTGCAGTGATTGGGACTTGTCGCGCTCCCTTCAAGACATTGTTCATACACTCCCCCAAGTTTGTGGTCATGAAGTCAAAGCGGTGACCTTCATCATGTGCCAATGCCCACTGCTCCAAAGGAATTCTACCAATCCATGCAGCATACTCAGAGTCCAACTGAACAAACTTTTTGAAATATTTATCAAATTTGCGTTTTTGAGTTTGACTCGCAGTGTGAATGAGGAGATTTTTTGCTTTCATATTCTTGTGGGTCTTATGAAAGTTGCTTGCAATATGCCTAACACAAAAACGGTGATAACCATAAGGCTCAGTCCAGCCATTCCGAGTATCTGAAGCAGCAGCAATGATCCCGGCATGACGATCAGATATTAAGCAAATACCCACCCGTTGCGTTACATGCATGCGAATCAAACTTAAAAACCATCCCCAACTATCTATGTTCTCCTCCTCAACAACTGCAAATGCAACTGGAACTAAACTGTTGTTACCATCAACACCAGTTGCAACCAACAATTTGCCCGTGTACTTTCCACTATAGGAATGTGCCGTCAATCTGAAGAACTGGTCTACAATGATGGAAGGCCTCGATAGATGGCCCAAAAGCCCAGAATACTCGTTGAAAAATAACTTGTCCAGGATGATTAGTTGGGTTCACTTTCCATTCGAAACGCGTGCCGGGATTAGTGACACGAAGTGCATTTAAATATCTGGGAAGCTCATTGTAGGATTCCTCCTAATTACCAAACACAAGATTTATTGCTTTCTTCTTCGCTTTGAATATTTTGCTCAAACTTGGACTATAATGGAAGTAATCTTTTGGCTATTATGGTAAAAAATTTACCATTTTGACCAAATTTTTTGGAACTTGGACCCTTTTGTCCAAAAGTCCATCTTGATAATTGGAACATCATTTCTGTTGACTTTCATGTTAGCCTTCATTTTGTACATTTACCCGTATGGATCTCGGACTCCTTTGATGCATATCATGTCTGTTACTCTTCTAAGGATTCTTCTTGTATTTTTTGGAAGTGGAACTATTGAAAAAGAGCAGGGAATGCCGGAGGAGGATGATCATGACAAATTAGTTTAAAAGGAAATGCAGACATGTGTAAGATTGATATTTGTTTTTGTGTTGTTTAAAAAGTCCAATAAATCTTTTACATATATTGTACTTGGGGAATAAAAATAAATGATATCCCCTTGTTACTTTGCAACCAATTATTCATTATTTAGTCATTTTTTTCCCTTTTATAAGTGGGAAATACAAGAAAAAAGAAAAAATGATTATACATTAATCGAACTTTGAAATTACATTATCGAATTTTTTTTCCTCTCAAATTCGAGTATGTGTTATTAGAGTTGAGATTCATATGTTTGAGCTGTAATATGACTGTCAAGAGTTAAGATTTAAGAAGCAAGAGAGTGAACGTGAAGCTGATTGTAAAAATAAAAATTATATGAAAAAATGGGAAAATATTGCCCAGGATCTTAACTGGGGACCTTTAGTTTGCAAGAATAACGTTTACTTTAATCTATATATATATATATATATATATATATATATTAATATTGAGCAGAAGGGTGCTAGGGACCTTTAGTGTGTAAAACTAATGTTTATTTTAATATATATATGATATTAATATTGAGCAGGAGGATGCTTTGGCTTTTAAACGACACGGTTGCTATGTACACCTCCATCATTGGTATATTCATTCTCTTATTGACACAAGTGAATGATTACTTCCTGAAAGTTAATGCATTTTACTTGGCTATAATTTTTGTGGTTTTGGCTCTTGCTGCCATGTCATCGGCATTCATGGCTGCCATATATCTTGTACTCAGAAATACTTTTTGGCTGGCCAATGCATTTCTTGTCGTTGGAAGTTCTTCCTCTCAACCTCGTTGATTGGGTTGTCAGCATTTTTCTTATGGCATCCTTTTAGTCATGGAGTAAATTTTTCTTTGCAGAATCGTATCTGGTACTCTTTTGGTAAGACGTTCGTCCTATTATTAGGGAGTTACAAAACATGGACTTACGGAAAAATATCGGTTTCTTGGAAGATTCTGACTCATAAATTGAATGACCATCACGTACAAAAAATTAGTGTCATCTACAAATAAAAAGTGTATGTTAGGATTCCTTATATATATATATATATATATATGATTAGTAGTTAATTTGGACATTCAAAATTTGAAAATTAAACTTTATTCCATTCCAAATTGTTGCAGGACTAGAAAATGTATTTCAATGTAATTTTTTTTTTGTTGCTATGTGCTATCATTCGTTATATAATAAGATATTAGACAAGCTTATTTATTAATTTGAGATTTACTTTTAATTCTAGTTTCATCTTATTTTAAACCATTTTTTGGACAGTTTGTAAATATTTTAAAATTTGGTCTATTGGTGTTGTAAAAATTAAGTTGTATTTCTTAACTTTTAATGAATTCTTCAATGGCAAAGGAAAAAAAAAGTCTCACTTTCAAGAAAATTTTAATAAACTTTATGTTTTGGGGTCATATACTTTAAGTGATGGTATCATAGTGTTAGTGGTCCAGCTGGTTTCTGTTGGGCTCATTGTAGTTATCTTCCTAAATGGGCCTGAACCACTATGGGCCCAAATAAATGACCAAAACAACTCATTTGCTCAGGCATTCAAACTTGAACCACTGGATTAAAGAACTGTTGGGTCTTATACTTTTAAGTTTTGATGAGATGATCAAAAGTCACAAGTCAACACATTTCTTCTCCACGGAAAAAGGACTAGAGAGAATTGGAAATAAAATAGCAAACTTGGAGGTGAGGTGGAAATTTTGGTCCATTAATTCTGAGTGTAAATCTACAGCAGCTGGATATACTCCGGGTGAGGTGAGCAAAATTCATAAGTCAACACATTTTTTTAAAGTCAACACTTATCTTCTCTGTAGAAAAGGGGCTTGAGAATTAGAAGTAAAATAGCAAACTTGGAGGTGAGGTGAGGTGAGGTTCGTGGGAGATTTTGCTCAATTAATTCTGACTGTAAATCTACAGCGGCTGGAAATACTATGGGTGTTCTAGATTTGAAAATAGAGTTAGAAACATCAAAATTGTGGGAAGAAATAAACGAAAGAATAGAGAGATTGAGGAAGAAATCAAATCAGAATGTGGAGCAGAACCCATCTACTACTTCGTCATCGTCAGTAGAAGAGCATGGAGCAACTCAAAATCCCATGGATTTTGATTTGTACAAAGCTACAATCAAAGGTGACATATACGAGTTTATCGATGTGTTAGAGCGAGTCTCAACTGAAAAAGGTCTACCTTTGTCTGCCATTTTTGACCAGGTAAGCCCTCTTCAGAACACTTATCTTCATGTTGCTGCCAGCTTTGAAAGAGACTATATTGTCGCCTTCATTGCGCATAACTTCATCTCCTTGCTTACCAGAGGTAACTCGAATGGAGACACTCCCCTCCATGTTGCTTTAAGAAAGGGGAAGGTCCATACTGCGTCCCTTCTTTGTCGTTATGGGGGAGATACTGGTTATGGGTTTTCACCAGTTGGAAATGGAAAAACAAAATTTTTTGATGATAGGAATAATCTCACGCACTTGATTAGGTTGAAGAATAAACAAGGAAATACTGCTTTGCACATGGCAGTGACTTATCGTAGCAACAACGAGTACTATGGGTGGTATGCCGTCAGGTACCTAATTGAATTGGACCCGGAGTACTTGCCGTTTTCTGCGAATAAGGAAGGCAAATCTCCATTCTTTCTAGCAGTGGAGGCTGAGAACTTAGCTATAGTTGATTACATGTTAACTAAATTAGAGGATTGTACTGATTTATGCCATGTTTTAAGAGGAAAATCACCCATCAATGCTGCCCTTGTGAGAAGAAACAAAGGTAACTCCAAAAATTAACCCTTTTCTACGTACCTAAAAGGCTCTGTCTTCAACAATGGTTTATAATCTTTCTCATTAAAACCTTTGAGTTTATGGTTATCCTGTTTAAATTAATCTACGTAATAATTTCCAATTCTGAAATACTAACCCGCCTCACAGTTACAACTCATTTGTTATATCTAGATGCTCCCTAGAATTTGACAATATATTTTAATAAGTAACCAACTTTTCTAAAGTAAATTAGTCATCTCTGATCATCTAAGAATAATCTATCCAGGTTTATTAGAAACTATGTTGAACAAACTACCTGTGTTCATCCATTCAAGATTTGAAGAAGGGGATACTCCACTTAGCTTTGCAGCATCAATTGGTTATCTCGAGGGAGTGAAGTACTTGGTAGAAAAATATAGTCAAGCAGCGCTTGAAACAAACCAGGACGGCTTGTTGCCCATTCATGTAGCATCAAGAGGAGGCTATGTTGATATCCTTAAGAAGCTGCTTCAGCATTGCCCAGATTTGAATGAGTTGCTAACTAAAAAGAGTGAGAATATTCTTCATGTCGCAGCCAAGAATGGAAAAGTTGATGTGGTCAATTACATCCTGAAATCTCCAGAGCTTAAGATGCTTCTGAATGAGAAAGATGAGGATGGAAACACACCGTTGCATTTGGCCGCAATGCATTGGCATCCGAAAGTTGTGAGTTCTCTGACATGGGACAACAGGATCAGCCTTAAGATAGTAAATGATGATGGCATGACAGCTCTTGATGTTTCTGAGGCGTACCTGTACATGGAAAAAGTGGCTCCATTCAGAAAGGTATATATGCATCTTGTACTGAGTTTGGCATGTGGGGATATAATGAGAATCAAAATAAATACAGCATAGCCTAACGACCAATTTAATCTTTTTATTAATTAGAGTTGATTTTCATCATTCACAAACTAGCCTAATGGTAGGTACAAAGAACACAATTATCTTTTGGTGTCTATTACTTTTTGTAAGAGATTATGAACCAATTATATGTCTTCTCCTAATAGCTCACGCTTATGGGTTGAAGTAGTCATTTGACATGGTATTAGAATTTGTTTTTTGACACTTTTCTTACAGAAACTCCTTGCCCTATATGAGTAAAAGAAGTACTATAAGAGCTAACTAGGAGTCTAAGAGAACCATTGATTCAGCTGATTTATCCTCTGCCACCAATTGAGAATTTTTCGATCTGGTTAATTGCACCTGATATTATGTATAAAGTACAAGATGAATTAAGGTAGTTCAATATGGGAGGTTATTTGTTTTTCGCTCAGATTTTGGAGTTGATTAAAACCATATTGGTGTTAGACCGGGTAGTGAGGATTGATTAGCAGTGCTTAAGCAGTTTGTTGCCTTATTCAATTCCTGTTTTGGGGGCTTTTTTTTTTTTCAGGAAGTTATGATCCACTGGTTGATTGTTTTTAATTTCTCTGTTTAGTAATGAAATTTGTTACATGCTGTTAAAAAAAGGTAGTTCTATATGATTACTCCTCGTTTACATCACTGATTCACTGATTAACTTGATCTGTAGTTTCTTTTGGATGCAGCGATTAACTGGGATGACCTTGAAATCTGCGGGGGCACCAAAAAATTTTAGTGGTTTAAACATTGAAAAATTGGACACCAAAAGTTCCCTGGGCCATTGCCAGGGCCAGAAGCCAGCAACGAGTATGGAGTATAGCAAGGACAGAGTCAACACCCTTCTGTTGATGTCTACACTTGTTGCTACCATCACATTTGCTGCTGGTTTCACAATGCCTGGTGGCTATAACAACACGAACCCTGATCAGGGCATGGCAACTATGCTTCACAAACACTTTTTTGCGGTATTCTTGACTTGTGACAGTATCGCAATGTATAGCTCTATCATTGTAGCTGTTGCCCTCATTTGGGTGCAGTTAGGCGATCTCAATCTGGTGCTCACATCTCTTAGAGTGTCACTGCCACTGTTGGGTTTAGCTTTAGCCATGATGTCGTTAGCATTCATGGCAGGTGTATTTTTAGTAGTAAGCAGACTTGTTTGGCTTGCAAATCTTGTTCTGATCATGGAAACCATCTTCCTTATCATATTCTTGATACTTTTCACACCTCTCTTCTTCCCTAACACCTCAAGTTACAGAGTCATGCGTTACATCAGCTACTACAATTTTTGTCTTCTGATGTGGGCTTCTGGAAGCTATTCTGATTAATCATAGCCTTAAACATCAGCAAAAAAGACAACAACTGTGTATATTCTGTATTATTTATATTTTCTACTGTTATAATAAAATGATCGAAAGAACGATTGGTTATCCTTTTTTTTTTCTTTTGCCACTTGTATTAAAGCATTAGCACATCTCTATTGACTGGTGTTTAGCTTAAAACTTGTCCTGCCATGTTAAACTTCCTAGCTAGAAAATCAATAACTGGAAATTTCATTTCTAAAAATGCTAATTATCTTTTAACTTTTATCTTTTTCTTCTGTTTGGGTTTAGATCAGTTAGACTCTGGAAAAAATACCAAAGGAAACTAATTTGGCAAAGTTAGAGGTTCAAAGTTTAATGCCAATATGCATGAGGTTCAAAGTCCAATGCCAAATGTTTATTGGGAAAATTTTGGAACGTTTTAAGATTGAAAACAAACAATTCCGTACAATCTTACAATGTCTATTGGTTCAAAACTCTAGTACAAAGTAATAGTGGTTCCGTTTATGGTAGTTAAACTTAAGAATATTTTAATATGTGAAATTGTGAAAAGTGCTACAGATAAAAATAGAAAACAAGAATATCTATACCTATACTTGTAGAACATAAGTACAGACGTGATAAGGGATTTGAGCTAAGAGAAAGAAGAAATTCAAACTTTAGAAATTTCACATTGGTTATACAGACAGTTAAAATCAAATTTTAGTGAAAATCCTTTAAAACTATGGGAACGAAATCCTAGATATTGCAATCTAAGACTAAGTGATCCCAATAAAATAATTAGAGTTAAACCTATGGTCTATACTAAACAAGACATAGACGAATTTGAGATTCAAATAAAAGAACTATTAGGAAAAGGATTAATAGAGTCAATTACTAGTCCTTACTCTAGTCCAGCTTTTATGGTAAGAAACCACTCTGAAATAAAAAGAGGAAAAATTAGGATGGTCATCAACTACAAGAGATTAAATCAAAATCTTGAATTTGATGGTTATTTTATTCCTAGAAAGGATGTTCTTGTTAATCAAACTAGACATGCTAAATATTTTAGTAAATTTAATTGTAAATCAGGTTTTTGACAGATAAAACTAACAGAAGAATCAAAACCATTGACATCTTTTAGTGCTCCATATGGACATTACCAATGGACCGTTATGCCCTTTGATTTATGTCTAAAACAAGAAAGTAAAATACAGAAAAATAAAAACCAAGAAGCCAATACAGATATATAAAGTTGAATTTGGCGAGGGATCTTTGTAAAGGAGCTCTGTTGGGGTTTAAATACAATTACAAGATACGCAACATTCTAGTAACTTCACATACTTATATCTAATACTCTAATAACTTCTAGCATTTTTTGTACGATTGGTTAATTTCCCAAATTGTATAAATGAGGTGTCAAAAATATCCTTAAATATTTATGTGAATGATGATGAAAATTTAAATAGACGTTTGCACTTAGCCTCATTTGCCTTATCAAAGTTCGGCATTTCACTTGATAAAATTTTAAAATACTGTATTGACAAAATCTATAAACAATTTTAATGCAAAATTCATAATCAGGTTAAACACCAACAATATATTCATGACAGGCCAGTGATGTTATAATCAGCCGTAGTTGATTTAATAACCATTAACCAATGGTCTAATGGTCTAATGGTCTAATGGTCAAATTGTGAGAAAGGCGACCATAATTTTGATTAAACAGCCGAAATTAGCTGAAATTTGAAGAAGAATGATCACCACCCATGACATTGTTGTCCTTGGCTCCCTACACGTTTGAATCTAAATTTCATGAAATTCTAATTTTGTTTGTATTATATAAATTGTATAGTAATTATTTGCCTCGTGGATCACATTGAAAGCAACCAAAACAAGTTGGTAAGTAAAGTATATACTTCACCTTGATAAGATTATATATTTAAGAATATACTTACAAAGAAGACAATCTTTCTAAATAAGTGACCCTCATAAATTATTAAAGAATATATAAAATGTTGGCCTTCATACAGTAAAGGAAGTAGGAAGTGAATATTGAAAATAGTAAACAAATCTGTGATTGTGAGAGTGAAGACTTCAATTTTTTTATTTTTTTTTAATGTGGAATAATGGAGGATACTTATTCCTTTGTGTGTTCCTCATGTCATGGGTCATTTGGTAGAGTCAAGTACGGACTTGCATTATTCCAAAGTTGGGGGTGCAGAGAATACTTGTGCAGTATGTAATTCTAAGGCTTTGCTTAGAAAACTAAAAAATTTCAGATTCCATATACGAATTGCACAGCCTGTACGATCTATAAATAGTAACAGTTATATTTTCATGCTACTCACCGGTTCAGCAAGCTAGGTTCATTAGTTTATCCCATCCTCCATATATATATATATATATATATATAATGGCTGACCTTATAGAGCTTGCGAATTTGGACCGTGCAAATGTAAAGATAGAGCTGATGAAAAAACAGTTCCCAACCACCGAGACTGTGGTTGGAGAACAACAACAACAACGTCATCAACCTGCTGCCAACCTCCAATTGGATTATAAGGTGTCCAGGGCAATTAAACAAGATGACATCGATGACTTTGTGCATCAACTGGAACAAGTAGTTTCCAGCGGCAATAACCTTTCTTTGAGTGACATTCTACAACAAGTCACCCCGGCTGGAAATTCCTGTCTTCACGTGGCAGCAAGATATCAAAGTGTCAACGTTGCACAACTCATTGCTCATCAATGTCCCTCCCTTCTCAAGAAGACAAATATCATAGGTAGGAGCGGCAAATGGGTACACATAATTTTGCTTTTTAAAATCGCACAAGCAGTGGAAAGGTTCTTTTTCTAATTATCTTTATTTATAATTCATAGGTGACACTCCGCTTCATGTTGCTGCCAAAACAAAGATACACACACATAGAGACAATGGAAAGACAAACATTGTTGATGTTATTCTACGAAATTACAAAAAGCATTATGGTGCTGCCACAACATTTCTTGAGATGGTTAATGAGTATGGTAACACTCCTTTGCATGAGGCTGTGTTGCATCGTCTTGGTCATGCTCATAGTGATCATCATCAATCTATTTATCATAAGGTGACCACAATCATATTTGAAGAGGATAAACGAGTGGCCTATTTTCCCAACAAGGAAGGTAAATCACCATTGTATCTAGCAGCTGAGGATTGGAATGTTGAGCTTGTTGAGCTTCTGTTGCAAGCTCCATTCCAGCGTGATAAAGAGCGACAGGTCCAAGGATTGTCACCTCTTCATGCTGTGATTTTGGAAAAGACTCCACATGGTACATTACCAACCCAACCTTAAATTTTATTGTCATAATTATATGAGAACACTTATTAACTTCCTTTGCAGCTTTAAGAAAAAAATTATTATGGAATACGCCATCACACCTCTACTACTATTGGATGATACTGCTACAAAATATTGGCGACTCTAAACCTCTCATAGGTAAACATCATGACGGTTATGTTGCTTTTGATATATATGTGTGTATGATATTAAACTTCTTATACTGACATGTATGTATATCTATTAATTTCTTTATCAGAGACTATGAAACTAATCCTAGAGAAGGGACCGGCTGAGCTAATAACTTTAAGAGATGAAGAAGGGAACACTCCTCTTCATTTTGCTGCATTTACCGGTGATGTTGATGCTGTGTCTATGTTGTTAGACAAGTGTGACCAATGCGCGCTAGAAAGGAATAACAAGGGACAGCTTCCTATTCATGTTGCTTGCGAAAACAACTGTCTTAATGTAGTCATTCGGATGCTGGTGAGGCAAGAGGCGCAAGATCCCATTGATTTACTTAATAAAGAGGGTCAAAATATTCTTCATGTTGCTACAAAGAATGGAAAAGACAAAGTGGTGAAGTACATTTTGAGGAACCAAAATCTTGAAGCACTTTTAAATGATCAAGACATAAATGGAAATACTCCATTGCATTTGGCTGCACAGAACTTACATCTAGATGTTTTGCTGTCTCTAACTGACGAAAGGAGAATCAATGTGAAGCTCACAAACAACAAAGGTATGACAGCTCGTGATGTTGCTCTTTTATGCCTCAAAACTCCTACTCTACGGCAGGTACGTATGTTTTAATCTTCATATTGGAAAAATAATTTTTACATAAATTGATTCTATTAAATATCAAATACATACATACATAGCCAACCAGTAAGTTAGTTCAAGTGGCAGCAACCACATACACAGTTCAATGTCTTATGCACCCCACAAGAGAACTCATTCATTTTTTTTCTTCTAGAGAGTCGAATAGATTTTCTAATAAATAAGTGTTAATTTCTAATTTATTTACTATTTGTGCATACAGAAAATGTCAGTTTCAATCTTACGTTCTGCTGGCACACCAGAGAGTCCAAAGGTGAAAAAAATAACCAAAAATCAACCCCATGATACAAAATGGATCAAGAACAGAATCGACACACTTATGCTGGTAACTATTCTAGTAGCCACTGTGACTTTTGCTGCTGGTTTCACCGTCCCTGGTAGTGTTAACAGTTCTGATGACAAAGAGCACCCAAGAGGGTTGGCAACATTGGTAAACAGAAAAATGTTTCAAGTATTCACAATTTGCAACACTGTAGCCATGTATAGCTCCACAGTTGGATCATTCATTCTCTTGTGGGCACAATTCGGTAACGATTACAACATTGCAAAGAGTGCATTTACTGCCGGGTTGTGCTTCACGGGTTTGGCTTTGGTGACAATGTCTGTGGCATTCATGGCTGCCGTACGCTTGGTAGTAAGCAATCTGGTTTGGCTTGGCAATGTTGTCTTGATAATTGGAACATTTTTCCTGTTGATTTTCATGATAGCCTACATTTTGTACATTTACCCGTACGGACTTCGGATTCCTTTGATGCATACCTTGTCCGTTTCTCTTATTAGGATTCTTCTTCCATTTTTTGGAAGTGAAACTATTGAAAGAGAGCAGGGAATGCTGGAAGAGGGTGATAAAACATTAGTTGAAGTTCGAGTGCATGATAAAAAATCAGTTGAAGTTCAAGTGCATGATAAA
This sequence comes from Quillaja saponaria, assembly GCA_029379385.1. Lineage (NCBI taxonomy): Eukaryota > Viridiplantae > Streptophyta > Magnoliopsida > Fabales > Quillajaceae > Quillaja > Quillaja saponaria. Next base: position 3,782,375 of record CM055605.1, on the reverse strand, counting down.
AAATCACTTGAAGTGAAAGTGCAGGAAACTGTGTGAGATTGATATGTGTTTTTTGTGTTGTTTATAAGGTCCAATAATTCTTTTACATATATTGTACTTTGTGAATAAAAATATATGCAAAGAAGCAAGATAGTGAACGTGTAGCTGATTGTAAAAATAAAAATATATCGATTTATTAAAGAGTTATTGCCCAGGATCGAACTGGGGACTTTTAGTGTGTAAGAATAACTTTATAACCATCACACCCCAGAAACCAGTTTTGGTTTTTGGCCGCGTTTACAATATATTGAGTTTTATGTTAGACATCAGATTTCGTCGCGATATCAATATTTACTTGTCAAATAATTCTGATTGAAACACAACAAATAACTGCTTAAATTTCGGAAACTAAAATTCGTCGATAAAAACATAAATCGGTTGGCATTTGACAAATCCCATTTCTCTATGCTTTGCTCAATGCGCTGGAGCCCTAGACTTTAATCTAGGCTTTCCTGTAATTTTTCTTTTAAGGGAAAAAAACCACTTTTTTCGTTGGTTCATTTGGTATTTTGGTGAATTGGGTATTGGGAGAAAAATGATGAGCATGTTGAGGAGTTGTATCCAATCGTTGTTGAAGCTGGTGAACTCGGCCATTGGAATGGTTGGAATTGCTATGATTTTGTACTCTATTTGGATGCTTAGAATTTGGCAGAGGCAGATGGATGAGTTGCCCTTTGGTAGAGATTATGATTATCCTGCTCCTTCGTAAGAAATTCTAGCTTCTTTTCCCTCTCACTCATTACTTGCTCTGGTAATAATCAATATAATTCTGGGCTGAGGGAAATTTTGGATTTTTAATTGTTGAATTAGCATTCTTTGGGTAAATGGTTTGCTGCCGAGAGCTGGGCAAGTTCGAATTGTTTAATATTTGTTGTTTGCACTGAGAAATGTAGAAACTCCATCTAATGAGTCTGATGGAGAAATATGGCTTTTACCTATACGTTTGTGACTGAAAAGAAAAGTATTACTTTTTCCTTATTGTTTTAACTTGACAATTGTCCTTAAACATCTCAACTTAGGTGCTTTGAGTTGGTTTTTATTCCTGGGGAAAGGGGAAGCAAGATAAGTAGTAATGTCTTTTAGTGTTTCTACTTTCTAGTTAGCTGGGTTGGCATTGAGTTGCTGAGAGAAGAGCAAACAGAAGAAGGGGCTGCTTGATATTGGAATAAGATAGGTTTGTTTGAAATCACAATAGGTTGGTGAGTGGGGATATTTTTTTTTCATACTCGTGTGTTGTTTGCATACGTTCTTGTACAATTTTTGTTTTCTGATGTGGGCTTTCAGAAGCTATTCTGGTTAATCATAGTCTTAAACATTAGCAAAAAAGACAACATTTATTTATGTTCTGTATTTATATTTTCCACTGTTATAATAAAATGAACCAAAGAACGATGTTTTATTTATTTATTTATTATTTTCTTTTACCACTTGTATTATAGCTTTAGCACATCTCTATTGACTAGTGTTTAGCTTCAAAATTTTCGTGCCATGTGAACTTCATTCATAGCCATATAGTCTTAGTTGCTTAAGTTCATTACTGTATTACTACGCCAAAGTTCACTACTATGCATACATAAAAAGTTGGATTGATAACTTTTAGTCCAAAAGAAAAAGATTTATGCATGATAGTCAAACATTAAATGCTTTATGTTAAAATTGGTTAGGCCTTTGATAAAACTACATTGAAATTTGAAAACACCACTAAGTTAAATTGGTATAAACAAAATGGAAATTTTAGCATTTTGAAAATAAAAATAAAAATTATATAAGTGTTGTTTTAATATATGCCATTGATTATTGTATAGGAAACATTTTGAGTTTGAAATTGTAGAATTACTCGACTCAATACACTAGGTTCTGCCCTATAAAGAAAAGTGAGTTTTACATTTGCAAACCCTTTACCATGCAGTCGGGTATACAGCACCATTGAATTTTGAGGTCTTCTCTTCTACAACAGGAGCTTGGAGTGTAAACAATTTTCCCTACCCTTTTAGTAGCTACTGTCATAAATATCAGGAAGGTATTGCTTACAAAGGTAGTATGCATTCTGTCGATATCAAGATCAGGAGAATTCTAGTATATAATCCAGACAATTATGTGAAGCAAACAATGCCGCTTTATAGCTTTCCTAACGACAGTGTAGAGTTTGCACTAAAATTGCTACTGGTGTTTCTTGTGGCCATCTGCGTTCATTGAGGGTGATGAGTTTAGTAAGGTTCTGTTTTTGAGTGTCTGGGTACTCTTGGACTATGATACTGAGGAATGGCAATTAGAGCACCGGATTGATTGGAGGACATATAATGTTGCTGAATGATCATGTTAACTACTTCATTAATGAATATGATCTCACTACAAGAATATATCCAAGTTGTAAAACTGCAGTAGTTTTCTTTTTTCAGGCTTATAGTGGATTTGACATCATATGGTTACTAAGTTAAAAGAATTTTATTTTAAAAGCTAAATCATGGTGCTTAGTGCTTATCCTATATACTTAGTGCTTGTCCTACATACTTCTTTGATCATGTAGGAGAAGCAGAGTAATTTGACAATTTCTAAATTAAATCAATTTGACCCAATTGTAGTTTTAATAACCAAATTGCCTACTACTCATAAATAATACTAGAATTCAGTCAATATATTGTTCTATATTAATGTGTTCTAACTTCTAATTTTTTTTCTTTTACTAGAGTTGAAGACATAGTCTTTTGTCTTAGTAGATAATATTCACTTAATTGAAGATAATCACAGGTAAGAGGCTGAGCTTTAACTCCTTGGAAAATCAATAAGAGAAAATTTCATTTCTAAAATACAAAGCGTGTCAGGATAATATTCCAATATCAAAGTGATCGGTTCAAAACCCTAATATAAAGTACCAGCTGTTCGGTATTATGGTGGCTAAACATAAGAATATCATTATATGTAAAATTGTGAAAGGTGTTGTAGGTGGAAATAAAAAGCAAGAAGGATTGTTAGAAAATCTATCATTATATTATTCTTGAAACAAGAAAGTAAAGAGCAGAAAAATAAAGACCAATCAACATAAAAGATATAAGATCAATTTTGTCGGTAACTTTTACAAATGAGTTCAACTGGGGTTTAAATATAATTATTAAATATGTAATTTTTCAAGAATGGAATATGCCAAGGCATTCGCTTCTAAAAGAATTTGAACTAAATGGAACGAGGACAAACGGGTTGAACTTCTCATAACTATAACAAACTCTAATAATTTTTCTGCTTTTATGTGTGATTGGTTAATTTCTCAAATTGCATAAATAGGGTGTCAATGATGAGCCAAAACATCTATGTGATGTTTGCATTTAGCATCATTTGCTGTATTGATGTTCAGCATTTCAATTGATAAATTCTTAAATACCATATTGACAAAATAGGTGTACATATTTTTTGAAGCAATTCATCATCGGGTGAAAACACAAACAATAAAATCATGATGGATCAGTGATGTCATAATTGGCCAAATTTGATTTAATAATCATTAACCAATATGGTCTAACAATCAACTTGTAACAAATCGACCAAAATATTGATCAAATGGTCAAATTAACTGAAATTTGAAGAGAAATCACCACCCATGACATTGTTATCATTGGCTCCCTGCAAGTTGAATCTAAATTTGATGATATTTTGATTTTGTTTGTATATAAATTATACGGTAATAATTTGCCTCATGCATTATGTTGAATTAAGGAAAACAAGTTGTGAAATAAATTATATACTTCAACTTAGGTTGCAGCAACAAAAGCAAGTTGTGGAGTAAGTTATCAATTTCACTTGGATTATATTATTGAAGAATATCTTTACAAAGAAGACAATCTTTCTAAATAAGTTACCCTCATTATTGAAGAATATGTAAAATATTGGGCTGGAAGTGAACTTAGGAAATAGCAAACAAATATATGAGTTTAGACCGTATTAAGTGGGGACTTGCATTCCATGGTTGGGGGAGCAGAGGATACTTGTGCAGCACGTAATGCTATAGGTAGAGCAAATAAGGTTTTGCGTGGAAAACTAAAAAAACATAACAGATTCCATATTCGAAGCCATAAAGGAGATGAGAATTTGGGTATTAGGCACAACTTGTACTCTATATAAATGGTAGCAATTATATATGTTCATATTCAGCAAGCTAGGTTCATCAGTTTATTACTCATCCTCCATATATATATATATATATATAATGGCTGGTCTTATAGGGCTTAAGAATTTGGACCATGCAAATGAGAAGATAGAGAGTTTGAAGGAAAAACAGTTGCCAACTACCGGGACTGTTTTTCCGGAAGAACAACAACAACAACGTCATCAACCTGCTACCAACCACCAATTGGATTATAAGTTGTCCAGGGCAATTAAACACGACAACATCGATGACTTCGTGCATCAACTGGAACAGGTAGTTTCCAGTGGCAACAACCTTTCTGTGTGTGACATTCTAGGACAGGTCACCCCGGCTGGAAATTCCTGCCTTCATGTGGCAGCAAAACATCAGAGTGTTAACGTTGCAAATCTCATTGCTCTTCACTGTCCCTCCCTTCTCACCAAGACAAACATCATAGGTATGAGCGGCAAATATCATTTTGCTTTTTAAAATCCCACAATTGCAGTGGAAAGAATCTAGTGATTTTATTTTTCTAATTATCTTTATTTATGATTTATAGGTGACACTCCACTTCATGTTGCTGCCAAAACAAAGATACATACACATAGAGACAATGGACAGCCAAACATTGTTGAGGTTATTCTGGGAAGTTACAAAAAGCATTATGCTGTGGATGATGATGGTGATGTTGCCCCACCATATCTTGAGAGGGTTAATGATTTTGGTAACACTCCTTTGCATGAGGCTGTGTCGCATCATCACCATCATACTCATCATCATCATCAATCTACTGATCATAAGGTGGTTGCCATCTTATTTGAAGAGGATAAACAAGTGGCCTATTTTCCCAACAAGGAAAATAAATCTCCATTGTATCTAGCAGCTGAGAATTGGAATGTTGAGCTTCTGTTGGAAGCTCCATTCATGTCTAATGAAAAGCCGTACGAAGGATTGTCGCCTCTTCATGCTGTCATTTTGGAAAAGACTCCACATGGTACAATACCAACACAACCTTAAATTTTATTGTCGTAAGTATGAGAAGACTTATTATCTTCCCTTGCAGCTTTTAAAAAAAAAAAATATTATGGAATAAGCCATCGCACCTCTTCTACTATTGGATGATACAGCTACAAAATATGAGCGACACGAAAAAGCATCTCATAGGTAAACATCATGAACGTTACGTTGTTAGTGATATATATATTCGTGTGTATGATATTGAACTTCTTACTTATATCTAATTAATTCTTCGTTGCAAAATCTTTATAGATACTATAAAACTAATTCTAGACAAGGGACCGCCTGAGCTAATAACCTTAATAGATGAGGAAGGGAACACTCCTCTTCATTTTGCAGCACTTAATAGTGAAGTTGATGTTGTGTCTATGTTGTTAGACAAGAGTCACCGATATGCCCTAGAAAGTAATAAAAAGGGACAGCTTCCTATTCATGTTGCTTGCGAAAACAACTGTCTTGATGTAGTCATTCAGATGCTGAAGGAGCAAGAGACCCATGATCCAAATGAATTACTTAATAGTGAGGGTCAAAATATTCTTCATGTTGCTGCAAAGAATGGGAAAGACAATGTGGTGAACTACATTTTGAGGAACCAAAATCTTGAAGCACTTTAAAATGCTCAAGACAAAAATAGAAATACACCATTGCATTTGGCTGCACAGAACTTACATATAGAAGTTTTGCTGTCTCTAACTAACCATAAGGGAATCAATGTAAAGCTCAGAAACATCAAAGGTATGACAGCCCTTGATGTCGCTGTTTTAAGCCAAAAATAATCTACTCGACGACAGGTACGTGTGTTTTTATCTTCATAATGGAAAAATATTTTTTACACAAATTGACTCTATTAAATATCAAATACATACATACATAGCCAACAAGTAAGTTAGTTCAAGTGGCAACAAAGGCCACATACACACAGTTCAATGTCTTATGCATCCCACAAGAGAACCCATTCTTTTTTCTTCTAGAGTCGAATAAATTTTCTAAAAAAAGAACTGTTAATTTCTAATTTATTTACCACTTACGCATACAGAACATATCAGTTTCACTCTTACGTTCTGCGGGCACACCAGAGAGTCAAAAGGTGAAAAAGATAACCGAAAGTCGACCACAGAATACAAAACGGAACAAGATTAAAGTCGACACACTTATGCTGGTAACTATTCTAGTCGCCACTGTGACTTTTGCTGCTGGTTTCACTGTCCCTGGTAGTGTTAACGGTTCTGATGTCAAAGAGAATCTAAGAGGGTTGGCAACATTGGTAAACAGAAAAACGTTTCAAGTATTCACAATTTGCAACACTGTAGCCATGTTTAGCTCCATAGTTGGATCATTCATTCTCTTGTGGGCACAATCAAGCGATTACAATATTGCAATGATAGCATATGCTACCGGTTTATACTTCACGGGTTTGGCTTTGGTGACAATGTCTGTGGCATTCATAGCTGCCGTACATTTGGTAGTAAGTAATCTGGTTTGGCTTGGCACTGCTATCTTGATAATTGGAACAATTTTTCTGTCGATTTTCATGCTAGTCTACATTTTGCACACTTGCCGGTTAGGAACTCAGACTCCTTGGATGCAGTCCTTGGCTGATAGACTTATAAGGACTTTTTTTCCAATTTTTTGAAGTGAAACTATTCAAGAAGATCCGGAGGAAGATGATCAAAAATCAGTTGAAGTGTGAGTTCAGCAAACTGTGTGAGATTATGGTTTTTTTTCAAAAAGTCCAATAAGCCTTTTACTTATGTTGTACTTCGGGAATAAAAATAAATGCTAAGACGCAAGAGAACGTGAAGCTGATTGTAAAATGTTACCGTGCAGGATCGAACTGGGGACTTTTAGTGTGTAAGAATAAAGAAATAACCACTCCACCAGTACAACTTGGTTTGGTTTGGTTTTTTCAGATCATATTTATAATATACTGATTTTCATGTTAGACATCAGATTTCGCGGTTAAATCAATCATTTACCTGTCAAATAATTCCGATCGAAACACAACAAATAACCCCTTAAATTTCGGAAACTAAAATTCGGCCACAAAAACATAAATCGGTTGGCATCTGACAAATCCCATTTCTCTTTGCGTTGCTTAATGCGGTGGAGCCCTAGACTTTAATCTAGGGTTCCCTGTAATTTTTACTTTCAAGGGAAAGATACACTTTTTTTGGTTCATTTGGTATTTTCGTGAATTGGTTATTGGGAGAAAAATGGCGAGCATGTTGAGAAGCTGTATGCAATCGTTGTTGAAGCTGGTGAACTCGGCCATTGGAATGGTTGGAATTGCAATGATTTTGTACTCTGTTTGGATGCTTAGAGTTTGGCAGAGGCAGATGGGTGAGTTGCCCTTTGGTGGAGATTCTGATTGTCCTGCTCCGTGGTAAGAAATTCTAGCTTCTTTTTCCTCTCACCCATTACTTGTTCTTGTAACAACCAATATAATCCTGGGCTGAGGGAAATTTTGGATTTTTTAATTGTTCAATAAGCTTTATTTGGGTAAATGAATTGCTGCTGAGAGCTGGCGCGAGTTCGAATTGTTTAATATTTGTTGTTTGCACTGAGAAATGTAGAAAACTCCATCTAATGAGTCTGATGGAGAAATATGGTTTTTACCTATACGTTAGTGACTGCAAAGAAAAGTATTACTTTTTCCTTATTGGTCCCGTGTTGAAAAGTAGCTGGATTTTGAATAGTTGGATAATTCCTCTTCGGTCCTTTGTTGTTTTAACTTGACAATTGTCCTTAAACATCTCAACTTAGGTCTTTGAGTTGGTTTTTATTCCCTGGGAAAGGGGAAGCAAGATAAGTAGTAATGTCTTTTATTGTTTCTACTTTCTAGTTAGCTGGGTTGGCATTGAGCTGGGGAGAGAAGAGAAATAGAAGAAGGGGCTGCTTGATATAGGAATAGGATAGGTTTGTTTGAAATCACAATTGATTGGCGTGTGGGGCTTTTTTTTTTATAATCGTGTGTTGTTTGCATACGTGATTGTATGTGTGTAGCATGAATTACTTCTCAGTTTTTTTCTGTCAATTGGATTAATGTTGAATTACTTACTTATTTCATATATTCATAGGTTCATTTACACATTTCTCGGGCTTGGGATTGCTTTCTGTGTGATCACATGCTCTGGCCATATTGCTGCAGAAACTGTTAATGGATGTTGCCTTTATTTGGTATCCTTTCCCGATTCTTTATAGATTGTTCATTATTACCTTCTTACTCAACCCATTTCCCAAGTCTAATTTTTCTTGTAGAACTTTGTTTCTTTTTTCTTTCCTTTTTTTTGGGCTCGTGTTATCAACTGATTCACACCTTGCATGATTGAACACTTAGAGAAAAAGGCACTTATTATTATAATTTGAGGTTTCATATGAAAGTGAATAATTAAGTCATTATGGGCCTAATAAAAATAATTGTTCTAGGAAATTTGATAAATCTATTTTAATATATCTTGATGGCTCTCAATCCTTACATATATTTTCCCATTAAGCTTAAAAACAAGGGGTGGGGGTTTATCTTGGGTCTTGATCGAGGAGTATTTGAGGCTAATGAAAAGGGGGAAGAAAGAAAGATTTTGTGGATTCTGATTGGTTTAGTTTACACATTATTGCAAAATAATAATAATAATGCAATTCATTTAGAGTCAATTGAAAACTGCTAGTTATTGTTATCCCATATACCATTGGCAATGGCTTCACTTTAAATATTTATTCACTCCTCAGAAAATGGTGTGAAAATTTTTAACATTGTGATTCTGTTGTGCCCTCTTTTCATTTTCTGTCTTTTTTTGTTTGTTTGTTCTCTATTATGCATTACATCATGCAGGATCCTCATTTTTATCATTTTTAGTTTTTGTTTGTGTGGAACTTTACCTTTCTTCTCATTAACTTACAGTGCAAATGATCTTGTCATTTGATTGTGGTGTACAGTACATGATGTTTGTCTTTACGCTCCTCATGCTGGAGGCTGCAGTAACTGTTGATATATTTCTAAACCGTGATTGGGAGGAGGTATATCATATAGAGAAACTCTCCTTTAATGTCTGTTTGTACCCGTTAATATATTGACTTTGACGTGATTCCTCACTATGGTGCTTATGAATGTTTATTCCTAATTGGAATCAGGACTTTCCAAAAGATCCCTCAGGAAGTTTCAATCAGTTTAAAAAGTTCATCAGGTCAAACTCTGAGATGTGCAAATGGATAGGCTTGTCAATAATCTGTGTCCAGGTCTCTCTTTCTTCTCTCTCTCTCTCTCTCTCTCTATCTATCTGTGTGGTGTGTGTGTACACACATGGTCTGCACATTTATGTGGCGTTTTGGCAGTATTATCTATGATGCAGATTATTGTGGGATTTAGCCAGAGTTTCAATTAACTTATCTCTTCAATTTGGTTCCTTTTTTTTGTAGAAACGTATCTTTTGTATTTTATATTATATATATGCCTAAAACTAGCTCAAGCTGTCTTGAAAAATTCCATGATTTTGATCAATCATCTAATTTGTATGGCTATTGGATTAAAAGAAAAAATTGATTACTTGCATTTAGGTCTTCGATACTCATAGGAAGAACCATTTTCTGAGCTTTTCTGGAAGACATCTATTGACATTTCAAAATTATTTTCCACAGACTTAATTGTAAGTGAAACTCATTATGGAAGTTATTTTGTTCTTTATTGCTGAGTCTACTATCTGCAGATTTTATAATTATGCAATTTATATAGGTGTCACTATTCTTATAGTGGAATCTGGACCCGTTGGGTGCATGTGCTCAATTATCAATAAGGAAAAATTGAAATTGATAGTATCTTCCATCTCCATAATCTATATAATGTATTAGGGTGATACTGTGATAGAGGTCTTTGTTGTTTTCCTTTATGCTTGGATGGGATACATTTACCAATTGCAATTTTAAAAAGGCTGGGCATTCATTCGGTTGCAGGGACTCTCTATACTGTTGGCAATGGTACTCAAAGCTCTTGGGCCACATCAATATTATGACAGTGATGATGAGTATGCTTCTGATCGAGTTCCACTCCTGAAGAATGCTGTTCACCCACCTCCTTATGTAGTTGGTGACCCTATCTACGGACTTAGAAATGATTCATGGAATATAAGGATTAGTGACACGGTAAAGGATTTCAAATCTTCAATTGACCATTCTTTCTCTGCATTCAGTAACTCAGACCATAATTAATTTTTTTCATCTCTCACCCATAAGTTGTGTATGTCAACTTATTCTTTTCCCCTTAGTTGTAGAACAGATGCTAGCTAGTTTTGGGATTTCTGATTGCTTGTGTAAAAAAAAAAAAAAGGAAAGAAATAAGTCCTACCATTCCCTTCCCCCTTCTTATGACAGATAAACTAATCCTGTAATTTGAAACCTTTCTTGTAACCACTTTGCCACAACCCAGTATTGGAAACAGTGAAAAATTCTTTTCTTTTAGTCACCCGCATACAGTAAAGGGAATTTGTTTCAATTGGTTTCATTTAAAATTTGAACAAAGAAAGCTTCTTGGTTTGCATAAACTTTCCTATCCATCATTTTTAAGTTCTTCTGGCTATTATCAACTTCATACTATACTCTTATAACTTTTGATTACTTATTTGTATTCTCCTTTTCTATCCTTTCTTTCTTAACTAGACAAACAGATAAGATGATTTTCTGGAGAAGGAAGTTAACATTTGATCAACAAAAAAGGAAGCGCAACAAGGATCTTACCATCTGATTTCAGTTAGCCCAGCTAATCAGCTGGTAGCAAGACCAAGTACATAATGTGAGTTTATCATACCCAAAACTCATGTCAAAGACATGTATCATATAAGCTATGCAGTAATATTTGTACTTATATTATATACAAATTCAAGTCCTTTTCATATCTCCCTTCTAATACACTGTTTGACAAGTCTCAGAAAGTGGTAACTGGCAAAATTGAATACTATCTGTTGGCACACCTTTCATTACTCAGTTATGAAAATGTAAAATATCAGTAGCAGATTTATTTGGTCATGCATTATTCAGGAAGAAGCATCCCCATATCTTTGTTCATACAACCCGTGAAGTGGCTAGGCAGCTTCTACTACTGTTTACAATGTGTGCAAACTGAGAAGTAAAGGGTGAAAATAAAGTAACAGAGTGTGCTTTAATTACAGCTTTCTTACTTTCCCTTTGATTTTTATTTGTTTTCCGTCAGAAAAGCACGATTCAGGTGGACACCCATGCTACCTTTGTACTTAACTATACCATCCACTTATATGAAAATAATCTTATTATTTGGTGTCTTTTCATAATTGAGGCATGTTTTTTGCTATGTGCTGAATGGATTCATGAAAGTATCTACTTCAACTGTAATCTTTCTTTAACTAACTGGTGATTATATTTTATTAAACATAATCATGATGATCTTTATTTATATACTAAAAGAATTATATCTTTGAATATTAGGATCTTTGTGATTTGTTTAAAGGATTCTGCGGCGAAGATCTTAATTATAGTACATCTAAATTAAGAAGCTCTCAGGTTTCAGCCTTTCACTAAAAAAACTTCGTTTTAAAAATCTTCTTTTGATAGCACTAGCCCTAGTCTTCCTCGATGTGTTGTCTCAAAAGCTTTAATAAACCTACACGTGATTTGAGTACACCGGTAATCAAGGAACTAAAATGTCTCCTTTTTATTTATTTATTGAAATTGGCTTATTTCAACGGGTACTTGATAGTATAATTGACCAAATCACCATATATAAGAGCTGGTTAGGCACGTGATTTTGCATCTTCGATTGTTGATCGAAGCTTTTATTGTTAAGTTAGTGTGTTAGGATTGTTAAATCTCATATTAAATTCATTGTAATCTGCTATAATGCTAATCAAATTGACCATATGTATGAGTTGAAATTGATCAATTTACGAAAATCTCATTGCATTCTCACATAAAAATTGGTTAGTTTATCTTTATTATTAATAATTAGACAACTATTTCCATCTAAATCTCATAAAAATCACATTGTATTTTTACGCTCTCAATAATTATTCTTCATTTATTTAAGATAATTCATAATTAGACAACTATTTCCATCTAAATCTAATAAAAAATGTAATAAACTAAATCTTAAAATTATAATTCTAATAAAAAAATTGTATTTAAAATTAATCATAGGGTGACATTTTTAAAAAACAAAATTAGTAAATGCAATTATTGTTTTGTTTAAAGTAAAAATAAAAATAAAAAATCATTATACAATTTTGTTCTTGAAAAATTAATGTTTTATTTAATAGATTAATGATTAAAATATATTTTATACACAATAATTTATAAAATATATATACTCTAATTTAGTACCAAAGTGACTTGATATTATATGTATAACAAAATATATATTGAAATTATCAATTTAACTTATACAATTTGCATACAATATACAATTTTTAATCCCGTAATGATCATTTCAAGAGATATAAGCTGAGTTTAAATCCCCTAATAATGACCGATTCAAGGGGATGACGGGTTTTATCCCTCCAATCCCTGATCTCATTATAAAATATATTCAATTCATGCAAAACTTAATAGCAATTGATTTCTGCTTATATTCAAACTTGCAGACAAAAATTGTGTTGAGGACAAAAACCCTTTTAGAAATTTGCAGTACTTTATGGTTTTTTCTCCGTAGATTATGGTACTGATTCCCTTGGATCATTCACTTATAAGATTGTATACTTGGAACACAGAAATTACTTAAAACTGATTACCTGCATTCTAATTCCATCTTGATCATTATAATTTTGAACCAATAATTTTGTTCTAATTATTGTGCCTGAAACAATATTACGTGTGTCATACTGCACTAGTTTAATTGCATTTGCCTCTCGTGCCTGCCAAAGAGGTAATAAATAAGGCAGCTGAGTGAATTCTGGTCTGGTCTGGTCTGGTCTGGTCTGGTCCACCTCTTGTATATAATATATAGAAGATAAGGAATACATCGACTAGACGACACACTTTGCCTCATTTGGGCCACACATACACACCATAATTCATAGACTTTCCGCAGTCTGCTCTGCCCTACTCTACTGCACTGCCTTTTTAATTTGTCAAATTAGGTTTTGAATTTATACATTAATAGCCAATGCAACCAAGAAAATCCAAGATTCTTGTAAAGAAAAACCAAGAAGCTAGGATTTGGACACTTCCTAGTTCGTAGAGAATTTCATTCTGACAATTCAATGCCTTTTATTAAAATTAACATGTTTGAGTTTAACTGTCAATAAATTTTATCATATTAGAAATTTAAATTTATAAAAAAACATGTATGGGAAGAATATCTAAAAAATTTATCAAAATAATTACTAATGTTGTTATTACTTGTGAGCAGCTATATAATCTTGAGAAGTTTGTAAATAAAATATATATATAATGTTGAAGAACATGAATTTATTATGTACACAACATAATCAAATAATAGCTGCAAATTTTGACTTAAATACGTCAACATAATTGGCCAAAACTGTTTCATACTGGAAAAACAGTTGCAACTCACTTTTCAAGATCACTGTTGCACCGGATTCTATGGCAATCCAATCTAGATTAGCTCACAAAACAACGTCGTTTTCGTGAGCCCTATTTTCTCTCTCATCATTCGACCGTTTCTAGTTTTTCCAATAACAAACGAGATTAACGGTTCAAATACTATTCATTTCGAAATGACAAAGATACCCTCTTTCTCATTGAAACAAGTAGACAAAAATACTATTCATACTTAACCGCCGGTGGGGGACCAACTAACAGTGGTTAGGGTATCTTTTGTAAATAAGAAATAATATCATGGGTCACATGGTCAACAAATTTTACAACCCTTGATCCCTGGGCTAGTGGGCCCCAAGGCCTGAGCTATATATGCAATGAGACTCAGGAGGCCTAAACCCAATAGAACTGTCCTACAGCACTGTTTTCTGCAGAGTGCATACTGTTTTGTTGTTTTCTGCAAGCTGAGAATTAGCGGCGGCGCCCCCTTCCACATGGCTGAAAACACAATGCAGCTCCGCCTTGGGCTCTCCGGCTTGTTTTTAAGCTTTTTCTTTAGCTTAGCATTGACAGTTTTAGTTGTCCACGCACAAGGACAGATTCAACACCATGTCTCCGACCCACATTGGTATCCTGGCACTGCCACCTGGTATGGCGAACCTGAAGGCGACGGTAGTACAGGTAAGTTCCCTCCACCGCCATTATAGCATTTCCTTTTTTCTAATTAATTACGGAGATTAAAATTAATTTTAAATTTTGAAGGTGGGGCTTGTGGGTATGGTTCATTAGTGGACGTGAGGCCATTGAGGGCTCGAGTGGGTGCGGCGGGTCCAATTTTGTTCATGAACGGTGAAGGTTGTGGGGCATGTTATAAGGTGAAGTGCCTGGACGAAGGCATATGTACAAGACGGGCTGTGACTGTTATTATAACAGACGAGTGCCCTGGTTGCCCTTCTGATCGCACCCACTTCGACCTTAGTGGTGCAGCATTTGGTCGCATGGCTGTAGCTGGTGAGAATGGTCAACTCAGAAACCGAGGTGAAATTCCAGTCATTTACAGAAGGTACGAAAATTTTGAGGAAATTAATGGAAGTTTGTAACTTTCTTCTGTGAATGTGAATCGGTTTCTCTTTTGTCACTGTCGCTTTATTACTTACATTCTTAATTATGTGTTTGGAATGGCTAAAATGTCCTTTAATTCTTTATTGAATTGGGCATTATTTATGAGGGTATTTGTGGTTTTTAGAATGGCCCTTGAAGTTTACAACTTTATGTTTGACCTCTTTTTTTCCACGCCGGATTTACTGCTTTTCTGTTTTCATACTACTACTGCTTTGCATGCATTGACTGTTGACTGAATTTTCATCTAGCTCTTACTTTGCAGGAAAAATGATAGTTGGAACATTTTTCCAACTTCTTTGTTTGCTTTTTCTCTTCTCCTCTTGATTGATATTTCCAATTTCTTAGTTTACAGAGTACTCTTTTTATTTTTATTTTTTTTGGGTTGTTATTGTGTAGGACACCTTGCAAATATCCAGGCAAAAACATTGCCTTCCATGTTAATGAAGGCTCAACAGAGTATTGGCTATCAATTCTGGTGGAGTTTGAGGATGGAGATGGAGACATTGGCTCCATGCATATTAAAGAAGTAAGCATCTTCTCATTGTCTTGATTTTGTAGTAGTTTAATAATCATCCCCATTATAATAAGGTATAGTAGACAGCAAGCAATACTCGCTTGACATGCAATAAATTAACTAATCATCTTAGACTAGCTAGTTGCAGAATCAGATGCCCTGAAGTGCATCAACAGTTTCCAACTTTATAAGACGTTGTGTCTCAAATTTCTACTAGTTGGCAGCTAGATTTTGTTCCTGCTTTCTATAATAAAGTGTAAGAGCTTGGGTGTTGCATTTGAAAAGTGTTACACTTACTGCAACTTCTTACTAAAAAGAGCTGAATAAACGTGCCTCAAAAGGCTCGTTAAAGTAATGATGGTCACTCATATATTCTATAATCAAATTAAAATACTATTAAAAGATAAGTCCCATCTATGACTAACGGTATTTATATATCCCAGTTTGGAGTAGAGAATCCCTAATATTCCGGATGTGTCTCCTTAATCACATGCCTTTCCCTAACATTTCTTTATTTTAAATATAATGTGCGCTTAAATTTTCACACTTAACATAGGAAAATACTGTGTAAATCCTCTTTGCACGGACACTCGCCTAATAAGAGATGAACCGTGCACATATATAGTATTTACCCTTATAATTAACATATTATATGAGTTTCTTTCTTAGTGATATGGCGCTATTGTGGAATCAGTGTGTTCACTAGAAAGTAGCTACCATTTCTGCTTGGCTGCTCTATTTTCTTCTACTCAACCTGTCTGATCTGAACTTGATGCATGTGCCCTGGGACCATCTCTTGAAAGAGACACCCCCCAACATTTTAGCTTGATTAATTTTGGAAATTACTAATCAAAATAAATCTGGTTCTTGTAATTTCGTATTGGCAGGCAAGGTCTACAGAGTGGCTTGCGATGAATCATTTGTGGGGTGCAAATTGGTGCATTATTGGAGGACCTTTAAAGGGGCCATTTTCAGTGAGGCTAACAACACTTTCAACAGGAAGAACTCTATCTGCCACAGATGTCATCCCAACCAACTGGTCTCCAAAAGCTACTTACACCTCTCGCTTGAACTTCTCTTAGTAGACGTGCAGTACTGCAAGTTACAAGCACAAACAAGGTCTTTTTAAATGGAGAAGAAATAAGCACTTTTTTAACCCAGAAAAGAAAGCTGCAGTCTTGTCCCATAACACCAAAAAAGTACCTGTTGTGGGCTTGAAGAATTCCTTTTCCAGAAACTTTTCCCTTTTGTTTTTTGAGAAAAAGTAGCCGTTGGAGTGCATAGCATTAGGCATTAGTATCCAATGCTGTTTCCTTTTCTTCTTTTTTTTTTTTTTTTTTTTCCTACTTTTTGTAGTGTGGAGCTCTTTGTTGGTAGATGAGTATATGGCAGCCCTCTCCAAAGAGGAGAGTGAGCGTGTAATGTGTGTTTTGGATTCCGTTGAATTAATTGTATGTACGTTTTTTTGGACCCATTGGGTTTTCATTGGATCAATTAATGGCATGCACTTACTGTTGTTGATTTGGTGACAGAGCCTCGACTGTGGGACCTTCTGGATT
This sequence comes from Quillaja saponaria, assembly GCA_029379385.1. Classification (NCBI taxonomy): domain Eukaryota; kingdom Viridiplantae; phylum Streptophyta; class Magnoliopsida; order Fabales; family Quillajaceae; genus Quillaja; species Quillaja saponaria. The sequence continues at coordinate 3,765,493 of CM055605.1, read as the reverse complement.
GTTATTTTCTTCAGTTTCAGCTGATTCTATTTGGAAGATTAATTTTCCGCTGATTATTATAGATGATATGCTAACAGTTGGTCATAGAAATTGGATAACTGCAAGGACTTGGTAGAAAAAGAAAGGCATTGGATTCTTCAATCCAATACTGGAAAAAATAGTTCATAAACTTTGTTCTTGCAAAACTGAAATTTAATTCAAAAATGGTTCATAAATATAGTTCATCTTATGTGGCACGAGTTCTTTCATAGAGGAGCTCTTCCTGCTGCCTGCAGAGCAGAGGAGATCCCTTCATAAAGAATGAGGAAAAGTAAGATATTTATGGTTGGTGGAATTTATTAGGGAGCCCCTATATAGAAAACTGAATACAGACAATCCATGGATAAAATTTATGACTCTTGTCTTCAAGTTCCTTAAGTTTTGGGGCTCTATGCGCATAGTTTGAGGCACCAAGCATACTAAATAAATGAGAACATGTGATGCTGCTGCCTACTGGGACTTGGAGGAGTTGTTGACCATATCATCACCCAGATGCCAAGTGTTTGCAAGCTCTGAGAAGACACAAGCAACTTGGAGTTGGGGGTGGTGAAGGGTGAGAAGAAGGTGCTATGACCACCGCACGTGGAAGAGGGAGTCTTAGTCAAATCAAAAAAAGGAAAAAAAAAAAAAAAATCTGGCCTGATTTTCCAATGATTCTTCATATCACATGGAGAAATCATATATGCTTGACTCTCTAGGCCTCCTCTAAGATACAGGGCATCTCTCTCTGCCCCCACCAGAAGGCTCCTCTTTTCCAAAGACAAAGGTCTATTCATTGCTCCAATATGATCCATCCATGAACCCACTCTCTATTTTTCCTTCTTTTTTTTTCTATTTCAAATGATAGAATCTAATCGAATCCTGCAAGAGTTGTGAATTGATCCCAGTCCCACATTAATGAAATCTTTTATCCCCACTAGGCAAAATCTCAAATTTATAAGCTATTGGGATGAGGCCAGTGTGTATTATATACAGATGGTGAGATGGGGAGGAGCAACTCTGGTTCTGTAACTCAAAACCTAATGAGGCTTCTATAGTTAGCCCAATGGGCTGCATGTTGTAACCAACGTCACCTTGTCTCATCTCCAATCACCCCCTCCTGATTCACTCAAGGTGAAGGTCAAGGCCCAAGCCTGTTCTCTTATTTTACTTCTTATCCATTTCAAAGGAAAAAGAAAACAGGTAAAAGTCAATCTTAGAATTTACTGGCCCCAACTTTCTATTGGCTTATTGGATAATTGTCGTATTAGGAACCTCCAAAGGGAAAGAAAAAGAAAAACAAGTGCTTAGATGCACAATAAAGTAGCCAGCTTCAATTGGCAGTCAAGGTTGCACAATACATTGAAGAATACAGGGCTGTTCTGCTCTTACGGTACAGCTTTCCGCGTTCTCTCTGTCTGCCACCAGTCCAAAAGTCTGAAAGTATGAAACCCTTCGGCCTTCTCTATCGAATACATCCAAAATTTCAGGCTCCAAACCCCTTTCTTTAATGTCTTCATTTCCCGCCTAAAAAGAAGTGAGAATAGAAAAGAAGAAGAAAGGAAAGAAAACAAAAGACCACATTGATCCCTTGGGATAACCAACAGATTACCTTACATCTCGGCCTTGCTGAATGTCCCCACAATTTGAAATCAAAGACTCCACCTTTGCCTATTTGTCAAAGTTTCCATCTTCATCTTTGGCAAAGAGATTAGGTTCATTTTTCATCATTAGAAAAAGGAAGACTTTTTCCTTCACCCTTAACCCCCCAAATGAATGAAAAAGAAAAATAAGTAGAACCCAGGAACCTTAAACCTTATTACCTCATATGGGTGCCCTTCAAACAACAGTTCTCTGCTTGATTTTATTGCAGAAATTGAGCATTTCAGCTAGCAAGGAGGAGGAATGGAAGTCTGCCACTGCAACATACTCCAAAGAAACAGAGGGATCCATCATTACTGGTACTTTTCTCACTGCTTCTAGCCTAAGCATTTGTGAAATGTTCAGTTTTCAATATTCCCAATTTTGGTAGTTCTTACTCATGGCTCTGCTATTTAGTGCTGCAGAAGGAGCTTGTGGTTATGGAGACCTTCACAAGGTATATTATGGGAAATACAGTGCTGGGCTAAGCACTATCTTGTTCAACAGAGGGAGTATTTGTGGGGCTTGCTATGAGATCAGATGTGTTGACCACATACTATGGTGTTTGCAAGGGAGCCCATCTGTAGTTCTCACTGCTACAGATTTCTGTCCACCAAATTATGGACTTTCAGCTGATTATGGTGGCTGGTGCAATTTCCCCAAAGAACACTTTGAGATGTCAGAAGCAGCATTTTCTGAAATTGCTAAGAGAAAAGCTGATATTGTGCCAGTTCAGTATAGAAGGTAACAAATTGAAGGAACTAAAGCAACTTGATTTAGGAAAATTAGTCTTTTGCTGTACACATGTTCTTTGAGTTTCTACTTTCAATGCTTGTCTTGCTAATTAAAAGTTTACACTTTGTTCATTGAATTGGAAATTTGCAGAGTTAAGTGTGAAAGAAGTGGTGGGTTAAGACTTACTCTAAGTGGAAGTTCTCACTTCTATCAAGTCCTGATTAGCAATGTGGGTTTGGATGGTGAAGTGGTTGCTGTGAAAGTGAAGGGGTCAAAAACAGGGTGGATACCTATGGCAAGGAATTGGGGTCAAATCTGGCATTGCAATGTCAACCTTATTGGGCAGCCTCTATCCTTTGAGGTGACAGTCAGCAGTGGAAGAACACTAACATCTTACAATGCTGTTCCTGCGAAGTGGCAGTTTGGACAAACGTTTGAAGGGAAACAATTTAAGAATTAAGAATGAGAAGATGTAGCCATGTAGGACTTAAACGTGAAACTTCAGTTTTGGGAAACATGAATTTATTTAAAGTTTAAACTATGGGTTTAGTTAGTGGACAGAACCACATGCTTATACATATGTTGCTCTCATGAATCATTCAAAATTTTCAAGTGATTGTTAGTCCATGGTCAAGAATGATGAGAAAGCTGTTCTATAAAGCATAATATAATGGACTATGATCCCCAATCTCACAATCTATTGTTCATAAAGCAGTCACTGATGGAATATGTAATCATTAGGTAACTAAATGTATGTCTAATTAAAGAGGTCTTAACCTGACTTTGAATGTAAAACAGAATGTTAATTCTTTTCACCATCTATTTTAGAGAAAACCTTTAGACAACATTTGAGGTTCCTTGTTTTAACCAGGGTATCAAGTTTCTTGTAAGTTGTAGGTCATGAAAGGATATAGATATGGCACAATGACTAGGATGCATGGGTGAATAATTGAATATCAATGAGATTCGGAAGAAAAAATTACTCAGGTGATGAATGTCATGGCAAGTGGAATCACTAAAGGAGTTTGCTTCTTTAAGCCTACAAATGTAACAAATCTCGTAACACTAGTTAGAGATAATGCTCTCCAATGGCCATATCCCAAAACCTCATGAATCTGCAGATGGCCAATACTTATTCTCCGCAATGAATGGTAAGAATAGAATTTGACAAATGCCAAAAAGAAAAAAGACCAAAAAAAATTGTGCTAATAATTGTTCGTGTGTCATCACTCAGCAATGGCTGGCTCAGATCCAGTAGCCTGCTCAGTCACGGCTGCAGCAGGTACCTCTGGTTTAGGTGGATCAGCTGCACCATTAGCAGTAGCATCTTTTGCAGGCGAAGAAGGTTTGTTTTCTGTAGCTGCCTCAGATGCTTTTGATGTAGAAACCTTCGCACTCTTGCCATCTTTACCTTCCTCCGAATCCTTCCCTTCCTTTGTGTCCTGCCCTTCCTTTGTGTCCTTCCCTTCCTTTGCTTCCTTTTTGTCCTTCCCATCTTTAACAGGTTTGGGTGGGGGAGGCATCATGTGTGGTGGAGGGTTCTGCTTCAGCTTTAATATCATTTGCCGCATTCTCAACATATCAGTGGGTTTCCCAGGCTTTGGGCCCTGAACAACAATAACTGAAGGATTCTTCTCAACATCTTTCTTCGCTCTTCTCTTATCAATATTGGGAACCTCGCAAGGAATGAGCTCCGATATGGCTTTCCAGTAATGTTTGTCAGCTTCTTTGTGAAATTTCTCTTGGTTATCCAAGTTCAACTGCACAGGTTCTCAATTTTTACGTATGATAAGTAAATGAATGCATACTTTTACACATAAGAGGGAGGAAGATGAAAATTAGTGAAAGGTGATAAAATTAAGATTGGATTTTAAAATAATTACCTTCTCTCTTTCCCTGTTGTTAGCCTTGTTTGTTTCACAGTTGAGCTTCCTTTTCTCATAGAAAGATTGTTTATACTCTTCAGCTTCATTAATAATCTGGTTCCGCATTTCCTTCTCTCTTTTCTCCTTTTCCTCAAGATGGATGGTATTTTGGCTGTACCAGTGGAAGTCAAAAGGATTTCACAAGTTAATGCATCAACATGAGGAAATACCAATTAAGCAGTGCAACAGAAACACATTGTGTTAAACTTTTCTTTTTCAGTAAATTAAAAAGATAATTCAAAAAATAAGAACAACATTGTCAAAGTTATCTATAAAATTTTACAAGAAAAAGAAGAGGAGATGAAGCGGGATCTTAATTGCATTCATTATTTAAATAAAGTCCAGAAGGCCATATGAACTATACATTTAATTCCAGTAGACCATGACATGAAGATCTAGCATAAAAGATTGCTTTACAAATTCTAAAAGTCAAAAGTTCAAAACTGAACCTAAGGTATTAATTTCCAGTTATTTGACTCTTCCCAGGCTCCATTTTATTCCAACTTCATCATGATGCAAAATAAATGAGGAATTAGACTATACTAGCTGATTTATCACTCTCTATGCATGTACACACTCTGTTATTCAGCTCATCCTGCCATAAATCAACTGATAGTGCCACCAAATATCATCATTTGCAGGCAATATTTGCAGTGAGTACCAATACAGCACCATCTCACTCATTACCATTTGAGCAATTCTATAATATAATCAGTGGATATTATTGCTATAATATAACTACATTTCCTATTCCAGTCAATAGCTTTCGTAATATGTGAACAAAATAAAATAAACAATGAAATTAATTGGAATAGATCACCCAGTTACAGTATAGGATCTAAGCTCATGGAACATTGACCATTTATCATCATTCCAAAAAAGAAGGGGCATCGGGACCATAAGAACAAACGTTAAATTTGATCAAGAAGGTCTTCAACTTCCAAATTATGACACACATTGCCTTTTATGTATTCATATTTATATAAATACAAGCAATAAAAGAACGAAGATTGATCAGATCAAACAAATCTCACCGTCGCCACTCGCGTCGGGCAAATCCTTCCTCCTGCATCTCACTCGGTGGTGGAAGCACAGGCCCATCAGAAACAAATATTCCTCCATCACTTTCATCAGCAATACCTCCATGCCCACTTCCGTTCTCATTGGACTCCGGCACTGCAGACTCAAAGGGAGTAACAAAATCTGGATTCGGAGTCGAAACCCCAAACCCATAAACCTCGGGCGAATGTGGATGCTCGCTAAAGCTGTTTTGATGGAGGTGGTCGGTGGTGATGCCATCATCGGCTATGGGTGGCGGTTCACTGGTAAAGTCATCGGAAGGAGTAAAAGTAGAATCATAACGTTGAGATGAGAGACGAGGATCATAACCCATATAGCCATCATCATCGAAGGGTCGTGAAGAGGGTGATTGTTGTGTATGGTCTTCACCGTCATTACTGAAGGAGTCGAATGACGCCATTTCTGAGACCTCAAGCTCCCTTCTTTCTCTTGTTTCTTCTATGTCTATGGGTGATTGGTGGATGAAAATGAGTAATTTTCTCTGGGTGTATAGAACGTTGTGTTCGGATCAAATATTTCTTTCTTTGACGATGATGGGAGGGATGGGATTGTTCAACTCGAACGTGTCCAAATCTCTGAAACCTGTGAGGCTATCGGTCTGGTTTCAGTGGGGTCAATATAGTAAAATTATTAATATTTATACAAGAGCAATTTTGTCGCTTTAATACTACGTGACGTGTACCTTAAGCATCTATCATAGTATGCCACGAAACCGGGGCTTTTGGACGTGTAAGGAGCTCAGTTCAAGTTCAGCTCATCAGCTGGCGCAGCTCAGGTTCCTGGAGCCGTGGACGTTGGGTGTCCTTTTAAAGGCAACCACCGTCTTAACTCTCTGTCTTCCCCGGAGCTGAACTGACAGAATAAGCCTCACCAAGAAATGGCGAACCGGTTCTTTCCCAACTTAATGCCTGACTTTGTAGCAGAAACAACAACTCAAACCCTACATGAAGAAGAAGAAGCAGTAATAGTCAGTGATGGAGATTCGCTCATGAAGCTCCTCGCCATGCCTTACTCATCTCTCTCAGAACGATTAAAACGCGCCGCTTTGGACCTCAAAGAAACCGTATAATATAATTTGACTGCTTTATGCTTATATTGGTCTCTTAAATTTCAGTTCTTTTGGTTCCCACCAAGTGTTTGTTGTTATGTTTCAGATAGTTATAGAGACTTGGGGAATGACTGGGCAACGAATTTCAGACTTTACTCTCTACTGTGGGGTTCTTGGGACAGCTTTTTTGCTTTTCAAATCTTATAATGTGACAAACAACAAGAATGATCTCAGTCTTTGTTCTCAGATTGTCAAGGCTTGTGATTCTGCTTCTTTGGGTTCTAGGTTCACTCTATCTCTGCCCATCTGCTATGAATTATGTTCTGGTATTTGCATAAAGGGTGATAATGTGATGCATAAATTGGTAGGGATGTGACCTTTATATGTGGACGTGCTGGTGTATGTGCACTTGGGGCAGTGGTAGCAAAATATGCTGGTGACGAAAAGTTGCTTACTTACTATTTAGCTCAATTTGAAAAGGTATGTTGGTTGCATTATTTTTGGATTTTAAGAGTTGTTGATAGTGAGATAACTAACCTATGAATCATATAGATTAAGCTGCCAACAAATCTTCCTGATGAGTTGTTATATGGGAGAGTTGGATTTTTATGGGCATGTTTGTTCTTGAACAAATATCTTGGTCAGGGGACAATTCCTTCTACTTACACTGTAAGATGTGCTTGCCAACTTGTCATTTTGGTCTTGTTTAGTGCTGGAGAAAAGTAAAACCTGGTTGTGATATTTGTTCAAATGTTTAGGCTAAGGTTGTGGATGAAGTCATAAAAAATGGAAGAGCAGTGGCTAAGAAGGGAAAATGTCCGTTGATGTTTGAATGGTACGGAGAAAAGTATTGGGGTGCTGCACATGGATTGGCTGGGATTATGCATGTTTTAATGGACATGGAATTGAAGCCGGATGAGATAGAGGACGTCAAGGGCACTCTTAAATACATGATCAATAATCGCTTTCCAAGTGGGAACTACCCTGCTAGTGAAGCAGATAGGAAGAGAGATGTTCTTGTTCATTGGTGTCACGGGGCTCCTGGAATCGCCCTCACACTTGTGAAGGCAGCTAAGGTGAAGATTTTGTGGTTAAGATTTCATTTACTGATTTATACCTTTTGATTTTGGGAAATAAAACACAGTTCTATCAAACAAGTTCCAAGTATCAAAGCACCATATTTTCACATACATTTTATATGTAACTGAAAATTAAACACACTTGGTTTTCTCTGCCCTGGCTACTTCAAAGTTTCAGGATTATTTATTGAAGTAATTTGGCTTAACAATTTGAACCAGTCTGTACTTTGTTTGCTAGCTATTTAAAAAAGAAAAATTTTTATATTGATTTTTTGTGGCCTTTATGTCTTATGTTGAGTTATTGATATTAAAAAATAATAGTAGTATATAATTTACCAAAGATATTTTTCATTTTAGTCTTTATTTTTCTTTTATTACTTGTTAAAACATTTGACAATTTTACAGGTTTTTGGAGATAAAGAATTTTTAGATGCAGCTGTTGATGCAACACAGGTAGTGTGGAACCGTGGGCTACTTAAGCGAGTTGGGATCTGCCATGGTATTAGTGGGAATGCATATGTCTTCCTCTCACTCTACCAACTGACTGGAAATTTAGAATACTTATACAGGGCCAAAGCTTTTGCATGCTTTCTACTTGATAGAGCTCACAAACTAATAAATAAAGGTGAAATGCATGGAGGTGATAACCCCTTTTCCTTGTTTGAAGGGCTTGGAGGTATGGCGTATTTCTTTCTGGATATAATCGATCCTTCCCAAGCTAAGTTTCCAGCTTATGAACTGTGAAACTATATGTATATATATACAAGTATGTATAATCGTCTTTTCTTTTTCCCTTGGCCTGGAGGGTGTTGAGAGCAGGGAAGCACTGTTAGTAATATTTGCTTTTAGTTATGTACAAAGCTACTTCTATCAGAAGTTCTTCTTAATCTATTGAGAAATATCCTTCCAAGATTCTGACAATTATTTACTTTTAATTCTGTTAGTAATATTTTACTTTGTGCTGGAAATGACTAATATTTGCTTGTGTCTCTGTTTATCCGTCAAACATGAGTCAGTTGCTACAGGTATCCCTTTGGCTTCCCCCAACTTTATATAGGTCTCAGGTTCTAGTTGTAAGGCATGGAGTGGGGCTGGGATCTTGTCTAGAGTGAAAATTATCTTGGAAGGGCATAAAACAGTTTAGCAAAATTTGTGCCAATAATTTTACTAATTAAAGTAAATCTTATTGCAAATTCAACTTAAGAGGATGGCAACTTGGTGGCTTATGCTACACATAACTACATAAGTTTGTAACATTCCACAAATAAGATCAAGCTCAGAAAACTCTTAAGTGTGCCACCTTAAGTTACATTTGAGCCAGCCTTTTGCTTATGAATCAGATACTTTGTTTGTCAAGGAATGCGATGATGAACTGGTTCACCTTCTCTGGAAACTGTTCGTGCACAAAATGGCTTCCTTCTGGCAGGTATATGATATCCAAGTCTGGCACAAAATGCATCACTGCCCCACTACGAATATGATCCTCCATTCCAGCAAGTTTTAGGCAATAGTCTTTCTCACCCATGATAAGGAGTGTTGGAACAGTCACTTTTGGGTCACTTATGCCAGATTCCACCGTCAGAGACCTGTATTTATGGAAGAACAATCAGTGTTAGGATGTTCAATATATTTAGTTAATGTAGTCCAATTTTCATTTGAAGTTCAATTAGACGATGTTGAAAAATATGCAGATTTACCTGTATGGAACTTGCAATGGAAAACGGAATCCTGATTTCTCATATAGTGATGCATAAACTGCAAGATCATCGTCAGAGAACCAAGGTGGCAAGGGAATAGATGGGTCAAACAAATCCATGATTTCCTGATCAGGACCAGCTATTGGAATTTCACTTCTAGAGAAGAGAATATAGATGTTCCTTATCACTGTCTTAACATCAAAGCGGCGGAAATCAGCTTCTGCTCGACCAGGCTCCTGGAATTTGTTAGAAAATTACTGATATGTGCAAGTTTGGAATGTTTATGTGAGTAGGAGAAGACAATCCTTACCTGCCACCTAGTAACATAGAAGCCCTCAGGGAGGAGATGGTTTTGGACAATATTAGGACCGGGAATATTGAAAGGAACGCCTAATGATACAACAGCAGAAACTCTTTCTGGATGGACAGCAGCTACTAGATATGCAGGTATAGCTCCAAAGTCCTTCCCAACTAGAAAAGCCTGAAACCAATCATGAGAATTAAGTCTGGAAATGATTCGAGTCAAGACGAGTTTTAAAATCAGCTTGAGCTAAAAATCCTATATTCCAATTATAGAGTAATAACCCGAACTACTCGAGCTCGTTTTGGCCCTAATGAGAATTCTATGTATTTAGGTGCCCCCCACACACATAAACATGTTGACAAAATGTCCAGTAACAAGCTTCCTACCTTACTGATGCCCAGAGAATCCAGAACTCCAATAATATCATCAACAAGGTCAACTAGAGTTGCCTTTTCTGGCTGGGCAGGCTGGTCAGAAAGTCCATAGCCCCTGAAATCAATGGCAATTGCTCGGTAGCCGGCATTTGCCACAGCAATCATCTGGTGCCTCCATGTGTACCAAATTTCTGGGAATCCATGCAAGAACAGCACTACTTTAGAACCTGCAGAAACTAACAAATTAGCAAGACTGCCTAGGATATAAATGAACAAGAAATTGTCATCAAAATTTCAGAGCCTTACTGCTTCCAATCTCAGCTACATGCAGCTTTAATCCTGTAACTTCTACATGACTATGCTGGATCTTCTCCATGATGATGGAAACAGAGAGACGCAGAGAGAGAGGGTGTGGTGGTAAGAGATGCAGCGAGGAACAGTGTTTAGCACATCTGCTTGTACAAAAACGAAACTAGAGTAGATGCTTGCACTCTCCCATAGGGAATCTTGATCGCTCATATAGTCACATGGACTGAAATGTCAACTAATTTTAAGTAAAGCTACAATAAATATAATATTTAGTATGTAAAAATATTATCATTTTATTGCTCGTTGTTAAAAATGATAAACTAGCGTATTAAATGTAAAAAAAAATATATATGTTATGTTATTTAAAGATTTTTTTAACGAGTATCTTAAGCATAAATTATAATAAATATAAATTTTTTAAAAATAACAATTTATACATTAATACTAAAATTATGATTAATTACCGTAATAAATTATATAATTTTTCAATATAAAATCTTAACTAGGTCACGCGTTAGATAAATCAAAAATACAAAAGCATAAATTATAATAAATATAAATTTTTTAAAAATAACAATTTATACATTAATACTGAAATTATGATTAATTACCGTAATAAATTATATAATTTTTCAATATAAAATCTTAACTAGGTCACGCGTTAGATAAATCAAAAATACAAATTCTTTTTTGCTGTACCAGATTTTTTTTAAAAATGTATATAGCCAATCTTATGAAAATGGAACTTATTTCTGCCATCCCAGGCTTAATAAATCCCAATTGACCAAAAGCTTATTATTCAAATTTAGATGATGTTCAAATTAAACGACTCACAGTTTAGGTCCAGTGATTATGGTGGCCGGAGAAGAGGGAACCCCTAAAAAGAACCTAATGCAAATTATAGTTGTTCTCATGTTTTTTAAGAACAAGAGACTTTTAGAGATGATTCAAATCCAATCCTGACAACACCCCCAATAGCATCTATCAAGTTCATTGGACCCAAGATGTAAAAGTCTGGGAGTAGAGTTATGTTTCTGTCGCAGAAACAAAGAGAGACTGATAAAAATGCAGTTGTTTTGCTGCATTGCAAATCATGGACTGCTGTAGCAGTAGCACCCATTCATTCCATAACACCATAATTAAAAAGGCAATATGCAATCAAAATGATATCAATGAAAGAAGAAAAAATGGGGAGCCCAGAAGTAAATACAACTCCGTAGATCATGCAGGTAGATTAATTTCAGCAACAGTAACAGCAATGCTCAGAAAAAAACAATAATAATAGTAAGTTAAAAACAGCAACAAATTGTTCCTGAATTCACAATCTTATTTGCCATCCCTTGGACTGTTAACACTTTCTTATGAATAGTGTTGACTAGAACGTAGTAGTTTTGTTGACTAAATGTGATCAAAGAAATTATAACAGATGTACATTTCAGAATGAGTTCTGGAATTTAATATGCTGTTCAATACAAATAGTAAGGAATGTTTGCCATTCTTCCCATGTATCCTTTAGTCCATTTCTTATAAATAATAGACTTTTCTGTTTGCAGACAACTTGCAACTTACAACTAACAACCGTCCTTGTTTCTCTATCAATATTCCATTTCCAGCATTTTTGGGCGTGACCTGCAGGTGATCTGGAAGTTTATGGCATGGAATAACTCCAATTCATTTGGTAAAGTTGTGAGACCTGGAAGATGTTAAACAAATGAACCTTCCCAAGCAGTTACTCCTTCTGCACAAGATTTTCGGCATCTCCCAGCTCCACTTCACTTCCAAGCCACCCATGTTCATTCTGAAATAGCAGCTCTATCTGCTCTAATGATTTCCCTTTAGTTTCAGGAACTAGTCTATAGACAAAGACAATGGAAAGAGCAGAAACAGCTGAAAAAATAAAGAATGTTCCGGCCACTGTAATTGCACGGGAAACCGAAAGGAAAGACATGGCTACAAGACCACTGCAGACCCTATTACCCACAGCCCCAAGAGCTGCTGCTTGAGCACGAACTCTCAGTGGGAAGATTTCAGATGTCAAAACCCAGCAAACAGGACCAACACCAACAGAAAAGAAAGCCACATTACCACAAACAAACAGAACTGCCAATAGAACCGCAATCTGTCCTTGTCCTAGTAAAGACATTGTAAGGGCCAAACTGAACAAACACACTGTCATTCCAATTGTGCTCAAGTATAGCAAGGGCTTTCTACCTAATTTATCAATAAGAATAATAGCAACCATTATAAAAGCAGTCTTAGTTACACCTACAGCAACAGTAGCAGCCAGAACTTTTGAGTCATCCTCAAGTCCAGCTGCTTTGAAGATTTCAGGGCTGTAATAAACAGTGGCATCTATTCCTGTGATCTGCTGAAAGCACTGAATTCCGAATCCGGTTATCAGCATCCGCTTAAGGGGAGGAGAAGGACTCAGCAATTCACGCCATACAGGTTTCTCTCCATTAGTAAACCCAGGGCCAGCAGCTAGTTGTATTTCTGCAAGTCTCTCCTCCACCTCTTTCTCATTTTCGTTTGTTTTTAATAGCACTGATCTTGCTTCGTCAACTCGGTTTTGCATTACTAACCACCTTGGTGACTCAGGAATGATGAAAAGTGCAAAGCCAATGAAAACTGAGGGAAGAATACCCACTGCAAGCATTATCCTCCAATTTATGTGAACTGAAAACCCAGAAAATGCATAATTTGATACATAACCAAGTAGAATCCCTAGATTTATAAAAATTTCCGGGAAGGAGGTAAGCGAGCCTCTTGCAATAGTTGGTGATATTTCAGCAATATAGACAGGTGCAATCATAACTCCCAATCCAATTCCAACCCCAGCCAAAAGTCTCCCAACTATTAGTATTCCAAATGTAGGAGCAAGGGTCATAATAGCTGCACCTCCTTGGAAGACAACTGCAGCTAAGGCCATTGTCCATTTCCTACCTATAATATCAGATGTTCTTCCACCTACTAAACTACCTACAAGAGAAATAATGCTCAGAATACCAACCAGAACTTCTTCCTTTACCTCACTTAACTTCAGATCTTCCTTAATAAATATAATTGCTCCACTCATTACACCTACATCTGCAAATGGAAAAAGTAATCAATGTTTGTTTTAGCAAACAAGAATGTAAAATTCAAAAGATGATTGGAAATACAAGCCGCCTAAGTTCAGATGGGCCATAAGATAACTATATTTCTATTTCCCTACAAGCAAATGATACCTAATTAAAGCACAGAGCACTAATGCTAAATGGGTAATCTAACAAGTTCCACCAACATAAAACAAAACCATACTAATTGACAAACAACTACAAAAGCACACAATTTTTAGCAAAAATTAAGAAGAAATTTTCAACAGACATGGGACATTGTTGAAACAAAGCTTACCATAGCCGAGAAGGACATTGTTGAGTGAAGCAAAGATGGCACAGGCAATCACATATTTTCTGGTACTGCTACTCCTGTCTTCTTGATGGTGGTGGTGTGAAGCATCATCATAATCCTCTGCCAACTCAGAGTTCATCCTCTTGTACTTATTCTTATGTCCCAATGAAACACCAGACAAACCCATTTCTCCATTCCCATTTTCTTGGATACCCACCAAAACCATCTCAGTTTTCTCTTTTCCTCTACTTGCTTCTGATTACCCACCCAGGAGTTGTTTTGCTTTGGAGGTTTGACTGATAAAATACCAGAGACCAGACCCAGGATTGGGTTTTAGATCTGGAAGACAGCGGAGGGAGGGACAAGACCCAATAAACAAGCGGCAAGCAGGGTCTTTCTTTTTGTCAAACAAGAACCCAACTTGCAATATTTACATGTGCCTTGACATTCTACTTTATTAAGCTTAAGTGGCGCCTTCGAGCTAACAGATATTTCCGTGTGTATAATATACCAAGTCTTTGCAATAATCAATAAAAAAAATATGTGCGTTGTGCTAAAAAAAATAAGACTAGTGCAATATTAATACTACATATGACCACAATATTGGAAAATAAAATCACCAAGATGCATTAGTTTGGCTACATATGGCAATATATATGAATATATAATGGAGTTTCAAAATGCATGAATGTCAAATAAGATTAATATTAATTTACTATAAAAATATGTCCGTGTTCTAACCGTCTCCATAAAATATAGTTTGTTCAGGAAGGGGATCAACTATTTGTAGTAAAAAGGAGGTCCAAAGCTAAATGGAAATTTCATGTCTGAGTTTGTACTTGTTGTCGCATTACATTTAGGAAATGTCTGGTAATTCATAGTCTCCATTTAGAAAATGGCAAGTAGTCCACTTTCTAGAATATTGGAGTTGATCATTGATGAATAGAATTCTTCCAAGCCTACATAATCAATTAGATGAAAGGGCAGGTGCAATGTCATGTGTGAAGTCCACTATGTCAATGTGACATGCACTTTGAAATATTACGCCTCAATTTAGGATGATTCAGATTTGGGATCAAAGGAATTAGCATGCAATTTAGGACTTCAGTTTTTTAGCAAACCCAACGTTTTCTCTTCTATTTTTCTATATATATATTTTGTTTACACATATAATTAAAAAAAAATTATTTACAAAATATTGTTCAACAAAATGATGTAATGTCATTAATCATTAACTCATAGAAAGTACACATGTTTTTCATGAAGAGAAATGCCAAATACAATGGTAAGTGGTAACTGATAACACTATAATTTGGATTTTGTTTTACATATAATTCCAAGGTAAGTACACACATGTTTTTCATGAAGAGAAATACTAAACAATGGTGACTGATAAGTGATAACACTATCATTTGCTGATTTAGAGCAAGATTGAAGCAAGAGCTAGAGAAGTACTAAGCGTCGAATTCAAAAGTTACCGGGCAGTTTTCTGATTTAAAAAGAAAGTTTGTTGAGGAACAAAAGGAGGAAGTTTGAGAGTTTTGTGCATGTGCCTGATACACTTCTTGAGAAGGCAAGGCAGGAGAAAGAGCATGTTACAGCATTGGATCCAAAGAGTAGGAAAGCAAGTGGGACTGTGACGCCATGGTCGCAAGCCGGGACAGATTTGACTGCTGTTGATTAGGGGAGAAGACATGGGTTGCTGATGCAGAGGAATGTAAGAAAAGGGCCGGTTCAATCGAGACAGCCTATCGTCATGCTCTTAATGTCTTGTTAACCAAGAAAAGCATATGTCTCAAAGCACCTCAGGCCAGGGAATCCCTCAGGCTGAAGTTCTTTGGCTTATGGCTGCCAAAGAGAAGTGGCTTGCTGGGATGTGCGCGCTGTTTGTGCAATCCTCCAAGAAGCTTATGCTTCCATTTGGCTTGCTCCTTAAGCTTGAATTTGAGAACCATGAACCTGAGAGAGCTAGAAAACTATTGGCTAAAGCAAGAGAAAGAGGAGAAATGGATGAGTAAAATCAGCTATTTAAGTGGAAAGAGAATTAGGAAATATTGATGAGGGGAGAAGATTGCTGTAATTAGACATGGGAATAAGGAGGAAGCTGGCGCAAAAGCATTGTAATAAATAGTGTCCCAGTAATTGTGGGCAGCATCAATTGAGTTTAAGTTTACATCCACATTTCATTGCTGCTGTGGCCAAGTTGTTCTGGCATCTAAGGTAACTGTCTCTTAAGGCAGGTACTAGTTTTCTCTACCCCCTATCATGGCCTTGACCACTGCAGCCATGACATGCGGATGTGGTCAGAGAACAAACTCAATTGATGCTGCCCACAGTACCCTGAGACACTTCTATGCTGAATTTCAAATTTTCAGTTTTCAACAGAGTTTTGTCCTCGTCCAAGGTCCGGAACAGGAACAGCAAGCAAGGGACTAGTCAGAGGGATGGTTGGGAAAGTGAAGGAAATACATCATGGTCAGCCAGGAAGAATGCTTGAAGTCCCGGTGAGTAATCCAAGATTAACTCTCAATTAGTGTTCACTGATGCTTTGTTGCTAGTATAATTAAAATGGATAATATGTCATACATATCTTGTTGGTCATGTCAAAGCACTAATATATATATATATGAACATATAATTAATTTATCTTAACCAAATTATATCTTATCTAATGAAAATAGATACACTAGGAAATTATGGATTTTCTTGAAGCTTTCTTTTGATATAATTCTCATTAGTTGAACGTTAATCTCGAGGCATAGTTTGATTGTCATGTAACATTACGAATGAATGAAGAAACAGAAAAGGAAATATGTGCACTCTTTCCATATTCTATGGACAAAGAGCTGTCTACCAACCACTGATGCAAGAATAAAATCAATAATTCTAATTAGTTAAGGTCGTAAATACAAAAAAGAATATTTCAATGATATTACAAAGAAGGAAAATTTCTAAAATAGGAAATCTTACAGTGGTAGTGCTATACATACCACTTGCTCTCCTGTTTTACCTTGAGTTGTTGGTTTCTACTGCAGTGTTTATGTTGCAGATGTTCTTTCTTGAGAGCCAAGAACTTAGCAGCTATATCATCATAGTCTGGCAATTTTGGATGAACGTGATTGGGATATTGAGAAGGGCATGAGTTGGTTCGTAAAATCTTTTCCTTGAGACTGTCTGTAGACTGCTCTGGGGGCAATGTCACGGCTCTTGAGTAAGGTGGCAATGTTTCTTTTCCTGTTAGAGAACTAGAAATATTTGGTCGGAAACAATTAGAAGATGGAAGGGTGCCCAGCGAATCAAATATCTCTGCTTTGATTTCTTTGTGTTGCTTATCACTCTGGCGATCTGTGTATGTGAAAACATTATACACAGTAGCACTATTGTGGTAGCTTCTTCCCCTTGGTTTGTTAGGGAGAGTAACCCATTCCATTTCTTCATCTGATTCTCTATTCCAGAGGAGTGCCATTGACAACATTCACCAAATAAAGTTTCCTGTTTGACATGTGATGCTGGGAAGCCCACCCCATTTCTGATCCTGCTTTTTTGCTTCACTGGTAAATCTTCCCAATTGTCTTTATCATCAAAGCCACAATGATAATATGGATGTTCCGAGCTGCATCCATTCATTTTAAGGTTGTAACAAGAACTTTCTGCTCCATGCCTCCATTTACATGACTGAAAGTCAATTTTCAACTCTGAAGATTGATGCTGCTTCAATTTCTTTTGGTCATCGTTTGCTTGACTATCTTCTCCTAAAGGCCTCTGCTGCTTTCTGGAGTAATGAGATCCATGCTTGTGAGTAGAAGGACTTACACAGGGCTTGTAATAATATAACATGCATCCAACATCCTTTACGCTTTGATTTTCCAGTGACACTGATCTCCTTCTTGACATTTTCTCAGGTGTTTCCCAACTCTTTCTTGAACTCCCCGTGCCTGACTTTTCACTCAATAGTTCAACATTGACCATAGTGCTTTGATCACAACCAAATTCAAGTTTTCCTCTCCTTGGCAGAACAGATGATCTGAACTTGAATAGTCTTTGGTCCTGGCATCCGTATTTTGATACAGAAGAATGGCACTCCTCAATCTCATCAAGATAAACCACCATTTCTTCAGGAAATAGAGGTAAACTTTCAGCAGCAGATGCTGCAGCAATTCTTTCTTCATTGTCTCCCAAACCAGAAACTGCAAAATTGATTGAGGAATTTAACTTATCAAACTTTTCTACTTTCTCCACCTTCTTATTCAAAGGAGAGACCAAGTTATATGGGGGAGATTTCTGCACACTAGAAAAACTAGCAGAAGTGTTACTCATAATATCTTGGTTAGAGCAAGGGTTACTTGGTGTGGTCAAGAAAATCATTCCAGATGGGTCCTTCCATATGACGTCTCTGTCTATCTCTTCTACATTTGTGTCTATCTCTTCTACATTTGAAGGATGCATTTCAGATCCTGCAATTATATCATCTGTTTGAGAATCTGTCACCATTAATTGATTCCCATTGTTTTGTTTCCCCTATACAAGAGTGAACAACACGGTAAGACATTTTTAACAAAAATTTGTCACATCGCATATTAAGAGTCAGAATTCAGAAAACAGAATATAACCTGAAGTTGATGCCATTCAGAATAGTATTCAAGTGCTAAAAGCTCTGGTTGGAGGTAGTACTCTCTAGCTATTTCATCAACCACTCTATATTTCAGATCATCAGGTACTGACTTCATGGAGAGTTTCTCATTTATCTGTAATATAAAGTTTATGAAATTAGAATAATACAACAAATAAAATGGAATGGCAGTCACATAATGGTGCAAATTATTCTAGTTGAGACCTGACGGTTGACAAGATTTCCAGGAAACAGCTCGACAGCAGTCATTGCAAACTTGTGGCCATAACGCTCTCCAAAGAGCTTCCTTATCGCATGAAGCTCAGGAAGATCCCCACATCTTGCAGAGGCAAATATAAGACTAGAAATTGCTTCATTGATATCATTTGGACAATCCCTGCATTAGCAGCTTAAACAATATGGACACCGTCCTAAAAACAAATATCTGGATCTAGGTAGGTAGAAAGGTAAAGTGACTGCAAGCCATACTTGTGCCTTCGTATGTAGGAAAGGTGAATGAGTATGAATTCACAGAAATGGTCCAACAATTCATACACAGTCGCTATGGATTCATCATTTATAAGCTGTTCAACCTGAAATTTGGAAAATTATTAGTAATAACAGAGAAAAAGATTCAGAAATTCTATTACATTTTTATAATAAGCAAATATATGTAAACTGATAACATAAGAACAAGAAGGACAAAGTACTCAGCTTGCTAAGAATACAAGGGAGACTTGATCAACTTAACTAACTTAACTAAACTATACTTCAACTGCAAAACAACATTTGTAGCTTGGAAATGTGTTTTGAATTTGATAGTTTTCACAAATTAATCAAATAAAATTATAAAAGGAATCTATTATACTCTATCTTGTTTTCTGCGGTTTCTTTTCCTTTCTTCTCACGTCTCCACACTCTATTTTCCATAGTATTTCTGATTCTATGAACCTCTAACAAAATAGAATCAATATTCATGAGTTTTGACAAAGTTCTATGCTGGCTTTCAACCTACCACAACCCTCATCTGGGTTCAGCACAGACGGAGTTAAATGACAGCAATATAACAATCACAAAATTCATTCATATATACAGTAACTCACATCGTTAGATGTTATCTCTCATTTTTCTCCTCATAATCATTTTTTGAACCAATTAGAAAGTCTTCATGGTGGTTGATGCAGCTTTTGTTAAGGAAAAAGAGAAATAATCTATAAGTGCAATATAGAGTCCATATAAACTTTGTTTCTCCAATTTGGAAAGTGTAAACCCAAACGAAATTCTGCAACTACATTATAAACTAAATAAGTATTATACTTATCCTGGAAACCTTTTTTTTTTCCCCAAGAAACAGAGGATAAAAAACAGGGGAAGCCTTGGATTAGCCACTTGGAGAATTTTCTCATTCTTATGGCTGTCACATTTGCACATACCCGATTAAAAGCAGTCTCTTCATGGCCATTCTTTATTAGCTCAGCAATGTCTTCTCGTAATTGCCTGACAATCGTATTTCTCTTGTTCTTCAGTAGCTTGAGCCGGCACTGAACTCTTTTGATCAGTTTCTTGCTGCAACCAAATAGAAACAAAAAAAAAAGGAATAAACACAACCAAAGGCATAAAATTTATACCCAGAATTTTAAGCTCGTATATTAATTACCATTTCGAAGCTTTTCTCCATCCGAACAAGATGTCAAACATGCTTCAAAAAATAAAAACAGGGACTTCTGGGTTCATTCAGATTTGAAGTTAATAACAAGCTTTAGAGTTAAAAAGATTGCTTTTTAGGGTAGAATACATAAAGAAAGAGGAAGAGAGAGCTAGGGAGTGAAAATTATGAAGGTTGTATTGTTAGTAGCTGGTTTAAAAAGAGGAGTAGAGGGTGAAGAAAGATGAAAGACCAACAGAAACACCAGGAGACAGTTGGGTTTAATGTTGTTTTGAGTGCGTTAATTTTAGGAGAGTGGGTTGAATAGGTAGCTTATGTGAGAGAGTGGGACGGTCTGGTCTCCTTGAAAAACTGACCCACTTCCCCGGTTTTGGAGACACTTGTCAAGCTGCCATAAAACCCTCAATGGTAACGGAGGAAATGGGTTTGTGAAATTTTTACAACCAGAATTTCTTTTCTTTCTTCATCATTGAACAAAAACAATTCCCTCAACAAAAAAAAAGAAAATAATTTTTTTTTGAGCACTGAATTATTGCTAACATATGAAAACACAGGGTGTTTGACAAGGTTGAGGAAAAATTAAATGATGGAGAATTATTTTGCAATGGGCAATAAAGTTCTCTCTTTTTCTTTTCTCCTTCAAAGAAATGTAACTAATATTTGTTTACCTACCACACTTCCAATGCTAATTGTAGGTTAAACAGAAAAGTTACTATTTCTTGTCACTGTTTACCCACATGGAGGACTTCCGACACTATTGCAAGTGATTATTATTGTACTGATCCTTAACAAACACGCACTGAGACAGTACCTCATCGCCTGCATCTCATTCTAAGTAAAAATTCTAACAAAACAACAAGTGCTGCAAAAAACAAATGGCTGCGTGGTTGCTTGCATATATTGCAGTCAAAAGAACAGGTAATCCAACCCATCTTTCTTTTTCCTTTGTGTATGTTATTAGTTTTGGGCTGGTGGCCAACTGATGGTTTAGTATGCAATGCAAAGTGGGGTCCTTGCTAAAGGCATGGAGAGAAGCTTGGCAGATAAAGATAAAGCTAGGAAAGCTCCAGTTTTATGATGTCAAGGTGAAAAACAAGGTCATATACTGACTCTTCAACAATTTATTTCAGTTTCTTTCTCGGGTAACAAAAGAAAATGTATAATGATTAGTCCACTATCATCTATGAATCATGAATTTTTTTTAGAGAATGTGCATATTTAATTCCAATTGGTATCTCTTTATGTTTTTCATGTTAATTCATAAGAAGCACTTTAGGTTGTTGTTGTTATGCTTGTGAGAATTGTTTTCCTTTCTTGTATTGAGCAGCTCAAGTAGGCAAATTTTTGAAATACACACTATGTTCATGGGCTTGTGACATTCAATTCCCCCAAAAAATTTGCCATTTTGGTTGTTACCTTATAGTTCTTTGCAGTTCGTGTTTAATAAGATAACAATTACACAGAAAGGGTGGCCCAGATATTTGGATAAAGAGGATGAGGAGATTTTATAAACTTAAAATTTGTAGGTAAGATCAAAAGAGAAGAAACAGAGTATAGACCTATATTTTGGTGTAATTTATCAAGATCTGGAAACTGGAGGACCTTGATTTAATTTGAGTTGGGACGTCTTAATACTGGTCAGGTTTTTCTAGGTACATCCAGTTGACTTAAACGCCAACCCATATATTTTTGCACTGAAAGGAGAAAAGTTTGTTCTTGATGGTAGTGCTGGAGTATCAATCACCTATTAGCTTCTTTGTTATAGGCTTTATAGCCTTCTGATATAGTCATTTATCAACAACATAGATATTGGATTTTTTTCTGAGTTTTATTCCAGTACCTATTTGCGATTATTTATATGCTATACTATGGCA
Organism: Quillaja saponaria; assembly: GCA_029379385.1. Lineage (NCBI taxonomy): Eukaryota > Viridiplantae > Streptophyta > Magnoliopsida > Fabales > Quillajaceae > Quillaja > Quillaja saponaria. The sequence goes on along the minus strand of CM055605.1, from coordinate 3,743,744 downwards.
ACTAAAAGATCATTGAATTTTGACACCTATGAAGAATGATGAAAAGAAATATGGTGTTTTCTTTTCCTCAGTCGTTCCTTGGATATATAGTTACAATCAACAAGTCTCTTTTTTATGAGTAGTATTACCTTCGACTATCAAAAGGGCACACTACTTTGATTAGTTGCAAAATCAAGATAGCAACAAAGACTATAGTTCTCAAATGGTTAGTGACAGAGATGAAAACTGATGTCCAGGTTTAATTGTAGAACTTCCCTAAAACTTAGGAACTGATGGGTTGATAGGCTGCCACTTGTAATTGTGTCTTAAAACTCTCAAATAACTACCCATATGGACATATCCCAACTTTCTTTTGGAACCATATTTCTCAAAATGGTTAGTGAGAGAGATGAGAACTGATGTCCAGGTTTAGTCGAAAGTGCATTGTAGGACTTCCCTAAAACCTAGGAACTGATGGGTTGATAGGCTGCCACTTGTAATTGTGTCTTAAAAATCTCAAATAACTACCAATATGGACATATCCCCAACCTTGTTTTGGAACCATAACATGTTAATCCCTTCCGTTATAGTTAGATGTTCCTAGTACAAATTCCCTGGATGTCTATACATTATTATCATCCACTCTTTTTCTTTTCTTTTTTAAATTCATTTTGCTAAGCATGTGTATGGTTAAATATTGATGAATCCCAATTTATTTAATACTGTACAATTTTCCATAAGAAAACCAAAGAGACAAAATGAGTTTCATGAAGGTTTGCAACTGGTGCATAGGCCACAGATTAGGGCACATCGTGTAACTGAATAATGGTAATCCTACCTAAACTGATTCATTTGGATATATATCCTTGAAGATGCATAACATATCCCATGCATCAACAGGAAGCATGATCAAAACCTATGATAAGCAGATCTGGGTATCCCCACAGCCATCAGTTGAAAACCAGTAGTTCCCAAAGTTACTCTGGTATCAATCCTTGGCATCTGTAACACATACTTGAGTTGGAGGTCTACCTATCTGATTGAGAATGAGATCCATGCTTTTCTTCTAAATCTCAGTCTAAATAAAGGGTTTAACCAAATTTGCAAGTTTGCTAGCTATTCACAAATTTAGGAAAATTTTATCTCTCATTACAGATACAAAGAAGTAAGCCTCTATCATTGCACAAAGCTATCTTTCATATTATAAACATAGTTCCCATTTGTATCATAACTTCTTTTATATGCAACTGTAGAATGTTTCATAGGGAATGAGTAGCATAATCTCTAATTACAATTATCTCAAAGTAAAAGCTAGTACAACCAATTGCTTGTCTCTTTTCCTCTACAATCATGGCCACCAACATTACAAATATCTAATAAAATCACCAAATTATTATCAAGAATGAATATTTAATGATAATCGATGCTGTATTCGTATTTGCTTGATAAAATCTGAGCTTTCTTATTGGGCACCAAGTTATCAACCACCAATGAACAATTTACATTGACCACAAATTCACTCAAGTGTATTTGTCCCAACACAATTCTTACGGGAACCTTCACTAGCACAAGCAATGGTATTTTCCCAGTATGCCGGTTTTCCATTAAAGCTGCTTGCATTCCGGACCCAAACTGACTCTTCCCTTTCAAAACCACATCTATCTCTGTTGTATTCTTATGGGGTTGAAAGAAACTTGGGATTTGGCCTGAACAGAGTTTTGACCCTGTATACATTACATTAACTGCACTACCCTTTCCGTATTCAAAGCCGATTTTCTCATTCGGATTCTGAGCTTTCACACTGACAAGGAATTCAGTGAAGAGGCTGAAATCAGGCTTGACATCAAAAACATTGACACTGAAATTATCAACCTTATAGGATGGTGTTTGAGGCTTTAAGAAAACATATAGAAAAATCATAACCGCAGCGAGGATAAAAATAAAGATGAAAAGGCAGCAATAGCAGCAGCATATGCACCTTAGGCAACAGTTTCCTCCTGAACCATGACCTTTGGAATGGTAACGAGGGACATTACGCCGATAAGGAGGAGGCCTAAGGCTGTTTTGGTTTTCAGAAAGCATGACATATCTTGGTGGTGGTAAATGTTGGCCATCAGAGTTCATGATGGATGGATATTATGTTCAAAATCTCAAGGGAAGTAGTGGTGGACCCTTTGCTTGGCATAGTCTATTCGAGGAAGAAGAAGAAAGAGAGGTTGTCCTTCTTTCTTCTTCTTCTTGGCCAAAAATCTTCTTGGAGAGAAAAGGGTCAGCTTTTTTGTCAAGAGAGATTTCCATTGGTTAAGGACTTTGTTACATATGTGCGGACATGGAAAAACAGGGTGTTGGCCTGGCTGTCTGTCTAACCGAGTTTTGTGGTGTCAAATTGTTTTCTACTATTGTCTTTCTCCATTTTCTAATTTTAGGCAGATTTCAATTGAGATTTTCTGCTGCCATTGATTATGGTTCTGTTGGGTGAATATTTTGTCCAAGAACTTAAAGTAGGTAATTACCGAATACTTCAGAAAGGCCCTAATGACTGAGCACCATGCACAAAAATAGAAGATAACCCAACTCTCAACAAAAGAAAAATGAAAACCCATTTTCTAGTTCTCACTTACAATTATATGAAGTTATGAACTTTATAAAAAGAAAGGAAGAAGAATATCTATATTAAGCTAAGTTTAGTGCACTACTTGTTAAAAAACACTTTCTAATTGGTACCGGGGAGGCGGCGGTGACGGCTGATTTACAATTGCAGGTTTTCAAAGAACTAGTTCTCATGAAAAATACAATTGAACCTGCAATTTTCTTCACTTTAACTGCTATCTTCCTTACCTTTTGTGATTTAGACTGACCCAATTTCTGAATTGGTGCTAGCTTGTTAAGTTCTTAGAAAAACTTGCCTTTGCTTTGCTCTGCTTCGTCTATAGCTAAAAGAATTCATCAACTTACTACAACTCTCCTTTATTTGCTTCCTTTGAACATTTTTCTTGTCCTGATATCCACTGAACCCCCGGTTAGAAAGTCGCGGTGGTGCTCCGGACAAGAGTGTTCATTGCTTCACAGGCTGAGAGATACAATGTAGGAATAGAATTTCTGGTTCAGTTTTATATTGAAAAAATCTGTCTTCCAAAAAAAAAAAAAAAAGAAAAGGTCTTTTTTTGGTGCACGTTCAGATTTTTTACTATGGAATTTTTTTATAAGTGGTTGACCGTTATTTCATTCTTTTCCTTTCTTGGTGGGCGCTCATATATGCCAAAATTAGCACACCAGTTGTAGTGTCCAAACAATAAGGTCAAGGTCAAGAGGCCAGAGCAGAAAATCAAAGTTTCTGTAAGGGAAGCTTCTTTCATTGTGCATTACTTGGAATAATATCAGCAAGGAAAGCCATCAGAAGCAGCAATATCTCTGTTTGTGGACATTATGCTATATAATTATTTATTTAGTGTGAAACATATGTTTATAAAATTCTGAACTAAACCTATGTGATTGTGAACCATTTTTGTCTTATTTTATAGCTTTGCCTGCAAGGTTTAGATTTAGATGTACTAAATGTACCTAATCTGAATTCTACTCTTCCAAGTGGTTTTGGAAAATAATCTTTCTAGAATGGGACTGAGCCCAATCAAGTGGTCCATTGGAAGATGGTTAGAACATATATAAGAGCTTAAGCCCTTGAAATGTAGGAGCAGAAGGTATTAATGGTAGTCACATTAGACCCAGTACCAAATTTATTAGTAAGTTTCGAAGGAACCCAAAAAGGAAAAATGAAATGCAAATTCAGGCTGCCTTTATTGCTTTACATGCATGGCTATGTGTGCTTGGGCAAGTTTCACTGTTTCAGTCAGAGTACTTCACATTGGTTCTTCAATGGGACAGCAAAAGCTAGAGTCCTGTGACTAACTGTGAGCAATCTTCTTATGTACCCTCTTTCATGTGACCTCCTCATACCACACTTCATTTTGCCTGTGATTTACTTCAATACCTTTTGGCTAACCCCTTAAAATACAAACCTCCTTCTCCCTCTTCCTTCGCCATTGCACTAAATTTTCTCACACTCAAAACTCAGAAACTAAAGGACCAGAGATTAGACAAAAAAGAAAAAACAGAACACAATGAAGGGTTTTGTTTCTATTGCTGTAGTTCTTATTCTTCTCCTTTGTGTTCCAGCACTCATATCCGCGAGGCACATTAGCTGGCTGCATTCACGTCTGTCTCTCTCGCTTAGAGTAATTTCAATTATGGTTGATTCATGTTAAAAAATTTCCCTTTTTCCTTTCACAAAACAAAATATTTTTTAAGTGATGGGAGTTTAGTACTTACGTAAATTGCTATCATGTAAAACAGGTCATGGTCATCACCATCCTCAATTAGCAAAGACAATGGAAAGCAGCAGCATGAGGAAACCAAATTTGAATTGGAAAAGAAGGGCAACAAAGCTTGTAAGGGGACCTGATACACTTCAAATTGCAGGATCTAGATTGCCTAGATTGTTCTCACGCTTGTGGATCATGCTCACCATGCAGATTGGTCATGGTGAGCTTTGTTTGTGCTTCACTTCAAGAGGCTGAGACATGTCCATTGGTTTACAAGTGCATGTGCAGACACAAATCCTATCCTGTCCCATAGACTTTTAAAATTTAAGCCTCAATTAATCCAATGTGACAGATATAGCCCTCATGCTTTATTTTCATGTGCTGTCTAAATGTGGTGTGTAGGCCATTGGACATGGCTTCCTATGTGTAATCAAAGGTTTTTTATGAGTTAAAAAGTATGGAACATGAATACATTTAGCTTTACTAAGTTTATTTTAGATTCTTGATTATTTGAAATTGAATACTGAACTAACTATTTTCATGAAAGTTGCTTGTCAAATTTATTCTACTTTGACTGAAATGATTGAATTTATGTTATTAACCTCTTTTTGGGAGATACTTTTTTCACTTGAACCCAGTGACTCAATTGAAAAAAAATAAATTAAAAATACGATAATTTATATGAAAATTTTAAAATAAGATGATCCAATTTAAAAAAATTATAAAATTACAGGGACTCAATGTGCACTTTTTCTTTTTCATTTTATGCGCGGGAATGAACCTTAAATTCATATTCCACGCGCACCATGCTACAGCATTTGCACGCCGAGTAGCGAAGGATGAGCCATTACCCAAACGCCAAACCCATAATTGGCACAGAAGCTAATATCAGGGAAGAACCCGAGGGCTACGATATAGGCATCCTTTCAGGAAATTGGCTGGTTTTCAAAGCCACTGACAGAGAGAGAGTAATCAAACCCCAAAAGATTGCTTCCCGTTCACACCCAATGCAAAAATCAAGCTGCAGAAAATGCCATTTTTCTTCTACTTCGGCTTCTCCTTTTCCTTCTACTTTTTTTCATTACCAGTTCTGGTCCCACCACGTCCTCCAACTGGGTCTCACGCAGACCTTAACATCACCAATTACACTACCAGCGACATGTCTCCTCAGATACCATAGAGGGTAGCTTTCTCTATTCCTTTAAGCTTTCTTTCATATCTTTCTATCTTCTTTCTCTTTTGGGATGTTATATTTATCTTGTATGTTAATGACTTTACGCAGGAGAAGAAACTCATCCCCGCTTTTCTCCCATTTTTATTTTATTTTATTTACTTTTCAACCCCATAAAGTTAAGCAAGAAAAAAAACTTTTCTTTGATGGGAACAAAAAGAGCCCTTTAATTATGCTATTCGTATTCTTCTGGCTATGGTCTTTAGCTGTGCTAGTCCTTCATTCAACTGTTTCCCTCTCTGGGAAATTAGAGAACAGAGAGAATTACAATGATGGGCGGTTGAATTGTAGGAAGAGAGCTTGTCATGGGTGCAATCATTGCGACCCATTTTGTTCAAAATTAACTTGTCTTTTACATTTTGCTTTCGGTTAAAATGAAGGGAGTTTATCATTCCTGATTTGTTCCCTCATGAGATTAAGGAGTCGTGGACAATGTTTCCCTTCTTGCTCATCTCTTCACAGAGGAAACCCATTCCCCGCCCCATTTCCTAACCGTCTCTCTCTCTTCACCTCTCTATGAAATCGAATTAGTTCCAAATTTGTTAAGTTACGAGCATTTTAGAGATGCTCATATTATTTAGTGTGCCTTTCCTTGTGAACTTGTAATGCATTGTTGCTCTGTTAATGGATCTTCCTGCTTTTTGCATATACTACAAACTGGTTGTTCTTGTAGTCTTTTACCAATTAGTTGTTCTTAAAGTCAGTATGCAAGCTTATGTGTTGCAATATATTCTTCCTAACAATGCCAAGTCATCGCAATATACATTTCTTGGATTTGCAGAGATGTTCTGTCCCATCTGATGAATCAGACATTATTCGAAGTGTTGCCATCGGTTGTTCTGGCTTCTCTCCCTATAGCACTGCACAGAATTTCCATAGTAGTTTTTAGTCCATGCCAGACCTTATATTGGCATTGTAGTCTGTAGAGTTTATATTACTCAAGCCTTCCCTAGGTTCTTATAACTGTCATCAGCTATATGTTCCAATTGTGTCCTTATACTCTACTTATTGTATAAATTATACATTCATAGGATTGTTGCAACTAAATTAGGAATGTACTGTAGATTTCTTCCTTTGTAAACATGAATTATGGTTTTAAGCAAGTTGAGACATATAGTTCATATTACTGCATTCTACAAAGAGCATGAACTATGTCAATAGTTTTGGCATATCATTGTGTATGCCTGGTTTCTTTATGAAACTACTCTTTGCTGAGAGATGCTTTCAAAATTCCAATGCAGGTTGATGAGGATGATATATTTTGGACACAGAAGGGTGATGAAGAGTTGGAATGGCCACATAATTTCGCTCATGTAATATCTCATTTGTCTCAAATGTTATAGTGAGTAGATTTATTTTTATGGTTACTGCTATGCTTTAGTTCTTTTCCCATCTCTGTGTCAATAAATTATTAACCTTATGTTGCTCATTTCATTTTATAGTAGAGTTGTACCTTTTGTCTTTGATTCCTACATATAGCCCATGTCTTATGTCAGGTTAACAGCGGTTCCTTTTTCAGGTCAATAGTGATTGCTGTTAATGATAATTGTTATAGCATTACTCATTGATGGGCATTTTTCTCATAGACAATTTTGTTTCATTAGACTGGTTCCCAAAAAAGTCAACCTTTTTATTGGCCCCCAGTCATTGGAGCCAATCAATTAATTGGCATTTTGATTTAGTAATATTATGAAAAACGTGGTTATTTATCTTTCTGCATGGTGGTAGAGAAATTGCTTGTTTAGCTGAATAGTTATGAGACTTATGTGCCTGCTTTGATAATGTCTCCATTTGAAATATGGCAGTGAATTTCTTAAATACAGGGATGAGTCGAATTGTTTAATGGTATACATAGATTCTTGAACGATTGCAATTTTATTCATTTCTGCAGTGTTTTGATAATCCAATATTTATACATGCCATCCTTTCTTCTAAAGTTTCTGTTTTTCATCTTACCATCATTTTTGTTAGTAAGCTTATGTTGCTGACCCATGATTTTCTGACTGTAGCTAATGATATGGTTGGACCACGAGCATGGATAGGAGGACTTATTGGCCGCTTTAGACGTAGTGACAAATTGCTGGACTTTCCTTTGAGTCCTCTCCAGGTAATTTGCAAACTAATTGTGGTTCTACCTATGGTTGGTGATTTGTCAATGTTTGCTTGTGATCTTATGCTTATTGCCAAACACATATACTTCTTCTCTCTCTCTCTCTCTCTCTTCCTATATCTCTTGTCTCATGTATAGAGGACATTAATTTTGTCATTATATGTTAGTCTGCATTCAAGTGTCCTTGACTTTTTAAAAATCTTTTTTGGTGTCATTTCATAGGCTTCAGTTGTAGGAGATTGCACTCAGAGTTAGTAAATGTTGACATGTATTTCTGTGAAGGAGTGTTAATCCTCAGAGTTAGTAAATGTTGACGTGTATTTCTGTGAAGGAGTGTTAATCATGTCCTGATTCCTGATGTGTTTTTGTTTGTGAATCTGAAATTTACGGAAGTTACATTATGCTTTTAACTTCTTGTTAGGAGCAAAGACTTCAAAGACTTCAAGAACGGTTGCAAGTTCCATTTGATGAAACTCGGCCTGATCATCAAGTACTTTAACTTATGCTGCTGCAATCTCATTGTCTAATTTTTTTTTCTCTTGATTTATTGTTATGTTTGGAAATCATTACTACTGTATTTGACCAAATGTAATTGGTTCCTATCTATAAACCTGCATTTCTTCTATTTTTTTTAGTAGAAATAGGCAACATGACCTTGATTTCTAGTCAATTGGTAGTAGGCTAGTAGCAGAGAATTTACCTCCATGGAAACAACCATCTCTCTGTGCTCTGTGCCACTTATGTGCACACATGCTGCACACGCACAAGCGCGCCCACACACACATATTTGACATAGTTTCTGTCATTCATGGAAGTACAAAAGCTTTTGTTTTCTCTACGTAGTTGACATAGTTAATCTTCTTTTAATTTATTTTGTTGACAGGAAGCCCTTAAAGCTTTGTGGCACTGTGCCTTCCCAGATATTTCTCTAAAAGGCTTAATATCAGAACAATGGAAAGAGATGGGGTGGCAAGGGGCTAATCCATCAACTGACTTTAGGTACATTTATATTGTCACGAATGCTTAGTTTATAGACCTTAGCTAGTCGACTTTTCATCCTTCAAAGAAACTACTGAAAACATAGAAAGCCTTCAGAGTCAGTATGTTTGTGTTGAGATTTCAGAAGCATTATTTCTAATAATCTTTTCTCTTGAATGGTTAAAAATTCTATAGCTTATAAAGACACAAATGATGGTCTAACCAATTCAGTTACATTCTACTACAATACTCTGGATCTTCCATTTTATATAATATCTAGTGACAGAGGTATGTGAACTGCATGTGTATGTGTGTATTTGAAAATAGGTGCACTGTGATTCAGATTTTCCACTTTTCCAAAATTTGTTGTCTCATAACATGCTATATTCAGGAGCTGCGGCTTTATTTCTCTTGAAAATTTGCTGTTTTTTGCAAGGACATATCCGGTATGATCTTCTCCTTTGTCATTTGGCTTCTCTTGCTATATTAGACAATGACATTTTAGTTCATATTCACCATTGTATTCTCCTTTTATTTGTTTTTAGTTTCTCTTTTAGCGGAGAAGAAAAACTGAGTTATTACTAACTGCATGACAATTCAAAATGAAGGCATCCTTTCGTAAGTTGTTGTTCAAGCAAGATGGAAAACGGGCAACTTGGGAATACCCATTTGCTGTTGCTGGGATTAATGTTTCATATATGTTAAGACAGATGCTGGATCTGTTGTCAGGTTTGTGCCACTTTCTTTTTTATGTTATGAAGCTATATATGTAAATATCATTCTTTGCTTATAGAGAGTAGTCACAAAACCAGAATCTAGCCTAATTCTTATTGACAAGGTTCAGTTTTATCTTTTTTATTTTTCATTCTAAATATGCTTGTACTTCAATTTTCACATCATTGAATTAAGTCAACTTGCCAGTGGCCACTTGGCCTAGCAGCACCATGAAGTCCCCGCTATCCACAGGGTCTGAGGTTCGACTCCCATGATTGCATACAGAGGGGTTTATTCACCCACCCCCCCCCCCCCCACCCCCCAAAAACCACTCATAAAAAAAGAAAGAAAAAAGAATTATGTCAACTTTTCTGTGCAGTTGATTTGGCAATATCTTCTTTCAGATGTCATTCTTTTTGGATTTTGAAATTTCAGATGATAGATCTATATACTTGTCAGAAGACTCAGCCATCTAAAGTCATCACTGATAACAGTGTAGGCTGTTATAATGTTTGATCAATCTTTCAAATATGAATCAACTTCCGTGGAGCCTTCACAAAAGAGTTTCTTTGGTGATCCTTTTAGTATTTGTCAAAGCCAAAACTACATTGACTTCTTCTTCTTGTAGCTTCCAGTGCTACCAACTAGTTAGAATGTTAGATTACACTTCTTTCTTTTTTTTTGGTACGAGTTAGATACACTTATTATGAGATAAGATGTGAAAGAGTTAGGAACAAGTTTCACTAATTTTTCTACACAACTTTTTTTTTCCTTCAGAGAAACCTCGATGTCTTCCAGGAATCAATTTTGTAAAGTTGTTAGGAGGTAAAGTTGTATCTCCCACTATCTTATTCAGTAAAATCCTTATATTACCATTTGTAATCTTTCAGACCACTTACAAATTGTGAAATTGAGTGTGCAGAAGATGAAGAAGCATTTGACGTATTATATTGTATAGCTTTTGAGTTGATGGATGCACAATGGCTAGCTATGCAGGCTTCCTACATGGAATTTAATGTACTCTCCCTCTCTCTATCTCTTTGTGAGTTAGTGTGTCTGTTTGTATCTGTGTGTTCTCCTGCCCCCTCCTATTGCATAGTCCTGCACTCATTGGCAATCTTTGTTAGAACTTCTAAATTTCACATCATGGGCAATAATTTACTATACTTTGGGATTGTTTTGGACTTTTTGTTTTTGCAATACCTTCCAATGTACTGATTCTTCATTAATTCCATCACTTTCAGGAGGTTTTACAGGTAACACGGACGCAATTGGAAAGAGAACTGTCTTTAGAAGACGTTCGGAAAATACGAGATCTTCCAGCTTACAATCTGTTGTATCAATAACTTTTGAACTCTTGCATTGCTCTTCAAAAGCAACAATTAATGGTAGTGCAAGTTGGACAATTTTGTAAGTAATATAGACACTTGCATCAACTGCTATCCTTCTTGAACAAAGAAAAATTAAAGGTCTTCAAGACTTTTGGATGAGTTTCTTTTTTGGGAGTTCTCTTAGCTGAATCTTGTACACAATATAGTAGCAAATGGCACTGAGGCTGCATGTATGTGCTGGTGCCTTCACCTTTGATCCCTATACAGGTTGTAGGTCTATATGTGAATATACTTTTAACTGTTGCTAGTTCATTTGGGTTTATAAAGAGAAGACAGTTTTTTCCTCTAACGTGTATTCAATTATACAGAAAGTTTTTAGATAGAGAAAATTTTATGTCAAATTCTCATATTTATTAAATTGTGGAATTGGTGCTTTGATTAATTAATATTTAAATTATGTAACATAAATTTGGATACTGCTCAGGAAATAAAAAAAAAAACTAAGTAAGCAGAGGGTATCCAAACAACCTGGATAACACCCTACCAATATTGCTTTGATCATCAACTATTGCTTAATCAAAAAGATATTTGTTGGTGCTTAGGGAAATTAACAAACTTAGCAAAGGTAAAAAAAAAAAAAAAGCCTTAGAAAGCAACTCCTATGACTGACTGGAGCGGGGTGTCCAAATTGTAAAATGCATAATAACCTAAGTGTACTAAATAATCTGTACATATGTTCACTTCTCGATAATTCACAAACTCATTCACTTTACAATAATCACATTGACAAGAAACACCGGACTATCGTGAACCAAGTGTATTAGATGATCCATACATATATTGACTTCACGATAATTCACAAATTAATTCACAGTAACAATAAAAATCAACAATCCTCAATTAAACTGACAAGGAACACCAGCTATAACATAACGACCCGAGTGTACTAAATGATTCGTACATATCTTGACTTCTCGATAATTCAAAAACTTATTCACTTTGCAATAAAAATCGACAATTCTCATTCACAGTAACAAGGATAGCTTAACAGCTTCACTATTAGCAGTTTCAATAAACACTCGATGATATATTTTATTCTAAGCTAAAGATAACCCCTCATGTCCAATTAGCTCCCTAAGCAGTATTGTATTGTATTTAGCTGACTGTTGCTTACGTTGTATTATGATGTAAAAAAACACCAAATTGCATGTTAATGATGAAAATAAACCAATTTTTTATACTGGTTAGCTACAAATTGCATATTAGTAATGAAAACAAACCAATTTTTTTGTAAAAGTTGACTCCAAATTGCATATTAATAATGAAAATAAGCCAATTTTTTTTATACAAGTTTAGGTAAAATAATGTCTCCCCCTTGTTTTATACAACAATTCTCCCATTTTCCTTTGTGGAATCTACAAGCATTAGCATCTTCTTACTAATTAGCCTGCAAATAAATACTAATTAATCTCTTTTTCCAATACACTAATTATTGTACACATTGCTATGTGCTTAACTGAGAAGATGCTTTCGAGAAAAAGAAAATTGACTTGTAGTTGACAATTGAGGTTGAATTATCACCTAGTTAATTAGAAAGTATAATAAAGTAGGCCATGGTAGTTAAATTGTCACACCTCACACCATCATGTTCTAGAATCATTATGTAAAATTTAATGGGTAATTGATTATTATAACAACAAAAAAATCTCATGAAATTCAACTGATAAAATATCGAGTTTAATTTAATTCTTTGTTAATCTTTTCATATTTATGTAATAATAAAAAGTAAAATCTTTATAATTTTTTAATTCTAATGAAAATAATCTATCATGACTGGATCGGAAATATAAATTAGTCTTGTAACATTTGTTAAATTAAAGTAAGACTTTTGTACTCTATGATTGTGGTTTTTTTATTAACTTTACATAGCACTAATTTTGTCTTGTCGGTTCCAATATAGGTTCCCTTCGTGTGTATATGCCTGGCCAGCATTACAGAATTATTGCATACACACTCACAAAAGGCAAAAGGCATACAGAGAGAGAGAGAGAGAGAGAATGGAAGAGGAAGAAGAGCAGGCAGCGTTTCAAGGCCAAGCTGAAATATGGAAATACAAGTTTAGCTTTGCAGACTCCATTGCATTGAAATGTGCTGTGGAGCTCCGCATTGCTGATATAGTACACCAGCATGGTGGTCCAATCAGCTTGAAGCCAAATCATCCCCGGTATTTCCGACGCTCCATCACCAGATATCACATGCCTCTCACGTATTATGAGATTGCTAGTCCGCCGTCACATCTTTGCCGTACATCACCCATCAGACGGTGGAGACACGCTTTAAGACCTGACCCATTCTTCCAAATGGCTCTTACATGATTCAAACATGAGCTTGGCCCCTTTGCTTCTTATTCAAACCCATTCATGGCTAATGAATCCTTGACACTAATTCAGTCAATGTGTGAGAGAAGGTGGAATTGCTTTTCAAAAAGCTCATGGCCGTGAGATTTGGGATTTTGCATCACAAAATCCAGAATTCAATAAAATGTTCAATGATGTATGGAATGTACGTCTAGGATTATAATTAAGGCAGTCCTCACGTAATACAAACATGGGTTTGAGAGTATTGGATGACGTGGGTGGTGGGACCGGAGGGAAATATGATGGAGCTCGTTCAATCTTATCCGCACATTAAAGGAATAAATTTTGATCAATTACATGTTGTAGTTACAACTCCATCGTATTATGGAGTTGTAACTCATGTTGGAGGAGATATGTTTCAAGCTATTCCTAGTGCTAACGCGATTTTTATGAAGGTAAACATAAGTTAATCAGATATGTGATGATAAGTGCATGTTGATAATGAAATATTATATAACTTTTAAGTTTATTTTTTGAACTTATTTATTATTATTTTTATTGCAGTGGATATTGCATGATTGGAATGACGAACAATGTATAAAGATTTTGAAGAATTGCAGAAAAGCAATACTAGAGAAGGCTGGAAAGCTTATTACTGTTCAGTCAGTTTTAAAGGAAGATGGTAATGGGAAATTTGATGACATTAATGAGTTGGTGCTTGATTTAAGTATAATTGCACATACATCTGGTGGTAAGGAAAGGACAGAGTTGGAGTGGAAGAGAATCTTAGAAAAAGGAGGATTCCCTCATTACAAAGTCATCAAAATTCAAGCTTTACCATCAATTATTGAGGCATACCCAATGTGAATTTTGATGTACCATCATTTCTCTATTTTAATATTCATTAGCTATGACCCGTGTAATTTAATTTATGTCCTGAGTTTTTGTCAACTGAAAATAATTAAATATTAGTTCTCAGGAACGATGTACCTTCTATTTTCTTTGTTGTTTCACAAAATATAATGATTAATTATTATCTAAAAGTTACACAACGGATATAAATCTTTCTAATTCTATAAACTCTTTATTCTGATAAAGGTTAGATTTAATCTCAGAATTTTGATATACAAAATCAAATAATTTTATCAATTAAACCAACTAGTACATTTTTAAAAAAAAAATATTTATTTATAAATCTCTATTTTAAGTAGAAATGAGATTCAATTTTAGATCTTTGTGACATACTATTAAATCAAGTGATATACCTTATGTGCTTTTTAAAATCTATATGAACTAAATTAGACATTAATTTAATTTTTCAATTCTAACAATCATGACAACTACTGACTATAGTCTATAGTATTTGTTTTGGAAGTCCTTATCTTATAAGGGCTAATGCTTAGGGCTTTTGCCAACTATTCTTCAGAAAAATCCAAGCTAACATAAAATATTAAGAAAAATACAAATAAGTCTTTTCTTTTTTTTTTTTTCACATTCTAATTAAGTCATACAATAAATTTACATTTTCAAAACTCTTACTTTTAAATTTTCTTTCTAAATAGGTACTAAATTTTATATTTGCACTTTTTATGTCATTTTGACTCTTATTATTTTACTTTTAGTTTTAAGTTTGAAATATTGGTTAAGTGAAATAACTTTTTTTTGAAAGAACTACATTAATTTTTAACAAAGAACTATATTAAAGGAATTGTGAAAATATCATTAATTTTTAAAGAATTATTCTTATATTAATTATTAAATAATAAATTTCAATTTCTAAATTAAATGTGTATTTTGAACTTAAAACTAAAAATAACACATAAGGATAAAAGTGGCATAAAAAGTGTTAATATAAGTATATATAATAATTAATGCATAAATCTTTCTTGAAAATTTGTTGCTATATGTAAGGACATATCTGGTATATTAAAGAATTGGAATTCTTCCGGTTATATAAGAGGATTTGTGCAACAACAAAAAAAAAGATTCGATACTTTTTTTTCTCCCAAAGTGTATTTAATTATCAACAGAAAATTTGGATTTGAGGCTAGATTCAGGATTGTGAATAATTAACTAGCCTAGTTCCTTTTGGCAATTTTCAATTTATCCTCTTTACTTGTCGTCCAAATCTAGTTGTACTTAAACTGTCACAACACTAAATTAAGTCAACATTTTTGTGCACTTGGTATAGTACTATTTGCTTTCAGATTTCAAAAGATGGCATCCTTTTTCAATTTTGAAATTTCTCTAACAACACTTTCTAGATGATAAACATACTTGAAGACTCTGATAGAAAGTCACCACTATAAACTACTAAGAACTTAGCTCGAGCAGTTAATACTTATCTTAACACCCTCTACTCACCCTCTACTGTTAAGTTCGAGCATTTCTAATATAGCCAACAAAAAAAAAAGTCACCACTACATGCAGTTATAATGTTTGAGGTTCCTTTTTAGTATTTGTGGTAACCAAAACAACATTAGCCTCTTCTTGTAGCTACCAATGATTCCATTTAGTTAGACATTTTACTTCATGGGTAAGATGTGATAATAGTGAGAAACAATTAATCTTTTCTTATGTTTCTCAATTTTAAAAACAATTTTGAAAACTGTATGAATAGAAGTTTAGAATAAAACCCTAAATTCACCGAAGAATTAATCAAAACTTTCATAAGTTTAATTTTGATGTTCGTTAAAGTAATAATCACTATAAACTCTTGCCCCTTATTATGTATTTAATTTTTTGAATTGTCCCTTATTATGTATTTAATTTTTTGAATTGTTAAAGTGTTTAGAAATAATTAGTATGTAATCAATAAAATATATCATTCTAAGCATAGTTTATATGATATGATATTAGAGCCTAAGACACTCCCCTATCCCATTGGGTCGTAAATTCGAACCCGGCCACCCCAATAAGCAAGCAATTGTGGTTGTCATCAATTTAACAATTTGGTTACCAACCCACCAATGAATATTTATTTGGTGAATCTTCATCAACTAATAGTTTGACAATAATAAGTCATTTAATTTTATTTCAAAAATAATTATTGCGTTTTGCTGACTATTGCTTACGTTATATAATATTAGTGTCAAAAGAAAAACTTAAATCTTTTACGAGTTTAGGTGAGATTTTGTTTCTTTCTCTTGTTTTGTGCAACCATTTTTTTTAGCTTAATGCTTCTTTAACTGCTTAAATAAAAATTATAAATAGTAATTAATCATTTTCTTGGGCACACACTAATTGTAGATTGCCAGGTGTTTAACTTAGATGATGGTTTCAAAAAAGAAAATTAAAAAGATTCATTAGAAATTGACAATTGAGGTTGAATTATCACCTAGTTAGAAGGTAAAATAAAGTTGGCCACGGAAGTTAAATTGTCACCTCACACTGTGGTTCTAGAACCATCATTTACAAAATTATGAAGGTAATTTGATTATTGTGACCACAAGGATTTTAACTAGCTTTGAAGTGTCAATTAAGAATTAATTATTTTTTTAAAGGTGCATCTAGCCTTAATTATTTTTAAAAACTACTCAATTAATTATTAAAAAATCAAAAGGTGCATCAATATTAAGCTACACAATACTCATTCTTATAAAATACATAAAAAATAACAAACTACATCGTATCAATTACGATGAATATCCAATTCGAATTGCTATAATATTAAATACTTCGCATATTATTTAAAATTTAAATTGATCATGTTTTGTTATATATATATATATATATATATATATATATTATCGAATCATCCATTTGTTAAATGAATACAAATTGTATAGAAGACTATAAAAGAAATGTCAATAATTGCTTAATTGATATCGAATTTCAGCTAATAAACTAAAAGCAGGTCAGAATTTTAATAAATTCGAATGTGATCAATTTCAGGATCGACAATATTTCATATACAATATCTATTATATATGAAGCTTGAATATGAGATCATTACTCGAATTATTCTTTAACAATTCTTGTAAATAATACATGAATAAAATTTTTGTACTTCCTATATGATTGTGATTGTGACTTTGATTAACATGTAACATTAGATATAATAATACATAGCATTAATTTTTGTCTTGTTGGGTTTCATGGCCCCCTTAGTCTATATATGCGTGGCAAGCATTACAAAGCTATCACACACTCACAAAAGGCAAAAGGTAAAAGGCATACACAAAGAGAAAAAGAGAGAGAGAGAGAGAATGGAAGAGAAAGAAGAGCAGGCAGTGTTACAAGGCCAAGCTGAAATATGGAAATACATGTTTAGCTTTGCAGACTCTATGGCATTGAAATGTGCTGTGGAAGCTCCGCATTGCTGATATAATACACCAGCATGGTGGTCCAATCAGCTTGAGCCAAATCATCGCCGGTATTTCCGATGCTTCATCACCAGATATCACATGCCTCTCACGTATTATGAGATTGCTAGTTCGCCGTGACATCTTCGCCGCACATCATCCATCAGACGGTGGAGACACCCTTTATGACCTGACTCACTCTTCTAAATGGCTCATACATGACTCATACATGAGCTTGGCTCCTATGTTACTCATGGAAAATCATCCATGGCTAATGAAGCCATGGCATTATTTTAGCCAATGTGTTAGACAGGGTGGGTCTGCTTTTCAAAAGGCTCATGGCCGTGAGATTTGGGATTTTTCATTGGAAAATCCTGAGTTCAATAAATTGTTCAATGATGGGATGACATGTACGTCTAAGATTGTGATTAGGGCAATCCTCACGGAATATAAAGATGAGTTCGAGAGTATTGGATCGTTGGTTGACGTGGGTGGTGGGATCGGCTGGAATATGGCAGAGATCGTGAAATCTTATCCGCACATTAAAGGAATAAATTTTGATCTGCCACATGTTGTAGCTACAGCACCAACATACGATGGAGCTGTAACACATGTTGGAGGAGATATGTTTCAAACTATTCCTAATGCAGATGCTGTTTTCATGAAGGTAACAGTTAATTCAACTACTTAATATAATATTTTAAATTTATCTAATTTTTCAATTTTAATTTTTTTTTAATATAGTGGATATTGCATGATTGGAGCGACGAAGATTGCATAAAGATTTTGAAAAATTGTAGAAAAGCAATACCAGAAAAGGGTGGAAAGCTTATTATAGTTGAGTCAGTATTGAAGGCAGATGGTAATGGGGTATTTGATGAAATTGGAGTGGTGTTTGATTTGCTTATGATTGCACACACATCTGGAGGTAGGGAAAGGAGTGAGTTAGAGTGGAAGAGAATCTTAAAAGAAGGAGGATTCCCACATTACAAAATCATCAAAATTCAAGCTTTGCCATCTATTATTGAGGCCTACCCAATGTGAATTTATGTGTAATGTACCCTCATTTCTAAATAGTAATCATTAGCTATGAACCTAGTTTAATTTATATCAAGTATTTGTCAATTGGAAATAATTAAGGAGTTTTCATAGGATTCCTTATGTACCCAACTAATGGAATGGTTGATAATTATGTGGATGTTACACTTAATTACTTTTTTTTCTTGTGGCATTTTTTATATAATATTTTATATATTATTACTATATCTAATTTTTATGTAGTGATTAAATAAGAGAGTGCATGTGTCACTAACACCAACTAGTATTTTTAATTTTAATTAAATAGAGTAATGTGTTCTAATCTTATTTGTTAACCGTACATAGATTTATATATTGACAATAAATTAAATAATAACTCAAAAAATTAAAAGAAAATTTGTGATGGAGTTTTATGGTAACATAAACAACTAGAATATAACAAATTGTATTTAGGATATATTTCAACTACAATCGTGAGAAACTCTGCTAATTAAAATGTTAATAAATATTTTAAATTAAATCATTTATCTATATGAAGATTTTTCTCTTAAAAAGAAAAAAGAGTGTTTTCCTTACAATGTATTTGAACCAACATAAAAAATAGAATTCATTTCATTTTAAATAAATTCTACAGTTCAATTCATTTAAAATAAATTCTCTTATTTGGAATAAAAACTACACTTATAGAATTTAGTCTATTCTCTTATTTGGAATAAATAAAATGTTCATTTTAATTTAAATATTTTTCCTAGTACTATCCTCAAATCTTTAATTAAAACTAATATTGATCAACTAAATATATAAAGATTGAGAGATTAATTGTTAGTCAATGAACAAAAGATAAGTTGAGAGCAAAAAAACTTGTAGTTGGTTTAGAAGAACATTTGAGATGAAATGGAAGTGGCTTTTTATCGATTTATCTAAATGAAAAGTACGTGTAATATTAAAGATAAAAATATCATTTGAGGTGAATAAAATAATAATTTATCTCAAATAAATTCTACAAAATGAAATCCAACCTATTTGGTATGGAATTCATAATTGAATAAATATGAATTTCAAATGAACTTCATTCAAAGTTTACACCATTTTATTTGTTCCAAGCATAAAAAACCTAGAATTCTTTTGAATGAACTGAATTCTATAATTTTTAGGTATTTCAAACGCACTGTTAATCTGCATTGCAAATGTGTAAAACAACAACACCGCAAGTCTTGCATAAGGTACATAGAATCCCAAATGATATGAATCTTTTGGCATGGGCATTTGCTCATGCACAAATTCAGACCAATACAAAAGATTCGAAATAAAGTAGGGAGGTTTATATTGCTTATTAGATCGAATTTGAAATAATTTACGATTAGATAAACAAAAATTGATATGAATAGATAAGATATCCAACCTGATATGTCAAATTGTCATCCCTAACTTGGATCAATTACCACAAATACATGCCTACATCCAAGAGAAGCAACAGGATATTGGTTTTCTGATTTTTCTCATTGTTTTGATAATATTGTAGTCAGTTCAGAAAAATAATGGCCAAATATTTACTATAATAAATTAATAATGTTTAGGAAGTATTATTATAAGGCCTAATGCTTATGGGGCTTTGTCAAATTCTTGGGGAAGTTCCAATCTAATATAAATATGAATACAGTTGTTTGGGCTTATCCCAAGTATCCAATCATGTAGATGCAGCCTTGGTTGGTCTGAAAGGTAGCAGAGGAGATGTTCTTTGTTGCATCCACAGAGATGAGTTGACTAAGAGGCATGAGTTGAGTGCAGAAAAAAAAAGCAGCAGTTGCAGGGATATGGAATATTTGGGAAGGGGAATAAATTTGTAGTTTCAAAATCATGAATTAATTATTTTTTTATTAGTTTAAGCTATGTATTATTATCTATTTATTAGCTTAGTTACATATTTAGTCATATTATTTTTGTTAACTTATGTTTGCCGACACATTGACATTTTATTTGCCCCCATTAAACATTGTTAACTCAATTTGAACGGAAGCTCACGGTAAGAATTATATTGTTTGATTTTGAAATAATAAAAACTAAATTGACATAAAGTATAAGGATACAATTAAAAATCAAAACTAGGAGGATTAAATTAGAATTTTAAATAAATTATAAAGGTCAAAAATATAATTAAGTCTAACCAAGTGAAATCCACAAGTGTCACACAGCCAATCAGTCTATGATTCATTTCACTTTGTAAATACCATGCCATGAGTGTTGTTGGTAGTCGAATTCACTTTTTGTGACTCATAGTAAATTAATTACGGTTTATTTATTATTTTAAGTTGATCTTTAAAAAAAAATTAATCAAATCTTCTAGAGTTTAGTTATTTTAATTTAAATCCATTGAGATATAATTTTTTACAAAATCAAAATTTATCAATTCAGAATCATTAAAATTAAATAAAACACAATATACTTAGTCGATAGGATTAAGAATGCCTGACAAAAATATATATATAATTTATGAAAATTTTTTTTTACAAAATTAAAATTGAATGTAACAGTTAAAATTGAAAAAAGAAACTTGTCTAATTATTTAGTTAATATTCATTTCTTAATCATCTCCTAAAAATGTTCGTTAGTTAATTTTGTTAGATTTCATCTCAATTTAATAATTTTAATTTGATTAAGAATTTAATTAAAATAAATTAAATAAAATAAATTAAAAAATATAATTACAAATAATATAATTTTTGATAACCAAAATAGGATATAAGTCATTAACTAAATTTGTGTAACACATGGTAAGTGGCTGTACTTTTGGGATCCGATTGATGGTCTATGTCTCTGCAAAAGTGAAGATATCAAATTTGGATAACTTTGGACATACTTTAAGTATGAGTGGATATTAATTAGTGTCCTTCTTTTGTTGGTTGCTTGCGCGAAAAATATTTTAATGTGATTATCATTTTATTTTTTTTTTTGCTAAGAAAATATTATTATCAATTTATTCCTATCACGTTGTAAACGACATCACTTTTAAAAAATAATTTATGATTTTTTAAGTATTCTAATAAGTTAAAACGTGATAGTCTTGTTTTATATATTTATATTATCTATAAAAGTACGGATTTAATAAAAAATTTGTTATGATTTTTAATCTTCTATAATTGTCCTTTTATTTAATTTTAAAAAATATTTTTAATCAATTAGTTCTAATAAAGATAAAAATTTTACTAGTAATTGAACTTTTTCTTTTAATGAGTTAATATTCTATTAAGGTTTCTAATAATAATAAAATGATGATAGTAACTATACTCTTTTTATTTAATAATTATAATTTATTGAAAATTTTAGTAGTAGTTAAATTCATTCAATCAATATTTTTTATTTGTATACATTTCATTCAAACAAAAAGTTTATATCAATTGTATCCTAATAAGATTGATTCGGTAATTAAATATTTGTATTTTCTGATTTATTAGGTTCAAATCTCTTTAACAATTTTATAATAACTAAATTTTTTATGAATTTGTACACAAAATATAAAAAATTGACTTTTGCCTATCATTTCAAACTCGATGAACTTGTCGACATGTAAAATTAATAAACAATCCAAATTTCTCACCTAATACAAGTTTTTTTATTTTTGAATCAGGTTCTCTTTTTTCACCAAAAAATAAATAGTTTTTTAGGATAATATCTATCACTTTCAGCATAAGTATAGAAATGCATTGCTTGTAGCCACGCATACCTCTCACTGTATTTTAGCAGCATCACATTCACGTACATAGATGATGACAAACAAAACTTATGTATGATTATGATATAACCAGACACAAGCTGATGGCGATGCTCATGACTTAATGTTTATTCACACTCACAACTCACGAGTGACAAGACCATGAGAAAATTTTTGTTTGAAATAGTTAGATCCACAAAAATCCATCAAAATTAGTTGTTTTTCGTTCAAACTATTGTATTGTTGAAAATGAAATGTAGTGGAAATCAAACAATATTAACCATGAAAGAAAAGCTAATTGTCTAGCATCACTAACATTTGCATTTATAATAGTAGTGTAAGTAGTACATTGGTGAAAGTGAAGTATATATATAAACTGATAAAAGACAGGTTTATTTTCCAATTTGGGATTTGTCAGGCTAAACCAGCTAATTTGCGGTGAATGACATCACAGTCCTAAACCAGAAAAATTAGGCCACCCACATGGGAAGCAAAAATTAGCATACAATCTATTGGGTTAGAGAGTTTCAGATGCAGATAAAAATTAACTATCCCAACAATTTCAAACCCAGTTAGCCTGAGCTTATGCAGATGGTCAAAAGCCAAGGTTAGTGACAAAAACAAAAGCAGTAGCAGGCTGGCAGCTTGTTCAAGCACCAGAACAACTGTTTCTTCTGCACTATGATCAAACATAAAAGTTAAATAATCTGCACAAGAGAAATTGGTTAATCTGCAGGGCCTCAAGGCTTCATTCTGGTCAGAATAAGTGTGATATACAATCAAAGTTCAAAGTTCAAAGTTCAAAAGTTCTTGAGCCTCTCCTCCGTCTTGCTCTGTCCTAACAATCACTCTACATAAAACACTCACTGATCTCTTGGAGGGAATCTGATAAACAGTGGATCAACTCAATAACCCACTGATGAAATCTAAGTAAGGACTGGTCCTAAAATACTCAAGACAAGTTTGAAGGATTAAGCATCAACTACTACAATCCTCACACTGAAAAAGACCTATAGTCCAGGTAAACAGCACATAACCAAAAATCCGAAAAGGTGGGATTTTTAGTGGTCAATCCTTTCAAGAATGAATTTGTAGAAGTTGTGGTCTTTTAGCCATGCCATATACCCATGAAGTAGTTGAAGTCATGATGGTGGACCCTTAGTTGCTTCAACCATGAATCTGCTACGCTCAAAAGGGACATCAGCTTTTCTTGGTCCCGACCACAATTACCTGAGACCCACACATTTCCTTGCATCTTGTAAGTGGCCAAACCAAACGGAGGGAGAGAGATACCTTCACCATTCTTTCTCTTCCTTTGGGCACCGTCAATTTCATCTTCAAGGTCCATATCTACAATGATTAAGCATCAATATCCAATGCAAATTCTTCAACACATACAGAGTTCACTAAGATTTTCAAGAATACCCAAAAAAGAGGACAAATTGACAATACCTTGGAATGAAGATGACAGCGTGTGGTAGGTGAGGAAGCATGTAGACAGGTCCTTTATGGTTCTTCCCATGGGGATATGATATATTGGATACCTGAAAATGAACCAATACTGTTAGTTTTTTCTTACTAATTGACAGACAAGTGCTAATGTCACTATTAATCTATCAATCATTTCGAATGCTCATATAAAACAAAATCAAGGATTTTTTTTTTTTTTGGGGGGGGGGGGGGGGGGGAGGAGATATATGTTCAGGAGAAAGAGAGGCATGAAAAAAGAGAGAGAAACGGACCAAGCAATTGCCATCCAACTAGCTGGAGAAAGATCCACACTCCTCAATGACATCAACCCAGGGTATCTTCGGGCTAGTCCATTGATCTGAAAGTAAGGAACCATTAAGTCTATGGAATCTACACTTATAAAGTAAAGGAACTTGAGGAATTTTGATATTATACATCATAATCATTTGAAAAACCACAAATGAGTCATTATATTCAACAAAAGAAAGCTGAGAGGAGAACATGTGCTCAAGAGGTATCATATATACATCTGGTATAAGAGATATAGGCCTAATCAAGACCATTATGTGGACAATATACAAAGGAAAATGAGTCCTTAGATATGCATTGAAAAGTCAAAATTTTCATTTTATCTTTATTAGATGCCTATCATGAAGGGAATTTCAGATGGTTCTAACATCCTAAATGCTTTCCTATATTCCCATGACCAATAATTAATAGGTCTTAATGTTATAACAAAACAAAAAAGGAAGAGGAAGAATATAGAAGAAACAGATGACATGCTAATGAAGGTAGAGAGAAAAATTAAAAGCTAAAGTAAAATTTGCAACAGCATAACAATTGACAAATAACTAACAAAATGTACCTTATCCATTAGAGGTACTCTTCCATATGGAGTTGATTTTTCAAAATACTGAAAATAAAGGCAACCCAGTCTATCATTTAGATGCCAAAGGTTTTCTTGCTCAAACCCTCCATCTTCAGAGGAACTTGCATCCCATCTCCATAACTTTTCGCTCTCACACTCTTCGCTGCAAGAATCACTGCAGGAATCCCTTGTCTCACAGTAACCTGACTCGGTCTCATCCCTGAGATTTAAGCAATATGTCAGAAATTCAGATTGTAATATTTGAGTATAATCAATCTAACACTGACAAACAACAAATTTTATCGCATAGATGAGCAGAGGTTCATTCAGAAGGACAGAAATCCATTTGATCAGTTGATGAACTTGAGGTCCTGGACACACTCCCATGAATGTTCGATCATTTCAATTGTGCAGCTTGTAGAAGAATATTTGTACCAAACAAGTCTAATTAGTCAGCAGAAATAAAAAAAATCAACTAACCACAACTGGGTTTTCCAATTCACAGTTGTTCCACTTAGGGGAAAACATGAAGCTAATGAAAACCAATAATTACAACTTTTTGTAAACCACTGTCAATCACAAGGAAAAACGAACTAAAATAATCAACAACCATTCTGATCTTCACGCTCATACAAACAGGGAAATTACAGAGTAAAAACTAAAAGCAATACCTGAAACCATTGACAGATGAATTGCTAGTAAAAATTTGAATTCCAGAGAGGTAAGGCACATAGTACTGCACAAGTGTCTC
Source organism: Quillaja saponaria (assembly GCA_029379385.1). Taxonomy (NCBI): domain Eukaryota; kingdom Viridiplantae; phylum Streptophyta; class Magnoliopsida; order Fabales; family Quillajaceae; genus Quillaja; species Quillaja saponaria. The sequence goes on along the minus strand of CM055605.1, from coordinate 3,718,585 downwards.
TCCATTGTTCATGGCAATTGGAACTCCAGCACCATATGCACTCCATTCATCATAGCAATTCCAGAGATCACTCAAGGTGAAATATTCTACTGTTTCTCTCTCCCACGGATGCCATAAACGATTAAGGTTTCTAATCTCGGTCTGAAACAAACAATCAACAAAATTAAAATGACCCTTTTCTCGGGAAACATCAAAAAGCCATCAGAAAGAGCAATCAAATTAAACTCATACATAATTAAAAGAGAAAAGGCAAACAAAATAAAAACGTACCTTGGGGAGATGTAGGGATTGGACTACCGGTGTCGTACAATGAAGGAAGCAATTCAGGTTTGATTCCATTGTGTTAGAGAGAGGAGAGAAAGAAAGAGACGGAGAGAGTTTCAGTTTCTCCCTCCAAGTCCTGAAAACAAAGGCAACCCAGAAAGAAGGACCCTACAGGAGAAAATAGCTAGAGAGAGAAAATGGGTAGAGGGATTGAGAAATCGTCGGGATTAGATTTTCTTTTCAGAGATGACGAAATAGAATTGAATGCAAATTGGTCTCACAAAGACTTCTATTTTTTGACGTTAGGACAGCAAATTTCCCGCAAAACTCAATCTTGTGCTTTTTCTTTTTCTCTCTCTTCAACTTTTTTTTTTTTTTGTTTCCTTTCGTTTCTCTCACAATCTGTCTGGCAATGTTGTCAATTTAACACTTCCTCGTCCGCCGGAGACAGTAAGTCCCGGCGATTCTTCCGCTCACAGTGACAACTATTTTGCTTTTTCTCTCTTTCGCTATTTTCACTGACCCTTAAATATAACTCTAGCCGACTCTGCTTTGCTCAACATTCACGGAACGCAATTCAAAACACAAAGCAAACGATGAAATTTGACCTTAAATCAAACCCCTCAAGGAAAACTCGGAGAATCAAATATAAACCAACTAAATTTGCGAGGATATAGGAAGAGAGAAGAAAAGCATGAGGGAAAGTTTTCTGAAACAAGAAAATTTTTCTCTTTTTTTTTCCTAACGGAACCCCCTGTTATATGGGGTTAAAGATGGAAACTTTGACAGTCAAACGTGACGTTTTGCTAACGGAAATTAAAAACGTTAACGAAAAACAAAAAAGAAATTTTCCCGGGAAAGTAAAACCGACCGAAACAAACGAGACTGGGACAAATGGATGGAAAAATATCCGAACTATCCAAACTCGATCAGAGTCCTGGTTTCTAGAAACAACTATTTTCTAACTAATAAGGCATCAGATTAAGAGATTTATTATTTAATTTTAATGAGATGAGATAATAATATCTAAGATATAAATAATATTAAAGATTACGTTTTTATTTATTTTTTAATATTAGAATAATCTTAAGGGGAGGAGATTATTGTTGAAATATTATTAAAAAAAAAGGTACAAATAGAGGTTCTATTATATTAAATATATCATTGTGTGATTTTTTAATCAAAGGGTGCCGTCCTATATTGAGCTTGTTAAATTTTTTTACTTTTGGAATATAATATAAATAATATTAATTCTTGGTAAAAAGGAAAGAATTTATTCTTTTTATCAATTTATCACTTATTATTTTATGTCATACAAAATAAAATTTTAACTTATTTTTTAATTTTGTCAGCATATTTTTTGACAAGATCGACGATGTAATAAGTTGAGTGACTACACATAACACTCTGACCTAAGTGACTAATCTATCTAATCTTAAATGTTGAAAAAAAAAAAACATAAGCATATGTTTATTCAAATAAATGAACCAAAATTTCTTAATTGTAGTTTCTTTTAATGTTAATATGTTTTCTAGCTGTAATTTTATAAAAAGACAAAGGACAAAAAGCGTGAGCGTAACATCAAGGATACTATTACAATAAACATTAAATACGACGACGTAGAGCGCCTGTAAATTCTTTAAGCTCCGTAAGCAACAGCTTTGCGTTTTGACGGAGTCGGACTGAGCAAAACGGCAAGAAACAAATAAATTAAAGAAGACGTGGATTATCCAGTAAGGTATAAAGCACATTGTGTGAAGAAAAATTAAAACGTCTAAACGACGTTATGAAGGTGACATTTTTGTGTGGGACATCTGGTTTGACCACTGTGTTTATTTGTTTCCAATTAGAGTCATTCTTGAATATTATGATTTGGCAAAATCACATTTATAAAAAAATTTGGGTTAATTTCCTAGTTTTAAAATATTTGTAATCTTTTTTCTAAAATTTAATATTGTAAATAAATCAAATTGTGAGCCTATTAATGAAGCAAATTCAATGAAACAATAACCGGAAAAGAAGGGCCATAACTGAAGAGTTTGAAATAAATCTACAAATGTTATCATATTACTTAATTGTTGTAAAAATATTATAATTCTCACAAATCCTAATTTTATAATTTTTAAGAAGAGATGATACAAATAAGAGTAAGAGAGCATACATGATAGGAGTAAAAAAAAGAAAAAAATTCATCTCAGCACACACATTGTAAAAAAAATTATATTTTAAGTTACATAAATATTTTTGTTCAAAATATTAATAGTATTAGACTGAAAGATGATATTGTAAATATTTTAAAATTTTTGAGACAAAATTAATTTAAAAATAATTTTAGGACTAAAATTGATAAGAAATTAATATGTTAAGAACAGTAGATTACGTTTTACCAATAGTTTAAATAAAAATTGACTTAATAAGTATTCAATTTTCAATATAATTTAGAATTCAATAAAAATACGTGATGATATAAACTCGAGTCGTAATTTTTTATTGGCGTTAAAATGGTTCACGTAGTAGTCACATACAACTAAATTTTTATTTTTTTTTCTGATTATGACTGAAAGTAGTTTTTTTAATTTTAATTTAGTTACTTGTGCCTTAATGGAAAATAAATGCTAATTTGGCTATTTCTATTGGCCATGAGAACTATGTGATTCACACATCTTTCATCCCCCATCCCTTTCAAGTTGTATACTACATTGTGATTATTCACATTTTATGTTAAAATCATGTTTTGAATCTTATAACAATAATAGATAATAAAAATAGAGAAAACAATAATTTCACATTCATATTTTTTTTTTCCTTTGACCTTATGTAATTTCCTTTTGATCTAATTAATGCAATAAAAATAATAAATGACTAGTAAATATGGTTACTCTATTTATTTGGTATATCTATATAAAAAAAAAATTAATAATTTATCAACTCATTTAAAATTACCACAATTATCTAAATTAAAGGCTTAAGTTTGTAAATAAAATAAAATCCATTTAGTCATTTTTATATTTTTAAAATTTATTTATATATATATAACTTGTAAGTAGCAACAATGGGTTGATCTAGCTGTCAATACAGTATTCAAGAAACTGCTCCCTCAAAGATGTTAAGAATTCGAATTTCCTTGACATCATTGTTGGGGGTAAATCTAACATTTGATTTCAGTCTCGACATAGGTGCGGTAGAGGATTACTCCAGATATAAGGTGGTAGTGATATGGGCGTAATATTCCTAACGAAATGTGTAGGGTATCCTATCCTATATTTCTATTTTCCTAATAAAAAAAATAAAAATTGTAACTTAATTAGCAGTTGGTAAAATAGTTTGAATTTTATTTTTCTTCGATTTTTAGATTTGAGTTTTCTAATATGCAAAATGATTTATCTCTCATTGAAAGAAAAGAATAAAAAAAAAAAAAAAAAAGCTCTTTGAAAATATTATTTTATTCTTAAACAAATTTTATAAAACGGTTTACGAATTTCCTCTTACATTAAAAAAAAAAAAATAAAAAAAAGAACCCCCGGCCCCCACCCCCCTCAATTATTTTCGTCATCCCATCCCCAGTCATTTAAAGCCCATTGATTTCAAAAGACATACAAGTCCATGTGAAAACTCTGAATTGCACGTGTCTTCATTGACCTAATTTTCCACCCAAATTAATTATTCTCTTCAAAAACAAATTAAAAAAATATGTAAATTCTAAAAAAGAATGCATTAAACTAGAAATATTAGATCTTGGTAGCAATTTTTTTATTTTTAATATGAATGATTTGTTTACGATGAGTTTAAAAAAACTTGAAAAACTATTTGTTTCTGTTTTTCTACCTTATTATTTATCTACACACATCATTCACTAAAATAGTGAAAAATTAGAAATTACTTATTTTTTTTAGGAACAATACTCTATACTTTGACTCTCTAATTCCAGTCATTGTTTTTTTTTTTTTTTTTTTGTTACATGCAATATTAGATTCAATATCACTTGACTAGAAAACCTAAAAACAAAAGTAATAAGAAAAAATAAATAAAAGAAGTAATATTTCACATCCTTATTTGTCTCGCATGAATTAATGCACAGTGTCTGCTAATCAGAGCACTATTAAAATGATTAAATGTTGGCCGAATTCTTTGAAATTGGAGGTCACAATTCCACGTCTTGAACATTTGTACCTTCACTTCTATCCCTCAAATTCTACAACTTACAATAATAACTAATGAAAGGTTAATTAGGAATTTATTATCAAATACTTATCTTAAACTCTAATGAAATAGTACTACATATTAACTAGTAACAACTAATTAAAAGTCTAAAATTGATATACTATTATCTCTAGTTTGTCTTATCATATAAAAATAACAGGATAATATAAAAATTATTCAGTTAGTTCTAATATAACGTTTGATAATAACAAGATAGTATATATATATGTTGTTCTCTTATACTATGCATGACATATAAAGTTATACAATGAAGAGAAAAAAGATATAAGATAATATTATAATATAATAAAGTAATTATATAGTCTAATACATTATATAATATTACACTATACAATCTTATATAATGTATTAAACGAATCCTTAATATTTAAATTTAAAAAATCACAAAATGGATGTAACCATCATGGTATGTATATATATATATATATATATATGATAGCAATGAGCATATTGCCATTTTCAAATAGAACTAGTTTAAATTACATAGTGCATGCTTAATGCAGCACCATATTAAAACAATCATGTCTACGTACGGTATGCCAATTAATTGTTTTATTAGTTACAGAAATCACCTTATCAAGTGCTAATTACTATTTTGGTTCAAATCGTAATGATGTTTGTCGGGAATATTCTTAAAACACAAAATCATTTTTTCAAAGTTTAAAGAATTATCTCGCATTCTTACATTAGAAAATAAGTAATATACTAGGCAACAAGGGTTATATATATATATGTATATACCAATATGTAGTAGTAGTTATGACCTACCATGGATGCTAAGTTGCTTTAAGTACCAATTAATGTCTGTCTTTGTCCTTCAAAGTCATAGACCATGTACTTTGTGATTTGTGAGTAGATGATCAATGGAGCTTTAGCTTTAATTACATTGGAAAAAAAATTTGATCCTTATCCAGCAAAGATTAGCAAATAAAGATAGTGAGTGGTTATTTTATATAAGTTTAATTATTATATTCATATATGCTTTCAAAAAACAAGTGGTGCTCCCAACTTTTTCCAAATGTAATGTGTAGTACATCTGCAACAGTTTTCTCTTTATCGACCATTAAAAATTTGACAATACCCTAATTGGGGGTACACATAACTGGATGGACAATAATAAGATTTTTCTGGAAGAAGAGATATAGGAGGAATACAAAAGCAAAGAACGTTATATATATAAATTAGGTCAATTCTTTAAAGTAAATAATTATAAATTAGTATTTTTTGTGCGTATGACAGTAATAGATAACTTTCTTATTTTCATAAATCTTCAATCTTAAATGAAAACGAGATTAGAACAGCATGCACCAATAAATTTAACCAATTAAATATGTCATCTTCAATAATCATAGATTTAATACACACATAAGTGTGTTGATTTTACAAAGAAAAATATTGTAGAGTACTATGTATCTAGTTAAAAAAAGGAAGAAGAAAGTTTTCATTTTCACGAGGAGGAAATTGTGATCACCTTTGCAGGTATATATATATATATATCCCAAGCATGATTTGTATATTTTATCTTGGTGATAAGGATTTGATATTTTATTATCCTAATCCAAGTGTGTATAGAAGTCAAATAGAGTAAAGCTTTTAAGTTTCTACCTGCCAATTGTTGGTTGGTCACTTGGTCATTCTTTTCAATTGTAAGTTTTGGACTAAGTAATATCAAACTTAGATAATTGTTCCTTTTCCATGATTTTAGGCAAAAAGAAAAAGACATAGAAAATAAACAACTTTTCTAAATAGTCTTGGTCTTCATCTCATCCGCCATGTTTCAAGGCGGTAATTCTTTAAAAACATACTCAATTTGATGGTATTTGGAGGTCAATAACAAGAAGCAGCCCCAAGACTTGAGAGCAGCACACTTTTTTTATTGAAAAAAATTAAAATTATGATTTCTTTCTTATTCCACTAATGACTAGCTTTCAGGTCCAATATTTGCCAATACTGACCTTTGAATGTATGTTAACATTTATGTAGGCCGATCCAAATACGGAAGAAAGCCCAAATTGTCCAATAATGGGCTTCAAATGTTGGATTTCAAGCACCTAAAAATATATATTCTAAAACCTTAAATCCCAAATAACCTAAAAGACATATATTAAAAAAATTACTTTTGAGATCAACTTGATTATTAACATAGATTAGTGTTACATCAATTAAAATTGGTCACATTAGTATATGACTATCATCATATCCGAATCTTCTCATGTTTTTTAAGAACAGGAGAATGCTCTATTCTAAATTCAAGTAATAATTTTAATTTTTTATAATAAGATACATTTTTTTAGAGAAAAAAGCTTGGAGTTGTGGACTTGGCACATAATCATCTTATATTTGTATATGAGAGAATTCAAATTTGATTATCATCACACATTATATTTTATTAAGTTAGAGTTAAATATTGAATCATAAACTGATTTTGCATATTTTAATCTGCGTGACTATAATCAACATTAATAATCAGTGATTTGGCACAAAATCATCTTATATATGTATAGGAGAGAATTCAAATTCGGTTATCATCACACATTATATTTTATTAAGTTAGAGTTAAATTTTAAATCATAAACTGATTTGGCATATTTTAATTGGTACGACTATAATCCACATTAGTAGTCAGCGAATATGCAAACATCTCGTGTAGTTAGAACAATCTCACTCAAATGAATGAAGTATAATATTTATTGGCTTTTGCTGATGCAAAACTATTAAAATTATCCAGAATTAGCTTATTTTGACATAAACAAAATACAATAAGATATGTCTAAATTAGATTACTTATAAATCAACTAATTCACACTTTTGACCAATCCAAATAGAAATCATCAATTCATACATAAATTAAAAAAAATTATTGAGAATTTTACTTCCCAACATCTCTCCCAAAATTTTAAACTTAGTAAATGAAGGAAAAACATTGTAACATTGAAAATAAGGCCAAATAAACTCAGTGGGTAGCTAGAGCTATAGGCTATAGCTAATCCAAGTTTGTTTCACCTCCCCCTTAAGAGTGCCTTCTCAGCAGTGTCCACCTCTTCCAGAATTCTAGCTTTACGTTTTGCAGGAATAGGTGCAGTGGGCCCGAAGCTAACATAATGGCCGGAAACCGCATTAATGGCTGAGTAAATGTCACGGAAAGAAGGTCTTCCAAGCAGATTTTTCTCCCTCCTATACTTAGCCACCCATGAATTTGAAGTCTCTCTGAGATCAGCTACTGCATCAGCCACATTTGGATCATTTTTGTCTATCTTAATTGTTGTTCTCACCTTGTTGATGACTTCCTCTGTTTCTTTTACATACTCTTCGTCTGAAGCAGCAATTGCTGGAGTGAGTGGAAGTAGACATGAATTGGACAGAATAAGTGTGGCTGTTAGGGACAGAAATTGACGGCGGCAGGACTGTGTTGCGGCGGTTGTACTGGAGCTGTTGGTCGCGGTGGTGATTGTACATTTGGGTTTGATGATGGGTGTTAGTATTTGGGGTTTGGAGGTTGGAGTTATTAGTGTTGGGGAGGCCATGCTTTTTGAGTATGGAGGTAATTTGAGAAGAAGAGCGACAGATGAAGTAGCTTGTGTGTTTGTAGGGAAGAGCAGGAGGAATTGGGTATGTGCCACGTGGGCTTATCTTCTTATCTTTGCTTTTGGTTTTATGGATGAGAAAGGAACAATTGAGTTTCAACAATTCATCTTTTTATCCTCTTGTTATTGTCATTGCTACCAACAAATTTCAATATTTTATTATTATTTAGTTTAGCAAGGTAATTTATAAATATATCAACTAATTTATCTTTTCAATTTGGTTAAAAAAAATCAGATATATGTCAAAATTAAAATATTCTCCCAAGATTTAAAACTTGAAGAAATAAAAAAGGGTGCAAACTAATTATCAAATTTTAAGTCTTTGTTTCAATTGGTCAAACAAACCTCACTTAAGACTCACATAGGCTCCACAATGGCTCATTTATAAAGAAGTTGACTATGTTGAAGCATAGTTAAAGCTAGGTTTAATTATATGATTAAGAAATAATGATTATATAAGATGAGAATAGTTGAAATGTAAATGTTAAGATAGACGAAAGAATATATGAAAAAATAAAAAAATTAAATTCAAATTGAGAGAGATATGTACAAAAGTTAAGGTTGTACTAATTGAAAAATAAGTAAAAATAATTGCTTATAGTTTGTACATATTCAACATATCTAGGTCAACAAATATAAAAAATATAACTTGATACAAGTAGAAGAAGTAATTATAGGTTAGAGAGACCAAAAATTATTGAGAATAATATGATTATATTATGTACGTCAAAAAATTATATATTGAATCAACACGAATTAAAAAAAAGAATTCATATAATGTGAACTAATTTAAACTATATTTCTTTTGAGTTGAGTTGTATTTCTCATCTTATAGGCTTTTTATGTATAATTAATCCTACAAAACCACTCTCATTTTTCTACCTTCCAAGAAAGACCATCATTCTTTTTGTGTTTGTGGTGGATCAATGCTATCTTGTGCAGCACATGTCTTCCATTGGAAACAAAGACTGATCAAAGGTGCGTATCGTTTTCATGTTCTCCAAATCTCCCAAGAGTTTCCTAAATTACTGTAATATACCTTCTATTGGAATAATTTCTTGGACTTTCATTAAACAAATGCTATTATATACTTCATATGAAAACTTGGATCTTAAATACTAATTCTTTAAAATCCTTAAAAACAAAACTTAGGATCCCATGAATACCACCAACTCATTTCAATAGTGGTTTTGACTAAACTTCCATAACTTATAACAATTCCATGAATAACAACTTGGTATAAAACTATAAATCTCCTCAATTAATAGAAAATTTTGGGTGATAAGGAATGCTTCCTTCATAAAAAAGATAAGGTATAAAATTTTGACACTACTTCTACTCATCATGCTATTTTCTAACTTATCCTCATCCTCAAATTAAGGTTCTCATCCTTCTTTTTTCTTCCTTTGTTTTTATAATTGGTGTGTGTCTACAACTAGAATAAAAAAATAGAGGGTAAGATAGATACGTATGTACAAAAACACATAACTAATTCGAATATTTTATTTTTATAATAAATAAAATAGTTAAACAAAACTTTAGTGTCTACAATTTGTTATGTCTTGCTAATGATCATTATGGCAACCCATAACAAGATATAAGCTGTTGCCTGTATGTATGACTTTTCCTTTAAGCCATCAAATATGATATATCATATAAATATGTACCTTCATAATCAAACCTAGAAAGCAAGATAGCAAAGTGAACAGAAAAGGGCCTACATTTTAGACAATCCGTTGTAAAGTTTAGAGAGCACAAAGTTAAAGCTATGACAAAAGGTTTTAGAAAGAATATTGATCATTTTATTTCTTAGATTGTGCAGCTGGATTTCTAATAATAAAATAATTAAAAAGCCAAAAACCATAATGAAATTAAAAGCAAGTGCATAACCTTAAGTAATGCTTGTCCACTTTACTTATTGTAGAAAGTGTATGAAATAGTGTTTGTATTTAAGTTGTGCATATGAATATGAATTTTTATTTATATTTTTACAAAAATTCAACATTTAGGTATTTACAAAACAGTGGACATGCATCTCAACCCGACCAAAGACGTTCTTTAAAAAAAAAATTATGCGGTCTTCCTTTTTATTTTCATCTTGAATTTGAGTAACAATCACTAATAATATTTCACTATTTTATAATTCTTAAGTGAATAAAGATATACTTCAATTTTCGGATTTGGTATTTGATTTTTTTTTCCATTTTTAAAAAAATAAAATATTCAACATTTAGGTATTTACTAATCAGTTGACATGCATCTTGACCCAACCAAATATGTTCTTAAAAAAATAAAATTATGCGGTCTTCTTTTTCCTTTTCATCTTGAATTTGAGTAACAATCACTAGTAATATTTCACTATTTTATAATTCTTAAGTGAATAAAGATATACTTTTTGGATTTGGTATTTGATTTTTTTTCTTTTTCCATTTTGTTTATTATAGGGTACGAAGATGAAGGAAGGCATTAATTATTAAATTTTGTCCATGAACAAAATGAGGACAAGGACTGTTTAAATGCTGAAAAAAATTCAAAAAATTCAAAAAATAACAACTTTGAAATTCTCTATTGTAAATATTTTAATTTTATACCAAATTATTCAAATATAGCAGCTTTGTGAAAAACATTGAAAAAGAAAAAGGTCATAGATACAACTTGATAATTGGTACAGCAAAGCTACCACGGGCAAGAGGTGAGTGTGGGGGAGGGGGTTTGGTTTGGCAACATCTTTTTATTTTTCTTTTTTATTTTTTATTTTTCATTTTCTGTTAACTAATTTAATTTCTGTTAACTATTTCATAAAGTATATGAAATAGTGTTTGTATTTAAGTTGTGCATATGAATATGATTTTTTTATTTATTTTTTTTAAAATAAAATAAATTCAACATTCAGGTATTTACGTAATAGTTAACATGCATCTCGACCTAACCAAAGACGTCTATTATATATAATGCCTTTAAAAAAAATTATACGGTCTTTTTCTTTTCAATTTGAATTTGAGCAACAATCACTAATAATATTTTAAAATTTTATAATTCTTAAGTGAATAAAGATATACTTCAATTTTTGGATTTGGTATTTGATTTTTTTTTTTCCATTTTGTTTATTATATAGGGTATGAGGATGAAGGAAGGCATTAATTATTAAATTTTGTCCATGAACAAAATGAGGACAAGGACTGTTTAAATGCTGAAAGTTACACCCAACCGAACGACCAACTAATTTTACATTATTATCAACACAATGAGTATTTGCCATATCGTTTCAAGTTAGATGTCAAGATTTTGGTTTCAACAAATCTGTTTTTTATATGATAATTTAATTAAATTTCTCTTTAGTTAGAAATTTAAAACAATGTGCTTTGAAGGCAGAGTTTTTATTTTAAACTCAACTGCTATTCTAAGAAATTTAAAGTTCCATTACCTTAAAAGAATACAAGATGTTTATTCTCCCATTCTTATTTTCTTTGCCCCTAGGTCTGCGCCATGTTTGTTTTTTGGTCAATAGGAAAAGGGACTTTTCATAATCAAAACTAAAATTAGAGAAAAAGAAATACGTTTACATTTGAATACCAATTTGTTCAGTTAACAATTTCAACATTTACTAGGCTCTAATTAAACCTTTTATTTTCAAAGTAAAAAAAAAATTCAAAAAATAACAACTTTGAAATTCTCTATTGTAAATATTTTAATTTTATACCAAATTATTCAAATATAGCAGCTTTTTGAAAAATATTGAAAAAGAAAAAGGTCATAGATACAAATTGATAATTGGTACAGCAAAGCTACCACGGGCAAGAGGTGAGTGTGGGGGAGGGGGTTTGGTTTGGCAACATCTTTTTCTTTTTTATTTTTCATTTTCTGTTAACTAATTTAATTTTTGCTTACAGTGCCACGTCACGTTCCATAAAGTATGTGTCAGTATTGCCCGATTGCGTGCTTCAATGTCTTTCCCAATATGAGTTGTTGCTTATCCCACTATCCCCCACGCCGCGTGCGAACGACTCTCGATAAATATAATTTTCCACATGATTTTTTTTTGTGAGATATAATATTAAATAATTCTAATAAATTTTCATTTTATGTAGAAATGAGATTTGATCTCAAATTTATAGGACGAAAGACAAGAATTTTTTTTTAATAAGTATTTAAAATATATATATCAATAATCACTATTATCAACTATTATTTAAGTAATTAAAATTTTCATAAACTCAAATTTAATAATTTTATATTAATCATTATTAAAAATTCTCAAATTATTTATTTATTTTTGATCAAGAAGTGTTCAAGTTATTTAAATATATTTTTATTAATTAATTTTTTTGATACAATTAAATATACTTTATCTTATTTGTGTTAAAATTAGATAATTTTTTTTTAAAAAAAATACTTCTTATAGCCTCTAACATTTGAATCTATAAAATTAATAAAATATAACATATTTTTTTACTATTAGAAAATCTTTTAAATATTTTCATTGATCTATTTTTATTTTTTTTTGAAATCATTGATATATTATTATTTATTACTAAATGATTTTTTATACAATTAATTTTTTATGGTACAAAACTATTTCATGATAAAATCAAAATCAATTCCTTTTGTATAATGTGAGGAGAACGCGCCATGAGAAATGGGTGGAGGGAAACGGGTCGTTAAGTAGATTTTCAACGCCACTAGTTGGCCGAGGAGAGCTTTGCAACTGCCAGCCAACTCAGTCTCTCTCTCTCTCTCTTCAGTCTTTTCTGCTTTACTTTTTCTCCTTCTTTACGGTCTGATCTGCTTTTTTTTTTTTTTGCCTTTCAATTAATGTTCTACCACTACCAGTCTACCATCTCCTTCATTTTCCCCTCTACCTCTCATGCCCTTATTAATAGTGAAATTCCCTCTTTTCTTCTCCCTCTTCTTGAGTTCCCAAAGCTCAAGTCTGCCAATTAACAAAGGTGACGCGCCTTCCATTCTCTACTTCTAATGGTTTACACTTTATCCATTGTATACTACTTTATGAATATTCTATCAGACATGTTTAATTTCATAATTAAGCTCTTCCTTTTCTGTAATCAAATATTGCCAAGGAGTTTGTTCGGGCGTGTTTAAACAATTATAGTTGGCACTAAAAGTTTTTTTTTTTTTTTTTACAATTGGCTATGGAGGATCTGCAAGTTCCCTGCCTTCTGATCTTTAATTTGAAGTACTGGGTTTTAGGCTATCTTTTCTTTGTCTGGGAAAACCATGGAATACAAGAGTATGACTGAAAAAGTTTCTGGGTTCTTGCTTTTGTGCCTTTGAGTTCGATCTGGAATGAGGTTTTGAGTTTGTAGCTCAAGTTTCTACCTTCTCTCTTTGTTTTGATTGAGGCCATTGGTGTCATTATCTACTTCAGTATCCTCTTGATCTGTATGACTGATTGACTGTCCTTTGTATTTCATCAACATTTTCTCGGTAACCATACGGATAATTACTGAGAAATTTCTTGGTGCATTATTGCTGCTTTTTTATGTTTTCCCTTTATGTCAATTACTTAATATTTACTTGATCTTTTACGATCTTTTTCATTTTTTTCTCTTTGATTCTTTGTCGATGAAATCATACCTTTCCTTCGTCGTTTTCTGCTTTTCAGTTCTTACTTTATCTCTTCTCGGATTTCTCTTTAGTGGGAAACCATAGTACATTTTTATGCTTTTACACACACTTTGTTTTTCTCGCCCTCCCCCAGAAACCAATTCACCAAATTTCTGCTCTGTTTGGCTTCTGAGAAAAACGAGAAAAAAGCAAAGAAAGTCAAGAATTTTAATTACAGATATTCGTTCATGGGTCTTTACCTTTAAATGAAAATCTCATTCCATAAGGTTAGCTATGTATATTGGCTTCAAACCCCAAATTTTTTTATTTCTTATTTTTTAAAAGCAAAGATTGAGTTTAGGGTTACATTTTATTTGATTTCTGATCCTTTTGACATTTTGAGCGGAAAAGTTTGGTTTTTGGTTTTGGGAATCACTTCGAAATTCCTCTATTCTTTTTATCTCTAGGGAGAGACAGATGGTTGCTCCTCAGATATCTGTGCCAGAAAACATTTTTATATTTCTACGTCCTTCATTTCTAATTTTGTGTTGATTGGATGAGGATGTATTGCTTGTGAAAAGAAAAGAAATATACATTTTCGTAGTTGACCAGCTAAATTTTTGAAAGCGTGACTCTTCTTTTCTGTTTTTTGTCGTTGTTGGCTTCTCCGCTTCAATTTTCATACAGTAGTTTGTGGATTAGAGGATTACATAGAAACCTCCCCATTTAATTGGTGACAATGTGAATTTTGATGAAAGACAGGCTTTAAGTATATACTATTCCTTGTTCACATGGCTTTAAGTCATTGCTAGATTCTGCCAAACCACTATTAAATAATTCAATTAACTATGTTTTTGTTTTGTTCAGCTGATGTTATTATCCACGTAATCTCCAATGGATTATGCATTTGACTAAGATATAATGATCCCAGTTTTCTGGTGGAGGAAAGTGGCTTGTGGTTTGATGTGAGGGAATCTTAAGATTGAGATACTTTTTCCCGGTTGACTCTTCTCAGAATCTCAGAATTTCATTTGAGATCTGTTCTAGAAAAAAAGAGGAACTTGACTTTATTTCCTTCAGATGTCTTCTCTTTGGAGCTGAAAAATGGGGGGTTGTGTCTCAACTAGTAGCCATAGTTCTTGCAGTAGCAGGAGCAATGGAGAGATTGCCCCTCCAGCTTGTATGGGGATTGGTTTCTGCGGGCAAAAGAGAACAAGAAGAACATTTTCTGACCATGTTGTATCACTGCAACATTTACCTTCCATCCCCAACCGAATTTTTACAAATGGAAAGAGCCGGACTTCTTGCATATTTACACAGCAGGGTCGCAAGGGTATTAACCAGGATGCCATGATTGTATGGGAAGTAAGTGCTCCATATCTTATTAAAGATAATATTTAATTTTGAATTAGGGATATTTGATAGAAACTAGACATGGATTTTTCAGTCTGGATCTGCATTTCTGCAGGACTTCATATCAGAGGATTTAACTTTTTGTGGTGTCTTTGATGGCCATGGTCCCCAAGGCCATCTTGTTGCTCGCAAAGTGAGGGATGCCCTGCCGATAAAGCTGCTATCATTTTTGCATTCTTGTCAGTCAAGGCGAAACGGGTCAGGTAAAACTTGCTTAAATGGAAAGCTGAAGAAGTCTGATGGTGGAGATTCTGAGAAAGACTGTTCAGATGAGGATAAAATCAGTATCATGTGGAGGGAAGCTTTCTTAAAATCATATAAGTCAATGGACAAAGAGCTAAGATCCCATCCAAATTTGGACTGCTTCTGTAGTGGTAGCACGGCTGTCAGTATAGTGAAGCAGGTAGTGCAAAAGCACTGTGCAAACTGTTATTTACTTTCCATTTGTTTTGTTTTTCTTATTTGGTTCTGTTTTTAGGGTTCAAATCTGTTCATGGGTAATATTGGGGATTCTCGAGCAATCATGGGATCGAAGGACAGCAACAACTCGATGGTAGCAATCCAGTTGACCATTGATCTAAAGCCTGATTTGCCAAGTACGTCTTATGCTATCATTATAATTCCTTATTTTATTTCAGAAGAATTCAAGCTTGTTGGTTTAATCTATCTCTTCTGGTCGGCCATAAATTCTTACAGGAGAAGCAGAAAGAATCAAACGGTGCAAGGGTAGGGTCTTTGCTTTACAAGATGAGCCTGAAGTGCCTAGGGTGTGGTTGCCTTTTGATGATGCACCTGGATTGGCAATGGCTCGAGCATTTGGGGATTTCTGTTTGAAGGAGTATGGGGTGATTTCTGTACCTGAATTCTCTCACCGGGTACTTACAGAAAGAGATCAGTTTATTGTTCTTGCCTCAGATGGGGTAAAGACTTTGCATTCTGATATTTTAATTCAATCTTCTTTCTACTTTCATCTATTCTTTTCCTTATTTTTGCATGTATTCTGGGCGATATAAGCATGATTTGTTAAGGGATGTTATGTTTGTACAAACTGACTTTTCCCTGTAAGATGTCTCTAGACCATTGATGTTGGACAAGAATGGAGGTCAAATATTTTAATCTTTTGTATTACCAAGGGTTTGTCAGGAACAACGCTTTTGTTTTTGCGCTTCTGTCCTGTGTTAATTATGTCACGGAAAAGACAGAATAAATACCAAATCATTCATAAAAAGAATCTTATAGGGACTCTACGATGAATCTGAGGAAACTGGGAAATGGCTTCCACAAAATTATCTTATCAATAAATACAGTTCATAACAATCTTCCTGCCACATATCAACCCCTTAGTATAACATGGTTGGTATACCTTTTGCTGGGTATATGGCTACCAAACAATATATGGTTCTGACAGTAGTAACTAGGAAGTATCAGGTTTGCCCTGACTATAGTGACATTGCCAATTTGTTAATCACTGAACTGCATTGTAGGATTGTTGTGCTTCAATGATTCTGGGTTAAATATCACTATTGTGATACTTGTGATATATGAGGAAAAAATTTAGACAATAAAATGGAATTATAGCTCTAAATATAAGAAATGAGATTTTGCTATATGTAATATATGATTTGAGTAAGAATTTATTGTTGCACCATTATTTCAGTTATGATGCAAGAGACGTGCATGTTGTGGAATTTGCAGCAACTCATTTTGGTTTGGTCTGCAAAATATACACCCTACTATAATTTAGGAGAAAAAAACTTCCCTTGCATAACATGCTGTGGGATCAGAGTTTCTATGTTGCATGCTTATAGTTGACTACACATTTGAAGCAACATATCTTTGAGCTAAGTTGTTGATTCTTCCTCCTTGTGTATTGACACTTCTGCGATAAACTTGAACAATCTGGAAAAATCAATGAAAAAAGTATTTACGGATGAATCTTGAATGTGACAATAACAAGCAAAAAGAATTCATAGAAGTTTCTGTTCTGTTGCTCTGCTAGTATGCTTCTTTATTTATCTTTATAATCCCAGTGGCTTTCCATCTTTAGAAGAACTTTCATCATTATAACCCAGATATCCATGTTCCTCATAGCCTAAAAATCAATCTTGGAGTTTTATAGGTTTGGGATGTCTTAAGCAATGAGGACGTTGTTGAGATAGTATCTACAGCTCCAACCCGGGCATCAGCTGCAAGGATTCTGGTGGACTCGGCTGCTCGTGAATGGAAACTCAAGTATCCAACTTCAAAAATGGATGACTGTGCAGTGGTTTGCTTATTTTTGGATGGGAAAATGGACTCAGAATCTGATTATGATGAACAAGGGTTTTCTTCTGCTACCATTCAGAGTAATCATTCAGGTAATGCAATCGAATCAGATGATGGCCAGAAGTCTGAGCCATCTTTGCAGAGGAACTTCACTGTTAGATCATCAGAAGATAGTGATGCTTATGGACGACTAACTGTTGAGGTTGAAGATGGAACCTTATTATCTGAAGATCAAAATTGGTCAGGTTTGGAAGGTGTCACCCGGGTGAACTCGCTTGTCCAACTTCCTAGATTTTCCGAGGAAAGGCCAAACCCTTAAATTTTCTTGTTTATCTTGAAAGTTAATGGCAGCACTTTATTGTAATGCCTTGGTGCTATACAAGAAAGAAAGTTTCTGGATGTTGGCATTTCCTCAAAGGCTTATGCAAGGTGCAGGCTTACTGCCAGGTACTTTTGTCGAACACTAATCTGAATCAGCATAATTCTGTAACTTGTCTGATATAATTTCACTCAAGAACGGATTTAGATTTTGTTGGTTTAAGATAATGACTGATGTCTTGTAAGCCTCTATGAACTGTAAATGGTTAAAGGGTGCATATGAATTCTGCAATGCCAATTGTCTGTTGGTGCTAAAGTTTGTAGCTTTGCTGTCAGGAAGAAATGTAGCCAAACACTCAAAACAGTTTAAAATGATATGAGTATTAACTGGTGAACTATGCTGTTTAATTTCTGATTGAGAGTTTAATGAATGCAAACCAAGGAAAGTACGCCAAAAAGTAAAAAGCTGTAGTGAGTTTGGTAAAGTTGATAATATTGGAAGAAACTATGTTAGGAGTCCTTGTCTCAGGGAAAAAGGTGGTGATGCAAAAGTAAATAATTGAAACTGTATTAACAAAGAAGGGTGGGAAATATAATTGAATTGGCCCAAGTGTCAAATATGAATTGCCATTTTCCTTACACATGAAATGTTTGTATCAATATTTATACTCTTTAAAATAAAATCAGAGTGGAAAGTGAACAATTCATCAAGTACATTGTATATGGGGGCGCATAAATGAGCCATGTACGAACTACATTTACTACCCGCTACAGTCACAGATGTTGGAGAAGTGTTCAATACAAAATAGAAGGTAATCAAGTCGAGCAAAGCAAGGGTTCCACATTTTTAACTAAGAAAGCACCCTACGGTCCACTTAGCATCTCAGCTTCAACAGCAATGACAGCTATTAGCCTATTACCAAGAGGCCCCATGGATGTGTATCCTTGTGCTGCCCATGGCATGTACTAGAGGAATCATCTCTTTATTCACCGCCAGAGTTCCACCCAACATGCTTGAAACCTGAACTATATAAGAAGAGCCATGCTCTTCTCACTTCAACACAGAGCAAAACCCATTTAATTCCTCATTCATAGTCTTTTTTTGAGACAATGGCTTCCAAAACTTCCTCTTCTTTCCTTGCTGTTCTTCTTGTCTTCAATGTCCTGCTCGCTCTAGCTGGGCATGCAGTTGCCAGACGCAACACACCCAAAAGCTCAAAAAACCTGGACAAGAAACAGCCTCAGTTTTTGATTGATTCTGATGGAAGCTTTCTCATTCCAGGCATTGGACGAGTGGTATTGCCACCAAAGTACACGCATCTGCCTTTTGGTCCATTCACTGGCCACACTGGAGCCGGAGGAATAGGGCTCAGGGTCCGGAGGAATAGGGTCAGGATCAGGGTCAGGGTCAGGGTCGGGCCACAATTACATCCCAGGTGGTGATGACACATTTGTCCTGAACCCTGGTTATGAGATCCCAAATCCTAGCAGAGGTGTTAGCATTCCCCCACCAACCCATCCATGAGTTTATCAGACTCATTTCATGATGCATGAGGTAACTAGATATAGTTTGGGTTCTAACAAAGTTTAAGTCAGTCCGTGTTTCCCTAAAATAAGAAAGTGTGGTTGTGTATGTATTTCTTCAGTGGATTCTGAGTCTTCTTGTGCTTCATTATTAGACAGATATAAGTAAGCAGCGAATGTATTGAGTTTCCAACTTCAGCTATGTTAAAGTAAATGTTCTAGTGGTTTCTAAATCATAATTCAGCTTTAGTTCCTGGTAGATATGTTATACTTAGACTGAGTTTGAAAACCAGAACCGGTGCTTACATGTATTATAGTTCTGTATCTGCATGATAAAGGACCATGGAAAACACCAAAAATCTCTTACCGATAGTTTATTATTAAATCAGCCACTCCACTATCCAAGGGAACGATGCTGCTCCTGTCACCATCAATCTCAAAAATGTTTTTCCTTCTGAATTTATCGGCTATAATATACTTAATGCTATGGGTTTTAGCTGTTAGAATTCTTCATGAAACTCCAGGAAAATGAAGATACAAATTATACGAGTAAAGATCAAGAATTTTACTAGACCTCTGATAAGTTCAGTCACAGAATAAGCAAAGATTCAACATACATGAAGCAAGGCCAAACACAAGAGATGAGGAAGAAATTGATTGTACAAGGTTTTAGAACTCATGAGCCACTAAATTTCTCGACATCAAGAAAGATCTAGAATCACATAATCTGAATCTGATCAAGTCTAACTTGCAAGTGCACTTTAAGCTTGGAAACTGGATCTAACATGGAATTCAAAGATATATTATGAGTAACCTGCGAAAAGAAAATGACTCTCAGGTAGAAGTTGGAATAAAATAAAGGACATAAATACAGACAGAGGGAGAGGGAACAAAATAAGCCGTTTCAAGACTTCTAAACTTCCTAAGACCCTGATAATATTTAAGCTTGTGAGTCATTCTTTTCACATAGATCCATTCAGTTCTCCCATACCAGTCAGTCAATGTCCGAACCTCCATCACAATTTAAACCATCTTAATTTCTTTCCATTTTTATTTTGTCGCTGGAGGTGGAGGTGGTTGAACAAGGAAGCATTAGAACATTCAGTTTTGGCTTTTCAGGTAGTCAGCCATTAAGTAAACTTAGATGGCTTATTTCCAAAAGATAGACAGATGGAACAAATTGGTATATAGGAACACCCAAGATAACCAGAGTTGGACATCCGCATTTAAAGTTGCATATCAAATGATCCAATAAGAAGAACATAAACCAAGATCATTCACATCTGAACAGATATATATTAGTTTCCTCTAATCATGATGACAATATGATATCTAGAAATTTCTTCCTCCACCAATGGGGGTAATATCCCAAAAACCATTCAATTTACTCTTTTCTTGATTTTTGACAAGCAAGTAAAATATTGAATACAAATCCAAAATAATGAAAGGACCTGCTTAATACAAGATGACACTTTTAAAAGATCAGACCACTAAGGAACTCACTAGCTCACATCATTGATGTCATTTTGAAGCCACAAATTAGAGGTAATGAATTACAGTAAAATCTAATCAGTGCATACAGACACAGGGATTTTTAGTATTCAGTGATAATTATAGGAAAAGGAAATAAAAAAGATACAAAGAAGTGAAGCAAAATTTTCCCAAGGTATATTGCAGAATTTTGCAATGACTAAGCCTTCTTCATGGACTTCCATAGTTCCATGGATCAGCATGTATACATGTTCACAGTTACTTAATATAGTATAAAAAGAAAGAAATTTATCTTGGTAAAAAAAGTTTTTCAATTGCAAGTGTAAATATATATAGATAGATTTTATACCCAAAATGGAGATCACAACAATAATGATTCAGGAAAAATCAAGCTCTCTTGGACCTACCATATTCCCAGTTTAAGGTCACTTATGGGTAGTGTAAACGGGTTTTGCTTCTTCCTCGTTATAATATTACAATTTTTTTTGTAACCCTTAAAATAAAAGAAAGGGAATACCAACTTAGTCCATGACTATCACAAAATTATAGCTGATATGTAGAGCATTATAGATAACATATTGCATCCAACCTACCCAAACAAAATGCAATGGTGAATGAAACACCCAATTACAGATAATTGATAGATTAACAAATAACAAAATGTGAAAATTGATGGGTACCTGGTTTGAAACAATGTCCATCTCTAATTCCAGAAATCAAACACCGACCAACTTGAAAAGGATGAAGCATAGAAAGCCCAGAAATATGAAGAGGAAAAGATAATCAACGAACACAAAGAACCAGGTGGACCCATGATTCCTCTTTTTCTTCTTGGTTCTGTCTATGGGTTCGTTCATTTCTTCAAGCTTCGCCATTGTTTGGAATTTCAGAGGGGCTGGATGCAAAGAGAGACCTGCAGATCTGCTGGGAAATGTTTTCCTTTAAAATCAATTATAATATCAATATGGGGGTGTTATTTTGGCTTTTCTGTTCTTACAACAGCTGCGTCATGTGTGCCTTCGCTTCGGAAGGTACAATTTGCAAAAGAATGTCCTGGTGGCTATTGCGTCCCGCGGCGCTATGCTAGTGCCTGGACGTTGCCCGGTCACATGCAACGTCCGTGAGGCTTGAAACAACTAAAAGAATAGATTTCTCTTAATGTCATCGTTATTCTCGGGTTTTTATCAGCTCCAGCCTCCAGTTCATGGATACATAGTGGAAATCAATCCTAAAAAGTCATGAAGGCTTTGAGTTCTGAAGTCAGTTTGCAGACTGAGACCTTATTATCTTAATGGAGTCATTGGTGTGGATTCTCTGAAAGTTCTTGCTTTTGAGTGCTAGTCATGGCATAACCAGCAGGCAGCAGCTTAAGGACACACATAACAAGAGTATCACTGATCAAAATGGAGTGAATGTGGGTTTTATAGGTAGCAACATTAATTGATATTTGAGGAGTTAGTTCACATGGAGATTAATACAACAGAAAGCAGCCTTGGAAAAAGAAAAAAAAAAGGCTTTTGTATATATTGACATTGTCACTCTGTATATTTCCAATTTTATAGGATGTTCCCGACGGGACTGATAATCATCACTCAATGGTCTGTACATCAAGATACTCCAAATCAAATTTTAGATGTTAACAAAATCATCTTAAGGAAAAAGAATGCGCTTCTCCATACTCAGTACTGGTCATCTGGTCTACTCCTTGAATAGTCTTGAGTCTCAAACATGAAATGTATATGTGGTTTATAATCTTGAAGATTCATCAATACATTTTCTTGTGAGTACCATCTCTTCGCCTCTGTTTAATCCTGGCAGAAGATGAATATATAAATGAAAAATTCCATTAGTATGTTATAATGTAGTATGATGATTGATCGGAGATTATCTTAGTGAGGACTTATGGGAGACGACTCCTAGGTTTTAACTCAGTTTCTTTTTTCAGGAAAAAAACAGGCCTCACATTAATTATGACATGTTGCTCATACCTCGAGTTGGCTGCTTGATGAAGAAGGGTTTTCTTCTGATGATTCTCCAGATATTCGTGCTTCTGATTTCTCATTTGAATAACTACAAAGAGGAAAATTGTGTTAGACAGAGAATCCTATTCAAACAGTTTACACCTTGAGACATATGATAGGCATTGAAAAACTAAGAATAGAAGAAGGATAAGTACGCTATTGTGAAAACAAGTACACTGACCTATACATATCATGTTGTCGTCGATGATAAAAATATATGCCTACCAAACCAAACAACTAAACCTCTACAACATGCTGCGGATTTTATAAATACAAGAACGGGTAACACAAAGGCCTCCCCATGCAATGCAGTGAATATGTAAAATTAGTGCTTTGAAGGCCTGATGGAATATTGCAATGCAGGGGAGACGTAATCATGTGCAAGATGTCAACGTGATAATAAGTTACTGTGGACACCTACGTTGAAAGTATGGTAACCCAGATGAGCTCAACGCAGTCCACCCAAAGGAGCCTTTGTTCAACAGGAATTACACCATAGGTAATCAAATGGGCAAAAGGCCAAAGCTTCCACCCTGCCTGGCAAGCATATAGAACAAGCATAAAATTCTTTCCATTAGATAAGGTATAGATCAATCATTTTATTAACAAAAAAATTAGTAAAGACAACAAAGCAACCATTTCAAAATCAAATGCTGGTAAATCATAGCAAAAAGTTAATAGGCAACAAGTTTGAATTTATACATTGGACTTGGTGATAGCATTCCTCTCTCCCTTCCAATTTTTTTTATTTTTCTGTGAGTGACAACTGCAAATAGAAAGACCTATCTAATCCTCTTAATCTGAAAGATCAGCTCTGCAGAACCATAAGAATCTCTCGAGAGGTCTCTTTGATTTCACAAAAAGATTAAAACCATTCGACAAACAAAAGTGCAAACCACAACTATACTAGAAAAACTACAATGTTCTTTATGATCAGCTAGAGCAACATCTGTATGTACAAGGAGGTAATAAACTGAAAGGGAAGATAGCATATTAAAAGCATAGAGAAAAACAGAATAGTTTCTTACAGTCAGCATAGGCCAAAATGTTAATTTCAGTTCATTGAAAATATTAGGACGTGATTCTAAGCGCAAGAATCCCAAAACCACAAAGTAGATGCTGTTCCAAATTGCTGCCCATATAGTTTGGTCAAAGGCAACTTTAGCAAGAACCACCCACCATTCTTGGAAAGGAAAAAGAGCCTGCAATCCAGTAATGATTTCAGCTACCCACAGAATCAACAACAAATTAGCAAAAAAATGATATATGAAGCCGCAATTATTATTATCACCTCACAAAATTGGTAGTAATAATGAGAGAGAGATCCATGTAGAGTAAACCCAACTAGCCCCGATCTGAAAAGTCGTGTACGATCAAATTCAAAAAGAGGCTTTCCTTCAACGCACTGTGCATTAGTGGAAAAAAATGAAGAATCAACAAAAATATATACCAATGAATTTCAGATTTCTTAATTAAAAGACATACCTGAGCAATCCAATCTCCAAGAGAGTAGACAACCCCGCTTATTGCCATTTTGGCTAAAACCGGGTTTGCTTTCAGAGCTTGCTCATAGGCAACCCAATTGTGTTCAGGCACATACCTCAGTATCTCATAAAGTGTCCAACCCTGAGAAATTCAAAGATCAAAGACAACTCATGCATATGCAGCGGTACAGTAACTAAAGAGGAAACTCTGTTTACTGTTACTGGAAAACAACAAGACTAGATTTTTGTCCAGTTTTACAGAAAATACGCCTCTGAAACAGTTTCACCTGGAGCAAACCACTTTCAACCCCATCTCATTCTTAATCATTGAACTATCATTTTTCTTTCCACCAATTGTTTGGTTTTAAGCTTGAAAAAAGTATATCACATGATCACATCACCAGACTTTGTTTCTGGGACAGTTCATTCTACAAATCACAGACTTAGCTATATTTTCACTAGAAATATTTCACATAAAAAAATAGTAATAATAAAAAATAAAAAAATCTTCACTTCCCCCCTCTAACTTGGAATTATAGATAAATTTTCTAAAATTAACACAATTACAAAATTTAAAAACCAGCAACTGGAGGGAATTGGTTTGCTAGCCACAATAGAGGAGCTCATGAAATATTCGCAAAGATTTAGAGACCATTAATTCACATATATCGATTACATTCCTAAAGCAAAAGAACAAAAGTCAGTATTTTAAGATGCTTACATGCCAGTAATCA
Organism: Quillaja saponaria; assembly: GCA_029379385.1. NCBI lineage: Eukaryota > Viridiplantae > Streptophyta > Magnoliopsida > Fabales > Quillajaceae > Quillaja > Quillaja saponaria. The sequence goes on along the minus strand of CM055605.1, from coordinate 3,693,701 downwards.
TGGTCGATTGTGAGCAATTTAGTGACTGCAAAAGTCCCAAATCCCAAAACGATGATTGCATTAATAGTTCTGCTCTTTAGCCTATCAAAATCATCACCCTCTGAAACTGATGAAGAAGGTGAAAGCGGTTCAAATTCATCCAACCCATTAAGCGATAAACGGCTTTCTATGTCCTTTGACCGGTTATCCTTCACCGGAACTACCTCTCGCTCCTCTGTGACCGATCCAATGACCCAATTTCTTTTTCTTCGAGATAGGCTGCAATTCTTTGATGAGAAGCTTTTGCTAAAGAGTTGGGTAGAGGGCACAATCAGAGAGATGTGGAATTTCGGGGATTGTACGAAGGTTGTGAGCCTTGTGGAAGCTGGAGGGAGTTTTTGAGTGCAACAAACGCTGTTCAGAATAGCCATGGGAGGGTCAGGTTGAGACCTGAGAGAAATGAGTTGGGCCTGGGCGGTAACTAATTTTTCCGAATGGAAAATGAGAATTTCAAACTATATTTGATAGCTCCTCTACGTGTTTAGTTTCTGGCACCAATCCATGTTTTGCCGACCTTGTATGAAAGCAAAGACCGGACATAGGTTTTATGATTGGATGAGTTTATCTATTTATTATATCTATATATTTACTCTATGATAAAAAATTGTACATTTTATGGTGTCCTTGGTATTTATTTGATATACCATATGTTAAATTAATAACGAATAGGTTAAGATGACCATGTTTTCCGAGTTTTCTCATGATTATTATGGGTAAGTTTAGATCATTTACGAGTTTAACAATTAATGATTAGTTAAAGTTAAATTTGGATCATTTCATATTACATATGAATCATATTCTAATAATAGTGATTAGTGACATACTAATTTCCTTCAAATGTGGGTTAATGTTGGATTTGGATTCTCTCATATTATACATAAGTAATATTCTAATAATAATGACACACAAATTTTTTTTAAAAGTAAGTTAACGTTAAATTTAAATTCTCTTATATTGTACATGAATTATGTTTCAATAATAATGACAAACTAATTCTCTCTAAAAATATATCAAATTCAAAAATTGATTCAAATTTAAAAATAAGTTTTATTAGATATATAATCAAATTATATCCTTACTAGAATATGAAAAAAATCCACATCCGACTAATGTTAGACTTTTTGCCAAGGACCGATAATGAGAAGAGTGAATTAGTGTTTTTCTTTCCCCTTTCTGTTTCTTAATGTATTTAGGCAACATTTAGGCATAAAAACGTAAGATATAAGGTCCCACCGAGATTTGAACTCGGGTTACTGGATTCAGAGTCCAATGTCCTAACCACTAGACCATGGGACCAACTGATACTAATTTTGACATATAAATTTATAAAATTAAAATAATTCCTTTTGATTTTGGTTATTTTTCCTTGTCTAGGCTCGATTTTCTGGGAATCCAGAGGCCAAAACCCTAATGAGAAGAGCCATATTCAGACCTCCATTGTCTTTCTTAGTGATCCATCATCTTCATCCCACTCCACCTCTACGTACGCATGGCCATGGTGGGTCGACTCGAAAAGCCTCACATTTTGACCCCAGTTTACATTTTAGTTCAAATCCCAGATGTATCTTCACCAACTCTCTTCCTCCTCCCGAATGGATAGAACCTTTCAACGATCTCTCTGATGTAGTTTCGAACCCTAAACAATTAGATCCCTCTCCATGGGTTAGACAAATTATCAATCTTTTGGATGGAGTTGTGAACATGGAAGCTAATTTGGACTCGTACTGCCACAATTTTTTAATCAAGTTGTCACCCAATTTTGTGGCGTATGTATTACGATCCACCGAGCTTCGTAAGCAACCTGATATTGCATTGCGGTTCTTCTTTTGGGCTGGTAAGCAAAAGAGATATGCTCATAATCTTGATTGCTATGTCTCTTTGATAGATGTTTTATTGTTATCGGGTGATTTAAATCGATTTCGAAACGTTTTTATGGAACTAAAACAAAAGGGGTTTTTGATGACTGTTTCAGCATCAAATTCTTTGATTAAGAGTTTTGGTGGTATTGGTTTGGTCGAGGAATTATTATGGGTGTGGCGTCAAATGAAGGAGAATGGCATTGAGCCGAGTTTGTACACTTTCAATTTTTTAATAAATGGGTTGGCTAACTCGATGCTTATTGAATCAGCTGAACGGGTTTTTGAAGTCATGGAAAATGGGAAAATCCAACCGGATATTGTCACATACAATACTATGATTAAAGGGTATTGTAAGGCTGGGAAAACCCAGAAAGCTTTTGAGAAATTTCGAGCCATGGAAAGTAGAAATGTGGAACCTGATAAAATTACGTATATGACTTTGATGCAGGCTTGTTATTCTGAAGAGGATTTTGATTGTTGTTTGGGTCTTTACCAGGAAATGGAAGAAAAGAGATTGGAAATTCCCCCTCATGCTTATAGTTTAGTAATTGGTGGCCTTTGTAGAGGGGGGTAAATGCGCGGAAGGATATACTGTATTCGGAAATATGATTCGAAAAGGTTGTAAAGCTAACAAGGCTATTTATACTTCTCTGATTGATGCATATGCTAAATGTGGAAACATGGAGGAGGCAATAAGGCTCTTTGAGAGGATGAAAAATGATGGAATTGTGCCAGATGAGGTTACTTATGGAGTTATTGTTAATGGATTATGTAAGAGTGGGAGATTGGATGAAGCCCTGCATTATTTTGGGTTTTGTAGAGGCAATGGGATAACAGTTAATGCTATGTTCTACTCTAGTCTTATTGATGGTCTTGGCAAGTCTGGGAAAGTAGACGAAGCAGAAAAACTCTTCGAAGAGATGGCTCAGAAGGGGTGCCCTCGGGACTCTTACTGCTATAACGCCCTTATTGATGCCCTATGTAAGTTTGGGAAGACTCATGAAGCATTAGCCCTCTTTAAGAGGATGGAATTTGAAGGTTGTGATCCAACAGTTTATACATACACAATACTTATTAGTGGACTCTTCAATGAGCATAGAAATGAGGATGCACTTAAACTGTGGGATGTAATGATTGATAAGGGTATAACACCAACTGCAGCCTCTTTTAGGGCTCTTTCAATTGGACTTTGTCTTTCAGGCAAGGTAGCCAGGGCTTGTAAGATTTTGGATGATCTAGCACCCATGGGTGTTATTCCTGAGACAGCTTATGAAGATATGATTAATGTACTGTGCAAAGCAGGGCGTATCAAGGAAGCGTGCAAGTTGGCTGATGGAATTGTGGATAGGGGTAGGGAAATACCGGGAAAGATTCGTACTTTGCTAATTAATGCCTTGAGGAAAGCTGGTAATGCAGATTTGGCTATAAAGTTGATGCACAGCAAGATTGGTATAGGTTATGACAGAATGGGTAGCATTAAGCGGCGGGTGAAGTTCCAAATCCTGCTAGGCATTTGATTTATGGGATAAACTTTTGGGTTCTGGAATTGCTATATGAACAAACCCAATAAGAACCTGTCTAAAGGGAAAGCCCTTGGATGTGCAATTGTCATTTAGTTTGAATGAGGCATTGCTATTTTCAGTGACATGATTCTTGGGCAATCATTGTTTGGCAGTTCATCTGTCTTTGACAAGCATGTTTTGTGATTCGCGTCCTCTGATTGTATAATAGTTGAAGAAAATTATTTGTCACTGCCAATTGCATTAGAGCTTTCTCTTTCAATAGTCCATAGGCTACCGTGCAAGGGATGTGAAGAGGATCATCATACAAGGGTATCTTCGAGCAATATGTATATTTATATTTATATCATCATAAAAGAGGAAAGACTCGTGATTTCTTCTTCTTTTTATTCTACGGTCCCTCTATGTATATATATGTATATATTTTTGTTATTAATTAAAATATATATATATATATATTTTTAAAAAGACGAGGCTAGTATATGTTAAATAAGGAAAGAAAATTAAAACCAAAACCAAAAACAAAATATTGGAAAGAAAACATGGCATTGAGTGAAACCGAAAATTTTGTCAGATGTGCAATTGATGGGCTTTATAATGTAAATTTACGACCCACAAATAATCTCCTGTCAAAATCTCCTGGACCGCACCATGCGAAACTAAAATAATGAAAAATAAATAAAAGTAATAGAAGTCCTATATAACTCTTTAAATGATCAAAAAAAAAAAAAAAAAAAATCATGTAATTCTTTTTCAAGTTCAATAAGTTTGACTATTAAACTATTCTTTCATTGTTAGTTGCTCCATAAACAATTGCATTCTAATAAAGGGATTTAAATTGTCTCGTGTTATTGCCAGAACATGAGAATGTCATGTAAGAAAGAGATTGGACAATTTAAAATCCAAATTCCCAAAATAGATATGGACGGTGTGTGGTTAATTACTGGTCAATCTAATATCAGTTATGAAATTGGAATGGAACCAAAGTTACTATGACAATGAATGACATCAAGTAATTCTTAGCCACCAAACAGGACAAAAAAAAAGGGAAAGGAATGACAGCAAATCCATACAGTATCATTTTCAAACAGTGGCTCATAATTTGGAGGGAAGGATTTCTTCTGTCTGGGCTTGCTGGTTTGGTCCCCTGCCCATTACAGTTCGGTGTCATTACATTAAGAGAATCTCTCTCTCCCACTCCTCTTGAAATGATCACACAATTTCTTGTGGTGTATACACTATCGTACCATTCTTGAATTTTGAAGGAGCTTCTGCAAAATTAATTAAAATTGGTTCCTTGAGATTTTCAGTACGGGACAAAGACAAACCTCTAGATAGATAAATATCTATTTCAATCAGTGGGCTCCCTTTAGTTCTTCTCTTAAATGTCAGAGAGAGATATATAGAGTCCTTCTTCTTTCTAAGACTTATTTCAGCCCCAAAAAGAAAAATGTCTTTAATGGAATTAGCAGTTGTGAGTACTAATATTAAGCATAGCAGCAATGGCAACAATGACTTTGACATCATTAGCTGGTTTGAGGAGGTCTCTGAGAATGCCGGTTCGATTCAAACTCAGACGTTACGCCAGATTCTTGAGCTAAATTATGGTGTGGAATATCTCCAGAAATGGTTGGGAGACTTCAATATCAAAGAGATGGATGCATGTGCATTGGAATCCCTTTTCACCTCTTTGGTACCCCTTACTTCACATGCAGATTTAGAGCCTTATATCCAAAGGATTGCAGATGGGGACACAGGTCCTATACTCACTCAACAACCCATAACAACTCTTTCACTAAGGTAGCTAGCTAGGCACCAACTTCAACTTTAACCTTATATAAATGTCTCTCATCTTGTTATTCTCTGATTTTCTAGGGTACTTCATGGTTTTTCTATCTATATTTGTTGATTTTGCTACAAAGATAACCAAATAATTTTCCATGTGATAGTAAACATGTCAGTCTTTTCATGGTAACAAGACAATTGAATATACAAATAAATAATCTGAATGAAAACACCAAGAAATTTTTTTGTTTAGATTTCTCATTTATATTTGTATTTCTTGTGTTGCAGTTCTGGAACCACAGAGGGAAGACAGAAGTTTGTACCCTTTACTGACCATAGCGCACAGACCACCCTTCAAATTTTTAGGCTAGCAGCAGCCTACAGATCAAGGTTCAAGTCCAAATCCATCCGCTCTTTTTTTCACCCATGGCAACCCCAGACCAAGTTTATTATAGATAATCATGTTTGAAAGTATTATTAGCTTTTTTATGGCCTTTTTTTTTTCCTTGCAGGGTTTATCCAATAAGGGAAGGAAGGAGGATTCTTGAATTCATATACAGCAGTAAACAGTACAAAACTAAAGGAGGGTTAATAGCAGGAACAGCCACAACACACTACTATGCAAGTGAAGAATTCAAAATCAAACAGGAAAAGACAAAATCATTTACTTGTAGCCCAGAGGAAGTAATTTCAGGTGGGGACTATAAACAATCTACATACTGCCATCTCCTGCTGGGCCTCTTTTTATATGAGCAAGTAGAATTTATAGCCTCAACCTTTGCCTATAGCATAGTTCAAGCATTTAGAACTTTTGAAGAGCTCTGGGAAGACATCTGTAATGATATTAAAGAAGGCACTCTGAGTAGAAGAATCAAATTACCAAAAATGAGAAAGGCTGTGTTGGATATAATTTCTCCAAATCCTTGTTTAGCTTCAAAAATAGAAGCTGCTTGCCAGGAGTTACAAAGTTTGGATTGGTTCGGATTGATTCCTAAGCTTTGGCCAAATGCCAAGTATGTGTATTCTATAATGACAGGGTCAATGCAACCATACTTGAAAAAATTAAGGCATTATGCTAAAGGATTGCCCTTGGTAAGCGCCGACTATGGTTCAACTGAGAGCTGGATTGGGGTGAACTTGGATCCTACTTTACCTCCAGAGAATGTGAGATTTTCTGTAATACCCACTTTCTCTTACTTTGAGTTCATATCACTTTATTGGCAGAAACAAGATTGCAGCTCAGTCATTGATGATTTCATGGAAGATGATCCTATCCCACTTTCTCAAGTCAAAGTTGGACTAGAGTATGAGCTTGTCCTCACAACTTTCACTGGTAATTATTCAACATCTATTTGCTATTTCTTTCCTTACAGATTCTTACTTTTGAACATCAACTAGTACCAAATGTTCTCCTCTATTACTAAGGACCTAGTTCAAATTCTATCATTTGCTAAAAAAGAAAAAAATGCCGTTAACTAAAACATCAGTTGAACATAACTAGCTCTATGATCAGAGAAGTATTTGCTATTTGAACTGTCTCGGAATCACCCTATCATGGATAATATTATTATAGAGCATTGGTCTGGAAAAAGTCTGTCTGCGCATACTTTCTATAATTTCTTAAAGACTCAACGTCTACTAATTGCAGGCTAAAAAAAATCATGGAAAATCTAATCTCTTTTCTATAGTGGGTCCAGTGATACTGAAAACGTGGATATATGTTTCAAACACTGTTTTATAGGCATGTTACTTGTTGCTAAATAGTAATAAGTTTTATAAGTTTTATGTGGCCAGAGTTGATGGTATATGTTCTTGTCGTTTTACTTTACTCTAATAAGAATCTAAGAATACCCTGTCCTGTAACTACTAAACGGTCTATTTGCGATTGAAAAGTAAATATGCTACTTCCTTTCAGGACTATATAGGTACAGATTAGGGGATGTGGTGGAAGTGGCTGGTTTTCACAATGGGACCCCAAAATTGAACTTCAAATGCAGAAGAAAGCTAATTCTAACAATAAACATAGACAAAAATACAGAGAAGGACCTTCAGTTAGTGGTGGAGAGTGGGACACAGCTCCTAAACAAGGCGAAAGCTGAGCTTGTAGATTTTACTAGCCAGGCAGACATAACAGACCAACCGGGACATTACATTATTTACTGGGAGATCAAAGGGGAGGTAGAGGATAAGGTTCTTTGTGAGTGTTGCAGAGAAATGGATGCATCTTTTGTTGATCATGGGTATGTTGTCTCTAGGAGAACCAATTCAATAGGTCCTCTAGAGCTTTGCATTGTGGAAAGAGGAACTTTCAATAAGATTTTGGATGACTTCATTGCCAATGGAGGTGCCCTGAGCCAATTCAAGACTCCTAGATGCACTAGCAACCGGGTCCTATTGAGAATTCTCAATGCATGCACCGCTAAAAGGTTCTTTAGCACTGCTTATGGTTGACAAGAAGAATATTTACATTTTTGTTTGATGGGATTGGGATACCTCAAATTAAAATGACAGGTTGTTTAACCCATGATCAACAATGCTTTTTTGGTCTGTAACCACAATAAAGTTGCTTCAAATTTTTGTTGGGATTTTCTTATTTGAAGCTTGAAAGAGTGAAATGGTGTGAATGTTCAGACCAGAAAAAGATAATGAATTCTTTGAGACACCACAATTCAAACCAGAGTCCATTACTGATTTATAAGCAGGTACCAAACCTGAATTCCCCATAACAAAGGAGGGAAAGGAAAGAAAAATAACAAACCTGTGATTTGTAAAACAGTGGAGAAGCGGCTGCATTAGTGCAAATGATGGAATGATCCTGACTCTGAGCCTCTCATTTTTTAAATTAATTTGTGTCCCACGTGAACTGCATGTACAAAACTTAGAGAAATACTAAGAACAGTCGCATGTGTAACACCCGCACGGACCAAATTGTCCAATTGCAGTGTGCATAACAGGCTGCTATATGGAACTTGTTGACAAACTTCTTAGTACATTCGTGTATGCATGCACTGAGCTATTGAATTCAGCATCAGTACTTGGCCTATAAATCGTGTATAGTGGAATGCTTTTGCATTGCATAGAGATCAATTTAGAGTTTAGTCTTTTAGAAAATAGCATACACACAAAATCATAATCTTATGCTAACTTTCACTTAATAATACTACAGAAATTAAAATGAAGCTAAAGGAAAAGTGGACCTCAAAAGAAATATTGTCCTAGCCGGCTCCAAACTGCATTGCTAATTTTCTTCTAGCATTGCTAATTTTATTCTAACTGCATTAGACTATGTTCTAGCAAAGCAAACAAACATCCTTTCAATAAAAAATTTAGAATCCCCACCATATATTTTCTTGCAAGAAACCCATTAATCAGTCAATGATTCTAGATAGATTTGAATCTCTTGGTATGATTTTATAGCACTCTTTCTTGTATTTCACCATAAATATCAAACTCTCCTATCATATGCCAAACAAGAAATTATCTTAGATTTCACCTCCAAGATAGATCCAAATGCCCACTTCTAATTGCTCTCACCAAACAAACATAGTCGATGCTACCAAATTAGGCTCCCCTAGTTTTGTCCGGCTACTTCCTTCTCTATATATCTTCATCTCTTCCCCACTAACCAATTCCCCCACTCACAAAACTCAAAGGCCTCACATTTTAAGTCCAATCTATGGGTTCTTCGTCTCATTTCTCACACCAGAACAACAACTCTTCCAGAAATTTTAGAATTTATGCTTCGTTTTGCTCCAAGAATCCATCACTTAACACAAACAAATCTAACTGGATAGAGTGTTACAATCCCTCAAACAATGCTTGGCACCGAGTTAGTATGATTACGGGATTAACCCAAAACCAAGTCCTAAAAGGGTTTTCCATGGTTGCCATTGATGGCTCAATTTTCGTAATCGGTGGAAGGCTTTGCCATAAGGTTGTTGGTCATGACTCTGCAGATGATATTGTTGAAGTTGGCATTGATGTGTTGTCAAATGTACTGCGTTATGATGTTCACAGTGATGTTTGGTCTAAATGTGCACCACTAAGCACACCACGTTTTGATTTTGCTTACACTGTGTATGACAACAGGATTTATGTAGCTGGAGGAAAATGCACATTGGCTAGCACCAAGGGTGTGTCATCTGCTGAGTTTTATGATCCTGCACTTGACGAGTGGAAACCATTGCCTAATATGAGAGTTTTGAGGTACAAATGCGTAGGTGTGACATGGCAAGGGAAAATCCACGTGGTTGGTGGGTTTGCCGGGATGGGAGACTCATGGTACACCTTGGAGCGAAGCTCGGCTGAGGTGTATGACTCGGAACATGCCAAGTGGGATTTACACGTGGGTATGTGGCAACTCGACGTTCCACCTAATCAAATTGTAGCAGTTGATGGCAAGCTTTTTAGCTCAGGGGATTGTCTTAAGTCATGGAAGGGTCATATTGAGGCTTATGATGAGAAGCTTAACATATGGAATGTGGTTGATGGGTCATATTTACAAACACTATCCTCTACTATTTCCACGTCGGATGAAAATTGGCCACCTATGCAACAGCTTTACCTTACGATGGCATCGGTTGGGAACCACTTATACTTCTTGTCAGGGTATAGAATGCCAGGTGAGATACCAAGATGTATGTCAGTTGTCCATGTGTTTGACACATCAGCAAATGGAGAAGGTTGGAGGAGCTTTGAGCCCATGGAGGAGAACATGGAAAAGGAATTGTGCAGCCATTGCTGCATTGTAAGCTATTAAATTTAATGGACTACCACTTTTACATTATTTTGTAAACACATTTTTGAATAGAAAATCCTCTTATTCTACTCTCCTAGTACTCAAAGAGAATAGTATTGTTAAATAATTTTCTTGATAGGAACTGATTTCCATCAGATAATTTGATGCTTACACACAAATATATAGAAGACTCCTACATGCAATAAATGGTATAAGTGAACCTTACATGAGTATCACATTATATGAGCGACTTTAATATTGTTCTGCAACAACATTAAAAGAAAAAACATAATATTTTATGTGAAAAATTCCACTAATTAAAAGAACTGCATGCACTTAAAAACATAAATATTTTATGTAAAAAATTCCAAATATAAAAGTAAAATTGCAGGTATAAGCGATAAAGAAAACCTCAATTTCTTCTATTTATATTATGCGGGCACACCTAAATCTAATGGGCCATATTCTAATAATACCAAAATTTAACCCTAACGGACTTCATTAATATTAAAAATTTAAATTCCTTCAAAAAATTGTGGAAAATAAAATATTTAGTTTTTGTTAATTTTAGTGTGAATGACATGTTTTAATTGGATTGAAAAAGAAAATTGTAAGTTGATACACTACTTGATTGGAAAAAAAAAATTAAAAGTTTTATATGAGCACGACCAGTTATAAGCATAACAAATTGTTGCGTGGCACGTAGTTAACGAAAATCAAAAGCGTTGAGTTGGACACATGTTGAACTGTATTTACCTCGTGTGGACCATGGCCTGTGAAATCTTGGATGCAGATATCATGTGTCGAGGGAAAAATGTCGATGTAGGACCACATCACAGATCCAGAACCGGAGTTTGGACAATTAAAATTTATGCTAAATTATTTGAAGGTATTTATTTTGTGACTTTTATTTTTAAAGGGATATAAAAGTAAAAAGGTTAAAAAGAAGAAAAACTTATAAAAAAAAATAAGTTACTATTAATTTCAAAATAGATTTTGTGAAAAGTCTAATTTCAAAAATAAGACAAAAAATTCATCACATAAGATTATTTTTATATTTCAATAGACGGTAAATGAGATTGTATCTAAAACTTTAGAGGAGAGGTTGGAAAAGAGGAGAAGATTTAATTCATGTTGGTCAAAATCAAAATATGTTAAATTCGATTTTACAAATTAAACTAACGATTAGTTGATATAAAAGATATAGTGCATTTCCAATTATGTACAAAGTCATTCTTATAAGGAAACAAAGATGCAACTTAGTTTTGATTAAAAATTAGCAAACAAGAAGAATTATGTTTATGATTAAAAATAACAACTATATTACTCTTAGCATTATAACTAGACTCTAGTAATATTTTGATCGAGCAAGCACATAAAAACTATGGTTAGATAGTGTTATTCTCTAGCCTAATTGGACCTTATTTGTGTTTTATTTATTTATTATTATTAAAAAAAAAAAGTCATTATATTTGGAGCTACATAATAGTAATAGTTTATCGATTTTTTTCCATAAATATCATTCATAATCTTATATTATGTTATTTTTTACTTAGAAAATAAACTCAACCTAATGGTCAAGTGATATACAAGTCAGCTTATATGTATTTTAACGAATTTATTTTTCTAACTAGGCTATATAGATAATTCACGTCGAATTATAAAATTTTATTTTTTTGACCTTTTCGAGATTGACTTCATTACTATTTTAGTTAGGATTGTCTCAATTTTTAAATTAGTCAATCAATTTTATCTTATAGGATTTAAAATTTTTTAATTAGTTATTTTTTTCATTCTCATGTTATACATAAATAAATTAATAAATAATTATTGATAAAATGATCAAAAAAAATGTACAAGATATAAATATAACTTATTACATTATTATTTTTATATCAAGTATGGTTAGTTTGTTAAATTATAACATATAAATAGAAAAATGATACTTGACTTAGAAATTATGTATCTGTCAAAAAATGGATTGAATTTTTAAAATTTTTTTTTTTTGAAAAGGCCGAGCTAAAGGAATGATAGAATTTTGATTACTGAATCAGTAGTTAAGCCTTTGAAATTCGAAATCACAAAATTAATAAATTAAGCAAATATATTAAGAATTGAAGACAGATATGCAACCAAATAAACCTCCTATCCGGTCCCCGCCCGCAGGCCCATAGAGTTACAGACTCCTCACACCACAGTTTCCCTTCCTTCTCCAGTCATCTCACTCGCGCTAATCTTTTTGTCTTATACACGTTATTTTATTTGTAGAAAAGACAGGGCATTGGAAGCAACCCCATTAGCATCATGCACAAAGGCCCTGAGAAAAAGACCAGCCTTATACAGTTCTCATTTCCTCTTGACAATTTCTCTCTCCACAAGCTTTACCAGCAAAGCTGCCAAGATCATCGCCTTCAGTAAAATTACTACTTTAGCTTTTCTCTTATAGAAGAAAAGGACCAAGTTGGTTTCTCTTTCTTTCATTAACATTCTATTTTACTGTATTGGCTTAATTTTGTTATGAGTGAAGGAAAGGAAGATCAAGTACTCCTGCAAAATTTAGACTTTAATGGGTGCTGAGGGTAACTGGGGCATAGTGTCACCGCCAACGGTGGCTCCTTTAATTTCACAAAGGGAAGAGCATTGGGGGCATTTTGAAGATTCTGTCAATGCGGTGTCTTTTGGGTTCGTTGCAACTGCAATCCTCATTACAATGTTCCTTGTTATGGCTATCTTTGAGAGGTTTCTCTGGCCCAGAGCAACTCAGTCTGGTGGTCGGAATCCGATCGATCTTGAGGCCCAGATGGTATTCGGTGGAAAGATTGGGTACCCATCTCCCAAAGTAGGTCCTCTCTTTCTCTCTGTATATAATTATTGATATCTTTCCCTTCTTTGGTTTTACAGCTAATGCAATTGAGTATACTTGCCAACATGAATGTGACTGTTCTTTTACTTTCTTCTGGTATGCAATTATAGGCAATTACTATGTTATGAGTTATGACTAATTATTTTGCCATTAGAAAGCATGAATCTGAATAAATTCCATTGTTTATTGTTCTTCTCAATTCATAAATTATAATGAATGTGGTAACATATTACCCAATACTTTTTTTTTTGTTATATGGGAAAAGCAAGGAACAATGAAAAGAGACCACAATATTGGTACTCCCCTTCCCAAGGGATGTCCATGCTGGGTTGTTGACTTGTTGTCTTGCTCTTGCTTGTTAGATGATAAAATATTGATGCATTAATTTCAAGCTAAGGTAGGAATTGGTTCAAGTGATAAAGCTTTTAACTTTGTCTTAGGTTTCTTGTTCAAATCCTGTTTCATCAAGTCAAGGAATGGAAGAAGCTAACAATTTGGAAATTGACAGGAGAGGCTGGTAATAAAGTAATCTTAATACTCTTTGTACCAATAAAAAGTGATATTAGTACTCTGATGATTAAATCAGTTGATCATCTCAACATGTGGGGGTTTAGCTATTTGAAGGTTAGTGGATTAATCTCATTGGATCAACTAAAAAATTCATACTTCTTGGAAGATGCTTAATTAGGATGGTTCTGAGTTTCTGTAGTGGACCTGCATTATGTACTATTGGCCTATCACACTCTAATTAATATAAAATTAAAACGGCACTCTAACGGAACCCTATTTGATTATCAAGACTTTGGAATCATAATACACATTTTTTTAAGATTACCACTTTATATTATATAAATTATAATGCTTATAATTGCATACCACCATTCATATAATGCTATTTCTTATGGTCAACCTAGGAAGGATTTAACAGTAGTGCTCACTTGTTTACATATTAACCATAACTGCAAAATTTAATAACCTTTTCATGTTGAAAATCTTGTCTAGAAAACCTTGAACCAGTCCTGTTGTGGTTCAGATAGTTGCACATGAAAAGTATATCTGAAATAGTTATCTGTAATTTTATAACCAACGTTCCTACCTTGATTTTGCATTCTTATTAAGGGAGACACTGTCCATCCATTCTATTTTGTTAAGGTAAATGGGATCACTATCTGTCAGTATCATGTGTATTGTCTCTAGTATTAATCAAACAGACCAACAAGAAATTGTACCAAACTAACTAAATTTAAATCAATCTTGGTGCTATTCATTTTTATCAACAATTTTTTGGAGGATGTTGTTGATTGATTAGCCAGATTCATTTTATAATTGTTATGCATCAGACAATTGACCTATGATGGATCCAGGATTTTTGCTCTTTTTAGGACAGGATCCCACAACGTATGCTTTGCAGATAAAAATGAAGGGCTATTTCTAAACATAATCACATGCTAGGCTGCTTTGTCTAGGACAAAAGATTATATATTTTGAATTGTGTGAGACTACTTCATGTAATACAAGCACATATCACCTTCTCTTGTCTAGCATTTTCACAAGCATAAACAAAGTTTTCTTACTAAATGTTCACAATGAGACCAGGTATTAAGAAACCGTTAGATTAAGGGAAGCGTTATGAGAGCTTCAGAAAGATTATTACAGTATCAGCCCATCAGGCATATAATACCTTCAGAACAGGTATTTTTATATCTACCTTAGTTTATCTACTCCCTGTTCTTGTATGTCAGGAGAGGATAAAGTAGTCCTCGGGTCCATTGTTAGACAGATAATATTAGCTGCTTTTCTATTTGACGCGCTCTTACTGTTGGATTGGTTCATACTTCATACTTAGTTTCCTCATTTTATTTTTTTATTTCCAAGGTACTACCTTAGTAATTAGTCTGTGTGCTCATGTTGTTAATGTATTTGACATGTTTAATTCGTGCAGGTAACAGTTTACGGCAGAGGTGTATCAGTTTTGATGCCAGGTGAGGAATTTCCTACCTTCATTGCACAGCCTGCTCCTGCACCGTGTCCTCCAGAGCCCATCTCAAGGCCTCTTCATCACTATCCGTGCGTCGCTCCAAATTGACCTTCATTCTCCATGCCATTGCTGCTGGAACAAGTCTAACGTTATGCTTTTCCCCTATAGACTCTCATTTTAGATAGATCTGAATGATATTCCTTCAATATCAGTGTATGATTCTGTAAATATTAGCATATTAACTTTAAGTTGCAACCGGACACAATTCAGAAATTTTATTTGTCTTCAGATAATCAATGAACACCAGGTAGAGTTCGCTATTTGGAAGACTTCCCTCACCCTCCTGGAAAAGAAACGAAAGACTTCCTTTTGTACTGAATTGTTATGTATGCTTGTTTGCTTGAAAGATGCCTTGAATAATGAACAGTACATACCATGCCTTCCATGCAGCCAGGCTAAATTACTACAATTTTCAATATTTTTATTGAAAATATACCCGTGCTTTTCCTTTATTTTCAAACACTCTCATAAACCATGACTTTAGCATAATCAAAGTATCAAACTATTGAAATATGGTTATCTTTCAATCAAATATGGTTTTTGTAAGGAAAAAGTTATGTGCGCTTTGAAGACAGAGCTGGGTGTGATGGTCAAATAACCTAGAATGATTTTAAGCATATAAGGTAAGTAATATTTTTTTTTTTTTTTTGGTTATACCCATTTTAGGAGGCCGCCGATTGTATATTAGAATGATTTTGAGCATATAAGGATAGCATTTCTTCCTTGACGTGAAATGTGGGTCTGTGACACTTGGCAACATAATTTTATGTACTAGTAATCAGTAAGTGTTACAAACTAAAACTAAGATAGTAGATTTCAAGGATTTTTGGACACAAAAGTCTAATTTTTAATTTTTTAGACAATATGGTAGGATTTGTAGTTAAATAATTACAATAGGATAATTTTAGAAATCAAATTTTTGAAAATTCGATTATTGGCTCCGCGTTACCAGCCCACTTGGCCATCACCACATGCTCACACTCACAGGCCCACTCTTGTAAGAATTGGAAACGTTGAACAACAATATGAAATCAGATTTTCAAAATTGGGTTTCATATGCAAACACGGCCCCACCTCACCCTGCCAAAGCACCATACATTTAAATAAAATAGAACATTTAAAGTAAAAAATATAATAAAGGAAAAATTGAACATATCAGACATAAATAAAAAAATATATCATACACTATAAATTTAAAAACTACAAAAACCAAAAAAAAAGAGCAGACACGAAAAATAAAAATATTAACACGGAAAGGAAAAATATTAAACACTTAAATGTTAAAAAACCAGCATGGGAAAAGGGAAAGAGAGAGACACGAGAAGAACAAAGATAAGACATTATAAATTTAAAAATTATTATACATTTAAAAAATTAAAATATCATATACTATAAATTTAAAAATTATCATAAATTTTTTAATTTAAAATTATCATACATTTAAAAATTATTATACACTTTAAATTTAAAATTTATCATACATTAAAATTTTTTAAAATATCATACACTTTAAATTTAAAAAATATCATGAATTTTAAAATATCATATACTATAAATTTTAAAAAATATCATAAACTCTAAATATAAAAAATAGTACACGCGAAAATGAAAAAAACGAGCAGAGACGAGAAAGGGAAAAAGGGAGACACGGGAAAGGCAAAAGGGAGGGGCCAGGGGAAAAGGGAAAGAGAGCAGACACGAGGAAGGGAAAAAAGGAGGAGACAGGGGAAAAGGGACAAAGAGCAGACACGAGAAAGGGAAAAAGGAGCAGAAAGGGGGAAAGGGAAAAGGGAAAAACGGAGACACGGGAAAGGGAAAAAGGGAGCAGAGAGGAAAATAAAAAAATATCATATACTAAAAATTTAAAAAATATCATACATTTTAAATTAAAAAAATATCATGAATTTTAAAATATTAAAATATTAAAATGTATAATATTTTTTTTATTATAGTATATGATATGTTAAAATTGTGAAATTTATGATATTTTTTTAATTTAAAATGTATGGCATGTCGGCAGCTCGTGAGGTGAGGTTATACTGTAGTCTGAAATAGGATTTTTAAAATCTGGTTTCAGTTTCCCGCTCAATTTCAGTTTTTTGTAAAGTGAGCCTGTGGGCGTTTGGTGATAGGTCTGTGACCAGGTGACGTGAAACCAAAAATTGAATTCTTAAAATTATCTCATTTTAGCTATTTAAGTACAAGTTTTATCATATTGTCCACAAAAATTTATAAATTAGACTCTTGTGTCCAAAAATCCAGGATTTCAAGCTCATTTATTTTCGGTAGTTGAATTGAATCTTCATGGTATCCAACAGCAAGTAATGCTGTATCAGGAAGTTTCTGGCCAACTGCTTGTATCATCAGAGGAAGTTGCTCGACTACTTTATTTTCTTTGTGCTTAGTCTGCACCTTTTCTTTTGCTCTTTAGCCCCACAAACAAAAGCCCTTGCATAAAATACAGGATAAATTGACAATCTAGGAACACACACCAAGAAGAAGGAAGTCTCTTTCCCATCCCAAAAAAAAAAGAAGGAAGATGCCAAGTTTCCAGGACCATTTCCTCTAAATTTCCAGGACCATTTCCATTGCTTTGTGCATATCATCAAAAATTCAGAATCTCTAAAAATTTAAATGTAAGTCAGTAAGTGATGCAAAAGTTTTAAATTTTTTTGAAGTACAAAAACTTAAAAATGGAGCCCTGTAAACCTACAGAAAAATAAAGCATTCCAAAGACACATTTGGGTTTTCAAGGGACTCGTTAGGCTGCTGCGAAACGTTGTCGTTCTGCTCATTCACATTCTTGTTTCCACCACTATCCATTCCCTCTGCCGGTGTCCGACAGGCTCTTCTTGTCGTTTTGATTGGACTCCTACCTATCCCTTCCTTTCTCACTCCACCAACCGTCCTGGTAGCCGGTGACCTTGACCGTCTGACGGAACCCTCGCCGGTATCGCGCCGTATTGAGGCGGAACCCATGTTTAATTTCCTAGTCGTCACCTGCCCAGCTGATTCCCTCCCACGAACTGACCTCGTATCCACTTGGTTCTTCCTCTCAGGCGAAGGCTCTGCTCTTCTAGCCGGAGATTTGGCTTTTCTCTCTCTTCCGCTGGAAACTTCGACTTTGTACGGACGCTTTCTGTTTACCTTGGCTGGAGATCGATTTAATCTTTGACCCACTTCTCTACAGCTTCGTTTACTGGTTGCTTCATCTTCTTTCTTCTCTGTAATGGTAGCAGTAGTAGCAGTTGTAGCAGTTGAAAAGCTCTCACTCATACTGAAAACCTCTGAAACTTGAGACACCTCACAGACCTCCTCTGTGCTGTTAAACAAACCGACCTTTGCTTCAAATTTCTCAGCTTGAAGCTGAATCACAGGAATCTGATCAAATTTCCCAATTTGAAGCTGCATCCCTTTCCCGGGCATCAGTTCATGTTTCTCAACTTGAAGCGGAGCCTCAGGCATCTGTCCAAATTTCTCAGCTTGAAGCTGAATGACAGGCATCTGGGTCTTTCTCTCTTCCACTGGCATTGAAATGTGAGAATTTTTGGTAATGGGTGTTTCCGAGAGTACCTCTTTCACAGTTTCCTCATCCATTGGTGGTGGAGCTCTGCTGTCCATCTCACTGGTAGTGTCTGATTCTGGCAGGCAGGGTTTCAACGGGAATTGCTGGTGTTTCGGGCCATTTCGGGTATTTGGGTCATGCTCTGGAGCTTTGGTGGTGCTAAAGCAGCAACCCATTTTGATTGAATGCAAGTATTTTAGGAGATAGTAGAAAATGTGTGTGTGGTTGAGGAGGGAGTGTTGGAAATTACATTGGTGGGTTTGAGAATTTTAAAATCTAACGGCTCTGAAAATGCATCCGTTGGTTTGCTGACTTGTTTAAGAGTTCAATTGGAAGAAGATTCTGACTTGGCAACAGAAAATGTGGGTTGGGACGTGATAGAGAGGGAGACTTCTCTATCTAGCAGAGCTATTGATGAAGGGGGTAAAGTGCATATTACTGTCTCGCGTATATAAAGAGCATCTATTAAGTTAAAAAGAAACAAAAAAAAAACATTTTTATGCTACAAAAATATTTCAATTTTTGAACGAAAAAGCTTCTGTTCTAGTTCAAAATGAAATGCATCTTTTGCGTGGTCCAATGTCAAGCACGGGTAAGGAAAGGGAAGAAAGTGACCTAGGGGTGTGCAAAAAAATCACAACCATGCTGAACCTGATTCAACCCACCCGAGTCCAAACGAAATGGATGACCCATCAAAAATTAATTTTATGTGTAGATAATTCTTTGTTTTCAATTCTAAGTTGGGTTGGGTGACTAGATTGAAATTTTTTAAATTCGATTACACCCAACTCACCAGATATTATGTTTGAATATTTATTAAATTATTTTATATATATAAATACTAAATATAAAAATAAAATATTACTATGTAAATATAAGATTTTATATTATTATTAAATATAATATTGTTTAATCTCTTAATTTTATTTATAATGTTAAATATTTTTAATTTATGTTGATTTAGTTAGAAAATTATAACTTAATATTATTTTTATTACTTCAAATTTTGATTTTTAACTCACTTGATCCGCCTAACCCACCCGACTTTTATAACAGGTAAAAATTTTTATCACCCAACTTTTAAAATTGGGTAAAATTTGTAGTCACTTAAATTAGTTAGGTTGAGTGACATTTTTTATTTTCACCTAGAGTGACTCGTCCAATTGCACACCCCTACAAGAAACCACCAAATTGGATAGGATCATCAGTTGCATTCTTTATGATCAAGAGTTAAGACCACTATCCCAGTAAGATCTGATCAACCTAACATTAAATGGTACTATGATACTAGCACAACCACTGTAAAAAGAGTATGAATCACAGACATCTGCATCACCGTTTCAATTTCTTATTAGAATAACCAATGGCCAGTGGCGCAATCAAAGTCCAAAATTTCTAGACATACTAATGGACTTCATTATTTTGATTGCTTGAGGAATGTAACCCCAAAAACTACAAGCTCCAATCCTACATGTTGTTGAGGGGGGATTTGGATCCTCTCCGGTACCGAATAGGGTCGGGGACTTGGATCCTCTTTGGTACCGAAGAGGTTCTTGCTCGGAGGAAGAAGAAATAAGTATATCTAATTAAATTACAATTTTGTCTCATCTCCCTTTGTCTGCATCTCTCCGATAAGATCCTCTCCTGATCAGTAGAGGGAAAACTCCCCCCAGGCTGGCATCACTTGAAAAGCCATAAGAGAGCCATCACCTGGACTGCGTCAGCAGAACTACCTACTTATGACATAGCATTGCCATCGAGTAGATCCAAACACACAATATTTAGGAATTTGTCAATGAGATTGGAATCAAGGGACCATTAGAAATACCATTGGATTGCATGTCATGGAAAGGAAAAATAGAACCGGACTAACAGCACAAATGCTCGAAAGACATCATTGACGAAGAGCTGAAGAGCAAAGCTTTCATCAACTTCAGGAGGATATACATGCGACATAGACTACAGACTGTCAATGTCAAGGTCAAGGTCAAGGTCAAGCATGCTTCCAAGGGAATGGAATATTTAATGCATAATGAACACAATCAATCCACTCGTAGTTGATAGTTTTGATAAAAAAAAAACCTGAATGAACTCCAAGTCATTCATCTCATTACTGAAAAAATTACATAAATGTATCCGGAGCTTCAAATAAGCTTCAGCCCTTTTCTTACATATATTACATGTAAAGAAAATAAGGAAAGAATAATCATCATGCAACAGAAACCTTTGAAGGAGATGCAGCACGATCTGACTCTATCATGGACTTGATATAGAATTCACCAGCTTTGTATGATGACCTCACCATAGGGCCAGAAGCAACATATCGGAAGCCCTATAATATCCAACAGATGCAATTAATCAATTATTTGTACATGATCAACTCATAATAAAAATGATATACTGTAAAAGCATCCAATTTCCAAGTCCCCTATCCTCCTTTTGAAGGGACAAATCTTTCTAGGTTCGAGGCCCTTTATTTTTTTTGATGATGCAAAATAGGTTCAAGGCCCTTTATTCGAAAGCAAAACCAGGGGCTCATAGTTGACTAGTTGTGGTTGATTCCCTCAACCCCTCCATCTCCCATCTCTTTTTTCAAATATAATAGAGACTTTTCTTAGCCTGTCCAGTATACTTAAGATTCATTTGGTGCAGCTTTTTGGCAAGGAAAAAGCCAAGATAAAAAAAGTATTAATCTTGCATTTTCATGTTTGGGCATCTGAAAAGTTAATAACGTCTAATCTTATTAATGAAATATGAAATTTGAAAATTTGAAGCTTTGCAGTTCTCTAGATTAACCTTCTTCACAGCTCATGGACAAACATAGGTAAAAAATTACACATCATAATCACATTTGACTAACTATAACAAATTAATCCAAAATGCAGATCATAATGGGATGCCAAATAAAAGTTGGGAAGCATAAACATAATAAGGCACATTTAAGGAACAACATTTACTAATCTAGACTGTTTTGCAAAAATTAAAAAAATAATAAATGATAAATAAAATCTGAAAACATACCATTTCCATGCCAAGAGTTCGATACCTATCAAAAGCTTCAGGGGTTATATATTCAGATACTGGCATGTGGCGCTTTGAAGGTCTCATGTACTGGCCAAATGTCATCACGTCAACACCGGCAGCTCTCACCTTCTCCATTGTTTTCACAACTTGATCAGGTGTTTCTCCACATCCTAACATTATTGAAGTCTTGGTAAGGGTTCCTGCAGGAGCATACTCTTTGGCCATCATAAGAACATCTAAAGATTGCTTAAAATTAGCACGATGGTCCCGCACAAAACCCTGAAGCTCTTCAACCGTCTCAATATTATGGGCAAAGACATCTAATCCTGATATGGCAACTTTTTCTACACAGCTAGAGTCTCCTCGAAAATCAGGAACTACATAGCCAAAATAGTGAAGCCAATGTTATAGCAAGAACTGAATTATATTTAAACGGGCAAGAAACATTAAGCATAGAGACTTTGGTAATATAATCCACCTATACTATATACTGACTATTGATTAGTAATGCACATGGATCTTAATCAAACGATACAATCCATTACTAGGCCCAGGAACAATATATTTAAATGGGATTCAATTCATGAAAACTAAACTCTAAAATGAAATAAATAAATCAAAAAATAAGGCAGAAAAGACAAGCTCGATAACTAATTACCGAGACAACAAGCCAATGAAGGGGATGTAATCACTGAAACATGTTTTTTATCCCCGTCTAAAACACACTAACACTCATTGATATACCAACTATGCTAGTAAATGTCATCAAGGCAGACTACCATTGGTAGTTCACCAGCTAGGTATCAGAGCATTTAACATTCTGCCTATATTCTTAATTGAGGATTCAAACTTGGATCAGATAACTATTTATCTTCACATCCACTAGCTATATATGCAGCACAATAGATCTGAAATATGGAGGCACATTAACCAATTCACATTAAATAATGCATACCTAAGGCTTCAATTAGCATGTTTGGCTTTAATGCCTTCAGCTTCTGCACCGTCTCAGTAAAATGACCACTTCCCTGATCAGGTAAATCATCCCGGTCAACACTGGTTATAACAACATACTCCAATCCCCATGATGCAATTGCTTCAGCCACATTGGAGGGTTCATTTGGGTCAGGTGGTGGAGGAGTACGTGATGTCTTCACATTGCAGAATCTGAAATTCAACAGAGTCTACCTTAATGGAAGAATTCCACATATTCCAGATGCAAGTAAAAGAAAAATAGTTTTAACAATATAAACTCCCCTGTGAAGGGAACTGGAACAACTTCACACACAAGCACAAGAAATTTTCATTTTTCCCTTTTTAACATTTGAAATTTTGCAATACTTATTAGAGTGACAATAAAAGAGGAAGAGATTATTTGTAAGTATCTCTTCTCCCTATTGCTTAATTCCAGATAGACAACATCAAAATGAACAATTGCTGCTTAACAAGTTATATCTGTAAAAAGTGCTCAAACAATTCCCTACACCAGTCACCTCATAAATATAAACACAGCATCTTATGTTAATCAGTTTTCTTCTGTAACTTGGGACAAATTTCAACACATTTTTCAGTTACACACACACACACACACACACAAAAGAAAAAGATACAGACTTATACTGCTTAATTTGCTAGCAGTCCAGAATTGTAGACTTTTTCTTCAAAATTGGCATATTATATAACGTACTAATGTTTTTTTCCACTTTCTTTGGTAAGTATAGTTTATATAATTCGGGCTTAAGCAAACATCATTTCCCAACCCCCAAACCAATACCACCAAGGAAATTTGCCAATTTGCATTTAATAAAAGGCTATATAGGAAGCAAAACCACCAAGTTTCCATAAGAAATTCGAGACAAATTTAAATGTAACCTGCAACCCCGAGTACATGTATCTCCCATTATCATAATGGTGGCGGTGGCAGTCCCCGTTTCTCCGCCAGACCAGCACTCACCCAAATTGGGGCACTTAGCCTCCTCGCAGACCGTGTGAAGCTTCAATTCCCGCAGCTTCTTCTTGATATGTACGTACTTCTCGCCACCGGGAATCGCTTCCTTCATCCATTTGGGCTTCGGCAGCGGTTTCTTCTTAGTGCCAACCTGAACGGAATATGAATTGTTGGATTGCAGGTCGACAAATTCGGATAGAGATGGCAATTCGGCCGCCAACCGGGCCCGAAGTCCCGCAAGGGTCTGAGGAAATTGAGAAGAGGGAGTTGTGGCTGTGGTTGTGGTCGTCGACGAGGAAGAGAAAGATCTAGATGTCGATTTCAGAGCTCGGGCAAAAGATCCTACACGAGATTGCATCATCTCTCTCTCTCTCTCTTCCCCCTCTCTGTGAAACTCAGATCAAATGCTTAGAGAGAGAAACGAGAAGGTGAAGATGGCGTTTGATTGTGGTTCACTGGTTGTGAACAGTTCAACGTGGCTTTGAGACATTGAGGCCGTACGGACCAACCATTTTTAGGTAGGCCCTTGGGCCCCAATGTTTGGTTGAAATACTGGAAAGTGGATATGGGTTTTATCAGGGTTGGTAGACCTATATGAACATTGGGCTAAATAAAATGGGCTTATAACTTATGCATATCATTTTTAACTTTTTTTTTTTCATGGTTAAACATTTCACAAATTGTGTTAAACTCGTATAAAATCCTCGATTTTTAAATTCGGTTCGAATTCACATCACTATAGTCTATACACATTATATTAAATGAAAAAGAAAAAAGCCAATAAAATTTATATTTATAAGTCAAATAAGATCACATTTTAATATTTTCAAATAAGATTTCATAAATTTAAATTAAATTAACTTCAAAAAAAGTCAAATATTAATTCAATCCATTTTATTTTCCACATTACTTAAGGAAATCAATAATATAACAGTTAAGAGATGCTCACTAACACAATAAAGATTTTTTTTATAGACATAGTAAATAATAATAAACCAGTCAAATGTAATTTTTGTAATAAATTTTTATGGCAGAAATTATTAAAAATAATATTTTATGTAAAAATATTATAATTCTCTACATAATACATTTTTATGGTTGGAAGTTTGGTATTTGGTCTCTATCATTTCAGTCCTTTTCTTTTGCACTCATTAGCTTTTTAGGTATTAATAATAATAATAATAAGTAGATACAAGATGTTCTTATGATATATCATAAATGTGTCCTAAATGTATAATGAATGTGTCTGTGAGTGTTTTTTTTTTTTTTTTTTTTTCTCTCTAAAAATAGTAAAATACTTTCTTGCATATGCTCCATAGTCCATCCATTTAGAGTAGATATTTCTAAACATTTGGTGGGCTATAAAGTCTCTGACACAAGGCCCATAACAATCATTCGAACGGACACGTGAAGCCCATAGAAAAACCGGCGGCTATTACTTGTCAATTGCTGTTTGTAGTTATCGGAAAAATTATTCCATCTAAATTCAATACCACGCGCAATTGGCGCCATGAGTGACACTCCTGGTGTGTTTAAAATAAAATAAAAAATAAATTTTTTTATCTCCAATAAATTTTATAATTCAATACATTTACAATTAATTTTCTTATTTATAAGAAAAATTACACTTATAAAATTCAGTCTAATTCATATATTGAATAAATGAATAATTTATTTTAATTTAAGTATTTTTTCCTATACTATTTCTAATTTTTTTGTTTATAATTAAAATTAGTATTAATCAACTAAAAATATAAATGTTGAGATATTAATTGTTATTTGATAAATAATAGAAAAGTTGAGAGGGAATAAATTTGTAAAACTTATTTTAATTTACGTATTTTACTTGACTTCATAATTACACACTACATAAATATATAATAAAATAACACAAATATACTTACATCGTATTTATAACAAAATAAAAATATAATTAATATAATTTTAAATAAATTTTATAATTTAATTCAATTCAATTAAAACTTTTGATTTATAATAAAAAATATATTTATGAATTTCAGTTCAGAGTTCAGTTCTCTTATTTAGAATTAATGAATAATTCATTTTATTTTATTTTATTTTATGTTATTTTATTTCTATTTTATTTTATTTTATTCTATCATTATTTAAAAATAAAAAATAAAAGTAGCATTAAACTAAAAAAGAGTAATTATTATTCAATTAACAATTATGTGAGAATATAAGTTGAAGTGTTGGTGATTATTCATTAATTAATTAAAGTTAAAAATATATATAATATTAGTATATTATAATCATTTGAGATTAGATAAAATAATAATTTATTTTAAATAAATCTAAAAAAATAGAATTTAACATTTTTTTTGAATTAAAATTAAAATAAAATATAAATTTTAAATAAATTTTATTTAAATTTTACAGCATTTTAGTTTTAAATATAATATAGAGTTTTATTTTAAAGAAAATAATATTTTTTACAATCTATATAAACGCTATAATATATTTACGTTCCCAAAAATTCAACTTTTAAATTCGTTTTCTTACGGCTGAGTCATCAATCTACGCGCCGCCTTAAAGTGCGTGACAATAGTATTTTGTTGTCTCTAAAAACATTAAAACAAATAAAAAATGTACGAGTGTATGACTTGCATACTTCCTTCTTTTAGTTTAGTTTAGTTTATAGCCTGAGCTTAGATAAAGGAGCAGTTTACTTTGAGAGACAGAGAGTCAGAGAACCTTGTGACCTTTCTGCATTTCTTTTTCTTCGCTTTTTCCATCTCTTTACAAAGGTTAGGGTTTTCAGAATTTCAATTTACATATCTAAGTTGAATACTTTATATTCAGTGATGCAACACATGCTTACGTCCCCTTACTTCCCCTCCACCTTACAAAATTGATTGAATCTTAGTCATTAAGTTTATTTGCTAATTTCCAATTAGAATACATAACTTTGTAAACACCTCTAAAACTTTTTCTAGCTTCTAGTTAGCTCAATTTTTTTTCAATTTATTCAGCATTTTGCCCAAATCTTACCTGCTCTTCGCCTTCTTTTGTAAGATCATTTTTCAGTTCTAGATTCCCTTTTCATAGTTAAGCAAGTTTACTTTTTGTATGCTATGTCTGGATTTATGTACAATGTTTGTAGAAATATGGGCTTATTTAGTAATTTGTCTTCTAAGTTTTGCAATTTGGTCATTTGGGTGCTCTGAGTTGTTTGGATTGTGATAGGATCACTGATGTGTTGTCTCTGTTGGTTTTATTTTTCAGATTGGTGGATGTTTCCGTGAGTGACCTTGTCGTTAAAGCTTGAACTGAGGGATGAAATGAGCTTGGGATCAATGGGTAGGATGAATTCTACTTTAGAAATCACGAATTCGAAGATCTATGTAAATGTTTTATTGGGTTTTCTGTTGATCTGCACGGTTGGGTTTTCGAGTGGAGACACTAATCCTGTTGATGGTAAGGCTTTGCTGACTTATGGGCTTCAGCATTTTGATTCTTTTTGTTGAATGTGGGAAAATGAAAGGAACTGTCCTGAGATTTTGTAGATGGTAAAAGGCACTCTTTCCAGTTAACTGTGTTCTGCACCCGTTTGTTTTCTCGGTTGTTGATGATGGTTAATGATTATTTTTACTTTAAGTGTCTAATTTCACACATATATATCGGCCTTCCCTTGAAGGCTGGAATCATCTTCGGCCTTCTGGACTGGTCACATACAAGAAGGGGGAGGATGCCACTTTCTGTGGCCCTGTCTTTAGAAGTAGAATAAGAAGTCTGTCAGTCTGTTCTCACGTTCTTTAGAATTCTATTTCCCTATGGTATTTAGGAACTCTTAACTTTTCCAATTGTATCAGCTGCTGCAATTAATAGCTTATATGCTGCGTTGGGCTACCCTGTTCTCCCTGGGTGGTCTATTGGGGGAGACCCATGTGGTCAAGCTTGGCAAGGTGTTGTATGCAATGGTTCAGACATAGTGAGAATGTATGGTGTTCCCTTTTCTAGTTGCTTTATATTGATTGGTCTCAAATGGTCAACTGTCAGTTCTCTTATGGTTATTATGATGTGTCAGAGTTCTTAATGCGGCGAATTTGGAAGGGCAACTTGGTGACGGCTTGGGATCGTTTTCTTCTATCAGAGCGATGTAAGTAGAATTCTCTCTCTCTCAATCTTGCTTGGTTCTCACTGTCTGGTTGTGTGTGTGTGTGTGTACACACACGCATAAGTAATCATGGCATAATTTCCTTTATCTATGGTTGCTTATTATAGACAGTTTAGATGATTGGCCAAAGTTGACAATACCAATTATTTACATTAGTAATTTAGCATTGCAAAAGGGACATGAATTCTTATTGCTGTTCTGATTGAGTTTTTAAAATGGTTTGATCATTGATTTTGAATTTCCCATACTATTCAACAAGTAAGGAGACGGACTGATTGTTGACTTTTGCACTTACTCAAGTCATGCTTCTTAAGGTTCATCTTTTTTACAATATTTTCGCTGCTATTTATTACTGTTTTCCATTTGTTGTGCAGAGAT
Organism: Quillaja saponaria; assembly: GCA_029379385.1. Taxonomy (NCBI): domain Eukaryota; kingdom Viridiplantae; phylum Streptophyta; class Magnoliopsida; order Fabales; family Quillajaceae; genus Quillaja; species Quillaja saponaria. Next base: position 3,665,806 of record CM055605.1, on the reverse strand, counting down.
CTAAGCAACAACCACATTGGGGGAAGTATTCCATCCAATTTGCCTGTTACCATGCAAAACTTGTATGTAAAAACTATCTATGTAATACTTCCTTTGCAACTTCTTGTGTGCAACTCTTCTGCATGGGTATGCCAAATACATGATAGTCTTTATGTATTGCAGTTTTCTCTCAGATAACCAGTTCAGTGGAAGCATACCAACGTCTTTATCCACCTTAACTCAACTGGCAGCCATGTAAGCGTTGAGTTGAGATTATCTTCTGTTTGTATTGCTGTCTACTGATAGCTGATATCGATTTTTATATACTTTATCTGTAAGCTTCAGTTATTTCCTTTCAGGTCTCTGAATGACAATCTTTTAACTGGAGAACTACCAGATGCCTTTCAATCCCTTACAGGATTGATCAATCTGTACAGACTTCTCAAATCAAGATTTGCTTTCATTCTTGTTTCTGTGTATATGTATTTGATGTAGCAACTCTTGCACAATGCAGAGATTTATCTAGTAACAATCTAAGTGGGGAATTGCCTCCCTCTCTAGAGAATTTGTCATCTCTGACCACCCTGTGAGTATTTTATCTTGGTAAGTCTATCCATATGGACCTCCTTCTTTATCTTCCTGGATAAAACTAACTTTTGCTTGTTGCAGACGCTTGCAGAACAATCAACTGTCTGGGACCCTCGATGTTTTGCAAGACTTGCCACTGAGAGACTTGTACTATTCTGACCATGTTTTATATAGATTTTTTAGGATAAATTACCTTAAAAATAATATAAAATATTAGAAAAATTGTAGTATTTCTTGTGAACTTGTTGGAAAGTTTATTCTAATTATGTTCTCGGTTCTACTGTTAATTTTCCTTTTTCTCAATGTCCTGAAATTCTTCATTTCTTATCATAAAAAATTTTCACAATAATGTCCCTGTTGAACAGGAATGTAGAGAATAACCAATTCTCTGGACCAATACCTCAGAAGTTGCTAAGCATACCAAACTTCAAGTGAGAGCCTCAAAATGTTCCATTTTTGTTCTCTTTATTTTGCGGGGGCTTTTCTTTTTGTCATATCTTGTTATCTACAAAAGAAAACATAATTCTGAGTGGTATAATTATAAATTCACATCCTCTTGATTAATAGTGATCGTCTTTGTTTCCATGCAGAAAAGAGGGAAATCCATTCAACGTTACTTCTACTAAAGCTCCTGTACCTCCTCCTCGTTCGGCAGTAACGCCACCACCAGGACAGCTGATTTCTGGGGATCCGCAGTCTTCTGGACAGACACCTACACCTACTAAACAGGCCGCTGGACCATCTGCACCCAAGGGTTCAAGTTCCGGGAAACAAAAGAAATCTGTTACTAAGAAAAGGGTGATTTGGATATCTATTTCAGGTGCATTGTTGTTTATAATCTTGGTATTAGCACTTGTCCTCTTTATGCCAAGATGTAGCCGAAGAAGGGAAGAGGTTGACAGAATATCCAAACGACATCAAATTGGTGCTTATGAGGGTGACAGGCAAAATGCCAGGGACAATGAGGCCTTGACCCAACCAACCAATCAAACTGAGAAAGGCAATTATATATCTGGTTTTTTGTCTAATTTCTTTATATTATCATTTTAGGTAAGGATTTGAAATAATTCTTTTTTTTTTCCTTTCAATTTTCTACTATACCAAAAGGGACTGTTGTAAGGCCAAAGGAGGATCATCAGGGTGAGATCAGAAGAGTGGGAGCTATTCCTAAACCACGGAATGAACAAGAGACAAATGTGCAAAGAATGGGAACAATCCCAAAGCAAGAGGATCATGAGATAAATATGAGTGCACTAGATGTTTATTTGATGACTCCCCCTCCTCCTCCTCCTCCTCCTCCTCCATCTACACCTCCACCTCCACCTCCACCTCCTGTTGAGAGGGTCATTGTAGAGCCAATTGTTACCTCTGAAGCAACTACGATGAAGCCATCTAGAACCACTGCAGTCCCTCATACTTCTGCAAAGTCTTTTACAATTGCATCCCTTCAACAATATACAAACAGCTTTTCTCAAGAAAATCTTATAGGAGGAGGCATGCTGGGGAATGTATATAAGGCAAAGCTTCCTGACGGGAAGGTATGAATGTATGATGGTTAATCATTAATTGCAATGCTTAACATGGAATTCACTTATATAAAGCATCATTACATTTTACCATTTCCTGAAATATTATGCTGGATTCACCTGTATTGTTGTTTCCTTTCCTTAACTATTTAGTTATCTATCTCATTACTTCTAGTTAGTAAATTAGTAACTAAGTTAGTTATGGTTACACTAGCATAATTGTGAAATGAGTCTCAAAATGTTTTTCTAGCTAGCAAAATAACATTCAACCTGCCATTTTGTTAGTTGCTTCTACAATGATTTTCTGCTCTTTAAGGTCAAGCATATCATGAAACAAGAAATTTATGCATATGGATCTTGTGCCTATGGGTTGTTGTCACATGATAAAGCTTGATTGTGTCATTTGCTTATACTGGACACTTAAATCAATGTACTTCTTGAAGGAATTTGCCTAGACGTTTGTTGAATGATTTGTGAAATATTGAGTTATCTGGACTCCTAAATGTACATCCTGGTCTGTCACATGCTTGACCACATATGTTTGTGAATTGTACATCCTTCAATTCACATTACTCTGTCTGTTTGCCTCTCTGGTGTAATTTTTTATGGAACACAGTTTCCATTTGCTGTATTATTAATTTTGGATTTTGATAGTTCTTCTTTCTGATACATTTATAGCTACTTGCTGTCAAGAAACTGGACAAGCGAGTTTCAGATCAGCAAAGGGATGATGAGTTTCTTGATCTTGTAAACAACGTTGATAGAATCCGGCATGCAAATGTCGTTGAGCTCATTGGGTACTGTGCTGAGCATGGCCAGAGACTCCTGATCTATGAGTATTGCAGTAATGGGACACTGCAGGATGCGCTCCACTCAGATGATGAATTCAAAAAGAAATTTTCATGGAATGCCCGTATTCGAATGGCACTTGGGGCAGCTAGAGCTCTAGAGTAAGTTGTGAAATCACTGGACGGAATATATATCCATTCCATCTTATCATGTGTGCAGAAATATTCACTTTCAAGTTCTGGTCATTTCTTCCTGATTTTTTTCAATTTAGTCTATATTTGAGGGGATGGAATCCTGCTAGTTGTCCAAAAACATGTTGGAAATTGGAACATAATATTTTTATCTTGATTGTTTAGACAAAACCAATGGTGACTAAATGTATCGTACTCCATCTTTGCTATTGTTTTTGTTACTAAGTAAAAGCACAATGTTTAAAAAGTTGTACAGTGTGGCACTGATTCTCAAATTTTAACAATAAACAGAGACAAAAGTTTTTCTGGAACTGATGCCAATCAATTGTAAATATAATTCTGAAATTGATTGAAAGGATAATGTGAGAAAGTAAACAATTAATGCTCTTTGATTTTCCAATAGTGACACTTTAGTTGAGATAGTAAAAATTGGGATTAGTGACAAAAACAATGGGATAATAAGAGTAGTTCAGTTATATAGGAACGCAGTGGAACCGAAATTGACATGAATTAGTGGCATCATATAGGAGACTGAATATCCATCTTAATGTACTTGGGGTGTTTTCGGGATTGTCGGTCTAAGGTTAAAACTGAAGTCACCTAGTGCTATGATGGTTCAACAAGGTAGTGTTCTTAAACATAAAAGGGAAGGGAAGATAAGGGTCCAACTTCAAGTTGTTTCTGATTTTACTTGTTCTAGTTTAATCCGTTTGGTTTTCACTTTTCAGATAGTTATATATTTTTTAATTTATGTTCAAGTTTCTTGACATTTCTCTAAAGATTTCCTGATACACAATTGTGGTTTACATGGATATAATAGGAAGCTGATGGTAGGGAGATATCCCCCTCACGTAAGCATATTCAAAGATGCATATTTGTGTTCTGATATTTGTCATTGTCTTGTGTGAAGATATTTGCATGAGGTCTGTGAGCCACCAGTTGTACACAGAAATTTCAAGTCTGCCAACATTCTCCTTGACGATGATATTTCCGCGCGTGTATCTGATTGTGGTTTGGCTCCATTGATAGCTTCAGGTTCTGTAAGTCAGGTACGATATTTTGCAAGATGTGTTTCTACATTATGAGGGTAACCAATAAGGAAATATTTAAAAGCCACGGTAACATTTTCAATTTCTTTGTGCACTAAGATGGTCCTTATGTGGCCTCATCTAGAAGTGAATATCTGCATTGGAAGTAATTAGCATTAATTTAGAAATATCACATTGGAAATTTCAGTGCAAATGACTATGATTCTTTTGGGTCTTTGCAATGGGAGTCATTATTTGCAATTTGTTTCATGGATAAACCGGTTTAGGCATAACAGTGTTATTAATATGTTGAGTCCTAGTATTAAGGAATTCTAGGTGATGCTACAAATAACTGAAAAATATTTCAAATACATCTGACATCAGATTTTCTTACAGTCCTATTGCAATTGTAGTTTTCTTGTAAAGAACACAATATGACACAGCCTCACCAAAATTTCCTGAAATTATTTTCTTTCATTAACTAGAAAATTGACAATTCCCCAGATGAAATAATATCTTACAAGAAAGAGGTTGGAAGGTCAGGTCAAAGGTTCAATCTTAATAGTAAGTAGGCTGTGGAAATGGTTAATTGCATACATATTATTTCTCATGATTTTGCTCGAGTGTGTCTGGTATTTGTGGCTTCTTGATAGAAAATTGACAGATTAAGGCAACATAATCTTATGTTTCTATTTTTTTTAAATTCTACTTCATAAAGGTTAATGAAATATTTAGGTTAAACTTCTCCAGAATGGAGGATGAACAATCCTAGAGCTAAATATAGGTGAATTTCTCAGGATTAAAAACGAGGATTTTCTGGTATTCATAAAGTATTAACTAGAACTGCAGCTTAAAAAGTAATTTCAAGTCTAGATCCCCAACGATCAAACTAGCCTGGTGACAACTGCATGAGTTCTTATTGTCATTCAGTTGTATCAAGAGTCATCCCCAAATTGTTGGATGAGTTATAATCTTCTTGTCTATTATGTACATCATCTGATATAATTAAATGTCGTTCAGCTTTCAGGGCAACTGCTATCAACTTATGGTTATGGAGCTCCAGAATTTGAGACAGGAACTTACACTTCTCGCAGTGATGTTTACAGCTTTGGGGTGGTTATGTTAGAACTTTTAACAGGTCGAGAGTCATATGACAGGTAAAGATAGCATGGCCAATATGGTCTTTGTCCCTTTTTGTTCAGTTAACTTATGTTTTCTTACTCTGAACTTCTTGGACAGGACAAGGAATCGAGGGGAGCAGTTTCTGGTCAGATGGGCGATTCCCCAGCTTCATGATATTGATGCATTATCAAGGATGGTTGATCCTTCCCTCAAAGACTACCCAGCCAAATCCCTATCAAACTTTGCTGACATCATTTCTCGGTGTGTTCAGGTGAGCATCATAACTCTGGACTCGGTTTATTTCATTCTCGATCTTTGAATGTGACACTACTTGCACTCATTTAATTAATTTATTACCCAACCTTCTCACAAGATTGCTTTCCTAACCCCTATATGTTTTGCAGTCAGAGCCAGAATTCAGGCCACAGATGTCTGAAGTTGTCCAGGACTTACTAGACATGATAAGGAGAGAGCGTTATGGCAGTGGATCAAACGAAGACTGACTTAAAATAACTTTTTCTTTTGTTCTTTTTTCTACGAACGGACTTAAAAGAACTAGTGACATATTTCTTACAATTGAAGGCGCGTAAGTTTTGATAAGCTGAATATATCAACTGGAAAGAGTTTCATATTATCTGAACTGAAGCTGGATATATGCCCCGTAGGCCACCTAGTACTAACCAGTCCAACATTCAGGTGCCGAAGGTGGATGCTCCTTCAATCAGCTTCAGAACCTTGTAGTTGCAAGAACTTCTCAAATTCTTCTTGTTAATTGTTTATGTATGTATAATAATTATGTATATTTCATTAAACCATACAATATGTTTTGTACCTAAGAGATGCTATAACCCCATTTTTTGATGATTGTTAATTAATTAATTGTTTCTAAATCTTGATAATGAAAATATAATTTTTCATTCATCCTTGTTGTAAACACTCACTGGATTCTGCTGGTGCTTTTTCAACAACTTCTCTAGAAAGCTGGCACAAACGAAATTCTGTAGACTGATATTAGGTGGAGGTCCTACACAGACATTGAGTTATGTGTGCTTCATCAGGACTAGTGGACTTGTACCATGTTTCGTTTAGTTTGACATATCACCATCAAGACAATAGTTGGTTGCTTAATACGGATAATCATTTGATAAGGAAAACCTAATTGTTTCAACAAATCATTCCCCATACAAAATGCAACTGAACTGACACGGTACGAAGGCTTTACTGGAGTTAGAGTAGTAGTCCTTGACAAGGATATTTCCTCTTTATAAGTGTCAATGTCATTAAGATAAATAATAAAATAACGCAATAAAGTTGAACGGAAGTTTGTCTTGAAAATCTCTTTCTAAATAATAGAAATATGATTTTTTTTTATTTTATTTTAATTTTCAATGCCTTCAGTCCTTTTCTCTCATTACCTTTAAATTCTTAGATTGCTTTAAGAGTAATGCACTAAATATTAAATTTAAATGGATAGGCTCAATAGTAAAAAAAAAAAAGAAAAAAAAAAAAACGAATCTTATAATGCATAACGTGTAAAGTTATTACTTAAATTAATATATTATAAGTAAATAGGATTACATATTATTTGATTAAAATTAAGTAAAATTAAGAGAGTTAATTAATGATAGTAACACACGTAATTATCATTTTGACTGATAGTCTAAAAATTTGTTATTTATTAATAAAAAAAGAAAAAAAAGAAAACAAGAAAATCAAGTGGTTTAAAAGTTAAAACTGTGAACAACAAGGGGGGCCTATTTACATAGAATGCATAAATTCTCTTGTCCCTCTGTCACGCGCGAAACAGATTCTCAGTTCTTAATTTCTCATCCTCCCTCTCTTCAGTTTTCCCACACTAAACAAACAGAAACAAAACAAAGGCCGTCCATCCCAAAGCTTTTGTCTCTACCGCAGACCCAACAACAACATCAACATCAACATCAACAACGATAACATCCCCAAAATTTTCGATTTTATTTTCCTGATCAACAAAGAAATCTGTATCCGTCTCTCCTATTAGATCTGTTTGGTTTTGTTTAGTCTTTACTGTTTAGATTTAGATCTCCTGGTATTCTCTAATGAGTCGCTACGACTCTAACCCGTTCGATGAAGAAGAGGTTAATCCCTTTGCGGTGAGTTCTACAATGTGTGTGTGTGTATATATATATATATAATTTCCTTACGTTTTGAAATCTCTTAGCTTGATTTGGTTTATCAAATTTTCTAGAATTGGAGATGTTTTGTTAACGGAGTCGTTGAATTTGTGTTGACTCAATGCTTGGTTGTTGATTGCTTTTTAGCTGATTTTACTTTTTGTCTGGATAGATTGTCAGATCCGTTTGTGATATTTGATACCCTTGATGAATTGAATTTCACAATGTAGTTTAACGGGCTAACTCTCCTGCATTTATGCTTACTGAATGATCGTTGTTATACTGAGAAAACCTAAGAAAAAATAAAAATATATGGATTTTGTGTTAGTACGTGAAGATGTTGTTTTGGTTTTTTCTGGATTGTAAGAGGAGTCCACATGATTAAACCAACTAGGTTCTGTAGTAGGTTTGATATCTCGGGTCCAAAACTACAAGATTGAGGATATACCGTTTCCTTCTGACTCTTTTTCTTTTTTCCTTATTCTTTTTGGAGATCTTACTTTTAATTGTAATATTTCGTGTAATTCTTTTTCCATAATCCAATCCATCCTATTGTTATTACTTGTGCTAAAGTACAAGTGCATTGGCTACCTATTTACTTCCTTCCTTACTTGTTCCCACCTATGAAAGTGGATCAAAGTAGAATGATTTCATTTATCTATTTACTTGTTTTTATTTTTAAATAGTTTGAGTTTTACTTTGAAACATGGGATTTCAAGGAACTTCTCTTTTGGAAGGCACCTTTTTTCTTGGGTGGGGACCTAATTAGAGGGCAGTTGAATTTCATGTTATATTTTGCTCGTATTTCATGTATTGTTTCAGCATTCTAGACGTAAAAGTTTGAAAGTTCAAAAACTCAAAACATCAGTATTTGGTTTATACTTGCAATTTTTTAACTCTATTATTGCACATACTAATTATTATTTTTTTGGAAATCTGGTGCAGTACTGTGATTTGGAATGTTCTAGATGCTGCTACCAGAACTATATTAGTTAGTCAATATATATCTATCAGCAATAATAAGATTTCCTATTAATTAGTGAATGCCATGTTTACAAATAAGTGTTTCTATGGCGGTATTGCATAAATTTTGGACTGCTAGCTTGAGCAGTTTCCACCATATATTAGTAGATTTTTTCAATGGAACATATAATTTTCTTGATCTGTACACTCCTAGAGAGTTGTGCAGAGATCCATAAATGGTAATATGCTGTAACTGGTGCCCTCTTTGTTTTGGAGCTAATACTATAGTTTTGCCATAATTTGTACTCTTGATTTTTATTTTTTTTTATCAAAGCTCTGTAATAATCAGTGTATTTTGCATGTTTTATCAATAATATTAGGATGGAGCAGCTAGAGGGAAAGGGTCAGGGCAATCAAATTATGGTGGAGGTGCATTTTATACAACAGTAAGTTTGTCCTTTTCTTCTCATTGGCACCCTTACTTAAACATTATAATAACATACCAACTTGCTGCTTCAATTGTTCTCTTATGATGGTTTTATTTGTCCTTTTGTGCATGTGCGTATAAGTAGTTGCTTATGATATATAGTAGCTGTTCTTTATCTTGTTATATTCTTTCATGATTTCTAGAACCCTGGAAGTGTCCCCCCTGCAACTTCAAGGCTCTCACCTCTTCCTCCAGAACCATATGATCGTGGAGCAACTATTGATATTCCTCTTGATTCCAAAAAGGTAGATGAAAGTGTTTAAATTTGTGATTTGCGGGGTACATTATGATATCCAATTGTTCTTTTTGTTTGAAGGAATTAATTCCTTTGCTGCTTACATTACAGGACTTGAAAGCTAAGGAGAAGGAACTCCAAGCTAAAGAGGCTGAATTGAAAAGGAGGGAACAGGTAAATTTCTTCTCATATCTTAACCTATAACTTTCTAAGATCCACTGGATCTGACAAATCTTTCTGATAACTTATATCTTACTACAGAAGAAATCATGTAGTTTTTTTTTTTTTTTTTTTTAATTTTAAATGTATTAACTTTTTTTTTGCTATTACCTTGCCAGTAGTTGGTTGGCTTCTTGTGCTTCTACACATAAATTATCTTCATTTTATGATTTAGGTTATTCATGATCTCATGATGTTTTGCAGGAACTAAAACGAAGAGAGGATGCTATAGCACGAGGTATGTCAAACTTATCAGTTTGAAGCAATAAGGATGATGTTTGTAGCCAGTCAACTTAGCTTTTTTCTTTTCACAGCTGGAATAGTCATAGAGGAGAAAAACTGGCCACCTTTTTTCCCGCTTATCCATCATGATATTGCAAATGAAATACCAATCCATCTACAGAAGATGCAGTATGTTGCATTCTCAACATTGCTGGGTATGCAGAAATTCTGTTTTTAGCTGTTAGGTTCAGTGTTTAAATAAACATGCTTTGCTTGCTGATGTTATATCTATCTACTTGTGGTTTGCTTACTTTCATCAGTATGTTGCATTCACATCATTGTTGGGTATCCAGAAGTTCTGTTTTTGGCTAATAGATTCAGTTTTTGGCTAATAGGTTCAGTGTTTTAAATAAACATGCTTTGCTTGCTACATGTAGTTTGCTTACTTTCATTATGTACTTTGTAGTTGCTTTAGCAATTGATATTGTAATTTTTAAATTGTTAGTAAGTTGAACCCAAAGGCATGAGATCGCTGGAGATTCTACTCCATTGTCCTTTCTCTTTTTCCTAACACCTTGTTCTTGGCATCTCCATCAATCTCCCTCTACTGCACTTATATCCTTCTGAGCTTCCTTTGCATTCTCAAATCATCAGGAAGAATCAAATTGGAGAACATTATTATTCTTAACCAACGCTACACTATCACCTGAGTTTCTTCTTCTTCCTCTTAGTTTTTCATCTGGGGTGCAAAAATTTGTCTGCAACTTCACATTATTACAATAACATATTCCATTTCTGTTATATACTTTTAATTTTAGTTTACCATCAAAATTTGTTACTACACTAACCCTAACATAGGAATATGTGGGTTTCAAGTATGAGCGGTGCAAATTATAGCTTGTGATTTTCCATGGAGGCATAGTTATAAATATTAGATGACCTGTTTGGTTGGTCTTAGTTCTATTATGCTTGTGTTGATTCATCTGTCAATTTTCCATTGTGTAGGGACAAGGATTTTATACTTTAAACATGCTTACTTAGTCTGAAATCTGTGAATAACTTCTACATAGATCCTAATAATTCTAGTATGAAGTTGATATTATTTTAATGATCCGCACCGTAGTGGAAACTAGAAATTACTTGATGAATAGAAATCCTGGTCCTATTACCATTGCAAGTTTGCAACTGCAATCAGGTTACATTGATTCAAAACGTGGTACATTTATGTATCAGAAACTTACTTTGACAATCAACAGAGATAAATCCAAACTAGGAACTCATTGTCTATAGATAATGTTGTTGCTGTCCTCAGAGACCAAGTTTTTGAACTTTGTAATGTTCTACAGGTTTGGTTGTGTGCCTTCTCTGGAATGTTGTTGCTGTTACCACTGCTTGGATCAAAGGAGAAGGTTTAATTTGGAAAGTGTTGATCATTGACCAATATTACATCATATACTCTGTTTTTAGCAGCCTAAACTTCTCTTCTCTTGTAGGGCCAACAATTTGGTTTCTTGCAATCATCTACTTCATTTCAGGAGTTCCTGGAGCCTATGTTTTGTGGTATCGGCCTCTTTATCGCGCAATGAGGTAATATTCACTTTCAACCCTCCCTTGCAGTCAGAGAAAACTTTAAAAATTAACTTTCTGATTAATGTACTGCAGATTGTGTTTCTTTCATTGAAATTGGTATTATCACCATTTTGAAGCTCCAAATATTATCCCATAATAGCAGTGTGTTTCGGGGAAAGTATGGATGTGAACTTCTGTTAGAAAATTTTAACTGGGTGCAATAATACGGTAGCAAGAAAAGAAAGATAAAGAGAAGAATGAAATGCAATATTGCTATTGCCGAACTTATAAAGCATGTGGATACAAAAATTTGTATTACACTGTTCTTGTATAAAAAGTACTGTAGTATCAAATCTGTATCTATTGGGAATTTGAGAATTATGCTCTATTGTCTGTTTTACATAGCTGGGGAAAGAGGAGAGAGACAGAGAGATACAGAGTAGACATTTCTTATTGTTAAATTTTTTGATAACATGGTATGTAGGACTCATTGTTTATCACTTATAACTCAGTCTTTTCTTTTTTCAATCCCTGTTAATCTAGTAAGATTCTTCTTTTATAATTGTGTGTCATCTCCTATTACAGGACTGACAGTGCTCTGAAGTTTGGGTGGTTTTTCTTGTGTTACCTGGCAAGTTCTTATACTTTCTCAATGTTGGCATTCTTTATGAATGATCTTGAAAAGTGCTCACTTCTATTTTACTCCCCATTTCTCCAAGCAGATTCACATTGGCTTTTGCATTTTCGCTTCTGTCGCTCCTCCAATCATTTTCAAAGGAAAATCTCTCACGTAAGCTTTCTTTTAACCTAGAATTCAATTGTTGTAGTTTTAGTTTTTAAAACAACCGTCTTTTGCTGTTCTTTAGGTTTGCTTATTTGGTTCTCTAAGAAGATAAGAGAAACAAGTGGGTGAATATACTAGGTTTACTGTTTAGCTTGAAATCTCCTATTTCATATAACAAAGAAATAGGCATATATTTTTTTTTGTCACTTATCATACAAAATAAGTTTGTAGTTCCTGCTATTTGATTGTAACTTGAACTGATGAACATTTTCTCCTTATTGATGTAACTTTATGCTAGTATTGGTACTTCTGTCAGAAACCAAACTGATGTATGTATGATTTCTGATATTTACAGAGGTATATTGCCCGCAATAGATGTGTTGGGTGATCATGCTTTGGTTGGGGTAAGCTTCAAGCTTCTTTAATGTTGGTTTCACTAGTTACTGACTGCTTAGTACCTGGAGACGCAGTATATGATATTCAATTCTGGCATTTTCTTTATTATTCCATTAAGTAGTACTGACACTAGGTTCTGACTTGCAGATTTTCTACTTTATTGGATTTGGATTGTTCTGCCTTGAATCACTGCTCAGCATCTGGGTTATTCAGGTTTGATTATCTGGTCTAAATTATAACTCTCCCAGCTTTGCTTTATTTTTTATTTTTGGTACTTAGATCTTCGTTTACATTTGCAGCAAGTATACATGTATTTCCGTGGCAGTGGCAAGGCTTCCGAAATGAAGCGTGACGCAGCAAGAGGGACAGTGATGGCAGCACTATGACATGGTACTTAGAGCAGAATATTGGTGCTGGTAGACTTTTGTCTAGAGCTGATTTCTTCAGGTGCCCATTCGTCACACCTTTGTGGCTTTGTTACAAGTTACACTTGGAGGAATCTTGTCAAAGCAGAATATTTAGGTAGAGTTTTGTCTAGAGCTGTGCAGAAAGACTAACGTATTTGATACCGCTTGCTCGGTATACTGTTTCCATGATACTTCATTTAATCTTATAGATTCCTGTTTATGTTTGCTTTTTTTGTTTTTGGTTCTTTACAAAGGTTATACATGTAGCTTGATTGACTTTATGATTGAAAAACTTTTAGAAGAAAAACTATTGATCACTATAAACTGAAAAGAAACAGGATGAAGTTTGGCATACAATTTATATTCCAAGCCTGCAAGTAAAATTCCACCTCGAAAAACTACTTAAAAAAATATTGGAATATTTTTGTTTAAAGAAGTCAGATCTGAGTTAGTATGCCCATGTCTGTAAAAACTAGAGGTTTTTTTGAAACATGCACCACTTGGGCAGTTCTTCCCAAGTAGAGATCCACAGGCTCATTCAATGACTTACAAATTTTGACTACAACATTGAGATCATATGTATTCAATATAGCCATTGACTTCTCGTGCTTATGCTGAGAATTTATTTCATTTTGACAGAAATAAAAGCAGTTTGATCTGAAACTAATAGAAATGCAATATGCGGTTCATTACTCCATCTTTTTTATTTTTTTATTTTTTTTTATCAATAAAGCAATTTTATTCAATTTAATACAAAACCATCAAGTTCCCATAACTTAACACGCTATGCTAGAAATGTGAATGCCACAGCGGGCTTAGATGGTATTGGGCACAATCAAGTTCTTCCGAACCATTCTTTCTAAAACAACATTCAGAAAATATGAAATCTCTTCTTTTCAGATCATTTAGCATATTGCAAGATGAATAATGACTAGAAGCATGAAGAATCCTACCTTGTCCCTGAGCATAAATGTACAGTTATTATAAAGAACACAAAGTTAATTATCTTGCCCTCAAACATCTAACTAAACTAAGAACTGAATTCTCCTCCCCATGGCATGAGCAAATGATGTGTATAATCTGGGATTGCACAGTGCGTGTTCACTCTTCTTTAAATCGGAAGATGCAGCAACGAATAGCGTATACTACCATATTTGAAATCCAACATGGAATATCACGTAAAAATTCTCCACATACCAGTCCTGTATCCAACAGACATGAGCAAAAGCTCCAAAAGCATATTGGGAATGCTCAATGGATGCACCTTAGATCCTGGAATTTCAGACCAGTTCACAGATATCTCTGATATTGGGATGCGAAACCATTTGCATAGAAAAACTAATTCAACATCAAAGCACCACCTGCGGAAAGTACATTGTTAAATTCTTCAAATTCTTTCCATAAAAATTACTACTAAGTAGTAACGTATCTCCTGACCCCATGGCATCACTAATTAGACCAAAACATAAATAGAATACCATGATCAGCCAAAGAACTTGAATTAAACAGTAGAACACCTGCATTAGGCTAAGATAGTAATGGAACAAATATTTCCAAGTTATTATACTCAGACTGAAATTTCCTGTGACAGTTAATTAGTCAACCACAACAGCATTAAGTAACCAGTCCTGTTCAATCATAAGCTGAATCCAGTCACCCGTCAGTTAAGGTCAGTTTGATATCTCTTTCCATATCTTCAAACATTACATGCTCAATCAGAAATAATGAGCATTAATAACAATAAGCTTCCTATTTCTTTAACATTTGGTCAACCATATTACTCCACCAGCCAAAATTCACCCATGTTTGTATCAAAAAGACCAAATTAGATTTTTAGAACAGACGTTTTGCAGGATATCTCTCAATCACTAACATGACTCTAATGACTAATCCTGCAAAGGTCTGGGAGTAATTCTTTAAATTAACTAGTCTGATACCTAGCTTGAAGATTACAATGTTCAAATGAGTTTATGATAAGCAATGAGCTTGAAATAAGAAGAGCAAAGAGAAAGCAGAAAAGAGATGAACAAGAAAATTAGATAAAAAGAAAAATAAATAAATAAAAATCCATTTATTTCAACTAGGGTTTTACATAAAAGAAAACGATAAGGAGAAGTACTAAACCTGAAAAAGCATGATTTCTTACGGTTGCATCAATAATTAGTATTTTAACATCTTTAAAATATGCTATTGCAATTGTGTTTATGGGAAGGAAACTAGCTGGAAGGTAGATGATTGCACATAAAAAATATAAAAAAGGAGAACAATAAATTAAGCACAATCTCTGCAGATAGTTTTATTAGAGAAATACTCCCTTTCAGATATTTAAATAAAGAAATTATGCAATTTATAAAGTGAACGGACAGTTACCTTTTCAAGCGGATATTTGTGAAAAGCTTTCTAGCAGCAGCCCTAGTGAACATCTTGAAGCCACACTGTTGTGCAGATAAAGTCAAATATCAGGCTGAGGACTTACATAAAATGAAGTAAACAGGCAAAACACAAGTGTTGGACACCAGAAGAAATGTAAACTGAAAGCCCAAATCAAACACAGCAGAAAGTTACCTGTGTATCACGAATTCCGGGACCAGCAGCCAAGAGAACCACAAGATGAAAACCCCTCATCAAAAAATTGCGGTACCACTTCCTCTGGAAACATTAAACAAAATCTTTTGAGCAAGATCTAATCTATAGAAAGCTGCAATTAAAATGAAGCACCATTGAGACATAACTGTAGCCAGTGCCTTCTCCTCAAGATGAGCCCGTGATCCAAATGCAGCAATAGGAATATCAGATATTCGGAAACTCGAACCAGTAGCTGCTGAATCTCCACAAGCAAACTCCTTTCTAGCAACTGCTTGGATCTAGAAGCAAATACAGCACAGTCCACAAGAGCATTTGATCTCAGAATGGCTATATTCTTGACTATGGCTATAAATTTTAAGAAAACTGCAGATAGAAACAACCTACCAACCTTATTTTCAAGCTTTTCTAGGTCAGTGACCTTAGTTGCTCCATCAGCATCCAGCATTAGAAGTAGTTCACCACGTGAATGCAGCATTCCCTGTTATAAAATGCTTTCATAAAAGTAGAAAGCTTCAATCAATTGCCATAATTCAAGAGAATAAAACATGGACCTGCATTAGCAACAGAGAAAAATATTAACAAGTGAATAGTTTAGATTGGACTCACTTTTCTAATTGCTTCGCCTTTGCCATGATTTCTACCAAGAAGGATAACCCTCACATTGTCTACTGTATATTTCTTTACAAAGTCAAATGCTACTCTCTTAGTCCCATCAGCACTTCCATCATCTATAATTATGACCTGCTCAAGTGTTTAATCTTAAAGTAAATAAGTAATCATGTACTCAGAAATTGGGGTTGCATTAGGAATAATGAAGTTGGGGAAGTGGGTTTTATGTTTACCAAGTTAATGTTTGAGGTATGAAAAGGGAACCTTTGTACCATTAGTGAATCCAGAAGCAATTGGGATCATACTAAACAAGAACAAACTTATCACATCCTTTTCATCTAAGTATCCCCCTTTCTGTATTCTGAGAATGGTCTCTTTGCTAAATATATCAAAGTCTAAAACCTTCAGATTTTGGTATCAAGAGCTACCACTTTATTCTTAGTGAGGAGGAATATACGACCGAATGATAATTCTTATTCTAATGAAAAGGAGAGAACTGAAATTTTATCTGCATAGAGTTATATAGTTTTTTCTGCTAAATGGAACACGTTAACCATATCTCCCTTTGTTATTTTTCAATCCATAGAAGCCACAGGTGCAAACACCTGAAATTAATTTGCTCGGCGTGCAAGTGTTAGAGTTACATCCCGTTCTGTCTTTCCCACTGTCCGGAAAGCCCTCAAGTTCAATATGAGGTATTGTTTTGATGTCAATTTCGTTGGGTTGGGTGGGTGGGTTATGTCTCTGAGAAGTGATTGTTTAATCCAGTTGGTGGGTATTTATTCAAAATGTTTGTTTTTTATAGTCTATTTTGTGTTTTGACCTTCTTTCCTTGGGTCTTGATATGATGTTCCCCACAGGTCCCCCTCGGGGAGATAGATCTATGTCAAGGCCTGACTCCATTCCTTCCTTGAACTCAGGAGATGGTTGGCCTTGGTTAACCCAGAAGTATGTCCATCTTTATGAGCATAAATACCCCCACTCCTGCTTTATCTCGCACTCATATACGCATCCCCACGCTAGGCTTGGTCAGTCACTATCCTCCCTCCCTAGAATAAATTTTCATAGCAATGAAAACAACTGGGTGTCACAAATAAAAAAGAAACAAAATGATACCTCATATGAAAATGATGGATCCTTCGCCACACGGTGTTGAAGATAACTACATTGTAAAGACATAGAAAAGATCATTCTTTATAAGAAACACTCAGAAATAACCAGAAACAGTAAATACTCCACAACTTAACTGGAGCAGTTCTTGGGTAATTTGATACAGGACAACAACATCCTAACCCCAAGCTAACAAGATTTGTCATGTCATAGTTGAGTAAAAACAAACAACAATCCAGTATATATATGTTTGCACGAGTAGTTAAGATATTAATTTAGGTGAGGTTTCCCAAATAATGATAATCAATCTTTAAGAAAAAGGTAACTAATTTATTGCTTTCAGGTTACACAAGAATATCTTTCCTTTCCAAGTCAAATCGATATCTATCCCAACCCTGCCTGTCAAGAAACCAACTAGGACAAGGGTCCTCAAGGATTAGTTTCAGTCAAGCACTAGTGACATAAGTTAGGGACACATTTATGAAAATGGAGTTGATCAATGAAATCTATAAAAGCATAATAGTAGCACAGATGAAACGTGAAACATGTGATTTGTAATTATGGGACAGACTCCCAGAAATCCTTTACGCTCAATCTACATATAGAAAAGGATGAATTAAAAGAAAATATACATATTTATACATGGAATGATCTCTCAAAAAAATTTGAAATTCTCCCCACAGTTTATTCATTTTTTGGAGATCAGAATGGAGGAACAGACTGAAGAGTCATTGACAACAAAGGAATAGATCTTTTATCAACTCCAGTAATCTCAACTGGAAAAAACCCATGTATAATTTATTATTGCATAACATGCAACTTTTTGAAATTTTAGCATACTACAGAAACTATTGAACAATTTAATTTCCTCGAAGTATGTAATACTAACTATGCAGAAGCATGAGAAAAATTAGTCTTCTATTGTCATTAGGTTCTTTCCTGTTACCCTTTTCGAGAATTGGCAAGTCACATGCAGATTCTAGGTTTTGATCCTTCCATAGCTCCCTCCGCCACATTCTTAAATGGGATGGAGGTGCCATTATACCCATTGGTAATTGACTAATATTATTACAATATGGGGCAAGTAGATAGCGTTCTCCTATCTATTTTCATTTCTATTCCCCCCTTCCTTATTTGGGGGTTGTTCTGCATTTAGTTAGATAATGTGAAAACAATATTAAGGACCAAAAATCTATTTTTCAACTTACGTCATTGTTTCCTCAAGAGCTCCAGGAAGCCTGTTCTCCTCATTATATGCAGGAATTATTAAAGAAATATACTTCTCTGCGGGATCAACAATATGAGGGCAAGGAACCTATACCAAAACCACTTCAGGTATCAATCAGTTGTCCTAATAAATTCCTATGTTGCTGCCATAAATCCTACCTTCATTACATAAACATAACCAAATAGATACAATTAAATAAATATAATAAAATTAGAATAATTCTATCAAATTATGTTAGAATACAAAATTCAAATACTTCTCAAGACTTTTTATGCCTAGAAACCTCATAACAGTGGCAACTACCACCAGATGACAATGTTACACTATTATCTATTATCTATTATCACGGTAAGTCCCTTAAAAGTGCTTATGTCCACTTTAGAAGCCTATACATCCTTTAATAGCAATGCCAGGAAGTATAACGGATTTAACATACAATTAGAATAGGGGCAGTTGCTATCATACCCATCAACAACATCCATATACACCTAAAAATTTCAGTAACACAAAACACCCTGTTAATAACATATTAACGTAGGTCAAGTAGCCTTTTCGCTTTATAAATTCATCAAAGCAGCCATATTCTTTAGATGATTTCAAACCAAAAATTTATATTTCTAAGACCCTCTTAACACTATCACAAAAACAGTTATAATAAATCTAAAAAGAAACCTGCTAAGCGAAATTACTTGTTAATTTTTTATAAAAGAAGCAAATTAACTTAGATAAAAAAAAATAAAACTTATATTTTTATAACACTCGAATGGATCAAATACAAAGTCTAGCACCTGTACAAAAATTTAAAAGCAAAATGAAAGCATTACCTGTTTTAATGAATTAGGATCCTCAAAAATTGCAGGAGCTTCCACATGTCTATAAAAGAAAATATGAATATCAGTTTATGTGTGTATATATATATATATATATATATAGTACTTGAAAAAGGTCAGCTGGTAAAATAAGTATTAGATGATGAAAAGTACGTGTGGTTGTTTCTTCTTCTATATGCTTCAAAGAAAATTGCGGAGACAGCTCCTATGACTACCGTCAGAATGAATACAACCAAAAGCTCCAACATCGTCAGCACCAAGGTTACCGGAATTCACTAAACCACCTACGATTTCCAAACTGGAACAGTCGTTCCAACCTAATTCGATCGATGCCGGAGAAGAGGATCAGTTGCAACTTGCAAGCGCCGGAAACCAAGAGATCTATAAAGAAGCTGGTAACATGAATGAACGGGCCCAAAAACTCAGAGGCCCTTTGGGCCAAATGTGGGCCTAGCTTGTTCCAAACTTTCCTTTTGTCCGGTAATTGAAATATAATACTCCAAGTATAGTAAAACGATGTCGTATTAGAAGTTGCTTTTTCGTCATAAGCCCTGAACCCTAGGGTTTAAGAAGCTCAACAACTTTCCAAACAAGACTTTGTTCACCTTCAAAGTTCAAATTATATATTTGCGTCATTTTTTTTTTTAGCGGCTATGGGATTTCAATTCATTTTTAATTCAATTCTCGTCTCGCGGGACACTAATTTTGCTGCTTTTCGAGATGGTGGGATTTATAACTGAAACCACCATTGAAGAGCCTGATCAAGATTTGAAGCTCAAGGAGGATTTTGAGGATCAATTTGAGCATTTTGATACAAAAGCAAATGACTTTACTGTCAGTGATTCGTTTCTGGATTTTGACGCCATTAAAAATTGGTTTGAAGATATACAAACAGCGGGTATGGCTAATGGAGTGGAAAAATGATATTGGGGTTGTGGAGAATTCTAGTCAGATGGTTAAAAGTGACTCAGAAACAGACGTACGTGTTCTAGACCAGCTAATTCCAAATGGGTCTGAACCAAATGTTTGTGGGTCTACTTGTGTGGTCAAGGAAGAGTGTGAAAATTTGGGAAGTTCAAGTTCTACTATTGTGGAAGGGGTGAAGAAAATCTGTTTGGCTGGTGGTTGTAGCAGCTCTGTTCCTGGGGTTGGTGTGAAGAATGAGTTAATGAGCAATAAGGATGAGAGTGAAAGTTCGGAGTCTGAGAGTGTTAGTACGTTTTCATCATCATCCTCTACTTCGAGTAGTAGTGGCAGTGACAGTGATGATGATGAGGCGGGTCAAGGAGAAAGGAAGGCAGACATTGAAGAAGGTGAGATAAGAGATTCTGAAGGACAGGTGACTGGAACAGATGATGATGATGATGGAGAGGAGATAGTTAGTTGCTGTGGTGTTGACAATATTGGTGACGAAGAAGATGAAGATGGTGATGCTATGGTAAAACCCATCAGGTCAAAAAATGAACCTGAGGTACAATTAGTATAGTTAATTAGTTGTTATTATTCAACACCACATGTTTGTTTTGCTAACTCTTCTCAGTAGCTGACCCAAACAACAAAATTTCATAACATGCCTATCTACACTGACCTAATTCTATTTCAAAATACACTTTGTGTTGAGAAATCTGATAACATAAATGATTCGATTATGGGACTTGCTAATTTAATACTCACTATAATATAGATGCATATCAGAATACTATTATGATTTTCTGAATATCTAAAATTGATTTGTAACCACTTACCAGTCCAAGCAAAAATTGGATTTCAGACGTTAAACAAGTAGAATATGTCAAAATCAATTTAAAAAAAAAAAAACCACATCCCTAAAATTAACGCAAAAATGCATCCTCTAAGATGAAGGTTTCAGAAATATATGATATATCAGTGTATTCATGAAGCCAAAATCTATTAGTGTTAGATAGCCTGTAGTCTTTGACTGATTTTCAGCGCCATTAGCTTGCCTTGTTTTTTAGTTTCTTTTTTTATTTTTTATTTTTTTTATAATAAAAACTCTCTCTTCTGTATTGTTTCTAGTTTTTCTTAGGAGTACTGATCCTCTCCCATACTTTCTCTTCTCTTAACGTAATTTATTTTCTCATAAAAGAAAAATAAAGATGGATAGAATCTGGCAAGCTTTGAATTCGAAATGCATACCACTACCATCAATCCATAACACTTCTATTCTCTCTCAACTCAAATATGCTATTAGCCTTCAGCACATTCATCTTTGTGTCCAGCCATCCTTTTTTATCAGGTTAATTATGAGTTGTCTCAGCTGCTATGTCAAATGTTGCACAAAGCAAAATTTTTAAGAATAACAGACATACAATATTTTCATCCATAACTCATATTACATATATAAATGATATCATTTATCACTTTTTCTCTCACCACTCATCAGTCGAAAAGAATCAATCACTTTTATGATATAATAATAAACGAATTGAATGAAATCTTGTTATGATGATATGAATCTTCTAATAGATTTTTGATGGATGAATGGATGTCAGGGTGAAAAGAACTAGTTTACATACTTTGATAGTTATTACTAAATAGTATCATAAATGGAGGGGTGAAAATGTGAAACTAACAATATCTGAAAGTAAAGTGACCAGAATCCTTGCTGTTTCTACTGATTAAGTTAGCTCTTGGGCATTTATTAATACTTCAACGTGGTTTGCACTAAGATGTCTAAACCTTTGCAGGTTTTCCCATCAGTTCCTCCTGTAGATGTCACCTTGCAACAACATCATCAAATGCTGCCTGTGGGAGTTGTTTTGTCTGTAAGCTCATGGAAAACTAAAATAGTCTCTCTAATAAGGAAGCAAAGTAGTCATTCTTGTGTCAAATTGACAAGCTGATTACTTTAGGAGCTTTTGGTGGAACTTTAGTTGATCTATATTGATTTACAATTTTTTGAAGTTTATAATATAAAAATGTAGAATAATATGAAATTGAATATAAGGAGTTCCAAATATTGTTGGAGTTGATTGATTAAGTAACCTGGAATTTTGCAGATTGTCGGTGCACAAGTAATTGTAGAAGGGGTTGAGAAGCACAAACCACTTAATGAGGGCTCTATCCTCTGGACAACTGAAAGCAGATCACCATTAGGGCTAGTTGATGAAATCTTTGGTCCTGTGAAAAACCCTTATTATATCGTACGATATAATTCTGAAACTGAAGTACCTGCTGGGATCCGTGGGGGCACTTTGATATCTTTTGTTCCAGAATTTGCTAATCATGTGCTCAATGCCAAGGATCTTTACAAGAAAGGTTATGATGCATCAGGTGAGAATGATGAAGAGGTGTTAGATGATGCAGAGTTTTCAGATGATGAGAAGGAGGCTGAATACAGGAGAACGAAGAAATTGACAAAAAGAGGCATAAATGACCAGAAACCCGGAAAAATGAAAAATGATAGGAAGAAAGTAAAGAATAGGAATGGACCCTGGAGAAATGACCATTCTTCCTTGCAAAAAGAGGGTGTTGCGCCACCCAGTCAAAGTCAGCATTCTGTCACACCTGCTGCACTATCGCTAGATTCTGGCAACTGTTCACCCTTTTCAGTTATTGGACAAGGTCTTCCTGGAGGAACTAGCATGATTCCACATTCAAATGATGTTTGGACAAATGGGTTGCAGTTTCAGCAGCCGCATGGAGCACCATTTCATCAGCCACAGGGTGTGCCATTGCAGCAGCCACAGGGTGCACCATTTCTGCCACCACATGGCACATCTTTTCAGAATGTATTTCCAACCAGTGGCATGCCATGGCTTCCACAAAATATTCAATCCCCCTATCAGATACCTGTTCCAGGAACACCGTTTAATGGGCATTTTGATCCCAGGCATGGGTCACTTCCGGCAAACATGTTAGCTAGGCAGCAACATAATATATTTGCAGGAGCCATGCATACTCGGGCTTTTAGGTCAAAGTTAAATGACATTTGGGATAGGCTTACAGCTCCCACAATCTTGCGCCCCCCTCTTTGGAGGCGAACAAGGAATTTTATCCAATGGGTTGCATTTAGAGAGGAACTATAACTTGCAGTCCAATACTGTTCCAGGCCAGATTAATCCTCCCCATCAATTTTCTCCTGGTACATCTGCTAGTCGTGTGAGAAGAGCATTTCATCGTCGGGGTACTCGTTTTGCAGGTGGGAGAGGTCGTTAGCAAGGAAGATGAAGGCCATTGTGTTTCAGCTGCCCATGAACATATTGAATGTCTACTATAAATGGTTAGGGCAGAAACCATATTGGGTAGGGGGCCTTTTTTGTAATTAATGTGTAACAATCGAAATGGATCCAATTTTTCTCAGATTTTCCAGTTCTCCCACTATGACATTTGCCTCTATTAACTTATGTTGCTAAAATTTGAGTGTTAGTTATAATGTTCAAATCAAAATGATTGAGCAAGCAATATTTTAGCCACTGAAAAATAGAATATTGATGCCACATTAATGTTTTGGCCTGATAAAAGATGCAGGACTTCAACCTTATTCTCATTCGAATAAAAAACGCTAAAACGGCAGGTAAGTATTCTTTTTTGGATTTATTTGGGGATATAGATTATGTGGATGAGTGCCAGGGCTTCATGGTTTATCTTCACTAGTCTTATAAAGCCCCTATCAGTTTATCAACCATTAAACCATTTTTCTTCAATCGGATCTTGGATCTTGGATCTTGGAGCTTGTAGCAAAACAAAATAAAAACAGAGATAGGCCTCCCTTTTCAAAAACAGAACTTGGGAGAAGGTATTGACTTCTATAGCGACCAGCCTGCATATAAAGCTTGACGACCAACTAATCTATATTTCTCGCCATAGAAATCTATGCAGAAGCCTTTCATGTACACAGCAGCATGTCTTTTTCAAATAAGATCAGCTCATTAAGGACAAACCCTTCAAGGTCTCTAATCGTCACAGAAACATTTAAAGAATACCTCATAAAATGTAGTTGGGGTGGGAAATATTTGATTTTGCTAAAAACAATGAAAGTAAGGGGCAGACAAGAAAACATACATAAAAGATAGAGAAAAGGAATAAATTACTGATATCAGAAGTTTAATCCAGTCAATGAGAACCAAAAATGCAGAACTCGGACTGAATCTTATATAAATTAGGTAGACAATTTCAAAGGAAAAAATTTCTGTGAGGGCAGGCATTAAAGCAATAATGGGTATGATAGCCCAGATGAACAAGTGGATAACAGAACTCTCATGAGTCATGACATTGGTAGAGACTCAAGTTTTTGAATTCCTTGTAAAATCAGTGCAAGTCTGACAGCTGCAATCCGAGAAGCGACATATATCACATCCAAAGCACACACAAGAAGTGCAACCCTTGCATGTTGCTGAACGTGTACATCCCCTGTAAACCCTGCGACTAGCACGTTCTTCATCGTCATCACATGTAATTCTGAAAAACAAGTTATAGGTTCTATAAACAGTTGCTTCTTAAAATATCTGTACTGCAACAATAGTATATAAGAAATAAAAAACTAGGAAGATGCACTATGTGCGCACATACATACACTAGGAAAAATGCAATTTTACAGAGGTTATGTAAAGCATACAATTGGAAACCTCAATAGTGTTCTACAATTTTAAGACTTAGCTTCTTAAAGAAAAAAGTCACCTGTTTCAGTCCAATTTAGAAGGAAGAGAAGCACCACACAAACAGCAAAGTGAAAGTAAGGAATGACGACTCACACTTCAAAAAGGAAAATAGAAAATGAAATGAAGGGGCATTCTTGATAAGAACAACTGTTCACAGAAGATATATATTGCAAAGACCTTAAACTAATAAAGAAGAAACTCAACAGAGCAAAGGAAAGACTGTTTGTTCACAACTGTATGATTCTGAATCCTTGCACTCACAAATTCAGAGCCAGGACAGTCTAATTGGAACACTATTAAAGTGCCGATTACTGTTGATCAATTGATGATGCTGAGAAACGTGGTACCAGAAAAGTAATTATGCAACTGATTCTGCTTCTATAGCTAATGTTCCTTTTTTCTTTACAAGAATAAAACCATAATCCTAAAACTACCCCTACTCTCCCCCAACTATCAACTGAGGCTAAAGTCCTGCCCAAATGTTTTACAGATATTTTAACTAAAAGAGTTTCTCTTGTGAGCTTCTAAACTTCCTCACGTAAATATAAAATTGTGGTGCTCTTTCGTATCTCAAAAAAGTCAGTAAAACAAATGTTCAAAAGCATAGAATCACTATTTAGATATAGTAAGATAATGCCAATCAGATGATTGCATGTCTGAGAGAATTTACAGATTGATCTATCAAAGATAATGTTTGGATTTCAAATCTTAGCTCACTACAAGATGTTTCCTAACTCAATAAAGTAAACTTGTCTATTTATCAGTATATGGAAAAAGGATGGTATTTGATGCATTTAAATGCTAAAAGAAAATGTGATTGAAACATTGTTTAATAATAGCCAAACCCCCTCCATGTTGTGGAGAGCCTAGCTTCGTGGTCAGCAGTGACCCAACCTCCCCCTCTCCTATTCTATCCAATTGGCAAAAAGGAAAACTAAAACTGGATATTAAACTGAGAAGAAATGTAAGAAAGGCCAGATAGATCATTGCAAGCATCATTTACAGTTACCAATACCATTCTGTTTGGAATTCACTTGTTCAGTAAGTGAAAGTTCAACATTCTTTGACATGTTCCTCCAAGATTACTAATACAATCATTCATCTCAGTATAAGGGAAAAACATACTTGTCATATGGAAGATCAGCACACTTCCAGTTTGAATCTGCTAGAGTATCATGATGAACTCGGCATTCCTCTTTTGAACGCAGATGGAACCTGCGTTCTTTGTTGCACTCAGTACAGCGAACAAACTCATCACGATGACAAGCATGTCCATTCTGGGATCTGTGGGACCCATTAGCAGTTTTGGACACTTGATTATAGTACTTGAGCAGCACTGTCTTACACAATGGAACCTTTTCCCCATCAACTATGACCCAAACGTTATTCTTCCATTTCCTAGCTGTCTCTCTTCCAGAATGCTTCTCAAATGCAGCTGGAGTTAACTTGTCTATCCATAGAGATCACCAGTAAAAGCATAAGATGGCCATAAAAGAGAAGAAAAATCTATGGAGAAAAAATTCACACTATAATGCATTCAAGCTCGATAATGGAAAGTACGTTACTTTATCATTGCAATACAAAAGCAGAGTAAAAAAATCATAAGGAGACCTATATGGTTGCGGGATCAACAACAATTTATGTTCTATAAGTAAAAAAAATTAATATTTGCTGGAAATTTTCAACATTTAAACAAAAAAATATACAAACAAAGCTAGGTCATATCCCTAAAATACATTCTTTTTATCATTGAAATTGTAGAAAAGGGACAAATAAGACTTGGAGTAGAAGATTAATCTATCTATGACTCTGAAAACTGTCATCCTCATTTATCCATTAGTTCTTCAGACTTCAGATAGAAAGAAAAAAAAAACCAGAGTTTTAATCAATCCCAAAAAATACAAATACATAATCCTTTCATGGAACTTTACACCAAGTGCTAATCAATTTGGCTCTCAACGTTTTTTCAAACAGTAATTAAACTTAGTTTTTACACACCAGTATCACATGTAGAATCGATTTTCTTGGGGTTGCTACTATTCCAGACAGTACCATGACCAAGAAGATTTCTATAAAGATGCAACAAATTAACTCCAAAAAGGTGATCCTTGTGAGCTTTAGTTCTTTACTTTTCTAAATATCACTGTGCATGCAATACATGCAGACAGCATGAAAGTTGTAGATTGACAATCCATAACCACGCCAGCTAGTGATAATTAAACAAGATTAACCCTTTCCAAATGATAGCCATTTGGCCCAACAAAGTACCAATGTTCCTAAGTTGAGGACAGGCACATTTCATCAAACATACTTGTGAGAACATATCATGTATTAAGGAGAAGAAAGCTTATAATCAGAACCAATAGTATAAACGAACAGTGCCACATGATCCAACAATAGCCTAATTAATCTGAAACAGAAATAACATCACATAAAGAAATTAAAACCATAGATTTTGAAACCTAG
This sequence comes from Quillaja saponaria, assembly GCA_029379385.1. Lineage (NCBI taxonomy): Eukaryota > Viridiplantae > Streptophyta > Magnoliopsida > Fabales > Quillajaceae > Quillaja > Quillaja saponaria. The sequence goes on along the minus strand of CM055605.1, from coordinate 3,638,698 downwards.
TCTGAGATGATGTGATCTTAACCATAATGACAATGTCTCATTTTCAAAAATACATTATTATCAAGTCAGGATTTTTCAAAACGTAATAACACGGAACTCGTTTACAATAGAAGGTAGCACATTCATTCAGACAATATAACATACACTTCAACTGTATAGATAGAAGAACAAAGGACAACTAGCTAGACCTTCCATCACTACGGACTCCATCCCCATGTAGATCAAATAACAGATTGTAACACCCATCAACGTCAAAACCAGTCCACCATGGACTTAAGTATGGACAGACAATCAGCATGCACAGAAATAAATAACCACTTCTCTAAAGAGATAAGAAGAGATAGAGAGAGAAAATAGAGACCTTCCTGACAACCAGGAGTGCATTCGCAGGTAATTTCGAGACACCCATTAAGGTAAACCCTAAGTCTCCCAACAGCATCACCATATCTATGGCTAGTACACCCACATGTTACCTCTATATAGTCTCCAACTCGCTTCACCCCACTCATTTCACTAAGCTCCTCGTCACTGAACATTGCCAACCCAGTTTCTCTCCCTGACCCATTCGCCATTCTTTCTCTCTCCGATATGTAAAGACTCTGTTTTTGGCAACAAATAATGAGAATCCAGATAACCCAGTTGATATTTTCGAAGAAAATCGAATAAAAAGTCAAAAAATGTGGCACAAAATCGAAGAAAAAGAAAAGAATATGCTCGTAAATAAATGGGCTTTTGGGTATAAGATGAAAAACCCCAGAAAAACTCAAAGGAAGAGATAGCTCAAGAAGCACGAGTCTCCAAGGGTTACTCCGAGAGATCTGATAGATAAAACGTAGAAAGTCTAGAGAGAGAAAATATGCGCTCGATAGAGAGAGACAAAGGGAGGTTGTTGATGGGGTTGAATGAATGAGCTGGCGAACGAAAACAAATGTCGTGGGGTGAAGTGATTAAAAGCTTAGGGTGCTATTTGCATGATATGACATTAGAGAGAGAGAGAGAAGAGGAGAAAAGGGAGCTTTGGGGTCAGGGCTTTTAGTTTATGGGAAAATCCCTCTCATGGGAAGGAGACGAGGTTTTTCGATATTTGTAGTACAAGTAATTTTTTACTCATCCTTTTATAGGAAGTAGTAGCAGCATTGTGCTACTGTTTTCAGGTGAAGGTTTCCAGTTCAATGATTTTACACTTTTCTCGCCAAAAAAAAGGTGAAATTGTGTTTGGTTCAAAAAGAAAGAGGTCTTACACAATAAAACAAGTAAAAAGAAAAAGTGTATTTAGTAGCTACATATATATGCTTTTACATTTTTTTAATTTGGCAATTAACATATTATCAGTGATGTTTAGATTAATTTATATGTATACAAAATAATTAAATTATTTAATTTAATCAAAATAATTTTTTAGATAGAGATTAAAAAATTGATAAGATTTTTATTTTACACTATATTTTAAAAAATTCGAAATCCATTGACTTCCTTTTACTATTTTTTTAGTCTTGACATATAGGTTGTGGAGTTAAGAAAAAAAAAAATAACCAAATATTCTTAAAATACTTATTAAAATGATATATACATAAATTTTCTCATTTATGTTAAGAAGTGTTTTTAGATACCCCTATTATTTTTAACAATTAGTATTAGATTTTGATCATTTCAATGAAATTCTTTGCTCTCACTATTGTCGACTATTTAGGTTCTGATTATTCCTTTTTCCTAAGTTAGATTAGACATGGTATCAAGCTGGAATTTAATTCACCGAAAAGTACTTACATATACTACATGAGAATTTATCGAAGATTGCATTTATTATTGTCTCCAACGCCTGTCCCTCTTCATGCTATTCCCAGAAAAATGCATATTTATTTTGTTTATTGTAGTGGATGATTACAGTTCCGGCACCAGCACCAGCACCATGATAGTTACCCGTGCAAGAGCTCTAAGTCTCACCCTCAAACATTTTATTATAAATCGTCAATACTTATATATATTGAGAAATAAAATATTTATTATAGTAAAAAGTTAAAATATATAACAATTTATTATATTTTCTCAACAATTTGAATGTTAATATACAGTTTATTATAAATCGTATGTTATGTAAATTTATATCTCACTAATTTTTTTTGTCAAAAATCATGAATATGGCTATGTAAATATTACAAGTTTATGTATTAATAACACTTTATTAGAAATCATCATCTTTTGACTGAATTGAAATTAGTCAACTTACACATTTCACTGTGTAAGCAATCTCTAAGTACAGCTGCAGTATTGATCACCATGCTTCTACCTGGCAGACAATGCACAAAGGGAAGGCTGGCCCTGTGCTATGATTAACCCTCTAGCTTTGTAGACCAACTATATGTGTATTATATTTATAAGCTGTTGAAAGCTTGGAGCATATTTAGCATTGAAAGAAGCCGTCAATTAAAACTAGCTATCTTGATATGCCAATTACAAGGGTCACATGAAAGGGAATTCACAATTTTCTGTGTTGGTTATGATTTTTCGATAAGGCAGAAGATATGCAACGATTTGATTGTCTAATCCTTCATGATGAATGGTAAATCAGGCCTCTCTTTTTTACTGTGGCATGCAATCTGGTTTGTAGTTGGTCTTGTACGCAACCCACCTATTTTACAATTGGAACAGAACAAACCAGTATAATCCTCTTTAGAATATTTAAATGTCCACAATAATTATATGTTTCTTCACGCTTTTCAATGACAGATTACTATATAGTTATAATGATAGCAGACTTGTTCACTTTAACAATCATATATTCAAACTAAATTATGTTGTTCTTTTTTGGCTAACAAAACTAAATTTTGTTGTTCAGGACCGCTTATTATCACCAGCTTGATACATAGTTGGGAACTTGAAAAAACCCTTATCGCTTTTTATTTCATTTTCTTTGCAAAGCAATTGGCACATCATTTTGAAATGCATATGGGCATATGGTTATCTAGCTTTAGTGCCATAGTCTTTGACATTTCAATATGGGTGTGAATTTGTGAACAGAAGTCCATTGGGCCGGGGTGACCCAACCTATTACTTTTGTCTTGCAGTGAGCTTCTTTTTTAATTCATAGCTAGAATCCAACGAGGATCTATAGAATATATATTGAAGAAGTTCAAGGAGTTTCAATAATGGTGCCAGATTACATGCTTCCCTCAGGCAAGTGCCCACTTTCAAAAGAGAGCTTAATAGTCCCAACATGTATAGATTTGCTGCACCCTTTAGCTACATCGATCCTGACAAATTAAGATGCTCGAGTGAAAATTTAAAATACATTGTCTATCCAGTCACATGCTAATGATTTTCTGTATGACTTTATGTCTTAACTATACCTAGCCCAAAACTGATGAACCAATATTGATGGCTGTGGATGACCCTCAAGTGGTTACTGGAGATGGCTATCTTGTGTACTGAAGAGAGCAAATATCAGTGTAGCATTTGAAGATGGGTTTTATTTTAGTGGGGTTTGGTGCAATAAATGGATGGAAATGTAGATACGTATGTTTGGTTGGGGTCAAGGGTCACCCAGAGCTCAGGACTCAGGATTCAGTTATATGTATAAAAGCAAAGCTCTCTGGACTCTGGCTGCAAAGTCCAATGCTGGTCTGTGAGTGCAGAAGGTGCAGCCTATTGAATATATCAACATTTGTATTGTTTGAAGTTGATTAGACTTTATGCTGCGATAGTAACAATTTGTCATCTACCCAGAATCAGACGTCAGCTTTGATTCCATTCTGACCATTATTCCTCTCAAATAATGAGAATGAGTACAAACCGTGTGAGCAATCTCCAAACTGCCATAAAAATTAGTGTATGTGATTTTTGTGACTAGCTATAGGTTTTTACAGAATGTATTATTTTGTAGTTTTTGATATATTATGTAATAGTTCTACGACATTCAATTTTTTTGAGTAAGTGGTTCTCATAATTATATGAACAAAAAAAGTGACACCAACATGATATAACTATTACCAATGTTGATCAATTCCTTGTCCTACAATCAAAATTTTGCACATCGTAAAAAAATCTTCCCCCACTTTATTTTTCTTTTTATTTTTATTTAATTTTGCTAACTTAGAAATGACTATTCGGTTTTTCTTTTTGTTTATAATTTCCCAGAACAATATTGCTTTGGACCTGGCCTTTTTCTTCGTCTTAATTGTAAATCATCATAGTTCTCTCTTTGTTTTTGGGGTTGCGGAGTGACTTATAAGGCTCATATGATGATTGCTAGTACTCTCCAAGGGGCTATTTCCATAGTTACTTCATACAATGCAATGAGCCAAGGTCTAAACTACATTGTGTGCCACAATCCCCAAAACCGCATCCTGTCTCTTTTTATTGGATCAGGATCCTCTCTTTTTCTTTAAGAACATGAGAAGATTGTGTGTGTGAGAGAGGGATAAATTATTTTTCTTCTTAGAGACAAATTTGAGTTTCCATTAAATACACTTTCGGAAAGGGGTAACCGGAGAGGATTCATATAAGACAAAATGTTTAGAGCAATGCTACATTTGTCCATAGGTTTGCAGACAAATAAGCATGATCTAGTCATGGACAAGATAGACATAGGGCTTCTAGGCCGCAAGCACCTCAGGCATGGTCTACTGGGAAGTGGGAACTCACCCATTTTCTTTGGGTGGAAATACTACAGTATTTTGGCCGGAATCTGGTGCTGAGAAGTTGATTGTGCTACTTGACAATCAGTTATGTGAAGAAATTCACAATAAGCAGTAGCAGGCAAGTAATACAAAAAGGGAGAATTAAAAATTTTGTTTGAACATGTCATTACTTAACATTTAGTCAGGAGTAACATGCACTTTATAAGTCTTAACATTTAGGCCCTGTTAGCAGAGATCAAGTTCATATATTTGTCAAGGATCATCTCTGGAGAAGAATCAGTAAAATAACCTTTCTCTACATACAATCCTTCTTTGGCTGCCAGCATCTCTACCCGGTTCTGCACTCTGTCTGCTCCAATCTCGTTTGGCTCCAACAGCATGCAAGCTATCTCAGTTGAATCCTCACCATGAAGAAGTCCCAGTGTTTGCACCTTTGGCAGTCCACCGCCTCGAGCGCTAACCATCCTTGCAATCCTTCTTGCCGCTGAGACATCTGTGGACAAGATGGGGACATTGTAGAGTGCAATCCAGGGGCGTGCCCCAATCATTGAGATGCCTCTAGCTGGAGAAACCACAGTTGGGCCTTCATCTGGCTTTTCAGCAAGTGTCTCAGTCATTGTCCATCCTGCCCATTGGCTTCCCATGAAATTAGGACGGTAATATCCTAGCTCCCGTCTAATGGTATCTAGAGCCTTGCCCGTTGGGTGTGCTGCAGCATACAAAAATACTGGCACTGCAAATCACAGAGGAAAAGCAATCAAGAAAATGAATGCTTCAGAACAAGGTATGTTTGTTTTCTTTGCACTTACCATTGAACCTGTTGCCAATGTCAGCTGCCATTGCTTTGGCAAGCCATGCTGCTTCATTCAATGAAGCCCGAGCTAATGGGTGGATAACAATGTCATCGACGACTCCCAAACGCGGGTGAGCTCCTTGATGCATTTCAAGGTTTACGGCTCCGAAAGCAGCCTCAGCCATTGCTAAGACAGTTTGTTGCAAGGGGCTGTATATGGCACTCCCTGTGCAATCATGCATAACATATGATACAAGAGTGAACCTGGTTCTGTTGTAAGCTCGATCCTCAAATTTGTTCACTATGATGGTTTCTGGGTCAAGTTTTGCAGCTTGTTCAATTGCTTCAAGAGCAGCATGATTACGTGCTTCAGAAGAAAAGAACTTGCAGCACAATAACACGGATTGATCAATGGTTTTCTTCTTGTCCTGCCATAGAAAGCATGTTATAGTTGATAGATTATAGATTTTTATTCATCACAAAATATAACAAAACATGCCTATATTAAATGAGAAAATGTCCTCTCAGCAATTGTAACAAGTGACAGGACGAAGTGTCATGACCCACATTTTGTGGGTCCCAACTATTAAAAGGGTGACCTTTAGGAGAGAGATGGATAGGTTGAAGTTATATCTCCAATTAAAAAACTGAAAAAGATTTAAATAATAGTTTCTGGATGACACCCATCCCATTGTTTTCATATACATTGGGCATTGCTATGGAGGAGAAAACTAAGAGACCAAGATCACTTTCAAACCCTTCCTTCCTCTGCTTCCCCTTTCCTATTGTATTTCACAAATCATTCCATTGAATTTTGGAATTTTGAGTATATACTCAAACATTCCCAGTCAAGACAGGATTAAACCAAGATTCCATAGAAAAATGTGAAATCCAAAACAACATATATATTTTAACTATCAGACAGGCACAGAATAGTATGAAAATAGAATTTTTAAAGAAGAGAAAGGAAAAGAGGTTTTCTGACCTTGCAACTGGAATTGAAATCCATGCTGTTTCCTTCAGCTAAGTTTTTTTCTCTGTTTCTTTAGCTTCTGTTTCAGCTTCAGGGGAACTTATTAAAGAAGTGGTTGAAGTTATAATCATGTGGTGAGTCAGCATTGATCAGCAATTCACTACTCTCGCGTAAGCCAATTGTCCCAAGCACGTGGAGTCACGTCAAAGCTCATGAACCAAAAAAATGGAAATACTAAAAAAAGGAACTGCTTGTGAGAATGCCTTTCAATCAAAACCAAAATGATGTGTTTTAAGGGTGAGAGATTTGTAAAAGCTTCAAAGTTTTAAGACTCAGCATTATTTAACCAAGCTTTCTTGGAGATGAGAAAGTTATATTTCAATCATCACATTCTCTTTTAAATTATAATACTCCATGGAAAGGAGGCTTCTTTAACATCACAATTCTTCCTTACACAAATTGCCCCATCTTTAAGTAACTTCAATTATTTCATATTGTGAAAATCAGTGAAGTATCCCCTCCCCACAAAAAGCTTCTTCCCCTGCAAGCCTCAACCCAACAAGTCGCTCCAATCACCATGACACCTTTTCCTGGTATCACCTGAGCTGGTCCTCTGTCTGGCTTCAAAGCCAAGGACTCTGATTCCAGGCTCCTAACCCACTGGTTTCCATTGGACTTTGGCTTGAAATAACCTACTGGTTTCCACTTGACTTTGGCTTGAAATAACCTAACTCTCTTCTGATTGAATCAGTGTTCTCCCCTCTTCATGATCTGCTCCATATAGATAAGTAGGGACTGCTGGTTATCTCTATGATCATTAAGAATACAAATGGTATATATTTAGAAGGGTGATTCAGATATCAAGATATATTTCACAATCAATTTATCTGAGTACCAAAAAGAAAACCTACAATTCAGTTCTAACGAAAACGAAAAGAATGAGATAAAATTGGGATGCTTACAGAAATTATTGTCTCAACACGCAGCTACGATGCTTTGAATGTGACTGGTGCAGCCAGTGGGCTGTGCCACAATGCTCATTATAAAAAACTATTCCAAATACCGAATGATTGCGCCTTCCCTTGCTTTCAAGTTTAACTTAATATTGTTATTAACCACATTATCCAATACAGCAGCTTAGGTGAATGAAATTAACCACATTATCCAATACAGCAGCTTAGGTGAATGAAAACTAACAAGCCAAACAAGGAAGGTGCAACTAGGACTCCTAATCTTGATTAAGCATCCTCCTTAATGAGAAGAATCATAGTTATTCAACTAATTTGTGCTTTCTCCTCTATAAAAGCTTTCCCTCTTCACGAGAAACTCGGCTATTACATAAAATACAGTCCCAAGTCTCAACATGAAGGGGTATCTACAAACCTGGGAGACTGGAGCCAACATTTGTTGCCAAATACCTAGCAATCTCAGCTGTTTGGGCCAAAGAAGACGTGGCTCAACAAATCCAAATCGTGGATGGCTACCAGAATGAAACTCAAAGTCAACAGATTCAAAAGCAGCTTTTACTATGGCAATCACTGTAGATGTTTGGTTACATGACGACAGATGGTACGGAATTCAACTTAGAGACAAGTGTCTAACCAACTCTATTGTAGGTCTCACCTACAAACTTATTGACAGTGGCAGCTTCAGGGAAAAGCTTGGCAGTACGGTCAATGGACTCCAGGGCAGCCTTGTTTCTGCTTTCAGAAATGTATACTTTGCAGCGACCTAGCATCAACTTCAGCATTTTTTCTTCTCTGTTCCAACCTGTAACTAACTGCATAAAAAGACTTTCTGAGACAAAAGAATGACTCTGGGAAGTTCTTTTGGACCACAACAGCATTGTTCCTCAATCTTATCTCAATTCTTTTAAGACCTTTAAACAGTCCAAAGCCAATATCATACAAAGCATTCAGAAGTAATTTTTTTGTGTGAAATTTACATGCTTGGATGGGTTATAGATAACTGCTGTCCATAAGATAAGGTGGGATAAAAGTCCCATGGGAAATGTGAGATGCATAGAAGCTTTTGAAGAAAAAAAAAAAAAAAGCGAAAAAGGACAAAGCAAAGCACTGATTCATGACCAACGAAATTTGCTCCTCTTGAATTCCCCAATTGAATAATCAAATACAAATGGTTCTTCACACATACACGCCCAGAAGGGCAGAGAGGATTGTGAACCTTATAAGATATAACATCTATAAATTTACATTTTTATAAAACGAAAAAGATAGTAAGCTTAATATTTGAATTAAACGTCTATACTATTGCAGTTGGTGAGCTGATAAACATGTTGAGCAAATACGATACAACTAGTCAACTACACTACATAAACTCATCAAGATATTAACAAATCCAAAATACCAAAAGTACTTGTTTACAAGGAAAATTTCAGACAGAATAAAGGCCATTGCTTTTTTTACCCAATCATCAAAATTACAGATACCCAACAATACTACTACTACGAAAACCAATTCAAAAATCCTTAGCATCTGATGAAGCCTTCGGGTATCCATTATACTCCAACCTCACGCCCAGAGAAGCACAAACAGTCTTGAACTTTAGCCTCAAACCATCCATTACTTCCTGAACTTCTTCATTCTCAGGATCCAAAATTGGGTATTTAGAAACCAACTCCTCCATCTGCTTGATACCCTTTTGGACCCTCGACGAGAACCGAGTTGGGTCAACCCGGATCGCCGAGTTCCAGACGTCGATGCATCCCCTGTAGAAACCGAGTTCCTCGCCAACCTCGAACCCCACTTTGAGGCCCACTTGTTTTGCCTCTTCCTTGCTGGCGATTAGGCCGTGTTTGTAGCCCTCATCAAAACCTTCCTTCAAGTGGGTTTCCTCCAAATTCAGAGAGGAATCGAAAATGTCCTCCATGAAATACCGATAACGAAGAACCAAAAACTTAAACCTTTTAAAAGAAAATATAAAATCTATTCCCAGTAAGCGCTGATTCTAATTTTTCTGTTAATAAAGAGGGAACTACAGAGAAACCATCAAACCATACCTGTTTATGTAATTGACATGAGGATGAGAGCTTGAGATACTCGCGGTCGCGGGTATAAGTGTAATTTCACATATGGGCCACGTCCAATTGGATAAGAATGTCTATTACATCGGGCTTGTAAGATTAAATGAACTAATTGGGCTTTGGGTTGCACATAGGAAATGCCACCCTCATGCCTAATTATGGAAATGGCAATTGCTTCCTAACTTGTCCATGACTACCCAACTAATGTTAGGTTAGGGCTAGTCTCTATGGTAACCCAAAATTACTTCCTAGCTTATCCACCCATATCTACCAAGTTTAGAGCAAATTAGGGAGTATCTGTGGTAAGAATTATCTCAAAAAAGAATTACTTTCTAACTTTTAAAGTCCCTTTAGCCTTATTTTGCAAGTAATTTCCCATGTGAACAGCTTGATTATCGTTGAATACAAGTTCCTTTTTGGTTCTTTTTAATAAATCCTTGCAGTTTTGCTCTTTAAACTTGTAAGATAAACAACACCCCTTGACTTCAGAATGGGATGCCAACGCGCATAGTAAGTGAAAAATGCTGTCATTTTATACAATGCATAAGGGCATTCTGGTAAAATTAAGAGAGAACATGGGGAGCTTTAAAAGGTATGCCAAATCTCCAGAATCAGCGCCTGGACAAAGTTCCCATGCATCCTCAACTTTGTTTACTCCGCTTTCACATTCATTACATAGAGCCAGTGAGTAGTTGCATGGTCCTTTTTCCATGACAAGCAACCAAAATTCACTATAAACCATCTCATTGAACAGAGAGATCAAATAAGAGAAACCCGTTTGCACCAGTTCTCTTCATTTCTAGAGAGAGAAAAAGAGAGAGAGAGAAGGCTATGGGTGGGTCTTATAATAAGGGGGTGCATGGCAGCAATGGAGGGAACAAAGGAAGGCCATATGGGTTAATGTTGCTGCTTGCATTTGGGGCTGCATTACTTGGAGTTATGGTCCTTCACAAGCTCAGGGAAAGGCGCATCTACAACCTTCTTGTCAAAGAGAAAGACAAGGAACTCATCTCCCTTCAGTTTCTCCTACAGGTACACCATCAATCTCTTTTCCTCTTGTGGAATTTCACTTTGAAGAGTCATTCTATGTGCATGAGTCGTATAAACCACCATGCATTTTATTATTTATACCAAAATAATTATCACCAGGAAACACTGCAAAAATTAGGGATGTTGACTGTTGAAAATTGTACCAAAACACAGTTTAATATTGAAATTCCTCAGGTTGTTTGTGCCTTCTAGCTTCAATTTAGCTCAACTTATAAGATGTTTTTCTTTGTCTTTTGGGTGATAGATCCAAAAAAATTTAAAATGTTAATTGGACTTACACTATGGTCTTTAATTTATCTGAAACAGAAGGAAAGAGATTTCAACAAAGAGATTAAAAGGAAGAATGAAGAGATGAAAGATAATATATACTCCATTAGAACTAAAAAGATGGAGCTTGATAGAAAAGTACTAGAGATGCAATCAACAATGGATTCAATGAAAGATGAGCAAAGAGTTATGGAGACTGCATTTGAGGAAAAGCAGAATGAGATCAGAATGCTGAGAGAAAAAGAATTGAATTTGGGGAAAGAAAATACCAATGCTGAAGTGCTTTCTCTATCAGAAAGCCTGAAGAAGAAAGAAGCTGAGCTTGAGGACTTGAAGCACCGGCTTCAAGTCTCACTTAGGTCAGTAAGCACTGATGAACCATCAAATCTCCCTGTAAATCTGACAGTAAATGGAAGTACGGAAGGAAAAGATAAAACCGAGTCCAGTGAAAGTAAAGAAAAGGATGAGCAACCACAAGATCAATCTGCTATAAATGGGAATGGTGAGAATATAGCAAACCAAGATGCAACAAAAGATAAATCGATTAAATTCAGTGAGGGTGAGACTGCAACAACAGTTGAAGATGAAAATGAAGGCAGAGAGGGAAATACTGATAGAAGGGATGTGATAGAAGAACAAATGCAGACGAAGGAAAACTTGCAAGTTGAGAGGCAGAGCACAGACAGTGAAGTAATTGCAAGCGGGAAGGTCATCAGTGAGGGGGAAGGAAAGAAAAATGAAGACTCAGATGAAAAAGCAGTAGTTGATGGAAAAGAAAAAGAAAGTATCAAAGATGGGAAGCAAGGAAAACTTGAGAACTCTATAGATGGTGGTCGTGAGGAAAGTCATTTGAATCATATGGGTGGAGTGAAATTAGAAATGCCAGATAATTCTAGAGTTGCTACCGATTTGAGTGCAAAAGGGAAACATAGCCATGCAACTAGAGGAAAGGGAAAGAGATGGAGAAAGATTGTGAGGAATAGGTTATTGGGGAACGAGGGGATTTCCACTAGTCATGGAGCAGTAAACACGACAAGTAGAAAACTCTACAGAGATGAGAAAGATGGATTGAAGAATGGAATTCAGGTGGCAACCTCTAATGATGAGAAAGTTGGAGAGGGAATGAGGGATACTAGCCTGGGTGAAGACAACGCAGAATCCAAATTGATGAACCCTAAAGATGGCAGAGATGTGAATGACCAGGTTGCAAACGATAGACTTGATGAAGACAATGGCAGCCAAAAAAGCTGGAATAGGAGACACATCAAAAAGGTAGAGGGCAATGCTGAACAAGCAAAAGTTGGCAATCTGAATGAAGAGCCCGAAGGTTTTAAGGTAGCAGATACACAAGAGAAAGCTGCCTTTACAGATGATTATTTTTTCAGGAAATCCGACTCTGATTTTGAAGATGAGACAGAATAAAAAGGAGATAGATGAATCAGAGTTTCTGCCTGACAAGGAATGCTTGTGATAGAAAATTAGTGGGTGAAATTAAATATTGTGTCTGTTAAAACTAAATAAGAAAAAGTGAGTACATCTTCCTAGGCAGATCATGTAAGTAAATATTTCCCCACATTAGATATAAATTAGATATTTTTCAGTTTCTCATTTTTTGAATATCATCAAAAGCCACAAATCCTAACAAAAAGGTACACCAAAGCAAAAGACTTGATTGTTTGGTATACCCAGGATTGGGAGGGAGCAATTAATTGAATTGAATTGGACAGCATAAAATGCTTCTTTTTTCTCCTTAATGAAGCTATAAATTATGTCTTACATGATGAGAAGCATTTAGTAAGGCATGTTGCAGTGGCATTTGGACAATATAGCACCACCATCCCTTTGAGAACACAAAGGAAGAGGGGCGAGGGCTAAGCACCCAATTCAGAATTACAAGATAGGGGTGAAAGTGTTATCCAATCAAAAGCTTTAATGAATAGCCAACTTGGAGGTTAACCACGAATTGTGTTTTCCCAGCAATATTCTCAACATAGTTCATACAGATAATTCACAGTATTAAAATCCATTGATCATTGGATTATAAATAAGGCATCACAAACAATTAGCACATTAAGTAAATGAAGTTGCATAAAAGGCAGCAGGCACAGCTAATAAGCTTGTCAAAAGAATCAATTTCCATAAATGATAACCTGAGCAATCTTCAAGTAATAATAATGAACGAGTCAACATATAATTGTTTTGCCAAAAGATATCGGAAGTCCAAGCACACACATTATAACCGGCAACAACTGAGGACCGTTTAAATGCTCCGATCCTCACTGTGGTGATTCCACCAATTTCTGCAAGAGAACAGAAATCAGTGAGCAAAAACTTAAAACTGAAAGGTTTACCACCTTAAAAAAATGTGTTATTAATTTCAATGTTGAATTGGAAAGACACACTAACCAATCAAATAGGAGGAGCAAAAGCATGAGTTTCGATGGGACTAGGCTTACATTTACGAATTCAGGTCAAAGGCGAATTGCATATTCTAGTGCTTACAAAGAAGTTGAATTTGGTTAATCGCACTTCAACTCAAAACTGCTTAAGTCTATTGCAAAAAGAAGAAAGTAGAGCCTGCAATTTATCCATTAAATAAAGCAATTGAAAGAAAAAATATGTAGACATGGTCAAGGTGTGAACCCCATTTGTTCATACAGCATCTCCCTACTTGAAACGAAAACCTATAGGGCAGTCTTGCAGAGACGAAACTCAAGGTTCAGTCAAATAAAGGTCTAGATGTGAACCCCATGTATTCATACTATAGTTACCGGGATCTCTTGACCCCCTTGCGTTCCTCATCCCGGAATTTCGTTCTGGGATCGTGGCTCTTTTGTATGTTGAGATCATTGTTATTCGCGATCCAAGTCATTAAAACTAGCAACTCAAAATTTTAAGATTTTTCACCTAGAAAATAGGGAAGTATGATCACAATTTTAGTCTATATTAATTATTACTTATTTCCTTTATATATGTATGTATTTATATAATTAGTAAGCTATTATCTTTCTTGTACTATAAATTAAATATTATGTAATCTATTCATTTAGTAGAATTTAATGTAAAGTACACCACCAAAATATGGTAAAGGGGCCCAAAGAAATACTTCAAGCGTACCACGTCCCAAAATAGTGAACCAACTAAGCCTATCCCATCGTACCATAATTTTAGTTAGGTAGCGTATCCCGTACCCATTCCTCTACCACATCCCAGAATGTACCGCGATCCTGGTAACTATGATTCATACAGCATCTATTGAGTCAATTGTACATGGTATGCATTGAAAACCATATAATCCCTAACTGGGTGAAGGAAGAATCAAGCAAAGGTGTTTTGGCTGATGGCATGCCAGCCAGATCATAATTTTAAGGACATGCTATACAAGTTTTAAAACGGACAGCATTCCAACAGCTAACTAATGATAATTTTAGGTAAAGTAAAACAATGATAACTAAAAGAAATACCTCTTCCTTCTTGCCCTTGCCCTTGGTAAAGAACTTGTACCCGCTAAAGAAGAGTAATCCCCAGCCAGATAAAGACACAATTACAAACTGAAAGTACATAACAACTAGTCAATAGAATTTCAACAAGTATTTACCCATAAATTTATCTATTTAAAGAATGGACCTAGAAACAGTAGTTATGAATTTCTTTAAATGAATCAAACCCATTAAATCATATTCTAAGAGGCCTCTGGAAGAGAGAAAAAAATTTAAGAAAAGTGTGAACTACTTATCCTAGTCAGACTCCAACAAATTTCTAAAGTATAGCCAAATCATTAATGCAAAAGTAGAGGAAAACCTCATGTATAGAAAGGTAAGCGAAAATATAGTGTAGACTAACCAAAATGCATTATCATGATATCATGCTAGCTGTTTGCTATTACTCAAAGAGTCAAGAAAGATCATGCACATTGTGAAACAATCAACCTTTTTATTCCAAAACTGACAGGTGATTTGCAAAAGAATAAAGAAAAATATGCATTGATTGGACACAGTCATGTGCTTCTTAGAGCACAAAAGTCAGACTTACATGCTCTTCCTTCCATTTAGATGGGTTAAGTGGATCTTGCCAAAAGTTAACTTTAGGGGAGCCATGGTGATCTGCAATAAATCAAACACCAAATTACTACGTCAAATATGTCATAGCATTTTATAACACTGTAAAAAAAATAAAAAAAACAAACAAATAAACTTCATCCGTATAAACAATTGGACCGCTGAGGGTTCCCCTTAATCACTTGTATGTTCATGAGCTTCCAAATTAACGACTTGAAGATTTAATCATAATGACCTCGAATAAATAAAATAGCGTATTGCCCTGTCAGTACAAGTACATATAGTTTACCTGCAGCTCCAGCGAGACCGCGCCAGTGGATTTGATTGTCCGCTTGAAACAGTGTTCTCCTGGAGGAAATTCGGCTCAAAGATGCGGCTTGACGAGCAGCTGCCGCCGCTGGAGTAGCCATGATTTTCAGTGTGAGAGGGAAAATGTTACGCAGCTACTGTACTGGCCACCAAGGCGGAGAGGCCAAGAGAGACGGTGGATATGGGACAAGTAAATCTAAACGGTATCGTTTTGCTTCCTATTTGATCACCGCAATTTTTATTCTTATTTCCTTTTTGGGCTATTAAACACTTTAGTAATTAATTTTTATTGGCCAGAGATTAAATAATTCACTGGTTGGAGATAAACATAAGAAAATAGTGCATTTTGTTGGGTAAAATTCAATTTATTTTTGCATTCAGCTCCTGACTAAACGATATCCCAAATGCTTAATCATCAACCTCCATTACATAATATGTGCTAGGTAAAATTATGAAAAATAATTAAAAGAGCAATATAAAGCGTTATAATCATTTTCTTTACATACAAAGAATGAAGAGGGGGCTGCAAATACATAACAACCTTGCCAAAGAGTGAAACAGGTTTCATCTAACACTGGCATTTCCTGGGCTCTCTGAAAAGGCTACATTGTCCAGAAACACTTGATGAAGCACAGTTAAATAGTTCTCCATTTCATTGACAGCTTCACCTGCCTCTCTTCAATCTCAGGAATGGTGTCCAAATCCTGGCCTCCTAGTCAAAATTTCAATCAATTGTACATTAGGATTTTCTCCTGTTATAATAAAATACCCATGATGTACTATCATTTTTATGTTCAGATGCCAGGCGAAAATCATCCTGTGATGTCCTCTTAGCTTCTTCAATTTTCACTATCCCACTAACTAAACAAATGCTAGCTCAATCAGCAATCCATGACTTCACCAATATTCAATACCCCGCTAACTAAATAAGTTCTTTTTCAATCAGCAGATGATCTAGGCTTGATCACGGGTTTATCCAGTGAGCAACATCGGAGCAATCAGGTGATTCAAGCTTCCCATTAATGTATTTAAGACATGTAAGACCTGCCCTGCTCAACATCTGAATCCATTCAGGCTCAAAGCTCCTTCACGGCTTTCGAAAATCGTGGATGGCTTTGACCTCTTGGTTAGCTTCTTGTAATTTCTTATGTATCTTCTCAATAGCTGTCACGTCATTTTTAACATCCATACATCTTCAAGCAATTAATCAGGTTACAGTAACACTATCTTAATTGGACTCCAAGTTGTCAGGTTAGACCTGGCATTTTAAGCCTTGTTTGATTCATCCTTCTTCTTTTGGTACCCCTCAAACTTCGTTTAGTTTGCCATGCTATTTCGTTGTCTCCATGGAATTGTAAAGAAAGGAGAAGCAAGGCTTTCATTAAGAGAAGAGCAGAGCATGTGGTTGTGGGAAGTGATGACTCGCAGGCTTCGACTGGTCTGAGGCTTGTTCAGAGAAGTTCATTCTTAGTTTCTTACTAATGAAACTAATCCAATCATGCCAATCATGCTTGTTAAATAATGGTGCCATAGTCATGGCTAATCACCATTCATGAGGTCTTTTCCTATTATTGGGAGACTTGGCCTTGTACACTTCTAACGCTAATCTGCAAATGTATTAACAAATAAAAAAAATTAAGAATGTTCCAAAAGTAATTTGGATATCCAGCAATTTTTCTTTCATTCCGGATCAAGTTGGATGCTTATGTTCTTCATGATCAATACAGTTTGGTATATAAATTACTCATGCATAGTCAACAACCTAACTCAAACACAGTGAGCTGTGCAGGATTTATTTCCTGTTTCTGCTAAGCCAATGAACACAGGATAGAATAACAAGAAGAAAGAGCAGAAATATATTTTGATCCGTTTTCTTGATTTTTAAATGTAAAATAAACAGTTTCTATGCATTTAGATGTATATATTAGATAACCCAGAGAATAAATTACAATTAGCAGAATAGCTTTTACATGACTTGTGACTACGTTATATATTGAGAGTTTCTAATACCAGCCACAGATGCAGAAAGGTGGGGGAAACTCACTGTATATCGTATTCGTAGTATATGTTTGTCCATAAAAGTTACAAAAGTTTGGTGGCCCCTACAAGGGATTGCATCAGCAAGATCTTGCAAGTTAATACATCTATTTAGTGATTTACAATCCCCCACTTGTAGTTTCCATGTAGATATCCAGTAACTTTGAACTCTGTCAAGTGTCAAACTATGAAGTATGACCACATAGAAGTTAAGAAGGGGTCTCTTACCATGCATGGTTGTTGCGGCTGACATTGTTGCTGCCAATATTTCAATTGGATGATACTGCACTTCAGACTTCTTTCTTGAAGCTGCCAACATAAAAATGAGGGAAACGAAACAAAAAAAAAAATTACATATACAAAGCAGCTGACTTCTAATAACTACATGCCCAAGAGACCTAGATTTAATCGAGTACTAAGGAATTTGTCTAATACTTGTGAAGGTTGAGCATTAAAAGGCAGAATTTCAATGTTATAATTTTAATTTTTAAACATGAACACTGAGCTGCACAACTACTCCACTTTGTAATTCTGTTACTAAGAATGAGGAGAATCAGAACAGTTAGAAGGATGCATTAAGTTACCTCTAGTGTGGATATGGTCCTAAAAGTTCAAAACACTCCTCTAAGAGCAACTTTTCTTGTGCAACAATCTCTGCTAATTCTGAGAGAATTGATGCAGTCTTCTCAGCCTGTTGATGAATCAACTTCAAGTTAAAGTTCAGTTACACAAGAACAAGGGCATAGTCAAAAAAGCCCATGTGATAAATTATTACATACCAAGGGTGAAAAACTAGTTAACATTGACTGGAGCGAAGCTGTGACAGATGCATCCGGCAGTGCAACGGACACGAAATGAGTGTCTCCCTGCAAGCATAGGTTTGTACAGATATACATCACACATTTTAACGAGTAATTTAACAACCAAAAACTGATTTTATTTTCTTGGATTTACCTTTGCACCTTCAATTAGAGGTACTCTGCACACAACTGAATGCAAACACTCTTTGGTCATGGAAATTGCTGATAAGTGTTGCCTTTCCATATCTCTCCAGGCTTCCAATAGCTTAATCTACCAGATGCAATAACATATCAATTGAAATGATCAAACATATACTTTAATAAATTATTTGTCTGAGAAATTTTAATTAGATACAGGTTACTACTGACTTGGGAATAAAGTATGAAATTGAGCTTCATCACAAGCTTTTCTTTCTCAAACTGTAACTTCTTATATAACACTGATTGTCGCAACTTTGTGAGACCAACCCAAGCATGTAACAAATTATTCTGAAAGAGGTCACATATAGCAATAATTAGAAACAACCATGAAATCAAGACTAAGAAGATAACAATGTCACAGTAATAACATAAACCCAACTTTGTAAACAAACTTGTGTCAATCTTACCTCTGCCTGGCTAACTGTCCTTCTATTCACAGCCTGAGCTCTAGCATTTACAAACTTCCATTGCATCAACCGATTATCAAGCAATCGAAGCTGATGAACAGCCTCTGAAGTAGAAAATCCCATTGGTGTCAAATTTGATGAAGAAGATTTCTTGCTCTTGAAGAAATCCAAACCCAGGTTGAGAAATTTTTCCACACCTTTATCCCTTGAAGGACTTGTAGGAGGCTTTAAGCTAGAATAAGATATGGGTTTTCCCTGATTTTCCACTGAAATGGGAGGTGACCCTGATCTTCCTGGAGACAACGCCCACCGCGTTGTTGAAATCTTATCCCCGGTAAGGGAATTTGCCCTCCTGATCGCCTTTTTAATGTTGAATTTCTTCAGCGTGGATGAGTCATCCGACGACAATGGATTAGGAATACTAGAATCCGAAGTGCCTCTTCGAGATCTTGTTGATATATCATTCATATACTTGGAGGGAACATCTATTCCCGATTTTCGGGAACTCAAGGAACTTCTTCCTTTCCCTGCCGAACTGAAATTGGAACCTGAACAGTCATCACTACATTCAGATTCCAGATCAAGTGTTTTTGTGAATGAATCGAATAATCTTCGCGAAGATCTTGGATACAGAGCATTTTTATCCAAAGACAATCTTCCAGGAAGAATGCCCGAATCATTAGAATTAGATTCCACAGATGAAGATGAAGATGAAGATGATGATGATTTTCCAGTGTACCTCATCGACCCACCAAAACTTGATCGATGATTTTCATTGTAGATTTCTTTCTCATTCTCAAACCTGCTAAACTCAGTGCAGCTCCTCTGCCTACTGATAAAAATCACGCTATTCTTTCCAGAATTCTCTTCGTTTTTCCGTTCCAAGTACTCTTTCAGCCTATCATTACCTAAATGAGCTGCAAGAGTATCCAAGTTGTTCTTATCAGATGAAGTAACAGACGATGAAGAAGGCCAAAGATGTTGTCCTCTGATAGATCCCGGGCCTTCAATGCTCCGGTGCTTTCGGGTATCTTTGGAATTCGATCCTGGTTTTCTACGAACTGGTGAGAGAGATTGATTAGGAGATGAAATTCCGGTTTGGCCAGGAGAGGTTGAGCTTGGAGACAGAAACCGTGAACTCACTTCCCGGGATTTTGATTTTCTGGGTTTCACGCATTGATCAAAACCAACGGGTTCTTTGTCATTCTTCAACATTGTACTCTAAGTGTATGTGAGAAAGACACAAAGAAATTTGAGGGTATTGGGGATTGGATACAACTAACACTTGAAAGTGGCGGCAAATGGAGTTGGAGATTTGTGTGCCGGCGTATCAGGGCCTGTACTTTTTTAACTGAAATTACTGAAGTGACCTTGTCGAGCAGTTCAATTTTGAGTTCATGAATTTCATGTTTTCAGTGGGATTGATAGGGGCCGATACTGTAAATAATTGTTGTTTCATTGGGAAGAGTTAATTTAAAATTATTCGAGAAACGTTAAGAAGTAGGAGACAACAATAGAATTGGAAGTGAAATGTCTTATTACGGGATTTCCGCCTGTTCGTGTAACGCCGGCGCTTAGAGTTGCTAAGCAAATATATTCGTTGGTATGTGCCACGTGTCAAACGTTTTGGAAATTGAATTGGCTAATTTGTTATTTTATCTAACAATTGAAATTATTTGAACTTAATTTTACCCAATTGCCCATATAACGCAGATATTTCTATATGCAAATAAAATGAGCATTAGCAGAGAGTTGTCCAAACTTAAGAAAAAGAAAGAAAATCAAAATCCCACATGTTAACCAACAGAAAATTACACAATCTTTTTCTTTCCCTGTTTGGCAACTCACTCCTTTATTCTTCTTATTTACTGTTTATAGTATCTTTATTTATAGTTTAGATAATAAATTTAGGCAATGAATTAATCCTTAAATGCCTTAATTTTAGAATGAGTTTACCAGGATGTGGTTTTTTTTTTTTTTGTTTTTTAAGTATTCATCTATTATTCAAGAGCTTAGAGACTCCACCCTAAGAGGTTGGTCTTGGAATTAATAATGTGTGCTGCCTTTAGCAGAAATATCCGGTTAGCCAGCTTTTGTAGCAAATTCTATTTGTTCTTCGCCGCTTTAGGTTGTGGGGCTTACTCACAGGATTAAAAAAAATAAATTAATTGATATATTTATAACTGGTCTGGATACCACTTATTGACAAATTTTCAAAAAAAAAGTAGAAACTCCAAGGGTTTGGCATATGTTTTAAAAAAATTCGGTTCAATGCCTTGACTTAGCTAAATTAACAAGTAATATCATCAATAAATAGTTTTTTGCCATTTGGATTTCTCGAAGTAGGATTTGATAATCTCATGCTTGTTCCTTTTGTATTACCAAAAGTTTTTGTTATTTTCTATTATTAGAAAAATTAACATCTAGTTCTAAATTATTTAAATGCAATTCAAAAGCGATTGGTCTCAACGATAAGCGAATTACAATCCCGACAGGAGGCCAAAGATTTAATCTTGGAGTCGCTCTTTTGAAGAGTGAGATTAGGCTTATACCTAAATAATACGAGAATATTCGTGAGAAATCAAAAATTATTAAAATTCGTTTAATGATCAAGAAAATGTGTTTTATTCATTGATTTACTCATTATCTCTTATTTTAATTACTTATTTTTTATTCTTATTTTTATTTCTCGTTTAACTATTTATTTTTAAATTTTAATTATTATCTAATTTTTATTATAAATTTACTATTTAATTATTTATTTTTAATTTTTATCTTTTAATTATTTTTATCACATTTACGAATTTAAAATTTATTAATTAGCCTAGTAGTCAACAAAGTATGTTTTATTCATTAATTTACTCATTATCTCTTATTTTAATTACTTATGTTTTATTCTTATTTTCGATTTCTCATGTAACTATTTATTTTTGAAATTTACTTATTTACTTATTATCTAATAATATTATTAATTTAAAATATAATTATTTATTACTCAATAGATCTTGAACTTTATCACTCGTGTCCTTCTGTCCGATTATTTTTGGGCCGCGCAAAAGATTCCATATTTTTGCGCCGGTAATAGAATGCTGCTGTAAGAGTGAGACCATTTACTCCACGAAGGCCACAAATTTCGTCCCTGCTCCTCCGTCTCGTCAACCCCTCTTCTTTGAATTATTAATAAAAAAAAGAGGATCATCAAGTTTTTTTTTTACAGCTTGATTACTGCAGTGAAAAGCTCTTCTCTGAACCACAACAAAAAGAAAATGACATAACAAAAACAACGAATTTGATAAGTGAATTGCAAAGAGAACCGAATAAAAGTTTCAGGCAAACTAGACATAGAAAAGCACTGATATAAATATATAATTTAAATAATTGATATGAACTAAACAATCTATCTATACTACAAAAGTTAGAATATCAGATAAATATCCCCATGCGACAACCACTAGCCATGATGTCAAAAATGTACAAGCACTCCACCCACATTAGGATTACCCGTTAATGGTTGATCAAGTTCTATAGATTCACCCTCTGAAACATTAGGATTACTCGTTAATGGTTGATCAAGCTCTGGTCCTGGAGGTACAATATCACTTACTTGGCGTCCATCTTTTCGTATCCCTCTTCTTCTTTTTCGTATGATTTTGCTTATTGTAGCATTATAAACATTATTATTACTCATGCTCCAATCGGGATAAATCTGACCCCTTCCCCTGACCACAAAGATTAAACCTTCAAAGAATAAATCTTCCGTGGAAGCAAACAATCTTCCAAGTCCAAAATCAATGTAAATTGCACTGTTCCAGTAGTGGATGAGAATAATCAACATATTTCTCCCATAGGGGCTTGTACTTTTCAATCCCAATCTTTAACCATGGCTTCAAGTTTCCATTGAAGTGCAATACAGCCCCATTCTCTATAAACTGAGGATCAACATTTGTATATCCCAGCCCCAATACATGCCATGAGGGATTCAACGGCTCTGTTAACCCATAAAATGTCAATAGTCCAGGTGGCAGAGTGCCAAGTTTCCACAATGTCCGGTCTACATTCCTTTCTTGCCAGTAATGGTAGATTCCTGTTACATTCCTTTTCCTCCATTCAACCAAATCAAAAACGTTCATCCCAAATGCCCATCCACACGCATCAGGATCAAAATGTGATCGTATAAGAGGATGAGAGTAGTTCAAATACTTATGGTATCTATGAAACGTCTCCATACATGTCTCTACAGCTCCATTAACGTTTCCATTCAAATCAATGGAGAAAAGAGCAGATAGATCCTTATGAACCACAACATCATCATCGAGAAAGACCACCTTCTGTAGTGCCGGAAATACTTCAGGGATATAAAACCTCAGGTGGTTAAGCATGGACAGATATTTAGGGTTACGAAATTTGAGTGGTGTTCGGCCATCATCACTGTTGCCAGAAAAGTAGTAGTTCTGTGTTTCAGAGTCTTGGAGCTGCTTAAGAACAGGAACATAAGAAGCATTTAACCAACCAAAGTCTTCGAACTTTTGAACCTGAACAGTCACTCCTTTGAAATTGTTCATGGCAAACCAGGCCTTCATTGGGGTATAACTTATTGTATCCGTGACAAGATGGAAAACAACCATTGCTGGATTTTTGGAATTTAATGCAGTTGAATTCACAACAACTGAAGTTGCAAGAATATTGTCGGAGAAGACACAAAAGTGATAAAGATTATTATCCTTAAGTTTCATTTCCACTTGCTTTTTTCCCATTAGCTTTTTCTGCAAATTCAGGTTTCTGAACCATTCAGTTGTCAACCGGACACCAAGACAGTATAGGCCCTTTGGGACTTCTTCAGCAGCTATTTGCCCATACTTTGAACTCTTTTCACTTGCAGAATTCATCTGTTCCTCAAGAGATTGAATTTTGGCTTTCAGTCTCATGATCATTGTTGCACTGTCATAATGGAGTTGCTGGGCTAGGTAGAGCAATAATGCCATATCACGAATTGCACTTTTTGATTCTCTGGTTGTCAGAGTTCTCCTTGTAGCAGCATTAGAAAGGAGAATCTGTGAATTGCGGATCTGGGCACTTATTTCCCAAGCAAATTGAAGGTTTTTGCTTTCTTTTGCAATTACAACAAATGCTTTTGCTAGAGATATCTGATCACTAAGTTGTCTGGCCACTGAGTTAGGGCTTAACATCTCTTCAGTAATGTTGAGGCCTTCCATAATCCGATCTTGCCTGTAAGATTTCTGTAATATAAGCAAAAGGATTGAGTTGTGGAAGGAAATAGATGAACAGATAACAACCAAGAAACCAAAAAATGTTAAAATCTTCCACACCCATAGTAAGAAATAGAACAGACTACTTCAAACTACTTGACAAAGTTGTTTCAAATGATATATAGAAGTGTCAACAACAATAAATTGAACACACATCATTACAATTTAGTATTCTAAGTGCACAATTTGTTTAGTGATAGACATCCATTCTAGAACATAAGATTTAGCAACTGAATTATCAACTTAATTGTCTTTGATGTAACTATAGGACCACAATCTAACAGCATAGAGATTTCTTGGGGGAGATAAAGAAGTACCTATGACACCCAAAAAAAAAATGTTTTATTGAATTAAATGTTATGCTCTACGGACCATGATATTGTCCAATACATTTAGTTTGGGCCTTGGGGGTATTAAATACTAAGATTAAAAAAAATACAGCACAAATAGAAGAGGAATGTAGTAAAAAGAGAATAACAGTGTCAGCTTCAGTTATCAGGCAACCAAAAGTTGCAGTTATACAAAGGGTACCACATAAAATACATTAAACAAGTTATAATCATGCCATGTATCATATGATTAAAGTAAATTGAACAAAACATGTATTATAAAGTAGAGTGCAGAACAAGCTATGAATGAAGCCAATCATATAAATGTAGCTCCTAATGTTCTCACAAAGATAACGCATGCCACCTTCAGAATCAAGGAGCACCTAATACAAATGAATTTCACTCTTGCATGTTCATAGATGGCTTCACACAATCATCAGTTAACACAATCATCGGTTATACCATTGTGTCAGGGAAAAACATCTATTCCACAAATTCAAGGATAAGGTTATGACAATTATCAAACTGAGCTTAAAGCTCAAAATTCAGTTGTTGCATGCAATAAGTGGCAGAATTCTGAGAAAATAAGATGCATAAAGACAGAAAAACAGAAACAAACACACGTGTTTCATCCCATTCCCGTCAATAGGAATCTTCCCTTATCTCATAGCTTTAGCAGAGAGTTGATTCGTAGTACGAATTTCGTACTCAAAATATAAACATATCCGAATCTAGCATAGGGCAAAAGCAATGAGTAACAAATAGTCCAAGATTGACAGTTATCAAATCCACATGACAAAGAAGAAAGTAAAACTACACTAAAGGTCAACCGAAAGTCTGAAACAACAATTTCCAATCACACGTCCATCAATCCAAAAGCATAAAACAAGTCCACGACCTAGTGATAAAACTATCTACCCAATCGCCAACATATAACACAATCAGCAAGAACTAAAACTTCAAATGCCCTGTTCTTTTTTTTCTTTTTCATGCAAATGCAAATTCTTAGAAGCCAAACAGAACACTAATTGTCCAAACAGTGACATATCTTTTTACCTTAGCTAAAGCCGGTCTCGAATCTCTCTGACTTCCTTTGCTCAAAATACAAATAAAAAGAATAGCTGCTACACTACACAACGACCACCACAACACATCTGGAACCCTCCTTCTCACTGGCCTTCGAAAATCAGCCGCTCTCCGCCTCATATCGCACTTTAAACAACTTCACCGCAATAGTAATTGCTGATTTTCCGGGAAAATGATTCCCGGAAGCAGATTATTGCGATCTCCAGGGGAGAGGACTTTCGGATTTGGATCTCTGCTATTGACCAAGGTTTTCAAAATTCTTTGATTTTATTTTGGTGGGAATGAGCCGGTGAAGACTACTGGTTCTGGTTACTGGTTACTAGTCACTGATCAGTGGTCACTGGAAAGAGACGACGTTCACATCAAGCAGAGGGCCAATAATTTTCCTGGCAAAAAAAAAAAAAAAAAGCCAATAATTTTCCTAACAAAAAAAAGAGGGCCAATAATTTTATTTCTTTTTTGGTCCCTCGTTTTAGTTTTTCGTATTCGTTGCCGTCAACTAACGGCTTCTATTCAACGATTTGGATCAGTCCCAATCTTTTTTCGTAAGTTGGAATAATTATCCCGTAACAGCTCAATAAGTGTTTTTCAAAAAGTTAAGAGTTGAAGTCATTTCATTATTGTAAGTGAGTAACCTTTATTTAGTGATAAAATTATTTATAATCCACATATAAAAAGATTTGAAGTTTCTGTCCGGTATAAATATTTGTGATAGATCTAACCATGAATCATTTTTAAAAAGACTTTAATTTCGACCTCAAAATAATTTTCTTATAAATATAAAATAATTGTAACCAGAACTTAATGTTTCATGTCCAAAAAAAACAGAATAAGATAGCCTATTCAATATTTTCTTTTCTATAATTCAAAAAACATTAGATAAATTATTATCAGATTCGACTCATAATTTATATTAAAGCCCAAATATTATTAATTTATGAACCTAGTTAATTTTTTGACATTTTCCATCATTTTGATTAAAAGTACAATTTAAAATCAGAAACAGAAAATACTCTGTATTTAAAGAGTTTTTTTTTTTTTTTTTCTTTTTGGTAAATAAAAAAATTAAAGGGTGCAAATACTATTTATTCATAAAAATTTCATACAATAATCGTCCTCTTCTCATGTCCCCATTAAAAATCCAAATACGTTCATTGCAATTCTCCAATCTAAATTCATACAACAAAAATAATTCTCCTCTGGTAATACTTATCTCAAACACAGTGAAACTCCAAGTCCTCAGATATAGAGTAATTCCATAAGCATAATGGTAGACATCAACTATTCCTCCCCCCCCCCCCCCCAAGAAGTAACTAAATCAACATTGAAAAGAGACCAGAGGGTTTCTTACTCAACTTTCTACTTCCTGTGTTCATGACAATATGGTAAAGTTGAGCTACTTAATGGAGGTTATCCTTCCCAGAGACGCAGAACCACCAACGCAGGTACTTGACCACTTACTAGAAAGGCCGCTGGAATCCTCCTGTATCAGTAACGCATTGAACTGAAGCAGAATCGCTAACAAAAGGGATTTTGACATGCACACCAGCAAGAGCACACCTTATGCACTCCGACATGATAAGAATATATGTCAACCCCATACCTGCCCAATAGTACATCCCGAACGTACCATTATAGTTTATTAGGGGCATGAAATTGCTTGAATACCAAATCACCTGCAGACCAGTTTCCAACAATAGTCCCATCATCACATGGAATCTGAAGAAGAGAGGCCAGTTCTTATTTTTCACCACTCCAGTTAGTGCTGCTAAGTAATATATCATCGTGAACCAGCTAGGTAATTTATTTACAGCTCCTGGGATATAATAAATCAAATCCTCCAAGTATTCAAAATTATCAAGGAACGGTTGGAGATAGAACCCTGTATCAGAAAGCTGCAAAGCTATTAAATAAGGGACACAGGATAAGGTTCTCCACCACCACTCTGGCTTCTCGGTTGCTGAAGAGATTTGCTTGACTGCTTGTGTCCGCATTGTGGGTTCATTATGACGGCTTAGCAGAGTAATCCTGTTTGATAAGCCACCAATATCCTTTGAGAATAGAGGGGTTGAAGCAGCAGAAAGTTGTGAAAATGAATTTCCTGTAAATCATCAGAGTGGGGATTAAAATAGTGAACATCTTGTTTCCCTCCATACAACAATATATATTCTATCCAATTTAGCAATGTGACTGGATGAAGGTTTGCATCAACATACAAGTATGAATAGATGCATCTTAAAATAATAATAAAAAGTAAGAAGAGAAACGCACTTTCAACAGTTTCTTTTCTCAGGATGTGTAAGAAAAAGAGACCTTCTGTGTTAAAAAGCTTGCAAATCCACATCAATAGCCAAATCTATCATGCCCAGAACAACATATAACCTACTAACTTCCTAACACTTACGTTGGATAGCGGTGATAAAATGGAAAAGAAGGAATGAGATTTATGTATTTTATAAGGAAGAACGAAAAGTCAAGGGAACAATAGACCCACATTCAGGTTTTTGTTCAGTTAAAAAAAGTGTGTGTAGGGGGGGGGGGGGGGTGGAAATATTTTTACAGAATAACATTAACTTTCAATTTTATCCACAACAGACAGAACATAGTGAAAATAAAAATGAGGATATAATAGGAAAGTACAATGAAACAGATTCATTTCCTTTATTTTAGAAAACTCCAAACAAATGAGTGGGATATACTATCAATTCCATTATGTTCCATACCCTAATGATTAGTACCGTTCTATTATTTTCTACTCCATTCCACACATCCAAAGAAGCTGTAAGATCTACCTTTCTTTCATTGTTTCCGATGATATGATGTTAAAGAAACCAAAAAAGTTAAAACACACTGAGAGAATATGTCAAAAAAGAAGAAACAAAAAATTGCTGAGAGTTGGATGTACCAAATGTGACATGGTTCTGTGCCCTGCTGGTCCATCTATAGGTAGTTACATCTTTATACCTGGTTAAAATCCAAGCACAAATGCAACACGCGATTAGCACAAGTTATGAACAAAATTAAATATACAGTATTACCACCCTCGACTTCTGAACAAAGAAAATTGACAACTGCCATGTACAAAAGGTATACCCTTAGACATTTACATACAAAACCTGAGAGATAATTAGCTTCACATGTTCCCCCTTGCAAATGAGTGCTATAAGGTAAAAATATAAAATGAAATATAATCAATTTAAATGAAGACCACTGCACATACTAGCAAAAACAAGAAACAAAATGCTAACAGAAAAGACACCTGAATCAAAGTTCAATTAAAAGTCATCGAAATGGTCTTACTTAATGACTGCAACAAGCTAGTTTCTCAGAACCTTCTAAGATAATCCAAAGGTCTCGTATTATTTAGTAACATATATCTTTCAAAATTGTCATATTCTCCTTGAAATAATATGATATCTCACTTTCACTTCATCAACCAACTGTTAAGTTCTCCAATTGACTTAATGACTGCAAAAAGCTTGTTTCTGAAAACCTTCTAAGATAGCACAAAAGTCTTGTAGAAGGCAGTAACATATATCTTTCAAAGTTGTCACATTCTCCTTGTAATAATACAAGATCTGACTTTCACTACATCAGCAACTGTTAAGTTCACCAAATTCCATATTCCTTCTCATATGAGCAGGGTAAACTCCAATATTTTTCCTTCAAAGTGAGTTTAAGCCAGCTAAACTCCCCAAGATAACAAAACCAACATCAACTAATCAAGTAGAGCCAACAGCTTAATCACTACTCATTATGGAGATCGAGCATACATAGACAAAACAACCTCTCATTTCTATCTGTTCTGCAGGAAACCGATCGAGTACGATTCAAATTAGCTCAACTAGATTGAGCACCACCCTAGTAGAATATCTCTCGTTAACTGTTAACTGAGCCAACAATATGTATATGTATACTGTCAGAAAATGGTTTATCCTACAAAATTCTAGGGAAAATCACATGGTTCTGGAAAATTTTATTGTTACAGATCTGAGTATATAGTGCTATTCACATTAGACTTAAATTTGACAATAACATCTCCAGATGCTGCCCTCAATTTATAGTAACAAATAATAGGAGCTACCTCTTATAATACAAAGGGCCAAAGGAAAAATTGGCCTTACTAGTATCACTAACAACATTTCCAAGTGAAATTTATATATAATTAACCAAAGACTCACCAGGCAGTTGAATTTGAGTATAAGTATAACACATTCTTAAGCTAGCCAGAACTTTCCTTAAAGAAAACACGTATGAGCCAACTTGATGGTCACATCCTCTAACCAAGAAATACTAGATATCAGATGTTTTCTTAGTGCAAATAAAAGTTTATCAGTTATAGGCAATGTGCTGTGGATTAAGATATTGCTTTGAACGGTTGAACCCTTACAGTCATTAATAAAATGCTCTAACAGATAATGTAGCAAAATGCCACACAAACCTGTATACCCAATTGATTTTATTATGAGTTAGAGTACCACATGGATAAAACCTACAAAGCAAAAAGTCTTAGAAACTTTTAGCTCACCTTACTCACATTGACAGGGGAAAATGGCTAGATAACAATAATAATAATAAAAAAATATCATCATAATGTGACACCAGAAATATGTTTAGAAGAGAATACATTTGGATAAGAATCCGAATATACATCCTACTAAAACCATTCCAAGAATCCCGAATAATTCTCGAACTGATGGTCAACTTTTCATGCCGCTGGAACTATGTAAAAATTATAGTACATAACAAGAAATTCGTCTCAGACCCTAAAAAACTTAATACACAATTAAGATTAGAAACATAATATTAGAGAATACTTTGATATGCATATCTCGAAATGCTTAATATTACCATTAAGTATAGAATTTTCACCTAAATATATACGTCCACAAATACATTCGAGCTGAGAAAAACACTTATTGCTTAGAAATTTCATGTCATCAAATTGCACCAGACAAAAAGCGAAAAAGAATTCTTTAGCTTATGTTTCCCGAGAAACGAACGGAAATTCTAGGCAGGATAACAAAGGGGAGAATTGGTGCACGAGCATACCCGAAAGCCGCAGATAGAGGCGGAGCAAGAAAACGAGTAGGTGACTTCGCGAGGAGGCGGGAGGCTGGCGTAGCCGCAACCGCCGGAGGCATCCGCATCCCTCCTAATTTTCTCTTAAAACTTAATTCGAATTACAGAGCCCTAAAACGAAAGCTGCGCAGTCGGGCCTCGCGTCGCGTTTGCTTTTCATGCAAGATTCATTGAGGCGAATTGAATAAAAAAATGTCGCCATCCTACTTTTGTAGGACCCTGGGCCTTTCCAGAAATTATCAAAATCGCCGCATACGTTAGCGGAAGGAATTAAATATCGAAACGAATATATCGAGGTACAGATATAAAATTATAATTTACTTTTGATATTCTAATTTATTTATAAATACTTATTAATTTTAATTGAAAGATTTTCTTTTTAAGATTTCTATAATATCAATAAAAATAAATGTCAAAGAATTAACAAAAAAAATTTGAGTGATATGTTATTTTTAGTTCATAAAAAAATAAATTTCAATTAGATAATCTTATTTATAAATGTTTAAAAAACTAGTATTTGCTTAATGTTAATATTATTTGTAAACTTTATCAATTTAATTTAGTTAATATATAATGGTTATATTGTATAAACTCTGATAAACGATAGATACTATGAATACATAAATAAAAAAATTGAAACGATAAATCAAACTTTTAAGCATATATTATTATTTGTTATATACATTACAAATAATTTATAAATTAGTATTGCATACTATTTCTATTTCTTTTTTTCAATTTTATGAGATTATACATTATTTTCATAATGTTTTTGTTAATATTATCAATTTTTCTTTTATTTTGGTTTAGTGCCTAGTGGCTTCAGAACTAGTTTACTAGAACCTCAACTATCCATCTCAATTTTTTGTTTGCACTAGTATTCTCACATCATTTAGGTATAAACCTAATCTCATTCATGGTCTCCACAAATATTTTTCTGTAATCTCGAATCCCTGACATTACTAAAATTCTCCAAGGCATGTCTTATCATTTGAATCACAACTTGTAGATAACAATCTACCTTTTTAGTCAAGTAAAATAGGATATTTGGGCACATATAAAATTACATACTAGCTTTGCAACCAAAAAATATTGTATGCTAGCTTTTCTAGAGGCATAAATATACAATTTTTCCTAGTTGTGCTAATTGATTTTTGTTTTTTGAAAAAGTACTAAATTTAAAAATGATGGTATCGATAGTACTCTTTCTAATTTAATCCATTTTTATATATAAATTTAACAATGTGTGAATGCCAACATTCTCCATATGAATTTAATAGCTTCATTTCTTAATTTAAATTCTCAATAAGTATGCTATCAAGAAAATGAAATCACTCATTTGTAAGTGGTTTACATTCTTGAGAGGAAAGGAAAGAAATAGTTTTGAAAGTCTTATGATATATATAGTTATATACTCCATGTACCCTACTTTAAAAGAACATTGTTCTTTCACTAAAATTCAAAATTGACATTGTAGTACTGCTAGCTATTGTACTTGCAAAAGTTTCTCTCTGTATACTGAAAAGGATTGCTACTTAGAAACCAGTATTTCAGATTTTTACCTACAGAACTAAATGATAAATCCTCAGGTATCAGCACAAGGAACAAACTTCTTGTCATCTCTAAAGTTTTTTTCTGACTGCATCATAAATTTAACATGTTAATTGCAGAATCCTAAGAAAATAGATCAATTCAGCATCTTTGTGAATGATTGCTTTGAGAGATGTCTGCACGATTTATACGTTTCTTCCAATATCTCCATGCTACTTGAATGCGAGTTGCTGCAAAGGCTCTCCAGTAGGGTGATTCATACCTAACAAAATGCATCATATAATCATGACAAAGTAGGTAGATGAGAAGGGAAAATAGAAAATTCGTATTGAATGAATGAATGATTTCAATGCTCAAAAAAAACTTTAAGTGGCGATTTTCTGTTTCTATAGATTATCTATCTATGGAGGATGAGTGACACATATGAATAACCTTATAGCTCTTTGAACACGAGGACTCCGCAAAAGTCTTGCAAAAAGACTTGTAACTTCTTCAAGATCTGCAGCATGTAGTGCAAATGCTTCTACATTTGTTAAGCATGTCACTGTTCTATTGCTAAGCAATCTCTGTCCATGAAACCCTACTTTTTTCCCATCTGCAACAGAAACAATGTTGATTAAACTATGGAATTTTTGAAGACATTACATAGACACAGGAAGATAATGATTGAACTATACTTTTGTTTAGTGAAGATCGCTCTAGACACCACGTGAGAAGTTCCTCGCCACAAACATCCCCTTCAGCTAAGGGAACTGTATCCCCATCAAGACCAACACTCTCCACTTTTCCACGCACTATAAAAACCATTTTCTCAACAACACCACCAGGATACAAAATTTTGCCTCCTTTTATATAAATCTTTTGTTTAAGTCTATGACAAACAGAATCTAGTATAGTGTCATCCATCAGAGCGAAAATTCGTACCTGCATTATATTGTTTTCATTAGAAACATGAATCCAGAAATGAAAATTTTGCAGCTCCAGAGTTTTCTCTCATCATTTAATAGTGAGGATAATGCATAAAGTCATCTAACTAGGTCATGGTCACATTCAAGCTGGAGACCAAGAAAATTAACAGCAATTTGTTTATGTGATATGATATAAAGTGAGTTACTCAAAATGCATGATATCTGGTGCTCACTTTCTTAACAAATTTGAAGAGGTGACGTCTTATATCTCTTTGAAGATCTTCAGGCAGATTCTCCATAAGAACTTTCTTCATCTACACCTCTGGTGGCAGCCCAATTATACCTTTCAGCTTCTCTTACTAGCCTACATGATAGTGCAATAATCAATTAGTCGAATACTCTAATTTTTAGAGGATGCTGCATGTAAGGCAATTCTAAAGAAATATAGAACTTCTTCATGACAATACAATTTCGTCACTTCAATCAAACAGAGAAAAGTCTCATATGAAGCTCACTGCAACAAGTAGCATAAGCAGACATAAACACATTGAAAAAGTAAGGGCACTAATGAATTTCAACTAAATAAGGAGATAGTCATACTATGTGGCACTCTGAAAGAAAAACAAAATGAGAACTCGATACCTTCTCAAATCGTCTGGCAAGCGCCGATGACTCATCCACCTTTCAACATCACGGCGTCTTAGTGACATTTCCTGCCTCCTGATTAACAAAAGCCCACCCCAGCAAATGAGGTTCAAACTCCAGAAGCAGATAATGTATTTTAAAAAAAACAAACATTTGCTTAAAGTAGATTCATCAATGACAATAACTCTGAAAATAATCCTGAGTGGCCATAAGGGAAAAGCAAAGTGCCAAAATTTTCATATCATAAATGCTAGGAACTTTTAAGTTACAGGAAAATTAGTCACCATTATGTTTATAAACTGACAAGGATGAGATTGGTATCATATCATGGGACAAACTATTATGCAACAAAACTAGTGTTTTTCTACCATTAGGAAAGAATGAAGAAAATTATTCCAATGTTGACAAAAATAATAGTGTGTTCAATGTTCAATGTTCAATATCATGGACTTAATGTCAATCTGAAGTTCTTCAGAACTACAATGCTCAAGCAAAGACAAATATGCTGAAACTCTGCTTTAGGCAAGAAAATCACAGCCAAAATGTGGAAAACTTTAGCACTAGGTCATGGTCAGCAGACAGCAAGCAGCACAAAAATCCTTAATTTACAACTTTCATATTAAAAATCCTAAAGTAAGTAACCATTAAGAAATTGATGGAACATGAGTTCTTCGATTAGTTATGATTCAAATTCAAACAGAAAAGTTTTCTCACTGCATGGCTTCAGGCAAAGGCCATGGCTAACTTAGGTTGTCAATTACTTAATTGTTCCAAAATATCTAACTATAGTATCTCCTCACCCAATTAAGGTACTTTGTAAAAGTCAAATGATAAATAGTTTAAAAACTTTGTACCTCTCTCCAAGAGCCTGAAGGAAGTGCTGCATATTCCCTATAAGAAGAGCAAAGAGCAAGAGGCCCAATCCAACAATACCCATGGTAAAAAGGACTTCCCAGACAAAATAACTGGGAGTTTGATTTCCTGCCAGAGTACTGATTTGCTTTGCAAACGAAAGAGCTATGTTGTCAGTGGGAGTTGTAAACAATAGATGTAGTCTTCAATCTTCATAATTAAAAAAATATCAGTTAAACTTCTATTTTCTGTTTGATAATTCTGGAAGATTACCAAAACATATGTTGATAAAAAGAAATTATTCACATAGACACAAACATATCACAAGGCAAGACAACATTGGTATGATCCCATCATTCAAATTCTCACAGAAAAGGAGTGAGCATGACTTTGCTTTTTCTTTCTGATTTTTTTCTTTTTCTTTAAGGTAAAGGGGGAAAGAAGGCATGTCAAATATTGCACTGAGTAGTTACAGCTTCTATAGTAGCCTTGCAGAGATTTTAAACTTACTGTGTTAGAAATGTATGTTGCACACAATGTTACAATATTGTTTGTTAGAAATAATTCCCACTTTTTAAAGAAATTCAAAGTAAAAAATCTGTCAATCCTCCGAATGTAATGTCTTCAACATAAGAATATAAATCAATTTCTTGGTCTACAAACAAGCATTATGAGTACTATAAAGTATGTGAAACAGTTCCAAAAAAAAAAAGAAAAAAAAAGAGAGAGACAGAAAGAAAGAAGTCTACAAACTTAATGTTTTATGAATCCAATTAATCAAGTTCATAAAATTGTATTTCCAGAACCTATAAATTTTTAAAAAAAGGGTGACCAATATAAATTAAATTCAGATACCAGTGAAGTATCACACGCACACAGACATAACTCAAAGGACAATACAGTACTGTGATGGATGGATATAATATATCAAATTGCATACAAAGGGAAAAAGGAAACAAACAAACAAAGGAGTACCTGAAATCCCCAAAACAATGAATATGTATATCTGGTTATTATGCTACAGATTGTAGTAAGGCCAACTGCTTGATTGTAGATTCCATAAGAGAATCCATCTGGTTTAAAACAAGCAGTAGCATTAAGATTGGTTTTCCAGCTATTCCATGTTGGATCAGAAGCAAAATTTCCAACATCATCTCCATGCCCACAATCTATGAACCTCATGCACGACATCAATCCTGAGCTATGACAAGCATCTCGAAGACATTGATTGACCCTCTGAAGCAAGAAAAATAGGTTGAAGGGAGAAGAAAGTTAATTAGGAAGACCAGCCTCCATGCATATATCGTTAAGATACTACAATTTATGTGATCGGTTAAATCAATATATGAACAGGTTAACAAGTTTGTACGAGAGAATTATGTTTGTAACAAAACTTGTGGGTAATGCAGCACTCTAACTGAATGAGTTAAGAAAAGCTAAATTATGTATACGATAGCGATTTTCAATTAAAATAAATACAGTACAGTTTCCATTTACTACTAAAGAAATCCATTAGCATTAAAATTAAATTAGAATATGAACTTGACAAAGGTAGACAATGAGCAATACCTGTAACCCAAAGAGATACCAGCATGACCCAACAATATGGCCAGACAACATAAAAGTGAGAAGGTTAATTATAAAATTGGCCCATGCTGACTCAAAAATGAAGCCACCTGGAGTATGACCAACGATCAGAGGAAGAAATCTACACAGTCGGGGAATGTACTGAACAAGAACTGCAGTGCGTAAAGTATTTTTTGCATAATTTGCTCCAGAGGATCCTAAGAATTTAGGTAGGACTATCAATATCAGGATCTGCAAAAAATTTAGGAGAGCAATTTCTGGTTACGAGAGAACAGAAGATATGCCTATCAATAGAAAGAAGTGTTATCACACTGCAGCCAATTATCCGTAAACAGAAAACTATTTGTTGGAAGCTTTATAACAAAATAATGAAATAGTTAAGGATGACAAAGAAATATTTAGCTCAGAAGATACTACATGATGAAAATAAATGCATTTTTCCCATCT
This sequence comes from Quillaja saponaria, assembly GCA_029379385.1. Lineage (NCBI taxonomy): Eukaryota > Viridiplantae > Streptophyta > Magnoliopsida > Fabales > Quillajaceae > Quillaja > Quillaja saponaria. The sequence goes on along the minus strand of CM055605.1, from coordinate 3,602,369 downwards.
GCATTCATATGTGAATATAAAATGGTAAAAGTTACATCATGCCACCAATTTCACTCGCCATAAGGACCAGATTTGATGACTCTTGGCCCATAAGCAAACAAAAAATCAATTATACAGCTGAAACTAAATATTCTAGGAATCCATGTATTATTAACTATTTATCCTTATACATATCAAATTCAGCTGATCCTGGGTAAGCTGAAACTAATTTCTCTAAACCTTAACCCTGAAACTCCCAGTCCTTTATTTGTCTAGTCTGATAGCCTTATGGAAGTGATAACCTCAAATGGTTTTTTTCTCAAGCAAACCATTATCGTCTGTAGGATGCTCGTTTGGAAAACACTGTCCATTTCTATCAGTAACAAATATGTTTTCAAGTGTGTACACTCATCTTCTATGTGTTTGTGTATGCAAGTGCGTGCGCATGTTCATGTGCCATGTGTGTGTGTCTGTGTGTATGTGTGTGTGTGTGTGTGAGAGAGAGAGAGAGAGAGAGATAACGAAACTCACTTGAGGAAGTGGCAATACAGCAAATAAGTCAAGGAAAAAGTACCCTTGAAGGTAATTAAGAGCAATTTTCTTTGGATGGTCAACCACCTCTCCAGCACCAACCACTTTAGACTCAGGAGCCACAAAAGCCAACCTAAACTGCAATAGGGGAAAACCAGACATTTTGTCAATGGTGGATTCGATTGCTAATTGATCAATGATATAATTCTATTAAGATTAAACAAGATAGAGGGTGGTGGGTCATTGATGAAGACTGAAATAGTCAGATATCACAAATCAAATATGATGTCTTTCAGAGGGAATGGATATCATCTAGATAAGCTCTCAGCCTCTCATCAAGATGCTTTGATATTTCCCAATGGAATGTCAAAAGCCATTAATACGGAAATCATGCAACCTTCTGCTATGCGTGATTTTCTTCCTTAGGTTCTATGAGTTTAAATCAAATAAGTGTTTTTAAGTGGGAGAAGCAGAAGAAAATACCTGAAGAAGTATGTGCAAGAAGTAGGCCAAATCAGCTACGCTTCGCAAAACCACCATTACTGTTGTCATAGGCCAGTCAATAACTATACATTTATTATCCTGCATTCAGGGAGTAGAGAAATCACACAAGTATGGAAGAAAATGTGCATGATACTGTATGTAAGAAAACTAAACTCTTTCTTCGGGATTCTAATCATATTACTATTTACAAAATACTAACTGTTCGAAATCTGAGACAGATAAAAGTATGCAGGATTCTGTGGTAACAGTACAAAAACGATGTGATACATAAGTCTCCACTTACAATTCTGGGAATTCAGTGAGAACATCCTGTAAAAGTTTTATCCAAGTGCATAATGCATTAACATTAATAACTTCCTATTTCCAGATTCATTCCAAAATTTGAAAATATAGAGAACTGTACCTTTCTCGTTAGCAGTAAGAAGAAAAACAGAGGGTCTACAAAAATTGTCACCAAGCAAGCAATAAGAAAAAACTTGTTCCACAGTTGTACAGCTTTAGCGTGAGGGCTGATGACTTCAGGAATACATGAATATAGATAAGATAATAATCTCCTCATTGAGCCTTCAGCATCTCCATAGAGAGCAGTCTGGAACTGTACAACAATTAATAAAGTCAACATAAAGAAGACTCAGCAAGTCTTTTCAAGTAGTCAACTATATAATGACACTTAAATTGCTTCTCAATGATGAAAAATCATAATAACATGAAATTTGATTTAGGGTGGAATCCAAATCATGAAACAGGAAATGCCGTCAAACTTGATCCATTATGACAAGGCTATCTATTGAGAGGGTAGAGGTATGCAAGATTGGCATCAGGCAGAGAATAAAAGGTGACATAAATCACATATGTCATAACAAGCCTTCTAACTTAAGATAGAAAATACCCTAGGATTAATCAATCTCAGAATTTTTGAATTCGCCTGCTTTTCTGTTCTTGTATTTTGATAGTTATTGCATATTGTGCAGTAAGGATCGCTCCACATGCCCAATTGGCCTGACTTCATTAAATTATGTACATTTCCACAGGGCTGTATAGAGCTCCCAGAAATGGATATAGAAGTGCTGTACGATACCGTTGGCTGTTCGTTTTCTATATCAGTCATCATTCATACACTAGCACCTATGACAAGAAGCTGCATAGAGAGATTATAAATATGTGTTATGCACGTTCAAATAACATACTGAAAAATGATCAAACTAATTTGACACCAAAATGTATAATGTGAGAAAGACATGAAGTAATTAAGGTATGAAGCTGTAATAAATTTTCAAATAATCTCTTTATTGCAGTTAACGGGTAAGAGCAACACAAATTCCAAATAAAACTTGGTGGATATAGGTGGTTTGCATTCCTAGCCTTTCAAAAGCTACCTTGTTCACAATTTTCTTAATAAGCTGTCACATATTTAACCTTCTAAGTAGTCAATCACATCTAGAGATTACATCTTCGACTTCATAGGAAAGTATTGTCCACTACAGGATACAATTTTTCAATCAGTGGTAAGTGATGACATCAAGATTTCGTGCCAATAGAACTCTTGTGTATAGTGGATTTACTAATTTCATAGATAGGGGCATGTTATTCAAAATTTTAGTTGATTAGAATATGATGTGGATCATAGAATGCATATATAGTTTTAGTAGTAATGCTGGTTATGTAGATGAAACAACCTATCAAATTTTAATGGGTCAGAGTCGACAGACTGCACAAAGCTTAAAAAGAAATTTATGGCTTTAAATAACTTGAGGAGGAATTGGGTTAAAGGGCAATACAGACTCCTCATTGGGTTGGTCATGGAATTTGAAGCCTCCCATGTTGCACTGAGATACACTAATTCCCTACCAAAGTTTATCTAATAAAAGAACATATTCAAATTTTAAAAACAAATTTTGTTTTAGTTTGTCTCCCTCGAGAATAAATTCTGCTCCAACTAGAACGTGAGAAGATTTGGATCCGTTGATCATGTAAAGAAATAATAAAAAATTCATGAATTAATAAAAGAAGAATTTTTGGTATCCAAGATAACTATTAATTTGACATACCCATTAAACCATTAAAGAAAATAACTATTAATTTGACCAAAAAAAGAAAAAAAATAAGGAAAAGCTAATTTCATTTTCTTATTTTGGTTCATTTTAAAGCCACATCGTTTAGAAAAAACAAACTGATATCATAAACTAAAATCAAATACACAAACCCATATACATACCATTAAGGATCTTCTACCTTTTACTTCCCTTCACAACATGCTCAACCTCAGTACACAGAATGTTCAACGACATACATTAACAACAGTAACTAAACAAACCAACAGACAAACCTGGTAGCAATTGATCAGTTCTGAACTATCTTCAACCACCAACAGATTCCATAAACCCTAATGTAATTCACTCACGAAAATTGAGGAACCCATGTAAAGATTGAGAAAGAAAATGAAGGAATGGGTTTGGGGTATTTAAGAAAATCTCAATCTCCTTTGCTGTTTGGTTAATTACTCAGGATTTTAACCCCGCAAGCCCTGATTATGTGTCTCTACAATAAGTGATTGAATGAAAGATTTAAGGTAATCAAAATCATTACCAAAAAGAGTATAAAGTCAAAGGTAATGTTTTTTTTCCTTTTTCTGCAAAATTTCTGTATTTTTCAACTTTCTTTCACACCAAGTAATCCAAACAGAGAGTGTTTCTGTTTTTTTTTTTTTGTTTTTCCATAAAACATAGATAAGAAATTCAACAAGTGTAACACCATCAAACTTAAAAGAGAACCCAGCTGTCTAATTTCAGGAAAAATAAATTAATTAATAGTAGGAAATTTTGCTTCTAAATAACATTATTTAATCTAATTTAAGGTTGGAATTCACATTCAAACGGGGAAAAAAAAAATTAAAAAAATTTAAGAGAGGTGTCGCGGAGGGAACACTACAAGACAGACGCCAATTTACGATATGTTAATTAATTTTGCTGGCAAAGATTTAATTTCCTCAACGTGTCATCATTAAATTTAACAAATTTGGTTCTCTGTATTAATTGATAAAAAGGAAATTGAATACTAATTGGCCTTTTGTGGAATAGAGCAGGATTCATGTACATGAGTTGTTTGTGTCAAATCTAAAAATCTAATTGTCTAATGTGACATTTATGTCAAAAACTTTGCAATAATTTTTGTATATATAATTTAATTGGATCAAGTATATTTACATGTTAAAAATGAAACAATTCTTTTCATTATAAAAATAAATTTATTCAACACAAGTTCAAATCTTAAAATAGATAATTGGTAGAAAGGTCATTTCAATTATAACAAAATTCGAGAAATTAGTCTCACAACAATACCCGTACAAGAAACCCGAAAAACCAAAAACAAAATAATAATAAATTAATAGTTAAATTTAAAAATTTTATTTGTAGCCTGTTTATTTTTTTTTTTTTTTAAGGAAAAAAAATACAGCTAGTTAATTAAAAGATAGAAAAATTAAAGTTGTAAACAAAACGGACTATCGCTTTGATTTGTGTTTGTGATAATATAAATATAACACAAATTGGCAAGCTAATAAAAAAAAGGGCTTCATTTATATTTGTGATAAAATAATACACAAATTAGAAAGTTATTAACTTAATAAAGTTAAAGTTAGATAACACTACCATACTATTAACATTTACGGCTCCTTATGGTGCCATACACTTGCTAAGAACAATAAAAAAAATTATGGATTTAGACTAAAATTAATGTAGACTAACAGGTAAAAAGGCAACGGAATTATAACATTTTAAAATGAAGTGTGACTAACATAGAAATCAACATAGTGCATTTTGGTTTATGGTAAAAATATGTATTAAGAAATAATCAGTAAAGTAACTGACGATTTACAATCAAATGTATGATATATCAATTGAAATAAATTGAAGATAACAATTTAAAGTAAAATGTGTATTAACAACAAAATAGTTAAAATTTTGTATTAGTCACAAAATAGTTAAAATTTTGTATTTGTCACAAAATAGACACAAATCGGCATAAGACTGGCGATTTACGAGTAAATGAATGCTAAGAAATAAGTTGGTGGACAACTGACGATTTACAATAAAAAATCTACAAGGAACAAATCTGGGGAGTAAATGGTGATTTACCATGAAATGCACCATGAGAAACAACTAGTGGATTAACTGGTGATTTACACTAATACTTCTATTAACATATTTCGAAACTGGTCATTAAAATTCAAACATACGCTAACATCATAAAAATTAAAATTTATACATATGTGACATAATCTTATTTATAAAAAAATTCTAACATGTGCTCTAAGAGTACTTGTTAAGATTTTATAAAGAATTTTTCTAACAAGTAATCTTAGGAAATTAGTTAAATTGTAATAAATATAGTTTTTAGAAATTGAAACTTTTCAAAATTAACAATTTATCTATTAAGTAACACTGAAATTACAATTAACTACATTAATAAAATGATACGAATTTTCTATTTCTCAAATCTTAACAACTGTTCTTAGATTTGGTTTGGTAATGCTTTTTTAGATGGTGCTTATGCTTATGAATAGCATAAATTAAATTTTTTTTATTTTTTTTTATTTTTATGTTTGGTAATAAAAAAAAAAAGTGGGGTGCTTTTACTCTAGACTTATAAAAACCAGAGTGTTTTTAAAAACTGGCTTTTGCTCCCAAAAATTTAAATGACTTATATAACCTAAACTTTTAATAAAAATTAATATTTATCATTTCATTAATTAATGTAGTATGTTAATTATCTTTTTTTTTTTTAATTATCAATATCTATTATAGTCAATTTAAATCTTGGAAGCAACTTTATAATGAATTTACCAAACACTAATTTGTGGCTTCTATTTATTGAAATCAATTTTCGTATACCAAACATTATTACTGCTATAACTTTTTAAAAACAATTATAGGAGAGTCATGAAGGCACATCACCTCTCAAAAAGTTACAGCATTATCAAACTAAAGCCTTAAAGCATTCGTTAGATAACTTTTTCTAGAATTATAAGTTTGTACTCTCATTTATTTCAGTAATTAACCATGATTTTAGTATTATAAAATATATAAATTGTTATTTTTTAAAAGTTTTAATTTTAAAAAAAATTATATTTATTGCACATTAATAAGTGCTCTTAAGACACTCATTAAAAAAAATTGTAAAGAGATTAATAAAAATATGCGATTTTGCATGCTTAACATGCTAATAGTCTAATACCTCCTGATCAATTTTCACTGTCTTCAAAAATGACTCATTATTTTTTAATGTACATCAATCACACCCCTTCTCATGGATGCTTCTATTTGCTCTCCATTTCAACCGTTAAAGAGGTTAACTTACGATTTGTCATTTCCATAATTGTACATTACAACATCACCATGTGGAAAACCACCTTAAACTAGAAATTAGCTACACTTCGAACTTCAAAATTTCAAAAAAGTATAAATTATCAGTCACAAAAGCATGCTAATTAGATTTAAACTCAGACATACATTACATTTAATTTTTCTTTATTCAGAAAGAGCTGTTTAATTGTATGGTGGCGTATATGACACTATCAATATACATAGATAATAATTTATATTGCAACGGATTTGGCTCAATTCTATAAAGAATTTTATAAAGAATTTTTCTAACAAGTAATCTTAGGAAATTAGTTAAATTGTAATAAATATAGTTTTTAGAAATTGAAACTTTTCAAAATTAACAATTTATCTATTAAATAACACTGAAATTACAATTAACTACATTAATAAAATGATACGAATTTTCTATTTCTCAAATCTTAACAACTGTTCTTAGATTTGGTTTGATAATGCTTTTTTAGATGGTGCTTATGCTTATAAAGAGCATAAATTAATATATATATATATATATTTTTATGTTTGGTAATAAAAAAAAAAGTGGGGTGCTTTTACTCTAGGCTTATAAAAATCAGAGTGCTTTTAAAAATTGGCTTTTGCTCCCAAAAGTTTAAATGACTTATATAACCTCAACTTTTAATAAAAATTAATATTTATCATTTCATTAATTAATGTAGTATGTTAATTATCTTTTTTTTTTTAATTATCATTTCATTAATATTTATATTGCAACGGATTTGGCTCAATTCTATTCAGAATCACCATTTGTCTAGCAATATATTATTCAATATCACCTTGTTAGTTCTAATGAAAAATTTCTTAAATGGCCTATATGGTTTTTGATTGAATTATAAAGATAATTAATCTAGACATCCGTAAATTGGTCTGAATATATATAAGTAATTGTTAAATAAAAAAAAAACCAAAACCGGTTGTCTCAAAACCATGTGCGCCATTTGTAGAATACTATATAAAAAATAATTAATCGAGATATTTATAAATTAGTCTTAACATATATAAGTAATCGCTAAAAAAAAAACAAAACCAAAACCATTTGCCTCTAAACCAAATGCGCAGTTTGTATAACGCTAAATATGGATAAAAAAAATAAAAAATTCTTATATTACAATCTACGTATGTAGTCCAATCTAAAAGTGTCAATTAATTAGTGAACTGCTACGTCAACAAATAAGATGCAATGTATAAACGTGTTATCTCCAATCAAAAAACACCATCTGTCAATATAATAGCATGAACAATGCTATAAAATGTTGCTTAAGTCACATCTAATCAAATTATTATTGTTAGAGAAAGAAAATTAAGACAGAGCTTCTTGTGTTATAACAAATTCTAATTGGGATGGGGGGAGGAGAGAGACTCCCTCCTTTCCTCTCCTCCCCCTCCTGGCTCCATCGAGTCAATACATCTTCGATCATTATTCCTTCTGAAGGTAAACCTATCAATATTCGCACAATAGATTGTATTTGCTTTTAAATCAATTTTTTTTTTTTTTTGTAAAATTACAATATTAACTAATAAATTTATTATAGGATTTCATAAATTAAATCATATTATGCTTAAGTTTTTTTTTGAACATATCATAATTCTTGAGGTTTCATATAGTTTCTAAATGTTGCAGGAATAATTGTATCAATTGGAAATTTCCAATAGTCGGATCAATGAGTAAAAGTTACCAAATATACCAGATTGCCATTTTTGTGCTAAAGTGGGCCAAATTGAACAATTTTGCTACATTAGTAGAAAGATTGTTGGATAACCCATATGTGAACAGAAATGACAACATCACAAGATTGGAAGTGCATTTGGTGGTAACCTCTTTTTGGTATTCTAACATGTTCTTTTATGCTAATTAATCTTTTAAGGATATTATTAATATTATTATATTGACTCGAATTTTTAAAATTGTTCATTCACATGAAATTCTCTAAATTAACTTGGATCTGCTTATTTTGCAATTTGTTGAAGAGATTTCACCGGATGAGGAGTTGATCATGTGATGAATTTTAGGGAGAGACGACATTTGAGGAGCAACTGCAGCTCTACTGCTCTAGCCTCTTTCTTATCGTCTTAAATATACAATGTACTTTTGTTATGAATAAATGCAAGGATGCATTAGCATCTTCATAATTACAATGATTTGTTCAGTTAACTCAATTTTTCTATCTTCTTTACTTTTAATTAAATAAACTCACTAAGAAACATTTGACGAATTTAAAATCTTGGTGTTATACACTAGGGTTTATCCATTAGACATTTTAATTAATTATTCATTCATTTTAAAAATTGGTTATAATTAAGTTTAATATTATAAAAGTCAGTTACGGTCGAACATGGTAACCCAATCATAGTCTCATAAGACATGGTTCAAGTGGTAAGACAAGATCGATCTTAGTTATTGAGGGATCTCTATAATGTCAGTGATTCGAGACCGCAGAAAAAACACTTATAAGAAAGGGCAATCACAAATCTAGATTGAGATTAGGCTTATATCCAACTAGTGTAGAGATATTCTTGAGAAATAATAACAATAAGACTAACTAACAAGTAACAAATACAAGAACTTGATAGGTCTTTAGGCTTTAGGCCTCAATTATAGACATACCACTTGGGTCGGATAATTGACCCCTTTTGAATTCAATTTTTTTATAGTTTGATTTGTACGTTGTTTTCTTTCTTGCTTGGTTTTATGTATGACTTGATTCAAATTTAAATAGTTAAATAATTATAACTACATTTAAATTAAATATGGTATGCTGATCGATTAGATACATAAAAGTTTAATTTGATTGAATCAATATCCTAACAAGTAACATGTCCGACCAAAGAGATGAAAATGCTATTCTATTAAATTACCATAAACCATTAGTCTATTCATTTGCTGTCACTGCAATGCTACTAGAATGAGAATGGCCATGAGTCGAGTAAGCCCAAAGAGGCAAGGGCTAACCAGCACAAGTGCCAAGTGGTAAGTCATGTTCTTGTGAGTAGAAGCATTTACGAGTACGAAACTCACAAACAGCTGAAATCAAAACATGGGCTCCTCTTACGCTTCCAACTTCCTGCGCCTGCTTTCTTTCACTAAGCTATTGGCTTCTCATGTCAACCAAGCTCGCCATGATCAGGCCCTTTCACTCTTTCACCACTTGCAAACCTCACTTGCAATGTCACTCGACCCTCACGTGTTCTCCCTTATTCTCAAGTCCTGCTCTTCCAATAGCCGCTCGCGACTTGGGACTGCTATCCATGCTCATGTTATTAAATCCTCATTTCTATCAAACCCATTTGTTGTCAGCGCTCTCGTTGATTTGTACGGGAAGTGCGTCTCCATTTCCTTAGCACGTCAGCTGTTTGATGAAATTCCTGATAGAAATGAGGTAGTGTGGAATGCAATGATATCACTCTACACGCATTCTAATGACGTGGCCAGCGCTTTGAAGCTGTTCGAAATTATGGATGTTAAGCCTGGTGGATCTACTTTTAATTCGATTATAGCAGGTTTGGCAGGGTCAGATGATGGGTCATTAAAGGCTATAGCATTCTATAGACGAATGCATAAGCTGGGTCTGAAGCCAAGTCTGATAACTCTGCTTGCTCTGCTGCCCGCTTCTGTAGGTGTAGCAGCTTTAAATTTGGTTAAGGAGATCCATGGTTACGCTATAAGGAATAACATTGACCCACATCCCCAACTGAGTAGTGGTCTAGTGGAGGCATATGGGCGATGTGGGTGCCTCAGAAATGGACATAATGTATTTTGGCGGATGAAAGAAAAAGATGTGGTTGCATGGAGCAGCTTAATATCAGCTTATGCACTTCATGGGCAGGCAAGAATTGCACTGGAAATCTTTCGACAAATGGAAGTGGCAGAAGTTAAGCCTGATGGGATTACTTTTCTTGGAGTACTAAAAGCTTGTAGCCACGTTGGATTAGCTGATGAAGCATTGGAATATTTTACTAGAATGCATAGAGAGTATGCTTTGCAAGCAAGTAGTGATCATTATTCATGTTTAGTCGATGTGCTGAGCAGAGCAGGGAGATTACATGAAGCATACAATGTTATAAGAGAGATGCCAGTGAAGGCAACTGCTAAAGCTTGGGGTGCCCTTCTGGGGGCTTGCCAGACATATGGTGAGGTAGAGCTGGCAGAGATTGCCGCCAAAGCTTTGTCAGAGATTGAGCCTGATAATCCTGCAAATTATGTTCTTTTGGCTAGGATTTATGCTAGTTTAGGGAGACATGATGAAGCCCAGAAGATGAGAAAGGAAATGAAAGAGAGGGGAGTTAAAGCAACAGGCGGAAGTAGCTGGGTTGTATACTCATATTCATAACATTTACTTAATGTTATTGGTAATTTACAGTAAAATGCCTTTCCCAGAGAAAGAATGAACAGTATAGTACTTTTGATCTTCATCAAGGCCTTTTCCTGATGGAAGCATGAATGGGAAGGATTGATACTGCGTCAAAGTGCTCCTGTTGTGCGGACATCATAGTTTAAAAGTTTAATCAGTTTCGAGATGTAAATGACATTCAATGAATATTATCTAAAATTTTGAAGTTGTGCGGTTGCAATTTTGAATTCATTCAACCATGAAGGTGAGTTACAAACTTACAGATGGCGAAGAAAGGGATCTGGACATGTAGCAGAGAATCAAATTGTGACACCGTAGGTATGTATTCCTGCAAAGGTGGTCATAACTCATAAGTATATGATGTTTACCCGTACGACACCATAGGTTGTGCAATTGCAATTTTGAATTCATTACTGCATGATGTTTATCATTTTAGTATGTTTCTGCTTGAATAAAGTACCAAAAGAAGTTTCTTTCTGCCTTGGCCTTATGTGAGGACCATACAAGCTCTAATCTTTGTTAAAGAAATTTATTTATATCAATATTTATTTTCTGTGGCAAACAGACAAGTAATGTTTATTTCCTCAAGTCATGTTTTTATGTCTATCTGTTCTCAAATTTTAAATGCTAACATTTTTTGCTGGACTAGTAGAATGCACGACCATGATGAAAAATGAATACCAAGACTAAAATTCACGGGGAGAAATAAGCTACTAATGAAACTAATTAAATGACAACTACAGTATAGGCAGGGAGGCTGAGTGCAAGAACCATTAACAACCTAAAATTGATTATTTCTATCAAAAAACTGCATCTGAATGATACTCAAATTGAAGGCTGCGATTATAGATAACATATAGTATATATTCAGAATCCTTTAGCTTAGCATTTCTATTACTCTTCTTTTGTTGGCTTGAAAATTTCTGCTTACAATCCCAAAAGTTGCATTGTACTTCATTGTTGGGATTTAAAGATGCATAATGTTCATTTACTGGAAAGATAGATACACGTCTCCTTTCCTACAAATTCTGAATTGAGTAAAGAGGAGAGCTATGAAATTTGAAGGTTCATATAATTGATGTTGGTGTCAATACAAAATTTTTATTTTACTGAAATAATTTGATAATTCCCATTTTAGCATTTTCTTAGTATCGGACAGTCATTTGATTACAAGACACCAGCCAATTTCTTCTTTTGGTTCTTGAATTCCCCTGAGGTGTTGGCTTATGTAAAGAGATTCCATCCTCTATCTTTAGTAACTTGAACAGCAGATTGGTCATATAAGAACGCTGTTTAGATGAATTTTTAGGAACATAAAAAAGTAGGTTATTTACATATGCCTCTCTTCCAGATATATTATGGCTTTAATCTTCTTGGATTGGAATGCCACAATGCTAGCACCTGCTTGCCTGTGTTCTGCTTAGAATTGTTTAACCAAACATAGAATTCTTTGTTTCTCTTCCCAGGTTTGTTCGATAAGAACCATTTAGTATTTTAAATTTGTTTGGACTTCTCATGCTTAATTTGCATTTTGCAGGAGCGACTACAGGTGCACGAACTCAGGATGCCCAGTGACAATCATGATCTAAAGGCAGTTATGAAGACACCATATGAATGAAAAACCATAATGTCCCTGAAGCCTGTGACTATAACACCTATTCTGTCAATAGGCTTTTGCCGCAGAATAGCAATAACAACAGTGCATTCCCAGCTGTAAGTCCCTCAGCTGTGTCCATCCCACGAGCAGTTCAACCAGTAACCCTCTTCATAATTTGAGACCACTGACATCAGAAGGGAAAGCATCATTTGAGACTAGATATGTTGCAGAGCCTTGGAAGTTTCAGATTTTCAGGATTCTGGAATTCCAGTGCAGTCTTACATGAATCAGCAATACTATCAGACTATATATTTTCCAAAGCCAAGAAAAACCTGGGGCTGGAGATGACATTTGTCTTTGATTCATTATTATGGTTAATTTCTGGCATAGTTTTGGAAGGTTACAATTTTTAGTTGCATCTTCTTGTTTTTTTGTTGTATATTTCCGGATAATATAACTACATAGTCAAATGGTTTTTGTAAAGTTAGTTTTTTTTTTTTTTCGTTTTTTAAATTGTTTTGAGGCTTCGTTTGGCTAAAGTTGGAGGGGGCGTCGAATCACACCATTTACTTGTATATTTTCCTCTTGGGTCGGGCAAAGTTCGTTCTTTTGGGTTGATGATCCGAATTTCTAAACCTCCTTTTTTTCTTCAGCAACTGGTTAAACCATTCCGTGAAGTTCCCCGATAAGTATGTCGTTGTCAATATTGTCTCTCTCTCTCTAACCTAAACTCTAAAGCCATGTTGATGACGGTTCCAACTCTATCTTCTTCTAATTTCTGTTTCAAATCCCTCGTCCTTCCTCCCAAAATTTCTTCACCCTCTAAGCTCAGAATCCAAATTCACAGTGAGCCATTTTGCTCTGCAACAAAAATCCAGGCCTTTAATCCTGTACTCGGCCGAAAATTAAGTGGGTGTTCTGGGAAAAGACTTGGGTTTTCTCTCGGGAGACAATTAGGGTTTTCTGTACGGGCAGGGAACAGCGAGGAAGGGCATAAAAATGGTGTTGGCGGCGGCGGTGATGTCAACATTGATGAAGCTGAGAAACAGGCTAGAGGGGAGAGTACAATGCCTGACCGGTTTAGGTACTTGACTAAAGAAGCTCCAGACCCCCCTCTTAGATGGCCGTGGTTTGTAGGTAAAACTCAATCTCTACTTCACTACTCTTGAGTGTATTTGTTTATGGATAAATGGTGAGAAAAGGAAAAAAGAGCTTTTGTACTTCTTTCTCTAATAGCTGTTTAGATGTAAATAAGGCTAGGTGTTTGGTTTTACTAAAGGCTTGATTTTGATTGCTTAGGGAAACAAATGATAAGAAAAGAATAAACTTTCACCATTCTAAACTTTCATATTGCTTTGGATTTCAATGAAATGATTAACTTCCATGGAGTAATTATGATAAAGATGTAAGTATTGGCATAAATTTTCATTGAAATTTGCTTATGATATTCTCCTTTTCTGTGCACTATATGCACAAGTACAACTATAAGTGATCATTTGCATTGTAGTTGTTTCATTTCCATCTGTTTTGGATAAATAAATACATTCAGTTCATTTGTTATAGGCACTAAGGGAAGCTAAGGCTGTTGATTAAAACTATGCTGAAATCTTAGGCGATTTAAATTTGAGGGTTGGGTGGGAGGGGGTTGTTACTGATTTGATTTTTCTTTTGAATTTACATTTGACTTAAATCATAATTTTTCATCCCTGTAAAAGAAAAACTCTTTAACCCACTATATTACTATTTGTTAATATACCCTTCACTAGGCACTAGGCACTAGGCAACTTGAGAAAGAAGTCTAAAAAATTTCTTGGACTACGGACTACCACTTGCAAAAATTTTTGCTTCCAAGCTAAAATATGTTCTTTTTCATTTTTCTCCACGATTTTCAGTTTCCACTCTTTGTCAATGCAACTTAAACTCAATATGGAACTCAACAGTTACATATTTCTAGTTGCGAAGTAGAAATTGCTTTCTTCCCCCTCTCCCTCTCTCTTCTTCAATATTTGAGTTACTGAGAATAAGGTTATAACTGGTTGTTAAACATTTCAATTTCAATCAATATGCAGCACTGGTTTTTCTTGTCTACGCTTGGAGGGCTGTTTTGTTTGAACTTATGAACTGGAGAAAGGCTGCATTGGCTGTTGTTCGTTTTGTGGGATACATCTTGAAATTTGCTTTGGCCTTAATCTTCCATTTCATAGGAGATCCAATCACTTCCCTGATTCGATGCATTGAGACTATACTCTACACAATTCGAGCTTTCTACTCTGGGATAGTGGCATATGCTCCTGTACCAGAGCTGACCATGGTTATTGTGCTAGCATCAGTTGTACTATCTGTTGCCGAAGCCACTGTTCCAAACTATGTTAACGATCAACCATATCTTTTGACTGTGTCTGGCCTTATTGGCTACGCAGCTGTTAGAGGCTTTATCTCCGAGCCACTCTTTTGGACCCTTCTGTTGGGATTGTATGGTTTCTCAAGACTTGTTAAAAAGAGGGATGAAGTTTCGTCAACCTTGCCTGTTGCAGCTGTACTTGCTGCTGTGGGAGAGCCTTGGGTTAGATTTTTGGTGATTATCTCATATATGGCTCTAGCTATTTCTCATCATTCTAAAAGGCTTTCAGAAGAAAAAGAGGTGGTCAAAGTTACAATAACGGAAAGAAGGCTTCCCATACCATTGCTTGGTGCAGCTTTAGCCATTGGGATCCATCTCGCTGCCAAGTGGGCTGGCTATCGACACTTGACATGGATGATTGTATGATTGTATGATTGCCTGATAGATTGATTTGTTATTTTCCGTGAGACAGCAAGGACTGGGAGCTACTATGATCTCGCATTCTGTTCTCATCAATCACTTCTAATGTTTGCCACAGTTCTGAAGAGAGTGATAAATCAAGAGGCCGTATAATTTGAAGTTCACTCTCATGAGCTGTAGTTGAAAATTTTGTTTAGCATGATGAAGTCTATATAATGAGCGGATGTTTCTTTCCTATGAAGTAAAGATTGAGATGGTTTATATGTTGTACATGATTCCTTTTCTTGAGCAATCGTTAGTATTTCTGATTTCTGATTGTGTTAAAATGCATACCTTGATGCATTCGCATTTTTCCTTAGATATTTGGGAGGAGACTTCGGTCTGGTATTTGCACCAAAAAGAAGAAAAATCTTGGGCTATTTTATTGAGGGAGCGTTTGAAATGGAGACGTGGCGGGGACATGAGATTATGGTCTTCATCTTGTCACATTGTTATCATCAAGGCTGTGACCTGAGATGTGCGGTAGAGAAACAAACCTTGTGCCACTTCTCGATCTTGCGGCTTGCACCTCAATTCACCACCGAGCATCTCCAATCCAAAATGTCGTCACTTTTATATGTCGATGTTGTCACAAAAAAATTAAATTTTTTATTTTTTCCCTGTACACATTTTTTTAAGATCATAAATCACATCATTAATTTTTTTTTTCTTTTGCAGTTCAGATAGATTATGACCTATATTCGTTTGTGACACAGCCTATTTATTAATCACTTTTTCCCCTTTAATTTGTTTTAATTTTATATTATTTTTCTCAAAATATATATTATATTTAATTTCTATAAAATCGTAAATAACCATCAAGATTTTGTAATGTGCTACCAAAAACAGTTTTTTTTTTTCAATTTGTGCTACTGATGTAGCCTTAGGAATACAACTGAACGAACTGGAGAGCAACCTCTGCAGGCTTTCGTTTTCCTTGGGCACAATTGGAAAAGTAAAAATTTAGGTTTTCTACGGTTTGTCAGCGCCTATATAAGCACACACATTGTACTCTCAATCTTGCACATCTCTACCATTTCTTTAGCGTCTAGGGTTTCTGATTCATAGTCTTGGTAATTTAGGGTTTTAAATTTATGTAAAATTGTATTCTTTTGTCTCTGCACGATGCCTCCCGGGCTTCTCTGAAGATCTCCATGACGAAGAATGCCCCAAAGCACGTGCGAAAACGTCGCCGTTAAGTGTTGCAGTTTTGCCCATTACTCTCTACGGCTTAGCTGTGTCAAATCAACGGCAACATCTCCTTCTCCCTCTATTACTCTTTGTAATTCTTTGCTTTTGTTTGTGTATGCCTCACTACACCTTTAGCTTATTTTCGAAAGTGTTATATGCTATGAAAATATAGCTAGTCATCGAGGCACATATTGAATCTTGGTGGTGTTCACGTGGGGGCATAACTTTTCGGTGTTTGTGCCTCTAAAAACGTCCGCCATATTTATTGATCTCTGAAAGTTTGTATTTTTAAAAAAAAATTGTTAATTTGGGTTTTAATTCATGTGGGAATTCAATGGATGTTGGCAATGACCACACATTATCCGCGCTTCTGAGTGAAATCGATGAACCATTGGGATGAAAATGGTTGAATTTTATTAGCCGAGTTCAAATAAATTAGTTATTGAAGTAAAATAATTTTTGGGTTTTGTTTGTAAATTTTCCTTTCATATGTTAAATGTATTGGCAGTGATGATGAATATTTTCAGCTTTATATGCCAGTTCTGCTTCAGAAAATTCTTGATTGAAAGAGCTGTAATTTATTCTGAGCCTTTTTTCTGAAAATTAGATGGCAAGTTTGTCAGTGCCTTTTCAATTGTTATTCATGGTAGTTGTACTCAATTGGTCTAATTTCCTTTTAATCCTTTATTTCAGTTTTTTTGACTCTGAGAATACCATGTTTCTTTTGTAAAGAAATCTATTACAAATATGAATATATGGTTAGGATTTTTTTGTAGTTGTGACTGTTGATTTTTTAATATGCCAGTGATGATTTAATCCGACTTGTTTGAGGTGTTGTGGAGCCAAGTCCCTGTTTATCAGGGGAACCTACTTGGTGAAGCTACATTTCACATGATATTGATGGATTTAACTGAGGTGAAATCTTTATTTCTTTTAGCATTTTTTATTTTTTTGCCAATTAATTCTTTTAAGGGATATATCTATCCTTGTAAAGATTTGTGGTATTTTCTTTTATCTGAAATTGTTTAACAGTATGATTTCTCAATCCAACTTGATAGAGGTCTTAGTGAAAACTAAGACCCTGTTTTACAGGTGAACCCTCGTGGTGGATCTATAATCAATGACAGGAACTTGTTTGGCCGAGGCCTTCTAAGTATGTAGATAAATTTCACATTTCTTGTTGTACAATCTCCTGAGTTTAACTATACTCTTTTCCTGTTGCTAGGTATAGAGTTTGAAAAACTCAAAAAGTATGTGTTGTCATCAGCTTCGTCTCTTGTGTATTTACGAGATTGGAGTTAAATAACAGCACTAAATTCAGTTTCTGGTTAAAACCAGTAGTCCTCCTTTTATTTGTAATGTAATGGTGGAGTGGTATGCTTGGAGTCCGTTGTATGTACACAATAAAAGCAGTTTAGTCATTGACATTTGTTGGATTGTACCCTATTGTTTTTCTCTTTTGTTCATGAATCATTGGTATATGTTCTTGCAAAAATTGAATTTTTCTTCATTCAGTGTATGTTGCAGAAACTGTCGGTGGAACTTTTGGAGGATGTAGAGATGGCGGAGCTTGGAAGTTTCATCTAGTTGCCTTGTTATTTCTCCATAAGCACTTGTTATTTCTCCTTAAGTACTTGTTATTTCTCCTTAAGCACTTGTTATTTAATGTACGCATAAGAAGCTTGAAACATGTATTCATCAATTCGATTTAAGGAATCAGAGAGTTTGTTGTTAAGTTTGATTTGTTCTTTATATTAAACATTTTTCTGATGCTGTTTTTCATATGCTTTACAGACACTGGTGGTAATCCATAGTTATTAATCTTTTGGCCATGACAAGTAAATGAAAACATTGTATGCAAATGTAGATTGTAGAATTTCTGTAATCTTTATTTCTGTGTTAAATAGACAATTTTTTGGAGTCGCTTGATCAAAGAGACTCACAGTGACTCGGATTTGCATATTGATATGGGCACATTCCTTTTCAGTAATCCATGAACATATTCACTTTATATGCTCTGCTATGAAGGCGATGCAAGTACCTAGCTCTGTTCAGGTTTCATTGGATTTTACTTGAGTAAAAAAAAAAAAAAAAAAAAAACCAAAAACAATTTACATGGATCTTGGGCTTGTAAAACGAAACTGGTTATGGCCGACAGAAACAAAAACCCTTCCTACCTAAGCTAACAAATAATTAACAACACCATAACTTGTTGCCACGTGTCGTGCTCCGTGCAATTAAATATTGACTTTGGAGTTGAAGTAGTAGTCTCTTTAAAGTTCGGATCTCAAGGCAAATCAAGCTTTTCACTTTCTTCTCCTGTATTTTCTCATCCCTATCTTTAAAACCTCATTGTTTGGTTCCTTAAATGACGATTTTGTCCTTCTTTAGCCGTGCTTCGAGGGCTTTCCATGGCTACCCCGCTTACTCTAAGCTTCTGGTGCTCTGTACTCTCAGGTTTTTGATCCCTCTGCTATGTTCCTTCTTTTCACCATTTCACTTTTACATTTCCTCCTCTTGCCAACGTTTCTCTTTCCAGCATTATGTTCTTTGGTTTTTGCTTAGTTGCTGCAACAATGTGGAAAAATTTGAAAAGAAATTTTTGTTGTTTGTGCCGAATTTTTTTTTCCTAATACGATTATCTGATCATGTAGAGCTTAAATTTATCTTCTTTTCGGAACCATGTAGGCCGTTCTTCTGTTTTAATTGCGATGATAGAGCTTTGATTATTCTTTTAGTTTAGGTTAAGCTGGCTTTTCCAAAAATAGCACAAAATTTTCATAATATATATCAATATATGAAAGAAAGAACATCCAAGTTGGTGAAGTAAAAGAGGGTTAAACAGAAGTTACAAACCAACGCCTTTGCTTCAAATGGATTTAGCTAGAACAAGATAAGTATTCAATATGAAAAGACAAGAAGTTGATTATCTGCTCTATTTAGGTTAATTACAATTAGTATCTTGTTTCGATGAGCTTCAACAAGGACTCCTTAGCTGTTGCGTTTTGAGCATTAAAACTATAGAACTCTAGTGGTTGCATAGGTTAGCAGCCTAGCAGGAAAGTTCAAATTTCAATTTCTGTTGTCTGTTTCACTGTCTCAAAATTTTATTCATGGTTAGGCTGGGTATTAAGTATTAACATAATAATTGTGGCTTTATAAATGTGAAATTGCCGTGTCTTTGCTTTATGCAGCATATGCTCCAGTGGATATAGAGCTTCTTCTTTCGCCAGGCTAGTTTACTAGTCCTTTCTGATGTGTTGCATCCTTTTACTATTATTGCAGTAGTGGAGGTCTGGTCGCATACTCAGAATCCCAATCAGATGTTGGAACTCCTAGTATTGATTCTAGTGACCCAAAGAAAAAGAAAGTGGTCGTGCTTGGAACTGGATGGGCTGCTACCAGTTTCGTCAAGGATCTGGATGCTTCATTATATGACGTTCAGGTTGTTTCGCCCCGCAATTACTTTGCATTTACTCCCTTGTTACCCAGTGTCACATGTGGAACAGTTGAAGCACGGAGCATTGTGGAGCCTATCCGAAACATAATAAAGAAGGTAATGGAAGCTAAATGAGAAAGGCTCCAATCCTTTTTCATATATGTTCAATTATGTGATAATGTATATCACATACATATCTGCATGTTTTGGTATTGAAGCAGCAGCATGGTGTGGATATTCTTTGCATGCAAGCTCCTATTATGAAACAGAACTAATACATATGATTTTCTTGTTCCTATGAAATTTTATTTTCATACTTCAGCTACCTTGAACTTTGAATTTTTATTTAGTGATACGCTAACTGCTCGTAGAAATGGAATTCTATTTTTCCTGTTCCTCATGACAGAGAAGAGGAGAAATTCAATATTGGGAGGCAGAATGTGTCAAGCTTGATGCTGTAAACAAAACAGTTTTTTGTCAGTCTAATATAGACAACAACTTAGCTGGAAGTAGTGACTTTTCTCTGGAATATGACTACTTGGTAATTGCAATTGGAGCACAAGTAAATACTTTTAACACCCCTGGTGTGAAGGAGAATTGTCATTTTCTGAAGGTAAAATCATTGCAGTTTCATTCATCATAACATGGTCCAAACTTAGCTTGTTGTTGATGATCTCAAGTTTCCCTTAGTAGATTTTGTCTTTGAAATTTCTGAGTATGGATCATTGTCCTTTTTAAGTTGCTGATTTTGCCACTGCCACTAATCCGCTATCACTTTGCAATGTAGGAGGTTGAAGATGCTCTGAAGATCCGAAGAACTGTGATAGATTGCTTTGAAAAGGCTGTTCTTCCTAGTCTAAGTGAAGAAGAGCGCAGAACAAATCTTCATTTTGTAATTGTTGGAGGGGGTCCCACTGGTGTGGAATTTGCTGCAGAGCTGCATGATTTTGTCGAAGAAGATTTAATTAAGATATATCCTACTGTTAAAGATCTACTGAAGATAACTATAATCCAATCAGGAGATCACGTATTGAATATGTAAGGGAAGAATCATCATGTCACGTCTAATATTTCTAATGTTTTGAGACATTTGCAAAGAAAAATCTAATACTGTTCAAAATCTGGTCTCTGTTATCATAAATAATTTCCAAAACTTTATTTTACTCTCTCTCTCTCTCAACACACACACTCAAACACTAGTTCACTTTTTGGACATCTCATTTTATATTTACTAGTCTTGTACTCTAGAGCAAAGCTATATCAGGACCTTGTTGTACTTTCCAGAAGCTAGATTTTTGTATGGCCAACAAATTATTAATCTGTTAAGAATGTTGGAATGCATTTCAAGTAAATTTGATGGAATTGTGTTGGAAATTTGTATGAGATTTTATGCTTGTAAATTAGTGTAACTCTTAGTTAAGGCCTTTATAGGTGAGTATACATATATGGAAAATGATGTTTTGTGGATTTTTATTCCAAAGGGCATACAGATTACAGAATCTGGAGGATCTTTGTTGTATTTAATGTTTTAGTTTTTCCACAATGCAAGGACAAAACAAGGTCACAACTGGAATAAAAACATTATCTTTTTTACACCGTAGGTTTGATGAAAGAATCAGTGCATTTGCTGAGGCAAAGTTTAGTAGAGATGGTATAGAGGTTCAAACAGGATGCCGAGTCGTCAGTGTTTCTGAGAAGGAAATAACAATGAAGGTAAAATCGAAAGGAGAAGTGTACTCTATACCCCATGGATTGGTTGTGTGGTCTACTGGTGTTGGAACTCGTCCTGTTGTGAGGGACTTCATGGAGCAAATTGGCCAGGTTTGTTGCTCATTTATACATTCTAGTGTTTCACAAACCAGATAATCTAGAATTTTCTTTCTCGATGTGGGCCAATATTTATTCAGTTCTGTAGTATGGTTTCTATACACAGGGTAAAAGGCGTATTTTAGCAACTGATGAATGGTTGCGAGTAAAAGGATCTGAATCTGTCTATGCCATTGGTGATTGTGCAACAATAGATCAACGTAAAATTATGGTATGTTAAAGCTTTTGACAAGTTGGTTTTATTTTTAGAATTATGAGGGAGGATATTTTTACAATGCAGTACATTATCTGTCAACTACTCCAATTTATACAGATTTGGCCAATATGTTATGGGATTAGGTTATGCTATTAAGCTTTTTTGCGTGCAATTGGATCATACTGTGAGGAATGAAGTTGGAACTTATCTGTTTTGTACTTCTGGAAGTTGTAGGTTAACATACATGCATCTTGGATTACTAGCTACGTTCTCAGCAAATATGTTGATATACATAACTGCCAAAGTAAAACATAGTCTAGAGATATTCACGTTTAACTCATTGCTGTTTGTTTCTAGGAAGATATTTCATCTATATTTGAAGTTGCAGACAGAAACAACTCTGGTACCCTAACTGTTGAAGAATTCCAAGAAGTGATAGACGATATCCTCATAAGGTACCCTCAGGTGGAACACTACTTGAGAAGCAAGCATCTGCAGGATGTAACAGATCTCTTGAGAGGCCCCCTGGGGAATGACAGACAGGAAATAGATATTGAAGGATTTAAGTTAGCCCTTTCTCATGTGGATTCACAGACAAAGAGTTTACCTGCGACTGCGCAGGTATGTTTCATTTCTCCAATAATATTTACAGTTAATATTCATTTAGTTGATCTTCCATCTTCAAACAACTTTTAAGGGCTTACTTTTACTAATCTTTTTTTTTTTTTGGTGGGGTGGGGGTGTTACTTAGGTTGCTTCGCAACAGGGTGCATATCTTGCTAGGTGCTTTAACCGCATGGAAAATTGCCAAGACAATCCTGAAGGTCCTCGACGTTTCAGAGGGTCTGGACGTCACCGGTTTCTTCCCTTCCGGTAAGCCATATATTTTAAGATGCTTGTACCTTTCTGTTTATAATATCCTCTTTCTTTAGAATGAGACTTGCAAAATCATGTACTTATATTTTAATTGTGATTCATTTTAACTGTCAATTTGTTTCTTCTGCTTTAAGTTTCGAAACACTATTTAAATTAGAAACAATCAAAGCACCACAAATATTAGACAGGGATTAGATGAACATGGACCCTGTAAAGTGTGCAATATGACGTTTTCTAATCTGTCTGCTGGTTAATTGTGATCAAAAGGTATAAGCATTTTGGGCAGTTTGCTCCTTTGGGTGGAGAGCAGGCAGCAGCAGAACTACCTGGAGACTGGGTTTCAATGGGTCACAGCACCCAATGGCTTTGGTATTCAGTATATGCAAGGTAATATATGCACTGTTTCTTTTGCACTGCTCACAGTATTGTCTTTCTGTTAATAAGTAATTTTAATTTGGTATAATACTTTCCTACTTTCAGCAAGCAAGTAAGCTGGCGCACAAGGATGTTGGTGATATCTGACTGGACAAGGAGATTTATCTTTGGGAGAGATTCAAGCCGTATTTAAATCAACTGGCAAATATACTGTAAATCATCTTGAAAGTGTTTCAAGCTTTCTCTTCTCTGTCTTCAACCATCCCCATGTAGATTGTAAGTTAATGATATTAAGATGTGATATGCTGCTCTTCCAGCTATTTTGATTTTTGGAGCTTATAAGCACACTGCTTTTACCTTTGTATGTTGTAGGTATGTATGTAGACATGTAGGATGGATTACCATTTCAAAGTTCAATATGAAGTCCGTCGACATATGCCGAAAGTATTGTATATTCTCGTATAAATCGTATGTCTGCATTAACACAACCTATTGATGAAACATAAGCTTGAAGAGACCTATTTCTTTGTTATTGTTAGTGTAAAAAAGGTTCTAGCAATGGGAATATGCAAAGCTTAAATGAATGATGCTGAATCTAGGCATCGACTGTTATGAAGCAATCGATATTATTAGATGTAAAAATTGTCATCAATTCAACAGATTACTCAATATAGATTTATCAACATCCGCATGCATGCCAAAAGAAGCAAGTTGCTGTTTGCATGGTTGTAGAATAATCTACTAATTCAGACCATAATTCTGTTTTTAGTAAAGTACAACACAATCCCAATATAAATACAAATCCCCAAATAAATCCTAAGATTGCAATAAATACGTTTAGCAAAAAGGAAAAAAGATTGGAATATATACATTACCACGTTCCCCTCAGTAGCTTTAAAAGTCAAACAATACGTACATTTTGTTTTCTATCCAATACCTTTTAGGCTTTTATCAAATGAATAATATGATTTACAGAAACATCCTAACACATACACTATGAAAATGTATGATAGAAGGCCTACAGAGTTTTGAATATCTATTACAACCAAGAAATGCTTTGGTGAGGCTAACATCAAAATGACAAATTCTCTACACATATGGTCAGGCCTGGTTCTTAGACAAACAAGAATTAGCAAGAATTATAGACCAGCAGCTGACTACGTGAGTCATGTGAACATCCTAGATTGTTATTGTCCTTCACCTGCATCAAACAAGCGCATTGTCCAAGGTAATCTGATCTTCACTAATTGATCCTAAGAAGCCTGAGCAGAGGCATAAACTGATCCATACTACTCCCAACCTGATCAGCAGATGTGACTGACAAAGTTGAGAGCATATCTATAATTGCAAATGAACTTCTCAATAGTACTCGAAGACCACTGCAAAGCCATGATCAGATGCACAAAATGACTGCCCATGTAAAACACAAAAAATAGGTTACTTGTCTATCACAACAGGGAAACATCATATAACAAGAGCACGTTTTCTTTGTGTAAAGAATGCATTTCCATGATAAGAGGCTTGACAATTAAAATGGTGTTAAGTTTACATAACCAAATATGCATCATACTTTTGAGTCTACAGATGAAAATCTAGATGGGGCAAGCAAAAAAAAGTCAACCAGACTAACAAGTTGCTGCTTAAAGTTATTTTCGCCATAATTCCCTATGTTGAAACTAAAATAATACATTTCTACCAAACTTCAATAACATTGTAATAGCACTTCTCGAAAACAAAATGAAGTTTTAGATGTACAAGCTAAACAACAATTCTGAATTCATTTCTCTTGTAGAGAATAGATTATCACAATTATTTTTAATAATTAATTACAGCTTTGTGTTGAACTCATAATGACACTTTAATGAACTGAACATTCCATCCAGCAGAAGTAGGGGAAAAAGTTGGGGGGATTCAACCTTTTATTCTTACTTTTTGCATCTCCAAACTATATTACAAGGATGTCAAGTACTGTTAGGTACCAAAAACCTATATCCTTAAGATAGTGACTGGAACAGAAAACCTATCAGAAACATGTATTTCTCAGGAAGATTAGAGAGTCTATGCAATTAGAATAAACACAATAGGAGCATTTAGAAGGTTGCAAGATCTACAAACATCATTTTGGAATCAAGAATTTCTATGGATAGAAATTGGAATTAAAAATTAAAAAGAAAAAGAGAATAAGAACTTACGTACTATAATCAAATGCATGCAGGAGGTTCCGAAAATAGCTTATGTTGGATTACCCATGCACTCATAAACTGAAATCCTTGGATTTCAACTGCTTCACTACCTGCTTTTCCGTTTGAAATCCTTTGGACCAGCCAAACATGTTAGAGATGAATTCATCTCCTCCAAAAATGTTGTTGCCAACTCATCCTTCCCCACTTTCTTTAAATTATTGATTAGTGACCGGTAGTTGTAGACTGAAGGACGAATTCCCTTCAGCTTCATCTCTCTGAAAAGTCTCAAAGATTCCTCAATGTTTCCTGTGCGGCCAGTACTCTCAATCAATGCAGAGTACGTAAGCAAATCTGGTTGAATCCCGTTCTTTCCCATCTGACTAAAATATGCTAGGCACATTTCTGATTTTCCTACCTTCCGCAAGCTGTTTATCAAAGTATTGTAAGAAATGACGTCTGGAATAATGCCAGCTTCCTTCATGGATTCAAATTCATGAAGCATGTCATCCGCGCGACCTGCACGACCCAAGATATCTAATACTACATTATATGTGATCAAGTCCAAACTAAGTTTCTCTCTTCTAATGTGATCAAAAATCAGCAGGGCCTTATCAGTTTGACCGCTTTTAGCAAAGGCAAAGATTATTCTATTTAAAACTGATGCACTTGGAAATGTCAGCTGTGATACATCTTTAACAAATCTGAGTAGCTGGACACAATCGTCTGTCTTTACAAAGGCCTTGGCAAAATGAAGATATGAAGTCTCACTCAACTGTTTGTAGGAGATAAATAAATTCTTGAAAACTTGAAACAAAAGGTCAATCTCATTCCTTTCACTTGCCCCCACTAATAGGAGATTATACACATAAGGGCGAAGAAATATCTTTTTATCATGCAAAATTTGTAGTATTTGACCAGCAGCAGAAATACTTCCAGCTCTGCACAGCTTATCAACGTACACAGTACCTAATTCCAAGCTGGACCTTGGTGCATTTTCGATATTGGCGAGAATTTCATTCAAGACATCATCTGTTACCTCTTTTCCATCAAGAGAGGCATGTGTTGCAAACAACTGAAAACTGTTTGGGGGATGACCTATACTCGTGAAGAAAGGCCAGATCCAAGAGAAACCAACTGAGTTGGATTTGATGCAGACCTGCATTACAAATAGTCATTACCCAAATGATTGGGAAAAGAATTATTAGAAATTAATTAAGAACTACATCTGCTTATTCATCACAACGAGTTCAATCCAAAATAGTTCAAGACAACCAAATGAAATCTTTCTTCTCCCACAGATATTAGCTGAAGTTTTGGCAATAAAAGATACCAAAAAAATATTGAAAAGTAGTAAGATAATAGATAAGCAAAACCAGCTGAGTCTTTTTGGAAGAGACTGAGGCTCAAATCAAGTAACTTGCTTTCGAATAGACATATAACTATTATCACACCAATAATGAGCAAAAATAATATAGAGTAATCGCACATCATCTTATATAATCAGATAAGCACGTGATATGCCAGAATCAATCTGGGCTAGCTCAAACTTCAGTAACAATCAGTTGTCACAATACCTAAAGAAGCTTTCTTTTAATTTGCAGTATATCATGATGTAACTCTACTTATCAGAACAAATACATTCCAAAGATTAAAAAAAAAAAAAAAAACCACCATTTTAGTTGGAATTTCATGGACACTAAATTTCAACTTTGTATTGCTAAAAATAAAATTTAATTATTAACTTGTCTAGAAAAATTGTTGCGCATTCAAAAAAAACTAAAGAATGATTAATAGATGACATGCGATCTTCAAGAAACCGACCCCTTCAACTCATATGCCTGCACCCACATAAGAATCCATCAAATGAAAGGGGTTACCTGGTTGGGGAAGACCGTGTATCGGCGACTCTGGGACAGAGAAACGGCAAGTCCGGCAAGGCTGCGCAACATTTCACTTCCACTCTGCTTAGTAAGTCCCTTCCCGCAATCGCACAGACAAGGTTAGGGAAGAAAGAACAAACGCTTCGTTTCATTAATTTGCTTTGCTGCTGTTTTTCATGTATCTTTTTTCTTTTTCATTTGTTTAATTTATTTGAGTTTTGGTCGGTCCAAAGACCCAAATCGCCCAACACATGTAAGCTGATTCTTTCTAGTGGGATGAAAACTGGATCCGGCCCTAGGAATTCTACCAAGTAATTTTTTTTTAATCTGAATCATTCACATTATTATTATTTTCAAATTTTTATGATTTTATTTAATTAATAAATTAAATATTATATTAAAAAATATTCTATTTTTAATCTAAATTCTAATCCTAAATCTCAGCCTAACTCTAATCTTAACTCTAACTATAAGTCTAAACCTAAACTTAACCTTAAATCTAATCATAATCTTAATTCTGATCTGAACTCTAATTCTAGTTTAATTATAATTTCATTAAAACAAATTTTAAAAAAGTTGTTGTTAAACAAAAATTAAGATCTTAAGGAATTTTACAGTATCCAAATCCATGGAAACTATATGGGTGAAAAACTCAAAAGATGCCAAAAATTAAAAGAACAAGAAAACATGACATTTAAAAAAAAAAAAAAAGATAGAAGAGAGAACAGTATGGAGGGTTGCATTAGAAAAGGGTTGGGAGATAAACCCTTGACAGTAATTCGAAATTCGGGTTATATGTGGAATTGAAATTTTCTTAAGCTGAAACTGCGGTTTTTTATCAATTATACTAGTAACTGAACATGCATGTCATACTTATCAATACTAATGGCAAAATTGGACGTTTATATACAATAACCAGTAGTCAATATTTAAAATCACAACTATCATCAAAATTGGTTTTTAGTATCTTAATGGTGTGGAATATGATCATTTTCTCCATTATTTGTTATAGTCTTAACCACATATCTTTGTTTTTCCTTTCGCTACTTATCCCCAACCATATATGTTTTTTTAAACGACTAATCAGGGTTTTGTACTCAATGAAAGCTTATATTTTTCCCTTACAAGAATGGGGATAGTATGGTGTGTTAATGTATTCTAAACAAGTAGCAACAACTTGCTGTTTCTTGCAACTCTTCATACTGCAACTGCAACTATGTAGGAAAAGCTTACCTTTTCTTCTTATTAACTTCATTCTTATGAGATATAAGTTACACTGTACCCATTGGGATATGTCCTTAATGGCAGCAATCCAATTTGTATACTGAACATTTGAAGCTAAACTGAAAGCAGGCTGAAAATATTTTATATTATAATAAATAACTACAAGGTCATTTTGGTCATTTAGTAAATGATTAATAATGTTATTAAATAATTAATATTTCATATTATGCAATCTTTTTTAATACGTAATATTAATTAGTAAATATATTTACTAAATAATTAATAATATTTTTAAATAATAAATAATTATAGGGGCATTTTGGTCCTTTCACACAAGAAGGGCAAAACTCACCCAAATGTTGACAAAACTGTTATTGACCTTCCCCAAATTCAATCCCTTGTTGTTCACTTTTGACTAGCTATTTATTATTTAATAATATTATTAATTATTTACAAAATTAGATATTAATAATATCCATTATTTAAAATTTAATATTTACTAAAATAAAATATTTGAGAGTATTAATTATTGAATAATATCTAACATTAAATAATATATATTGATAAATATTAGTGAAATTTCAACACTTTTTACGTTTTACTAAAATTTCAATGTGAATCGTCACAATCTCTAACAATTGACGATGAAATTTTACCAAACCATGAATCGTTGGAGGCTTTGGCGATTCGCGTTGAAATTTTACCAAAACTTTAATCGTTGGAGACTTTGACAATTAGTTATTTATTATTTAATAGTATTATTAATTATTTACAAAATTAGATTTTAATAATATTCATCATTTAACAATTAATATTTATTAAAATAAAATAAAATATTTGAAAGTATCAATTATTGAACAATATCTAACATTAAATAATATGTATTGATCAATATTAGTAAAATTTCAACACTTTTTCACATTTTAGAAAAATTTCAACGTGAATCGCTAGACACTTCGACGATTCATGTTGAAATTTTACCAAAACGTGAATCGTTAGACACTATGACGATTTAAGTTGAAATTTTACTAAAATGTGAAAAAGTGTTGAAATGTTACTAAATATTGATATGATTCAATAATTAGTACTTTCAGATATTTTATTTTAATAAATATTAATTGTTAAGTAATGTTTAATACTTAGTAATGAATATTATTAATATCCAAGACTTAATAACTAATATTTCATATTTAATAATTAATATTTTCATATCATGTGACATTTTTTAATACGTAATACTAATTAGTACTAGCCTTCTAGGACAAGCTGCCAGCAGCCAGAAAACTGGCCAAGAAAACTACTTACAGAAATAGGTATGAACTGGACTTTGTGTCCAGGCATAATTGTCTTTTTTTCCTGAAAGTAAATTATCATCCTTTCAATTCCCCGCCAAAAGAAAAGAAAAATAATTTCAAGAAAATAATGTTCCTTTAAATTCAAAGGACATAGCTATTCTCACTCAAGTATCCAGTTTCTGAGTGAGAATATAAGCTCCCAGTTTCAAATTGGCTAATAAAATTGCAGCTATTGACAATAAAGTATAAATCGATGAAGATAAATATTGCTAGACAGCATAGCAATCAGAGAGACACAATGTATTCACACAAGGAGCAGATTAGCCATTAGGCTATAACAATTATAGCAATGGACTAAGATATAGAAGGACCTAATTATTAGCTAAGCTGTAGCAGAATAGAGCAATGTAGATATTCCAGTTGAAGAATTAGACATAAAGACGATCTAGAAGGAAAAGAAGTAAACTAAGATAAAACCTTCAAAGCAGGAGTAAATTTGATAATTATAAGACATCAAGAGAAAAGTTTTATCTATTTATTCCAATAACAGATAAAGCCTCTCTAAACCAGAAACTTACAACCCATAGGAAACACAGCTTGCTTGCTTCCTCCCATATAACAAGGGTTATGGCTCACAAGAACAAAGCTGAATTCAGAAAGATTTATTACAGGAAATGCCATTAGATATCAAGCATTCTTCCTCTGGATCTTCTTCTGCAAAACACAAAGCTTGACAAACTATAGGCTCCTCCTCAACATTGGGACGAAAATATGATCGTTTCCCTATTAATTCAGCCACTCTTTTCGCGGGTCCCGAGTCTCTTGGACTCTCATTAGCATATCTAATTGTCTTAATTTTTGGAAGCACATCAGCCATATTAGCAATGGCTGATCCAGACTTTTTCTCCTCCTCTCCCTTGTAAACAACTATCTCACTTGGAATTTCCCATTTCTTCTTTACCCGACCTTCTGTTCCCTGATTCCCACGAGACTTTCCCACGGAAGAAGCTCGTCTCTTGTCACATCTTTTGATTTCCTCCTTATCATTCTCTGGCCATGACCTCTTCCTGGCATCAATAGCAGTTGAATTCCCAGTTGGCTGATTAGCAATCTGGGTATACCGACTCGCCACTACCCTGCCAGTCCTCAGAGGTTTCTTACTGGATACAGAGTTTTCCCCATTTCT
The DNA here is from genome assembly GCA_029379385.1 of Quillaja saponaria. Lineage (NCBI taxonomy): Eukaryota > Viridiplantae > Streptophyta > Magnoliopsida > Fabales > Quillajaceae > Quillaja > Quillaja saponaria. The sequence goes on along the minus strand of CM055605.1, from coordinate 3,571,541 downwards.
AAAGAGCTTCTTTGGCTGAACCAATGAAAGAACTCCATCTTTCTTCACAGGCCTTTTAGATCCCCCAGTGGTAGCGGCTTGTTTCTGAGCCTGAATTTTTCCAATAGTTTTATTTGATTTTGGACTAAGACTCAAACTTTGTCGCCTTTCCTTTATTGCTTTTACTTCATCAATATCTTGCAGTTTCCAAAAGCATGACTTCCGGCGATTCTGTATTGACTGAACAGGGGTGGTTTCTAGTTTACCTTGTAACCGAGATCGAACTCCGGTGAAAATTTCCGCTGGACCCAAACTGAGACCCCTGCGATTAATCTTTGATCTGGCACTTGAAGACAAGGGTTCTTCAACCTTTTTCGCTATATCTGGGACCTTGACACACTGTTTGGATTCCATGAATTTTGCAGGCACAATTCTTCCACGCCTTTCAGTCGTCTTCGCTCTCTGCTCAATCTTTTCAAGTCGAAGCGCTTCAAGTCTTGACGACAACCGTTTAATCTCCTCCTCAATTTCTTCAATCTCAGCATCGATCTTTTTCTCATCCCGAACTTTCTCATCTTCTTGTTCATAACCCTTCTTCACCGATGAGGGTTCAATCAGACCACCACCATCATTGAAGTGCTTCAATGGCTTGCCTCGTGAGTTACCAATAACACCATGTGGATGAAGCGGCTTAATGGGTATCGAAGATTTGACAGATATAGGGGATTTTACAAGTGCAGGGCTCAGATTTTCTTTGCTACAATCTGATTCGACCACAGGGTGAAGATTAGACCAAGAATTTTTCATGGGTGCCGAGAAGCCTTCGGAATCTTCGTTGTCAAAGGCAGCGTTGTTCCATATCTGAAGCTCTAATGTGTCAGTGGCATCTGGGTATTGCAGTATACTCATTTCTGTTCACTGAGAATGAACAAATTTTACAAAGAAAAACAAGAATTTGAGTTGCGATTCTTGGACGGATCTTGGTTACTGATCAGAGAAGAAGTAGAGAGCGAGAGTGAATCGTCTACATCAAGCAAATTTGTTGTATTTTGAGTTTTATGACCGTTGAGGACAATTAGACGTTAGTTAGGGTTAGTGTGATATCAACCGTTGGATGTTAAACGGCTCCTACACACGCTCCGATTTGATTTAAAGAGGTTAATTGGTCAATTTTCGTTGTCCGTTTTATGAGTTCAAGTACCATTTTGTCCTATAAATCGGATTTGGGGGGTCTACCAAGAGCGCCTATTGTTCTCTGGGCCGTTTCCCTCTTTATTTGGGCTTAACTGGGCCTTTCCTTAGTTAGGGCTTTGTTGGGTGAGACTCAGTTAGCTAAACCCAATCGTAGGCTGCAGGAAATGATGTCATTGTAATAGGGACTGGTGGGTTATTAGTTAGACATGATTTTAGTGTCGGCCATTCATACAGTCAATTTTTTTTAATGGTTAGTGATGTCCAGCTTACACTACTCCATTCGGTCAAAATATGATCGAGATTAAAAAATTTACTCAGACCGAAGAACTCGAGTTATAAAAAATCATTAGTGCACCATAACTTCTTAACCACTAAAAAAAAATTTCTCTTTGAATCATTGCTGCCTTTGCAATTTTCATTGTCCAGTATGATTTCTTTTTGATATTACATTACATAGGGGTTCAGTGGCCTAATCAAAAGCTGTGTGTAATGAGATAGATTTTCAAATGTGTTTGGCCAAGTCTGCTTGAGCTTAAGCTGAAGTTGGGCTTCATCAAAATTCTTCTAATTGCTATATGAATTGAACTACTGCCCAATATCTTGGTTCTTTTGATGGTTTATCTCCATCTCCAACCCTTACCAAAAGCAATTTGTACAATTTACACAGAAGAATGATTGACAATTTTACTCCATTTCTAACATTCAAAGCGAAAATTGACTGGCAAAAAAATAGGCTAATAATTTGTACAATTTACACAGAACAAGTCAATAACCACCGCCTCGCTGTCTCTTTCCGCAGTAAGCACGTTCCCACATTTTCAATCAATTATCAAGTTTTCAACTAACAACTGACTCGACCGTTTCAACTCAGTTGAACCAAGTAACCGATCTTTGATCTTTCATATTAGGCTTGAAGGTGAGTTCCATCCGTCGCGATTCCCGGAAAAACCAAATTCCTCTAGAATTTTTATTATTTCCGGCGACCTCCACGCCACAGCTCAGCCCTGACCCCAACAGTTCAAGTACATGACTTGCCTGAGAGAATCATCATCTTGTCTTCGCCTATCATCTCCGTCACAATTTCCGAGAATTCCGGTTAGATCGGATCCCGTCATACTAGAAATTGGCCTCAAATCCGGTGACTCTCCTGTGGAGAATAATTTTCTCCTGTTTTGCTTGAGAGAATTGAGACCGGATTTCCATCTCTGCCTCTGGTCCGTGCGACCGTTAACCACGGCCACGCTAGCCGCTACCCAAGCTTGGTTGAAATAACTCATTTTGGACTCGGTTTGTTCTTCCGTTCGAAATTCCGGTGCTGGGAAGTTATGGCTCGTAAACAAACTCGGAAGTGAGTTGGGAGAAGTGGAAGGGCGCGTATTAATAGGGGAGGCGAGAGTAGATGTGGATTAGGGGAAATGGGTGGTCTTTTTGTAAATAAAACTATAATGATGGTCCTATAGGGAAAGTGGTTTTGGGATCTTCTGGGACTTTGGCCACTTCCTTTTTGGAGGCATCCTACTGTCCAAACTATAAATTAGATATTATTCACATCATTTAATATAAAAAACAAAAAATAATGTTCATTATATCTTTATTATTTTTCTTTTCCGTAAAATAAATAGAGCAATCACACACCTTACTATTATTTTATATTCAAATTTTCTTTTGTTAAAGTTATAATTATACATATTATTAAATTTTATTTACTACAAGGTGCGACAAAATAATCCAAAACCAAGACTATTCAAAGCGCTACTCTTTTGTAAGTGATATGATATCTACAAATTCTTTTTCACTTGATTAAAGGTTTTTAATTTACTTTCTTTCTAAAATATGTAGCAAGTATTATGAATATAGGTGGCGCTATGAGAAACTTATCTTGATGACTCACCTTCAAGTCTTCTTTTTTTATTAAATTGGGTCCCACTGCAACAATCTCTCCATTATTGAGGATGTCTCTTTTTGGCTTACAGGGTTAATTCTGTCATTGTATGTAAAAGGTAATGGTGGCACGATACTATCTCATGGCATCATATGTTAATCACGTGCATGTGCCAGCTTGGATTTTGTCCTTACATAGGCCTTACCACACCACTTGATATGTAGTGGCCCATAGGCCGAAGACTTATTAGCAAACATATCCAGTATTAGCTTTTACATGGAAAATTGAAAAATAAAATCTAAAAATGAATGTTCCCTCCCTCAAAAAATAGAAAAAGAACCAACTCATAATGCAGAATATTATTTATAGGTATGTATTATTTCATATAATAATTTACTTTAAGAGCATTATTTTGAGTCATCAAAAAGCATCAGTTGGTGGAACCTAATTATTTTGTCCAGCAATATAAACAAAGGTGTTACCTGGCCAGTCTAGCTAAAAGACAAAAAGGATACTGCCCTGTTATTTGGATTGGCAAATCTGCACAAAGCATCAGTGATTGTAATATCATGTTTAAAAAATAGATTCCCTCTTAATGTGGGCACTTAAAAATTGGCAAAAAGACAAGGTTTATTTATTTTATTTTTTTTGGGAAAAGAAAAGGTTTAGTTAATTAGTTCAACCTTTTAATATATTTCATAATTACACATGATGAAAGTGACTAATGCCAAAGTATCAATCTTCTAGCTCACTTATCTTACCCTTTTTAATGAGATCTTCCTCTATTCACAATGAAATTAATTTTTGATCAAACAACAAAGAGAATTGGTATATGCATAGATTAAATTGTTGAGAAAAGGTAATAAAAAGTTTTTTATTTTTAGTTTAGATTTTGTAAAAGTTTTACAATAATTACGTGACTAATAAATCTTACTTTGAACTTTTTCTTATTTTACCCACAATAATGCATATAATATTAAATTTACTCTTTAGTTATCAAGCCATTAAATTTTTTTTTTCTTATTTTATCCATAATAATGCATATAATATCAAGTCAACAAATTTTAATTTTTTTTCCTAAAATTTAAACTCATTTTGAAAAATAAATCAATATTTTTAATAAAATTATTATTTTTATGTAGTTTTAGTTTTTCTCTTATTACCTTTTAAAATCTTTTTTCTATTAAATTTCAATTAAAATTATTGTAAAAAGATAATTTGATGATTTAATAACTAAATGATAAAATTAATATTATCTACGGGTAAAATAGTTCATTTTAAAAAAATAAAAATAAAATTTATTAATCATATAATATTGTAGGACTTTTTCAAAATTGAAAACTTTGTTATCTTTCATAAATTATTCTATGCTCGAGACTGGTCCAAAAGTATTCAAATGGCACTCAATTCTCTTAAGAAAGGCTGACGTAGCAATGTACACGTAGAGGTCCCCTAAACAGAATCTTCATCAGAAAACTATTCAAGTTACTTTCTTTTTCCTTTTCTTGTAGTTTACCTTCAATTCACTTATCATCCATGAACACCCTTGCCTATTGCAACAGTGAGAAAAATGTAGTAACAATGCTAAAAATTATATTCAAAAGATGAATATATATATAAAATTTACATGTCATCAGTGCTATAAAAAATTATCTTTTCTTTGTTTGGCTGAAAAAAACAGTGCTCTGTAGTAGTTAGTGGACCAAGAAAATATAGGAAGCATATCCTGATCAAAATCTACATTCCATTATTTTCAGCCAAGAAACAGTGAAGATGAGCTTATAATGTTCTTCCATCCATACATCCAACTAAAATAATGCTTATAGTAACAATATTAATATAGACTTTCTAACTGAGCATGGACCCAGAATGAGGAAAAAATGATCATTGCATATTTGCATGTGATACCCTCCTCCAATAAAATTATGGTTCTAAATTTAGAGCATGAATAAGTAAATAAATAACCAAAGACCAAGTTTGAGCCCTGAAAAGGAAAACAACCAATAGCCTTATACTTTAATGATGGTCTTGTTCTAACTTGAACAGATGAGTGCGAGATGTAGGTTTTGCTTGCTTTGGGATTTTGTGTTACTTCTATAATTTTCTGAAAAAAAAAAATGATGAAGAAGGAAGAGGTAAGACATAAACACAGGATATAATTGGTATTTGCAACTTCTTCACTCTAAAATCTACAGCAATGTGTTGGGTTCAACCATGGAAGACAGACAGAACTAAGCTGCTCTGGAATTCATCATCACAGTCAATGGACACGTGACTTCTGATAGGGAAATTTCATTGCTTATTGCATCAAAGCTATCCAATTATAAAAGCATTTAAGGGCACAGAGAGGTTTCTAAAAGAGAAAGAGTGCGGGCAGATAATTTCTTTCAGTAATTAGAATGGCTACTTTGGAAGGGGTTATATCAGCACAGAAGGGCAAGACCAAATACAAAATGTGACACCAAGAAGGAAAACTGAATTAGTTCTGTAAAGCTTTAACATTTTTATTTTAACCAGACATACTACCTACAACTCATAAAAGATACCGCAGCAGAAAAATTAAGTACCATATGTCAAGTATAATTCATGAATCACGACAAACTTGCTTTCATAATATATCCCTGATAGCACAATAGGCCACCTCAAGATCCTTTTCCAGATCAATGTCAAGAGATCCAACGTCGCAATTTAAAACTTCAGAAAAAATAAGAGACTAGAAGAAGGAGGAAACATCACTTTACACTGAATCGACCCCCTCAACCTGCTGCCGGGCTAGGTATCTCTCTCTTCTTTCTTTCTACAAAAGAAACATGAACAGAGTATAAAATAAATACAAAGGTGACATGTAATAGAAGCCAGAGAACAAAGTTGCCCAAGGAAAAAAAAAAGACAAATATCAAAATGATAAAGTTCCTAACCCATTCATCTATAACAAGTCCTTCCCCAGCAATTTGAGGGCCTGCCTCCTCTGTAGGCTTCTTGCGTGCTTCAAGCTCAGCCTCAGCTTCAGCCAGCTGCCGTTTAAGCCTCTCCAGGGCCTTTAAAAGACAAATTTCAAATTTTCAGAAATTATAAGTTTTACATATTTGGATGGCATAATAGATATCCTTTCACATAAATTGAGAGCAGAGATATGAAAATTCTAAATGATTTAATCTTACAGGGCTAGGACGTTCAGGGTCAAGGAAAACAACCCGCAAAATTTGCTCTATAGCTACCTGATCCCTTTGCTCATCAAACTGTATGAAAAATATTGTCTTGAGATTATCAGAGGAAATTCAAGAATAAGCTTAAGCAACAGAATATGACACATAATAGATGCATACTAGATTAAGTCAGATGTCCGACATAACTTTCCAGATATAGCAACGAAAGAATTAAAAATATTATTGTTATTATGAGGGAAAAATCGGTCAACAGTATGTATAGAAAGCTCCAAATCCTGTTGTAACTCTACAATATGATATCACTTTTCTGATAGAGGAATCCCATTTATTTCTAGCAAAAAAGGAAGCATTCTGAATCTGCTTTATTGAACAATTTTCGAACCGAAGATGAATTTAATAATTATTATTTTTCTCTGATTATTTTTGGTTCAGAGTATACAGAGTTTCTGAAAATTGACACAATTTCCAAGATAAAAGGACCCATTTGAACTTTCATAGTAATGTATCACACAGCCCCACTGACTCAGTGGTACTACATATGATTACAAAGATTCCATCAAATTGAAAACACAATAAAAATTTCTGTTAAGGCCAACCATAATGAGCAGAAATGATGATACATAATGACAAAATACCAAATAAGATTACCAGAAAAACTTACCAGTTCTGGTACATAATCCATTTCGCCTTTCACTTTTAAGCTCATGATTTTAAACTTAACCTTGCAGTTTTGATCAAATGGTTTTTCATTGTTCTCTGGCGGCTCCACAAACTTGAATACTGTCAGACAAGTCACCAATTTAGAGGAGGACTCACAAAATTCCAAGAATTACAGCATGTCGTTACAGAAGTTTGGTAGTATACATTACCAGTAGCAATTATGCTTTCACCAGGAGTAAGTACACCACCTGGAGGGCGCATATAACAACTCTTTGGGGCAGTTGTTTGGAACTAAAAAACCAAAATGTACCATTAGTAGCAATGTTTAGAACATTGGCCTTACAGAAGATAAATAGTGAAGAAGACCAGGTTGCTGTCAATATTGCAATCTAAAAGTGAAAGATAGAATTCAAGAAACAATTACTCATAAAAATATACACAAATACAGAAATGGTTTTGTACTATATAAGAAAGCAATCCTATTATTTCATTGTAAAAACTTCTCCTAATCGTTAAGTTGTATTTATACGCAACCAATCTTCTTGGACATACTTCCAATGTTTGCAGAATATTATTTAGCAGAGTTTTTACACAGTTGTTAAAGTAGCCTACCCAAGAACATGTCTAAAATTTTATTTTTCAATTGCAAAGGTTGAAAAAAAAGAAATACTAGTGTCTATGCACATTTACCTCAGGAGCAAGCAATATCCAGTTTGACCAAACACACACTGTTAATTGCCAATTTAAGATATGCTTACCAGGATAATGTCTAAAATCAATGTGCCAACTACCAACACTAACTCCAATGAGTAAAGAAAAATCAATATATGGAAATAAATTTCGCACCTTGAAAGCTACATGGGACTTGCAAGTATTTTTAATAGTGATTGCGCTCCTAACTTGCTTACCAGGTTCATCTTCAATTAGACAATTGCATTAGTTAGACAGAATATAAAACTTATATATCGGTACAAAGAACTGAGGTACATAACCAACATTGTCATCAATGGTCATTTTATAACTATTGATAAAATCCTAAATAAATGATACTAATAGTAGATGATGAAAAAATAATTGAATCGAAATGCAGGTATATCAGCCATCCATTACCAGTGGACTAATCAGTCAATTTTAAATAAGCCAAAGCACAAAGAAACTGAGTAAAAAGGACCAAGATGAGCAAATATCATAAGAAACCTCATCATCTTAAAAAGAAGGACTTATAATGCAATGTACATACCAATAACTTATTCCAATCACCCATTGAAATTCATATAGTCAATATTACTAAAATCAGAACAGAACCATTCAACCATTTGATTCACAAGAAGTAGGTCAGACTCAACTCAACTAGCCTTAAAGTAGCTCGGACAATAAGAAAAAAGTTATGTAATATAAGCAAATCAAAATATTTTAACTGGAAAACTGGACATATCATGCAATTATACCCCCAAAGAAAAAGGATACAGTCCCATTTCAATACAATGGAGATATAAAAAGATCCAGATTAGAACTATTAAAGTAAACAAATATACTCTCCGGATCAGTGACTATACCAAAATCCACAATAAATTTATACTGAAATTCATAATTTAGTGAGAAGTATAACAGGCGTACAGGGAAAGAAGAGCTTGTTGGAAGGATCAAGACGCAGTCTTCTTCTAGTAGGAAGCAGGGACTTGGCCATAGAAGAAACCGTGGCTGAAGAATAAGGACCCGATCTTTTAATAGATTGCAGACTCTGGTTTTGCTGACGAACATTATGCATAGAAGAGGTCGAAGAAGAAGAGGAAGAACTATTACTCGTTTGCCAAAATGGCATTCTACAAAGACTCCAAGCCTTCACATCAGATCCCATTTTTTCACTATCACCAGCCATTTTCAGCCGGAAGTCCCTCCTTCTACAAATGGGTCTTGTCGGAATTGTTTGCAAAGAGAGATTGGATTCCTTAAAGCGTCTCTTTTTGTTGAAGCTATTAACTTAGTAGACTAAGCAATAAGATTCAAAATGATTTTTTTGCCCACATTTCATTCCAACTTTCTCTGTCTCTTGCCGATAATGGCGGTCATTTTACCTTTATCCTGACTCGCTCCTCGAGTCTGAGTTAGATAACTTGGTAGCGGAGGAAAGGAGGTGAAACTGTGAACGTTGGTTCTGGACCTTTTGGTGAAGCCATTTTTGTTGAGTAGGTCGGATCTCAAAGTTCGGATTTTTCTGTATTTGAGATCCGATTGCTAATGGGCTCCCGGGCTTTCCTTGTTCTACAGTTACAAGTTCCTACTATCTGCAATTTTACATAACTAAATTTACTAAACTAGTGATTTATATATAAAATAATAATTATTAAAAATAAATAAAGACTAAACTAGTAATACATTTTACAATCATAATTCTATGGGAATAGCAATAATAATAAGTACAGATAAATAAATTAATATTCCTACATTTTACTATTTCTCCAATAGTATTAAGTTTAATTAATTTGCATAGTGAAATTATATATATCCCACAAAATGATCCTAGGCATTTCATATTTTCACATTGGTGATATCTGTTAATGATTTGAGATAGTGTTTGTTCCGACAAAGAATTTTTTTTTTTTTTTTTCAATTTATAATAATTATGTTATGAATTTATCTACAAGATGACAGGGCAATGAATTTAAATGATTTACGTGTTTTTTTCTAAGTAATATAATTTGTATCAATATTTGCCAGCAAATCAAGTTGTATTACCACAAAAAAAAATGTATTATAACATTACAAATTGTCGTTGTCATTATTCTTTTATTTGATTTTTTCTGTTGAGAAAGTTGTTGGTGTCATTAAGCTTAAAATGACAACACATTAATACCCATAACCCGTTGGTTTTGGTAAGGAATAAACAAACATCCTTTTGTATAAAGCTACTTTTATTATTTAGAAAATCTTGAATGCACATATAATATCATGGAAATGGACCAATTGCTTCTGTAGAATAGAAGAGGAAAAAAATAAAAGAGGTAGAGATAGAGAAAGTGAGAAACACATAACAAAATATTTTTGGGTATATAATTGGTTTTGCGATGACAATTTACAAGGGGTTTGTATCCAAGAATACCCATTAAGTACAAACAATTGGGTACCAATTAATGGTTGTGTTCTGTATTCTTGGTCTTCCTTCAGCTTCACTCTCAGAAATTCCAGAGAACATACTGAATCACTCATGTGATCATGACCAATCAAATATATATATAATATACAGACATACATCACCATGGATTTGTCACCATGAATACAGCGTGTTTGAAATTTGAATTATCTTAATTAATTGGGACCCCAACAGCTCAAGTACGTAACTTTCCTCAAAGACTCATCTGATTGCTTTGCCTTTCCTTCTCTTTTAAATTTGCTTGAAACCATTGCAGAAGATAGAGAAGAAAGCTTTTTGGCCTGAGAAAATGACCTAACATGATTTTTGGTATACTGTTGAGCTGCCATTATAGCAGTGTTCCACCTGCAGATCCCTTGGTCTTTCAAGGCCTCTACAACTCCAACACTGGCAGCTGCCACACTCCATGCTCTGCCTGCTGAACTCATTTTTGATTCTTGGTGTCGTTTGTTCAAAGATTGGTAGACTTGTTGTAGTGAAAGGAAATGATTGATTTGGATATGTGTTTGATGAAGCAAATGGAGAGGAATGAGTCTATTATATAGAGTGAGCTAGTGATGATATAATTCAGTGTGTTTTTTGTGTGGAAAACTAGAGGCCAGAAAGTGTTGCTTTTGCTAGTGGTTTTGGATTGTGGGATGGTCAGCGGGTAGCGGTTATCTATCTTAGTGAGAGTCTGATCACAATGGGAATAATTTCAGTTTGTCTCTTTCGAAATTGGCAGGTAACAGTACAACAACTTGGTGAGTCGGTAACATCAATTAGTAGAATCCAAGCGGAGAGGGTGATTCTGGGTTGGACAATATTTAAATATTCACGTATTTCAATTATTTTAAATCAACAACCAAACTATAATCAATTTAAAATTTTGAGTTGGTTCGAATCAAATGGTTAATTAACCATGTGGTACTCACCCTATACTTAAAAATTATTTTAGAGTTAGTTAGGATCGATTTTATGAATTTTATGGTTCGTTTGGTTTGGAAGTGAGATGGGAATCATAATTTTAAATTATGTTTTTTTTCTTTAATTTTAATGTTTGTTTAAATTGTTCAAAAATTAAGATTGATAATTATCATCTAAAAAGTTGATTTGTGTATAAATTAGGATTGCACGTAGATCAGTTTTTACCCAAAAACATAACTGACCAAACCGAGACTTCAATTTCGATAATAGTTTCATGAAGCTCTCAGTTGTGTCTTGATTTTGGTATTGGTGTGACCGAAACCGAAACCTAACTTCAATCAAGCCTAATCCTTCAACCCAGTTGTTTTCAAAGCCCTTGTCCAACTGGGCTGTATTTGTTACCGTTGTCAAAAAATATGGGCCTCAATGTTGACCCAAAAAATATTTATATTTCTCAGTAAAAAAATAAAATAAAAAATAAAGAGCCAAATGGGGTGTTAAATAACATCGGGCCCAAAGGCCACAAGAGCAACCTATAAAATTGTACGGAACCAATCTATCATGGTTGGTTTGGCTTTAATTATCTCCCTTCTAAAAAATAAAAATAAAATTTATAATTAAAGCAAAACCGAGATGTTTGGTTTGGTTAGTAAACCATTGAAAAATTGAATGAAACCAATCAAATCATCTCTAACACAAATTATCAAAAAAATATTACTTTAATGATTGAGAAATAAAATAACAAGTTTAGAAAAATTGTTAAGAAATAAAAGAGTCACGTTTGAAAAATAATTATTATTATTGTCAAAATATATATTCTCACAAGTAAAAATAAGATTCATTTTATATTAACGTTAATATGATCATTGGAGTTGGAGATAGGGACGTGATATAAAAGAAAACTTAATAAAAAAAATATATATATATATATTTGGGTCGCTTCCCTGGTCACACAGCGAGAAGCGGCCTAACAACTATTTTCCTCAGATGGGCATCTTGAAATTGCCCTAAATGCAAATTATAGGCAATCGTAGGACACGTCTATGTTCTATAATGCTAATCAAACGGACGCAAATCGTGCTCATTCAAGTATTAATTGGCACACAGCTTTGATGTGTAACACGAAAGAAAGTGTGAGTATTAAGAATTAGGCCCCTAAAAAAATTTGTGCGGCATTAAAATATTAATAACTGTCGGATTTGGTATTCTTAAAATTTATTCTTACACAATTTTAACTCTGACTATTGAAAAAAGATTCATATTCTTTTATACTCCAAAATAGAGCACAAACATCATCATCTAGGATGTAGATAATGACATAGTTTTATTTGTATTTTGGTTTGACAAAAAACTTGTTTGCCAATATTATAAAATATAAAAAACTATTGTCCATATGATACAACCAAATAAAAAATCTTCACTTCGGGACATATAATAATCGTCAAAATTTTGAACTTTTATTTAATCGTTCACAACAATCACTTATGATAAACTAATTAAACTATTAATGTTCAAATGACAATTTATGTGTTATTTTACATTTCACAAGAAATAACTGATAATTTATATTTTGCAGTGACTAACCCTCTCCTCCCCAAGAAGGAGGAGAATATGCTATTAGTAAATAGACTATTTATTCTCATTATTATATTTTTACTTTTTATAAAACTAAAATCCTTTCAAAATGTTGAATCCTAGTGAAAAGTTGTTATTGAATTCCTACATTTCAAGTATAATCATGTACTTTACTTTTCATAAACAGGTGAAATATTTACCCAAAATCAAAACAAAAGCCGATGAATCATAATTAAAGAGCCAAAAACACAAATTGGAACACATTTTTTATGAAAAAATTTCCATCCCATTTCAGTTGCCAAATACACACTAAAAATTACCATTTAGAAGTACCCAAATATGGCCAATAATTAAGGCCCCATGACACTTCCAAATTCCCAATCTTAATTACAAAAATTTATATTGCCCTTCTCTTTTAATTGGGACCCCAACAGCTCAAGTACATAACAGTTCTCAAAGACTCCTCTGACTTCCTTGCCTTCTCATCATTTAGTTTGCTGGAAATCATAGCAGAAGATGAGGAGGAAATCTTCTTTGCTTGAGGTAAGGATCTAAGCATGGTTTTTTGCATACTGCTGAGCTGACCTTATAGCATAATTCCACCTACAGACACCTTGGTCCTTCAAAGGCCTCCACTACTCCAACACTTGCTGCCACAATCCAAGCCCTGCTTGTTGAACTCATCTTCGTAATATTGCTCCGAAAACTAAGTAGCAGATTGATTTAAATTTTGTTTGGTTTGGTTTGATGAAATAAATGGGGGAGGTAGCTCTTATATATAAAATGGCTGCAAGTTTGGGAAAACCAGAAGCTACAGCTAATGGTTTTGGGGTTTGCCAATGGTTTTAACTTTTAAGTGGGTGAGGCAGCAGTATTGGGATTGCTCAAGTTAAAGGTATCTTCTCTTGTAGGACCACATGGCTGTGCTCATTGGGTGCCACGAAGTTCGGCTTATGAAATGTTTGTTTGATTTTTTTTGTTTTATTAATAGTCTTTTCACAAAAAAGAAAAAGAAAAAGTTGGCTCACTTTATACAATTACTACTACCTAAGCTAAGGCACACGGTTTGTGAAAGTAGCAAAAAGAAATGTAGCCCCAGGAAATGGGAATTGAAACCACTGGTTTTTTTTTTTAGAAGTTGGGGCCATTGGGTGCATTTTTGCCTAAAAGGATAGCATTTGCTTCATTAAATAACTCAACTTAACATAGGTCATCATCACTACAAAAAGACAAGATATAAATTTTCTATTTATTTTGCTTAACCAATTTTTCAATAGGTTATGGTAGTCTCTCTATACATATGAAAGAAGCTAATGATCAAGATGTAGCATCATATAATTTTCTTATCTCTTTAAAAACTAGTAATACTTAATTATTTGAGTAATTTTTGGATTTTTTATTTAGTGGATTTATTTTTGGCTCAATTTAGATTGAGTTTCTACTTGCTCTAATTAATGTGTGATGCTTGAGTAGTGATTTTAAGTCCATTTCATAATAAATTTAGAATGTTTTTAATGAATTATGTATGATTATGCATTTCACCATAAATCGATAAATTTTCAAAAATTTACATCAAATTATATGTTTCATGGTAATTTGGAGTCCCAATGTCAAGTAGAAATAATTATGTCAATTAATATGAATTAGAAGTGTTCACATAAAATGACCTATTCTTTACAGATTTAAGTATTATTATGCCTATCGGTTTAAATTAATATACTCTTATACATTCAGTCCTAAATCGGCTGAGTGTAAGACGATCCCCGTCAGTTTTCTAACAAAATAAATGTTTCTTTATAAATTGGCTTAGCATATGCGTATTCACGTGTGATTCAAGTCAATTGACATAAGCTCTGGATATTTACGTCTAACTAGAAGTTTCACCGTGAGTCCGCAATCGATTTATGTCCATTTCTTGGTAATCAACTATCCGTGAGTCGACAATCATCGATTTATGTCCGTTTCTTGGAACATCAACTTAGGTAATTAATGACAATTTGTGTCAAATTGCATATTTAATGATAATTTGGTAGAGTATGTTCCTAAGCTAAGGGCAATTGTGTCGGGTTCAATAAATTTAAATTAAATATTATAATCCGACTCAATAAACTTTGCTTTTTTGTTTAAATAAACTTAATTTGTTTTTTAGTCTTTAGAAAAATAAAATATTGAACAGAGGCAAATGCTAGATACAAAAAAGTTTCAGAAAAATTCTTATTTCGTATACTCTTAGATTACATTTATGATAGGTATATTGATACCTATAGTATCAATAATTAACTTTAGTTACCTATTTAAATTAAATTTAAATTTCTGTTTTGACCTAATTAAGGATGTGTTAAGGATTACAACAAGCATTTTAAAATTTATGATTCAAGAATAAATTCCTTAATATTTATGTTTCATTTTCCTTCAATTGGGCCACAGCCAGGGAACTGCCAATCCACTGAGCTGAGGCCAGCTGCATGTGCAGTTTATCACATTTGGTGATTAGTTGGAAAAGAAAGGAATGAAGGAATTGAAAACAAACTAAAACTGTAACCACTAATTATTTGTAAGTTCTATTGCTTTTGGAAGGACAAAGGTACTAGGAATTTACAGTTTACACTTCTCATTGAAAATTTTCAAAGACCTGCAGCTCATATGTAACAAGCCAAAACACCATAAGGACCCTGCATCTGTTGAGGCCCCAGCAGCTGTAGTAATATGAACAAAGACGGATAATTGGGAGAGACCCTCGCTGATTGATTCACCTTTTCTTTGCTTACCGTCTTTGAAATCTTTCGGCTTTTTCACTGCCCATCAAATGTTTGATGCATTGACCCAGTGGCTATGAGCAGCCCCAAGTCCCACATACATTCTTCAATCCATTTTCCTTTCAAATTTTAAGATAGAGGGCTTCTCCATTAGTTGGGACCCCAGCAGCTCAAGTACATGACCGTCCTCAAAGACTCATCTGACTGCTTCACCTTATCGTCCTTTAGTTTGTTGGAAATCATAGCAGAAGATGTAGAAGAAAGCTGCTTAGCCTGTGATAACGACCTAGCATGGTTTTTTGCGTACTGTTGGGCTGACCTTATAGTATAATTCCACCTGCAGATCCCTTGGTCTTTCAAGGCCTCCACAACTCCAACACTGGCTGCCACAATCCAAGCTCTGCTTAATGAACTCATCTTGTAGTTGTATGTATTATTTTGAAATCTTGCTTTTCTTGTAAGTTATAGGCTGAAATAGAAGAAATCTAGCTATGGTAGGAATTTGTTTGATGAATCAAAAGGGTCGCAGGTAGTTCTTATATATAGGCAAGAGGGTAATGATGGGGTTGGTATATTGTTTGGGCTGCAGGCCATTGCTGGTGGTTTTGGGCAATTGGAAAGCAAATGGTTTTGAATGTATAAGCAGCATATGGGGCCGGTTAAGTTAAATGAATCTTCTGTTGTAGGACCACCTGGCAGTGTCAATTAGGTGCTACACAGTTGGGTTTTGAGCACAGTCCTGGTTGGTTCCAAAGCCAAGATAAGGACACAAGGTTTAAAAATAATATAATATCATTAGTAGCACCAGGATATGGGAGTAGAAATTGGAAACCGCTAGTTTTCTTTAGAACTTGGGGGCTAAATGACACCACTGCCTTATCAACAAGTCAACATCAGCAAAAGCTAAAAAATGCAATAACTTCATCTTATACCTCTTAGTAGTGTTTTTACCTTCTTTTTTTTTTTTTGGTTCGGAAAAATAATCATTTCATTTGAAAATGCGAAATCATAAACATGTTAATCATGACAATTAAATTAAGCGAGCAAAGCTATAAGATATAATAATGAATTTTGCATGTTAGAACAGCTAGCTACTCTTCTTCATTGAGGTCATTGGTTCTGGCCTATGGGCATCCTGGCCTCATACATTGTTGGAGATTCAACAGCTAGATTTGCAGAGAATTACTGTGTGTATTTGCTTAGTGTTTATCATTGTGGAAGCCATCAGGACCAAAAAGCTGTGGTTTGTGATCGGTTGAGGGCTAATTTGGTTCATTTTTCCAATTCAAGTATTCAGTTAAGTATAGTTGACAATTATGAGAAATATTAACTTATGTAGTTGACAGAATCTGTCAGCTGATATATTAGTGGCTTGCAGTTGGCAATGTTTTTTGTTCATTGTTGCTGCTGCAGCCAATTTGCGTTGATACTTTTTTCTTTGATTTACCAAAGGAAAGGAAGAAAGAGAAGCTAAATGATAAACAGAACAATTTTTGTTTAATAGGATCCTTTCTGAAATAGATTGATGATCACTAGAATTCAAACTTTACAATTTGTTGTAATAAACATACACGTCTCTGTTTCACTAATAGCATTTTCTTCCATTTCAGGCTTATCAAATGTTGTTAGAAGCGAGGCACCAGTAAGCTCGAAGCCTCAGAATCATTCACATTATATTCTGCTTCAGTTTGGTCCGCAGCAGGCACCCACTCCAACAGAATCCAACTGGCCTTGCTTCTTGAATCTTCTTTTCTTGGAAAAACTATCTCGGTTTTGGGTGCCTTGCACACTCCAATATAATCTTTGGTTACAAGAATATGACCAATAATTAAGGCCCCAAAACAATTCCAATCCCAATTACTAAAATTTATGTTGCCCTTCTCTTTTAATTGGGACCCCAACAGCTCAAGTACATAACAGTTCTCAAAGACTCCTCTTGCTGCCTTGCCTTCTCATCTTTTAGTTTGCTAGAAATCATAGCAAACGATGGAGAAGAAATCTTCTTTGCTTGAGGTAAGGATTTAACATGGTTTTTGGCATACTTCTGAGCTGACCTTATAGCATAATTCCACCTACAAACACCTTGATCCTTCAAAGCCTCCACTACTCCAACACTTGCTGCCACAATCCAAGCCCTGCTTGTTGAACTCATCTTCGTAATATTGCTCCGAAAAACTAAGTGGCAGATTGATTTAAGTTTTGTTTTGTTTGGTTTGGTTTGATGAAGTAAAAGGGGGAGGTAGTTCTTATATATAACATGGCTACAAGTTTGGGAACAGAAGCTAGCTGATGGTTTTGGGGTTTGCTAATGGTTTTAACTTTTAAGTGGGCGAGGCAGCAATATTGGGATTGCTTAAGTTAAAGGTATCTTCTCTTGTAGGACCACATGGCTTACTCACTGACTACTACCTAAGCCAAGGCACACGGTTTGTGAAAGTACAAAATAAATGTCGCCCCAGGGAACTGAAACCACTGGTTTCTGTTTTTAGAAGTTGGGAGCATTGGGTGCGTTTTTGGCAAAAGGATAGCATTTGCTTCATTAAATAACTCAACTTAAATAGGTCATCACTATAATAAGACAAAGATATAAAATTTCTATTTATTTTGCCTTATCCAATTTTTCAGAAGGTTATTGTAGTTTCTCTATACATTAATGAAAGAAGCTAATGATCAAGATGTACAATCATATAATTATGAAATAGATTACCTGTATAAAACAAAGTAAATCTTTTCTTCTTGGTACAAAAATTAATGTAAATCTTTTGTAATGGAAAATTAGTAGTTGACCCTTTTTTTTTTAAGGTAGAACATAGAAGAATAACCCTTTGACGGCTTGCAGCTGTAATGGGTTTAGTACGACTAGGCCTCTTTCGTACATAATTTTCAAGGATGTGTGATATTTGAGTAGTAATTTTAAATTTATTTATTTAACATGTAAGTTGATAATTTTTTATGATTTATATCTAATTATGTTTCATAATAAATTCCGTTTAATAAAAAATTGGTAAATTTTATTGAAATTTGTGTCAAATTGTAAATCATGCGTTTTATGGTAGATCGGCTGCATAAGACAATATATGTGTATTAGAAGTCTCAAACGTATAACGGTAAAGTCACTGGACGATTCAAGTGTATTACAAGTCTTCAAAGTAAAACTGTAGAATGTAAATTAGATTATATTGTCATATACTTTGATGATTCTGATGCCTGAGTATTAATTTTAAGTCCATTGTTTAATATATAAGTTGACAAATTTTTGTTTTTATATGAATATTATATATGCTTCATAGTAAATTGAGAACGTTTGTAACAAGTTATGTATAGTTATGTGTTTCACGTGTATATTCTGATAAAAAAACAGTTTTGATATGTCTCAATGTAAAAATAGCAATAGCTCTGCCGATTAACGTGTATTAGAGGTCTAGCTAGAAGTTGGATTTATGTCCATTTAAGAATGTGGGAAGGATTACAACATGCATTTTAAAATTTATAATTCAAGAATAAATTCCTTAATTATTTATGTTTCATTTCCCTGCAATTGGGCCATAGAAATTAGCATATTGAGAATAATATAATCTTGTTGCGAGACGATAGAGATCGGTGACATCCAAAGAGGCCTCATATAACTTGACAGTTTACGCCTCTCATTGAAATTTTTCAAAGACCTGCAGCTTATATGTGACAAGCCGAAACGCCTTAAGGACCCTGCATCTGTTGAGGCTGCAGCAGCTGTAGTAATATGAACAAAGACGGATAATTGGGAGAGACCCTCTCTGATTGATTCACCTTTTCTTTGCTTACCGTCTTTGAAATCTTTCGGCTTTTTCACGCCCATCAAATGTTTGATGTATTGACCCTGTGGCTATGAGCAGCCCCAAGTCCCACATACATTCTTCAATCCATTTTCCTTTCAAATTTTAATATATAGGGCTTCTCCATTAGTTGGGACCCCAGCAGCTCAAGTACATGACCGTCCTCAAAGACTCCTCTGACTGCTTCACCTTATCGTCCTTTAGTTTGTTGGAAATCATAGCAGAAGATGTAGAAGAAAGCTTCTTAGCATGTGGTAACGACCTAGCATGGTTTTTTGCGTACTGTTGGGCTGACCTTATAGTATAATTCCACCTGCAGATCCCTTGGTCTTTCAAGGCCTCCACAACTCCAACACTGGCTGCCACAATCCAAGCTCTGCTTAATGAACTCATCTTGTAGTTGTATGTATTATTTTGAACTCTTGCTTTTCTTGTTAGTTATAGGCTGAAATAGAAGAAAACTAGCTTTGATAGGAAATTGCTTGATGAATCAAAAGGGTAGCAGGTAGATCTTATATATAGGCAAGAGGGTAATGATGGGGTTGGTATATTGTTTGGGAAAACCATAGGCTGCAGGCCATTGCTGGTGGTTTTGGGAATTGGAAAGCAAATGGTTTTGAATGGATAAGCAGCATATGGGGTCGGTTAAGTTAAATGAATCTTATGTTGTAGGACCACCTGGCAGTGTCAATTAGGTGCTACAAAGTTGGGTTTTGAGCACAGTCCTGGTTGCTTCCAAAGCCAAGATAAGGACACAAGGTTTAGAAATAATATAATATCATTAGTAGCACCAGGATATGGGAGTAGAAATTGGAAACCGCTAGTTTTCTTTAGAACTTGGGGGCTAAAATGATACCACTGCCTTATCAACAAGTCAACATCAGCAATGCAATAACTTCATCTTATACCTCTTATAAGTGTTTTTACCTTCTCTTTTTTTTTTTTTTTGGTTTGGAAAAATAATCATTTCATTTGAAAATGCAAAATCATAAACATGTTAATCATGACAATTAAATTAAGCGAGCACAGCTATAAGATATAATAATGGATTTTGCATGTTAGAACAGCTAGCTACTCTTCTTCATTGAGGTCATTGGTTCTGGCCTATGGGCATCCTAGCCTCATACATTGTTGGAGATTCAACAGCTAGATTTGCAGAGAATTACCGTGTGAAGTTGCTTAGTATTTATCATTGTGGAAGCCATCAGGACCAAAAAGCTGTGGTTTGTGATCGGTTGAGGGCTAATTTGCTACATTTTTCCAATTCAAGTATTCAGTTAAGTATAGTTGACAATTATGAGAAATATTAGCTTATGCAGTGGACAGAATGTGTCAGCTGAAATATTAATGGCTTGCAGTTGGCAATGTTTTTTGTTCAGTGTTGCTGCTGCAGCCAATTTGCGGTGATACTTTTTTCTTTGATTTACCAAAGGAAAGGAAGAAAGAGAAGCTAAAATGATAAACAGAACAATTTTTGTTTAATAGGATCCTTTCTGAAATAGATTGATGATCACTAGAATTCAAACTTTACAATTTGTTGTAATAAACATACACGTCTCTGTTTCACTAATAGCATTTTCTTCCAGTTCAGGCTTATCAAATGTTGTTAGAAGCCGAGGCACCATAAGCCCGAAGCCTCAGAATCATTCACATTATATTCTGCATCAGTTTGGTCCACAGCAGGCAGCCACTCCAACAGAATCCAACCGGCCTTGCTTCGTGAATCTTCTTTCTTGGAAAAATATCTCGGTTTTGGGTACCTTGCTCACTCCAATATAATCTTTGGTTACAAGAATATGACCAATAATTAAGGCCCCAAAACAATTCCAATCCCAATTACTAAAATTTATGTTGCCCTTCTCTTTTAATTGGGACCCCAACAGCTCAAGTACATAACAGTTCTCAAAGACTCCTCTTGCTGCCTTGCCGTCTCATCTTTTAGTTTGCTAGAAATCATAGCAAACGATGGAGAAGAAATCTTCTTTGCTTGAGGTAAGGATTTAACATGGTTTTTGGCATACTGCTGAGCTGACCTTATAGCATAATTCCACCTACAAACACCTTGATCCTTCAAAGCCTCCACTACTTCAACACTGGCTGCCACAACCCAAGCCCTGCTTGTTGAACTCATCTTCGTAATATTGCTCCGAAAAACTAAGTGGCAGATTGATTTAAGTTTGTGTCGTTGGTTTGGTTTGGTTTGGTTTGATGAAGTAAAAGGGGGAGGTAGTTCTTATATATAACATGGCTACAAGTTTGGGAAAACCAGAAGCTATAGCTGATGGTTTTGGGGTTTGCTAATGGTTTTAACTCTTAAGTGGGTGAGGCAGGAATATTGGGATTGCTTAAGTTAAAGGTATCTTCTCTTGTAGGACCACATGGCTTACTCACTGACTACTACCTAAGCCAAGGCACACGGTTTGTGAAAGTACAAAATAAATGTCGCCCCAGGGAACTGAAACCACTGGTTTCTGTTTTTAAAAGTTGGGAGCATTGGGTGCGTTTTTGCAAAAGGATAGCATTTGCTTCATTAAATAACTCAACTTAAATAGGTCATCACTATAATAAGATAAAGATATAAAATTTCTATTTATTTTGCCTTATACAATTTTTCAAAAGGTTATTGTAGTTTCTCTATAAATTATGAAAGAAGCTAATGATCAAGATGTACAATCATATAATTATGAAATAGATTACCTGTATAAAACAAAGTAAATATTTTCTTCTTGGTACAAAAATTAATGTATATCTTTTGAAGAATAACCCTTTGACGGCTTGCAGCTGTGATGGGTTTAGTACGACTAGGCCTCTTTCGTACATAATTTTCAAGGATGTGTGATATTTGAGTAGTAATTTTAAATTTATTTATTTAACATGTAAGTTGATACATTTTTTACAATTTATATCTAATTATATGTTTTATAATAAATTGCGTTTAATAAAAAATTGGTAAATTTTATCAAAATTTGTTTCAAATCATAAATCATGCGTTTTATGGTAAATCGGCTGCATAAGACAATTCATGTGTATTAGAAGTCTCAAACGTACAACGGTAAAGTCACTGGACGATTCAAGTGTATTACAAGTCTTCAAAGTAAAACTGCAGAATGTATCTTAGATTAAATTGTCATATACTTTGATGATTCTGATGCTTGAGTATTAAATTTTAAGTCCATTGTTTAATATGCAAGTTGACAAATTTTTGTAGATTTATATATGTATATTATATATGTTTCATAGTAAATTGAGAACGTTTGTAACAACTTATGTATGATTATGTGTTTCATAGTGAATTGATAAATTTTCTAAAGATTTACATCTTATAGTAAATCGGCATAGTATAAGATAAGTCACGTGTGTATTCTGATAAAAAAGCAAAGTTTTGATGTGTCTCAATGTAAAAGTAGCAAGCAACAGCTCTGCCGATTAACGTGTATTAGAAGTCTAAACGTAAATTGGCTTAGCATATGTCTATTCATGTGCGATTTACGTCTAGCTAGAAGTTGGATTTATGTCCATTTATGATAGGTATCGTAATATTAATTAACTTTTAGGTACCAATTTAAATTAAATTTAGATTTCTGTTTGAGCTAATTAAGAATGTGTGTAGGATTACAACATGCATTTTAAAATTTATAATTCAAGAATAAATTCCTTAATTATTTATGTTTCATTTCCCTGAAATTGGGCCATAGAAATTAGCATATTGAAAATAATAAAATCTTGTTGCGAGACGATAGAGATCGGTGACATCCAAAGAGGCCTCATATAACTTGACAGTTTACACTTCTCATTGAAAATTTTCAAAGACCTGCAGCTTATATGTGACAAGCCGAAACACCTTAAGGACCCTGCATCTGTTGAGGCTCCAGCAGCTGTAGTAATATGAACGAAGACGGATAACGGGGAGAGACCCTCTCTGATTGATTCACGTTTTCTTTGCTCACCGTCTTTGAAATCTTTCGGCTTTTTCACGCCCATCAAATGTTTGATGTATTGACACTGTGGCTATGAGCAGCCCCAAGTCCCACATACATTCTTCAATCCATTTTCCTTTCAAATTTTAAGATATAGGGCTTCTCCATTAGTTGGGACCCCAGCAGCTCAAGTACATGACCGTCCTCAAAGACTCCTCTGACTGCTTCACCTTATCGTCCCTTAGTTTTTGGGAAACCATAGCAGAAGATGTAGAAGACAGCTTCTTAGCCTGTGGTAACGACCTAGCATGGTTTTTTGCATACTGTTGGGCTGACCTTATAGTATAATTCCACCTGCAGATCCCTTGGTCTTTCAAGGTCTCCACGACTCCAACACTGGCTGCCACAATCCAAGCTCTGCTTGTTGAACTCATCTTCTTGTTGTATGTATTCTTTTGAACTCTTGCTTTACTTGTAAGTTGTAGGCTGAGATAGAAGAAAACTAGCTATGGTAGGAATTTTGTTTGATGAATCAAATAGTGTGCAGGTAGTTCTTATATATAGGCAAGTGGGAAATGATAAGGCTGGTATATTTGTTTGGGAAAACCATAGGCTGCCGGTCATTGCTGGTGGTTTTGGGAATTGGAAAGCAAATGGTTTTGAATGGATAAGCAGCATATGGGGTCGGTTAAGTTAAATGAATCTTCTGTTGCAGGACCACATGGCAGTGTCAATTAGGTGCTGCAAAGTTGGGTTTTGAGCACAGTCCCGGTTGCTTCCAAAGCCAAGATAAGGACACACGGTTTACAAATAATATAATATCACTTGTAGCACCAGGATATGGGAGTAGAAATTGGAAACTGCTTGTTTTCTTTAGAAGCTGGGGGCTAAAATGGTACCACTGCCTCATCAACAAGTCAACATCAGCAAAAGCTAAAAAATGCATTAACTTCATCTAATACCTCTTAGAAGTGTTTTTACTTTTTTATTTTTTTGGGTTTGGACAAATATCATTTCATTTGGAAATGCAAAATCATAAACATGTTAAGTATGACAATTAAATTAAGCGAGCGAGCTATAAGATATGCTAATGGATTTTGCAGGTTAGAGCAGTTAGCTACTCTTCTTCATTGAGGTTTGGCCTATGGGCCTCCTGGCCTCATGCATTGTTGGAGATTCAACAGCTAGATTTGCAGAGAATTACTGTGTAGTTGCTTACTGTTTATCATTGTGGAAGCCATCGAGACCCAAAAGCTGTTGTTTGTGATTGGTTGAGGGCTAATTTAGTTCATTTTTCCAATTCAAGTATTCAAGGTATAGTTGACAATTATGAGAAATATTAGCTTATGTAGTAGACAGAATCTGTCAGCTGATGTATTAGTGACTTGCAGTTGGCAATGTTTTTGTTCATTGTTGCTGCTGCAGCCAAGTTGCAGTGATAATTTTTTATTTGATTTACCAAATTGAAGGAAGAAAGAGAAGCTAAAATGATAAACAGAACAATTTTGTGTAATAGGATCCTTTCTGAAATAGATTGATGATCACTAGAATTCAAACTTTACAATTTGTTGTAATAAACATACACGCCTCTGTTTTAATAATAGCATTTTCTTCCATTTCTGGCTTATCAAATGTTGTTCGATGCCGAGGCACCATAAGCCCGAAGCCTCAGAATCATTCACATTATATTCTGCTTCAGTGTGGTCCCAAGCAGGCGGCCACTCCAACTGAATCCAACCGGCCTTGGTTCTTGAATCTTCTTTTCTTGGAAAAATATCTTGTTGGGTGCCTTGCATACTCCAATATAATCTTTGATTTTGTGCTCCTCTGACTTCTTCCCCTTGTCAAGCCAATGGTCAGAGTATCTTGCTATTCTTATGGTTCAATTGGGAGCCCAGCAGCTCAAATACATGACTGTTCTAAGGGACTCCTCTGATTTCTTCACCTTGTCATTTTCCAACTTTCTTGATGGCGAAGAAAGCTTCTTAGCCTGAGATATTGACCTTACATTGTTCTTAGCATGTTGATGTACGGACCTCGTGGTGTAGTTCCATCTGCAATAGCCTTGGTCCTTCAAGGCCTCCACAACTCCAACACAAGCCGCAACTATCCAAGCCATGCTTGTGCCCTTTCAGTGTTCTTTGTGCTTTTGGTAGTGGAAGTATTTTGGTGAAGAGAAAGGGATGGGGTTGCTTTATATAGATGATCAATAAGACAGATGAAGTTGCTGCTCTGGGAAAGAATGGAGGCAGTGTCTATCTCTGCCCTGTTTGGATTGGAGGCCAACGGTTTACATAATTGTGCTTGAATTACAAATGGCTCTTTTGTCTGTAGTGAACCATTTAGCATCATCTGATGTATGGATACTTGATACATTGGATCTGATACAATCAATATG
This sequence comes from Quillaja saponaria, assembly GCA_029379385.1. NCBI lineage: Eukaryota > Viridiplantae > Streptophyta > Magnoliopsida > Fabales > Quillajaceae > Quillaja > Quillaja saponaria. Next base: position 3,546,144 of record CM055605.1, on the reverse strand, counting down.
GTGCCAATAATCCCAATTGATAAGGTACATGTATGGGTTTGCTATAGGATATTCATTTGTAGACCCCTAGTTTGGGAATTAGAAACCATTGTTTATAGAAGGGTGGTGCGGCGCCCACCCACCGCACCATCCTGGTGGTAAATGAAAAAAAAAAATTATTGGCTTTGTTGGTTTTTTAAATGTTTCGATACTAAATTTTTTATAAATTTTATATTTTGACGTGAATGATATTTCTTTGATTGAATTGAAGAGGTAATTACTCAAGATGTGTGTAAGTTAATCTAGACGCTAAATAAAAAAATAAAATTAGGCATAGTATAGCAACCAAACACAGTTCATAATAGAAGATACTACAGTTTTAGATAAGCTATGTATAAACTCTTATTTTCCCAGTTGAAGATTGACTAGAGTCTATAAAAATTAGTGAGGCATTATTGATTTTAATACATGAAACTTAGGTCAAAAGACAACAGCTTCTCAGGGCAGGGTATGAAACCCTCAGAAAAAGGTTTATTAGCATGCTAACTTAATTTGCAAGAGATCAAATTATAAGCTTCTTTTTATTTATTTAATAACTAAGATTAAGAATGGCTGTTGGGATACTTATCTCTCAACCCTTCACGTACCTCCCTCATTCAATTATATTGAAACTGTTTAATTTATATTTTTATTTACTTATATACCCTTAATTACCAGTGATAGTTACAGCAAGATCATGATGTTCTTACCAATTCTTACACTTTTTTTTTTCTTTTTAATTCTAAAAATCAAACATGACTCTTGCTTTCATTTCACCAAACAAATACATAGTAACTCTTCTGAAAGGTCATAATTTTATTTCACTTTATTAACAAGAAAAGCCACCATTCTTTATCAAATGTCATATCTTAACCATAACTGGCTCTTCCTTTGAATCAAAGAACCTGTCATTATTAAAAAAAGAAAAGAAAAGATATTATATATAATCTTAAATTGTAACTCTTTAGCCCAAGCTAACCAAAATTCAAGCCATGAAAGACCAGAACTCAAAGGGCTTGATGACAAGAATAAAACGAGAGTTGAAAGCGGCAAGTCGTTTCTTGTTAGACGACATTCTGGGGACAGAGAGACGATGATGTGTGTTGGAGGGGATGAGAAACGCAAGTTAAAGCAAGCTGAGGGAGATGAAAAGGTTATGCACCTAATCTGTTGGGGACCCAGGTGGGTAGGTAGCTAGTACAAGTATTCCAGCCCAATCTAATACTATCCATGGTATCGTCGTTTCAATTTGTGCACAAGTGCCAAGTGATAGTGTGATATGTTCTATTTGTAACAGGGCTCCATCATCAAGGAATTACAGATGTAACACACTCTTTAGTCATTACAAATAAATTAATGGGAGGGGATATGCCAACTTTATTTGTTTTCTTAATTCTTATAGATATAAATTAGTTTTTTTTTTCTTTAATTTATTTTTTCACAATATCACAGTTGCATCTATTGATAATTAATTTGGCACATGAAGAAATTTGTTATGATTTTGCATAATTTTTGAATGTAGGTTGCAACTTTGTTTACTATCTTCATCTAGAGATCCTCTAAGTTTATATTTTAATTTTATCGATTGACCTAAAAGAAAAAAGAAAGGAAAAGGGAAAAAAAAAAAAAAAACTAGTTGGTGTATGAAGATGTTGGGTTCTCCTTTTGTTACATTTTACCAACATTTACTAAATGACTTCACAAATATAACAAAAAAAAAAGATTTTAACTTCTTGAATACGAATTATAATCATTAAAATATTTTTTTTTTTTTGTCTTATATGAATCTTACAATATTAAATATAAATTAGTTGAAGTACGTATAAATTATTTTAAATATTATTTATTTTAAAAATAATAATAAAGCTGTAATTTTTATAAAAAGAAAAAACAAGGGTGACTTTTTATTTATTTTTTTAATTTTTGGTATCAAGCAAAGTGAAGATTTTATTTGATGATGTAAATGGAAATTTTGCTTGTCTCATTTAATGTCTATTACGTACTCACCAAGAAAGTTGTAGTATCTTAAAGAAATTAGTTAGAAGGTTCACTCACAATATATTCTTCAGTCCTCACTAGTCCATCTTCTATATTTATTTAGTTTTCAAATCCCTCATCAGAACAAAAGAATTACTGGCGTTGAGTATGAGTTTTCGATACATGAGCAGAACTTGTGCCAGAGCCATCGACGGGTTTAAAGATCATATCTCTAAAGGGGTAACCAAGCCTTCTCAACCCAGATCAGATTCTGATAACTCCGCTCAGTTTAGGCGGTTTTCGCGAGCAGCTGAGCCGATGAAGATGGTTGATGTGGGAAGGAACCAGAACATACGGAAAGCTGAAAAGGCTGAAAATGTTATGCACCTCATTTGTTGGGGACCTAAATAATCAATTTCCTTTGCTACTCCTCGTTTACATGGAATAATCAATTTTATTCTCTATCTTGTGGACTTGTTGGTTTGCTTTTTCAATAAATTTCTATACATTCAATTTTAAGCTCTTATTAAGTAAGCAACTTACTATGCCTAAGAAAATTTGGGTGTTAGATTAAATTAGTTGTTTCTTATAAGTGTTTGATAAATTTCCTACGAGAAGATTTCTGATCAACAGTTGCTCAAATAGGATAACCTTTCTACTGTTTGGCTTTTGTTAGGATGGAAGGATTACAAAGGAAAAACAAAAACTTGTAAATGGGGGATATGAACTATTAACACCAACCCTCCTTATAGAAGAGGACCTTGCACCAGTCAGAAATGGCCTAGATGACTGAATGGTCTTACTTGGCTGCTTTGTAATCTAATGTGTACGAAGATGGTATGATTAGTTGATAGAAATCTGAATCATCTTTCTTCCTATTAAGATAGTATCACACATTATAATAGTAATAGATATGATGGGTTTTCAACGTTTTAATGCTACATTCACAAGTTGTTTATTTTTGTACACAGTGTAATCGTTTTCTCCGTCAGCGTGTGTTTCTGACATTTTGCTTGGAGTGCCCTTAATCTATTTCTTAAACTTCTGCATAAGAAGAAAATTGCTCAGCTAAAATCATTATTCATTATGACATTTCCAACTTTATGGAGAAGCTCTATATACAGTGATCTGCTCTCTTTCCTTCATGAGGTAAACAAAAACAAAAAAAAAACTACGTGATACACCATGAAAACTTTGTTACAGATCAATTAGGACCCCAACAGCTCAAGTACATTACCATCCGGAGTGATTCTTCAGCCTGTTTAAGCTTATTATCATCATTAGTAGACTTAGCAGCTTCATTACAGACATTATGAACGTTACCAGAAAAATTTCTCTCCTGCATAGAAGACAACGAGGATGAAGAAGTACAGCCAGTGGCTTTTAGAGAGCTGATGGTGAAGTCACTTTTTGGTGCTTTGTCTTTCATTCCTTCCTTCATGTCCGAAAGGGCTTGGAAAATTTCCCTGCTCATCAACCTCAAGATCATCCAATTATAGAAACTCTATCCTACTGTTTTCTTTTCTTCTTTACATAATAGTAGATGGAGTTGTGCGCTTGCCAAAGGGGGTGGTTTAGCTTAAAAGAAAAACAAAATCAAGAAATTATCTTTGGAAAACAGGAGGAGTTAGCTTCAACTAGTTGATGAAGGTGGGACTAAAACGAGCAATTATTGTTGCAGATATATAGAAGGGAAAAGCTGTTAACCGAGTGGTTTGGTGTCCAAATCTTTTTTTTTTAAACCATTTTGTATTGGTTTTATAAATTTATTACTGACACATATTTTGAGGGAGGAACACATCGCAGACATTAAGCTCCACTGTTATTAAATCGTAAACTTATCCATTTTAAGATCTTTGCATGAGTAGGTATCCACTTGGCCAAATCAGTTCCTTCTGATATATAATATTCTGTGGCGTACTACATGTGTGGATCATTGAACCATTTTAAATTTGGTAATAATAAACTAGGGAAAGTAAAGAAATAATTTTTTTTTTTTTTTAAGAAATGAGTTCTTCTTGGGCATCTCTTGCATTTTCCCTTTCCTGTTGTTCAGTAATTACCTGTCTGTAACCAAAAAAAAAAAACTTTGTTGGTATGTAAGGCAGCTGATCTAGTAATGACACTCGGTTCTAATTAAAGCGGATTAATTATAGCTACACTGGTTGCATTCACTTCTTCTCACTTAAGGCATTGCTCTTGTAGGGGCTTGGGCTATGTAAATCTCAATTAGCTGCTCCACCTGTCATGCTCATTTGCTTGCTTGGTGCCTCCATTATTTAGTGACAAGATTCTGTCTCAAAGGTAGAGTATTGACTATAACAGTGAACTCACTGACCTTATCTAGCTTTTGAGGATTTAGTATCTTTTGCAATGGAAACTAGTATTTGTTTATCATTGCCTATTAGTATTTTTACTTACTTTGCAACTAAGAAATCATTTGTTAAAGAACTGTTGCAGATTAAATAATGCAGCTAGCATGTTATTTTCCATAAGCATTGGAGCAGAAGGCATATGCCCATGTGAGTTAAAGGATAGCATATACACGTTTTAATGTCAGTAGGATAAGATCGATTCTTAAGTATTAGTACAAGTTGCAACTTGCCAGCCTTCTTCATTTCTTTTTCGCCCCTTGTATGTTAAGTTATCTCTAAATTTCTGATCTACCAGCTCTAATGTAATAAGTTTACTTAGCTGAATAAATTGTGGGCATAATAATAATGGTTTATACGGGAAGAAGAACGTAGTTCACTTTATTTTGCAACAAACAAATTATCAAAGGGTATTTTCATATTCTTTCAATTTTGCAGCATGAAGGTTGAAAATTGCCTCTGCCAGGAAAGACAAGTTTTTCTGTCAGGCAGCTAGTGTTCTAACTGGAATTTGTCAAAAAGCTATTCTGCGGCTCCGGCTATTTTCGTCTCTGTCAATTTCTTCCAGCTTTGACGAGTAAAGTTTGATTCATGAACAGCAATAAGTTAGGGGGCATGTTTAACTTGTTAATACTTGAAATTTGAACTTTCCTTTTTGTCAAAGTAAATTAATCCATTGTTTAGGACTTAATTTACTCTTGTTTTGACTTGGTATCATACCCTAATTTGCTCTTGTTTTGATTTGGTATCATAGCATAGGTTATCTAAGAGTTTTGTCTAAGAGACTGTGGACTCTCCCATCTGGCAATTGCCCTAACAACACATGTTAACAATTTCAACTCTCGGAATATTTTTTTGAAAAGTTGACCTTTCAAAAAATCACAACACACCCAAAACCCGCCTAAAAACTCCAACAACTATTGGCCGCCACATAACACTACTTTCCACCAGGGGTGAGCATCAGGTTGGTTAGACAGATTAAGGACCTCTCATTGAACCAAATCGACCATGTTGGTTCTTCGAAAAATGCAACCGACTACCAAAACGAAAAAATAAAGGTTGTTCAGTTTGGGTTGTTCATTTCTGAATTTGGAGGATGAGCGTATCATGTTTATGTATCTATGTCGGGTTAGTTTGGTATTGTCCATTCGGTTCTGGTATATTTTAGAATTTTGGATATTTTATTCTTTTTAAGCTTGAAATTAATCATTTACGAAAAAATTTAATTATTTACGAATATATATATATTAAAGGTAATTAAGCTATTAACATAAGTAATTAATATAAATACATAAATTTTAAATTAATTAAACTATTAATGTATGTAATATTTTAATTTTTCATTTATAATATCGATTCAGTTCAGTTAACCGACTCTTAAAAATATCCTAATCAAAAAATCAAACTAAACTAACCTTTATATTAAATTTCAAACTAACATAAGTGTGTTAAAAAATAAGTTTATCGTTGTCAGTTTCATCAGGTTGGTTGGTTGGTTTTGATCTGTTCTTGCACATTCTTACTTTCTGCCATGTCAATAATAAAAATTGCTCATGTGGCATCACACTCTACACACAGCAAATAGAGTTTTAGGTGTACCACGTCACGCATCTACGTATGTACTCTAACACGTCAACTATCACGTCACGTATAGAGTCGGTCATGTCAGCATTCTAGTTAATCAGAATCAGCCACGTCAATTGTCACATTATCTACAGAGTCAACCACGTCAGCATTCCTAGCATATCTTCATCTTCCTACGCTTGGTTTCCATAGTCAATTTAGTCTCATGTTAAGCACCTTCAATTTGAAGGGTGTGTCGAGTAAAGTATGGCTCGTCATTGTTTTGATCCTAATTTACTCTGTTCTTATGTTTGTCATGCTTAATATTAGAGTTATGCTCCAACTAGGGGCCAATACATAGGGTCCCTTTCAGGTCGATCACACCCAAGCCTCACCAAGCCCCTAAGTGATTAAATCCTCACAAGTAACACATGTCTTGACGTGTTGAATCTCTATGTTACACGTGAGGTGGATTTCGATATGTAATCGCCCATCACTAAGGTTAAAGGGCTTCAAATTACATATAAGTTTATGAGACTCTTCTCTTGATACCTTTCAAATACCCATATCTGTATCATGTACAATTTCATCATTTTATTTACATCTTCTATAAATCCTAAAACATTAGGAAAACAAGGGATTGGCTATCAGTATTAAAATGTTATTTATGTAAAACTAAAAAGTTAGAAATTGAATTAAAAATGAATAAAAATGAAATAATTATTTTATAAAAACTATTTTGTTTTTAAGCCATTATATATATAATTTAGTTAACGAGGTAGAAGTTGAGCCAAAAAGGAATAAAAATGAAAATAATTTTTTTATAAAAAATATTTTAAGAAATTAAAATATTCTGTTTTGAAGTCATTTACATATAATATAGATTATGTACTTATTTCTTATATAAAGATTTGCTAATTATCACACTTTTTAAAAATCAAAATTATTCTCAACATTGATTATAGTGGTGGTCTCTCAATTCACTAAAACCAGATTAAGATGAAAAAAAAAATATTAACAAGTAGATGATAAAATTCGAACATGAAATTTAAAAATATGTCTTACCAAATTAAGCTTCGCTACTTTCAAATCAACTTTTTTGTGTGTGCTAACAAGCAAATTCAAACTGTTGCGTTGCTTTTGCTTCCAGTCACCAGCCAATAAACATAGAGGAAAGAGAAAAATCCGAGAGCACCGACAACTCAACAACCAGTGGTATCACCCATATACATCACAAGTTCGTAGTGTCAACCAAAAATCAACGTCACCGCAAAAATTCCACCTGTCACTATATTATCGGCTTCTTAATTTTCCCAAAATTTTCAATTTCACACTCTGGATAAGCTTTTTCTTTTTTCCTGACCTCTATTTCAATCTCACTTTCTCTTTCATGAGAAAATTTTAAAATCAACTGCAAACCTCTCTCTGAGTTTTCTCACCTCTCAGGTATGAGAATTATTTTACCGGAAAATTTCTGACTCTATATCTCGCTGTTCATTCTTGTTGTCTTTCAATGGCGTCCGTTAGTTCTCTGTCTTTATCGACATTAAGTAAGTGTTCTGATAGAAAAGTAGTTGTTTCATCCACTCGTTCCTTAGTTTCAAATTCCGAGAGCTTTCGGTTTCTCGCGAATTTTCCTTCTCATTCTATCGGTATTCGAACTTCGAGCTCGGCATCTAAAATGGTTATCCGTTGCGTGTCTTCCGTGACAGGTCAGTATACTGTTCGCTTCTCTGTTTGATTTCCGAGAAAGTGTTGGAAAATTGAGAGAATAAAGCTAGTTTTGAAAGTCTTGTTGGTATTAGGGTTTTGGAAAATGCGAAACTCGTAATTTACTTGAGATATGAATGAAACTAAGCTTTAATAGTCATTTTTCACTGGTTTACTTGATTCTTAATTACTGTGAGCAAAATTTTGGGAATCAGGATTTGTATATGTAGTTGTGATTAAGGTTATATAGCATTGCTTTGCTTTCTATTGATTAGTCTGGAAAATGTTTTGCATGTAGCTAGATATCATGTGCGTGGACTTTGGACTGAACATATATGGTGTTTCATTATTCACAACAACACACAAGATACTAGAGATTTTATTTAAAAAAACAAAAAACTGTCATCTGCTGCTGATATCACCTTCTCTCTATCAACTTTTGTTACTACTTCCTTTCTGATTGTATTGTCACTATCAGAGTCCAATACTTGGTTATTTTTTATAGTCAAACTTGAATCTCAGTCTTATTGCAAGGAAAGATTTGAAGATCTGAATGTCACTGTAGTTGCATTGATTTTGGCTCGTGAACCAGTACGCATGTTTGATATTGTATCACAAATTCATGGTAATCCATAGAGCACTTATATGCTTATCTATGACAGTTATAACTTATTATTCATTTCGTTGGAAAAATTTCTGATGTTGCTATTTTTGTCAATGTTCTTTTGAAATTTTTTGTATATCCGACTGAAGTTGTTTTCAACATTGTGTGCCATGAGCAAATGTAATGTTCTATAAAGTTCAGTCAGATATTAGGTATGCAAAAGAAGGAGGTTTTTTCTTGAAACTACATACTATGGGCATAGTTTAATGTCTTAGTGATCATCTCCATTTTGATATATGGATCCATACTCCATAGTGACACATTAGTTTGATTATACTGACATGCTCAAACTCTTACTAAGTTTGTTTTGGTTTCTAATACAAAGTGCGTCAGTGAAGTTTGTTTTTGTATGTTGTATGGACTCTGTTGCTGTAGATTCCTTCATATCCAAATTTCTAAACCCCCCCCCAAAGAGCAAAAAGGAAATGAAAACAAAAAACAAAAGATAGGAACCTCTATATTAATTTTAGTCTTTTGATTTCATTGATTACTTGTGTTGCAGGTGTGCCTACTGTATCTGAGACAAAGTTAAATTTTCTCAAGGCATTTAGGCGACCAATCCCTAGTATCTACAACACTGTGCTGCAGGAGCTGATTGTACAGCAACATTTGACGAGATACAAGAGAACATACAGCTATGACCCTGTGTTTGCCCTTGGTTTTGTAACTGTATACGATCAATTGATGGAAGGATATCCCAGTGATGAGGATCGTGATGCTATATTCCAAGCATACATTAAGGCATTGAATGAAGACCCAGAGCAATACAGGTTAAAAGATTAAGCTAGTTGACTTTCCTTAGTTAATTCTTCATCGGTGTGATACTATTTTCAATGTTTCCTGATTTGAAATTTAAATTCCAAAAATATGAGAGAACACTGGACCTTAGGGATAATATAAGCTATTAATAGTGGTAGAGAAATTAAGTAACTGACAACAATAGATAAAATAAAGAAAAGGTAGTACAACTGATTACTTTCTAGCTTGAATGTTTGTGACAGGTCTTTTGGAAGTTCGAGATTTGTTGGAGTTTAGAGATACAATACTGAATTAATCATATCAATATTATGAATCTCCTTTCACACTCATTGAATTCTGTGGAAAGAACTTCGAGTTTTAATAATTAATGGGTTTTTTTTTTTTGCTGCAGGATTGATGCACAGAAGTTGGAAGACTGGGCTCGGGCTCAGAATTCCACTTCATTGGTTGAGTTTTCATCCAGAGAAGGAGAAGTTGAGGCAATACTAAAGGACATATCAGAAAGAGCTGCGGGTAAGGGGAGTTTCAGCTATAGCCGTTTCTTTGCTGTTGGTCTCTTTCGTCTTCTTGAGCTGGCAAATGCAACAGAACCCAAAATTTTGGAAAAGGTTAGATTTTCTATTTCATTAGGAGTCACTCCATAGTGATTTGAACTCCATCAGATATTCAGTTGTGCATCAGTCTTTCTCTATAACAATTTGAATTCTTCTCTTAGTAAAAGAAGAAAATTGTTCAAGAAACAGAAAGGGGAAAAAAGGGGATTGTGAGAGATGCTGGCATATCTCTAAACTTATTTGTCAAGGAGATTGAATATCTCATATCACTGGGGATTCAGTGGTGCAGTCACTAGAGCTATGTTGACAACAATTTAGTGAAGAGCATTGGACAACACGAGTGGCTAGGATATGAAACTAAGATATACTAGATATAAGCCGTACTCACATCTGCTGTGTGAGTGAGAGAGTATTAGTATGAACTACACATTGAATGTGGAAATGACATACAAATGGGTGTTCAGCTATTGAGTATCACAGTGCAGCTTGCTTTATAAAGCTCTGACAGTCTGTCCTTCTGCATCTTAATATTCTCAAAAATTGGAATGCTAATGATCAGGATGCATTTTTCTTTCCTATCAGGACAAGTTTTTTCTTTCCTATTTATGGTTAGAAAGATTTCATTCAGCCATTTATCAGTGGAGTTTTATTGAATTGAATCAACTATCTCTCAGTACATTGCTTTTATGCATTAGGCATTCTTCCATCGACGTGGCCTTTTCTTTTTGTTAAGGACATTGCATAGTGTAAAAGAGACCTGAATCCTGATCAAGTTTGGAGGAAGAATTGTTGATTTGAACTCGTTTGTCATAACATTAAACTTTCTCGATATGCATAAAAGTACACCAGAAAACATTAAATGTATATTATCCATTTCATATTTAGACATAGTTTCCCCACGCAAATACTCTCTAGTCTCTAGTAGTTTATTGTAGTATCGATTTAAGATATTCCATTTGGAAAAACAAAGCTTACTAAGCCCAGTAATAACTCCTCTTTTGATGCCAACTGTGCATTCATCTATAACTTGGAGCTTTTACAAATAACCGAGATCCTCGGGAGATGGTTTTGTAGTATGGATTTAAGAAATTCCATATGGAGAAAAAAAAAAAAAGAAAAAAAAAAAGAAGCTGTGTAAGCCCAGTAATAACTGCACTTTTGATGCCAACAGTGCATTCTTCTATGACTTGGAGCTTTTACAAGTAACTGAGATCCTAGAAGATATAAAACTACATGCAGCTCAGCAATCGTTTGATTCATAGTTCACTTATCTATATAATATATGATCTTTTCAGTGGTCGTCCAGGGAAAAGTTGATTTCATCAGCATTAGTGGTCTTCTAGGTTTTCTTTCTTGACTGAGTGGACTTGTTATCTTGATTAAGTCTATTTGCACAAATCTTTTTTGTCTTAATTGATTAGAAGTATTCATGTTAATTGATATATTCTATCAATCTCTATTTACTTTTCAATTTTCTTAACAGATCAGTAGCTCTAATTTTCTTACTTTTTTTTGACAAAATTTGTTAATTTCTTCTCTTTTTTTTTTTGGTTAAATTAATTTCTTTTTGCTTCTAATTTTCTTATCACATGGATTTGTACAAAGATAGATAGATTTGGTTCTTTTGTGGGGGGGGGGGGGGGGGGGGTGATGGGGGACAAGAATTAAACTGATGGTTCTTAAGTCTCTGGTGTCGATACAACAGCTTTGTGCAGCCTTAAACATCAACAAAAGAAGTGTTGACCGGGACTTAGATGTGTATCGCAATCTGCTGTCCAAGTTGGTTCAGGCAAAAGAGCTGCTAAAGGAATACGTAGCTAGGTAAGATCGAATCTCTAAATATGGCTCAGTTTCTATTCCTCTTTTTCTTCAATTCCTAATTATCTTTAAAACTTGCGATAATTATTGGATATATAATTTCTTTGTTTTTTCCCAAAAATTACATGCACAATAATTATACTTTGGGATTTCATTCTGTTTATTTAAATCTATTTTTTAAAAATAATTAAGAGTTTGCAAACTTTTGAGGAGCATAGTGAGGCAATAGTTTTCATTGAGTTTGGAGGTACATTATGTTGATTTTGCAAACTCGGAATCATGTTATTTTATGTCTAACACCAAGCTGTAATGCTGGGCTCCAGAGGCCCAAAAGCTTTTTCCTTGACAACTGCAATTTGAAATTGAAGTCTCCATTATAAGCACGGGGCTCCAGATATGATAATAAATTTGAAGTTTCCAGAGTCCCAACTCTTTCTCTATTCACACTTCTATTCGTATTTTCCTAGATATGATAATAAATTTTCAAATGATTTGTGGCTTCTCAGGGAGAAGAAGAAAAGAGAAGAAAGGTCTGAATCATTGAAGGCCAATGAAGCCATCACAAAATGTTTGGGACAGCAACAATTCGCAGGCATGTAGGTAAGTTTGTACAGGTGGTTATGTAGATGCTGATCACCTAAATGAAGCTTTTCCTTGGTTTCTGAGAGTTGGGTTTACACAATTCGGTACCTTTTTACCATCTTTGTTTTACATAGCATATACAGTTTTATCGTTTGGAATGTGATATGCAAATCCTCCCTTCTCCATTTCCACAATTATATGAATATCTCCCTTACGGCATGTTATAAATATAAAAGAATATTTCTTTCAAGCATGATGTTTATTATGCTTCCATTTAATATTTTTTCACATGTATTTTTATAGTTCAGAACTGAATTCCTCAAGGCTTATGTTTGTCATTCTCCTCCCACTATCTCAGTCTCTCTAATGTAGAATTGTGGGCTTAGCAAATTTCTTTTCTCAACAAAAGAAGAGGTAACTCTGCAATCTTACTAAAGCAAGAAGCTCAAAACTTAAGACTTTGGGAAAGAAGGTGCTTGTTGCAGCTTATATTTGCAAGTAAGCTTGTTTTATACATATTATGTTTGCTGCCTCTATTCTTGAATATAATTGGTTTTATTGAGAAAAATGGTGTTCAGATTGACCACTTAGAGGGAAATTATTGAAGAGTCTGATTTAATTGGGCATAAAATAGAAGTAAATGCATGTAATCTTCAAATGCTGTGGACAGGAATCACGTGATTATATATATTAACAAAAGAGTGAGTGACTAACTAAGATGAGAAATATCAACCTCATCTGGGATTCTAAATGTATCTGCAGCACCGAACTTCCTAAACTCCTCTCCTTGTTGGTAGTCTTCTTCATTGCTGTCATCTTCCTCAGTATCATGATGACTTGGCGATGATGGATCATAAACACTTTTAGATCTGCAACCATGGGTGGCAAGCATGTCAACCTGGCGTAGGTGGGAGATTTCTACCACAACAGTATCGTCGTCAACAGGAAGTGGTTGTTTCCAAGGTTCCCCGTCAATCCTCATGAATGTATGATCAGCTGCCCCTTTTTGAAACTCAAAGCGAATTCTGTGTGCCTAATGGCAAAATATAGTAAAATTAGAACTATAAAATAGGAAAGACTAGATAGATAAGATAAAGTGCTCTCATCTAAGTATCCAACTAACGGAAAATCTGACACGATCACTAGAAAACTACCAAATTTTAGTTCTTTTAAAAACCATTTGTAAATTGAGATAAATATTAGGGAAAAAAAAAATATTTTATATATATATTAGATTCTAAAGTCATATAATAAATCAATAAACTCTATTTTTAATATTTTGTTCTTCAAAGTAAATTTTTCTATCCATAACAGTTTATATAATACTAATTTTACTCTTTATTTAATATGTTATTAAATAATTGTAATTCTCATATTAGTTTTTGTTCTTTCTTTTGTAGACTTTTTTGGGTAATTTATACATATTTAATTTGTTGTGGATTACATTAATTTAAACTTCATATGTTTATTTTCAATTAGATTTTATTATTATTTTTTAAACTTAAATATTAATATTTTCACTTATTATAAATTAAAATTAATCTTTTAAAAAAATTATAAATAAAATTGATTTTCATTATTGAAATTGTATTTTACCTAAATTATATTTTTATTGGGGTTATATCCATTCAACTTAAGCTAAAAATGAGTTGAACTCTTGTATTTATAATTATACATTCCAAAATTAAAATTAATGAGTTTATTAATTAAAGGGTAAAATTGGTAGTTATATTATTATAATGGGTAAAACTAAAAAGACTAATTTTGATTTTTTTATTTTATTTTAAATAATGGTAAATTTAAGGTAAGGGTTGTTTGGAATTTGAAATATGAAACCAAGATTTTTTTAATACTTTTCCCAAAACATTAAGAAGACCTGATTTTATGTTCAACACATTAAAAAATTATTTCATTTCTAGATGATCTATAAATCTTATTTTGAATTTTATATTTCCAAACTGAGATGTAAGTATTTATTTCCTTTTTATCCTTTCTATATACTAGATTTTTTTTTAGTTTCTTTTTTTAATAGTATTATATTATGTTATTTATTTTTTAAAAAGTTAATATAATTTTCTAGTTCGAATTGTTTATATTCTTTCTATAATACTAGATTTTATTTTTTTTAGTTTCTTTTTTTAATAGTATTATATTATGTTATTTATTTTTTTAAAAGTTAATATAATTTTCTAGTTTGAAGTGTTTATATCCATGTTACTCTTTCCATAATACTAGATTTTTTTTTTTTAAGTTTCTTTTTTTAATAGTATTATATTATGTTATTTTCTTTTTAAAAAGTTAAATTAATTTTCTAAATAAAATACTTTACATATATGTAAGTAAAATTGAATTTAAATAGACTTTTTTTTTTTTTTTATAATTTCTTTAATACGGCACTTAAAAAAAGTAAATCTATAGAAAGGACATGATAAGTACATCTTATTATATTTTAGAAGTTTTTATTCTTCCACTAATGACCATTTTAGATTGAGAAAATAGTATTTGGTGTGAAAAACATTTATAGATGCATTCCTGAGAACCATTTTTTGAAAATTAAGGGAATGATTTTACAAAACAATAAATGAGCCTTCCTGCTCTAATTTTTTTTTTTTTTTCCATTAAAATAAAATGACACTACAAAAGCAACTGTTTTCAAAGATTTCTTGTTTATTAAAGATCGTTTTTACCTGAGCAAGACGAGTCCCATGTCCTTTTGGAGCAAGCAAAACAAGCCCGTGCCAAGCATCTCTAAAGCCGACAACCTCTAAAAGACCATCATCCACATAAGGTGGTGTCAAATCTCTCTGTTTTCAAACAACACGGTCAAGTTGCATATAAGTAGTGCAGAGGTTTGTAGTTGGTAATGAAAACCAAAAATCAGATTCACAATAAAAAAAGAATAGACAGTATTCACTAAATAAGTAATTTCTTCAGAAATTAGCGAATTGGAATTTACATCACGCAGTTTTTTTGAGTTTGGTGTTCCCCAAGGATTCAATCCACCAGAAAAGCTAGGCAAGTTAAGACATACAATTGACCGGATACTGCATATAAAAATGAAAAAAAAAAAAAACTTAATGTTAGTGAAAGCATAAGGAATATCAACCCTTTGGAAGTTGAAATTTGTTGAGGCCTTGAGAATGAACCGACCTTTTCATCCTAAAGTAAATTATATCCTAAACTGCACATAAAAGATTTACCTAGGAGGAACGTCAAGGTCTTGCCATTGTCCATATCTTTTCATGATCTTCACTTTTGCAAGTTGTGCTATATTCCTGCATTAGAAATCAAACTACATTAAATCAGCTGAAAAACTGACAGGAATAGATGTATTCATTGAATAGGACTAGTAAAATTGAACGCAATCCTCTACATATGACATCTGGTATATTTTGGAGTTAAAGGTTGGATCCCCTGTTATGCATAATCATGCAATGCAAGTATGAACATGCACCATGACAATGCATTACCAATTATATAGGAACAACAATAAAAAGGTTCGTTAAAAACAGCCACATAATGTTGGAGAGCTATTATTACTGGTTCCATATTATAACTTCTTGTGGTCTTGTTAAATACACACATAAGCCTGATTTACATTTCAATGTAAGCTTGTATGGCATTTTCCTCCATGAGTAATTTTGAAAACTTAACATAATCAATAAGCTTCATAAGAGAGTCCTAACGTAATCAATAAGCTTCATAAGAGAGTCCTGTCATAAGAGAGTCCTGTTTTGGAAACAGAATGTTGATAATTAGAAACTTCAATTGCTTATATTGAAATTGTAAAACTTCATGGAGTTATAATGGTCTATACAACAAAACATTCTGTTTACTTGTAAAAAAGAAAGAAAGAAAAAAAAATCCTGTTATAAGGCAAAATAGGTGACTGGGGAAAAATTGCAAGCTGCAAAAGCATGGAATAAGAAAACAAGGTCATAACAAGAAAAGCACGATAATCCCTTGTCTAATTGGTAATCTCTATGAACTCACCGGGAAGAAGGATGAAAAAGAGAAGCAGAAAACCATCCTTGTGTGCATCCAAGCTTTGCATAGGTAGTCTGATATTGGAATAGAAAACATAATCTTTAAGTTTTTACAAAAAAGTGGAATAGCTATCTATAACTAGTGCAGAAAAAATAAGCGTACTTGATTCACTAACTGATTTTTAAACTTTTCAGGGTGCAACTTTCTTTCGGAATGAAATGCATATGACACTTGAGCATCCATTCCTACAATCAGTAGATCAAGGCTATCTATTGATTAAAGAAAAAATGGAATATATACAAAAAAAATTAAAAAGCATCCAAGATAGACATGAAAATATTCAAGAATGCATCAAAATATTCAAATCTGAAAAGAAGAAAAACAACGTGTATACATATATTTGTGTGTTATATGTATTTGTCATTTCTTGCAAGCTATAACGACAGATTTAGTAAGTGGTTTTCATACTTAAAACTCATTTCATATTATATATATCAGTTGGAGTCAGAATTATTTTCCTATGGTGACAAAGTCATAACTCACATCTAGATTTTATGTAAATTTATAGAGTGGTTTTGAGACCTCAAATTTCTTACACCACATTATATATTATCTTGCTTAATGCTTAGTAGTAAGTACTAATGAATTAGAGAGAAGAGGAAACTAAGAAAAGGTAAGAAAATCAATTAAATCTTCATCTGTACCAAATGGAATTATGTAGCCTACAAAACAACAGTTAATGTATGTCATAACTGAAGAAGAAGTATACTTACCCATGCTAAAGTAATTCCAGAATCCACCACGAAACGTGTGGCAACCTTCCTGAGGAGCAGTGAGATATATCCATATGAGCAAGCACAGTGATGCATAGGAGAAGGTTAACCAGAAAGTAAAGGGATCAAAAGTTTCAGGGGAAGTATGTCATTAGAAATTTTTGGTCTTAAGTCTTAACCAATTCTTCTATATATAAAAGTGCTCAACATCCAGGCTGAATTTGTTTTGCAAACAAAGTTGGCCTAGCTGTAGCTTTACCATAACTCATATGGTCCGGTGAAGAAGCTTGATACTTCAAAGAGCTATGTCAAAATGTTATTAGGCTTTACGAAATTTCCACCCAAGTCTTAAATATAACATATACAGTTGATACTTGATACACAATCCTGCCAGAGTTATAATAGTCGAACCTACCACAGATATGTACACTGCTCTCAAGATGCCACCTTGGGCAAAGTATAGAGGAATTAAAGTTCCTACTATTTACCTTCCCTCTGATCTTTTCCTTGTTTGTCATCATAACACATATCACAGCATTGCACTAGTATAACAGGAAGGATCAACACGTTATTTTTCTCTACCTCTATCAAGTTATTTGGGAATTAGTCAGGGGAGACTAGAATATCTCGCAAAATAAAATGCATATCAAGCATAGCATTTGTATATGACTGTCATTAATAAGAATGGAAACAATTTATTCTTTGGGCAAGTGCATGCACACAAGAATCTATCTTCACTCATAAGCAGAATATTCAGTGAAGTGCTAGCCTCTTAGAGTGCATAATAGTCAAGAGAATGGCTTACAATGTCAAGTTTATCAGTCTCTGATACACGATGAAATGCATGCAAAGAATGAGGTAGCTCTAGAGGTGCAATGGGGTCACATGATCCTTCTTTTGGAGCCCTCATCCTCATGAGAATATGCCAGCTGGATATTAAGAATTTAAAATTTATAGATCAGCAACAACAGTCGTTGGCAGAAATAGAGGAAAAATAGATAGAGATGATGGAAAAGCATGGGGGCTGCAAAAGGGTGGAGTTGGGGACTTAAGAAAGGCCACAAAAATAATTGCCTTTGTTAAACAAAGCACACCTATAAACATAAGAAATTGGCTCAGCCCCGCATGAGAAAGAACACATGACAATGAACAATAATCTATAACTCAAGGACAGGTATATTTGATTTTCTACGAGCGGCATCAAAACTATAAAAACATGCAGCAGTTTTAATGATGAATACCAAAATAAAACATCAGATATTTAATGAGTTATTTTGAATGGTTGTTATAAGCATCCCCTTTGAATTTATAAAAACAATCAGCTAATTTCATGTATAATTCATATATTCCATCTTTAATGTCATTAGCGTTCAACATAATTAACTCGTGAGTTTTTATAAGTAGGCAAGCTATTTGAAGATTTCTCTTGGAATAGCAATTAGCAATCATAAAAACTATTTTAAATAGCACAAGATATTAGATATTTAGATGTAAGTTATTTGGGCATCACACCCAAATTTACATTAATTAAGATGAAAGAAAGGGGTTAAAATCTATTACCTGTCCATCTTCATTTCCTTAGCTTTCATAACATCATGCAAAAATGATGTGACAGAGACTTCATCAGTGCCAGGGTTCTTCTTCCCCTGTAAAGAAGCAAACAGTTTGTCATAAGTAGCCCGATTCAAAAATGGCCATTGGCAAACAGCTAGGTTACTTGACTATGCATCGTCACTAATGTTGATGAGTACTCTTTGCACCTTAAACCAAGTACTGGGGGAGACACTTGGAAGCATAAAACATCCAAACATCCAACATAAATAAAACAAATACAAGGCTGTTGACGGTAATAAGTGTACTCAAGAAGTGGAACATGAAAGATAAGATAGTCTAGCAAGAAATTCCATTAAAAAGTCAAATGCACGTTCCATATCAATGGAGCCTATGCAATTTATAAGCTTGACAAACTAGAAATGAAGAACAAGTAATGAAATGAGAAACTAGAACAAGAGCACTAAAAATCCTTGATTTAAATAGAGCGTCAGAAAATTTCCTACCCAACCAAATGCAAAAGGAAGATTATTTCCTGTTCCCAAAGGCATTGTAGCTATTGGGGGTGGATGAGATAATTTAAGGTCAGAAACAACCCCAAGAAGCCAGCCTGCAGTTCCATCACCACCTGCAACCTATAAAGCCATGTACATTAACAGAAGTTTCAAAGAGGAACAGCATATAAAGCCTCAAAATGTCCATGTAATAAAAAAAATATGCTGCTCATCAGATTTAAAATATCAATTGGATCTCGACTCACAACTAATCTCATCCTCTCCTGGATCTTAGTGGCAGATTCATCTCCATCAAACTTTAGTTTCTCAAAGTTAAAATAGATTTTGCGCAGAATCTTATCAGGAGCCTCTTTCCCTAAATCGAAAACCTGAAAGTAACATATTTTATTGTCAGTCCCCTCCTGAACTATCAGATGCTTACTTGCAACAGTAAAACTTATTCCTGTAAGGTGCAGAATAAGAAATTTTTAGGCTTCTGAAAAACTCTTCACGTAAGAGTAGTAATACCTGATTTTCAGTAAGAAGAGTATGATATGTTACAAAAAGTTCCCCTCCCAGCTGGCCTCCACTCTTGGAGTTAATGAATACTAGCACTGGACATTTAGGTACATTAGGAGTGCTGTCAACCTCCGAGCCGGGTACAAGTATGTAATTCGGAATTAGAAAGTTCTTAAAGAAGTTGGACTCAGAGGTAGAATCCGCCATTACTGCCTTCAGCTACAAGAAAAATATACTGTAGTATCCAATTCTTGAAGTCACGTAAGATTTTATACTATATAATCCATAGAGCGACTAAACAGAATTCATCGTATTAAAAATCAATATTGCCATAAAAAAAATTTGAAAACAGCATATAAATTAATTACAAAATGAGCATTTCTTACCTACCAGTTCACTGAATAGTGAAACAGAAACAAGATAGAACATTATTGATGTTACAACTTATAATGTCTTTTTATATGAAACTTTTTAATGCCTCAACCATAGGACCAAAACAAAAAACTCGGAGATTTCAACGAGCTCTGTAAGTAATTTTAACAAACAGATACCTTATGAAATAGCAGTTGCTAGCAACAAAATCATTCAATTCATAAAACGACCGAAATTATGGTTTCCAAGAAAACAATAACGTGATTGAGTGTCCATTTATTTTTAATGGTTTAACTGACTCAATTTGTTCTCAGCAATCTTCCAAAGAATCGGAAGCTCCATTTGCCAATAATTTTCCTTCATTTTCATGACAACCAAACACTAGAGAGTAGAGATTGCAGGTAACATTATCAATAGAAAGTGAACTATGTATACTCAAATCTTGAAACTCAGAGCATGAATGGAACTTCTACAATTCTAATCATTCTTAGTTTTCAAAATCACCTCGAAGAGATCGGATCCTGATCTGAAACTGGAATTGGAATTGGAATTCAATGTGATTTCTGATGGAGTATCAAACAGAACAGAGGAAAATGACAGCTTCAAACGTGAATTTGGAGAGCGAGAGAGGGAGAAACTGTAGCGACGTGAACTGAAAGCTGCAGAAGCTGAAAGGTTTATTCGCAAGTTTGTTGTGATCCGTGTAGAAAGGAAAGTGTGCGGGGCCTCCAAATATCAAGTCCTATTCCTAGACTCCTAGTGCTTCACCCCCTTCCACTCCAGTATTGGAGGGAGATTCATGATTTCATTCCAATGTAAGTTGCTTTTATCAAGTCTTATTATGCACTCCGCGATTAACATCGAGATCTAAGTTGCTTTTATCATTCAATTTTTGACAAATATTAACCTTGTACCTCAACAGTCATATTTGTGTTTTTCTTTTTTGCCCTTCAACTTTAAGAAAATAACCACCTTGTCCCTCAACTATAAAAAATTTGAGCATTACACATATAATTTATTTTTCCCTTTATGCCTTTTAGTTTAATTATATAACATAATAAATAAAAGTCTTTTTCTAATAATTTATATTAATTTATTTTTCAGATCATAATCATAAACTATAATTTTAGATAATCTAAATATATATTTAAAACGACGAGACAGAAAATATAATTCTCACTTTGCGACCAAATCAAATGACTCTGTTACTTAATTTCTTGGCAGTAGACTGTATTACATAATTGAGGCCACAAATGATAATAATAGTTTTTGTTTGACCACAACTTGAAGTACAATTGGGAAAAGAAGAAGTTTATATTAAATAGAAACTAATTATATTCTAATTTATGTAGTGATACTTTTTGTAGGCATAGTAACTTAATTAAGTTGGACATATTCATTTATATAACAATCTCGATAGTTACTAAGAAAATTTACTAGAAAATATCACATAGATGTTGTAAGCTTACCCATTAATTTTTTTTTATTTGTAATAAATGAGAGGAAAGAGTATCAAATAAAAATTAAGAAAAAAAAATATCTTAAGAAGGACGGATGACTCCTTTATTTATTTATTTTTGTGATTTATAAGAGTATTCCACACTACAATATTTATGTAATATCAACAAATTAGATTTTACCAGTGTCCAAACCAAAGAATTAGGAAAATGCAATAAAAAAAACCTATTATTCTAAGTTTATCTCTATCGAATTTAAATATCAAAATAGCAGATAGAGTCTTGATTAATAGATTAGGTCTACTTACTTTTTTTTTTTTTTTTTGGTTGATTTCGAATCTTTTATTTCCAAGGGATTATGATTTCTCATACACTATCCCTTCTTTTTGATGGGTTTCGAATATCAAAATTATTTATAACTCTGTTGACCAAGGTAAAATCTACGAAAGCAATTTGATTATTTCTTCCTAATTTTTAAAACAATTCGATTATTTCTTCCTAATTCTTAAAATCACCTAAGCCTTAAATTGTATTATGACTCATAAATCAGATATAATTTATCCCTGAATAGATTATAACCTCTTAGAATTTTATTTTTTTCTTTTCCCATCAACCATGGATAGTAGTTGCCTAGTTGGTAGATTTTTTTTTTTTTAAATATTATTTTGAGTGAATGAGGATACAAAACTGTTAGAGGTGTAATCTGTTTGTTCCTCCACGGCCGATTCCAACTTTTCATTCTTGGGCAACCACCATTGTACATTCTGTTCCCCACCCAATGGCGCATCTGGACACATCAGTCAGGGTGCTCAATCATTGAGAGATTGCTCCACCACCGTATTTAGTTTGTAATAAATTTTCATTCTCACAAAAAGTGTCACGGGAGAGATAATCTTTTCAAACAAAATAATTTCTTAGAATGATATCAACTTCTAGGTAAATTAAAATGAAATTAGATAGAGTTGCCAAAATATTATAAAGCAACACAACATATAACGACTGAAACTTATATTCTAATTTATGTAGTGATACTTTTTGTAGGCATAGTAACTTAATTAAGTTGGACATATTCATTTATATAACAATCTCGATAGTTACTAAGAAAATTTACTAGAAAATATCACATAGATGTTGTAAGCTTACCCATTAATTTTTTTTTATTTGTAATAAATGAGAGGAAAGAGTATCAAATAAAAATTAAGAAAAAAATATCTTAAGAAGGATGGATGGCTCCTTTATTTATCTATTTTTGTGATTTATAAGAGTATTCCACACTACAATATTTATGTAATATCGACAAATTAGATTTTTGCAGTGTCCAAACTAAAGAAATAGGAAAATGCAATAAAAAAATATATGCTATTTTAATTTCATCTCTATCGAATTTAAATATCAGAATAGCAAATAAAGTCCTGATTCAATAGGTTAGGTCCACTTACTTTCTTTTTTTTTGGTTGATTTTGAATCTTTTCTTTCTAACGGATTATGATTTCTCATACACTGTCCCTTCTTCTTCTTCTAATGGGTTTCAAATATAAAAATTATTTATTGGTCAGTTGACCTAAGTAAAATTCACAAAGGCAATTTGATTATTTCTTCCTAATTCTTAAAAATCACCTAAGCCTTGAATTGTATTATGACTCATAAATCAGATATAATTTATCCCTGAATAGATTATATAACCTCTTAGAATTTTTATTTTTTTCCCATCAACCATGGATAGTAGTTGCCTAGTTGGTAGATTTTTTTTTTTTTTTTTTTTTTTGAGTGAATGAGGATATCAAACTGTTAGAGGTGTAATCTGTTTGTTCCTCCGCGGCCCGCCCCCCCACTCTTACAACATAATGCGATTCCAACTTTTCATTATTGGGCAACCACCATTGTACACTCTGTTCCCCACCCAATGGCTCATCTGGCCACCTCAGTCAAGGTGCTCAATCATTGAGAGATTGCTCCACCACTCGTATTTAGTTTATAATAAATTTTCATTCTCACAAAAAGTGTCACAGGAGAGATAATCTTTTCAAACAAAATAATTTCTTAGAATGATATCAACTTCTAGGTAAAATAAAATGAAATTAGATAGAGTAGCCAAAATATTATAAAGCAACATAACATATAACGACTGAAACTTAGTGTGAAATTCTGACAAGGCAACATGGAAGTAATGGACTGTCCAAAGCTTTGAATATTTGGCCCAGTTTTTAATAAATGGGCTAATTACTGGGCAAATGGCGATGGGTCAATTTCTCATCACCATTTTTCTGCAGTACCCGGTTTTCTCTATAATCTTTGTCTTTCTATACATTAACTGAACCGAAACGCTCTTCTCTCTTTTTTTAGGAAATTAGTTAGGATTATGATGTACAACGGGTGGTAGCTATCTCTCTTCTCGACTTCTCAAAAACCTCTCATTCCAAGTGCATTCGGAATTCGATCCCTGATCCTTAATACAATGTAAAAAAAAAAAAAAACAATTAAACTAACTAACACATTCTTATTCTCACACTTTTAATTTTAAGTACTCAGCTCTCATTTCCGTTTCGCCGTCCCTCAATCCCTAATAAAGGCCAAGTCTTTGGAGTGTCTGATATGTTTTTTGTTTGTTTGTTTCTACACTGTCTGAAAAATGAAAAAGCTTCACAAGTTTTTGTTTTTGACCAGGACAAATTAATTGGCTCTTGAGTAATATAATTTGTGGGTATTTTTAAAAAAATAATAATAATTACATTTTAAAATTTTCATTTGCTCTTACAATAAAATGTTTAGAACCGCCACTGTGCTTCATAAACATGCAAAAAAGGACCTCATATGTACTAGCAGAGAGCTGCAGAAGCAAAAGGTTATATATAACACAATCCTTGTCTTGAGCCAATTTAAACATACAGAATTTGTCTCACAAACTTTAGGTTCTGTTTCATAAATAATAAGTAATAACAATTTCAGTATTATTATTATTATTATTTTTTTTGTGTATATAAAATTAATCTGTAGAATTATTTTAAATAATTATACTATATTAATATTATCCTCCTAGACTTAGATCTCGTATCATTTAGAAACCCTAAAGTATGGAACGTACACATAAAAAGAATTACAATATATATTAGGTAATAACGAAAACCCAGGCCATAATGTAATATTCAAAGTTTGTTGGAGTTTTGGACACCACACAACAACAATGTAACAACAATATATATAACAAACATATTTTAGTCAACTTTAAAGATGTCGGATGACCATAAAGGGTAAGTCATTGCACAAGCAAATCTCTTGATTTTGTGACAAGTAATTGCCACATCTAGTACACAATGTAAGCATCTATTAATTAATTAAATCTTTGAAATATTAACGAAGAAATTAAAAGAGCCTTCACTAAGATTCGATGATGAAATAGCCATTGAAAAAATATATCCAAACCATGCAAGGTGTACGTACATATATTATAGATAATGGACAACTATGTGGACACGAAAACTCAAAAGGAGAACCATGCATGAATAGTTACAAATTTTTACCAAAGATTTATATTTTATGGTCTAATATAAGCACGTGTCACAATGGTGGAAATTTCAAAAATATTTTATTCTTTTTAATATAAATAAAATGAGATGCATTTCTTGTAGACATTAAATACATTTTTCATTATGGATTGGGTTCGAATCTTCCTAGACTGCAAACAGAATGACATAATAAACATTACAACAATATATCATTAATTAAATTTTTTGATTTATTTGACGCATAATATGAAAAGTATATGATAATATAAACTATTCAGTTAGTCATTGTTTAACTAATAATAATATTACAATATATATTTATATTATTAACAATCTCTTATATTATGTCTTTTTTACGTTTCTAGGTTTGAATTTTCGTGAACAACAAATATGATGATATAATAAACATGACAACAATAGATCATTAATTTTTATTTTTTTTTAAGTATTTGACACATAATATAAAGGGTATATGATAATAATATATATCTATACTATTAATTATCTCTTCTATTATGTTTTACACATTAATAGCTTAGATTTTAAGTAATTTTTTTCAGAAACAGATGCTAAATCCTTAATTAGAAAGCAGGTAGTGATGCATGTCAAGTTTCTTCGAGAATGAGTTTTGCGTGTTGTTTTGAAAGCAACAAATTAAATAATGATTAAATCTTGTAGAGCTAAATGAATAAAATAGTATTTGACCAAAATCTTTGTTGTTAGATAGAGGGTTGATGAATAATAGCACCTGAATTTCAATGACTTTGAAATTTTGTTCTCTGGCCATGGATTGATGCTACCACTGATAAAGCAACACAGAACTAGCTTTGTTTACAGCAGATGACAATTGTCCAAGTGAGATAGCTTTAGGTGGGAGAGGAAGGGATGGTTGACTTCATTACTGGAAGAACTAAGGACACCTGTCCACTGGTACGTGGCTTTGTGTGGGTGGTCCGATTTATAAATTTCCAGCTTGGAAAGTTGGCGACTTATAGGTAGACATATGGGAAAAAGGTGAGACACGCCATCATCTGCTCTTATTTTTTAAACATCTGATTAAATTTGAAAAATAAAAGCTTGGAATCAACAAAAGATATATTTAATTTAAAGTTACACAAATTAAAAGGAGAGCAATTTTTTTTTCATATAAAAAAAAACTTTAAAATTAAAAAAATTAGATACGAATTTACCTTCTGTGAGTTAAGTTCTAGTGTTCATCTACCAGATGAATTTAAATGTTTTCAAGATGAAAAAGAAATAAGTTAATCATCTAAATATATTTATTATAAAATTAAAAAATAAGAGAAAAAAAAAGAACATGAGTAAATGGATTGAACCAAGTTTATGACGTCTGCAAACGTAAAAATACAACCTTGTTTATATGCTGGGGCAATTTTCAAATCATGAAGGAAAAAGGATCTAATTAGTGAAAGTAAATGAACAGTGGAACATTTTCCATATGTGGATGAGAGGGCCTAACTACCTTTACCGTCCATTATTCCCACAAGCAAATAAACAAAGTCCAATAAAAATGACTTAAGTCCTCCCCTCATTTTCACTACAATCCAATCATTATCTTAAAATGAAGTAAAGTCAGCTTCCTTTTATGTTATGTGGACGAAAATGATATTTAATTTATTATTAATATAAAAAATTTATATTCTATGCGTAAATACAAAAAAAAGTCTTACATCTTTAACACCAATTATTATTTGTAATTATAACATAATATGAATTACATTTATTAACAATATATTATAAATATTTCTATAGTTTAAATTTTATTTGATATTAAGAATAAAATCATAATGTGTGATTTATCTAGTAATCGTATATTCAAATTCAGTAATTCAAAGGGTCTCTGTAATATCAAATATTTAAATTTGTAGAGAAATGTGTATGAGAAATAAAAATAAGGATGAATATTTCTTTTGGGGATAAGGATACTCAAAGACGAATCTCAAATTTTGTATATCATATTTTAATAGTTATGAAATTATTTTATCAAAGTCGGGAAGAATAAAGCTGTCTAAAATCATGTAATTTCTTGTATGTATGGTGTGTACTAGCCTAAATACCTATGCACAATACGCACACACTATGTATGATTAAAGCCACGTGGTCTGAGGCCGGCGCCAAATACTTTTGACTTCAAACTATATCTGTACGTAATCAGCCTTTTCATCTCCAAACAATATATATATATATATATATAGATGGATAGAGGCCATTTTCTTCCAAGCCATTGAAACACAATCAAATTCAACGCCCACTATATAGTTCCATATCTCTGGTAAATTGGAGTTTATAACTACAATTTTCATTTTCCAGCTGCTTTGAGAAAATCATTCAAATATTTTCATAATGGGAAGAGCACCTTGTTGTGAAAAAAATGGACTCAAGAAAGGTCCATGGACACCTGAAGAAGATCTTAAGCTTATCAACTATATTCAGACTCATGGACCTGGTAACTGGCGTAGCCTTCCGAAGAATGCTGGTATGCATCCATGCATTTTCTTATATAATAATTTCATCTTTTTGTTTCGTTTTTAAGTAATTAGTTAAAGATTTTGGTTTAATTTTGATCATATATAGGGCTTGAGAGATGTGGAAAGAGTTGCCGACTCCGATGGACTAATTACTTGAGACCTGATATCAAGAGAGGAAGATTTTCATTTGAAGAAGAAGAAACAATCATTCAATTACACAGTGTATTGGGAAACAAGTATGTCTATAATCTATATATGTTTATTTCAACAATATTTCTAGTTAATCTATTAAATTATTTATGATAAAGTACTAATTAATTAATTGTGACATAAATTTTTTTAGATGGTCTGCTATAGCAGCTCGATTGCCAGGAAGAACTGACAATGAAATAAAAAATTACTGGAACACCCATATTCGAAAGAGGATGCTTCGAATGGGAATCGATCCAGTGACTCATGCTCCACGCTTGGATATTCTTGATGTATCCTCTATTCTAAACACAGCTTTGTGTAACCCTTCTTCACTTTTCAATCTGTCTAGCAACTTAATGAATACCCAAGCCCTCGTTAATCCGGATTTGTTAAAGCTGGTAACCACTTTGTTATCGTTCAAAAATGAGCAAAATCCAGAATTTTATAATTCCCAGAATCCTAATTTCCAACAAGTCCAGCCTGGGAATTTTGTTTCTGATCAGCTACAAAATCATCATCAACTTAATGTTGATCAAGGCCTCTCCTCCAACATGACAAGTGCCTTTAGCTGTCCAAATGCCCAAGAGAATTCAACTATTCCTTCATATAATTTGGCTCAGAATTTGAACTTTGTTTCCCAACCAAATTTTACTGATGATCAGCTTCTATTACAAGGAAATCCAAATTTTCAGTCTCTGAACAACAACACCAACCAGAATCTTGGTTATGATTCTGTTCTATCAACCCCGTTATCGAGTCCAGCTCCATTGAATTCATCATCCACTTATGTTAACAGCAGCAATGAGGATGAGAGAGACAGCTATTGCAGCGACTTGTTCAAGTTCGAAATTCCGGAAAGTTTGGACATTGCTGACTTCTTGTAAATTATATATTTACTATATAGTTCATGTTGTTTGTCAGTAAAGATCTGTCCGCAGAGGTTTTGTAATTTATTTTTAGTATTATTTTTACTTTTGGAGTTATGTAGTTTATCTTCATTGTAATTTTGCTTCATGTACTCATGTAGTTGTTGTTGTTTATAAAAAGAAATTCTTTGTATTATTTTCCTTTTTCGTGTTAAAATTCAAGTTTCTTATTTAATTATAGTTTTCATGTGCACTTTAGCATTATCAATTTCACTTAGTTCTGATCAAGACTCAAAAAACTAGTTCTAGGAAAACCAAAAGTTAATTTTAGCTCAAATTGTATATAGTGATTCAAAAAAACTCGAACAAGACTTTAATTTACAAAAAATTATAATATTATCCTCTCAATCATTCTCACTTTTAGCTCAAATTTTAGGAGGTGCTTCAAAAAAAAAAAAAAAAAAAACTGAACAATGCCTAAATAACAATTGATTTGCAAGAGACACTTTCCTTTACAACTTAGCTATTACTTAAATTGTACATAGTCATAATTAGAAAAAAAGGAATAAAAAATTCGGATAAGATCAAAATTTGAAGTCCATCATAACGTGAGTTTGATTGCAAGATCAATAAAAACAAATCATCCACATTGAAACTAAAAGATTGTATTATTACCACTAAGAACTTAGCTTAAGTGATTTATATATGTCTCCCATCTCCTAGTGCATAACCTCTAGTAGCACAAATGTGCACTTCTTTCCTTGCAAGGTCTATTGTTACACTTCTCAAAAGGAAGTTTAGCATTCTACGGTGCTCTTGAATTGAATTTTGCAGTTTCTCATTTTCGGCTTCATGGTCCGAGTTAGGCAAAGAAGAAGAAGCATTTCATGTCACTCATAGGCAGAGAAGTAGATCGAAACCTGTTCCCAAGCTTCAATTTTAATTGAATTAATAATAGAATGAGATTCGAGCACTCTCATTATTACGGTCTCTTTTAGGGAGGTCAATAAATTAAAAACATCTTCTTGATAACCATGGCAATGGACTAGAAGTTGTTAAAAACTTGAATCTTCAATTAATTAGGCACAATATAATGTTGTCACAAACAATATTAATTTATGATTTTTTTCTAACTTGAAGGTTTTGAATTTATACTCTGACATCAAAATTTAGATTTAAATTAATGTGTAGAAAGAGTGGTGCAAAACATATAAGAATGGAATACTTTATGTAATCCATAAGATCATTCCCAATGAAACAAAAAATAGGGGAGTTTATGGATTTGGACTCTCATCTCATGTTTTAAAACTGATTTGCATTATAAAAAAAAAAAGTTGCTTATATACAAATCGAATATTTACTTCTCAACAGGAGAGAATACAAATTCGAAAAATCTACTAAACAAATTAAAAGATTTGAAGAGCAAACAAACAAATGACCACATGGATCATGCATGTTACAACACACTAGTAGTTGTCATTTGAATGATCATTTTCGAAACTCAAAAAGTATCCTATTGTCCTTACATGCCGCCTTCCCTTGTTTCTTGACAATCATCATCTTCAAATGGAAAAAGAGAACCATTAATCATATGTTTTGGTCCTGTTTTTCTTTGGAAGCGAAGTGGGAATAGAACCTTTATGACAACTTGCCCCACCCTCTCCTGTTGGAAAGAGGCGATGTTGTTGACCCTTGCCCATATCTTCTTTTAGACAATTTGTATTTTGGTTTTCATTTTCTTCTACTACTATTACTTGATCTTGTTTATTGGCATATATACAAGCTACGTTTTCGAAAGATAGTGGTTGAAATTTGTGGTGAGATTCTTTTCATTATAAACTATAAGTAATTAATCAATTATTAAATACTTAGATTAAACCAAATTTTAAATCTCGTAAATAATAAATACTATAAGTAATTAATCTTGTTTGTGGTGATGTATATGGGCTATTGTATTTTATAGGCTTTTTATCCTGTGTTGAATGGGTAATTAAATTAGTTTAAAAGACATTGAAAATAGGACACAAAATAATTTGTGGGAGATGAAAAGAAAAGAAAAGAAAAACAGAAAAAATGGGAGTTCATCAATTTTTATCACATATGCACTACTAATTACTTGCATACCATTTAGGAATTATAAATTGAAAAGCTACGCATGACATAATAATTGTTCGAAAATTCAGACTAATAATTTATCTGTTAGGTATTTTTGAAGAAACTCATTGCTTGTTTATTAATTTCTTCACCGAGAAGCAAATCCAAAAAGAAACAATTTTGGGATCCACTAGTGTTGCTTTAAGACCGAAAGATTTACTTGAATTTGTTTGACACGACAAACACAATTTTCTTGGTGTCAGGCTGTAAGCTATTAATTCTTCTCTAATAAGCCAAAACTGTTTACCTATGAAAAGTTCATTTCTTCCTTTTTCTTTTCGTGGAAATGTACATAACTTTGAAGGGTTCAAAAGTGAAAGTAATTAAATTAGTGTCAAATTAATATTAACCAAAAGTTATATATGTCCAGAAGAATCAACGAGAAAATTACCAGAGTAGCAGAACCTTGAACGAGATGGTTGTATCTTGGGCGTAGCCTAGAATCTAAAGTTAAATTTGGGTCAATTCTTTTCTGAATGGGCTTTGGAGGATCCAAATAAAGAGAATCATGATTGTCAAAAATGTTTCTACAATTGCCTATCCAATCTGAACCATTTCTGCGTGGATCTGGACAAAAATAAAAATTCAATGACCCACTAAAATTGGATCCGATTGTTAAACTAAAGTTTGGTTTGGTAATTTTTATTTTTTTTCTTTTCAGAAATAAGTTAAATTGTTTATATTTAATAAAAGAAAATTTGAGATACTTCTATTTGGACTTTTAAAAGTTGATTTTTGATTAAAAATTTAAAAAACTAGTTTGATCATAATTTTTAATAAAAATTTATATTTATTCTATAATTAATTAATACAATAGATTAACTATCTCTTTTTTAATTGTCAATGTCTATAATAGTTAATTTAAATTTTTTGAATAGCTTTACAATAATTATTAAACACTAATTTTGTGATTTTTATTTATTGAGAACAACTTTTATTTTTCTTTACCAAACAATATTGTTATGACTTTTTCAAATTAATTGTAAAATAATCCAAAAAGCACAACTTTTCTCAAAAAATTTAAGGTTACTTGTGGAAAATTTACAGATTTAGCTTCTTTTTGATTTTTTAAAAAAAAAACTTGTGTTTGGACTATAATTAGATGGTTGGACTCTTGGAATTAATTTAAGATCTATTATTAATAACTCATTAGTAAATATTAATCAGTAGCTAGTGCAATTATGCAAGATATTTCTAATAATACATGGTTCTGGGTGTGATCCTTTTGACTCGTAAAAATATTTTAACCCATATAAAACAAGTTGAGTCGTACTCATCTAGAGATCTAGTCTTTTGAACATACTCTTAGTCTACTTCAACGAAAACAAAACAAAAAAAAGACGAGAAGAAAATGAGATATATTAAGGAAATTGTATTTTTCTATATTTGAATAATATAGAAAACTGTGATGTATGCTTTGTAGAGAAAATATTGATGTAAAGAAAATAAGTATTACAATTGAGGAAAGTTATCATGATTCACAATATCACTATTCATAGATAGAGGAAATGTAAGTAAACAAAATAAAATTGTTAGGTAATTGATTTATTTTTACTTTTATAAAAAAGAATGAGTATGCTGTAAGCGTGTGAAATGAGTGAAAGAAACGAGCAACAGTCTAACAGGTGAGAAACTTTTTGCAGCCGAAATTTCTGAAGGAAAGAACAGAGAGTCGTGCATGATGATGGTCTAAAGTCTAAATCAGTTTATTGGGCCCGTAAATTCAAACCCGGAAACCTGTACGACCAACAAAGAATATATAATTGGGCCCGTTCACCCCGATTCGCAACACCATGATTACAACTTTTCCTTCAACTTTTGGAGCTCAATTATCAAAGTAAGTGTTTGATTTATTTATTCAATATTCAATATGAATAAGTTTTCTATCAATCACTATTTTATGATACAGAACACCTAACAAAAGCTATCTCCACTTTTTCTATCTTTATGTATTATCCCAAAACCATCATAGATTTGAATAAAATATTAAAATACACAGATTCGTAGTGATTTTTCAATTACTTATAGGGAAATGAGAAAGAAAGTTTTGGTGGAATAATTTTTCTTTGATTGGCCTTGTTTGTCTTTTTAAACCAAGGGACTACTCTTTAGCCTTTTCCATCTCATTCTTTATCTGTGGTGGAACATATATAACTCTGATACTTGTCCTTTAGAGAGAGAATATGCAAAGAAGAAAACCACCAAATTAATATATATTTTTGTAATATTTATTAATTACAAAAGAAAATTAAAGTATAGCAAGGATGTCCTCTATGAAAGAAAAGAATATCATGGGTCAAGACTCGAGTGGGTATACCACGTGAAGTTTAAGATGCAAGTTTGTCCGCATTAGCTAATCCAAACAGTGTCGTTTCACTTGAATAATGTTATCTTTAGAAATAAAAGAAAAAGAAATTGGCGTTTTGGTTGTCTTGGGGACCCACCTATTTGTTACTTATAATATCACCATCACACTCTTTCCTAATCAACATTCCAACCGTCTGATTTTTTGTACTAATTTTGATGAACGGTTCTTATGTCTTTTCTCTATCACCACCAAAATCTATTCAGCATGCAGCAGATAATTTTAGTGAAACTAAAAACGACATCGTTCGACTTATAGCATTAAACAATTGGCTCCGCCATTACCGAATAATTTCAAATCTGGCTCTGAGTGAGACGGAAACAGACATATATAGAATGAAAAAAAAAGAAAAGGACATCAGAAGCTGACAAATCCTCAAACAGCCTTTTCTTTTCTTTCCACTATCTACCAAACGAATCTCTCTCTGTTTCTTTGCCATGGACTCTATTCACGTTCTTCACCCATTTCTCTTTCCCACATTCAAAAGAAAATAATTTTTTATTTTTTATTTTTACTAGAAAAAAATATAAATTAATTGAATTAATATAAAATAAATAAGTGATCAATTTGTTTCGAGATCTTTGAGTGTCAGCAGTCGTCCCCGAGCAATCCGATCTCTCTCTATCAAACATCCTTTTCATTTTCCATTATTGAGAGCTAGTGCAAGAAACAGAGACGAAAACTCAGACTAAATTCCTTTCAGCTAATATACTAGGCTTCTCTTATTCTTTTTCCTCAATCTTGCACTTGTTAAAAGTTCCTTTGAACTAATCTTCCTTTTCAGTATCTTATGAATCTTTTCTTTTGCTTTCCTTTTAGCTTTTCCCTCCATAATTTCCCAGAAAATATAAAGTGCTTTCCTTGATCATAAACCTTTTAATCAAAAGCAATCACGGCCCATATGTTTCTATAAGTTCCCATGTAATTTTTTCACTTTTTCCATCTTTTTCCTCACACAACCTTTCCTATCTTTGTTCTCCACTAACAAAAGTCACATTTTTCTCGGATTACCAAACAGACCCTCAAACTCACAACAGCTCCTAGTCAAACACACCCAAGTCCCCAACAGAAGATGCTTTCAGTAACGTCCATTCTCGTGTATCTCCTTCTGTTAACGTTCTTTTTACCTCTTTCTGAAGCCAGGTTTACTATCCCAACCAGTAAACGGTCACGACCAGCCATTGAAACCGGGCGAGTACTCATCCTCCAACACTGTTCCAGCATTTCCGGTCCAAACACAGAGCCAAACCTGCAAGCTCGACCTCTCAAAGGAGTTATTCGGCGGCGTAAACGACGCCTGTGGAAAAAACCTCGACCGTAGCCGATGCTGTCCAGTTCTCGAGGCTTGGCTCTTCGCGGCTCATGCCCGTTCGGCTCTCGAAGTATCAGCTCCGGCTCCAACAACTGAAGAAGATCTTCCAATGATGCCAGACGACTCACAAAAATGTGTCAACTCGCTCCAAAACTCGCTTTTAACTCGGAACATTAGGATTCCACAACCCAACGCGAGCTGTGATGCTATTTTATGCTTCTGTGGGATTAGACTACACCAGATTAGCTCCCTGAGTTGCCCGGCAGCTTTTAACGTCACTGGGTTTCACAACGCAACACCAACCGCCGCCGTTAGAAATTTGGAAAAGAATTGTCACAACTCTTCCTATTCCGGTTGTACCAAATGCCTCGGTGCACTTCAAAAGGTTTGGAATTAAATTCATCTAAAATTTCTTTAATATTGGGAATTAGCTACATTCATTGTTCTTTAAAATTCTAATAGATAATTACCCATTTGACCGAATAACATAGAATGTGACAATGAAAATACAGTGGGGGTCAGCTGGGATTTGTGTTTGTCCTATTTTTGCCGTTTTCTAAGACCAACCAAACACTTTCGTCTGGCAGACCTATACAAAAATGACCTTACCATGTGCACCATGACATTTTTTTTGGGGTATTGACCCTAGTGGTGTTGTCCTTTTACACTGCAAAAAAATTGTTCTTTCACTAAGATTTCCTCCTTCACAACTTTCTTTTTACGTGTAATTGGTTTTAATGACTAAAACTAACCTTCTGTTTAATATTTACACAGCTAAAAGGAGGATATAAGAACGGGACGAAGGACAATACAGGGAAGTGAGCGCGCGAGCAAGATGTTCAACCGGGACTGCCAGCTCATGGGTCTGACGTGGTTACTGGCTAGGAATAAAACGGCGTATATACCAACCGTTTCAGCTGTATTGCGCGCTATTATGTATAGTGCGCACCCTTCCACTTGAATCCAAGTGTAGCCCTGACCAGGAAAACATGCCATTGGCCGTTGATTCGCTACAGTTTGAGAAGGCACAGGCATCATCATCACCGTCAATTTTTGGGTTTCCGATTCTACTCTTAATCATTTTACTTTCTCTGTATGTTTAGGGTCCAGTAGCGAACGGCTTCTGCTGCTGCCTTTTTTTTTCCCCATGTTTTTGGTAGTCTCTGTCGGGTCACGTGAAGCTAGTAGACAAAACGGGGTACTGAGGTTGTTGTTGTCTTTTTATTCGACCACTGTAAATTCCAGCTCTTTCCAGACTTGATTGACAAATTTGTCGCAGGAGCTTACCCACCCTTCTTCCATTTCCTTTTTACTTTCTTTGCTAAATATATAGAAAACTTTAATTAATTTCTTCTTTATTATTGCTTGCAAATATATAACATTGATGGTACCATTTTATAAACATTCTTCATCACCGTCTGGAAGCAAGAGTCAAATTCCTGGTTTTTTTTTTTTTTAATTTCTCAGTGTTTCTATTGCCTAAAACAATTTTTTTACTATAAATTGTACAGGCAATGTTATATTAGTTTATTTAATTTTTTAATTATGGTTAAAAAGAATCAGCATCGAAGGTATCATTTTTCATTTTATTATTTTTTTGTTAATTAAATTATCGACCGGAAACAGCTTCCCGAGACTGAGTATGTTGGTCGAGTAACAATGAAACTTGTAAATACTAATATTCCAAGCCTATAATAGCTGTGTATTTTTTCACATATTTGAGGGGAGAGAACTACAGTTGAATGTTTGTCGTCTTGTAAATTCTAAATATTCTAAGTCGATAATAGCAAAAAGAGCTGTATTTTTCTCTATTCAATGGCACGTGGGAATGAGGGGTCTCAGCCTTTTTTGTCAACAGCCCAAACTTCAGTAAAAAGACAACAGGTAAAAAAGCCCAAACTCATTCCACTTCAGAAAAATTCTGAAGTTTTTGACAAACGCATGGGGGACCAAAAAAAATGTCAATGTTAGCATACTTCATGTCAAAATTCCCAAATAATAGTTCAGTCTGTAATTCTTGAATTTAGCTTGATTAAGAACTCACCAGCCTTTTACCTATTAACCACGACCAGTCAAGTGCCACGGCCACCCCAGTAAAAATACCTCCCAAAAGAAACATCACCAGCAGATTCCCCAAAGCATTTTGCTCCAGTCCCTGCAAAAACCACAAGGACATAAATAGCTGAAAGCCCTTTACTTGAACTTTAAAAAATAAAAATAAAAATCTAAGTTTGTTATTTTTCCTTAGCTGACTAACTCTGTAACCTTTTGGTGCACAAGTGAGAACACAGACAGGGAGATAACCATTAGATAACCCCAAGAAGGATGTCAGCATTATCATCCATCCTTGATCACCATATTTTGCAGTGAAATAGAACGCTGGGACAAGTAAGAATCGCGCAAGAATTACGATCATGAGGAACTTCCGGGACTCCAAGTTTAGGCATTTGGTTGGTGGAATGTATCTCGCAATGAAATCACATACATTATAAATTGCTATCAAGACAAGAGCATACCTACAAGGAAGACAGCATAAGAAAATTGGTGTGAATTTGTATCAGAAGATAAGCAGACTAAATTTGATGTAATAAACAAATACATACCAGGAACCCAGGCTGTGTTTTCCAGTGTCTTCTGACAGAAATCCAGGGAAGATAGACACTGTTAGCACATATGTGAGAAACAAATCAAGTGCATAATCAATATTCTGAACTAATAGTTTTTTGTTTCCCAGCCGCTCTAATGAAATTGGATCTTCCTCAGCCTGCAAAATGTCCAATGACATAAACATAGTTGAAATCTTGGGCAACTAAGAAATTTTCATCACAAATTGTTGAAAGAACTCAACCATACTCCTCGAGGTAGTGCTTGGATGCCACCGGCAGCAAGATCAGATGAAACTGTTTGGGATCCTTCTGATGCTGCCTTTGAACGGTAGTACTTCACAATTGGTAGCTTTGGGAAGGCAAATGCATAGAGAAGAACACAAAGAAGCTCAAAAAATGAAGAGATGGAAAAGAATAAAACTGCAGGGGAAAACATAAAACCAGTTATCAGTGGCCAAATGGTAACATGCATAACTAAACATTGACAAACAACTAATTGTGATATACATACTGGCTCCTTTGAGGAGACCATCCTTTGAATTCTCAAATGCTGCTTTTGTAATTAGCCTCAAAGCAGATGTAATTGCTCCTGATGCAGCCAAGCCAGCTAGGAAGGACTGGAGGATGAAAATAAGAACTTCAAATCTAAGTTAATGAATTCCCTATGCCGAAAATGTGTTGTACATATAATAGTTCTCCATGACAGACACTGACGTGAATGAACTCAGGCCGCATGAAAGACAGGTCTCCAACCTTTCCACCCTGCACATGAGCATCTGCAATTCCAAAGGCACCACTAATTGCACAAATTCCAATAAATATTCCAAGACCTCCTTCCCCAGATGTTGCTAGATCCAACTATGGCACAACAATGATAAGGGGAATGAAATTAACCAGTCTAAGAA
The DNA here is from genome assembly GCA_029379385.1 of Quillaja saponaria. Lineage (NCBI taxonomy): Eukaryota > Viridiplantae > Streptophyta > Magnoliopsida > Fabales > Quillajaceae > Quillaja > Quillaja saponaria. The sequence continues at coordinate 3,508,582 of CM055605.1, read as the reverse complement.
ATACAATGAAAATCTGTTAAAAATGTCAACATAACTTACAATTATTACTATAAGGGAACTTAGGAAAAACAGGATATATCCAAACAGATTTCTTCGTCTAGTGTTGGGTTTAGCCTCATTATACTTTAATATTGCCAGGTGTCCCAAACGCAAAGGGCTGATATACAATAGTAAGGACCCGTGACGGGTGGTAATGCTGCAGAAGGAGAAAACAAAACCGAAAACCTTGATCACTAAGACAATCCAGTGCCATTTTTTTCTCTCTGTAACACAATTATACTGTTTTGATGAAAGTTCAAATATAAACAAAGGCAAAAGGCTGCCAGAATTACAGGTCAGGAGTCTTTGAATAATTACCAACACATGGAATTACAGATATAATGCTTCAGTCTACAGTTATAATGCCATCATTGATAAAACCAACACAAGGATGCATACAGGAAATAAGTCAACATAGTAGTCTTCTATGGTAAGCATACTGTTCCATGAAAATAGACACCCATTGCCAAGAAGCCAGCAGACTACCATTGCAGCATATTTTCCCTGCAATTGGATGCAAATCATTATAAAAATTTACTTAAATTACTCAATCAAGAAGTAATAAATCTGATAACAGAACCTCAAGATTTGGTTCAGCACCATTTGCAACCATGGTTGCCATGAGAGCTTCCTATCAATCAATTCTTACAAGTGAAAGCAATATATAATTATAATAGTACAATATGACCTTACAAACCTCTCTCTCTATACATACAAACAAGCTGAAAGAGACACCTAGAGATTGATACAAAAGAAGTTCTTTATTTTCCTTTTACTCAATTGGGTCTTTTGTAAGTACTTTAAATTGTGAAAATGTGTTTCCTATATGTTTTGCATGATTTAAAATGTTCATATTGACAGGCCACTCAACTACTACATGGAATTTCTGAAGTTAAACAAATGCATTACCCTAATCATAATTATGAGTTATAACAATTATTTAATATTTATGTTTGAATGGTTTACTTCATTAAATGATGCAAGCCATCCTATCATAAAATGAATTTCTATTTTTGTAATTAACAGTGCACATTATCATCACTATTTTTATTTAAAAAAAGAAAACAACTTTAAAATGAAGCATCGTAAAAGAAATGTGATAAAGAGAAAAACAGATTGATAGAAAATTGAACAGCATCAAGCGTAAAAGCAACCAACATACATAAAGGTCGAAAATAGAATGAATGGAAAAGAAAGAGCAGAAATAAGTATTACACTGCAATGCATGGACAAAAGAGGATTCTTGGAAGTCCTTAGGAGAATATGAATCTGAATTTGTTTATTCTTTCAACGTCAGTAAGAAGAAAGAGAAAGGAAGAAGAGGGACTAGGAGAATTGGTGAGTTGTTTGGATGGATAGACGTCTGGCGGCGTAATTGTTATCCAAATAGGAGCCATTTTAGTAGAGTTGTTTAGTGATTGATCCCCTGTTTCCTTCATCCTTCATCACTATAACAAACCCGAAAAATGACTCCATGTTTGGTAACACGTGTAAATCTATTATGGGTTTGGCATATTTGTGAATGGGAGAAGGGCTCTGTTGCCCAGATTTACATTTTCAAACATCATTTGCGGTATTTACTCCTTGCAAGTTGCAACCAAACAAAACTTTAATACATTTTCCATTGTTGTAGTATTCTTTTTGTTTTGTTTGATTGAGATCTAATATTTTTTTTTTCTTCGTTAAAAATCCACAATTTAATGTGAATATTGTTGAAAACGTAACAAGTTATAATAAAAAGTGAGTTTTACATTAATTTTATCTTCCTTTTATTAAATGATAACGTGCACGAAAGATCTTATTATATTAATTTGTTAACTGATATTTAATTAATTTTTGATACACTCATTTATTATTTCATAAGACATGCTAATTATAGTTATAATTGTTTTCTGATAAAAAAAAATTTAATACTTAATTTAAGAAAAATGTAGAAAACTGACATTCTTGCGCGTGGCTCAGATTCTTTTTTTTTTTTTTTTGTAAGAGAAATGTATAAAATTATTTCGTGTACATACTTCTGTACCAAGTATCAAGTCCTTCTTGGAGCATAATTCTCTTTAGGGTATAGGTTCTTCACACCTGCGCACATTCTCTATTAGTATGTAAAATTCTAAATAGTAATGCACGTGCTCCTCATGTAACGTGCATTGCTATAAAAACAATTAAGTGTTTATTGGCTCTAAAATTTTACACGCTAATAGTTGTAAATCACTTGGTAGTCAATCATTACTTAACTCAGCCCAATCAATGGCCGAAGACTCCCATGCCTTTCTTGGCAATTGGATAAACCCTAATGACGATTTCTAACAATCTTTCTTCATTTTTAGAGCAAGAAGTGGAACTACAAAAAGGCTTTCTTTATCCTTATGGATAGCTATCCATTTTCAAATATAGTTGGGAAACTTTCCCCAAGAAATGGGTAAAAAAAATGGAAAGATCGGAAACATGGGAATAGATCTGATACAAATATGAACTACCCATTTCAATTGTTGTGCTTTCTTAAATGGCATACCGTTTTAAAGGTTTATGCTTTGAGAACAAATTGATACCATGTACAGAAATATGGGTCAAAAAGAATTTTATACATTTTTTTTAAAGAAGAAAATATATCTGAGCAAGCGCGAGTATGCTAAGAGACCATAAGTGGTCTCTCCCATTTAGAATAGTATAGATAACTGTGTTTTTGAATCTTAAAAAATATATCACAAATCTTCAACTAAAAAAAATGCGATGAGGCTAGTAATAATATAAATAGAAGTATAAGATGTAGTAAGGAAATGTTGAATTGGAATGAGTAGAATTTGAAGATGGAGAGTGGGATCAGGATAGAAGGATTTGTAAAAGTTTTCTTTCTCAAATGAATAAAATCATTTTTTTATTGGATACACTTTTTGGGAAGAGTACATGAATTTGTCCTTTTAAAGGAAACTAGACCCTCTCGGATATAGAAGATGATGGCATATTGGGATGTAGAAGATGATGCATTTCCAATGAGAATGGCATATTGTGATGTTAGGCAACAGGCTGTTCAAACTCGTTTTAAAGCCCTGAAATATAATTAGATGGTGTGATTTTGGTGCAATAATTGTCGTTTGATTGCCTAGTTAGCACTTTCTGTTTGCCCTTTTAAAATTAAATGATTACTCTCCTGCATTTGGATTCATGAAATAATTAAAATTAAAATTGTCAAACTAATTTTATATCTATTAGTATTGTAATTGGTTAAAATTATACTGAGTTTAAAGATCATATAAAAATTAGAATTATATTTCATGCACTTGGTTTGTTTCTTACTAATTTTGAAGGTGTTGACAGTGATTTGTAATGGTTGTCGTCATCTTTGGCAGGTGTTGACAGTGATTCATAATAGTTGCTGTCGTATTTACAAATTTCGATGAAGGTGGTTGTCATTATTTTTAATAGGTAACTAGGTATACCACGTGAAAATTAATGTAAGATTCAAGCTTGTCCATACAAACTATATAACAAGTAGGGTTGTCAACGAGCCGAGCTTGAGCCTCAAAGCTCGGTTTGGCTAGTCTCATTTTTGGCAAGTTCGAGCTTGACTCGAGCTCGTTGCAGACTCGTGATCAAATATTCAAGCTCGGCTCGGCTCGTTAAGAGCTCGTGAAGATTTTTAGTTTCAAGCTCTCGAGCTTAAGCTCGTTAAGGGCTCGTGAAGATTTTTAAAAAATTCTAAAACAATTTTGTAAGCAATGAGAGTTGAACCTAAGACCATTTAATGAGTATTTGTGCAAATTACCACTAAACCAAACAACAATTTAAGTTAGTTTTTTGTATATAAATAAATTTATTATAAATATATATATATATAAAATAAAATTATTATTAAATAATATTAAACGAGCCAGCTCACGAGCCGATCTTTGTAAATATTGAGCTCGGCTCGTTTTACTAAACGAGCTTAAAATAAAGTTAAAGATCGGGTCGTTTAAAAAATGAGTTGAGCTTGATCCGAGCCCTTAACAAATAGCTCACAAGATATTCACGAGCTAGCTCGGCTCATTGCCACCCTCTCATAACAAGGATTTGGATTCTATCCTCTCTTTTACATGAGAGGATTCTATTTGGAGAAAGAATGTACAATATATTATCATCCAAAGTGTTTTTAATTGTAAGATAAATTTAACCATTAGAGCAAGAAGATTTTCTATCTTTCTCTCTTCCATGAAAAGATAGAATCCTCCAAACGACAGTCTTCATATGTCTATTGAATATCCATCACTGACAAGCTTAAAGCAGAAAACTAAATTCAAAGAGAGGAAGAACCCCTCAATAGAAGGAGTGAGACTAGACCCCTTATCTATAAAAGATCGGTTTAGTTGTTTAGAGGAAAGCATCTGCCCTTTGTATTGTTTGAGTCTTAATCTTGTGTTTGCATTTTTGGATTTAATCATCATGCTATGTATTCAAAAGATTATGCCGATTTAGCACATTAACGCGTGTTAAAAAAAACCTTAATTGACTGGCAGCTGATAATTATAATTAACATAATTAAGAACGACACTGTTTTGCTCCTCATCGATCAGATGGATTACACCATTGGTGTTAATCTTAGGCTGCAAGTAATATATAACATATTACTATTATTCTTTTCTACAAAGCTTCTCAATTTTAGAAATAAACACGTTAAGCACATTAAGAGATTTTACAAATTGAATGAATTATTTTAAGTGCAAGCTAGTGTGAAGCTTGACTCAACTCACATTATTATAGTGGTTACGGGACAAATCAAACAGAGTCATGTTGTTTTGACATCTAACTACTTTGGTTTCACTAGAATATATCCAATTTGGGTTCATTAATTTGATTTAGTGGGTAGTAGTTGTCAGTTGGCAAATACATAAATCATGAAAGCTTGGCTAATTGTTTGCTAGCTTCTCCACCACGTTGGAATTTATGAGTCTACGTGTTGTCAATATCAATATTCTATATCTCTTTGACAATAGAAGCTTGCATTCTTTTGACGAAAATGCAATTCAATATTGATCAATGAGTCTATAAATTGTCACTTATTGTGCCGTATCAGTATGTCCAAGCTTTGGATTTATGATCTTCATTTTTTTCCTTATTTAGCAAAAAATAATAATTTATATTTGAGACATCACGCACGTTACAATAGTTACCAAATTGAAACTAAAGAATTTTTTATGGGTAGCCCGGGCATGAACTTTCCAAACTCCGAATTCAAACCGTTAGACCCGGAAGAATTCCGGCGACAAGCACATCAAATGGTGGATTTCATAGCTGATTACTACAACAAAATCGCGTCGTACCCAGTTCTTAGCCAAGTCCAACCTGGTTACCTCCTTGCCCAACTCCCTCAAAACGCACCGTACCTTCCTGAATCTCTGGACACCATTCTCAAAGACATTACAAACAGTATAATCCCCGGCATGACTCATTGGTTGAGTCCCAATTTCTTTGCATTCTTTCCAGCCACAGTAAGCACTGCTGCTTTTCTTGGAGAAATGCTATGCACTAGTTTTAACTCCGTCGGGTTCAACTGGCTCGCTTCACCAGCTGCCACTGAGCTGGAAATGGTTGTAATTGATTGGCTCGCCAACATGCTGAAACTCCCCAAGTCCTTTATGTTCTCCGGTACCGGAGGTGGTGTCATTCAAGGCACAACCAGCGAAGCTATCCTCGTCACGCTTGCAGCCGCCAGGGACCGTGCCCTTGACTTCATCGGCTCCGAGAACATCAAAAAGCTCGTCGTCTACAGCTCCGATCAAACCCATTCCACGTTTATGAAGGCCTCCAAGCTCGTTGGTATATCTCCTAAAAACATTAGATCAATCCCCACATACCTCGACTCTTGTTTTTCACTTTCCCCTGTTCTTCTACGTAGGGCAGTAGATGCTGATGTGGCTTCTGGGTTGGTCCCCCTTTATCTTTGCGCGACAGTGGGGACAACTTCGACTACAGCAGTAGATTTGCTGGGACCTCTTGCTGACGTGGCAAAAGATTATGGCATATGGGTGCATGTTGATGCTGCTTATGGAGGCAGTGCTTGTATTTGTCCCGAGTTCAGGCATTACTTAAACGGGGTCGAGCGAGTTGACTCAATAAGTCTCAGCCCTCACAAATGGCTACTTAGTTATTTGGATTGTTGTTGCTTGTGGGTGAAGCAACCGGGTTTGCTAGTGAAAGCCTTGAGTACCAACCCGGAGTATTTGAGAAACAAACCCAGTGACTGTGACTCGGTGGTGGATTATAAGGATTGGCAAGTAGGTACAGGTCGGAGATTCAAATCACTCCGATTATGGCTTGTGATTCGTAACTACGGTGTGGCTAATCTACAAAACCACATAAGATCCGATATTCGGCTGGCTAAAATATTTGAAGGGCTCTTGAAAGTGTGACCCGCGGTTTGAAATTGTGGTACCCAGGCGCTTTGCGTTGGTTTGTTTTCGGCTAACCCCGTTTCCGAGCCAAGGGTCGAGTTATACGGAGTCGTTGAATAGGAAGTTACTCGATTGGGTCAACTCAACCGGGCGGGTTTATATGACTCATACCATCGTGGGTGGATATATATACTGAGGTTTGCTGTGGGGGCCACACTTACAGAAGAGCGTCACGTGGTCGCTGCATGGGAGTTGATTAAGAAAGGAGCAGATATGTTGCTGGCCAATGTCCAATAATTATTTTGTCCTCGTAAGAGATTATTTTGTCCCTCCAGAATCCCATTAGCATGGTTTCAATTTTTATGATACAGTATGTTTATGTACTAATACAAAAGAGGGGCTGATTATAAATTGAATATATATATATAATATAATAGTGGAAGGATGACCTTTGAAGAGTCCTAAGCCCACCAAGGAGCATCACCAGTTCTGAAATCTGTCTCAACCCAAGGAACAAAAACCAGTTTTCCATCATCGATATTAATGTCAGCATGAGCCAGTGCCAGAGACTGTTTCATCAAGAGGAAATTAGCATAATTATTAGCCCAATTTGAGAAAGATAAATACAGATAAAGCATGAGTGCAAAGCAGCATATGATTCCTAGTCTTCCCATTTTTCTATTCAGGATAACCTTTATGGCCAATTAGTCGTTGTCCAAGGCTAAAGCATGTACAAAATTACCAGTAAACCGAAGCAAACAACAGTACAATCACATACACCTTGGTCATCATAATTTGTAAGAAATCAGTAAATTACTGAGAGACAAGGTGGGAGTTGTTTGCTTACCAGAGGTGCAGGTCCTCTCACAACTCTTCCTTGCTCATTGTACTGGGATCCATGGCAGGGGCAGATGAATTTGTTCTCAGCTTTATTCCATGGCACAACACACCCAAGGTGTGTGCAGACAGCATTAATTCCATATGTTGCAATAGTATTGTCCTTCTCCACAACAAGGTAGGTGGGATCTCCCTAAAATAAGAAGAAGAAAAAAAAATGCCACTGTTTTCATCTGACTCTATTTCCGGGGAATAGAAGAGGGCAAATGAACGAATGATGCTTGCGCTGTAGTATAACCTGAAATGTGGGTACTATAATCTACATTGTGCTCTGATGAATCCCTGTTATGATGTAATTTCAACTCAACTTTGTTATCCGTATGAGAAGTTAATCATGGTGAATCCCTTTCAAATGACAAATCTAAGCCTGAAACTTCTTCACAATTGAAACTTGCTGGCATTCATAAGACCATGCTTGATAGAGATGAGAATAAAAAGCAATAGTCTAAAATTTGTGAAAACTTAAAGCAAATTTATTCATGTTCATCCAATTCATTCCTGTTTCCTCTTCTCATTTACAGAACCTTAGTTTTCATTCCTCTTTCCTCTTCTTATTTACAGAACAATATTTCTTGCAAAATTATTGAAACCAAGAAGCTGCTTTGAGTTATCAAGTCCATATGCTGTAGAATTTGTTAATCAAATCACATTGGATTGATGTTTGACCACATCATAACAAAGACTAGTTGATGTTTTATTACTGGACTGATGTATTCCTAGTGAGATATATACTCACCTTCAATCCTTGTGTAAGAGTACGGTCCCCAGGGCCATGTGTCTTAAGCCATTCGGATGCAACAATATCATTTCCAATGGCATCCTTAGCAACAGTACCACCACTAGCACCTCCTGACCTGTAATTGTTTCCGAGGAGAGGTTCACGTTAGAAGTGATCATGACACTCACAATTTGAAGCAGCTTAGACAGAATATTAGCAGCTATAAATTGAATGATCAAACTATAGATGCTAATTATATATATAATGAGCAACAGGAGTGATGGTATAGCATATAGATCCACAACTTCTTTCTGTATTTTCAGCAGCTACAATCGTCTATGCAGAAACAATCAATTGATCAATTTTCCCACAAATCTTGAAGGTAAAATGTTTGATTTCATTGTCCTCCCAGCAATAGATCATTGAAGCCACAATTATGCCTAGATAATCCGCATTCATGCTATAATACTGCATCAATGTGCAATCAAGGAACTAAAATTCATTTTGGATCCACCAAAATGGGCGAATCGTTTTCGTTGTTTTGATAGGGAAGGTGCAGGTTTTCATTTGAAACAGAAATGAATTCGGTAAAATATTGTATAAGCTTATTAAAACTTCCTGATGTTAGAATTGAATATGATTGTAATTTGATATTTTCCTTCAATTTGCATGTCTATGTTGAGGTTTTTACATTGGTATGTATTTATGAGCATCCGATATACTAAATTAATCATGTTGGATAATTACAATAATATATTTTTTATTATATGTTTTCATGGGTTTCCAAATAATTTAAACTTATTGAAACGGTATCTCTAAACAATTTTAGTACCTTGGGTGCAAGGTGATTACACCCAAGAGTGCCTAAGGAGATTATCATTGCAATTTCTAATGTCCAGGGTGACTACAGCCACTAGTTAGATCATAATTCTGCTTCCTAAATGATCCCATTATATCCTGCTCCCAATTGTTCATTTCTGTAAAGCTTCTATGAAAAAGAAAAAGATTTGTATAAAAAATTAAGTAATCAGGTACAGATTTTATTCTAACTACACCAACTCCATAAACCTTCCCAAGAGTGTTTCTCTAAAGGATCCTAGACTCCTCGGTGAAGGGAGGACTACTTACTAAAAAAGGGTTAGGGCATGGGGGCAGCTATGCCATTTGTATCTAAATTCACCTTATATTGGGGAAAAAAAGAAGTTAAAAGTTAAAAGCCCTAAAACATGATTCCATCAACAAAAGTAATAAAAACTGTGAAAAAAGAAGCAGGTTGGATAACATGAAAGAGTTCATAGCCTAAAACCAAACTCAGTTGGAGTTAAACTAAATGGAATTTAGTGCAATTGTAGAAATGGATTATTAATAAATAACATCAACACTGATGAGATATAGATGAAAAGGATAGGAGAAATAGAAACTCACCCTGGTGGGGCAAAGAAAGTGGCATAAGGAACCAACATGCCAGCAGAAGGGAGTGAAATAGCACCAAGAAGAAGCAGATTCATGAGCTTCCTTTTACCCATGTCTGGCACACGATCGGCCGAAATACTAGAGGCCTGGCAAGCAATTCGCATTCCCTTTTCCTTTCCCATCATCTGGGTCCTTGTGGGCTTCACAAGAAGAGCTTGTGACGAAGAGAAAATTCCATTCTTTCCGGAGCATAGCTGAATAAACAAAATGCAAAACTGAGTTTCAAATACAGCCAGCTAGCTTTTGGCAACATAAAAATTAAGTTAATTTGAAAATTTTACCTGTGAAGGAGTTGCAGGTGATAGAATGGAGGACGCCATATTGGGCAATTGTGGATGATGGATTTTTGGTGTTTGAGAGATAGAGACAAGTGACTGTGAGTGAGATTGTCTGTTTAAAACTAAACGACCCCAAGAGTTAGTGGATAAGGCACAAAGCCACATTGGTGCCATTTATTGGTAATTCGGATTACGACTTTTCCATCTTTCCCACATGTGGGCTTAAGCAGTTTTGGGCTTTCTTTTAAATTTACTTGTTTCTGGTGCTTCTAGGCTCTCAAAAATTGGTTGCAGTTGCAGAAAACTTGAACAATGGAATGGGCTGGCCGAGCCCTACCTTGTACATTGAAACGAGATACAAGAGTGGTGACTATATAGATTCAGACACTGATCTAATGTATCTTGGATCAGTATCAAATCGGACTTGATCTAGCCCATTGTCATCTCTCATCTCGTCTCTAGCACGCACTCTCTCTCTCTAATTTTTGCTACTTTCATTCCAAGCGTGCAATATCTTACCCTCTCAAAACCTGCCATTTGCTAATTCTTGTATGTATGTGTATGAGCTAAATATGAGAGAGAGCAAAAGGGACTTGTATGCATTTATACTACTGTACTATGTACAAGTCATGCATGTTCGATGAGTGAGGAAAAAATAATAATAATGTGTCTCTCTTTAAGCTTTCTCTTGCACCAATGCAGAGAAAGAGAGTCTCTGAGTTTCGTCAAAGAAGAAAACACCTTTATATATATAACAAGAAAAGTAAAAGAAAGATGAATGGAACAAGCTTCAAGCTAACTCCAAAGAAATTAGTGGAACGTTTTCCGAAGGCAATTTGAAGTGGTAGTTAACGTACACCATTTATATCCTAAAAGTTATTTTGGCTTCTTCAAAGCTTTCTGTCTCCCTGTTAACTTAATCTAAACTAACATTCCTTGTAATCAGATACCGATAAGCTTATTAATTAGCTTGATTATTGTAATTAATCCTTATTTGCTTAGTTACGATATAAGGGATTATATTGTCCAACATAATTGCTGGTAGAATCCTATGGAGTTTATATATATATATATATTAACGTTCAATGATTTTGATTAGATAAAATGACTTATTTGATTAAATAAAATGACTTAGATTTTAAAGTTCGACATTGTTATCTCTTTTCTTTTTTTTGTTTTTGCTAAACACATTGTTATATATCTCTTATAATTCTCCGTTGTAAAGTAAATAAATTTAAAGGGACCAACTCCAAGTGGGTTTCAAAGACTAAAGTGATAGGTCAAAGTATTAAACGGATTGTTGAATAATTTCAAAAGTAGGTGTATTTGATATCTATACATGGGTGCCTTTTTCACTTAGCAATGATCACTAGACATGTGACTGATTTGGCTTTCAGATACATTGAGACTCCTATTCTCATTGGCTTTTACCTTAACACATTGAGATCAAAATTATACAGCAATCAACAAAAAAAAACAGAGAGAGAGAGAGAGAAAGACCAAGATTTGTATAAAACAAATAAATCCCACCCTCTTGTTTGGAGATATAGTATAGATACAAAATGCAACCATGCAATGCAGGGCTATGAAATTAGTTCAAGAAAATCTGACATTAGAGAGCCTTAATCTTCTCTAACCGAATCATTGATGAGTACTCTATTTCTCCTAATAATGACCTAAATTTTTAATTCAAATATGTTTATTAATCCTGCTCTTGTAATTAAGTTTCCTCATCATTGACTTCCATTTAATTGAACTAGATCTATGTACTAAAATAATCCTCTCATGCTTCATTAATTATGAGTTTGTCAGTATAATTAGTTTTGTGCTTTCCAGTGTAAATATTTTGTTTTATACGTCAATCTAATAATTCTAGCATTGCTAAGACTAGAAGATTTAGTAATATATATAAGCAAATGGATTTATTATATTGTAACTAATTAATTAATTTTTAAGGATAAAACTGTACTGAATTTTGAGTTTCACGCTCAACCCATTACGCGCGCTTGATAAGACATTATTCAACATGATAGAAGAAGTGGAATTTAAAGACCTTCATTTGGAGCAGTTACAAGGTTTGGTGTGAAGTTGCAATATTTCAAACTTGACATGGTCCTTTGTATTTGTTGAAGTTTAACATTTGGTCTTGGATTGGAGGCCCACTAGGTTTTGTGTTGTTGAGATTTTGTTGATGTTTTCAACAATTTACTCCCTAGCTTGTTGAAATAAAATAAGTTTAGCAAAGAAAAAATATTTAGGATTAGATTTTAAAAGTGTACTAAGTTTTTGAGTTTGTTGATTTACTAAAATATTAGAGCATATAGACTATTTCGGTACATGAATTTGACTTGTTGTCCCTAATCAATTCTCAAATCTCAAGTCCCCTTTCTTTAATCATTCTGGTTTTTTTAGAGAGGGAAGAGGGAGGGTTACTAAATTAAAATCTCAATTCAAATGACTTGAGTGATTTTTAAAAGACTAGATGAGCATCTTTTAATTCTCTCTCTTTTAAAAATAAAATTAAAAAAATGATGGTCATATTTTACTAACCCTTGTAAACTTTTCCCCTTAATATTTATTAGAAGTGTTTTTTTCTTTTTTTCTTATTTGGGGGTTGCATCACGAGCCACACAACACAAGTCTTAGGATGATTGGATGCCTGGATTGTGTTACTGCCCACGTTCCAAGATGCGCTGACTGAGAAAAGTTCTTACATCTCATGTCCTAGGACAAGATCTGACCTTTTTTTTTTTCTCTTTTAGTGATTTCATTAACCAAATCTTTGAACAATTTAAACTTACTAAAAATAATAAAATTTTTTTTTTTTTATTTTACACAAAAAAAAACTTTTAGAATAAAATTACAAATCATAATTTTTAGACAACCTATAACACACTAAAAATTAGCATGACAAGGTTATAATCTCAGTCCATAATCTAATAAATAATTCTCATCTCGTCGCCAATACAACTAAACCCTAACTCTCTCAAAAATTCAATAACTAGGCAAATTATGTTTCCGGGCCTTCTAACTGTTTGGATGACAAGTGAATCTTACAGGGTCTCTTCTAAGAGAAACTCTGGAAAAATAATTCACTTAATCTCCTTGTGCTATGATCTCTTTGTTGTTTTCCATAGTCTAATTGGGATTTTTTCAAGAAATTGTTATGAAATATCACATTATCACATAATATCTTTAATAAACAACATGAGACAAATTTACATATAATATACAACTTATGATAACTCATTCTTTTTTAATAATTATGTTTCATTTAAGTATTTTATTTTTTTTTTGATGAAGATAAACATAAATTAATTCAAACACAATATATATATATATATATGACAAAACGATATTATATATATCATATCCTGACTTCCATCTAAAATTGCAAATTAAACCTATCTTAAAATGAGAGAGTAGTCATATTTTAGTCTACAACCAATCCCCCTATGCCATACCATCATCTTCGGTGACATCACCCTTCATAGAGATGAGAGAGAGCAGTGGGCTTCAGCGCAGAGCACTATTAAAGAGAGTACTCTAAAGTAGTATAGCAAGTGAAGTAGTAAGCTTCACAGTTCACAGAGACACGTTCATGGAGTTTGACCTTGAAAACCCATTAGCAAATTTCCCCGACCTTCAATCAGATTCTGTCCCTTCTCTTTTCCTTATTGAATCAGAGCACACCCCATCAGAAAATTACCTTCAGAGTCTCAAAGTTAGAGATTATGATATCTCAGTGAGAAGAGAAGTCATTTCTTTAATTTCACAGGTAAAGAGTATATTCAGATGTCATTTTTGTTAAACTGAATGAAAAAGACAAAAAAGAAAATCTAATTTTTTATGTATTCTGAACATGTTCTGGTTTTTCCAGTTCTGTTCCAACTTGGATCCACTCTTATTGTACCTTGCAGTCAACTATCTTGATCGGTTCTTATCCAGCAAAGGAATATTGGTAAAGAAATCAACTGGGTTTTGATTTATTGTGAAATTTCTGGTTTTTTTGCAAAATATCTGAAATTGGGTTCTGTTATGTCAAAGATCTAACTCTGTGCTTGGTATAACAGCAACCAAAGACATGGATTCTGAGGCTTCTTGCAATGTCTTGCATTTCCTTATCTGCCAAGATGACAAAAACAGAGTTTTCCTTTACTGATATTAAGGTAATTAACCAATATTGCTTACAAATTTCCTTGTCTGAAAGTTTAATTTTTAATTTTTTTTGGGAATTTCCTGAAACAGAGTGATGGGGGTATCATTTTTGACACACAAACAATACAGAGAATGGAGATTCTTATTTTGGGAGCTCTAAAATGGAGAATGCGTTCAATCACTCCCTTCTCTTTCATTCCTTTCTTCATTTCTTTGTTCAAGCTCAAAGACTCACCATTGATGCAAGCTCTCAAAGCTCGAGCTACCGAAATTATCCTCAAATCTCAAACTGGTAAATACCCAGAATAGAAAAAGGCCAAGTTTTCATTAAAAATCTATTTTTTTTCATTTTTTTTTTTCAATTTCATCTAAATAATCTATCTTTGTTTGACTTGCAGAGATTATGCTTTTGGAATTCAAGCCATCTATAATTGCTGTTTCGGCTCTTCTCTCTGCTTCTAATGAATTGTTACCCTTGCAATATCAAGACTTTATAAAAGCAATATCCAATTGTTCATTTGTAAATAAAGTAAATATATTCCCTTTTTCTATTTGTTTTTTGTTTTATTTTTTTCTTTCACTTGCTGATAGTAATTATTCTATGTAGGAATATATGTTGCAGTGCAATAATGTGTTACAGGACATAACAATAAAAGGGTATGAATCTTCATACGGCATCGTTTCAAGCTCGGACACTGCGATTAATGTATTAGACCATCAGTTCTTGAGTTCAGAAAGTGAAAAAACCAATATAACTACCAAGGCCATTGCTGCTACCTCTTTAAGAGAGACGGACATCAAGAGGAGGAAAATCAGTGACTATGGGAGCAATCACATGGTCCAGATTTCTCAGATTCAACGGTGTTGATGAGGGGGGAAAGATACGTAAATTAAGTTGCTTGTCCATACGAGTATTGTTTGTAGTCCATCTTCTTGAAAAATAAAGAGGGAAAGAAAGCAAAAGAAAAAGAAATCAAATGGATGAGACTGAGAAATATGAGAATGAATTGAAGGTGTTGAATGCTGTGATACCCTGTTTCAAATCACTTTTCCTTGATCCATTAAATTGAGTTAATATTTGAAATATGATTATATTATATTTGTTTGACGAAAATAAAAGTGATGGTTAATATGAAAAACATACTTCTTTATTATTATTAGAGTAAAATCTATTTACATAGAAAAAAAAATTAATTAAGAGAGATAAGAAGGGGAGTGTATGTTCCCTTGTATTTTTCTTAACAATGGAACCCAACAAAGACAACATAACTTTCAAGCGCTTGGGTTTCTGTTTTGGTTTTAGGGTGGTTATGTCTCTTTTTATTTGCCACAGAAATATGAATAGTGTTTTTAATCAATAAAATCAACAATTTTCTCTAAAATTTAAATAAAATTCTTACATATTATTTGCTGTAAACTCTCTTCTTAATTACATTTATACCCATGGAGTCCTTTTTCTATAGAAGGTAATGATGTGTATGTTTGTTTGTCTTAGAGATTTCTAAAAAACAAAGTTGGGACAAAAACAGTTACCAGACAGATACGAAAAGTTTAATCTCTCTGTCTCTGCCTTTATGTTTGTCTTTGTTTCTTTTTCTAGTTAATCTAATAAGCATCTGTAATTTACTGTACTTTCAACTTTCCAGTCAGTTTACTTAGTTGAAAAATAGTGACAAATGAATATCTTTAAATCCCAAGTGATGTTTTAAATGTCAGCCGTTCGATGGTCCCCGTTTACTGAAATTTCATTATTGAAAAATATTTGGACTCACTTTTGAGATCTATGTTTTATATAACCGAAGGAAGATAATGTTTATTTAATGAATTAATATTTGATTCAATGAAATTTAGTATCAATTATCACATATGATTTTAATTAAGTATACTTATACATTATAAAAGTTAAATTAACATATAAGTCACATGAACATAAATTTCATATATGTTTGGTACGCATATTAAGTATAAGTCAAATATATATTTGGTATGTTAATAAGTTAAGGTGAAATTATCACCGAAAATATGCATAAATTTGATTTGGTCGATTTAGTGCATAAATTGTATAAGTTAAATTTATTAATAAAATATTTTAAGATTCTATATTGTTATTAATAAAATATTTTAGGATTCTATATAGTTATTAATACAATATTTAAATTTTTTTGTAATTATTACTACAATATTTTAGAACATAATATTATAAAATTTTATTTAAAACTAATTCATAGTGTAACAATTCATAATACAATCAATTACATAATAAAATAATTTCACGGAGAGGTCAAGTAAGGAAAATGGGAAGAGTATGTATGACATTTTACAGTCACATGCCACAAAAAGATTCATAAATTGTTAAAAATGTACTTTTGTTAAGTGGACAAATTTTTTAGATTGTATACAAATGATATTGGATCTGATCGTCTAATTAAGACATCTAAACATCAAATGGTTTGACAATCGGTGTCTAATTCTGTAACAAATTCATATATGGTTGGGTTAGTAATAAAAATAATAGGTGTAGCCAGATAAAGCACTCATGGCTCAATGGCCCATTGCCTTTGTCCCAAGAGTCTGAAACATAAAACTGGTTGTGAAGCCCATTAACTTGTCTTTCTCGTTTTAGTTGCTAACAAAAGCCCAATATGGTTAGCAACAGTAAACAAAATCACATCACATGCACAACGGATGGATAGCAATAGTAAAAGAAATGATTGACTTTGCCAATTTAATTAGGGTAGTTACATTACCCAAAAGATTGTTGGGTGCACGAATGGACTAAATTTTGTGCCCTCAACCATTTTGTTTTCAAATATAAGAACAATAATTTTATATAGCAATTAATTTAGAGTAGTGTATATATTACAATCCTTTAATTATATAATAAACTATTCTAATATCTCTTAAATTTTGTAGATACAAACCTCCATTTATTTTTAAAATCTACACATATTTTTCATAAAACTTAAAATTAAGATAAAATACCCTCATATATTCTTATTAAGAAACAAATAAAATTTTTAATTTATTCATTTCAAAATGTTATTATTCAACTTAAAAAGGAACATAAATAAAATTAAATTGACAACCTTTTATAAAATAATAATACAACTAAAAAAATGCTATCTAGATTTGGTAAGAACTTCATATTCTTTGAAAAACTTAGGGTCTATTTGGGAGTTTGAGGGGAAAGGAGAGGAGAGTAAAAGGAGGGAGGGAGAGGAGAGTGGAGGAAAATTATCACTTATCCTTTCTCTCATTTGAAAGTTAAAAAAAAAAATGAAAGGGAATAAGAGTAAATGATAATGTATATTTCTTATTTGAGAATTAGGAATAAATGAGAGGAGAGTATAAAATACTTTTACTTTTACAATTTTGTCCATAAAATGTTTTAATTGAGTATTAGTAGATATTTAATATAAAAGATAAGGGTAATATTTGACACTATAGTAAAAAATTATAAAGTACATTCTCTCTCATTCTAAATCCTCTTAATTTTGAGAAATTAAAATTATGAGGTTTAGAGAGAAATATATATACTCCTCTATTTCCTCTTCCTCTATTAAAAAAAAAAATCCCAAACAAGAAAAAATATGCATTATCCTCTCATCTCTTCTCCTTTCCCCTCCCTCTATTCTTCTCCTTCCAAATAGACTCTTATCGTATTTTATAAACATTATTTTTATTAATTTTTTTCTTGTAATTTTATTATAGTTTTTAAGAATGATCAATAATTTAATTTTAGTTTATATTTTACTTTTAAGTTTAATAATAAAACAAAAAATATATGTATATTTTAATAATATGATCATAAGGATATTTTATGAAATTTATCTCAATTTTGTTATAATTTGTTTTCACGTTGCAAGAGAGATTTATGTAAGTTTTAAAAATAAAATAAAATCAGTGTTATATCAATATAATTTATGAAAAGTCAAAGTAATTTCCAAAACAAAATAAAAATCAGTCTAATATTAATCTATGAAGGGTCAGAGTAATTTCCTCTTATTTGTGAAATATTCCATTCAAGTTGCCATCTGCCACCTATGCCATATTAAAAGCCATAGATCCCCATGATAAATTCATCCATCGTGTCAAATATCTAGTCTAATAAAAAATATTTTACATATATAAACAATTTAAGAATTAATATTAATTTAAGATGGAATAAATTTAAGGCTTATCCATATGTGAATAAAGACACAAATTATATAATACTAAAAAAAATGTAAGAAGCAGATGTCACCTGAATGACGCTAATAAATGTAAGAGGCTACGAAAAAAGACATGGTAAGATAAGTCGATGTCAACAAAAGCTTGAAGACCTGACCAGCTCCTTTAATATTTTCTTCTCAATGTTGGCTTTAAACTCACGTGCTAGTCAGGCAGAACTTCTTTAATGCAATTGACCACAAACTATTAGTTCCTTCGTCGATGTTTCCCAATTGCCATTCAGTCTTCATTTTAATAAAGCTTGATTCTTTTTCTTTGTATAACCTAGAAAAACAATAGAAGAATGCTTTTCCTTCAACCAATCAAATGGCAAGACTTTTATTATACAATCTCTACCTTTTTGTTTTTAACTTTTATACCATTGAAATGTTAAAATTTATTCTTACAATATATAACCAAAAATAATATTGTCTGAGTAATTATTCTCCTTAATTTAATTTGTTATATAGTTTAATTTTATAAAGAATTTTGTCTTTTGTACTTAATTTGATTCTAAGTAAGGTTCGTTATGTAATTGATTATCAAATAATTTATTTATACAGACTCACTATATAATCATACATTAATAATTTATACACATAAATCCCTCAAAAAAAAAATTAAAATTATTCACATAATATAGATTCATCATTTGATTTAAGTCTATGTAACTATAATTTCATATTAAACCCTTAGAGCTATTTATTTATTTTATAAAACAAAATGTTAGCACAAATAAAAAATAAAACATTAAAAAAAAAAAAATCTTCAAATTTTTAGCTAAGTAGACTCTATTCAATATCAACAATTTTGTGCACTACTTATTGACATAGGTTTATTACTTTTTGACCAATATAAAGAATACATGTCTTTTTTTGCCATATGCTTCATTCTACTATTTGAAAAAAAAAAAAAAAAAAAAAAGGTTGGAGGAGCTAGTCGAGGAAGAAATAAATTTATAATTAAACAGATTTTAAGCAAGCATGTAATTGGTGAATCACAAGTCTTATTTAGAGCCTATTTCCTTAATTATTAATGGTGGCCAAAGTCAAGTCAATTTCGATGATTTAAAAAAATGTAAGCAGAATTTTGAGCCAATTTGTGATCTATTTAACACTCAAACGAAACATCACTTGCTGTCAACAGGATTTTAATTTGTTATGCATGACTTAATTATGATTAGAATCAAAATTGAGTTATTCAAGAGTGTTGGTTGCAGTGGCAAGTAAATTGCAATCCCAAGAAGAGGTCACATATTTAAATCTGAGAGTCATTTATTAAGGGAGAGTCAATAACAGTAACGTTCTTTAAACTCAAACTAGAGTGGACTCATGTCTAAAAGATATAAGGATATCGAATCCAATTTAGTATTAACTCTGATTTCTTAATAATCTGGAGATGAGAATGTTCTGTTTTAATATACAAAGAAAACTTAATTTGTTCCTTGCATTTTAGAGAAAATTTAATTATTAATTATTGAAATATTGTAAATTATTATTTTATACTTTATTTGAAAGTAATTTGTAGGTGGACTGAATGAATTCTACATGTAATTTTGTTCGTTATACAATTATATATATATATATATATTGGTTAGTGTAAAGAAGGGTAACAACCTTAAAGTTGCATTGGCTAGGATCAATTGGAAAGATAAAGTTTCTAACAACCACTTTCATAATTGAAACATCTTAAATAAAATTTTTAACCATAAAGCTGGTATATTTATATTTTATATTATATTAAAAGTGTAAATATTCTTATCTGTCCATACTTATATGTCATGTTAACAATTTTTTATAATTATTTATTTGGTAAATTCTCATTTAGAATGAAATTTGTTTGAGTAATTTATCTTAAAATAAAAGAAAAACATGAGAGTGCTAGCGATATATATATTGGATATTAAACGAAGGATGTTGAAAATTATTTAGCAAACTACAGGTTTGAAATTTGGTTACAGGTAAACGACAGTATCTTGAAAATGGCAATACCAAAGCGACAGTATATAAAACATCCTTAGTGTGATGTTTTTGTCGTTTGCGCACCCCACAACTCCATTTCATTGTTAGATTACCGCTAAAACGACACGCCGCATAATGAACCATGGATCTGGGGAAGAGCCATTGCCATACATATATACATCGCTAAAAAGGTTATGAGGCAGAATCAGAATCAAAATAGGGTCGGCTAATCCTTGTATAAAAGCAAACACACTTTTATAGCACACTTATTTTCATTGAAATAGGCCCTGGTATTCCTCGTACAGACAATTCTGGCTCAAAAGTTCTTCCTCATATGTTGGACAGAAATATTCCAGATCTTCAATAACCAAAAGTGGCACTATATCATTAGGGACATAAGAATTTTCAGCCATAAATGTCTCTGTCCAGAAATTTCCACTAATGGGTTCTGCATGTGCTTCTAAAGGACCAAAACTAGTATCCTCCAGAACAGAATTGGTGCTAGTGAGAGCAGTGGAGTCCAAGCTCATGGAGGACAAGTCGCTCAGTGATGAATTCGGCGACAATGGCCAGCTATCAGCTTGAATTTGAGTACTGGATTGATTAATTAGAATGGGATCAACATGGTTTTTATTGTTGTGTACTTCTGCGTTTGTGTCCTGGTTGTGTTGGAGTGGACAATGATCCTCTGAGTTGGAACATTCGGTTTTTTCATCATGGTTGTCTAGCTTTTGTTGAATACGCTTCTTGAGCTTGGTGTGCCAGTGGTTTTTGATTTCATTATCTGTTCTCCCAGGAAAATGGGCAGCAATTGCAGACCATCTACAATTAAATCAAAGGGAAACAATGTTAGAACTTGCCCACAAATCACAATCACAAATTTGGGTCGTCATATTCGTTGAACTTAATTTGGGGGCATACCTATTACCAAGTGATTGGTGTAATTTGATAATATTATCTTCTTCTTCTTTGGTGTAATTCCCTCTTTTGATGTTTGGCCTTAGATAATTCATCCACCTAAGTCTGCAGCTCTTTCCACACCTTTGAAGACCTGAAATGATCAAGTAACTAGGATGGGAATTTGACTAATAGAAAGCAAACCCAGATGAAGAATTTTCTACTTTTATCAGTTCCTATGAGTTTGACAAGAATAATTACCTGCAAACTTGGGAAGTTGACGCCAATTCCAGCACCCATACCTAGTAACATAAGCAACTAGCTTCCTATCTTCCTCTGGTGTCCATGTACCTTTCTTCAGTCCACTTCTGTCACTGCAAACTGGGGTTCTCACCATCTTTGCTTGCTCTCTAGTTCTGTGTAAGAGAGGAAGAGAGATCAGATGAGAGACACGAGTGTACACGCAGTCCTAATTGTCAGATATTTATACCCATGTATGTGTTTACAAACCCAAAACGTGTTTCAATCCAAATAAAATATTACATTAATTTGATATATAAAAAGCAATTTACAAGTCGTGATCATATTCAAAGCACTAGGGTCTCTCTTAGGAAATTCACTAAACTCCTTATTCTATTTTATTTAGTCATTGTACCTCACACTAGCTCATTAAAGAAATTTAACATTGGCACACGTGTGGCTATAAGTAACCTCCTTGCCTGCTGCATATCTTCCTGGAAACTAGATGCTACCTTCCTGCATACAAACATGAGGCACTATAAGCACTAAATAGCACTTCAGTCATTTATGCTACACAATTCCTCAGGAGTCATAATTATCTACAGATTTTCACTATATCCTTTTTTCTTTTTTCTCACTTTGTTGTTTATAGAATTCTCTTTTTCATTTTAACAAATTAATTAATACAATTGCTGGAAGTATAAAAAGAATCACAATTTATGACTGTTCATTATATTTTTAACATTATTTAACATTTTCAATTATTTGTAATTAGATCAACTGATAAGCTTATCAGAGTCCATATGTCTCGGGTGGAGAAAATGTGATGGAACAAACAAGTACAACCCCTATTGGCCCCTATGCCCTCTAAAAATAGAAAAATATTTGCAATTAACATAACTATCTTACATTTTTAAGATAACAGGTCTAATTGAACCACTTAAGATCATGATACTTATGCATATTTACATAATTTGAAACTAAAAATCTCAATATACTTGGTTAATTTCTTTTTCATTGTACATGTTTATTTAATTTAAAATATAATTGTCCAATACTCAACCACAAAAGAAATTAATGCAATTTACTCAAATCCCAAGAGAGTACAATTAAAGATTTCAAAAGCATGGTCAAGGGGAATATACATTTGTAGTTAATTAAGAATATTGCATCTAGCAACTAAATAATGCCAGAAACTGGCACGAGATGTTATTTATTAGTTTAATCCCAAATTTATTTTGTCTATGGTTGTATGCAATATTTATCTCTAATTTAATTTCATAGTCTTTGAATATCAAGTCATGCAGAGAAATTTGACTCAAATATAATTTAGCCTTGCTGCTAGCTAGGGATATTTAATTTTGGAAGACTATTTCTATGTGAATTGAGGCTTAATTTTCACATGCATGTTCATAAATAAAAATACAAATGTACAACACACGTAGATATGAAAGATTGAATATACAATTGAATAAGTAGTCTTCATCTATATATAATTAAATATTACTTCTCAACTTTTTCAGCAGGTGTTCTTTTTATTTAAATAAATTAAAAATGACTAGTGTAAATACTAAATAATATTATGTAAAGAATAATTTTTCTCTGTGTATGAATCTTAAAAAATAAAAAACAAATCCAACATAAAAGACTAATCTTAAAAATTAAAAGACCAGCCCGTATATGAAGCATCCAGGCTCTGTTTAGAAAAAAACCCAATTGGTAATATATCTACGATTACTACTTCTATCATATATTCGGCGTAAAACATGAAATAAATTGAAATTCAAGAAAAATGGTCATAGAGGCCGAAACTGGTTCCAGCAAATGTCGGTCATAACTGGACCCTGGACCCTCCTTGGCCCGTTAAGGCCCATATTTATTTTAATCTGAAACTGGCCCATTTAGAAAAGATAAACTCTGTCTGTTTAGTAAAGTTTGTGTGTAAAAATCCTGTAGAGAAAAATATGTTTTAATCGTGTTTAGTTAAGTTGTGTCTAAAAATATTACTAGTAAAGATTATTTTTTAATTAAAATTATTTAAAATTTGTTTTATAAAAAGTTAAAAGAGTCTTTGGATCACCATAAAAGTGTTGCGGAATTTATTATTATTTAATTTTATCTTTTAGAAATGAATATTGAATATTAAAAATACAAGATGGACAAATATTATGGTTATATTTGTCTAAAAATAATAATTATTAAAATTTATTTGAGTTTTTTTTGTTTTTTATTTAAATTTTTTTTTTTTTAAGCTTTAACTTGGAGGATTCTAAAAGTCCAAAAATATTTTCTGTAAAGCTTAAAAAATAAAATCTCTATTACCAAACAGTTTTGTAGAAAAGCTTAAACTCCAAAGCTATTTTAAAAGCTAAATCAAACATAGACCTTAAGTAGAATTGTTTAAAAAGTATTGTATAAAAAGTTGAAAATATGTTTAGATAAGTTAATATAAAAGCACTGTCAGATTTATAAAAATTATTTGCTTTTGTAAAATAAAAAATAATAATAAAATTGAGTATTAAAATTACTAAAAATATTATTTGGACAGATATTATGGTTCTATTTATTTAGTAAAATAATAATTAAAAATTATTTGAGCTTTTCTTGTTTTTTATTTGTAATATAATTTTTTTTTAATTTTAGTTTTTAAGACTATAAAAGTCAAAAGTATTTTTCTTAAAAAGTATAGCTTTATAAAACAATTTAAACTCGATAGCTATTTTAAAATCTAAGCTAAAAGAACCACTTAATTGGTCATTATATGTTGTTATTCACAATATATAATTATAACATATTGGTATTGATTAATATAAATATATTATATACGCAAGATGTTAATTTCGAAACTAAACACAGCTAAAATGACTGTAAAAGTAGTTATTGCCAAACACATTGAATATTTCAAGCTAATGGTGGAAAGTAACATTTACAATTGGATACATAAATTTAAAGTGAGTTTGATCTGAATCTTTTTTTTTTTTTTGATTGAAGAATCTTTCTTCTTTATACTGCTTCATTAGTGGCTGGTCGTCCAAATTAATATATAGCATCACGTTCTAAATGTTTTAATTTCTGGAAGGTTGTGGCATAGATTCTAAAAAATTATTATTAACATTATTTTGTGAAGAATTTGTTCTTATGCTAATTTGTTCCTATTTAATTCTATAAGTTTTCATTGTTTTTCTGTGTGAATTTTCTTTTCTCACGAGAAGAACAAGTAGTGGCGTAACCAATACTTGAGAGATTAGGGCAGCCAAACTTCTTTCTTCAATTGAGTATTAAAAAAAAACATGGAAAGGGCAATTAATTATAACTAAGAATACAATCTGCAGACTCATAAATTATTTTAAGATGATATATAGTTAATCAACTGGCATTAGTGATATTGTTATTGACTTGAGAAGATGATTCTATAATTTGAATGTAAATTTTGTAAATTACAATTCGCTTATCACTATTAAATTATTTGATTATTTTGTAAAAGACAAAATTAATATTTGGATTCACTTCAAAATATATAGTAGAATAATACTAACGGATTGATATGAATCAATTAATAATTTAACATAATGTACCCAATTAATGTCATTACTTAATCTTCAAGAGAAACCTTAAACAATATATTTAATGGGCAGAATTATAAAAGAAGTGATAAAGGAAAGAAAAGAAAACAAACCAAGAACTACAACTAATTGTCCACCTTTTTTGACACATATATATGCTGCCAAATCTTCCTTAATTAATTATAGGTTTGATGTAGACTTCTTTTGCCTACATAGACTGAATAGCTGATTAATGAATTCAGTCAGATTTGATCTCATCCACCCCTTAAAATTTAGACCAATATAGTTCCCTTTTGATTTTTCTTTTTAGTATGAAACCCATTTAGAATTTGCAGCTCTATATAAAACCTTTTGTATCTTAGGACTAAAAATGATTAGGTTTTTTCTTCTTGGGTTAGATTAATGAGGATTGAAATTTGGCTTCTTAACAATAACCTTTTTAAATTATAATGGTGTTAGTGGATAATATCTCTTGGTTTTGTCACAATAATATGAGATTTAATTTCTCTTTAATCAAAAATAAATTTTACGAGATAAGAGAAACATAACTCATATTGTAAAATCATATATTCAATAAATATTTTATTGACAAAAAGAAATTTTCAAATACCGGCTCAAATAGAAGCTTTTCTAGCCAAATCATAAGTTTATTGTAGAAATAGCAATGATCATATCCTAGTCAAAATCCAACCACACTCAATCTAATTTTCATTAAAGTTTAATACCCTAATGAACTTTAACTCTTAAATAATTAAAATTAATTAATTTTTTTAAAAAAGATATATTTTTATTTTCTTTCATACAATATAAAATCTAAATTAAACGTTTCATATGATCCAGTCTGAGTAATATATGATTCTCCAATATTTAAACATTAAGAAATTGGATCCATAAATCAAATTAAATTACCATCTATTGAACCCCTACATAGTTAATGAACAACTTTGCCATATTTAAAACGTCATAATCCTTGTGAACGACAGGTGCAGGCCTATAATTAATGGCCGGTCATGCATAAAGCAGTGAAGCAAAACTCTCTTCTGAAATCACAGATCACAAATCTCAGTCACAACCACCCCAACTAAGCCATAAGTCCATAGTAACACCCATCTCCCTTTTCACTTTCCAGTTTCCACCAACAAAAACAAAAAAGAGTTTTAACCCAAAAACGAAAAACAAGGTTTTAAACCCTTCTACCTGTCCTTCACGGGCAGCTCCAAAGCAGCTCCAACCTTTTAGATCCTCCACTTTTGTTTTTCAACTTCAAAACAAAAGAGAAAGCAACCGTGAACAGTCACTCAGGGCAAAGAGAAAAAACCAGATATACCTAGAAACCATATAAATATGCACCCAAACAACTAAGTAGTACTACTTTGTTGTCTAGCTATCACACACCTTTGCCGGCCTTGTACACCCAAACACCCAATGTCAAAACAGAGTTGCTGGTTACTTTTATGCTACTTCCTTGCTCCAATCGAATTTTTCCAAAAATTGTAACTCTTAAATTACCTATAACCTATTAAACCTTGTTTGTTTCATAAACAGAATCCTCTTTCTTTCTTTAGGCTATTCAAACCAGGGAATAATAATGAAGAACGTTTCAAAGAACAAGTGCAGCTTACTCTGTTTTCGCCCTGTTGTTGATATGGATGCCATGCTCGAATCCAGAGGTGTTGTTGTTCGTAATCGTCGTTTGAGATATCTGGGTGTTGAAGAAAACGATGGCATAAAAAATTCAGAGATTTTGGATAATGGGTGCAACAAAAAATACCAGGATTTGGGTATACATCAAAATCAACCTCCAAAGCGAACTCTTTCACGACTGCTTAAAGCTGTGGTGTTCGGAACCATTTTGGTCAGTCTTTAAAATCTACAATGTTTTTATGTTTTTTTGTGAATCTAATTTGTTTTGAAGGTTTTAAATTTCAATTTATTTCTACTTACAGAACAAAAGAGTTCGTGATAAGGAGCATTATTGCCAAGATTCATATGGATCAAAGCGTAGTAGTTATTCGACAAACACACAGAGGTCTTCCAGGGAAACAAATATTGAAGAAATTAAACCCGGTTTACCACTTTCCTCTTCATCTTCTTTTCGTTCAACATCTTCCTTGAATTTTTCAAGTTCAGCGTTAGAGCCAAATAGGTCTTCAAGGTCTATATCTGACAAAGAAAAACAAAACGAAGACAATCATCAAGACCCAGATGTGAAACAGAGAAATAAAGACAGAGGTGTCTCTGGAATGTACTTGCTTCTCATAAGCTTGGCAATCACAGTGTTGTTGGGTAAGATCTTTGGAATTTTTTTCACTTCAATTTGGATGTACTTTTTCCATTGCCGGAATACAAGGTTAAGCTATTACCGGCAAGAAAACAGGGCCAAGTTTTCAATAACAGAGTCCCGAAGATATTACAATAAGAGAGTCATAATGGAAGGACTGCTTGACACGGAACCACCATAAAGGGTATTAAATATTTGACGTGAAAATTCTCTGTTTCGTGCTTGATGCATCTTCTCTGGTGCTGTGTGTTTTGGGAATTGAAGCTTTGTCTTTCACAGGGACAAAGGACAAAAACGTAAGAAGTTTCTTGTGGTGTTATCTTTTTCACAGTTTGGGGTGGTGAGAAACAGAACAATCAAATTTTCATTTATTTCCACTGAATTCTTATTTGATTTTGTAATTATATATTCTGAACAAATGAAAGCTTAAAACTCAAAAAGTACAGAGATTTGATGAAAGAACAAGTTGATGCCTACGGTGGGTTGTTCTGTGAGATTAATTTCTCATAAATTTTCATTTACTGATCTATGTCAATCAATTTTTACAATGAATTTGAGGTTAACCCTACGGTCTATAATACATAAAGCAAGTAGGTTTGTGTGACAATCGAGGAAAACTTAGATGTAATCAAAAGAGGTAAAGTATGCAGTACAAAAACTTGTACCACCAGTCTCTTATTTGATGTAGTAGTGTAGTTTTTTTAATTTTTCTATTTGAACGTTAGCTATGCCTTCTATGACTAGCCATTGATCTGATTTGGCTTTTAAACCATGCTTAAAATGTAAATCTTCTTAAGGAAGATGCAGAACTCCAACACTTTAGGCAAGAATTTAGATGAGCAGTTGGTACTTGTTAGGTTTTTGCTTGCCTACCTTGACATTACCAACACTTTTGGTTTCCCATTCCATCACCATCTAAGATTGTACAGAGCTTGCTTTTAGTACTCTTCATAACATTCCTTTATTGTTAACGAGTAGCAAATGACACACTAACAATGAATTTGTTACTAACACTATTAATCCCTCTATAGAGTTCAAAAGAAGAGAAACAATAAAAATAAATCAAATTACAAATTTTAAAAGCATATTCTAAATATTGAAAGCCAAAAGATGCATACTTTTCCCTAAAAGTTTCCATAAAAAAGAAGCTCACTAGAAAAGAAGGTTGATGTGGAGTTTGGAAGCATACTAATAATAATAAAAATAAAAGCAATCAATTATTTGAGTAACATCAAATAAGTGCATGCCACGTGGAATCCGAGGATAGTTGAGAAACATTAACCCTGTGCTGCTTACTTTATTTTTCATTGAGTTTACTGATATTTTTTGCCCTGAAGGTGTAATAAAGTTCATAAAAAAAGTGCATTTAAATCATTTTGTGAAGGTAGTAAATTTCTGTAAAACTTGCACAGCCCACGGGGAACTTCCTTATAGGTTAGAAGTCTGTGAGGACAAATAATACTTTGATACTGGACACTCAATTTAATATACAACATGTTTCACAATTTCTTGTCAAAAAGAAAGATAAACACCTCTAAAAAGAGAACAAATAAAAAGCTTTCAAATTTATTTTCTGTGTTTCTCAAGTTTCTTTTATTCAACAACAACAAAAAGCAATTTGGAATAGATGATTTGTTAACTTTAATTACCAAAAAATAAGTTAAAAATAAAAGATATCATTACTTAAATAAGACTCATGGTTTCACTTTTGAAAAATGATCATGCTTCAGCTTACAAGCTGCTTTGGCCAAAAACAGAAAAAGCTTTCTTTTTTTCTTGCTAAGAAAAACAGAAAAAGCTTGGAGGCTGCTTATTAGCATTTCCAAGACCAGGTTGGCTTTCGATGAAGGGTTAGGAAAAGAAATTAAAAACACTGAAGAAAAAAAAAAACAAAAAAAAAAAAAACACGAAGAAGAAGTAGAAAACATTATGTTCGACATTGTCATTGGAAAACTTGGTCTGAAAAAGAATTACATGAATAGACATGTGCAAACATTAGAGTTATTTAAGATGGAAAAGGAGATATTCAACAAACTTGGTTTGAAAAGGAATTATTTTGAAGCAATGCTATTGAATATACAAACATCAGGGCTAAACAACATTAGCCATAAATAACAATTACAACACACTCAAAATCTCATAGAGCAGAACATGTGATCGTTGGCTCAGGAGTGTCTTTATTTGATTTGGTTCAGGGCTCGGAGCTCGCTAACGATGTGTTACTCTTGGTTTGATTGGAGGCAGGGGAGGTGTTGCTCTTTACCAGTGAACTTTCAGTGGAGGCGGTGCTCTTTACCTGTGAACTTTCGGTGGAGGTTGATTCAGTGAAAAAAATAATGTTCTCCTGGTTGTCCACAAACACTTGGAGGGACCTAGGAACTGATGGCAAATTCACGTCCAGAACTCCTTCAAGTATTTGAACTACCTGACCCATTGACGGCCGGTGAGTTTCATCGTCTTGGACGCACCAGTAAGCAACTTTACAAATTCGAAGAAGCTCTTCTACATCAGCATTTCCATCCAATATAGGGTCTAACAGGCTCAGGACATCGTCTTCTTTGATTATAATGCTTGCAGCCCAAGTCGGGAAAAACTTAACCTTTCCATCTTCAGATGGTTCAGAGTTCCTCCTGCCAGATACAAATTCAAAAAGCATCATTCCATAGCTGTAAACATCTGCTTTGGCTGTGATTGCCACTCCAGAAATCCACTCTGGGGCAAGATAGCCTCTTGTCCCTCTCATGGTTGTCAGAACGCGGCTAAAATCTCGCCCAATTAGCTTTGCCAAGCCAAAATCGGCCACTTTTGGACAAAATTCAGAATCTAATAGAATGTTTTCCGGCTTGATATCACAGTGTACGATGCAATCTCTGCACTTCTCATGGAGATAAGTCAACCCCCTAGCTGTCCCCAGAGCAATTTCATACCTTGTTTTCCAATTCAATGGGGAGTTTTTTCCTTGAAACAGATGAGAATCTAAAGAGCCATTTGGCATGTAATCATATACAAGCAATTTTTTGGTACCTTCAGAGCAGAAACCACGAAGCCGGACGAGGTTAACATGTTGGATTGTCCCAATTGTGCAGACTTCTGTTCGGAACTGCTTCTCCCCTTGACTAATGCTTTCAAGCTTTTTCACTGCTATGAATGACGAATCGGGCAAGGCTCCCTTGAAAACAGAACCAAAACCTCCTCCTCCCAATTTTTCTGAGAAATTCTTTGTTGCATTTTGCAAATCTCTGTACCCAAATGCCATTAGTGAACCCTCCACTGCTTTTCCTATTCCGACTAATCTCCTTCTTCTCAGGATCAGAAACACAAGAAGGCCTAGAAGAACCACTACTGCAGTAACTGAACCAACAGCAACACCTACAAGCATACCCTTACTATTTTTAGGGATTGAAAACTCAGAAGCCGCAAGTTTGATGTTTAAAATTTTTCCTCTACTATCATCTTCTGCAAGTTGTTTCATATTCAATAGATCTCCACCCCAAATTGAACACCCACTATTGTCATAAGCAAAGGCCTCGCAGGAGCAGTTATTCAAGCAGGTTGACTCGCATTCCTCAGCACTTCCAACCTCCAAAGATTGTCCATGTTCAGGTAAACCGATGCTGTATAACTTTAAAAACTTGTCCTTTTCCCCATTAGCAAGACTGGTATTCCCACACTGCAAACTGGCTCTCCTCACACACCCTCCTGAGTAGTCTTTTAAATCCCAATCACTCCTAAACTTGGGCACAAAACCTGTCAAACAATTACAGTATTGTTGGGACTCGTCGTTGCAGCTGCCAAATGCCCCACACAATGCATAAACTTCACATTGTTGCAATGGCTGAGACCAATACAAGTTCCATACTCGAGCACCTTCAATCCACGAGGATACCTGGATCTGCCCCAAAACATCCAACTCGAATCGAGACATATTAAGTGAAAAGATGAAATATTCCTCTTCCTCATTTGAGAAAAAATTAAAATTGAAATGAATATTGGCCCTCACCACCCTCATTTCAGGAACCGAGCTGAAAAATTGACCATTCCAAGCACCACTTGTCCAGTACTGTTCAGACCTGTTCCACAGAATAATATATGCAGTGCTTCCCTTTGGGTCTAGCTCAAGGGAGAAGAGCCCAGGTGCAGGATCCTGTGAATTCTTCCATGAAGTAAGAATTTGGCTCTTATTTGTTTTCTTGTTCCGGCTCATTTTACTATCTGGAAGCCATGTATGTGCTGGATAATCGAAACTCTGCCATAGGAGCTCTGATGCATTAGAGCTATCTCTCAGAACAAGATTCCCATTGTTACGAAGTACAGCTATTTCAGAACTTGAATTGCTGGACTTTAAATTTGTGGACCAAATTGGCAGTCGAGACCCGTTAAAGAGGACTAGATTGCCTTCTAATATTCTTAATTCTGCAGAATTTTTATCCAATACTGGGTTTTCTCTGTTTGCAACCCAAACTACGGTCTGCGGAGAGATTTTTTTATACCACATGCCTATATAGTAGTTTGAAGAATTGCCTGGATTGAAGAAACCCAACTCAAAGACTTCACCAATGGAAACAATAGTTTGGTCACCAGAAAGAGATTGGTTGGCAGAAATGGTGTCAGCTCCAAGGGAATGGTGGATCTGTGAAGAGAAACATAGTATGACAACAGGAAACAACAACCATAGTTTGTTTATGTTCGCCATGGCTGCAGAAACTTTCACTGAGAAGCAAGATGTTTTATAGACGGACTGAGTTCAAGAACAGGTGTTAAGTACTAAATGCTCACCAGGAAATGTCATAGCTGTGACTGAAGTCAAGAAAAAACTTTCTAGGACAAAAGGGATTTTGTACTTTGTAGGTCATCCTTGTGTCCCACCTTCAGGCGACTAGTCAAAGAACCTTCCTAACCCCCACTTTGGGAAAACCTCAATCATGATTTTATACTCTTAACAAATTTTAAATTTATTTAATTCAATGTCAATATTTACAGCAAGTAAAAATAGGTATCCTTGATATCAATCATCATTATTTATTATAATAATATAAAATTATTTAGACTTCAAATATTGTTAAATAAGTTTCAATGTCAAATTGCTGGAAAAGTTAAACAAATGAGAGTGGGGTAATACTTAATAGAGGATAGTAAAGAGAAGGACAATGGGCGATAAAAAAATTTTAAAAAATTTAACAGGTATTATCAGTTTATTTATTAAATTTTTATAAATAAAAAATTTATAATATTTATTACTTATAATCTCAGTAATATTTAATAAATAGATTATTTTTAAAAAAATTAAAAATTATATTTTATTGATTCAATTTAAATGTTATATTTGTTTCAATAATAAAAATAATAATAACAATCTGATTCACTAAGGTCGATATGGGGTGCTTCAGTCGTAGTGTGGGTAGGGCCTTAATGATCAGATTCCTAATTCTCTTGGCCACCAATTTAAGGAGATTGCAAAAGGACAAAAAAATTTGTGTTTGCCTTGTTGGAAATCGTACACCATCCCTTTCACTCCCAAAAATAATAATCTTTCCTGTGATTTAAAGGTGGTGGAGGCACTGCCGAGTTTACACGAGAACAAGACTGCAGGGTAATTGAACCATTCAAAGCTTTTTTTCTTTTTTAGGGGAGGGAGGTCAGACACACCTGAACCTGGACTTAGTGAATGGTGAAAGGAGGGGAATACCGCTGAACCATGAGGGTGGTCCTGGCTATTCAAAGCTAGAGTATGTAAAAGGTATCCAGTTATGAAGGTTAACCATAATTCAATGGTCTTCCAAGGTTTAATTCTCAGCAGCTGTACCCCGCTATCCTTTATTTTATTTTGCAAGAAACCAATAAAATTTTCAAACCAATTATACTAAAGGTCAATTATATGCAAAACTGATTTTAAGACTCAGAGCTCCATAGAGTTTACCACAAGCAGAGTTGTTTTGTTTTGCAAGAGCCAAGAGGTGGTCTTTGCTCGAGGTAATTGTCTACAAGTCCATAGCTAAAGCTTGGACTATCGTGAACGTGGAAAAACAAAATTCTAGAAAGTTGAAAGCACAATTAAATGGTAGCATCTTTGGCACTCAGTCATCTCTTAAGAAATTGAATATATGTGACATCCCCAGAAGATTGGATTGGTTTCCACATGAATCCTTATATTGACCTTTTCCATTGCAGGTCTGAGACATGCATTCAAGAGGAACAAATGCCTAGACTGGTTACATTTCCTCGGCTGACCTGACCTGACCTGATGTTGTTGCAACATCAATTCCTCAAACTGTCAAACCCGATGGCTAAGAAATATACTTTTTTTTTTTTCTTTTTCTATTTTCCTATTCTTCTCTTGTCACTCTTCATCTACCAAGCCGAGGAATCTTTGGCCATCTGACCGTGTGTGTATTTATGGTTACCAAAATCAGAATGGGAAAATAAGTAACATGACTAGGAAAATCATAATGTTGACCAAAATTCATGATCAAGTCATGTCTCACCACCTGCATTGCCCTTGAATTTTTATTTATTTATTATTATTATTTTTTTCCCTTGTGCTAAGGAAAGTACAGAAGAAAAAAATCCCATGGCATCAGCCACAAGAAGAGGGCCAAGAGAATGAGGTGGATTATCCCAAATTGTGTCCCCAATTGTGGTGGAATGACACAAAATAACAGGTAATCAACACACATATTCGCTTCATGATAATAATATGATAATGTACAATTCCAATTACGTTTCAACAAACTGCGGCAATCCTCAATAACACTAGCAAAAGGATGATGCGAAATCTGAGGGTATTGAATGAACAAACATGGACAAATGATAGGTGCACAACATTGTCTAGATATTAGGCACAAACATTAAAAATGTTCAACAATGTCACCAGCTTTTTTTTTTTCTCAAACCCAAACTTAACCAAAAAGAAGAAAGAAGTGATTCTCCTATAATTATAATAGCAAATAAGATGACAAGCCCATTTTTAGTACATGGGTTATTGAGCCCAATACGGAGTTGGGCTTCCTTGTCACTGTCACTAGCCCAAATTTGAACCTTCAAAGGAGACGAACCTATTGTATCCCCCAAATTGCAAACAGAGAAGCTGTTTCAGTAATCAATCAGCTATGGCTTCCAAGGCGCTCTTACTGAGAAGGGTCTCCGGGTTTCTAAAAGCCTCAAAATCATTATCATCCAGATATTCGTCTTCTTCTCCGCTTCAGAGGGCTCGATTTCTCCTTGTGGAAGCATCGGAACCTCATGTTTCTCCTCGATCTATTGCTTCTAGAAACTTCTGCTCTCGCAATTTGAACATCGAAGACGAGTATCAAGGCCCAGCTGCTATTTATTGAAGTGGGATAAATATCTGAAACTTGAATATGCCTCCCAGTTGCTATTTCGGGTATCTGAAACTTTTTTCCCATTTTGGGAAAATGATATATTTTATTTATTTATTTTTGTATAGGAAATTCTGCATTAAGTTGTCTATGATAATTGGCAATGATTTTGCTACTGATTAATGTGAATTTAGTTCTTTATTGCAGGAGGATGAATTTCACAGACTGGCTGATTCTACAATCAAGCTGTTGCCATTAAGTATTCGAATCTTTAGATAACTTGGTGTTTTTTTCTCTAAGAATCTTGTGATGAACTACTAAATATGGAGGTTTTATATTAAACATCGTGATGTCAAAAATGGGATGTCTGGGGGTGGCACTTGCTGTCGATAATAAATTAATCATAACGGGAAAACTGAAATATTAATTTTTGTGATTTTGGGTAATGATCTAAGTCAGTGTGTGATATTCTCAGTTATAACTATTTTATTTCTTTATTATTGTTTGAACTTTGAATCCAGACAGACTAATTTGGTTTAGCTGCCGTGGTGTCTTACAGGAATGTGGAGATACTGTTCAAATTAATGGATTTGACGTAGACTATGGGGTGAGATAATTGTTAACAAGAAGCAGTTGACACAATAACAACGAATTTTAAAAGCATATGCTAAATATTGAAAGCCAAAAGATGCATACTTTTTGTTATAATATATTAGATGTAATAATTCTCTGAGGTAGAATATAAATTTTTGTTATAAAATAACAAGTATGTAAACAAATTAATTAAATGTTTGTATAAATATAAGAATGAAGCAAGAATTAATTTTCATTCCATAATTAGTTAATTTGGAATTTCAAATTTATTTGATAAAAATTTTTTTTATAGGCACAATAAGTATATAAATATATTTATAGATGTAGCAAGATTAAATAAGTATTATGTATTTATAAGTTAAAAAGTATTTATATAATATTATATATATATATATATATCTATACATATAAAAGTGATAGGATTTGTTTTGCACCACATAATTGGGAGGTTGACGTTGACCCCTCATGTGGTTTGTATTGTAGATTTTCTTCTTCTTTTTCTTGTTTGTTTCTTTTCTTTTCCAGCATCGCCTTTGATTGGATTATATGTCCTGCTTCCCAAACGTTCCTTCTCGGTGCTCTGCCTTCTTTCTCTTTGGTTTAGTTCAAGACAGTTTCATCCCCTGTTTATTCCGTCTTTGGCCGTGAGTCTTTCAATTCTTGGGCAGCCAAGTTCAAGCTCTTGGTAAGCTTTCCTCTTCCTTTCCTCTAGTACGTCTTAGGAGCTTTGTTGTAAGAGTATTAGAAGCTGAAAAATTTGCTCAATTAAAGGCAGCTAACAGTAGCTTGCTGTTGTTGTTCCGTCTCTCCTCTGCCCCTATTTGGCTGCTTATTTTTTTTTCTTGTCGTGTGAGGTGAGTTTGTTTGAGTCCTGCCCGTTGAGAACAGAGAGGTGCCCTTCTTTTGAGTTTGACTAGACTTGAAAAAGCTTAGACTTTGATCCCAACTAGAGTTGATAGTGTTACTGCCGAAGAGAAAACAAGTGATAGGCAATTTTATTCTTCCTCACGTGAGTAGAGATTAGGCAGTTTCATAATAATAGTTAGGATGACAAGTTTTGCAGATTATGGGTTTCATGATTATTACCTTTACCTAATATTATGGTATAAACAATTATGCAGGAACTTTTACTCACATGATTGCTCTTGCTTCTTTAGAAGAAAAGGACTTGTTGCAAATCTTAAGAAACTAAACTTTCAAGTTGGTTTTGGTGCCATTGGTGTTATGAGAGACTTAAATTGACCTTTTTTTCATGCTCTATATATATATGTATATATATATATAGGATTTGATTTATTGTGACAATTCCAATGAGCTTCAAGAAAGTGGAGAAGATTATCTAAAGTTTAATTGTTGGGGATTTAGCAAGAAAGTGGATAGCAGCTTCACCATATACAACGACAGTAGCTTGGTTCATGGAGCAGGTGTACTAGCTGGATTTGATATTAAAGATTTTCTTAATTAATTAATTACTTTAAGTTGAAGTACTCCTTGATGGTTGATGAATTAGGAAGGAATTCTGCACTTCAATTGATAGGTAAGTGGAAAGGGAAAAGTTTGAATTAAGTAGAATTGTTATTGAAATTAGAGGAGTTATTAATTTTGAATCAAAGATTACCGAAAATGAATATATATAGTAGTTGCATATAATTATTGAAACATAATTTAAGATTAGTAAATATTAAATTAGAAAGGTTAAATACATGAATTACTAGTGTATATATGTCTATATAATGACAAGATAACTAGTTCAAGTTAAATGTTAATATATATATATATATATATATATAAGTTAACTTATGTAGGATTCAATTGCTAAATAGTTAATTAGGAAACATGAGATTGAACTAATTAACTTTATTGTAAGATATTTAGATAAAGGGTTAAGAGAACTTAATTCTCAAGAAATATGCTTGGAAAAATTAACTTTGAAGTGGTTATTGAAGGAACGCAATGGCAGACTTTGTAAGTTAGAAAAATTTAGTATTTCGAGTGTCTTGGAGGTAGAAATAAATTAAGAGTTCAAGAGATAAAACGTAGCTTATAGTCTTAAAATATTGTCTGCAAAATTTTGTAGCTTGGTCCCAAATATGTTGTGAGTTATAGTGTTAAACTCTGGCTAGGTCAGGCAGGATTCGTAGTACCCAGTTTTTGGTTCATGTGAGAAATTGAGCTAGTTAATGACAGATTTTAGGAAAAGTTTTTGAATAATAAATATAGATATACTTGTCTATTAATAAACCTAACAAACGGAATTGGATTACGTTTTTCCTAGAGAAAGTTATGTGTGATTAACTAAGGTAAGGTCAGAGCTGTCAAATCCTGCGTGTTGCAGAATTTGATGCAACTTCAAACAATAAACTGTATTGATATACAGATCTAAAAATTACAAATGATATACCATTATAAATCTACATGTGTCTAGTATTTTTTAAATTTTACGAAACTGGATTCGGAATTTTCTAGAGAAAGGTATAACTGTTAAAGTTGACACTGGTCCAAATCCTAAATTTAGACAGTTTCAATATTTCTAACTTATTAAGTGCTTTCTATCTTTTCTAATGGTTCCTCCTACCATATACTTTGTCAAGACATTTAAAATGTCTCTTTATCATTAACCCTATCACATAAAATCAAATTCATATTAATTGGCATGTAATAGCTTAATTAAAAACTTTCATAAAGAAACCTATACAAGATTATATATAAGCTTAGTAACTAAAAGATTATAACAATAATGTTTATGAACTCAATATTATTTGGTTATATGAATTTCAATTTCTTATTCTATTGTGGACCAGATGGGATGCATGGACGCAATTGCGAGTGACGAATGACGAATGAAATCGATTACTGGTGAGTGGTTAATTGTTGCCTTTGGGGGCTAGATTAGTATTTGTGATTATATGTTTATTTAAATATGCTTGATATATGAAAAGTAAGCAAGTAAAGTATTTCAGTAATTTATTTGAATTATGTTTGTTTGATATTGGTTGCTTTGTTTGACATTGGTTGTGGTTGATAAGGGCCAACAAAGTGATATTTTTATGAAAAACGATTTTTATCTCCGAAATTAAAAGTCCAGGAACACCTTGGATACCCTGATTTAAAATCATGAGAAATTCTGATTCTGATAAATGTTTTTTTTTAAATTGAGTGCTCAGCCCTGGTGGGATGGATTGTGTACTGAGATTAATTTGTTGTGAGGGCTCGTAAATGCCTGGTAAGGGATGATAATGTTGTGCGGGGCTGGGTTACTCGTTGGCCCTTTGATTGCTTTGCTTGATATTGTTGCCCTGACTTAAATTATGTTCCTGTGTGTAATATGAATGTGAATTTGTAGAACTTACAAAGTGTCCGTGTAAAGTGAAATGTTATACAAATTATGTTACATGATGTTAATATGTATATTATTCGTTTGTGTTGAATGATGCTACTACCCTTTGAGTACGATTTTTCACTCACGGAATCCATAAGGCTCACCTTTCTTTTGTGAAATTTTTTTTTTTAGTAACAAGAGTTCGTTATGTGGCGTAGCTGAGCTTGTGACTTGTCGATTGAGTACGACAAGATAATATCATATCTCAAATTTGAAGTTAAAGGATGAAAATTTACAGTTACACTAGAACTGTGGGGGTGTCTAATTTTGAAAGATGTAAGTGTCTAGTTATTTCTCTTGATAATGATATGGTTGGAGCGAAGCTCCTTATTATTTTTTTGTTTCTATTGTGTAAAATCATGCGATTATGTATTTGTATTTTAAGGCATGCTTTGTATTGCAAGAAATCTCTGCCAAATTTTTAGTAACTTGTTAATTATTACAGGAAGTAAACTTTTAAAGTGAATTTCAATTTTAGAAAAGCTAGTTTTATTCTTTAGTTGGGTTATGAGTCAGGTTTGTCATTTTGTTTTGAAATCAGGATTACGACGGAATTGGTTATTCAATTCTCCGGCCAGTCATACCTCAGTGAGGGGTGTGTCACTTTTCCCTAAATAAGCCTGTGAGGACTAATAACTACTTTGATAGTGGATACTCAATTTAATTTAAAACATGTTTCCCAATTTCTTGTCAAAAAGTGAGATAAACACCTCTAAAAGAGACAAAAGGAAATAGCTTTCAAATTTATTTTCTTGTGTTTCTCAAATTTCTTTTATTCAACAACAACCAAAAGCAATTTGGAATAGATGGTGTGTTAACTTTAATTACCAAAAAATAAGTTAAAAATAAAAGATATCATTACTTAAATAAGAATC
This sequence comes from Quillaja saponaria, assembly GCA_029379385.1. Classification (NCBI taxonomy): domain Eukaryota; kingdom Viridiplantae; phylum Streptophyta; class Magnoliopsida; order Fabales; family Quillajaceae; genus Quillaja; species Quillaja saponaria. The sequence goes on along the minus strand of CM055605.1, from coordinate 3,469,333 downwards.
ATGGTTTCTCTTTTGAAAAGAGATCATGCTTCAGATTACAAGCTGCTTAGGTGAGAAACAGAAAAAGTTTTTTTTTTTTGGTCCTAAGAAAAACAGAAAAAGCTTAGAGGCTGATTTTGTGCATTCCAAGACCAGGTTGGCTTCCAATGAAGGGTTCGGAAAAGAAATTAAAAACACGAAAGAAACGCTACTTAGATCCTGAAATGGCCCTCAGAAGCCCTGAGCTTTATAGAACCAGGTTTACTGGGTTCCTCTTCAGGGAAAAAAAAAAAAAAGGGGGGGGGGGGGAAGAAGAAGTAGGAAACATTATGTTTGACATTGTCATTGAACAATCTGGTCTGAAAAAGAATTACAGGAATTGACATATGCAAACATTAGAGCTATTTAAGATGGAAAAGGAGATCATTCAACAAACTTGGTTTGAAAAAGAGTTACTTTTAAGCAATGCTACTGAATATACAAACATTAGGGCTAAACAACATCAACCATAAATAACAATTACATCACACTCAAAATCTCATAGAGCAGAACATATGATCGTTGGCTCAGGAGTGTCTTTATTTGATTTGGTTCAGAGCTCGGAGCTAGCTAACGATGTGTTACTCTTGGTTTGATTGGAGGCAGGGGAGGTGTTGCTCTTTACCAGTGAAATTTCAGTGGAGGTGTTGCTCTTTACCTGTGAACTTTCGGTGGAGGTTGATTCAGTGAAAAAAATAATGTTCTCCTGGTTGTCCACAAACACTTGGAGAGACCTTGGAACTGGTGGCAAATTCACGTCCAGAACTCCTTCAAGTATTTGAACTACCTGACCCATTGACGGCCGGTGAGTTTCATCGTCTTGGACGCACCAGCAAGCAACTTTGCAAATTCGAAGAAGCTCTTCTACATCAGCATTTCCATCCAATCTAGGGTCTAACAGGCTCAGGACATCGTCTTCTCTGATTATAATGCTTGCAGCCCAAGTCGGGAAAAACTTCACCTTTCCATCTTCAGATGGTTCAGAGTTCCTCCTACCAGATACAAATTCAAAAAGCATCATTCCATAGCTGTAAACATCTGCTTTGGCTGTTACTGCCACTCCAGAAATCCACTCTGGGGCAAGATAACCTCTTGTCCCTCGCATGGTTGTCAGGACGCGGCTAAAATCTCGCCCAATTAGCTTTGCCAAGCCAAAATCGGCCACTTTTGGACAAAATTCAGAATCTAAGAGAATGTTTTCCGGCTTGATATCACAGTGTATGATGCAATCTCTGCACTTCTCATGGAGATAAGTCAACCCCCTAGCTGTCCCCAGAGCAATTTCATATCTTGTTTTCCAATTCAACGGGGAGTTTTTTCCTTGAAACAGATGAGAATCTAAAGAGCCATTTGGCATGTAATCATATACAAGCAATTTTTTGGTACCTTCAGAGCAGAAACCGCGAAGCCTGACAAGGTTAACATGTTGGATTGTCCCAATTGTGCAAACTTCTGTTCGGAACTGCTTCTCCCCTTGACTAATGCTTTCAAGCTTTTTCACTGCTATGAATGACGAATCGGGCAATGCTCCCTTGAAAACAGAACCAAAACCTCCTCCTCCCAATTTTTCTGAGAAATTCTTTGTTGCATTTTGCAAATCTCTGTACCCATATGCCATTAGTGAACCCTCCACTGCTTTTCCTGTTCCGATTAATCTCCTTCTTCTCAGGATCAGAAACACAAGAAGGCCTAGAAGAACCACTACTGCAGCAACCGATCCAACAGCAACACCTACAATCATACCCTTATTATTTTTAGGGCTTGAAATCTCAGAAGCCGCAAGTTTGATGTTTAAAATTTTTCCACTGCTATCATCATCTGCAAGTTGTTTCATATTCAATAGATCTCCACCCCAAATTGAACACCCACTATTGTCATAAGCAAAGGCCTCGCAGGAGCAGTTATTCAAGCAGGTTGACTCGCATTCCTCAGCACTTCCAACCTCCAAAGATTGTCCATGTTCAGGTAAACCGACGCTGTATAACTTTAAAAACTTGTCCTTTTCCCCATTAGCAAGACTGGTATTCCCACACTGCAAGCTGGCTCTCCTCACACACCCACCTGAGTAGTCATTTAAATCCCAATCACTCCTAGACTTGGGCACAAAACCTGTCAAACAATTACAGGATTGTTGGGACTCCTCGTTGCAGCTGCCAAATGCCCCACACAAAGCATAAACTTCACATTGTTGCCTTGGCTGAGACCAAAACAAGTTCCATAGTCGTGGACCTTCAAGCCACGAGGATACCTGGATCTGCCCCGAAACATCCATCACAAATCGAGATAGAATAGAGTTATTATATAATGAAAAGGTGAAATATTCCTCTTCCTCGTTTGAGAAAAAACTAAAATTGAAAAGAAAATTGGCCCTCATTTCAGGAACCAAGCTAAAAATTTGACCATTCCAAGCACCACTTGTCCAGTATTGTTCAGACCTATTCCACAGAATAATATATGCAGTGCTTCCTTTTGGGTCTAGCTCCATGGAGAAGAGCCCAGGTGCAGGATCCTGTGAATTCTTCCATGAAGTAAGAATTCGGCTCGCATTTGTTTTCTTGTTCCGGCTAATTTTATTTTCTGGAAGCCATGTATGTGCTGGATAATCGAAACTCTGCCATAGGAGCTCTGATGCATTAGAGCTATCTCTCAGAACAAGATTCCCATTGTTTAGAAGTACAGCTATTACAGAACTTGAATTGCTAGGCCTTAAATTTGTTGACCAAATTGGCAGTCGAGACTCGTTAAAGAGGACTAGATTACCGTCTAATATTCTTAATTCTGCAGATTTTTTATCCAATACTGGGTTTTCTCTGTTTGCAACCCAAACTACGGTCGGCTCGGAGATTTTTTTATACCACATGCCTATGTAGTAGTTTGAAGAATTACCTGGATTGAAGAAACCCAACTCAAAGACTTCACCAATGGAAACAATAGTTTGGTCACCAGAAAGAGATTGGTTGGCAGAAATGGTGTCAGCTCCAAGGGAATGGTGGATCTGTGTGGAGAAACATAGTATGACAACATAAAACAAGAACCATAGTTTGTTCATGTTCTCCATGGCTGCAGAAACTTTCACAGAGGAGCAAGATATTTTAGAGAGAGACTGAATTCAAGAACAGGTGTAAATACTAAATTGTCACCTAGGAATTGTCAGAACTTGGAAAGGTCATGGCTGTAAAAGATGTCAAGAAAAATCTAGGACTACTGTTGGCAAAACGAATACAGGTTGTAGGTCATCCTCGTGTCCCATTTTCAGGCGCAAAGTCAAAGAGCCTCCTAAACCTCACTTTGGGCAACCTTAATCATGATTTTAGACTCTAATAAATTTTAAATTTATTTATTTCAATGCCAATATTTACAGCAAATAAAAATACCTATCCTTAATATCAATCATCATTATTTTGTATAATAATATAGTGTTAGTATTGTAAGAGTATTGGTTAAGTTTTTTATAAATAAAAAATTTAAAATATTTATTTTAATCATAATTGCAGTAATGCATACTCAAAAAATAACAATAATATGATTCACAATCAGGGCCAGGTTAAGGTCAGGGTGGGGTTCTTCCGTCGTAGTGTGGGTAGGTCCATTATGATTTGATTCCTAATTTTCTTGGCAACCAATTTAAGGAGATTGGATAAGGACACAGAAATTTATGGTTTGCGAAATCATACAATCATCACTTTCACTCCCAAAAATAAAAAATCTTTCCTTTGATTTAAAAGTGGTGGAGGCACAACCGAGTTCGAGTGCCTTATTAGTAATTGAATCATCCAAAGCTAGAGTATGTAAAAGTTGTTCAATTATGAAGGTCACCTATTATTGAATGGTCTACCAAGGTTCTATTCTCGGCAGCTGTACCCCACTATCCTTTATTTTATTTTGTAAGATACCAATAAAATTTTCAAACTAATTATACCAAAGATCCATCAAGGAAAAACTGATTTGAGACCCAGAGCTGCATAGAGTTTAGTTATCGTTTTGTTTTGCAATAGCCAACGGGTGGTCTTTGCCCGAGGTCATCGTCTACAAGTCCATAGCTGAAGCTTGGACTATGTTGAAACGTGGAAAAACAAAATTCTAGAAAGTTGAAAGCACAATTAAATAGTAGCATCTTTGGTACTCAGTCATCTCATAAGAAATTGAATATATGTGGTGGACATACCCAGAAGATTGGATTGGTTTACACATGAATCCTTATACTGACTTTTTCCATTGTAGGTCTGATACATGCATTCAAGATTGGATTGGTTATATTTCCTCGGCTGTCCTCACCTGACCTGATCTTGTTGCATCATCAATTCCTTAAACTGTCAAACCCGATGGCTAAAAAATATATATATATATATATTTTCTATTTTCCTATTCTTCTCCTGGCACTCTTCATCTATCAAGCCAAGGAGGAATCTTTGGCCATCTGACCCAGTGTGTATTGGTGTTTACCTAAATCATAATGGGAAAGTTGATTAGCAAAATCATAATGTTGACTAAAATTATGACCAAGTCATGTCTTACAAGTTACTACCTGCACGGCCCTTGAATGCATTGAAGGGGTATTGAATGAACAAAAATGGACAAATGATAGGTGCACAACATTGTCTAGATATTAGACACAAACATTAACAATGTTCAACATTTTTACCAGCCTTTTTTTTATGCTCAAACACAAAAAATAAAAAAAAATTTGTGATTCCCCTATAGGCTATAATTATATTCACAAATAAGATGACAAGCCCATTGTTAGTATATGGATCATTGACCCAATCCGAAGTTGGGATTCCTTGTCACTGTCACTGGCCCAAATTTGAACCTTCAAAGGAGACGAACCTAATGTCTCCCCCAAATTGCAAACAGGGAAACTGTTACAGTAATCAATCAGCTATGGCTCCCAGGGCGCTCTTACTGAGAAGGCTCTCGGGGTTTCTAAAAGCCTCAACATCATTATCATCCACATATTCGTCTTCTTCTCCGCTGCAGACGGCTCGATTTCTCCTTGTGGAAGCATCCGAACCTCATGTTTCTCCTCGATCTACTGCTTCTAGAAACTTCTGCTCTCGCAGTTTGAATATCGAAGACGAGTATCAAGGTCCAGCTGCTATTGATTACCGGTTTGTCATCTTCTTTTTTTCTTATTGAAGTGGGATGAATATCTGAAACTTGTTTCCCATTTGGGAAAAAGATATATATATATATATGTATATATATTTTTTTGTGTATAGGAAATTCCGCATTTAACTTGTCTATGATAATTGACAATGATTTTACTACTGATTAATGTGAATACAGTTCTTTATTGCAGGAGGATGAATTTCACAGACTGGCTGATTCTACAATACATGACCTACAAGAGAAATTTGAGGTAGCTGTTGCCATTAAGTATTCGAGTCTTTAGATAACTTGCCATTTAACTTGTGTATGAGGTTTTATATAAAATATCATGACGTCAAAAATGGTATGTCTGGCATAATTTTTTTATTTTTATCCTGGGGCTGGCACTGGCTGTTGATAATAAGCTAATCATAACGGGAAAATTGAAATACATATCTAAGGTTTATAATTTTTGTGATTTTGGGTAATGATCTAAGTCAGTGTGTTGATCAATCACGTTCTCAGTTATAACTATTTTATTTCTTTATTATTGTTTGAACTTTGAATCCACACAGACTAATTTGGTTTAGCTGCCGTGGTGTCTTACAGGTGTATGGAGATACTGTTCAAATTGATGGATTTGACATAGACTACGGGGTGAGATAATTGATTAGTTTCCTGAGCTTTTTTTTTTTTGGTCAAAAAACATTTTATGTTTTAACATGGCTTTTCATTTGGCAGAATGAGGTTCTAACGTTAAAATTTGGGGACCTGGGAACCTATGTTTTGAACAAACAAACGCCAAATAGACAAATTTGGCTGTCTTCCCCAGTCAGGTATGGATTTTGGCATACCTGTCTATGCTATGACATGGTTAATGCCAAATATATATTTATAGCAGTTTTCTGGCATTATGTGCTGTCCTACCATGGTTAGTTTCGTAAATATATCAATTTCTGCATATAAATGCTTTTCTTTATTTGAATTGCACAGTAAAAACGGCTAATCAATCATGTGAGCACTATAATAACCAGCCATTATACAAGTACTAAATTAGACTACTATAGTCAAATAGAAATGTCCTTTGGTGATTGCGGAATTTTGTTAAACGATGATCTTACATTATTAATGTAAGAAATGAAACGCAGTATTTCGTTTTTCCATATTTCTATTTTAGAAAACCAGCTGCATGAAAGTGGTGACTAGTTGGTAAAACAAATCAGTGATGTGCTGTATTGTCTTCATTCTTCTTAGTTGCCCACATAAAATTTCTATCACAAATGAGTTGCTGAAAGGAAATCCAACTGAACTAACATGCTTTGTACATATGCATTGCTACCTCTTTGTGCCAGAGCTCACGGGAAGGTAATGTATTTTGATCCTTTCATATCTAACTATGAACTGATGTTGATAAATTATAAGATGGAATATGAACTTCGCGGTTTTGCTAAAAGTGTTTCTCACTGAAGCATGTTGCTCTCTCTTCAGTTTGTTTATGTCATCATCCTATTTGAGTAAACTACATTGCACATCTAATTACAGTTATTTAGCCTATCTGAAAGATTCTTAATCTTTTTGCAGTGGCCCATCCAGGTTTGATTGGGATAGGAATGAAAAAGCCTGGGTTTATAGGCGGAATAGAGCTAACTTGTTGAAAATTTTAGAAGGTGAGTTGGGGGAATTGTGTGGTAAATCCATTGTTCTTTCGTAGTTGTCTAAGGAAAAGTTTGACATTATGAGTCTCATGAAAAATTATTTTCTTTTAGTAAGTATTTTTGTGTTTCCGTTATACTTCTACTTTTTTCTTTTATGGCGCCCCTTGGAAGTAGTTAAGATGTGTTATTAATTGTGATACGTGTCCACTGTCAAATTGATGACTGTAGGAGTCTGAAAATCATTTTTATCTTGAACAGAAGATTAATGGATTAGTTGTTTTGAGTTTCATTCTCGTGTTGAAAATCAATTGCTGGGTAAAATGAATTGTGGGAATGAATTCAGCTTTAGGTTTTATTTTGAAAAAAAAAATAATAATAATAATAGTAGAAGGGCAGAAAGGAAAGCCATTGGAGATTAAATGACGTAGAAAAGAAGAATATGAGAAGTAAAACACAGTCATCACACTAATAGTGGTGGGTCCTAAAAGATTAAGCAAGGAAAATTTAAATTTATCTTCGGCTATGACTCTGATAATTGCATGTGTTATTTTGATTTCTGAAATTCTGATAGTTCACAAACATTGAATGTCGGAAGATTGACTAGAAATAGTTTTGAGGAGGGCCTGATTGGCATAATAAATAGGACGTCTCATTTGGTTGACTTAGATCTAAAGAGGGGAAAAGCAATGAAGTCAAGGTGCCCCTGCTGTAGTTTCAGAGGGCATTTTGGCCTACTCCATACCAATAAAAGATGGAAGTAGAAGAATCCAAAATCCAGTCAGACATGAGTATGGAGTGGAGTGTACCATAATATCTTCCTTGGTGGTTAAGAAATAAGTTTCTGAATCTTGCTATAGCCACCACACGGACACACCCATTCACTGCAACAATTCTCCGCCACAAGAAGTGAGCTCCGTGCTCATCGCATCCTTTTCAGTACTGCAAAGAGAGTCTTTAACATTTAAAACAGAAGGCAAGGTACCTTAAAACAAAATTTAAAATTGATGATGCTGAATGCTCAAAATGGCCCTCACCTCGGTGTCAGCCACAGTTTTTTTAGGGCTTATTGCGGTTGTTTAACCCAAAGGTGGCAGGACTTGCCTTTAGTTTGACGACCAACTGACCATGCCTTGCCTCTTTCAGGTTCACACATTTTATTCTTCATCTTTGTGGCTTTGCTTTGTTTAATAGTAATCCTGAATATCACTAATACTAAACATATTTTTCATCTTCTCTCATAAACTCTATTACGATAAAAACAGATTCCGATTTCAGAATTCCAAAAAATAAATAAATTAAAACCCGTGAAAAAGGATGGCCAAGGTTTTTCAGACTTGAGATTATCAAATTTCATTTGATTAATAATGGTCAACAACTCAAGACTGTTAGAACTTACAAGAGGTTAATTAAGATTAAAAAAAGAACATCTCATACTATGACCTCTAAATCTCTAATTGGGTGTCTAATGATCTCTAATTGGGTGGCTAATGATACCCAGAAGAAAAAAAAAAAATTCAAATGACTTCTTCAGGTTTTTCATCTGGATTGCGAATTTCTTGTCCCTCAATAATCTGCACCAATCCGTTTGTAGATGACGATCCAAAACCTGACACAAGCATATACGTCCCGTCCGATCCAGTCTTCCGGTCTTTCAGAGGTCTTAGTAATTCAATAGACGTGGCTTCGCCGTTAGCCGGTGATCCACCGGACTGTTTTTCACATAACCAAAAGTTAAAGTCAAATTAAATACGAATTTCTTAACGAACAACACAGGAAGGCAAATACACACGAATTAAGCAGAAACTCAAACCTGAAAAAGTAGATCTGATACATTATCACGCAATCGCTTCAACGAAGAAATCGATACCGTTTCAGAAATATCTCTATTACCATTAATAAACATGCTAATCGAGTCTTCGCTAATAGATGAGCTCGCAGCCGGTGGTGGCGGCGTCGAAGACCAAGGAACCACCTGATTATCTCCATCTTCATCGCCTTCGTCATCGTAGCCTTGTTCATTGAGATCATCCTGTAAGTCAATCTCATCATCATTGCCGCTTTCGCTCTGATCCCCTTGTTGATCACTACCTCCCACTCCACCACCAGCGCAGCTCTCACATACCGACGATGTGTTTCCAAGCTTAGGACCCGAAGCTTTCCATGGAGTTGCAGACTGGCAAGAGTGACAGAGAAGAGTCCTCGAGTGCCTAGATACCAAAAAGTTAGCTCCGTGAACCTTAGCATCACACTCCCAGCACAAGCTTGCCTGGTCCGACTCACAGAACGTCCTAGCTGGGACCTTGCACAGCTCACAATTCTTCATCTCTTTCTGTTCTACAAACTTGAATTCCTTTTGATCTTCTAATTTTCTCGCAAATTCTCTTGTTTTTCTCCCTTCACTTTCCTTCCCAGAATTTTCTCTCCTCTGCAAGTACAAATACAATATGGGTGAAAAAGATGGAAGAGGAAAAGAATGAGCAACTTGCTGATAGTGATATTTATAAAAACATCCCCGATTTTCAATTTAATCACAAAACTGCCCCCCTGTGTCTTTTTTTTTCTCCTAATTTAGTATAAGAATAATTTAACACGAAATTCTAGTCTTTCGTAAAACAAAAAAACAAAAGATTCCTGTAAATTTTAATTATAATTTATTGATTTGATTTTATTTTTTTTGAGAGGAAAGTCATTTGTTTTTGAAAATGTTGAGAGTGATATTTCAACATGAATTTTTCTATCTTAAAAACAGCTGTAATATATATAATTCACCCACCACATGAATGAACACTTGGGAAATAAATAAAAAGAGTGAAATTTTCTTCTCCAAAATATGAACAAGGGCCATAATTGTCATTTTACTTGCAATAAGAATGGTAGGAGACCTTGGGGCGTGTGCAAGAAAGAGAAACCATTAAAGAAAGTGAGAAACCAGCAATGACAAAGGGCGTGTGATCTTTGTGGTGTTTGACAATGCCAGGTGTTGGTTCGTGCGGGAGCAAGAAAAAGCTTTCTGTTGTTCCCTTGGTTCGTGCAGATATTTTTCTGGTTCGATTATGACGTGTCATCTTCATGCCAGGTCAGCATAACGGAGACTTTGATTCCCTTACGTGGCACAATTTTTCTCAATTAGTGGTGGAATTTTTGGACACCCTAAGTCCTAATATTTTTATCCATATTAGTAAGATTAAAAAAATAATAATTAAAATAGGATGAAAGTAAACTAAATTTTATCTCTATCCAGTTAACTCCCCTCCCTCCAACCAAAACATACCAAATTTTAGAAATTAGATTTTATAAATCTGGTTTGACCAGAGTCCAAAAATTTTGTCTTTTTTTTTCTCACTCAAAGTATATAATATATTTTAAATTTATAGTGTATGATATTTGTAAATTTTAAAATATATGATAATTTTTAAATTTATGAATGATATTTAATAAATTTAAAGTATATGATATATTATAAAGTTGAAGTGTATAATATTTTTTTAATTTAAAATATATGATATTATTTTTAATTTATAGTGTATAATATTTTTAAATTTTAAGATGATTGATAATTTTTAAATTTATAGTGTATGATATTTTAAAATATATGATAATTTTTAAATTTATAGTATATGATATTTTAAAATTTTAAAATGGATGATAATTTTTAATTTTATATTTTATGAAATTTTTTAAATTTAAAGTTTATGATATATTTTAAATTATAGGGTATGATATTTTTAAAATTTAAAATTCATAATATTTTTTTGATCGAAAGTGTGTCATATTTTTCAAATTTATTGTGTACTATATTTTTAAATTTTTAAATGTATGATAAATATTAAATTTAAAATATATGATAATTTTTATATTTGTAGTGTATGATAATTTTTTAATTTATAGTATATGATAATTTTTAAATTTATAATGTATTATATTTTTAAATGTATGATAATTTTTTAATTTATGGTGTATGATATATTTTAAATTATAGTGTATGATATTTTTTTAATTTAAAGTGTATGATATTTTTTAAATTTATAGTGTATGAAATATTTAAATTTTTAAATATATAATATTTTTTGAATTTATATATAAGAAATTATAAAGTTGTTTGGTAATGAAACTTTTATAAATTTAATTTACAATCATGGTTTTCTTAAGATATTATACACTATAAATTTAAAAGATATCATACACTTTATTTTTTATTTTTACATAAATTCTCATACACTTTGAATAAGGGAAAGAAAGACAAAAATTTTGGACTCTAGTAAAACTAGATTTACAAAATTTGATTTTTAAAATTTGACATATTTTTATCTTATTTTGGCTATTATTTTTTAGATTCAATTATTATGAACAAAAATCTTGACACTTGTACCTTTGTGTCTAAAAATTTATTAGAGGTGAGTCCTTAGCAACGTGGACTCCCAGAATCATTCCACATTTTGTTTCACTCAAATCTCTCCTATGAATGGTCCAGCCAAAATAATATTTATAATTTTTTATATATTAAAATTACTAAAATTAGTCTTTTAAATTCACTTATATTTAATTTCTACAGTTAGAAAAAACATGAACTTATTTTATTTAATTTTAAATTCAATTTCAGTTATATGGGTAAAATATTTATTTTGTGTTTAATAGACAAAATATATATCAAAATAAGAAAAATAATTTAAAAGTAAGATTTGTTAGTCATCTAGAAAAATATAGTAAGACTATTTCATATTGTAAAAATAAAATAAACAATTTTTTAACAAAAAATTCAAAATATAATTTTGTTACATTTAAACAGACCACCAGGGTTGCCCACGAAATCTGGGCCAAGTTTGGGAAGGATGGAAAAAGAAAATACGATACAATACGCCGACAGCACAGCAGAGTTTGAACCTTCAAATATGTTTGATTAATTATACATAATATTTTTTATATTTATATATGTTTTCGTTTCCAGATATATATATATATATATTTTTTTTTGTTTCCAGACTAATAGATGTGGCATATTAAATGATATTTAAATTGCGTGTAAGCTATGAGCTAGTAATAAGAATTGCAAGGTATTGTGAAGTCATTCTCAATAAATTATCTGGAAAAAGTACTAAAAAGTATCGCATTATATGTTAGATTCTAAGAAAGTCTTGTAAGAAGTTTATATTATCAATAAGTTATAATTGTTTTTTTCTTCCAAAATAAATCATTTTACCTATGACCATATATATATATATATAGTACAAATTTTACCCTTTGACTGATAAACCCATTAAATTTTAGTTCTGAAATATATAATTATTTTAAAATACAAGTAGAAGAGTTCAACTTATTTTTTAAAATTAAAATTTTGTTTTATAAAATATTTTTTTTATCTTAAATTTAATTGGAATACAATCCTAATAAAGATATAACTTATGTAACAAAATGCTTACTCACTTTTAAAGTTAAACTTTATTTATAAAAATATCAATTTTTGAAAAATTAATTGTCATAAATCATGAGTTAAAAAATATTAATCTTTCTAAGTAAAAAAAAGAAGATAATTATAAGAATTGTTTCTCATTAAAAATAAATAAATAAAGTGTTAATTAACTTATTTCACCACAAATTAAAATAACAAAAATAATATAAAATAAAATAAATAAGAAATACAAATATGAGAGTTACAATATTTATTTAGGATTTTTTGAAAGCTATGGGTTTTAGAGAATTTTTTAAAATTTGACTTTTTTCATTTAAATTTATATCATCTAAAGGGGAAAATCGGTATTACATATATTATTATAGGTAAAAAATTATTTTAAAAAATAATTAAAAGTATGACTTATTGATTTTGTAAGACTGTGTTTGGATTATCGGATAAGAAAAATTGAATACAATATTTCTATTTTATTTTGAATAATTAATAGTTTGGTGTATGATACTGGATAGGGCAAAAAAAAAAATGAGGTTTGAATTTTATTGAAATAATATAATTTTATTTTTGGATAGATGATGGTATATGGACCAATGTAAGAAATTTCCAAACTACCGCAATCCCTTCCTCTTTTTTCATAACTCTTTTCGCTAATGAAAAGTCTTCATTTTTATTTTTTTTTTCGCAAAACATTGAAATTAAAACTTAAAATTATACAATAAAAATATGTGTCTTCATTTGCTTGTCAGTAAAATGTATTTTTCTTTATTTTTTTCACAAAAAATATTAATAGTAAAGTTAAAGTTAATATTGTGCAAAAATAAAAAAATATTATTTAAAAATATTTTGATAGTTGTTATGTATTTATTTTAAATACATATAAGATAAGCGTTTTTTTTTTACATATATTATAATTTTTATTAATTTTTTTATAATACGTTATTTTATCTTATATAACTAAACACAACATCAGAGATTAAATTATCGTACAATGTACATTTCTTTAATGCGTCACAGAGAAAAAGCGCATGCAAATAAGCATCGGTGACATGTTTTTTAAATGGACAAAATTGGTGGACCAACTTTGAATGTCGTCCAATCATGGCTTGCGATCAAGCCTTATGCTGTACAACTATCACAAACATAATATACCTTTCAGCAACAAAAAAAAAAAAAAAAAACTATCAAGAATTAACTTCTTAGCAGAGATGCGACCAACTTTGAATGTCGTCCGATCAGAGGACCGAGAGAGCTCCGATGAAAATAATAATATGGTTGCTGATTACAATAAGAAGGCATTGAATTTTATAAAGGAAGTTACCAGCAAAGCTGATGAAATTCAAAAACAGGTTCTTTCTGAAATTCTTACACAAAATGCCAACATTGAATATCTTCAAAGACATGGCCTTGATGGCTGTACAGACAGAGAGACTTTCAAGAAGATGATTCCTGTGGTTGATTATGAAAATATAAAGCCAGATATTGATCGTATAGCTAATGGGAATACCTCTCCAATTTTGTGCTACGAACCCATTTCAGAGTTTTTCACCAGGTGGGCAAACTTTTTATTTCCTTGGCATTCTGTTTTTTAGTTTAGTTTTAAATTATTTTTTTCTTGGAATTATTTTCATTTATGTGTATGGAACTAGCTCCGCGACATCTGGTGGGGAGTGTAAGTTAATACCGATGACAGAAGATGCTATACAAAAAACCCTATTGTTTTTCAGCCTTTTGATGCCTGTGATGGATCAATTTATCCCGGGTTTGGACAAAGGCAAAGGGATAAAGTTTTCGTTCATAAGGAAAGAAACTAAGACTCCAGGAGGACTTGTAGCTCGTCCAGCTACAATTAGCATCTTGAAAAGTCAAAATTTAATAACAGATAGGACCTATGATCCATATGCAAACTACATGACTAGCCCTAAGGAGGTCATTCTCTGCCCAGATTGGTACCAAAGCATGTATACTCAGTTGCTTTGTGGGCTTTGTCATAACAAGCAAGTTCTTCATGTTGGGGCTACTTTTGCTTCGGGTATCGTTTATGCAATTAAATTCTTGAAAAAACATTGGTTTCTCTTGTGCAATGATATAAGAAAGGGTGAGTTAGATCCCAAAATTACTGACCCATCAGTGAGAGAAACAGTTATGAAAATTCTCAAACCAAATCCCATTCTCGCGAATCTTGTAGAATCTCAATGTGCCAAAGGATCATGGGAGGGGATCATAATTAAGCTATGGCCTAACACCAAGTACATTAGCACTATTGTGACGGGAACCATGTCTCACTACAGTGGTGTACTGGATTACTACAGCAATTGTCTTCCTCTTGTTAGTCCCATTTATGTTTCCTCCGACTGTCACTTTGCTTTGAGTTTGAATCCTTTGCTTAAGCCCAATGATATCTCCTACACATTCATTCCTACTATGGGCTATTTTGAGTTCTTGCCTGTCAATAGGGAAGACACAAATTTCATTTCCGAGCCAAGGGTTTCGCTTACTAATAATGAAAGTTTGCAATTGATTGATCTGGTGGACGTAAAATTGGGTCAAGAGTATGAGGTTGTTGTTACTACATATTCAAGAGTATGCAGGTAATAATATTCAATTACTTGAATTCACACGAAACTAAATAGATGTGATATACTGTAATCAATACGAACCAAATTTGTTTTATGACAGGGCTTTATAGGTACCGGATTGGTGACATACTTCTCGTAACGGGATTCACGAACAAAACTCCTCAATTCAGTTATATGTGTAGAAAGAATGTTGTTCTTAGCATTGATGCTGATAAGACCGATGAAGTCGAGATTCAAAATGCCGTGGAGAATGCAGCTAACAACCTCCTCCAATTTGATGCAACTCTCACAGAATACACAAGCTATGCCGACATGTCCAGCATCCCTGGCCACTATGTGCTGTATTGGGAGATTGACTTGAGGGGACAAATCCCAATTCATCCTTCTGTCATTGATAATTGCTGCATTGTTGTGGAAGAATCACTCAACAGTGTATACAAGACTCTGAGAGTAGTAGACAAGTCCATTGGCCCATTGGAAATCAAGGTTGTGGAGAGTGGAACATTTGACAAGCTTATGGACTATGTCCTTAGCAAAGGTGCTTCAGCAAGCCAGTACAAGACTCCTAGATGTGTGAAACATGCTTCCATTATTAAGCTATTGAACTCTAATGCTGTTTCAAATCATTTCAGCCCAACGTGCCCAAAGTGGGTTTCTTATTCATAGGCAGTGGTTGCATCGAAGAATGAAAAACAAAATGGTGAATTATTATGCATGGATGATTAATTAATTACCAGTTTGTGTACATTATTTATGATAAATGCTAGAGCTTCAATTTGAAAATACTAATGACTTTTGAGTTAAGTCTATGTGTTAAATGTTCTAAAGTCAAAGAAGCCATGGGAGAAATGGGCCAAGGTGTTCACCAGAGCTACATACAACATATTGAACCAATTTAAACACTATATATAAATTCTTTACTTGTCTTTCTTTTTTCATGTGAATTAACTCTTGTTATCGAAACCCAAATCTCAAGTACATTAGATGGGGAAGGTACCCGTAAAATTTATCTTCATGGTTTGAAGGAGTAGGAGCTTGTGAGCGTGACTAGGGAATGTGATCTTGACGGTGATGGTGCTCTGAATCAGATGAAATATTGCTTTTTGATGTTCAAATTAAGTCCGGAATTGATGGAGGATTCCCGGTTTTTGCTTGAACATACTTTGCAAGAAGAGCTCAAGAATGCTTGAATTGATTCAGTTGATGATTGAGGATTATTAACATTTAGCCAGGGACTATTTCACAGAGCAGTACACCAAATTAAACGACAACTTCTCTTTGGAATAGTTCATAGCTCATATTATACTTATATTTTCTTATTTTCCTTTACTCCAATTGGTTCAGTTGTTTTTCATTAATCATTAATCACTGCTTTTGCCTAATGTTAACATATCTAGGCTACTCTTATTTAACTTTTCTATATGAATTCTCTACTATTTCTTTTAAAGATACTTAGATCAGGCCATGAACACCTCTAAAAGATTGAGTGTGTGAAACTTGCTTTCTTCATTAACTTCTAATCAAGCTCTAATGTTTTTTATTCTCCGTATAATAAGCTTTGTTTATAAGGAAAATTATGTCTTGATTTGTTACATAGTAAATCCAAGTTAAGTATCCAATATTTGACCTGAAGGTAGTTGGTCACAATAAGCGAATTATAACTTAAAAAAAGATTAAATATTCGAATCTTGGAGTCACACTTTTACAGAAAGTTAATAATCTTATCTTTCTTTAGACTCGAGAAATTAGTCTCGCACCAAGTTAGGAAACCAAAAATATTCATTATTTGAACTACTCCCAAATTTTGAAAGATTAAGTCTGTGAAACATGCTTCCATTATTCAGATGTCTTTGAAAATCTGACGCAAATGGTACAAAGGGATAAGTATATTATTGTCAAGTTTGTATTACTTGAATACATCTCCTTTGTTTGTCAAAAAACACTTGGGAATTGCGATGAATTGTTAGGTGACATCATTGATTTTATCACAAATTAAATTTTTTAATGACACTTGGATCAGTGCTAGTTGGTTCAAATAATACGCAGAACTAATCGCAATCGTACAAAGATAGGATTGATTATTCTAAAATAATGCTAGAATTGCTTGAGAGATTGTCTTGAACAACAAAAATTACATTCAAAAGAATCACGTAACAAGTTTGTCATTCTAGAAGAGGACTTTGTCGTTAATTTTACTTCTCTTATTTCAATAAAATACTTACATATGCCTCCCATCTGTGTATGACTTTAATATACCCATGTGCATAGCAAGGCTTCAACATATTTTATTATTATTTGTTGCTAAACCAATCTAAATCTAAACGTATTATAAACTCTCGGATTCAAGATTTAAGCACATACAACTTTCCTGAAAAAATTAACTTGTTAGCCATGCCTGAAACTTTCAATGTCTTATCAGGGGAGCAAGAGATTAGCTTCCATGGCAATCAGAATATGGTGGCATGTTACAATAAGAAGGCTTTGAATTTTATAGAGGAAGTTACCAACAACGCTGATGAAATTCAAAATCGGATTCTTTCTGAAATTCTTACTCGAAATTCTAATGTTGAATATCTTCAAAGACATAGTCTTAATGGGCGCACAGACAAATACATTTTCAAGAAGATGATTCCTGTGGTCAATTACGAGGATTTAAAGCCAGATATTGATCGTATTGCTCAAGGTGATACCTCTCCAATTTTGTGCTACAAACCCATTTCAGAGTTTTTCAGCAAGGTGAGCTAGCAATAGATTTTGCTTTAACTATCCAATTCTTGTTTTTGTTGAAAGGTAAATATTGTAGCTACTAGCATTTTTTTATTTTTTTATGTGTAGCTCTGCAACATCTGGTGGGGAAAGTAAATTAATACCGATGACAGACGATGCTATTGAGACAAGGGTAGTCCTTCCAAAGATTATGATGTCTGTAATGGACCAATTTATTCCAGGTTTGGACAAAGGCAAAGCTATTTACTTTTCGTTCGTAAGACCAGAATCTAAGACTCCAGGTGGACTTGTTGCTTCCCCATCTACAACTGGAACATTAAAATTTAAGAAATTGAATAGGCATTACGATCCATATGCTAACTACACAAACCCTATTGAGACAACTCTTTGTACAGATTGGTACCAAAGTATGTATACTCAGTTGCTTTGTGGGCTTTGTCAAAACAAGCAAGTTCTTCGTATGGGGTCTGCTTTCGCTTCTGGTTTTGTTCGTGCCATTAAGTTCCTGGAAAACCATTGGTTTCTGTTATGTAAAGATATACGAACAGGTAAGGTAGATCAAAAAATAACTGATCCATCAGTAAGAGAAGCTGTTTTGAAAATTCTAAAGCCAAATCCCGATCTTGCGGATTTTATAGAAGCTGAATGTGGCAAAGAGTCATGGAAGGGGATCATAACTACGCTATGGCCTAATGTCAAGTACATTAATGTTGTTGTGACTGGAACAATGTCCCAATACATTCCTGTGTTGGATTACTATACTAATGGCCTCCCTCTTGTTTGTACCTATTATTCCACCTCAGAGTGTCACATTGCTTTGAATTTGAATCCTTTGTGTAAGCCAAGAGATGTCTGTTACACAATCATTCCCACTTTGGCTTATTTTGAGTTCTTGCCAGTCAATAGGAATGGTCGTGGAAGCACCAATTCAATTTCTGAACCAATGACTTCCTTTACAGAGGATGAAAACCATGGATTGGTAGATCTTGTGGATGTAAAAATGGGTGAAGAATATGAAGTTGTTGTTACCACCTATTCTGGTAAGAGTTTTACTTCTTTCAATTCACATAAATGAGTACAGATACTGTCTGTAATTTTATTTTAAGAAGGCAAAAAAAGAAAAAAGAAAAACTAAAAATTATTCTCATAGTAGCTTGAATCAAACCTTTTCATTGCAGGACTTTATAGGTATTGTGTTGGTGACATACTCCGTGTAGCGGGATTCAAGAACAAGACTCCTCAGTTCAATTATGTAGGCAGAAAGAATGTTGTTCTTAGCATTGATGCTGATAAGACTGATGAAGTTGAGCTACAAAATGCAGTGAAGAATGCAGTGAACAATCTCCTCCAATTTGATGCAACACTCGCAGAATACACAAGCTATGCCGACATGTCTAGCATCCCTGGCCACTATGTGCTATATTGGGAGATTAGGTTGAATAGACAAACCCCAATTCCTCCTTCTGTTTTTGAGAATTGCTGCCTTGTTGTTGAAGAATCACTCAGCAGTGTATACAGGTATATAAGAGTGATAGAGAAGTCGATTGGGCCATTGGAAATCAAGGTTGTGGAGAATGGAACATTTGACAAGCTCATGGACTATGCTGTTAGCAATGGTGCTTCAGCCGGCCAATACAAGACGCCTAGATGTGTGAAACTTACTCCCATTATTGAGCTTTTGAACTCAAATGTTGTGTGCACTTATTCAAGTCAAGAATGTCCAAAATGGATTCCTGCACCTTGAAGGAAAAAAATATGAAATTCTCATGTGGCAGAATGAAAAATTGATTACGGATTTGAGAATGACAATGCAAATTTATGCTTGTGTGTTGAAAAATATTGTTCTTAGCGTTAATGAATGATGATAATCCAATTTCTTTCATGAACAAGTTTCTCATCTGTCTACAGTGGCGGGGATTGGGAAAGGAGCAGGCTTTGAAGATTTTTCTGCCGTTGATGGCTAATAAATTGGGAGGTGAGGGTCTGATAAAGGAGCTGTTTAATGAGTTTTAATTGCTGATGGACAAATAAAGAAGTAACAACATAACCTCTAAATCTGTTATTAAATAACTATATTTAATACTAATTTATTTAATAAGAAAATGAGAAGATGATAAACCTGTTATTAAAATAACACTAATTTAAGATTAATTTATTTAATGAAAAAAAAAAAGATGATAAAAGGCTTCTGTTTTAAAAAAGAAAGAAGATGACTTATCATGAAGAAAAATTTGAAACAATTAACTTCAAAATTTTAAAACTAATCTCTTAGAGTTTTGTCGAGCTCTTTTTAAGAGGGGACTCCTCCCAATATGATATATCGAGCTTCAAACTTGGATTTTTTGCAAATAGTTACTAACAAAGTAAACATTTATTAATATAATTTTTGTAAAGAAAGAGAAATTAATTAAACTAAAGGGTAACATAGTTCATATATATAAGTCACACGTAAAATAGCTTGAACCATATAATTTGTTTGGAAAATAATTTAAAATAAAATAAGAACACAGTTAAAGATAATTAGATTTCCTAAAGATGATACATATTAATTTAAGTTTAAATCAAGCAAGATTTGAAAGGAAAATGCTCGAAAGATCCAGATAAAATATATGCCATTATCGAAAAATAGAATCCATTATACATTTCTTTCGCTTTTAGGCTAGCTGGCATTACATTGTTTAGTGGGGGAACGTCAAACATTTGGCTTGCTTTTTCCAACTCTGATCTTATCCTCTCAACATTTCGTCCTGTTAATAAAGACGAATACTTCAGTTTCTTTAATCCCCACGAGGACCACAAATTCATAATGTAATTACTAATATAACCATGAAAACGTATTATATATATTATCACAAATATACAACTTTATTGAAGAGATTAATTAGTTAGCAGAGAGATGCGACCAACTTTGAATGTCGTCTTATCAGAGAAGCGAGAGAGCTTCGACGAAAATAATAATAAGGTTGCTGATTACAATAAGAAGGCATTGAATTTTATAGAGGAAGTTACCAGCAAAGCTGATGAAATTCAAAACCAGGTTCTTTCTGAAATTCTAACTCAAAATGCCAAAGTTGAGTATCTTCAAAGGCATGGCCTTGATGGCTGTACAGACAGAGAGACTTTCAAGAAGATGATTCCTGTGGTTGATTATGAAAATATAAAGCCAGATATTGATCGTATTGCTAATGGGGATACCTCTCCAATTTTGTGCTACAAACCCATTTCAGAGTTTTTCACCAGGTTAGCAAACATTATATTTTTATAGCATTCTGTTTAATTTTAGTTTTAAATTATTTTTTTTCAGGGAATTTATGTTAAACGGATTGGTATGGTTATTTTTATTTGTGTATCGAACTAGCTCCGCGACATCTGGTGGGGAGTGTAAGTTAATACCGATGACAGAAGATGCTGTACAAAGAACTCTATTGTTTTTCAGCCTTTTGAGGCCTGTGATGGATCAATTTATCCCGGGTTTGGACAAAGGCAAAGGGATAAAGTTTTCGTTCATAAGGAAAGAAACTAGGACTCCAGGAGGACTTGTAGCTCGTCCAGCTACAACTAGCATCTTGAAAAGTCAAAATTTAATAAGAGATAGGACCTATGATCCTTATGCTAACTACAGGACTAGCCCAATGGAGGTCATTCTCTGCTCAGATTGGTACCAAAGCATGTATACTCAGTTGCTTTGTGGGCTTTGTCAAAACATGCAAGTTATTCTTCTTGGGGCTACTTTTGCTTCTGGCATCGTTTATGCAATGAAGTTCTTGGAAAACCATTGGGTTCTCTTGTGTAATGATATACGAAAGGGCGAGTTAGATCCCAAAATTACTGACCCATCAGTGAGAGGTGCAGTCATGAAAATTCTCAAACCAAATCCCATTCTCGCGGATCTTATAGAAGCTGAATGTGCCAAAGGGTCATGGAGGGGATCATAATTAAGCTGTGGCCTAACACCAAGTACATCAGCGGTATTGTGACGGGAACGATGTCTTACTATATTGGTGTACTGGATTACTACAGCAATTGTCTCCCTCTTGCTAGTCCCATTTATGTTTCCTCCGAGTGTCACTTCGCTTTGAATTTGAATCCTTTGTGTAAGCCCAATGATATCTCCTACACATTCATTCCTACTATGGGCTATTTTGAGTTCTTGCCTGTCAATAGGGAAGACACAAATTTTATTTCCAAGCCAAGGGCTTCCCTTTCTAATAAAGAGAGTTTGGAATTGATTGATCTTGTGGACGTAAAATTGGGTCAAGAGTATGAGGTTGTTGTTACTACATATGCAGGTAATAATATTCAATTACTTGAATTCACATGAAACCAAATAGA
Source organism: Quillaja saponaria (assembly GCA_029379385.1). Taxonomy (NCBI): domain Eukaryota; kingdom Viridiplantae; phylum Streptophyta; class Magnoliopsida; order Fabales; family Quillajaceae; genus Quillaja; species Quillaja saponaria. Next base: position 3,447,533 of record CM055605.1, on the reverse strand, counting down.
TGTGATATACTGTAATCAATACGAACCAAATATTTTTTTTGACAGGGCTTTATAGGTACCGGATTGGTGACATACTTCTCGTAACGGGATTCACGAACAAAACTCCTCAATTCAGTTATGTGTGTAGAAAGAATGTTGTTCTTAGCATTGATGCTGATAAGACCGATGAAGTCGAGCTACAAAATGCCCTGAAGAATGCAGCTAACAACCTCCTCCAATTTGATGCAACACTCAAGGAATACACAAGCTATGCCGACATGTCCAGCATCCCTGGCCACTATGTGCTGTATTGGGAGATTAACTTGAGGGGACAAATCCCAATTCATCCTTATGTCATCCAGGATTGCTGCATTGTTGTGGAAGAATCACTCAGCAGTGTGTACAAGACTTTAAGAGTAGTAGACAAGTCCATTGGCCCATTGGAAATCAAGGTTGTGGAGAGTGGAACATTTGACAAGCTTATGGGCTATGTCCTTAGCAAAGGTGCTTCAGCAAGTCAGTACAAGACTCCTAGATGTGTGAAACATGCCTCCATTATTGAGCTATTGAACTCTAATGTGGTTTCAAATCATTTCAGCCCAACTTGCCCAAAGTGGGTTTCTTATTCATAGGCAGCGCATGCATCCATGAATGGAAAACAAAATGGTGTATTATTATGCATGGAAGATTAATTAATTACCAGTTTGTGTACATTATATATGAGAAATGCTAGAGCTTCAATTTGAAAATGCTAATAACATTTGAGTTAAGACCAAGTGTTAAATTTTCTTCTTTTCTTTGTTCATAAACGTCTAAAGTCAAAGAAGTCATGGGAGAAGTGGCCCAAGGAGTTCACCAGGGCTACGTACAGAATATTGAACAAATTTAAACACTATATATATAAATTCTTTACTTTTATTTTTTATTATTATTATTTTTTCATGTGAAAATAACTCTTGTTATCGAAACCCAAATCTGAAGTACAATAGGTGGGGAAGGTACCCATAAAATTTATCTTCAGGGTTTGAAGGATTTGAAGGAGTAGGAGCTTGTGAGCATGACTATGGAAGGTGATCTTGACAGTGATGGTGCTCTGAATCAGATGAAATGTTGCGTTTTGATGTTCAGATTAAGTCCGGAATTGATGGAAGATTTCTGGTTTTTGCTAGAACAGACTTTGCAAGAAGAGCTCAAGAATGCTTGAATTGATTCAGTTGATGATTGAGGATTATTAACATTTAGCCAGGGACTATTTCACAGAGCAGTGCACCAAATTCCTGACTATGTCTTTGAGGATTGCTGCCTTGCAATAGAAGAATCACTGAGCAGTATATACAGGCTTATGAGAGTAGTTGACTAGTCCATTGGGCCATTAGAAATCAAGGTAGTGAAGAATGGAACGTTTGACAAGCATATAGACTGTTCACTCAGCAAGGGTACTTCAGCAAGCCAATACAAGACGCCTAGATGTGTGAAACACGCTCCCATTGTTGAGCTGTTGAACTCCCATGTAGTTTCAAATTATTTCAGTCCAAAATGTCCAAAGTGGGTTACTTATTAATAAAATAATTTATTTTTATTTTTCTTATTTGAGCTTGCAATTTTAAATAAATAATTATAAATTTCCTAAATATCTTACTAATTTGTTAAACAAATACATATGGTCTCCAACTCGTTAATGTATTTAGAATGTGTTTGAAACCATAAAAATTGTGGAATTCAATTTATTCTAAATGAATTTTGATTAAAATATTATATTTGGTATCTATCTTTCATGAGAATTCAATTCACTCTAAATCATATTTTATAACATTTTTTTAATTTTGAATTCTCATCAAAATTGATATGATTTGTTAAGAATTCAATTTATTAGATTAAAATACATATATACCTTTAAATTTTACTTCTCCTCGTATCCATATCTCAAAAATCACAACCTATCCTTTTTCTTCATTTCCCATTTCTCATTTCATCTTTTCCTTTCTTTCTTTTCCCTCCCCTTCCCCTCATTTCTCTTCCCTCCTTATAATGTATTAATTAGACCTATACTAATAATTTAAGTTACTTTTGTAGGAATTTTTTTTTATTTTTTACTAATGCAAGAGTAATTTTGTAAAAGTATTAAGATGAAATGAATTTATTAGTTATAATAATATTCCACACACTATAATTTAATTTAATTAATTTGAATTCACTCACTTAAATGATTTGTTTCAAAAATTGAGAAATAACTTAAATTAAATTGAACTATCACATAGAATCTACTGCCTGTTAAAACTTTGGTTTATGTTTTTTTTTTTGGTTTCATTTTTTCATGTGTAAACCACTTCAGTTTAATATAATATTCTAAAACCCAAGGTTCTACATGTGCAGCACCGGGCATAATTCTTAAATCATAACGTGGTTTTCCAGCATCAAATTTAAGAATGATATGGTGAAGAAGAAGATGGCAGAAAAGTGGGTTACTTCACCGACTTTTCTTTTGTTGGAGTTTGTGGTAATTCTCAATTTTGAGGATATGAATGTGGAGCCTACAAGGATAAAATCACGAATTATTAAGTTAAGTGTATCTAGTGAGTTGGTGAATGAGTTCATGTATATAATTAATGTCTAGATTACTTAGACCATCTATATAATGAACTTCACTAGTATTATGGTGAAATTTTGAGTTGCTATAGCAGAGATATGATACCATAATGAAATTTAGTTTGAGTTGCTACAATAAAATTCTGATACCATATTAAATTTTTATTTACGGGAGTGTATAGCAGAACCTATATATAACAAAAATTACTTATATATGAATACAATGTGTGTTGTGCTAGTGGGACATTATTTATTTGGTAACGAGAGATATATGGCATAAGCCGTACAAAACTCCTAGAAGAGATGATGTTGGTAGACTCTCAATATGAAGTAAGGAGGCTTATATTCTTAATCTTTGATGTACATACTTCTTTTTGTTTTTCCAGGTTTTCCCATTGCTGCGAAACTAATTAATCTATCGGGTTCTGTCGTGACTAGGATGACCCTCCCAATAATTACTTCTTCCAATGTTCGAACTTATGTTTTTACTCTGAAAATACAACTTGCTTACCAGTACGCCCAATTCTTTGTTAGTTGATGTACGTACTTCATCGTAACAACTCAATGGCTCAAGTTCTTTATATAGATCCATAAAAACTCTAGACATTAATTACATACATGAACTCATTCACGCACACACATCACTACATTCCTTTAACTTAATAGTTCATGCATTTTTATTCTTTTAAGCTCTACATTCATATTCTCAAAATTATGAATCACCACAAATTCCAACAGATTTTTCATTTAGTTTCATAAATTCCCACTAGGATCACAAGTCAAACTACTAACATTTTTATAAACTAATAAATCGTAACATATTATATTTTAAAATAAATAAAAATTGAAACAAATAATAAAAGGACTCATAAATTTTCTGTATATTAACATTCTTCAACTTATTATATATTATGCCTATACTAGTAATTCACAATTGTGTTATAACTCGATTACCTGCGTTGTAAGAATGTAATTGACCCAATTTTAAAATTACAAGAATTTAATTGCTGCTTTTTAAGTAATAGATATGAAAATAAAATTCGATATAAACTACATGTCAAAAGTTTATTTAATTCTTTTTATAATTAAGCACATGAAAAATCACATGGGTTAATAATATTCTTTAATTCATCAACGTGGTTTGCTGTTATTATTTTAATACCCACGAGTATAGCAAAGTCAACTACTAATTTTATAATTATTTGTAGACGTAAAACCAATCTAAATCTAAACTAAACAAAGCCTCTTAATTTTTATATATGATTGATTGACAATTTGTGGGTGTGATTCATATTTTCTTGCCAGTACTAAACAAAGCCTCTTAATTTGTTTTCATCATACACTGGGGATCATAAAATGATAATAAATTATAATAAGAAATATTTTATTTCACATTTATTAGGACGATGAATATGGGCTTTTAAGTTTTTAGTCTGGGCTTGCTGAAAGTCCAGCTAGCCCACAGTCTGTGTCTAATACAATTGTCTTGGTCTTTGGGGTATAAGCCCAGTTGCACAAAAAAAAAAACAAAATACTACAAACATCAATCACAATTTTTAATTTTAATTAAATAGAATAATATATTATAATACTATTTATTCTTATATAAATTTTTAAGTTGACTATAAATTAAATTATATAAGCCTTTTCACATGTGATATTTATGTGTTACAATTTTTATTTTTGTTTTTTGGTGAAAGTTAGCTATTGAGTGGAGGACACAATTATTTAGTTCATGGTTGCTTAAAGGAAAAAGAATTTCCTAAATACCAATACTACATCTCAAAATTTGATAACATGGACGATTTTTCTAATTTTATTTTTACAGATATCCTTTTATAAATATTAGAAGTTGTTAGTTTGATAAATGTACCCTCATTAGAATGTTTGTTGAAAAGTCAATGTTTTCTTTAAAATGTGGATAGTTTAAAATATAATAAAAAACGTTTCACTACAAAGAAAAATTCCCTTGGTGCAGATAAGAAATATCATAAACATATGGATCACAATAGATTTATTTTTGTTGGTTATCTTCATGAAATTATTGGAACATGTATGGTGGTCCCGTGGGAGGAATGAGAACAGGTTCTTGTTTAGTCATCTAAATTAGCAGCCGTATCAAACCAAAAAGCATGTTTTAAATAATTCCCTACACAATGTTATCCTCTATGATAGTTTGTCTGCCATTATATTTGTTTTTTCTCCATGTACACATTTGCATATAAGCTTCTGTACCTAGCTAATTACAACGTTGATATAACAACACTCCAATGGATTAGTCTAGTGTTAAAAAATTTACATGATTTTCATTAATTTCATGTATTCAAATAATTTTATGAAAGTCGTGACCAATAAAATCTTAATTATTTTTGTAGTTTCGAATACCACCTGTAAATAAAAGAAACATTGATAACAACTACTCTCTCTCTCTCTCTTTTTTGTTTCTTCAGCCATTTTAATGTGTCTTGTTGATGTTCAAGACATGTTCATGCATAGTACATATAAATCATTGCTTGGGAAAGTCAAATAGCAACATAGAAAAGAAGGCCAAGAATGTTAAAGAGTGGTAGTGATAAGAAACAGTGGTTTGTGTCATTAGTTCTCTGATTCTAACTTTATCTCCTTCCATAAAATCTGGGCAAGTATGCAACAGAATGAAAATAACATAATAATAATGTCTTCCCCTTACCTTTGATCTCTTCTGGACAAATATCAATAAGACACAAATAACAGTTCTCTATTTCTTTTACACTCACATTTTCTAGTTGCTTAGTTGTGATAACGGGAACAATTAAAGTTGCAAAATCTTGGATGCCATCTGCAAATCTATTACAAAATCCTCGATACTGTTTCTATTGGAAAGTTGGGTCATCCACAACATGCATGGAATTCCAGAAAGACGCATTTGGTGTACTGTTTGGTCATTTTACTCAATTCTATCAACATGAATATGAATGTGCTCCCCATCGAAGTTTGCCGGACTTATGTTTTTGCCACTCTGTATATCTCTCTTTTTCTTTTACCTACCCAACAAGGCAAAAGGCACAGAAAATCCTTCGGAAAAAGTGATTTCAAATGCAATGTCCCCTCTTCATACTCACAATCATGCATGCATATCCTAAATTAAAAGACAGTACGTTCAAATTTTTAGTGCCCCCACATGTTAGCCAAACTCGTGACATGAAAAGATGGACAGTAAGGCTCATTTTCATACCATGAATATAGCTAGCTATGTAGGCTTAAATTCAACTTGAAAATTCCAAGAACTAAATCTTATAGACTTCTTCTTGTATAAGAAAGCAAAGAAATGAACAGACTTTTGTTAACTTTAATCTGTAGTCTGTACTAGCTTGGTGATTAGAAGTTTAATTAGTGGGCTTATTCAGTCATCTACTTTTGCTGAACTATCTTTTCATGCTTTTCAGCTTTGGATAAGTGTTATCCTATTTCTACCCAAAATCACAGAAACCTCTAATCAAGAGTTTGCATCTGTATAAACAATTAGCCTGTGTTAATGCTTTTACTAGACCCTATGATCAAATTCTGCATTGCTATGGGGAAACAAAGAAGAAGAAGCTCCAAACCTTAGGACCATTCTTGATAGCTACACATTGAGTAAAATAATATCACTATGGCGTATGCGAGCATGAGAATGAATGGTCTATTATATAGAAACCAAAGATTGTAAACTACAGCTGCGTTTCCCCCACTGTAGGTAGTAGTTAATTTATAGGAGTTAATACCTAATATAAGTAGACAGACAAGTGGACTACCTAATTAATCCAATACTTACAAGCATAATCGATCTCTAAATTACTGTTTTTTTTTTCTTTTACAGAAATGGGTCAACTTAATGTGTATTTTGTACTTTACTACCCACATTAGTTTATGTCATGCATGCATTCCAAACCTGGAAAACAGTACTGTTTTTGCATAGTAAAAATGATTCCATTGTCTCAATTGTATTTTGCATCCGTGTTTATTTTGTTAGCCTTAAATTCATGTTCCCCTTCTTAGCTTGAACTTAAAAGCAACTATCAATGGTGCATGCAAATGGAACCTAAACTTTCTTTGTCTGTTTCCCGCTCATGATAATGAGTAATCAATTCTGTCGCCATTGCACTTTCTTTGAGTTGTGGGGAAATAGATCATATGGACAAGGATATAAATGTTAGTTAAATTTTAGATTAAATTACACTTTTCATCTCTAAAGTTTGCATTAAAATTCTATTTAGTTCTTATAGTTTAAATAATTAAAATCAATTACTCATGTTTAAAATCAAGCTAATATGGTCTATGCTATCATTTTTAGTCCAAATTGACTTAACTAGAAATGACTAAACCACATTCAAGACATTATGTACATATTGACATCATATATAATATTAATATCAATGATTCATAGTTTTAATTGTTTATTTTATATATGTTTTAAAATTAAAAATTTTATTTGAGACATATACGTTAGCATGTCATATTTTATTTAGTAATGTAAAATTATTGGTCTATGTTATCTTTTATTAAGTCAAAAATAATGACAGAGACTATATTAATTCAATTTAAAATTATAAATAATTGATTTTAACTTCTTCTTTTTTAAGTTATAAGTATTAAAGTAAATTATAATATAGCAAAATTTTAATTTATGTTGTTTGAATCAAAAAAATTGTCCTTTTTCAATCAAATGCCTCAAGGAACAGTCGCTTTACATGGGTTGACCGTGACACATGGGGAAAGACTAGAGAGAGTGTGGGGGCTGGCAAGGGGTATGAAACACGTGGCCACTGAAAGTGACTGTTACGTTCAATAGGAGACAGCCGGAGCTATGGGCGGTGTTGGACCACCTAGTCAACTGCCTACAGTATCTGAATTAAATTGGATTTAGGGTTGATGACATGTTCATAATACCATCACCAATTTTTTTTAGAGGAAGAGGAAAGAACAGACGTGCAAGTTTAGTTAAGCAAAAATTTATTTTGGGAATAACTTTGGAAGTTGGTAATCCCAATAATTGCATGGGATATATTCTTCCTCTAATATTGCGAAAGGCATCAACCTATTTTTTGTCCATATATCTTCCCAACCCCAAAATCATCATCCAAATACGATGTTGTGCATAGCCATCTCTCATTGAGTGTGTGCTTTCGCGTGCAAAATCAAGGAATCAAATGCAACTTTAGTGGAAGCGAATTCCAAAACTCTATACAAGATATTAATGTATAAGTGATACAATATCATTATCTTAATTTTAAATTCTTACTCTACTGTCATTTTCATATTCATAAGCATATTAAATACATGACATCATGAATTACGTATATCTACTAAATAATTTAAATCATTTATATATATATATATATATATATATATATATATATATATATATATATATATATATATATATCTTTGCATGAGTTTATCAATTATAACAATCAGTTTATTTTAACGCACGAATAGAGTTAAAAATTTCTTCATCAAGAGAGGTTCTAATAATTTCATCAATTCAAGGAATAATTTTGATAAACAAAGAGATAAAAATATTATGTCCGATAAGCACTCTCAAAGTTTTAGGAGAAGAAAATGAGTTGGAAACTAATATCTCCAACACTACCAAGGTTTGAATCCTGATGAGTAGCAAAAGGCACTTTTGCCTGGTTAAGTTAACAATTACTAGGTATCTTCGTATGCTGCCTATAAATATGTCCCTCATTCTCACTTTCTCTTAAACCCAGTATTCCAACTTCTGTGCTTTCAACTCTCCTTTCTTTCTCATTGAGTAAACCTTTTTCTCCATTTAGCAAAGAGACGGAAAAATAAAATACTATTTTATTTTCCTCACCAATTAGTATATATATACATGTAGGCTAGTTCCATTGATCATTCTTTTCCCTAGTTAGCCATGCCAGAAACTTCTAATGCCTTGCAATTCATAGAGGATGTTACCAGCAATGCGGATGAAGTTCAAAAAAGGGTTCTTTCTGAAATACTTTCTCAAAATGCCAACGTTGAGTATCTTCAAAGACATGGCCTTGAAGGGCATATAGACAAAGAGAATTTTAAGAAGGTAATGCCTGTGGTTGATTACGAGGATATAAAGGCAGATATTGATCGTATTGCTAATGGGGATACCTCTCCAATTTTATGTTCCAAACCCATTTCTGAATTCTTAACTAGGTGAGTGCATGTCCTGCATAAAAAAATCAGATTTTGTTTTGAAGGGTTTAAATGCATGTGTTAAACTGATATGGGATTTGCTGTTATATATGCATGTGTACATAGCTCTGGCACATCAGGAGGGGAGAGAAAATTGATGCCAACAATAGAAGATGAGCTAGAGAGGAGGTCATTGCTTTACAGCCTTTTGATGCCAGTGATGGACCAATTTGTTCCGGGTTTGGACAATGGCAAAGGGATGTATCTTTTGTTCATAAAGTCAGAAGCCAAGACTCTTGGAGGACTTGTTGCTCGTCCTGTTCTAACTAGCTATTACAAAAGCTCACATTTTAAGGACAGGCCTTATGATCGTTCTAATAACTACACCAGCCCCAATGAAACAATTCTCTGCACCGATTCGTATCAGAGCATGTATTCCCAATTGCTTTGTGGGCTTTGTCAAAACGAGGAAGTTCTTCGTGTTGGGGCTGTTTTTGCTTCTGGTTTTATTCGTTCCATTAAGTTCTTAGAAAAGAATTGGGTTCTTTTATGTAACGATATACGAACAGGTACCCTAGACCCCAAAATCACTGACCTATCAGTGAGAGAAGCTGTTATGAGAATTCTCAAACCAACAAACCCCAGGCTTGCAGATTTTATAGCAGCTGAATGTGTTAAAGAATCATGGAAAGGGATCATAACAAGGTTATGGCCTAATACCAAGTACATTGATGTTATTGTGACTGGAACAATGTCTCAATACGTTCCAGTTTTGGATTACTATAGCAATGGTCTTCCTCTGGTTTGTACTATGTACGCATCCTCAGAGTGTTACTTTGGTCTGAATTTGAATCCTTTATGTAAGCCAAGTGATGTCTCTTACACCCTGCTTCCCACCATGGCCTATTTTGAGTTCTTGCCATTCAATAGGAAATTTGGCTGCATCAATTCAATTTCCGACCTGGCTGAAATCATTAGTGAGAAGACAAATCAAGAATTGGTTGATCTTGTGGATGTTAAAATGGGTCAAGAATATGAGCTAGTAGTCACCACTTATGCAGGTGGAGTTTACCAATTTTATATATAACTATATTGTATAAGTTTTTTTTTTTTTTTTTTTCCGTCATGACTAATATTATGGACTTGTGTATGTGCAGGCCTCTATAGATACAAGGTTGGTGACCTTCTACGTGTAGTAGGATTTAAAAACAAGGCTCCACAGTTTAATTTTGTGTGTCGGAAGAATGTTGTACTTAGCATTGATTCTGATAAAACCGACGAAGTTGAGTTACAAAATGCAGTGGAGAATGCAGCTAACCATCTTATACAGTTTGATGCATCACTCGTAGAATACACAAGCTATGCCGATACGTCAACCATACCAGGCCACTATGTTCTGTATTGGGAGATTAGCCTGAGTGAGCAAACCTCAATTCCTCCTCCTATTTTTGAAGATTGTTGCCTGGCTGTTGAAGAATCACTCAACAGTGTTTACCGGCAAGGCAGAGTTTCAGATAAGTCAATTGGGCCACTGGAAATTAAGGTAGTGGAAAATGGGACATTTGACAAACTCATGGACTATGCTCTCAACCATCTTGGTGCATCAATAAACCAGTACAAGACTCCAAGATGTGTGAAACATGCTCCAACTGTGGACCTTTTGAACTCCAAAGTTGTTTCCAATTATTTCAGTCCAAAATGCCCAAAATGGGTTCCTGGTAATAGGCAGTGGTGCACCCATGGATGACCGAGAATGTGGAGGAAGCTCTAGTAATTTCTGCCTTGTGATCAAACCAGTTAATGATTTGTACTAAATATTAAAATAACTAATTCATCTACTTAATTTGTTCTCTTCTTAAACTGTTTAATCTCCACAAATATTTCCTGTTTTATATGTTAATTACTATGAAGCAAGGATACTGACACAAGCTTGGCTATATATGTGAACAAGAAGTAACAAAATTTGCATATTTAATAAATTTCATCCATCTTTAACTTTACAATAAGCCTAGCGAAATGCAACTTTTGCATTAGAAGAAGCCCTAGAAAATCCCATCATTTGTGACCTAATCTTTTGTCGTCGAAGAGAATCCCTAGCAGTAGAGTGTCCTGTGCACAAAACCATTTCCTGCAAGGTCTTTCCATGCTTGAGTAAAAACTTTGCAAGTGTAACCTCATTTTCACATTCTAAAAACCCATGAATTTTCACCAACTTCAAGTGATGTAGAAAGGACTTCAAAGGTTGGATCTGTGATTCCCAATATTGTTCTTCTTCAGTGCTAGACATGTCCCACAAGTCTCTATTCCATTGCTATACAAAGAAAGAAAAGCTTAATAAAACTTCCAATTAATAGAAATTTAACGTAAATTAAATATATAATACAACTTACTTTTCTTTCAATCTTATAATCATTGATAATCTTGAGTATGAGGGTTTCCAGTGTAGGAGAGCATCTGAATAAGCATGCCAGTCCCTGAACATTATTTTTGTTGAAGCCTGTATGCAACTCTAACGATTTGAGGTTATTAAATGGTTGTAGATACACAAGAAAATAGTTATTGTTTGAGAGAACCTGCAAAAAATTAAAGGGTACCAATCAATATGGATACAATTTTATTTTCTAATTTGGATTTTGTATTTGTAAAAACAGACATTTGTAAATTATCATTTTGGGTATCCTGTGGATACGAGATGCTTTCATTAGAGAATTCTCACTTATCCTAATTTTATATCAAACATTGATTTTAAGTATTGGATCTTAAGCAACTTTTATGTAGTGTATCAAACGTCTCCATAAAAAGCAATGACTACATTAATTGGGGAGATTTGAACATAGAGATTTACCTCAACACATTGGCTTTCAAGTTTCAAACATCGGGTATTAGATAGTCCAGTCAAAAAATTGGATACACTTTGAAGCTTTGCCATACTAATAACCTCATCCAATATGAAAATACCAATGGAAACCTCATCCAAGCAACTTGAAAGCTGAAAAACACTAACATCAGTCACAGCATTATATTCCCACAACAAAACTCTAATCCTTGGTGCATTGATTTTCACCCAACCCTTATCATTATATGCATCAAAACATCTTGCCACCCTTAACCTCTCCAATTTTGCACCTGAAACATCCAAACCTTGTAGCTGAAAACAATTTTCCAAGCTAAAATCTTCAAGCGCACGGCATGCAACATGAAGATAGTTTAACCCGAAACACGAATCCAGATTCAATTTCTTTAAGAGAGGAAATGAGGAATTCGAGAACAAATTGGATAGACAAGGCTGGTTATATAAAACAATAAGCGAAAGTGACAATGTATGAAGTGATTGAAAACCATCCCTCATGATAGATGATGGAGGCAAACGAAAACCCGGGTACCGGGATTTCAATTTAAAAACTCTTAAAGATTCACTCCCTAAAACAGACCTTGGGAAGTTGAAGTAATCATCTGTGGCAACCTCAACATCAAGTTCTTGAACGTTATGCCTAATGGCACTTCGGATCAAACCATTTAAACGAGAGAAGCTCAAACGTGCACGAAATCGAAGAGTCCTAATGTATGAGTGCTTGTCACGGTGAGCTAAAATTTGGGTGATGAAATCCATTCCAGTAGTAGTAGTAAGATGATCGTGGGGTTTGATTTTGTCAATGGTCAATGAATTGGAATGGTTTTTGTTAGAAGAAATTGACAATGGGTTAAAGGTGGTGAAATCAAGGTCAGGAAAAGTGGCCCAAATAGATCTAAATCGCTTTGATAAGACACTCATTTGCGCAACACATTTGATGGGTACATGGAAAAGAATATGATGAAGAACAGCATCAGGTAGATCACTAATCCTATCAATAGGGATTGATTCGACCAGCTGATCATTAACTGGGATTTGACAAATCTTCTTGCGCTTTGCAGATCTTGTTTCCATTTTTATTTTCTTCTTTGTGTTTGATGAGTTATCTAATTTAGCTGGACTTTGTCTTCCTTGGTTATCTATCAGATGTAGCGTTTGTTAGGCTTTGAAATTTTCAAACACTAGAACTCACTTAACAAGGAGAGTTTGTTTCCAATTCTAATAACTAGATTTTAATTAAGTATTATAAGTAATGATACATTTTATGTTATTTTAATACAAATTTTTAGGAGATCTATTTCACAAAGACTATTGGTTAGGCGGACCTATTTGAAACGGGCCATTCTTGAAGCCCAGTCGTAGCAAGTCCAATTAACTTTCTAGGATCGTTTATCGAATCTATGTTCCAGTTCTAGGAGAAAACACGTGATAATTCTTAACGCCCATATAATTCTGAAGGGTGTTTGTAAATACGTAACACATTTGCAAATTGAAGACCATATATGTGGCAAGTTTATAACAATGTAATACAATTCATACTAAAAACTATAAAAGAAGCAAAAACATAAGATGTTATGTTATCTTTTACTCACATTTGCTCCTTAATCCTTACCGATACAAAAAACCGAGTCTTAATTAGTCTACATACTGGGGAGCTCCTTATTAGGCACAAATTTCCTGAAATATCATGGTTGTTCAAACCAGTCCAAGATCTTCAGGATGACAAAGGAATTTGGAAGACCAAAAATCCGCAACAAGCAACAAAACTTTGCATGAACTGAGCAAGAATCAGAACAAGGTCGTAAAATGTTGAAGGAGTAAATAGATTCAGTGCTATTCATAGTATGTTGCCACAGGCCCTGTTCTGATATATACACCTCCAACCTTCAACCAACACTTACGAATAATGTCATTTTATGCATTACTCAAGGTTTCAACCAAATTTTGTATAGACTTAATCTTGCGCTGGAATTAGACAATATCCAGAAAACAGAACAATCACTGAATTTGAAACCCACCAACCAATTTGTCTACCAAGAGCAGTCCATCTAACAATTTCTAGAAAATCCATTAAGAGAAATCACAACCATATAAGTTGGCTTTCCACTCGCAACAGGACAAAAATGTTGAAAGTCACCTGCAAGTTGACAAGACTCAAAGTTCTCTCATCCTTAATCTTTGACGGAAAATATGAAGCTACACAGAACAGCAAACCAATTACGAACCCTTCTTTATCTTCTTGCTCCACTGGCTAAGAAATCAATTAATGACTTGAACAAAATATCCAACTACTACAGTTTCAAAATCAAAATTCAAGTTAATGTTGCCTTCTCAATTAGAATCATAAGAACGACTTACAAAATTATCAAGCATTGTTACCAACCCCTGATTTCCAAGCTCTCCAGTTTTCCAGAATTGGATGATACTTATTTGAACTCTTAATTAGAGACAATTTATCTGGTGAATCATTACTTCACCTCATTGACTAGTTTCAAATCGAGCCATCCATCTTACCAGTAGTCTCCACATGAACAAAATCCATCCTTAAAATGATGAAAGCGATTTGCATCCCTGACAACTATCTCCCTGTTAACAAGCTTTGTTATAAGCTTGGTTGCAGAATGACAGTTTACACATGCCCGAAGATTCTTTGTAATCCTAAGCGTAGTTCCAGGTGCAGTACTAATGAGCCCATAAGCTATTGCTAGCCTCTCGCTGTGATTACAAAGAGTCTCCTCCTTCTCTTCATAATTTAGATCATGCAAAACAGACTCTGTATGTGGGACAAATCCAGCCTCCTTCAACCTCCTCTCTAGACTCTCAAGCTCCTCAAAGATTTCCTCGAACCTTGGATGTGACTTATCCCCCACACGAAATGCCTGAAGCTTCCCATTGATTTCAATCAAACTGTATCCTAGGTCCTTACTCAATCCTTTCTCCCTCATTAATACTCGAATGTTTGCAACACGATCCCACATTCGAGCCGAAGCATAAAGATTTGAAAGTTGCACATAGTGCCCTGTATTATATGGATCTAAGGTGAAAAGCTTTTCTGCAGCATATTCTCCTAACATGATGCGGCGATGGATCTTGCATGCACTCAAAAGTGCCCCCCATACACTTACACCAGGTTCAATAGGCATCTTTATGATGAAATCATAAGCTTGATCAAGATAACCCGCACGCCCAAGAAGATCAACTACACAAGAATAATGCTGGTGGCGGGGCTCAATCCTGTACTCTCTCATATGATGGAATAGCTCCCACCCTTCTTCCACAAGGCCCGAATGATTACATGCTGTGAGAAGCCCAAGAAAGGTGACAGCATTTGGACATATCCCAGCCTGCCTCATGGCATGGTAAAGATCAATAGCTTCTCGGCCTCGACCATGCAAGCCATATCCTACAATCATTGCACTCCACACAACAACATCCTTGTTATAAGTTCGATCAAACACTTTGCGAGCAAAATCTACACTTCCGCATTTCGCATGCATATCAATAAGTGCTGTGTTTACAAATACATCATTTCTGAATTCACTTGTACTAATATAGTCATCCATCCATCTTGCTAATTTAAGAGAACCAACTTGAGCGCAAGCTAATATTGCAGACCTCAGTGTGACAGAATCTGGTCTAACATTTTTAAAAATCATCTCACGAAATAATTCCACTGCTTCCTCAGCATGGCCATTCTTTGCATAACCAGAGATCATAGCATTCCACAGAATCAGATTTGGTATCTCCATCAAATTAAAAAATGATCTTGCAACTTTCACCTGCCCACTCTTTGCATAGAATGCAGTGAGTGATATGAGTAAATCTGGTTCATATTCTAGACCCATTTTGATAACAAAACTGTGAATTGACATTCCTTGCCCCAAATCCTCAACATCAGTATAAGCCCTTAGAATGCTCACCAGAGCTATCCAATCCGGTTTCAAATTTTCTTGTCTCATTTGACTGAACATTCTTAATGCTTCCATCGGATTTCCATTCTGGGCATACCCAGAAATGATGGAAGTCCAAGAAACAATAGTTCTATCCCACAACCCATCAAAGACCATCCTTGAACGCTCAATGTGACCACATTTGGCATACAATGCTACTAGACCATTCTGCACAAACACATCAGATTCGAACGCATGTCTAAATATCTGACCATGTATTACCCGACTCATCTCCATAGCTGTCAAGCCACTGCAAGCTTTAAGTAAATAAGGAAAAGTGAAGCAATCCGGACTCACCCCAGCCCATTGCATCTGCCTATACATATAAATAGCATCTCCAAACATATTATGCCTTGAATAACCCCTAATAATAGCATTCCACAAAAAGACATCTGGGTGACAAAATTCATCAAACACTTGACGTGCATAACAAATCTCCCCAAGATTCGAACTCCCATTGACTAGTTTAGTTATCAAAAACCCATTATGTTGCAACCCCGATACAACTAACTGGTCGTGAATTTGATTCAAATGCCTCCGGTGGGTTGAATTATCAATAAGAGATGCATAAAAGGAGTCGGGATCGAAACTGTAGGTTAGATTGTCAACCTCAAAGTAGGGTTCAAGGTGGAGAGGGAAAGAATAATATTGTTTGATAAACTTGAAGAAGAAGAAGGATGGCAGAAACCCAAACGATGTAACCGGTATGGAACATCGGATTTTGGCGGGAAGGGAAGATGGGTTGACTAGATTCGAAGCCATACACTGTCTAATTAAGGTTAAAGTTTACAAAACCGAATTTGTACCCAAAAAAAAAAAATTCAATAAACTTTATCTCAAGAAAATATTTATAATTCTTGTAAGTTAAAATTTAAATTTTAATTATCTCAATTGCTATCTTATTTTTTTTAAAAAACACACACACACAAGAATAAAATGAAGATATAAGATCAGATGAGGTTTTTTTTTTTTTTTTAGTTCTATTTATTTCTATAAAGTAATTGTTAATTTCAATAATAAGACATGATAAAAAATAATTAAAATATTATATTCTAACTGTTGTTACAATTAATACGTTTAAATTCTCTGTAATTTTTGAAAAAATTAATATTCCAAAACTAATATTTTTCCTTAAAAAACTCCCCAAAATTTTGCATACTCTCTCCTCTCAAAAGGATGAAAGAGAAAAAAAACAAAACAAAAGTATTTTGGAACCGTAGTTTGTTCTAGCGTATTCAGAAGGACAATTCTAAAGTAGCAATTTTGTTTTTTCGTATTGCCGGTTGTGGCCCATTTCCATTTCATGTAATTTTTTCTGTTGCAGTTCCACCGGCAATCTCTTTGCCATACCTGGAAAACGAACATTGAAAGAAATCTCTCCATGACAGCGCTGAAATTGCTAGGGTAAAAGATTTAGGAAAATCACCTTCTAATAATGGAGAGGCACATACAAATTGTCCTTAACAGGCTTTCATGCATCTCCATAGTTATAGCTTCTCTCACCCTCCTCTTTCTCTTACTTCAAACCCCAGAAACCTGTGTCACTCCAGGCGCAGCTCACAAACCCCATCTTAGATTTCCAAAATCGTCCTGTGATTCCTCACATCGGGAGCATGTCCCAATTGAGAAGAAAAATAAGCGCCTTTGGTCTACCAAAATTTGGCAAAAGAGTGTTAGCTCCTATTATCAATTTTTTCAAGCAATTCAGGATCTGGGTCTTCTCAATAACCACTCCAAGGTTCTCTGTGTTTCTGCCGGAGCTGGACATGAGGTGATGGCGCTGTCAGAAATGGGTTTACTTGATGTTACTGGAATTGAATTGGTTGATTCGCCACCACTGGTGAGTCGGGCTGATCCACATAACTTGCCGTTCTTTGATGATGCATTTGATTTGGCATTCAGTGGCCATTTGGCCGAGGCGTTGTTTCCTTCCCGATTTGCATCGGAGATGGAAAGGACGGTTCGACCCGGTGGTGTGTGTTTGCTTGTGGTTGAGGAATGTGGGGATGACGAGGTGAGGGAAATTGTGGGTTTATTTAGCAAGTCACGTTTTATTAACTCAAAGAATGTTACTTTGATTGGATTGAAAATGACAAGAATTATTATGCGAACTAGAAAATCTCCTTGACTCTTGGTTAAATTGAACTTGATTTCATTTGTTGTTTTTCCAGTAGCTATCTCTGTATGTTGGATACTGTAGTTTTATTTCAACTGTGCTGTGAGTTCAGTGATCTACATATGTTTCTAGCAGCTTATATTCTTTAAATTATCAATCAGAATCAAAACTAATTTGAGTTCCCATTGAAATGATAAAACATAGCTGAGGATTGAATTAAATGCAACTAATTCACTAAATTCCTGATTATGTCTTTCATAGTTAAGTCCTGCATTAAACTAGATGGCCTGATGTATTTTATCTGTTTCTCTGTTTTCTAGCATTTAGAATTTAGGACTGAAAGACCTCTAGGTCTTTTAGTTGGGACTAGGATGACTTTGGCAGGCAACCAATGCTTCATGCACAAATATGATAACTTCTGGTTGTTGTTCATTTCTAGGGAAGTGAAAGCATATTATCAATTAACTTTTTTATAAGAAAATTTATGATTTAACTTAAACTGATGATTATCCATTCTTTGTTCTAAGTAACATAATAGTGCACTCACAGACATCAAGATAAAATTCAGATTTTTTTTACTGTAATAAGATGATTTAGTGACTGTGTTTACCTATGTTTTCCTGGTCGCTCGACCCTCCCTGCCGTTAGGGCACTATAGGTGTTGTTAAGCAATCAACTGAAAAAGTCATTTAAAAAAGCTTGTTTTTAGTTCTATTCAATGTTTATGATGCTTCAGTACTGAAGCGCTGACTATTTTATATCTGTAATTGCATTTGGAATTGCCAGTTGTCTGTATTTTCACATTGTGTTTTGTTTCAACAGTATCCCCTAGCAGTTCCAGTAAAATCATCTCCATCAGGGGTATGAATTTCTGACTTCAAGGTACAGAGCTTATAACAAAGTAATCAATGTCAGTTGATTATCGTATGGTTTTTGGATATTCAAAAGTCAGCAAATAAGTGAACAAGTTAGTTGTGGAGAACAAAGGACATATCTTTAGTAGCAAATAAATCTTCCAAGAAAATAACTTAATTATGGTATTGAGATCATTCTCATGAGGACTAGTTACTTTACTGAGCTTAGGCTTCACCTTACAGGTTTGAGTGGGTACTTGAATTTACATAGGTTGTGCAGTTTTAGGACGGCCTTCAACAACAGCCAACTACTTGTTGTCTGGGAAAATGATACTTGGAAAGGAGAATTACTTAGATTAACTGTTAAAAATCTGTCAGCTACGTTAAGGATAATGTTTAATAGTTTACTCTGGACTGCCCAGCTTAACATGGTTATTATGGAATTGGGTGGTATCGTGCTTTACCGTCACTAAGTCGAGCTCAAGAGAGTCAAGACCCTTAGCGATTAAAAGCTGCCTTATTTTCTTACTCATCAAGTCCCATAGCTTAAGTATATGCCTCAAGATTATCGGGAAATACTCAGCAGATGCCTTGGTTATATATTAAGCTCTCACAACTGTTTCATGCTCATATTGAATCTAAAAGTCTCGCATGGATATGTGGATGCTCGTTTGCATGTTGATATGCCATCTATTTTTCCAGAAATCTAGTTTATATAGTCCTTTTACATATTTTTTTTTTTTCCTTTTTCTGTATTTGTCCCTTTGTTATGTGGAATCCACCCAGCATCATATGATATTTTTATGATCCTGTGAAGTAGGCTGGCTTTTATCTTTTTCACCAACCAGTCCAAGTGTGCCTAAGCCAGAATCTGTTATGCGGTTTTTTTTTTCCTTCACTGCTTAGTGCTTGCCAATTGTGGTCATATTCCTCGCATATAAGTGAATAAAATTGTTAACCTTATTAGCATGAGAATACAGCTTCGTGTGGAGCTTACAATTTGGAAATTATTAAATCCTGAAGGAATGCAACGGATTGCTATTATCATTCATTCCTTTGAGTTTTTCTTTCTGAAGATCAGTTTCAGTTAGGTCAAATAAGACCAGATGTGTGCCAGGGGATATTCCTCTTAGTAAACAAAGTACTATTTACAGTGGAACCAAAAGAACTATTAGAATGAATCTAAGATCAACAGTAAGAGCCAATTGAAGGGTAGGAAACAACTTGCACCAAAACCTATAGAGGAAAACGCTTGCATTTTCACAAGCCAGCTACCAGGACCTGCTATCATGATGCAATAGAAAGCTCTGGCTTAAGGGCTCCAGAAATCCCATGAATCACAAACTTTTCAGAAGAAAACATATCGGCTACTACAATTTCCTCTCCATTAATAACTATTCCAAGCATGAATTTCACACTTCCAGTAATTTCAAGATATTCGTCATCTACAAGTGTCTTTAACAGAGTTCTTGTTGGCAAAGAAGAGAGTTCTTTGTATGTAAATCTCTGAGGCAGAATGTGAATCCTCACTGTCCTATCAAGCAATGGCAAAGGAGATGATAGAATTGCTAAATTTGGAGGAGCCAATATTGTTACAGAATCCAAACCTGTTTGATCTCTGAGAATCCCATCAAGAACAGAGTGCAATCCAATTGCAAATGAAACAAACCCATTTGAACTCAGCAGTCGGACTATCCGGGTCCATTCCACCATATTCTTAGGTTCTTGAATAACTGAAACTAAACTAGAATTAAAAACACCACAAACTGGTGGCTGAATAAAATCCCAACCCTGGTTTACATCTTGAGGATCGAAGGATGAAAATGGCCCAAGAACCCCATGAATTGCAATTTGTCCTTCAAGAAACATATCTGGGTCTGATACCAATACTTGATTGATCTCTATCAATCTTTCTTTTCCATCAACCTTCGTGATTGCTATATTCTTTTGACGAAACAGAGTAGGGAGGCAACTTCCTTGAGGTTTCTTCAGTAGGTCCTCCATTGAAAGCTTAGAAGTAGAGGTATGGTATTGAAGGAGATTTTTCAAGAGCCTTGGAGAGAGAGAGTTGTTTAAGACGGGAGAATCTTTAATGGCGAAGATGGTTAAGTTATGTGGAGAAAGGAGGAGCTCAGGTGAGAGCTGGAGAATGGTAGCCATGAAATTGAATCCTGCTCGTCTTAGAGCTCTAGAAGCCTCAAGTGAGAGGTTATAGGTGGTGGGTTTGGTTTCTTGGATCGAATTCTTGGAATTTGAATGTAGTGCCGTGGAAATTGCCATAAAAGCCAAGACTACAGAGATGACAGAAAAGAACAGAGGAAAGCAGCAACGTGAATGAGCAAAGGCCATCACTTTTCAGAGGAGAGAAAAAGAAAGACAAGAGTAGTGCTTGAATTGGTTTCCGGGTTCGTTTCTTGGGAGGGAATGGCAATGAGAACTATTTGTTGGGTGGGAAGTGGGAACGGGAATTGGGCAATGCATATATTGGGTTTAACAACACAGTCAGTATATTTCCTATGGAGCTTGCTGGACAGGCACCGACCTTCTCACCAAAATTCTCGGAGCATTAAAACAAGAATAAAAACTACTAAGATATTGCTTAGCAATGTAAGTTATCAAATATTAGTAATTTGATAAGAAAAATATAGTGTAGACAGACATGCTTTCCCTAACAGAGCTAGAGCTAAAAGTCTTTCTGCCCAAGAAGGCATTAACTTGGAATCAAAAAAAAAAAAAACACACCAATCTACGATGGATTGCTTTATATTTTTCCTTCTCCTTTTTGTTACTTTAACATTTGGTAGTATTCGATTCAAAAGGTAATCTCGGGGCCTTAATCTTTCTTTTGGTATCCCATCAACAAAGCTAGGCTCACTAACTTCTTCCTTTTTTCAGCTTTAGAGAAAAAACAGAACAAAATAATTAAAGCACAAACTTTTGTATCAAAAGTTAACCTCTTCTGATATTCATATTTCGCATTCAAACTAAAAAAAAAAATAAAGTACTAACACTAATTCCTGTCTTATCACATTATGTTTTTGTATCAATATCACTCTTTTACTACCTACACTAGCTTGGAAAATTTATGAAACACAAAATGAATCACCAAGCCAAGAGTCAGTGAACACCTTCCTGCCTTTTCCTCGTGACCCGAATGTAGCAGAAGACGGCAGCAAAAATAGCAGTAATAAGACCACCAATGATTACACCTCCACCTGCCACAGACTTATCTGTGGAATGATGCTTTCCCATTCGCTTAATCTCTGGAGCTTCAGCTGGTTTTGATTCTTCATTCTCATGATCTGATGTTTTTGCAATGCTAGGAACTGGCTGATCTGCAATTTTAGTCACCCCTCCATGTGAGTCTGCCCCTGTTTGAGTTTTCAACTCCAATGGGTTGGGTGTAAGTCCCTCTGTGTTATCAGAAATGGCTTGGACGAACAAGATCTGAGCTAGTGACAGACAAACCAAAACAAGCCTGCTCATGTTAAATAAAATATCTGAGCTGCAGTGAATCTGAGATTACTAGATTATGGTTTTGGTATAGAGAAAAAGGTTAGTATCTAATGGGGAACTATAATTGTTTCTCTGCTCTTACATTCTGAGAAACTATGGGCATGAGTTTGGGGGATTATATAGAGGGAAATGGATCGCTAAGATCTTTTGTGGCTAAAAGTGTGGTTTGAAGCACAGGGAAAGGCTCATCTGGCCTATATAATA
The DNA here is from genome assembly GCA_029379385.1 of Quillaja saponaria. Classification (NCBI taxonomy): domain Eukaryota; kingdom Viridiplantae; phylum Streptophyta; class Magnoliopsida; order Fabales; family Quillajaceae; genus Quillaja; species Quillaja saponaria. Next base: position 3,425,324 of record CM055605.1, on the reverse strand, counting down.
AATTTGGGTTTAAAGGGGAGGTGGAGTTTGGGAAAAAGATTGGTTGTGAAATGAGAGAAATAAAGAGTATTGCTATTAGCATACTTACTTCTAGAACAAATATGCTTGCACATCTATGTTTAATTGCCCAAATGAGAAGGCTTTTGTCTTCCAAATTAAATAACACAGTCCAAAGTAAACCTGGTGAGCTGGCTACTTTAAAAGAAGTACTAAAAGCAGTGGTATCTCTGGGTCACTCAAAAGTTTCTTATTTATTTTCTTTCATTTCTCTCTTCCTTTGGTGATTGGGATTGAGAGAGTAGGAGCTGAAGATTCAAACAAAACAAAATTCATGTTATGATCATTGATCAGTCTTTCAAGTGCATTAGTACTGCATATGGTTGGTTGAGAAGGGTCTAGCAGAACATAATCCCACGCCCCTGATGACCATATTTCACCAAACTTTCTGGCTACTGAGACCATCACTGATAGTGATCTAGTTTAAGCAACTAACACATGGGATGGGAAATTTTAGATTAGTAATGCATGGTTCACAGGATTATGACAACTGTCTTGAATTAATGAAGTGACTTATAAGTATTCAACATTGACTGACGACTCGTGGCTTTTCCAATGCTTTCCCGTTTTTGAATTATCCAATTCAATACCATTAGCTAGGTTTGTTTATTTGGGTTAAAACTACACAATTTTCATGACCGAGATTGATGCCAACATTCATCACCATAACAAACCCATGCACGAGGCCACCCATGACCTTAGAAATGACAAAGTCTTGGGATTCCATTATATGGATGGATTTTGTCATCCTAAATCTAATTATATAAATTAATCCGATGTTGCGTGTCATCGTTTATTACAAAAAAGTTTATGTCGGTGAATTTAATTATTAGTTATGTGTTAAATCATAAATTACCTGAGTTTTTGGAGGAAGGGCTAACTTTTACATTGACTGCAACCAATTATGCATGCCTTATGCAGCAAAGCCAGCATAGGCTGTACCGCCGGAATACTTAAATTTTAAATTGGCACTGTTTACTAAGAACCAATTCTATCTACTGGCAAGTTTATTTGCAGCTTCACAAGAGCCACAAGCATAAATCAAGTGATAAAATATATTTATGCTCAGCGATTAGAAAATTTTTACACTTACAAAAAAATACTTATAAAAAAACAGTCATCAATTGTAAATAAATTATCTTTACTCACAAATTTTTAATCAAATTAGATTGTAGATAATGATTTATTCGAACCAATTTTGGATCCACGCGAAATGACAGCAACAGTACATAAAGGAAAAGAGTATTTTGACAGAGGTCACTTATTCATGTCGAATGATCGACTATAAAATGAACATGGCAAAATCTGATTGACATTCCAGAGACATTTTTCACACAGAAAATCAAATGCCACAAAGCAACACCCAATTAAGTAGAACTCACATCATATAAAATCCAGTGGTCATTGGATTAATTGAATTGAAGAGTCTCAATTCAGTCCAGTGAAACCAAATAGATGGTACAACAGCTAATCCCAAAGTACAAATATAACCCCTTTTCATATTGCCCAGAGCCAAGAACAAATGTCAAAATTCTACACGTCCAAAGTAAATCTATGCAAAAATATACATCATAACACTGATGGAGGGGGAGAATTAATTCCAAATTCCTCTTCCCCTTCTTCATGCTTTACATTTGGCAAAACAGAATTCATGTCTATATCCTTGGCTGCACAAACATCAGAGTGCTTAGATGCTATCATGGATTCGGATTCTGCTGAGGTTGCTACCACAGAGCCAGATGCATTTGCAAGTGGAGAATCCTTTGGAGTCTCCTTTGTGAAATTGGAAACTGAAATATTCGGGAAGTTGAGGCGGGCACAAGAACCATACAGGGCCCTTGCTGCTTCATCATAAGCAAGAGCTGCTCCAATTGCAGTTGGAAATGTACCTAACCAGAGTCTATTCCCCCTGTTTGGCTCCCGGATTTCAGCAACCCACTTGCCCCATGTCCTTTGCCTAACACCTCTATAGTTACAACGTGAGTTCTCAGGCCCTCCTTTACCTTTCATACATCCCTTTTTAGATCCCTTGGCAGGAACTTTACGAATTGATTTCTCCTCATCACTGCAGGAGTCCAGACGGGCATTATATTCTTTCCATCTTTCCAGCGTCTCGACCAGGGATTTAGATCCATCCCCTTTAGAATGGTTTTTCTCTAATTTGTGCATCCAAGAAAGACTTTAACAGCAAGAAAAATGTCAGAAACTATTTAAGAGACCTGCCAAAAGTGAGACATATGACCTTATATTAGAACTGAAAAATTAACATCTACCCAAACTACTTATCCTCTAATCACATTTACTTATCTAGCCAGGCGGAAAGCTATCCAAGGGAAGGGGAAAACCATAAAGACAATCGAAGCCTAGTCTGCACCAAAATGCATAGGATCAAGCACAAGTAAAATAAAATATGCATGGCAACCTGCTGCACAGTCTCCGGCCAGTTGACCACCAATTTTGTTAATCAATTCTACCATTGGATAACACCAAAGAGAAAGCTAACAAAATCCAATTATAAATTTGCCAATATAAAACCAAGAACAATTTGCTTTTAAGTACCACTAAATCAGAAATCTTACACCAAATTACGTCTAGCTGTGCATTGGATAAAATTGGCTTTCACAAATCCAATAAAAAAAACCTTGCATTAAAGATTGACCCATAGCCAATTTAACAAATTTAGGGAGCGTTCAATATAAGAACAGTGAGCTTTTACGAGATTGAACACATGCATGCTATTAAACAGTAAGGTTAGAGCCCAAAACCACTTTAACTTATAATTTTCCTTAGCCAAACTCATTTTCAAATTTCCATGTCAGCATAAATTTGTTTCATAGCAACATACCCAGTGGGGCGCAGTAAACCATCCTCCATTTAAACTAAACTTAATTCAAAATGAATACAAGCAAAATAAGCCATGAAATCAGAATTGATTCGTATTTTCCATCAAAGCGGTGCTATAAAAATCAAAGTCCGTTAAAATTGGCTAAAAATGTGAAAATTTCTGAAATGAACAAAACCGCCAAAATTACACTTATCAGTAATACCTAAATTCAGTGACACAAACAATCATAGATCTGAATTTCAAGATATAGGATTCGAAGACCGAACATTTACCTTGTAACTGCTGGAGCTCCAAAGGTTGACCCAGACAAAGTCTATTTGACAGAGTCAAAAAACAAAACATTAGGGTCAAGGATTCACAGAGAACAAAGCTTAGCGGAGAAAGAGAGCAGATTTACCTCTCTACCTTCGTTGTGTTCATCAAAGATATCTGGGCATTTGGGATTTGAAGGACAGAAGCCGAGGTGTCGACATTGACAAAGTACAGGAGGAGTATAATGGTAAAACCCTAATTTACCTGAGAAATAATTCCAAAATTGCAAAATAAATATTATGTATGGGCCTTTATATTTAATACCAGTCCAGCCCAAGTTAGTTTTTCAATTTTTACTAATTAGCCCATGTTTTATTCTTGGGCCATAAAAATCAGCCCAGTTTATTTAAAGCTCAGAAAACATCTATGAACGGTACAGTTTTTGTCGGGAAGTCAAAACCAATTGTCGCTTACTATTACACGGCAGTGCGTTTAACCACAATCAATTGTGAGTTCATTGACAAAGCTAAGAAAAAGACTTTTTAATGTGATTTTGAGGAAAAAGATGAGTAGATATCCCCATTTTGTTGTTTGTTTTCATAATTATGAATCTCACCTAAAAAATATGATATTGTTAATTATGTAGAATTGATGCTCGAGTTTAAACATAATTTCTTCACCTAATTTCATATGCTAATATGATGAATCTATCTTCTAGGACAAAAATTCTCACATTATTTCAATTTTGTAGGACTTGATATTTTGTTTTGTCAATATTATGTAAGTGATTTGCTTTAATAAAATTATTGGATTGAAATAATGAAACAAGACTAATCAACCCAATGTTATAAACACCTTAGGTACAATAGAAACTTGAGAAAAGTATGAGACACCCCTTCTTCCATTAACTCATTATCCATCCCATATGAATTCTTGGATCCTTATTAATTGATTACACAATTGGGTTTTTCCACCACCATCATTTGATTACTCTTTTTTTTTAGCTCTTTTAAGTTTTAACTTTGGCTTAACTATACATACTCTCTCATTTGTCATTGGTCTATAAATGGTGTTTGATAGTACTCTGACTTGACTTGATAGCTTTTTCCTTTCCCTTTAATCAATTAGTCTATGTCTAAGCGGAGGCACATTTACTTGAGTGGGCCATAGAATAATTGACTCCCCTCAAGTTTTAAATTTTAATTTTTTTTTTTAATTTAATGAAATTTTTTATAAATATAAGAGAAAAACTAAAACTTAACCCAACTGAATTCAAAAATAGATATATTGACCTTATTAATTTTGATAAAACAATTTAAACTAATTAAATAATTATCAATTTTACTATATTTGAAAATAATGGTAAATCAATAATATTATCTAAAAATATAACATGCATAGTAAAATTAAATAGTACTTATTTTGAATTTGAAGAAATATAATACTCTCATTTTTATTTACTTTTGTTATTTGATAGTAAAATAAAATTTTATAAATTCTTAATAATTGCAAATCATTTATGCTCTTTATAGTTAAACATTTTTAAGTGGTTTTTAATATGTTCAATTTTAACTAAAAAGTAAATGAAAATAAATACTCCATCACTAAATTAACTTCAATTTTTTTTTATATATATATTTTAAAATAATATAGAAAATTAAATGTTTATATCATACTAAGATGATGAAAATGATTTGGTAAAATAATTGATTTTGTAAAAGAATTTTTTTAGTTTTTTTTTAATAAAAATCTATTAATGAGTTTAAAATTAACTAATTTCATATTGAGTAAGAAAAAAATTACTCCAATGATAATATTTCCTACCTCCGCCACTACGTCCAAGTGATGTGTTTCTCTTGTTTGAGGAGCCCTACAACTTCAATAATGTTTGCAATAGTAGGGACCAAAAATCCTAGAATCCAACTAACTTTGATTTTGTTACACCAAAACTTGATAATCCGATTAAATTCAAGTTTAGATGGGATATTTTTTTATTATTTATCTAAGGTCGAGTCAGTTATTTGAATAATAAATAAATAAAATTAACCTGAAAATTATGACAAATGTACAAAATATTTATTTATATAGAAAATATGATAAAATTCTATCCAAGATCTTTTAATACATTAAAATAAGTGTATAATCCAATTTATATTTATGTTGATTTTTAATCTAATTATATTTAATTTTAATTTGTATTCCTGTTAAATATACATTATTGTATAATTTATTTATTTTATTTTAAAATTTTAATGTTAAAATACGCTAACTTAGTTGGGTAAGCTGAAAATTTAATTATATAAAATGATCCTTCTTTTATTGCATTTGTGAAACAAAATAATTGAATGCAGTGTAGCTGATTTTGTCAACTTGCTTCTTAATTCTACTCTGTCTGTTTCGCAGAATTTAGGGTCCACTATTCAATCATTTGTTGGTTTTCATTTCGTAACTTTAATTGTCTCAGTTCTACATCCACCACCCAACAAGATTTTTTTTTTCTTTTTGGTCCCCACGCTGACCCGTGAGCAATCATACACCTATTGTCCATGTCTGAGCCACTGTTTGATTTAGGAAGCAAGTAATAACATTAAAGAGATAAGCCTTGGACACTTCTTACTTCTTGGTAGGCTAGTAATTTGTCTTCGTTTTCAGACAAACAATCCTATATACACCTACCACATGTAGGCCATGTCAGGAATTTCCTTAGATCTTTGCCACATGGTGTTCAAATTGCCACATCTACATCTTGCTTGTGAGCCACACAAATTTAACATGTTTTACAGTAAGACACTGCAATTGCTGAGACTCACAAGTAATGTATGTAAAGAATTAGATTTGGCCAATTGCGGAATTGAGGAATTGAACAATTCATATTAGAGAAACATAATATCATACAAACTGTAGCTAACCATGACCAAATTATTAAACAAAACATGGAGGACATGTTTTTATGACATTGATTTTCACCATCTTCTTCACATTTCTTTACAAATGTTCCCTTAGTGACCTTAACCCATCAGTCCTCACTGGTGACGCTGGTGTACACACTCTGCAGGCGTGACTGGAAACCTAGAATTGTCACTGCAGTAGTCATAAACCAAGTGATTGGCTCTAACCCACAAAAGCTGATGGCTTTGATGCAAATTCAGCTCGGACACAGTTGGCTTATCCCACCAATACTTCCTCTCCCCACTGCTGCTACACCTCTTAGTGTTATCCATTGCTGCTACCGACTCAGGGCACTCGCAGGCATTGATTTCAAAATCCTTATAGGTTGCAATGAAGGGTGCATGGGTCCAGTCAGTCTTAACCCGACCACCTTGTGTGGCCCAGTCATCTGCATTCCATATAGAACTGTAAACTCCCATGGCTTGGTCTTTTGGGAAAGGTATTCCTTTGTTTTCCAAATTGGCGTGCACCCTAATTGGCGTCTCATCCACTAGGAATCTGATTATATTCAAAAGCCCAGTATACCATTTTAGATATGCCAAAACAAATTTGTTACATCAATTCCTATCGTAAGTCACAAACACTAAACCATAGTTAAAAAGAACATAAAAATTGCAGCTCCATATAGTATAAATAAATTTAATTAATTGCATTAAAATTTTGAATTTCATTTCCAAATGGGTGAAAAAAAAAATCTTGGAAATACTATATAAACTTGCACAAAAGATGAGTCCGATATATAAACAAAGTAGAAAGCCATAGCCAGAACAGAGGAGAATAGACAACTGTCTGTACTCTGTTATCCGCTGCATGGTCCTAGCGGGCAGATTGGCGTACGCCAAGATTCGATTTCCTTTTTCACAGAGATTGTTTTTGTGTGACACCAAACAGGCACAGAATGACACCAGACTAAAATCATGGCGGATTAACACAGGGCACCCGTTGTATTGGGCAAAGCTTTTCAGACCCACATGTAAACAGAGTCTAGCTTTAACATACGCACCCATCATTATATACCAAACGTGTAAAGATTTATATTTTTATGTAATTAGAGAGGATTGGGTTCTTACACAACATGGCGCTGATTCCAAAAGATGCCGTAGGAGTGGAATTCATTCGCGGGATCGAACCAAAGGTTCAGTCTTTGCTCTCTGTTTCCTACACCATTTACATACACATTGGTCTGGATTGAATATGGTTCACCGGTGGTGTTGCCCAAAAACTCAAAGTCAAATTCGTTGTGATTTGGACCGTCCGATGACATCTGTGTCCAAGAAAATGAATGAAATATGAAATTATTGTACTTCACAAGCTATCAATATCACACAGAAAACATAATTGACAGAGCCATTTAGATACGCACAATAATAGAAATAGATAGAAGTCAATTCAACAAAATTGAAATTACAATGCAACTAATCCAATCTCAGAATATTGATTATTGGAAAACCGAAGACCTTTGTGCCAACAAAAATAACTATTCGCTCGTGGGTTCTTAGTAGGGACGAAGGTAATAAATAGAAAATGAATGGGATTTAAAAGCAATCACAGGAGGTGAAAGGAGTAGGTAACTCCTAGTAATGGCAGTGGTGCACTGGCTCCAGTCTATCCATGGACTCTAAATTTCTAACAAAACCAACATAAAACTTGTCTACAAAAATGTTAAATTATTTAAGCAGATCACTTAGTAATTTGGGCATAAATTACATACAGCATTGTTTTCCTGAGTGGTTTTTCACTTACATAGAAAGCAGTAACAGTTCCAGCAGAGTCACCCTCCACAAGCTTAAGCTGTATGGTAACCTTACCAAACATATACTTTCTTTTGGATGAAAACCCAGCACCTGAATTGTAAAAAGCATACTCAGCAACTTAACCAAATAAATATACTGCAATCAACATAATGAACTGTTCATTAGCGTATGGAACAGTAGGAATATGAACTAAAAAAAGAACTTGGCACCCTGCTGCAAACAGATGTACTGTTTGTTACAAAACTATTGAATCGCCATTTGGGACAAACAAAAATGTGATTTTTAAAGTATTTTCGAACGAAGGAAATCATATTTTACCAGAGTAATTGTCAAGTTTGAGTTTAAGAAGGTCTCCTTCATAGATGAAATGGTCAAAAGCCCAGCCCGGCTGAAAAAGTTCTTCAAACTTGGCAGAGCTAACAATACCAACCAACACAAGACCCACAAATAATACAAAAAACCCAGGGGCTGATGCAGCCATGGAATGGAATAGGAGACAGAAAGAGAAGGAAAGACGGAGAAATGGTAGAGAGAGAGTGCTAGCAGAGTGAAGGTTCTACTCTGAATTGCTGTGTAGTCTCACAAGAACTGGTGGGGTTTTATAGCCAAATTCAATTGGTTTGTTCCTCAATCGCCCAACTACAATCGACACCTTCAGCTCGGATGGAGTGCCACATAAGCTGCCACGATGGATTTCAAAATGTAGCCGTTACTACGCCCTGCCCACTTAGCTGGACAAAGCTGTGCACTGTGTTGATGAAAAGGAACCCCCCAGTACGACATGTCTCTCTCTTCTTTCTCTCTGCTGCTTCAAAAAGGATGATTGCAGAACTTAACCAATAAATTCCTGCCTCGTGGACGTTTACAGCTGGTTCTCTTTACTGTCCAATTGACACTGAGTCACTGACAGTGTCAACTGGACTGTAGGAGTTAAAAGGCTCCCTCTTTTTTCTCGCAAGAGAGAGCAAAATGATGAAGGGATGGGGTCCGTTTATTTTTCTTTTTGTTTTACTTTGCTGACCGCAATGCCAGTTGGACAGAAGAGAGCATTATGCCAGAGGGCCATTTTGAAAAAAAAGGCAATCTTGATGCAGACCAATTGTATATCTCCATGTGGCAATGGATATTTTTGGGGAGAGGTAGATATTGTAGTGTACTGCTCTGCCTTCCTCTGCTGCACTAACTAGTTCAGAAACTTGGAATAAAAATTGCAGGTCATTCTTTTATTGCATTTGATGATGGTTGTTTTCTTGTGCAGAGTTTGATGCTATGAAAGCGTGGAAATACAGGTAAAAAATTATTGTGGGGAGAAGCCAGAAGAGAAGTGAAAGCTACAGTGATATTGGTAATTTGGTGTGAAGGAACTCTGGCATTCTTAAATGGAAGTTAGCAGAGTTATACGCAATGCAATCAATGTCAATTTTCAGGATGATGAAGAAATGTTACATAAGCATACCCCAGTTTCTATTACAATAGGCCTCCATTTTAAACAAACGTGATGTGAATTGCTAGTGTGAACCATCACCTAAAACTCTCTCAAATAGTAGTGCTACGTGCAGAAGTGAACATGCTACTCTGAACTCAATGTGATAAAATAGGAATAGGATGATCTTGCTTAAGGGTAATAATGTAATGGAAATGTTTGCATGTATTTACAAATTGTAATGTGCCTGCATCCCGAAAGGACTCAAAGGGCATGTTGGACAAATAGACAAATAGGAAAAGGCCCAACTCTTTTTTTTTTTTTTTTTTTTTTTTTTTTTTTTTTAACAATACTCCCAGTTGTATTTGCCAAGAGATTTTGGCCTACATATCATTGATGGAAATTTGGTCTTTTTCTTCTTTTTGAAAAAAACAATTCACACTGGGAGCCCGGGATCATCTTTCCTAATTATATCCGCAATCCAGCATTTGGTCCAACCACTTCAAAACTAATGGGCCTAAGGCCCTAAAGAGCAACCTCTTGCACATTATCACTGACACTGGATCAGTTATTGTCATCTCCATGCTGATAAACGACTTGGGCAGTTCTAGCAAGGTTAAGGGAAGCCTTTACTGCAGTCAACATCTCCTCTCTCTTGTTCTTCTGTTGAGGTTCCTAGATCATCCCAGGGCCTTAGAATTTCTCCTGCGGAAGAAAAGAGCCTGGGATATGGATCCATCATGATATGGTTTCCTTATTAAGACCATGGCCTAAGAGGAAGAAAGAGTGAACAAAGGCCATAAAAGACCCTGCAGATGTCACCCCATTTGACAAATATTCCTTTAGTTTTGGTATGTACCCGCAATTGAACCATTTAGCTTCAGCTATAAATGCTTCCAAAATGTCTATCCACTGCAACAATTCAACTACTCTCTCACCAATTTCTTAGAAACATACACAAATAAGAAACTTTTTAAAAAAAAAAAAATGTGACCTACTGCTCTTTTTAGCTGCTCAACTATGCTCCAACCATGCTGCTTCAGAATCCTATAGGCAATCTCATTAGTGGTATTATATAAGGCCATGTAACATATTTTCATGTACTCAGGGAGCTCGTCCATTGCACCAAGATCCCACCTGCAAAACAGATTAATGGGATTTTGGAAAACCTCACTTGTTTAATCTGTCACAAAATGTGAGAAGAGGAAGCGATGATATTCACCTTTGCATGGCTTTAGTGAAAAGAACAAGCTCATCTAAGGAGCCATAAGAATCAGATATCATCCAGTACTAATAAGATAGATATGGTTTTGGTAAGTTCAATTCTGCAACTTGAATGACATGGCTCTGAAAAAATCCCCATTGTCCATAGAAAGCATTCTGTTGGTCCATCTCTACCAAAACCCAACTTATCAACAAGACCCAAGTCCATCCACCACCTACAAAAGACAAAAGGAAAAATTCAGTTTGGTGCAAAGTGAAATGTGACAGATCTATTGGCAGCTGACATTGATATTCAGTCACCTCACAATCTCAGGTAATTCCCTTTGGTGCAGCAATTGAACCATGTCAAAATCCATCTTTGCCAGTTTTAAGAGAGCAGGATTATGGTTTTAATCTTGGGCATATTCATCAATGTAATTTCTGGCTACTAACCTTCCCATCCTGAAGTGCCTTGGGAGCTTTAGTCTCTGTCAACATGGATAGCTAATTCAGGGTCCAAGAATGGCATTGACAGTTGAAGGTGAGCCTTTGTGAAGTCCATAGCTTTCTGTAATATATCTTCATTTTCTGCACCCAATTATGATGCTTCCTATAGGCTCAACATATCCCATGTGTCTCTGATCAATGGTTCCTTGAAATCCCCATTTCTGTCCATGAATTTCTTGAAAGAATCTAACAATAATATTTAACTTTCACAATTAGTATATGATTTTGAAATTGAAAAGCAGATTGCACAAAATTAAGACTCAGCTTACATAGAAAATTGAGTGCCAGAATAATAAAGGAGGTGACAATTATATCCCACATTTGGACATACAATTACACTTACACCTTGTATGCATAACAATGTTGAGATGTACCTGAACAAGCAGGCAAGCAATTATGCCTGAGCAAGCGGAAACGAAGGGCTGTATCAAAGAGATTATCACCGGCATCCCAATCCGACAACCTTCCAAGTAGTGAATCGACCACTTCTTCAAAATGGTGTGCGATTCCAAGTCGTTGGATATTATCAATCAGCTTTATTGTAGCTGTTAGCTCATAGGACAGAGATCAAGATCCTCTGATCATGTATGAAAGAGAGACTCAACAAAAAAATTTCAAAATTTAAATTTGTTTTTGAATTAAATACACTTTTGGAGGGAATTGGTATTTATTCTTCCTTTCAACGTATGCACAACATGAGTCATGTTCCACATGAGAGAATCCAAATCTGTGTGCAATTCCTTCTGTATGCTTATCCCTTGCAATTGTTCCATAGATTTTGTGAAATTATCAGCTTGACAAGGAATATGCAACTAACAAAACACAAAAGAAAAACGTAATATTTATGACCCTAGATTTAAGCACAGGGACATATTTCTCTTACTCTGTGACATTAATGTGGGCACCTTAGGAAAATTTGTAGGTGATTTGATGAGCAAAGTTTCACGGTGTGGGTTTTGATACCTCAAGGGATAATTGTGGTGATTGGTATGTGTATGACCTTGCATTGGTACGAGCAGCCAAGCTTGTTTGTGATGAATAACCTCTAGTTGTGCTACTTCTGGTTGCAAAAGAAAATGCAGCTATTCTCTCGGTGGCCATAGCTAGCTAGCTATATAATTTTGTGAGAACAATATAGAGTGGTTGAGTACTTGACACAAATGGATTGCCAATGCTACTGTTTTTATACTATAACTGCAACTAACAAAGAGAACAAAAGGGAGACCTTGTTGGATCTAAGGTTTCCACTAGTCAGCCATACATATTTTGCTATGTAGTATAAATACTTTCCTACTCAAATATTTAAGTAATTCTTGAATGTGGTCGAGGCACTTGGGGGAAGTAGTAGTAGGGTGCTCGATCTCATGCTCTGCATATCTAGTGGACTATAAATTTTCTTTTTATCTCGAATCTAAACTTAGAGCCGCTGCTTTTGAGCTCAACCATGATATCTTTATAAACTTCTTAGATTCGAATTCATTTAAAAAAACTGTGAAATAAAATTGTTATAGACTTTATAGTACTGATGTGCATAGCTTGTGACATGATCAAAAAAATAATTAGTCAAGATATATCTAAACTTGTCAAAATACACCTAAACTCAAAATAAAAGATAAAAAAAAGAGAAAGAGTGGCGGCTTTTAAGTCTAGTTTGGTTTGGCGTTTCAAAATCAGTGTTTTAGATATTGATTTTGCTAGTAGAGATTATAAAATAATTGATTTTAGCATAATATGTTTTGTGTTTGGTTAGTTATCCAAAAAAAATAAGTGATTTTGAATCATAAGATTATTAAAAAAAGAAATAGGGCATTTTTGTCAAAAAATAATATAAAATTGTATCTTGTATTTTGTTGTGTTTTGAAGAAGTTGCACATAAGTAGTTTCTGAAAAATAAACTAAAACTGTGTTGAATATTTGAACAAAAGTGACTTCAGTTTTACCCGAACATATTATTATACAAGCTTGATAGTGATTTTTAAGCTCCAAGCACCAAACATATATTTCAAATACAAAATCAAACTGGCACTAAGTTATGTTTTCTTGAATTACTTGCAAGCTTGACATATAAACAAACATCATTTAGACATTCCCTCACATGGCTTATGAAATTTACATGTGTGGCAACATGAAAATCTTCAAATAATATAACTCTTCAGTTACATTATTTATTTTCTTTTGTCTAATGCTATCAATTAAATTATTTGTTACATGTAATATGGTATGCTACTCTGATCAACAGATAATTAATTAAAACATCCTTATAAAATCATAATTCAATTTACTTACGGAGCATAGTTGATACTTTTAATTTTTAAATTTATATATGTAGTAAAAATGTAACATTAAACTATCAACAATACAGTGTTCAAAATAATAAGATTTTAAATTTTATTTTTATTACTGTATATGTATAAAGATTTTTTCTTATTTCAAGAAGTTGATAGTAGGGCCAGTTTGATTTAGCATTTGAAAATCAATGTTTTGAATAATTGATTTTACTTGTAGAAATTATAGAATAATTAATTTTAGCATAATTTGTTTTACAGTTGGTTAGTTATATTTTTGGTTTTAACCAAACATCCGCTTCCTTGAGTCATGTTCCGGCGCCACCCTCAGCGCCACCCTTATGGTGTTGTCAAGTGTTTAATGAAATTTAACTAGATGTTTTATCAACCTAAGCTCAGATAGGATATTAGAGCTATACCTTTACAACTAATTAATTGATATTAAGAAATGTGAGCTCATATTATTATATATTATATTATAACTTAACTTTAAAGTAGTGTGAGGCAGTATCACATTGACACAAACTTTCAAGATGTAGTTTCTTTTGTTTTGTTTTCCGGTCATGGGTGGTTACAAAGTAGAGAACATGGACAGTAGTGGAAGCTTAAAATGGGGGAAAGATGTGGTGGGTGGGATGGAGCAATCACACATGTGCTGGCAGCCATGATCATCCTGGTAACTATCTGGTAACCACATAGGACACGTGGCAGTTTTAGGACTTCATGCCTACGTGCAAATTGTATTGGTTTGTATAAATAGCTAGGCTATTTGTTTGTTTGTAGGAAGCCAACCAGTTGGGTTTTGTGGCTCTTAAGGGATACGCATCATAGTGAGATTAGGCATAGAATTACTTGGTTGGTAATAAAGGTTGGAATATTTTCCTGTATATGCATGTGTACTTGTTTGGCTGTCTTGTGTTATTTACTTGATACATGTAGGTTGCAATTGATTGGGTGTTGACAAATCCAAGACTACTACTGTCATGTAGCATGTGAGTGGCTGGCTAGGCAACAAACTAGCCCGATCACGAGACTGTCCCTTAAGCGCGCCCAGTGACAATAACCATGGTAAATTTAATTTTCATCACAAAAATAGATGAGATTCTGTTTGAAATACCTAGTTAGTAGTTACAAAAACACGAGTGGTCCACTGAACAACCTATGTTCGATATTTTGAGAAAACTCAATTTTCATCACCAAAATAGATGAGATACTGGTTGAAATACCTAGTTACAAAAACACGAGGTTTGTGCTTTCTAAGCCTTCAACTTAAGCTGATGTAACATGAAATGGTCCACTACACAACCTATGTCCAAATCGAGTAGTTCTATGAAGTCTGAAACAGAGATAAGCCTACATGCTTCTGCTCTAGGATTCAAGCTCCTCAGACAAAATGGCTTTGCGGTCACCCAAGGTTGCCAGTCCACCTGCTCTAAGATTAGAGTAATTGCATTTTATGTTCACGAAGAATCACTCTTTTTGCAATAGTTCTCATAAACTATCTAATTAGATATATAATAATTAAATTATAATTGACTGAAATTAAATTTGACTTGATAGGCTCAACCTATCAAAATAATAGCTAAAACAAATATATACAAAAAATGATTTTGTTCTTTGAGTGATTTTGCTAAAAAAAAATAAAAATTTATCCTAGAAAAAAAACTAGAAGAATATTATTGGAAATTTCTTTTTATTAGATGATAATAATAATATGTGTAGCAAGAAATGAAAATATTTTGTATTTCAAAATTTCTATTATAAAACATAATTTAGTTTTGTCAATATTTATAATATACATTAAGCCTAAAATATCGAAGAATAATATAGCACCAACACGAGACATTCCCTTTCATGAAAAATAAATGTTGAGAAAGAGCCCGTGATAATAACCATGATATTTCAAAAGGAAACTCAATTTTCATCACAAAAATAGATGAGATTCTATTTGAAATATGTAATCACAAAAACACCAGGTGTGCGCTTTGTAGGCCTTCTACTTGAACTGATATAACATGAAATAGTCCACTGAACCACCCATGTCCAAATCAAGTAGTACTATGAAAAGAAACGTAATATCATTGCGTTCATCAAAACAAGCATAGTAACGTAATAAACCAAATACACACAAAAATCATGAGATCTGCCCAGATTCTCCAATGGTAACTCATTCCTTGATTCAAAAAGAATTTAGGTTCTATATAAAGGAACATATTTTGAAATTTTAGAAACCAGAGTTGAGTTAGAGTCAATACTCATTACATATACATATATCATGACCACTGAGTTTTTGTGTATTCCCTTTCAATCCCCCCTGAAACAAAAACCAACTAGCCACCCCCTAAATAAATATTCCACACACAGAACATATTCTGCAAAACCCAGAACTTTGCAAGTTATTTGTGCAATGAGTACCCAAAATTCACGATTAACAGAAAACAGAAGGTCGGCCAATTACCAGCCAAATACTTGGAGTCATGATTTTGAGAAGTCCTTAAAAGATGATCAATCGGTACCTACTGCACATATAACTTGGATATTCCCCTTTTTATTTCTTTTCCTCGTTTTTTCAATTTACTTGGGTTAATAAGAAAATTAGTATCTAACATACTATGCTCTCGTTTGGTTTAGTTTTGAGTGAATTTATTAGGTACCATTTTGTTTTTTAGTAAAGCTGTTTGGGTGAAAATGTTTTTTTTTTTTTCTTTGAGGCCTTAGCTAAAGCTAATCTAGGCGTTTGACCTTTCCAAAGCCTAAAGCTACAAATTGATGTTTCTCTGTCATTGTTCATATTAGGGTTCTCTCTTATTGTTTCTCCATGCATGTGTTTGTTACCTTCCTAGGTTGAAACATACCAAGATAGAGCAGCAAAGCTGGAGATTGAGGTAAGACATATGATTAATAGAGTAGATACAGAGCCATTGAGCATACTTGAATTGATTGACGACGTCCAACGATTAGGATTGGGATACATGTTTCAAAAGGACATAACAAGAGCCCTTGAGAGGATTCTCAGTTTGAAAAATTTGAAGTCTGAAACAGAGACAAGCCTACATGCTTCAGCTCTGAGATTCAGGCTCCTCAGACAAAATGGTTTTGAGGTCTCCCAAGGTCTCCAGTCCACCTGCAATGAAGGTTTTATACCACGATATATAATTTGGATCTTCGAATCCTCCGTTTTTAAACATATTTTTATCTGAGTATCTGAATCTGCTGGTGCTTTTTTGAATCACAGAGCTGTTTAAGATCTTGAAGGATAATGAAGGAAACTTCAAGGCCGGGATTTGCAGCAATGTGAAGGGAATGTTGAGTCTGTATGAAGCTTCATTCCTTTCTTTTGAGGGAGAAAATCTATTGGATGAAGCCAAGATATTTACGACAACATACCTCACAGAGCTGAAACAAGATGTAGGAACAACTCTTGCAGAGCAAGTTAATCATGCAATGGAGCTTCCATATCACCATAGAATGTACAGGCTAGATGCACGATGGTTCATTGAAACATATGATAAAAAGGAAAACGTAAATTGCATACTACTTGAACTTGCGAAAATAAATTTCAACATGGTTCAGTCAATCTATCAAAGAGAACTTGGAGACATGTCAAGGTGAGACAAACCAGGAAAATATATATACATGCTTAATTCAACAAGTCTTAAAACTCAAATAGTTAAGATAGATTTGATAAAATATGTGAGATAACAGAAATATGTACATTACAATAAGAAAATAGCAGCAACCGGAATTTGTTTGAGTAGCTTTTACAATGTTCTAAAAGTATTAAACATTTAGCTTCTCCTCTAATGCTACAGGTGGTGGAAGGAAATAGGTCTGGCAAACAAGTTGAGCTTTGCTAGGGACAGATTGACAGAGAGCTTCTTTTGGGCACTAGGAATTGTCTCCGAACCTCAATTTAGCAATTGTCGTAAAGAGCTCACCAAGGTAGCAGCATTAATAACTGTCATTGATGATGTCTATGACGTTTACGGTACTTTGGATGAGCTAGAGCTCTTTACAGATGCCATTGAGAGGTTTGTTCTGCCAGAATACCTTCTCACATTGCATATGTTTTCAATAAGGAGCATTCTCTCATCTGATTTTATTATGTGTATCAGATGGGATGTCAATGCTGTGCATAATCTTCCACAATACATGAAATTGTGTTTCCTAGCTCTTTACAACACTGTCAATGAGATGGCTTATAACATCCTCAAAGAGCAAGGAGAATTCAGCCTTCCTTATCTAACAAAAGCGGTATGTATATTTTGTTTTGCGCTTCAGTTCCAATAAAAACATTGTTACCCACATTGGAATTTCCATTTTCCTTTTTCTTCTTTCAGTGGGCTGATTTGTGCAAATCATTCCTCCAAGAAGCGAAGTGGTCTTACAGCAAATTCACACCGACATTCGCTGAATATCTTGAAAATGCATGGTTGTCATCCTCAGGGGGACTTTTCCTTGTTCATGCCTACTTTTTACTGGGTCTAAATGTCTCAAATCAAGAACTTTATGCTCTAAATAATTATCATGACCTCTTGCGCTTACCATCCACCATTTTTAGGCTTTGCAATGATTTGGCTACTTCAACAGTATGCTCCTTCGCAATTCTAACAAACCAATACACTCTGTGGTACCAAATACCACTTTTGACCTTTTTATCACACTAAAATAACTCCTATTATCTCTTGCAAATGCAGGCTGAGCTAGAAACGGGTGAAACTGCAAATTCAATCGCTTGCTGTATCAATGACACTGGCCTTTTGGAAGAACAACCACGTCAGTATTTGAGAAATTTGATTGACAGAGCCTGGAAGAAACTGAACAAAGAAAGATTTCAGGATTCTACATTTGATAAACACTTTGCAGAAACTGCCTGTAACCTTGCTCGGATTGCTCAGTGCACATATCAATATGGAGATGGGCATGGAAGACCAGATAGCAGATCAAAAAACAGGGTTAAATCATTGATTATAGAACCTATTCCACTAAGGACAAGATGATTATGTTTAATTTATGTTCTTATTGTGTATCATGTATTCCACCAAGAACATCTGCAATCAAGCAATCAAGTTAGATATTAGAGTTATAAAATAAAACACTGTGTATAACATGTATAGCTTCATGCCTTCATCATCAAGGGTGTAAATGTACCAGTAAATGCATATGTTTCAAGCTTTTGTCTTCGAATGAAAAACTACCAATCTAAAGTAACACTGACAAGCTATCTTTAATACGAGGCATTAACTGCTTGAGGACTATAGCATCAAAATTGTAGATACACAAAGTTCCTTTTTATATTCTGTTTTTCCTTCTAGGGAATAAAATAAGCAATTTCTCATTGAAACCAACACAAATTATAGTTAGTTGAGTAACTGAGGATGTTCTTCTTTCTGAATTGGTTTGCTTAGACCTTGAAAGCAGGGAGAAGTGTAGCGTCTACCCTCCTCACTCTCTCTCTCAACAAAAAAAAAAAAAAAAAAAAAAAAAAAAAGCTAAAAAACGCCATCCTTGCAACCCATGCTCCTTTATCATGTCCACAAATAACACAATCATAATGACAGCTATAATACTAAGACATGCAAGAAAGATACTGCTTTGACACATTTAATTTGGTAGGGCTCGAACCTCTCCATGTTGTCCCCATCAGTTTAACAAAATTAAGGGTCAGCTTACGTAGAAAATTGAGTGACAGAATCAAATAGGAGGTGACAATTATATCCCATATTTGGACATACAATTACACTTACACCTTATATGTATAACAATGTTGAGGATGTACCTGAACAAGCAGGCAAGCAATTATGCCTGAGCAAGCTGAAAGTAACGAAGGGCTGTATCGAAGAGATTATCACCGGCATCCCAATCCGACAACCTTCCAAGTAGTGGATCGACCACTTCTTCAAAATGGTGTGCGATTCCAAGCCGTTGGATATTATCAATCAGCTTCATTGTAGCTGTTAGTTCATAGGATGTGTGCAATTCCTTCCGTTTGCTTATTCCTTGCAGTTGGTCCATAGAAGGAATATGCACTTACCAAAACACAAAAGAAAAAAGTTCGTTATAATATTTATGACCCTAGATTTAAGCACAATGACATATTTATCTTACTTTGTGACATCAATGTGGGTACCTTAGGAAATATTGCAGGTGATTTGATGAGCAAAGTTTCATGGTGTGTGATTGTGGGTTTTGATGCCTCGAGGGATAATTGTGGTGATAGGTATGTGTATGACCCCTGCACATCGGTACGAGCAGCCAAGCTTGTTTGTGATGAATAACCTCTAGTTGTACTACTTCTGGTTTAAAGAGAAGGTTTAAAGAGAAAATGCAGCTATTCTTTCGGTAGACATAGCCAGCTAGCTACATTATTTTGTGAAGAACACTATATAGTGGTTGGCTACTTGACACAAATGGACTGCCAATGCTACTGTTTTTATTCTATAATAACTGCAACTAATTACAAAGAGAACAAAAGGGAGGCCTTGTGGCTCCGATCTAAGGTAATTTCCACTACTCAGCCATACATATTTTGCTATATAGTATAAATAATTTCGTACTCAAATATTTAAATATATGTGACCGAGGCACTTGGGAAGTGGTAGTAGGGTGCTCGATGTCATGCTCTGCATCTCTAAATTATGATTTTTTTTATGGAATCCAAACTTAGAGCGGCTGCTTATAAGCTTAGCCATAATCCTTCTATTAACTTTTTAAGTTTGAATTTATTTGAAAAAACTACGATGAGTAAAATTTTCATAAATTTTATAATCTTAGTTATGCATGGATTGTTTTTAACATGATCAAAAAAATAATTAGTCAATATATATTTAAATTAGTCTAAATATACCAAAACTCAAAATAAAATAAAATAAAAAGAGAAAGAGTGGCGGTTTTTGAGTAAATCTTGTTTTTTTTAGTCACAGGCAAGCTCTACGTTACAACATATGGACAAGCATCATTTAGACATTCCCTAACTAAATATCCCACATATAGAACATATACTGGAAATCCCAGAACTTTGCAGGTTATTTGTGCAATGAGTACCTAAAATTCACAATTAACAGAAAACAGAAGGTCGGCCAATTACGAGCCAAATTCTTGGAGTCATGATTTTGAGAAGTCCTTAAAAAATGATCAAGCGGTACATACTGCACATATAACTTGAATTTTCCCCTTTCTTATTTCTTTTCAGACTATGCTCCCGTTTGGTTTAACTTTACGTGAATCTATAGGTACCATTTTTTTCAGTAAAGCTATTTGGGTGAAAATGTTTTTTTTTTTTTTTTTTTCTTTTGATGCCTTCGCTAAACTAATCAAGGCTTTTGACCTTTCCAAAGCTGAAAGCTACAAATTGATGTTTTTCTGTCAGTTTATATTAGGATTCTCTCTTATGGTTTCTCCATGCATGTGTTGTTACCTTCCTAGGTTGAAACATACCAAGATGGAGCAGCAAAGCTGGAGATTGAGGTGAGACATATGATTAACAGAGTAGATACAAAGCCATTGAGCATACTTGAATTGATTGACGATGGCCAACGATTAGGATTGGGATACATGTTTCAAAAGGACATAACAAGAGCCCTTGAGAGGATTCTCAGTTTGAAAATTTTGAAGTCTGAAACAGAGACAAGCCTACATATTTGAGCTCTGAGATTCAGGCTCATCAGACAAAATGGCTTTGCGGTCTCCCAAGGTCTCCAGTCCACCTGCAATGAAGGTTTTATACCACGATATATAATTTGGAATTTCGAATCTGCCATTTTTAAACATATTTTTATCTGAATCTGCTCGTGATTTTTTGAATCACAGAGCTGTTTAAGATCTTGAAGGATAATGAAGGAAACTTCAAGGCTGGGATTTGCAGCGATGTGAAGGGAATGTTGAGTCTGTATGAAGCTTCATTCCTTTCTTTTGAGGGAGAAAATCTATTGGATGAAGCCAAGATATTTACGACAACATATCTCACAGAGCTGAAACAAGATGTAGGAACAACTCTTGCAGAACAAGTTAATCATGCATTGGAGCTTCCATGTCACCATAGAATGTACAGGCTAGATGCACGATGGTTCATTGAAACATATGATAAAAAGGAAAACGTAAATTGCATACTACTTGAACTTGCGAAAATAAATTTCAACATGGTTCAGTCAATCTATCAAAGATAACTTGGAGACAAGTCAAGGTGAGAAAAACCAGGAAAATATATATACATTCTTAATCAACAAGTCTTAAAACTCAAGAGTCAAGATAGATTTGATAAAATATGTGTGATAACAGAAATATGTACATTACAATAAGAAAATAGCAGCAACCGGAATTTGTTTGAGTAGCTTTTACAATTGTCTAAAAGTATTAAACAGTTAGCTTCTCCTCTAATGCTACAGGTAGTGGATGGAAATAGGTCTGGTAAACAAGTTGAGCTTTGCTAGGGACAGATTGACAGAAAGCTTCTCTTGGTCCCCAGGAATTGTCTCTGAACCTCAATTTAGCAATTGTCGTACAGAGCTCACCAAGGTAGTAGCATTAATAATTGTCATTGATGATGTCTATGACGTTTACGGTACTTTGGATGAGCTAGAACTCTTTACAGATGCCATTCAGAGGTTTGTTCTGTTAGAATATCTTCTCACATTGCATATGTTTTCAGTGACCAGCATTTTCTTATCCATTTTTATTATGAGTATCAGATGGGATGTCAATGATGTGAATAATCTTCCACAATACATGAAATTGTGTTTCCTAGCTCTTTACAACACTGTCAATGAGATGGCTTATAACATCCTTGAAGAGCAAGGAGCATTCAGCCTTCCTTATCTAACAAAAGCGGTATGTATATTTTGTTATGCGCTTCAGTTCCAATAAAAACAATGTTACCCACATTGGAACTTCCATTTTCCTTTTTCTTCTTTCAGTGGGCTGATTTGTGCAAATCATTCCTCCAAGAAGCGAAGTGGTCTTACAGCAAATTCACACCGACATTCGCTGAATATCTTGAAAATGCATGGTCGTCATCCTCAAGGGGGACTTTTCCTTGTTCATGCCTACTTTTTACTGGGTCTAAATGTCTCAAATCAAGAACTTTATGCTTTAAATAATTACCATGACCTCTTGGGCTTACCATCCACCATTTTTAGGCTTTGCTATGATTTGTCTACTTCAACGGTACGCTTCTTCACAATTCTAACAAACCAATACACCCACACGGAAGGTGGTACCACCTTTGAACTTTTTTTCACGCTAAAATAACTCCTGTGATTCCTTGCAAATGCAGGCTGAGCTAGAAAGGGGTGAAACAGCAAATTCAAACGCTTGCTATATCAATGACACTGGCCTTTTGGAAGAACAACCACGTCAGTATTTGAGAAATTTGATTGACAAACTCTGGAAGAAGCTGAACAAAGATCGAGTTCGGGATTCTACATTTGACAAACACTTTGCAGAAACTGCCTGTAGCCTTGCTCAGATTGCTCAATGCACATATCAATATGGAGATGGGCATGGAAGACCAGATAGCAGATCAAAAAACAGGGTTAAATCATTGATTATAGAACCCATTCCATTATGGACAAGATGATTTTGTTTAAATTATGTTCTTATTGTGTATGATGTATTCCACTAAGAACATCTGCAATCCAGCAATCAAGTTAGACATTAGAGTTGTAAAATAAAAATCGTATAACGTGTATAGCTTCATGCCTTCATCATCAAGGGTGTAAATTTACCAGTAAATACATATGTTTCAAGCTTTTTTCTTCGAATGAAAAATTACCAATCTAAAGGAACACTGAGAAGCTATCTTTAATACGTGGCATTAACGGCTTGAGGACTATAGCATCAAAATTGAAGATACACAAAGTTCCTTTTTTTATTCTGGTTTTCCTTCTAGGGAATAAAATAAGCAATTTCTCATTGAAACCAACACAAATTATAGTTAGTTGAGTAACTGGGGATGTTCTTCTTTCTGAGTTGGTTTGCATAGATCTTGAAAGCAGGGAGAAGAGTAGCGTCTAAGGAATAAGCTCATGGGATTTTGTCAATATTCATTACTGTCATTTTGATTCCTCCAAAATTGTGAATCTTATACATTAGCTCCCAATAGAAATGCAATGGCCAAGATAGAAAACTAGTTAAGTACATGCTTTATAAAAAACCAGTTTCCATTTGGTTACGCCACATACAGATGACCTGGTCAAACCCACCGAACCCCTCCTCACTCTCTCTCCAAAAAAAAAAAAAAGCTTAAAAACGCCATCCTTCCAACCCATGCTCCTTTATTATTGTCCACAAATAACACAATCATAATGACAGCTATAACACTAGGACATGCACTGCAAGAAAGATACTGCTTTGACACATTTAATTTGGTGGGCTCGAACCTCTCCATGTTGTCCCCATCAGTTTAACATTAAAGCCTATATACATAAAATTAAACTAGATATAGAATAAATATTCACCACTGGTCCAGTGTTCTATTTTTATTTTTTCTTTTTTTTTTTTCTTTTTCCTCTTCTGCTGAAGGTCCTGTGTGTTAAATGCATTATCCTAGTTGTTAATATGCTTAGCCCCACAAAGCTTTATGCTCTCTTTTCCATATCCTTCCCTTGCTGTACGAATATTCGTTGGTTTCATAAGTGATATTAATTACTCAATGGCACTTGTTTTAAGTAAAACAACTTGTTAAATAAAAATGCTTTACTCTGACTATTTTTGAGGCAAATTCTGTGTCTGCTTCTGTTGGAGTTAAGACATTCCCAATGGTAAGCTCCAGTTTGTGATGCTGCAACTGTAGTTGGCTTCTTTAACCAAGTTCTTCTAGTTACAACAAATAAAGCTAAGCACAAAATTTGGTGGAGGGGAAGCAGATCTAACTCCCTTTACAGCCGATAGTGCGTTTGCAATCTAAGTTAACACAACCCAATCTTCAAAGCAATACTAAATTTATACAATATGAGTTACTCTCAGACTATAGTCAATATTGGCTCCTTTCACCTTCTATTTGATATTTATTTGTGTATAGGGCAAGTCAACTAGACAACTACTACGTTGTCGTCACCTTCTAATGGGAAATTAACTCATTTTTATTAAATAACAGAATGTTTAAACAATTTGGTTGGTCTTTATTTATTTACTCCCTGCAAATTGAAATTGAAAACGATGCAGAAAATCAACTTGGCATTATGAAAATATAATAATAAGATAAAAGGTGGTAGTCGTAAAATAAACATAGAGGTGCATTCAATTGCAGTCAGCCAGTTGCCCAAACATTGAGTAGGAAAAGGTTTTACAATTGGGGAATACAGAGAACAGTAAAAAGAACTAATAGTATACCATTGTGAAAAGCATCTCCTTTTCTGTAAACTGTACAGCCAATATCAATGTAAAAGAAACTACCCTCATCAGCTCTAATCATGCAGGAAAGAAAGAAACACTATCACACACAACCCATCATCTGCTGTACAAATATGAAAAAGTTATAATGGAAAAATAAATAGTATGTAAAATTTTCATTATGAACAAAGCTTGGGCAATGATCTTGCATGACTATGTCTTGAAACCTTCGATTTTGTGATCTTTTCCATCTTTCTTTGCATTTTCCTACAAACTTTCTCCAATTCCATCACCCTGCATTGCATTCCTTGCAAGTGTGCTCTGAGTTTCTCATTATCAGCTGAAGGATCAAGTTTCCCAGAATACATCAATACCTGTTCACTGGTTTTATCTTTCTTTTCCCTGTTTCTAACGTCTATATTGGGACTATAAGGCGAATCAGTAAATGATTTTGAACTGGGAGTGCCATGGAGTAAGCTTTTGAGCTTGAATTGCTGAGAAATGAGAGCTCGGGCTGCAGATTTTGACGGAAATTTTTTGTTCTGAGACAGGAGTATGCAAACCTCTGCTGAAAGCTTCTCATAATTCAATCCACAACATATCTTCAGCTTTTCTGCTTCGGACAATCCAGCATGCACCTGTAATACAACAGGCTCAATATAACTTAGATGCATATAAGTATGGCTTTTTTGGCCAGTCATATAAGCAGGGCTTGAATTTGGAAGCACATTTCAATTTCTAAATAGATGGGACTGGAATTTTAAGGTGACAAAGTCTGATATCATATTAGAGTTTCTAGTGAAGAATATGAGAACTTCCAAATAAAAAATAAAATTGAGAGATCAGTATACCTCTAGATACATGTCCATAGCATGATAGAGTTCATCATAAGAATCTCTAGCAGAGTCCGGCAAGGCTGTAGCAAGAGCCAAGAACTTAGAAGGTTTTAAACTAGGATCCGGGGCTATTTCTGCTATATACAAATCTATCAAGCTAGCAACCTTCATCATCTGTATTGACGTTACTTGATAGGTTTCTCCACGCAGAAATGCCTTTAAAAATCTCAGAACAAGATTCACATCATATAAGTAATTGATCCCATATGGAGATGGAACAAGCAAATTATCTAATGTTGCTTGATCCAACTGAGAACCAATCATATTCTCCAACTTGTTCTTGCTACATTTGCTAACATTCAAACTCAAAGTAACTCTAAGTAATCCAAATAAGCTCTTGCAAGAAACAGCACCTGGATCCAGATTATAAAGCACATTGATTACCATTTCTACAACATTCAGCTTCTCATCAGATGTGGCAGTGAAAAATTTTGACTTTTGGTAATATAGGAGAAACCTGCTAACTATAACATGGTCAAATTTCCGTAAGATCATTGATTTTACCACCCTTTCAATTAACATAGGACTCAAAAATAGAAGATCTTCAAACCACCATGTTGCTCGAGAGGAACTTGTCTTGATACTTTCAGTGCTTTTAGTGTCACAAGAAAACCGAAACGCAGAACTGTCAGGAGAAGAAGTAGATGGACATGGACTTGCTTCGCTAGCCAAAAGCAGCCTCCCCACAAGGGAATGCCAAGCATCTCTCTAGAATAGCAGAAGAATTTGCAGCTAATACTAAATTCTGACACTGCTTCAGAGCGACCAGAAGGTCCGACCATGTCCAACAGCCTATCTCTTCAAGTGATAATTTTGTTTGTTCCAACAAATTAGAGGATCCAGAGACAGATTGATTCATTTCCATGAACTGGGCAGCACAATGAAGGAGTAATGCATTGGTAGGACTTATCTCTATAGTTCCTTTGTTATAACAGAATCTTGACATAAGCTCAAAACTTTCTGCCCCTCCTGGGAAGTCCTGGAATATTACTTTAAGGTTTCTACTGCTACCCTTGGATGTTCTAAACAATTTTCTCAATCTTCCTGAATACAAACCAATAGTTTTCTGCAAGGACAATCACAGATTTAGATGCTAAAATGAAAATTCTAACATGGTACCAAAAAAAAACTGACTAATTCTCTTTACAAAGAGCACTAACAAATAAATGAAGGTAGTTTTGTGATTAGTAATTTTGGTAGCAAGGAAGTTCAGGCTCTAGCATGAGAAACGGAAGGTTAAGGAAAATTGGAAAAAGAACAACAGTAAATGCCATGTATAAAGAACCAAGGAAACAATTGATTGAACAAGTTTTTACCAATTTTCTTTTTTTACCTTTTAGAAAAAGAGTGAGAATGAAATACACCCAAACCTGGAAAAGAATGATGCGAGGTTTTGAGCAATTAATTTTATGTCAAGGAGACCGATGTCTGCTAATCATCCTAGCAAGGAAGGGTATAGGTGAGAATCAATTTCCCTTGAAAGCAACCCTCAGTCTCCTTAAAAGGGGTGAATAAAGCAAATAAAAGTATGAACATTTAAGCCCCATAAGGCCGTGAAACAGCATTTAATGAATAAAATTGAAAATGATTTTTCTAATAAGGGCCCTAAACCCTTG
The DNA here is from genome assembly GCA_029379385.1 of Quillaja saponaria. NCBI lineage: Eukaryota > Viridiplantae > Streptophyta > Magnoliopsida > Fabales > Quillajaceae > Quillaja > Quillaja saponaria. The sequence continues at coordinate 3,398,209 of CM055605.1, read as the reverse complement.
TGAAAATGAAAACTTTAATTACCAAATTGGAGAACAAAGTTGTTATAACTATGACCCACATCACTGCAATGTAGGTGCAAAATAAATGGTGGGCGGAAAGGTACAATGATGAAGCCACTTAAAAATGAAAAAAAAGGAGGAGAGAAATTTACACAAAAGAGAATGTAAAAAGAATTGAGTTGAACAAGATCGACAATTTGTAGAAGAGGAAGCAATTGCACCAACTAAACCCAGTTGAAGCAAGTATAATGAAAAGGGAAAAAAAGAAACCAGAAAACCCAGTTGAAGCTAACATAATCGTAATGAAGAGAATAGAATTGGGGAAACAAACAGTCAATTTAAAGGGAAAAGGCAATGGAAATGCTTCGAAGAAGAAAAAAAAAAAAACTTTTTAAGACACGAGGAAGCAGAGAACAGGTTTACCTTGTCTACCATGAAAATCTCTTCCCCGTTTACGTCCACTTCAAGATCACAGCAAACTTCCATAACTTACACAATAAAGAAAACCCAAACCCACCTCGAATCAAGATTCCTTTACTTTTTGGAAAGAAATTGGATTATCAACCCAACAAAGACAGAGACTTGAGAAGGCAAAGTGGGCAGTGGGGAGCAATACAGAAGACCATATTCTGAATGAGGCAAAAAGACAAACACAAAGTAGTGAATACTCGGGTCCTGCTAATGGGTGGGTGGTACTCAATTGGTGCAGAGGCAATATTGTTCTCAACAGGGATACAGGGACAAGTCTCAGTATGAGATGCAACAAGGTGCATAGAGACAGAGAGGTTTTATATAAAATGCAAGACTGTGAATCAGAGGAGAGAGAAGGCACAGTTGGTGCGTGTGACCACTAACCTCTATCTGACATTCCTGCCAAAATAAGACTAACTGTTAATAATCAATTGTTTATGAAATATGAATAATTATAAACTATAAATTTGCCATGGGAAAGAACAACAAATAAACTTAAAACTCAAGCTTTTGCTGGCTTTTTTTCTGTTTCTCTTATTCCATTTTAACGCTGCAATTTACAGTACCTGTGCGCTGTGCCGCTGTACACCAGTACATGCACCCACCACCACCACCAGCCAAATATTTTATATCTCTCCAGGAGTAGAGGAATTCACTGAACTACCCTTTGGAAGATTTTTTTCATAGTTTTTACATAATATTTATCTTTACCCAACCCCCATTTATGAGAAGTGCACAAGGACAACTTTGATCTATTCAGCAAATAACGACAAAGGGTATTTATGTAGTTTTACAGATAGCGTACGGCATTGCAAGGCGTCACACCTTTCCCCTTGGACCATTTATGCACCACATTTAGAAGTACCATCAAGTAAAATGATTAACCAATCATTTTACATTTTTATCATTATTCAAGAATATTCAAAAAAATAATTGTTAACATTCAAGATAACATTCAACAAATTTCAAAAAGAATATTTATTATATTTATTAAAATTTAAATAAGTTATTGTTAAATTAAAAATATATACTTTGTAAACATTTTATCATTAATAAATAACAAGTATATATATATATATATATTTTATTTTTTTTGTTTGAAGTATATGTAATTTAACTGTCAATCAATATTTTAAAACTCGTTATGGAAAGTGAATCAAAAAAATATCTAGTTTTAGGTCATCGATTTACTCTTGAAGTTGATCTGTGATGTCATAACTTTAAAAATATTATTATTTTATATAAGTTTAAAATAAAAGTTCTATGTACATGAAATAATTTAATGTCAAATAAAATTTGAAAAATAATAAATAAATAAAAAAGTATAAAAGAAAATAGAATATAGTCTATTACAAGTTTCTCTTATATATTTTTTTGTTTTATTTTTTAATCAAATCAGGTTATTAAATTACGATCGAATTAGTTAGGTTAAGAAGATCAGCCAGATCAATCTGAGTTAATTGTTATTCCCAGTTTTAGAACTAATCTGGTTCAAAGAACACCCAAGCATCAGTTTGTCCGGTCAAATTGATCTCGGTCTTAAAATATTGATGCTAGCAACAAAGAGAGTAGTGAAATGTAGGGGTCTTGACCCTTAGGAAAAACTTACCTTCCTATAACCAGAAAAAAAAAGTATTTTCAATTTTGACTCCCGCAAAATTTGAGAAAAATTACTTTTATCTTTTAAAAAATATACATGTATAACTTTGGCCTGCAAGGTTTTGGAAATTTTAATTTTGTCTTTTAAAAATGAACGTTTATAGTTTTGGTCTCTAGAAAAATAGGTAATTTTTATAAATGTAATTCTTATAAATTAGGGAAAATTTTACTTTTCCCTTAAAAATGTACATTTATAATTTTAGCCCCTAAATATTTTGGAAAATTTTAGTTTTTCCATTTAGAAATGTAAATTTATATTTTGGTTCCTATTAAAATTTGATAATTTTTATAAATGTGACCCAAATTATTTTGATAAGTTTGAGTAATATTTGTTGTTTTATTTATTTGTTCATTTTTTATGTATTTTCATGTGTGATTTATATATCCTTGTGTTTCAATAGAAACATATACTTTTACCTAACTTCAATCTATTCTTATATATCATGTGACCTATATATGCTATATATGCTCAAGTTGTTATTTATTTATTAAAGTTTATAATTAGTTATAAATACTCGATTTTTGGAAAGATATTGATTCATTTTACTTTTTCATCAATAAATATTTGATTCATAATTTTTACTCAATATTTAAAAATAGTTGAAAATTATCATAAAATAAAATATTTTGCATTGTAGTTAACTTAGAAGTGCCAGCGAGGTGTTGACTGAACGATGTCGTTGATTTTGTATTCGAGCTACAGTGATATCATCCCTAATAGATAAAAAGCACATGATGCCGTGATCTAGAAAACAAACAAATTATATTCTCAACATGAATTTTTTACCGAGAATAGTTTATAATAAATGGTATATTTTTTGAGATAATTTATATGTATATGTGTGCTAATTATTTATTTGATATAGTCCAAAACATATTATCTACATCAAAAATAAAAAATAAAAAAATTAGGAAAATATTACTCAACAACCTTGATTGATTTCAAACGCATTAATAAAGAAGGGAGTGAGGGCCTCATTCCCCATCAACCCATCTTTTCAGCCTCATTTTTGGTATTAAATAACATCATTCCTATATCAAAAAGAAAGGGGAAAAACAAAAAGGCGTACAAAAGACACTGACAAAGTAAGTAAGTAATTTGACGTGTGCTCAACTTCAACTTATCATATTCCTAAAAGTACGGGTCAACTTTCCTTCCCCTTCTACAATCCTCTTTAGTTGGGAATCTTAATCATAGTTAGTATAATGACTATGATTTTAGATTTGTGGGCTCATTATGTTATTCATTTTTCAAACAAGAAAACTATTTTGAGGGTTTTCAATGGAAAAGATGGAGATAGGAAAAAGTAAAGGAAAGGATTAGAAAAAAGAAGAATTAGCAAAGTGACTTTCTTTTGCCACGGATTGTTCCCATCAAAGTTCAAACGTTGGCAGCGTTTGAAATTTGAATGTGGAATTTCATATATTTGAGAAACATAATAGTATAATATTATTAAGTTAGTTTTTATATCGTGTTTAGCTACGATATAATAGTATTTTTTTTTTTTATATGTTGAAATATTTGGGGAAAAAGAAATTGTAACTTAATATTATTTTCTTATCGGGAAACTTCAAATCAAACCGACCTTAGCTCAGTTGGTAGAGCGGAGGACTGTAGTGGGAATACGCCTCAGACATCCTTAGGTCGCTGGTTCGAATCCGGCAGGTCGGAATTTTGTTTTTCTTCATTTTATTTTATTTTTATTTTTTTTCTGCCTTAAAAAGAGTAAAAAATGCTAAGAGCTGGTATATCAGTGATGATGAGATGAACTCTTCTTGTAAGTAATTAGTTACTCAAGACTGAGCATGTTTTAATTAGTATCTGCATTTGTTGTATGTTAAGTACTAATGGAGGCATCGACCGATATACATGCATCATTTGTTTGAAACCAGTAACTAAACTATTGAAATAAATCAGTATAGGACACTGCAGCAACATACATTAATGATTTGGATATATAAAACTTACCTCCGCTAATAGGAGTTTTAATATGAAGATTGGTAGCCAAAATATTCTATTAATGATTACTAATGATATGAGAGTACTGCTACTAAACATTATTTTGATCAAGAGATCGGGCTACTTAAGGGTAAGCTAGTTAGCCAAGTTACTTCCATACTTTCCCATAGCAGAAACAAAAAGCCAGCATGCATACATAGACATAGAGAATATAATTAAAACATTGCTGAGAAATTTTAATATCTCAGACAAAGATCATGCATGGACAATTCTCTTTTTTGCCTTTCATGTGATCTATCCCACAGCTAAGAGTTTCAGCACAAATTAAGTTAGCACATGAAAGTTATTCTCATAGTACCCCGTTTTTTCTTCTTTTTGTCTCTTTTACGTGCATCTGCAGCCTTTTCACAAAAAGATAAACTGCTGCGTCTCTCACCGGCCTGGACCACTGAATGTAATATAAAACAAGAAGGGCCTTCTTTTGTAGCATGTTTAAGACAATTTAGTCCACACATGACACACCCATTTGCTTAGTTAATATAATCCTCCAAACCATTTGGGACCCAAGCTGTGGCAAAGACTGAGTTATGGCCTTTCCATGTGAGAATTAACATATCTTCTTCTTTCTTCATCCCCCAACCACTGGCATGTTCATCAAGCAAATCCTTAACTTCTGTAATAGTCTCATCACAAAAAGGAACACTTAAAAACCCCACATTTTTCATCCTTTGTGACAATTTGTTTCCGGATTCCAATCTCTCTATCCTCTGAAACCCTTCAAAGCTAATGATGTTTTCAATTTTGTGGCCGATGTCGGATTCATATTCCATTCTCTGGGAACTATCTTTAGGCAAGAAAGTTTCCAACACATCAAACGGTATCCACAAGTAATTGAAGCAAGTGGTAATTCTTGATGTCAGACTTGTTGCACTAATATCAGAATCCTCATCAACCACTAGCACAATACGTGGGTTAAGTCCTTTAATCAAATTTAGAAAATTCTCCCTTAGATTATAAGTACCTTCCTTTTGGTCATCGGACAAATAGCGTAACCAATTTTGGCAATTTATTACCAAAGCCTCATCTTCCCTAAGGTTTAACGTAGAAGACTTCAAGTGACTTAACATTGATGAAAATTGATCAAGGCTAGACAATTCTTTGCTTAGTTCACCACATTTCTGTGTATTTCCAATCACATTAAAATCAAAAGGAACATCCCTAAACTTAGCGAAATTCGCCAAACGAAGACCAACCTCTTCACTTGATACATTAACCAAAGGAGGAACTGGTGGCCTACAAGAAGGCACAGTGATTCTAAGTGAAGGAGGCCCTTCAGGCCTTTTAGCCAAGGCATCTATAAGAGTAGGCCATTGCATACAATGAGTGATACTAAAATCTAAGATATGAACTCTTGAATAACCTTGAATAGCTTTAAAAATTGCACTATTAGATGCACAAAATCCAAATCTATGCCAAGGAATTAGATCAACATACCCAGCTAACTCGGTCACCGACATCAACCTCCTTTGAATTGTACTCCTTCCACTAAAATTCATAGCCGGTGTGGCCGGACAAACCCTTGAAGCCCTAGAGATTAATGCCCTGAGGAACCATGAGGTTAGCCTTTGGTTTGGGTCACCAACAGAGGAAGCAACATTGTTTAATACCCACATAACTTGTTGAGCCAAAGTCACATCATTGCTCTCTAAGGCACTAGCACAGTGGAGCAAAAGCTTTTCAATACAAGCTCCATCTAGGCTTCCAAGACACCCTCTAAGTGCTCCTGAAAGAGGAATACTACTACTGTGGGGTGTGTTAAAGAGAGTTGGGTTTTGAAGGGAGAGCGACGTAGTGCTTCCTTTTAGCTCAGTTTTCATGGCTTTAGATATAATTTAGAGAAAGAAAATTAGGGTTTTGCAATTGCTTGGACGTGCATGGAGGTCTCTAGCTAGCAATTTGGGAAGAGAAAGGATGATGGAGAGGAAGGGATTTTGAGGTTTTTGGTTGCCACGCGTCAGGTGAAGATTGGCAAAGTGGATTGAGGTACTTGGGTTTTTATCTATGGAGGGTGAGAGAGGGAGTCCTAGTTTATCTGAGAACCATACACACATATATATATATAGCAGAGAAAAGTCCCTCTTGGAATGATTATATCCATGTTATGAAGCCAAAAGTTGAATCCTACGGTACCTGGGGTTAAGAGAGTCATGTGATTTTTATTTCTTGTGGGTGGTGGATGCTTTTGGGGGCAACGTTTGTTTAGGAATATTTTGGATGGTTATCCGTGGGTTAGTTGAGTAGTTCTCATGGCAGTTTTATCATAAAAATATGTAAGATCAATGCTAGTTGCTTTTTATTTTTTTAATTATTATTTTTAGTTTATTAGTCAGGTGGCGACGCAACTCAGTTATTTCTCATGATTTTTAATTATAAAATTTTTAATCCTTAATTACTTTATTTAAAGTAGTATAGTGGTAGTAATGGTTGTGGGTAACTAGATTAACAAAAACAAAGGGTAACGAATAGGTCAAGTAAGGTGTCTTAGCCGGCCAAGGTTGTCGAATTTGTTTTCATGCATAGCCATTGAAGACAAAATTAATGGAATTAATATTTAGTTATTTACTCTAATGAAGCTTGTTTTTCCGTTGTGTTTAGTGAATGACAGCTACCCTTCATTCTCATTCTTCCACATGAACCCTATTTTATGTATTGTAATTTGTAAGAGGACCCAGATCAACTTGGTTTCTTGTGATATATAATGCCACAGCAAAAGACAAATTAGACCTCTTCCCACCAAGGACATGACATTATTTAGGTTATTTCACAAATATGTCACTCCAATGACTGCTCTTTCTCTTTTCCTTGTGTTCTTAATTGGTCCAAAAGGACGTGCTATTTTATTTATATATGCAATAGTGCCTAGCTCTTTCTCTTATTTCTTGTTTTGGTTTTAGTTAAAAATCACAAAATAGGTATACATGTATATCTTGTTTTGGTTTTAGTTAAAATCACAAAATAGGTATGCATGTTTAAAGAATAAAGAAAATATGAGAATTTTATTATCACATCATTCTTCAAGAAAATTCAAACTCAATAAGTCAATGTATATAACACATCTTTTTTATCATTAAATCAACCCTTTGAGTCAATTTGTAATGATGCTAGATTTTGCTAAGTAAAAATGTATTAAGTCTATCGTCCTTATGGGATGAAATTAAATTTAGTTTTCCTTAATTATTACCATGCACAAAGATATTAGTCTATGTCATTTTATTTATTAGATTTGTTTTGCTAAAAAAGAAAAAGAAAAGAAAGAATAGTTATTCTGAATATATTTTTAAGGTCAAATAAGAGACGATCTTTAAAATTTTAAAATTTATCTAGTGTATCGTATAAGATTATATAGTGTATAATTATATAATGTATCAGGTTATATAGTTTCACAGTTTTTATACTATTGTCTTATATTTTCCTTCCACGTTATATAAATTTATATTATCAGATATAATATTAATAGTATAAGTCTATATTATTCTGTTAATGCCAAATATTATATAAGAGCTAATTGAATAATTTTATACTATTCTGCTATTCTTATACAATATACCAAACGAGTCTTTATAAAATTTGGAGAATTATACTGCCCAATAACATAAGAAATTTTAATAATTAATCGTTAATTTCAAATCTAGATGAATGATCAATAGAAGAGAAATTTAATTACATTGGAAGCTTAAATTACATTTATATCCTTGTTGCATATATACCAAGAGAAAAAGTACAAGCAATTAAAATGAAGGTCATTTCACTTCAGATTTGATCGGCGCCGTGCGTGCAACGTTTCTTTGGAATCAGTCTTCCATCTTCCTGCAAAGTCTGCACAAGAAGCCGTGTCTCCGCCTAGATGATTTCAATTTTCATTTGGAAGCTTTGCACCAGAAAAGTTGGAACTTGAACTCTAGAGCGAGCGACACGTGTAAAGTAAATAGTACTGTAAATACATCACAAATTTTAAAATCTGATATTTATTGATTGCTTGTAGGTATAGTCGCTCATAAACCTTTAGTTAAAAGATAATTACTCATCCCTCTTCTTATGAGTCACATTACTTGTGAACAAAATATAGAAAGGTATAATTATTTATATTTTATCTTTTAATATACCTAATAATATTTATAATGTACATAATAATATTTTTTTTTATTTACTTTTATCTCTCTTATTTTTCTTCGAGCAAACAAAAATCAAAATATATGAAAGTAGAATTTCTTTATTGCAAGTCTAGAACGTTTATAATTAATTAATAAACAAAAACTCCCCGTGCACTCATAAAAAATGAGTTATATTTCAAGTTCCAATAATGTTTCAATTGTTGATTTCAAAATACTACAAAGCTGAAAATTATTCATTAGGAGATTGACTTGATTTTGCAATTCAAAATTATAAATGGGAAACATAATAGAAGCCACATTTACTTAAAATTATTCAAAATGTTTAATAAGAAAATTTATTTTAAAAAATAGATAGTTTTCTTTAATTAACTTAAATTAGTCCATGTATATATTTTTTTTCTCTTATTCGCATGATTTTTCCCATGTATTTCTATTTTATTTTTTAAAATATTTTCTTTCTAATTTTTGTTTTCACCTATGATTTAGTTATAGCATTAATCTCGAAATTAATTTTCAATTGATCTAATTAATTATAAGTTATGCTCCTTATTCTTAAGATCATTAGTATTTAGTAATAGATTATAGGATTAGTGTCTATGATGTAAAATCTAATGAGACTTGTATTTAATTCATGATTAATAATGAAATTTAAAATTAATTCTTTACTTATCTAATTAATTATGTTTTATGTATTCTATTTTCAATATTATTATATTGATAACATGTAAGATCACTACTTATGATTTTATTATTAAATGCAACTATATGTTTAATTTATGGTTAAAGATTTATTTTAAATTTAATACTTAAAGAATCCAATTAATTATGATTTGTGCATTATTTTCCTAACCATTAGTTATAGGTCATAAGATCACTACTTATGATTTATGCACTCTCACTAGGATTAAATATAATTTATTTTTCTTAATTAGGGAATATTTTCAAATTCAATCCAGAAAGAATCAAATTAATTATGATTTATGTATTCTATTCCCAAAAAATCATTAGTTATAGGTCATAAGATCATTACATGTGCTTTAGGGATTAAATCACTCTTGGTGCTCTTACAACTTAATACCAACTGATGTACCTCATAAGAATATTAAGAATAAAATTACTTAAAAAAAATAATAATTATTTATTTTTATAATTATAATGACAAAAAATGTGATTAGAAATTAAACCATTATTGAGATCTAACAACTTATCACTAACGATATAGGTCATAAGTAGACACCATATACCAAAGAATGGTTGATGCATTACATTGGCTTCCTTTTATTTTGATTAATAAAAACAACAAGAGACACTTTCCAATTTTCTATAAACCTGGATCCCAAATCCAAAAAAAATAAAATTCAATCTCAAAATTTTAAAATAATAACAATCAAAATTAATTAACACTAACGTGTGACTTGGACTCTACAACCTTTTACCCCTCTCAACTGTTTTATCTCCTAAGAAAACCAACCCAGTAAAACAGCACAAGTAACGTTTTCAAAAACAGAGAAAACGGCCCAATGAGGAAATGCTGGGTACTCCAAGGCCCATGCCTCATTTTGCATTGTATGAGTTTTTATTAATTTTATTTTTCATTTTCTGGGATCAAGTGGAAAGACAGGATAATGATTTGATTTTCCAACAAGATTGGATAACGATCGGATAAAGAAAAGCAATCATTAGGATTCAGGATTACTGATTAGATTAGAAGTACTGAAGCAAACAGTATTATAAGCGGAAACGGACATCGAGAACCGAGACGGATTAGGAGCGAGGGGATCTTCTCTACTCAATAAATAGAGATTAAGACCAAAACTTCCACCGCAATTTAAAAAAAAAAAACGCTTACAATTTCTGCAAAACACTCTTCTCTTTATACAATACAATGATGAAGTTCTTATCCCAACTGAAATTATGTTTCCGTCCTGACAGAATTACGGCCTCGGAGGCACCACCGTCAGAGGATACAGGCAGTCGGATGAATAGCTCGTCGACGGCGCAGCCTTGGCGGCCAAAACTTTCGGTGATTATGGAAGACAGTGTCGTTCAGGTGTTCGATGAAAATGCTGAACGGAAACCCGAGCCAAAATTGTCCAGAAGCAAGTGTCTGCGAACTCGCAAGGCTATTGTTTAAGTCCTAATTTACTTTTATCTTATACGTTTAGTTAGTCAATTATAAGTAGCTTTATACATATCATCCCTATTATTAATCATCTCCGTTTGATAGTGCTAGTGTTTACTTGGCAATGTAGGATAGCGATGACTATTACTTAGTTGTTCTTTGTTCTCCTATTTTGTTGTTTTTATTCCCTTCTAATAAAAATTAAAAATTAAAAAAAATCACCTTCTACATATAATTATGCTTTAAGTCTTCAAAGCAATATAAATTCTCTTTTTGATTAATCATTATTTATTTTCTCATCCCACAATTTTATCTATTTGACCTTAATTTTATTATACAAATATTTAAATTTTACCCACCATATGAACATATGCATTATTTACGAAAAATACGTTTATTGATGAAAGACTCAATTGAAAAAATTCCTAGAATTCATCTAGGACTATATTGTTTTTATTCCTAAGTCCCAACTCAATCTCAACTCAATTGGACACAAATCAAATAGATCATAATCTCCTACAAAATAAATAAATAAATAAATATACGGATTTTTTATATAAAAATAAATATCAATACATGACACGACTTGGCGATCCACTTGATATTGGGTATCGTCTTGTGGGTACTGGCCCATGTCCAGGCCCAGCTCAAAATTAAAACTTGATAATAGTGTTAGTTTGGAAACCCAGTCCCTCAATTCTCATTTTCCCTCTTTCCCGAAATATTTCGCTCCGTTGAGCGCCAAAATGTTCCTACTTTACCAAAATCTCTATGCTCCATATGCTACCGCCAACAAACTACCCTTTTGACTGTAAATGACAATAACACCCCTCTGCAGCCTATTCATGGGGATTAAGGAGTTTTTTTATTAACAATGTTGTACTCTTTGGCAATGAGTTATGCTTTCATTTAAAGCAAAATGTAACCCATTACTATTTAGTATAAAAAATTTTACATCTTTAAATTTGGCTCAATTTTTTTTTATAGTTAATGACCTTATTGATTTACAAAATTTTAAATGTATTTAATTTTTTTTGTAAATATTTCTAATTCTTACAGTTTTTTCTAATAATATGTTAAAATTTTATATAAATTAAAAATAGTAAAATATAAAATATTCATAAATTTCTTAGGAGAACGGTTTAGAAACATTCATGTAGGGGTAGTTTCGTATTTAAGCATAGTTACAAGTCCAGCGCTGGAACATACTCACGGAGGGACAAAAATGGAAATCGAATAAATAAAAAATAAAAAATAAAAAATAGAACGAAGGATTTAGCCTTTCAGACCAAGAACACAATACGAAACAGAAACAGAAACAGAAACACAAAGATATAGCAGAAAAGCAGAGAAGGAGAGACAAACTTCCTTCGTCTCTAGGAGAGTTAGACTGAGACAGGGTCTTGTGAAGCTAAAATCTTAGCGTTTCTCGATCTGAGCCTGCAAAGACTTTCTTCCAACGTAGTTCGATTCGTAGCGACCGAGATTTTTTCGTCGATCTATTCGTTCAGCTCATCAATTTTTGCGGTAATTATTTTCTTCTTATATGCCTCTCTATTCGAAATTGTTTGCCGGGGTTTTTATGGACTGGGATGGTAGGGTTTAAATTTGGAACCTTTGGTTGGAATGGTTTAATGCTTATTTGCTTGTTTTTGTTTATGCTTTTTTTCATTCAAACCCTACATTGGGTTTGATTATAATTCCTTTGTGTTTTTGTCAACTTGTGGAAAATAGGGTTTTTGAGTTGGTGCGAGGATTGAAGAGAGCTGAAGCAATTGCAGTATGAGCATTAATAGCCCTGGTAAGAGGAAGGATTGGGGTTCGAGTTTCTGAGAACAGGTGAGATTTCCATGGGCGAGGGAGGCGTCGCATGCATGCCTTTGCAGCAGCAACAGCATATTATGGAAAGGTTTCCAAATGCAGAGAAGACGCTTTGCGGAGGCAATAATGGTAATGGGTTCAGTTCCAAGTCGCTCAAATTTGCTGACACTGAGCGGAGGAAGAAGGTGAATGTGAAGAAAGTACAAGTTGGGAAAAGTGAATTGGGATCGGATAAAAGCGGGAAGAGTAGCAGGGAAGTTGAGAATGGTGATACTAGTTTGGAGACGTTACAAAAAGAGGAAGTGGAAGAGGGTGAATTGGTCACCTTGAAGTGGCCAATAATTGACGTGGAAAATGTGGATTTTATGGCAGAAAAATCACAGATAATTGAAATTGAGAAGGGAGAGATTGTTAATGATAAGTGGAAAAAAAGTGAGGTGGAGAAGGGAGAAATTGTTTCTGGAAAATGGAGAAAAGATGATGTGGAGAAAGGGGAATTCGGATGGTCGAGAGGCATGAAAGATGACATTGAGAAGGGAGAGTTCATTCCGGATAGATGGTATAGAGGAGAAATAGGATATGCTGATTATGGGTACAGTAGAATGCATAGGTACCAATCAGGTAAAGACAAAGGTTGGAAAAATGAGCGTGAGCTTACACCACCTTCTGGGAGATATTTAACTGATGATTTTTATGGAAGAAAGGATTTTATTAGAAGTGGGAGTCAGCATTACAAGACTGCTTACAGGTGGGAGAGTGGCCATGAGAGGCACGTAAGGAGCAGTTCTAAAATTGTGGACGAGGAAGGTTTCAGTAAAAATGAAAACAGCAATTTTAAGAACCACGGAAGAGAGTATTTGTCTGGAAATCAATTAAAGCGGCAGAGTAATGATTCTGACGGCAGTGAGCGCAGGCATCATGGAGATCATGGGGATTATCCAAGTTCAAAAAGTCGAAGGCTTTCTGACGATAGCACTCGCACTGCTTTCTTGGAGCATTATTCACATCGTTCTGGAGAGAGGTCTTATAAAAATTATTCTCGTTCATCAAAAATATCAGCAGACAAGTATATTTCCAGGCATCATGAATTTTCTTTGTCTTCCAGAGCAGTTTATGACAGGAGTGGACGCAGCCCTGTTCATTCAGAGAGATCACCTGGTGTCTGGGGGCGGTATAATGATTATCGAGACCAAACCCCAGTTGGTCGTGAGAAATCTCCATATGGCCGTGAGAAATCTCCATATGGCCGTGAGAAATCTCCATATAGTTGTGATAAATCCCCATATAATCGTGCTAGATCCTCGTATGATAGGAATGGGGATAGGAGTCGAGAGAAATCTCCATATAGTCGTGATTATAGAAACAGAAGTCCCTCTCATGCAGAACGGTCCCCGCAAGATCGAGCTCGATTACATGATCACGGTAATAGAACCCCTAATTATGTTGAGAGGTCCCCACTTGATCGGAATAGGCAAACTAGTTACCGGGAAACATCACGTAAAAGTATACAAAGTGAAAAGGTTAAACCTCAATATATTGGCAAGGTGCATGAAGATAAGCACATTCAAAGGGATTCAAATGGCTCAGCTACAGAATCTCATGGTAGAACCAGTATGCATGACAGTAATGTTTCTGATGAGAGAAAGGTCTTTTGTGAAATGCAAAAAGAAGAGCCGCCTCGGAGTCCAGTTATAAGCCACATAGAATCTCTTAAGGTAGATGAACCGCATTGTGAAGAGTTGCCTTCCATGGAAGAAGATATGGATATCTGTAATACACCACCACATGTTCCAGTGATGGCTGGTCTATCATCAGGGAAATGGTTTTACCTTGATCATTATGGTGTGGAACGTGGGCCTAATAAATTCTGTGAACTTAGGACCCTTGTGGATGAAGGGTTACTTGCATCAGATCACTTGATCAAGCACTTGGACAGTGACAGGTGGATGACTGTTGAAAATGCTGCATCGCCATTGATTACTGTGAGTTTTCCATCCATTGTATCAGACACCATAACCCAATTGGTGAGCCCTCCTGAAGCTCCTGGTAACCTGTCGGTAGATACTGGAGATTATCTGCAAGTGTGTTCTAACAATTCTCAGCAAATGCCAGTCACTTCAGTGCAGCTTACAGTATGCCCTGAAAACAATATGGTTCCATCTGAATCAGTAGAAGATCTCAACATTGATGAAAGGGTTGGAACTCTGTTAGAGGGTTATCATGTCATTCCTGGCAGGGAAATTGAGATGATGAAAGGTAATTTTGTAGCTGTTAAAGATGTTGTTCTTGTGAATTTCTTTTTTTCTTGACTATATAATATTCTTCGCTTTGAGACATCTTATCTTTCCGTCTTGAATTGTCTTGCAGAAGTTTTGCAAATGAATTTCGAGCATTCACAATGGGATGCATTGGGAAACTGTGAAGGTACAAAGTCACTGGCAGTGCTTGTTCATGTTTTTATGTATTTATGTATTTACTTTAATGAGTGGCTGATAATTTATGGCCTCCATACTGATATGTTTTGTTGTATCCAATAGTTAATTGTAACCTGTTTGTGGATGTTATGTTCCTGATGTTTTTGTTTTCTATTACGTTTGGCATTCTAAGAATTCTAGTTTGCTATTCAAGCGTGGCCCAAGGAGTTATTTTAGATCATGTTTACACCTGAAGGTATGCACATCATATAACTGTTTTTATGGGGCCTTTGCAGGTTCTAATTGGACTGAAGTTTGTTTTAGTGAACATTGTGAAGCGCGAAACTGATGAGGTATTAAGAGATTCTGAGGCCGGGGTAGGGGCACTCTCTGAGAAGGATATTGGGTTGGGCTATGGTGTCTCTAGTGACTGGTATTCTGTCCGTTGGCCATGCAAAGGAGGTGACTGGAAGAGGAATGATGATGCTGCCCCAGATAGATATTCAAAAAAGAAAACTGTTCTAAATGATGGGTTTCTGTTATGTAAAATGCCAAAGTCTGGATATGAAGATCCTAGGTGGCTGCGAAAAGATGATTTGTATTTTCCTTCTGATAGCAGGAGGCTTGATGCCCCTCCATGGGCTTTTTCCTTTTCTGATGAGCAGAGCGACTGCAGTGGTTTGAGTAGATCTATTCAAAGTAAGCTTGCTCCTGTAAGAGGAGTCAAAGGAACTGTGCTTTCAGTAGTGAGGATTAATGCATGTGTTGTTAAAGACCAGGGATCATTTGTTTCGGAACCACGCCAGAGAATCCAAGCAAAGGAGAGGTACCATTCAAGGTCCCGTCCTTGCTCTTCAACCAGCGATACCAAGCGATCATCAGCAGAAGATGATTCCCAGTCAAAAACTGTTAAGGAACAAGTTTCACAGGGTACTTGGACGAGTATTGATGTCATTAACTTTCCAAAAGACCGTCTTTGTACTGTTGATGACTTGCATTTACATCTGGGTGAATGGTACTACCTTGATGGTTCTGGGCGTGAACAAGGGCCTTCATCATTTTCAGAAGTGCAAGTTTTAGTAGATGAAGGAATTATAAGTAAATATACTAGTGTTTTCAGGAAGTTTGATAAACTCTGGGTTCCTGTTACCTCAACTGCACAAACTTCTGTAGCTAGCATTAAAGGTCTGAAGCAGAACAGTTCAACATCTGATGAATCTTCAGGGCCTCCTCTTTCACAAACTCAAGGTGATGCTGTCAGTGAACCAAACCCAGTTTACAGATTGTTTCACAACCTACACCCTCAGTTTATTGGTTATACCCGTGGGAAGCTACATGAATTGGTGATGAGATCATATAAGAGTCGGGAGTTTGCTGCGGCAATAAATGAGGTTTTAAATCCCTGGATCAATGCGAGACAGCCAAAGAAAGAGATTGAGAAACATATATACTGGAAGTCAGGTAATTGTTAATCCTATATATAGTTTTCTCTGTGTGTCTGTTGATCTTTGTCATATGTTTTTTGTTTCCTATTCTGCTGTGACTGTACTGCCTCTGCCTTTTATTTGCTCTCCATACATGAATCATGAGAGAAAATCAGCATGTTTTCACTTCGGAGAAAGAAAGAGCATTGAAAGTTGTTTCTGAAAATTTTCAACTGTTCCCAAGACTAGCATTTAGAAGCATCCCGGGAAAAATCTTGTTTTTTTTCACCCTTCTGCTTCATACGGGGCCCATAGTTTCTTTCTTCCTTTGTTTGCTGGCCATGCTCTCTCTCATCCATTTTTTTGTAGCTTTCTTCTGGTGTATTTTCTGCCGTTGGTAAGTTTTCTTTTGGCTTGTCAGTGGTTCATTATTTTCTATCCACTCTTATTTGGAATCCATCATGCTTGGTGAATTTTGGCCTTCTAATTACTGTTTTGGTGCGTTGGGGCTTATAAATTACAGATGGTGATACACGTGCTGCCAAAAGAGTCCGGATGCTGGTTGATGAGAGTGAAGAAGACTACAAAATTGAAGAGGTGGGGCAGACTGTTCAAAAGGAGGAATCCACATTTGAGGATTTATGTGGTGATACTACATTCTTCAGAGAAGAAAATGCGAATACTGATTCTGATTTGGGAAGCTGGGGCTTATTGGATGGTCATATGTTAGCGCGTGTCTTCCATTTTCTAAGATCTGACATAAAGTCCCTTGTCTTCGCTTCATTGACTTGTAAGCACTGGAGAGCTGCTCTCATGTTCTACAAGGATATCTCAAGACAGGTTGACTTGTCATCATTGGGTCATACTTGCACTGATTCCATATTCTGGAATATTATGGTAGGTTTCTTGTATGTTGGCATTGCAGAATAAAATGTAATTTTTTTGTCTCCCATGTCTAATGTTATTTTTGGTTGCAGAATGGCTATGAAAAGGAGAAGATGAAGTCTGTGGTTCTAATGGGTTGCACCAACATTACCTCCGACATGCTTGAAAGGATGCTTATATCATCTCCTTGTTTATCTACTATAGATATCAGAGGTTGCAGCCAGTTTGGTGAATTGGCCCCTAAGTTTACAAATGTGAAATGGATCAAGAGCCGGAGTTCACGCGGCACTGAAATAACAGAGGATTCCCATTCTAAGATAAGAAGTCTTAAGCACATCTCGGAGAAAACTTCTTCTGCTTCTAAGGCCATCAGTCTAGCTCATGATATGGATGATTTTGGTGCACTGAAGGACTATTTTGACAGTGTAGATAAGAGAGACACGTCAAAGCAATTATTTCGAGGAAGCTTATACAAGCGCTCAAAACTATATGATGCCAGAAGGTCCTCTTCCATCTTATCTAGGGATGCTCGTACGAGACGGTGGGCCATCAAGAAATCTGAAAATGGTTATAAGAGGATGGAGGAATATCTTGCTTCAAGTCTGAAGGGAATAATGAAGGAAAATACATTTGACTTTTTTGTGCACAAGGTACCATTCATCTTCATTTTCCCAAAAAAAAAAAAAAAAAAGAAGAAAAAAGAAAAAAAAAGGAAGAATTGTTCTTAAGTCACTATTTTGGATGGTCCTCTGCTAGTCACCTGTTCTTACTCTTTTTGTCTTTCTCTTTTCCTATGTTTATTTTGGTGAATAGGTTGCTGAAATTGAGGATAAGATTAAAAGCGGTTATTATAGTGGTCGTGGATTGAGTTCTGTTAAGGAAGATATCAGTAGAATGTGCAGGGATGCAATAAAGTAAGTTCTCTACCCTCTCCTTTTTTTTGGGGGAGGGGCCACTAAATTGGTGCTGATGAATTGTAAAAATATGATATAAAATTTTTTAACATGAAAATCATGTGGTATTTACTAAAAACTTGTCGGGGATTATAGTTCCTTCTCTAAATTTCCTGCAGAACTGAGATGAACCAGAAGTATGGGAAATACTCCTACTTCATCCATAATGCTAGTTTCCACTTGATTATTCTTGGGGTTGTTGTCCTAAAGATTATTCTGTTGATTCTGGGACACTTAGATAAGAAGTATCAAATTATAAATATATATATATATATATATTTTTTTTCTGCTGTGAAGTTTGGAAAAAACTTTACACATCTTAGTACCTTTGCTGTCCTGGTAATTTTATTTTTTTTGTGTTTTTTGGAAGTGCACTTCTTGCTTCAGTTAATCTTTTCTGCCATATGGGTTTTTTGATTCTTCTCCAAACAGGTCAGTTATTTGACAATTTACTGTAATTTGTCTTTGTTTCTTGTAATAATGTGCTTACAGAGCAAAGAATAGAGGTGATGGTGGCGACATGAATCACATTATTACATTATTTATTCAACTTGCCACACGGTTGGAAAAGGGTTCCAAGTCTGTGCATGGAAGAGATGTGCTGTTGAAGTCATGGGAAGATGATTTTCCTTCAGGGTTCTGTTCCAGTTCCTCGAAGTATAAGAAGAAGCTAAACAAATTAGTGACTGAGAGAAAGTATAGTAGGATCAATGGAACATCCTTTGCTAATGGGTTTTCAGATAGTGGAGAGTATGCATCTGATCGAGAAATTAGAAGGCGTCTATCCAAATTGAATAAGAAGTCTATGGATTCAGAAAGTGAAACATCGGATGACCTTTATAGGTCTTCTGATAGTGAGAATACTACATCAGACACAGAAAGTGACCTCGAAGTCCGGACTGAAAGTCAAACTAGGGATTCAAGGGGAGATGGATACTTCTTGATGGATTTTATGACCGATGATCGTGAATGGGGTGCTCGCATGACAAAAGCAAGCCTGGTTCCTCCTGTTACTCGGAAATATGAAGTTATTGATAAATATGTTGTCATAGCAGATAAGGAGAATGTGGAAAGGAAGATGCGGGTTTCATTACCAGATGACTATGCTGAGAAGCTTAGTGCACAGAAAAATGGCACTGAGGAGTCGGATATGGAATTGCCTGAAGTGAAGGACTACAAACCTAGAAAACAGCTTGGAGATGAGGTCATAGAGCAGGAGGTTTATGGAATTGATCCTTTTACACACAATCTTTTACTTGATTCCATGCCAGAGGAGTTGGATTGGACCCTGTTAGAGAAGCATTTGTTTATAGAAGATGTACTTCTTTGCACTTTGAATAAGCAAGTGAGGAATTTCACTGGAACTGGAAATACGCCCATGATGTATCCTTTGCAGCCTGTTCTTGAAGAAATTAAGAGATCCGCTGATGAAGATTGCGATGGAAGGACTGTTAGAATGTGTCAAGGTATTCTAAAGGCCATGGACAGTCGCCCTGATGAAAAATATGTAGCTTACAGAAAGGTATATGCACGTCAATATTACTGGCGTTTGTTATCATCTTCCTTTTTCCCACCCCTTTCTTTTTTTGTGTTTCTTTATTTGTTTCCTACATCTAGATTGCTGATTCACTTTTTATTCTGTATTATCTATGGGGCTGTTTGTGCAGGGGCTTGGTGTGGTTTGCAATAAAGAAGGTGGTTTTAGTGAAGATGACTTTGTTGTGGAGTTTCTGGGAGAGGTACAGTTTCCTACTGCTGGGAAGTTTTATTGATGATGAAACTTCGTCATTTCATTTTATTTCTTAAAATTTGCTTTTATAGGTTTATCCTGTGTGGAAATGGTTTGAGAAGCAAGATGGCATCCGATCTTTGCAGAAGAACAGTAAAGAGCCAGCTCCAGAATTTTACAACATATACCTCGAGAGGCCAAAGGTGTTTATTACTGAAAAGAATCTTTTTGTGAGCTTGGTATATTGTTTATTCCTCCCAGCCTTATAATTTAATCCAATCTTGGACTATTACCTGGCAGGGCGATGCTGATGGTTATGACTTAGTTGTCGTTGATGCCATGCATAAGGCAAACTATGCTAGTCGAATTTGCCATTCGTGCCGACCTAATTGTGAAGCAAAGTAAGTAGTTGTTATATACTATTGTTTTCCAATCTACCTGTAGTACTTGATAATGATTTGCTTGCATTCGGAGAGCCCCACAACAGATAGGTAGGTAGACATATAGATAGTTAAGTACTTGATAGACAAGCTAGATATATTAGAGAGGGATTATATTTCACTTGTAATTGGATTTGCAACTGGTTATAGATATTCTTTTGCTTCATGTGTTTGATAATTATCCATCCTTGTTTGTATGCAGAGTCACTGCTGTTGATGGTCGTTACCAGATTGGAATCTATACTGTTCGGAAAATTCAATATGGTGAGGAGATCTCATTTGATTATCATTCTGTTACAGAGGTGTGTTTCCTTTGCCTTCCAACCTCTTTGTTACCTAAGAAAGTGTACTATCTATTTTTTAATCTTATTCTTATCTCTCCATTTTGCTAAAGAGTAAGGAAGAATATGAAGCATCTGTATGTTTGTGCGGGAGCCAAGTTTGCCGTGGGAGTTATTTGAATCTGACAGGAGAGGGGGCTTTCGAAAAGGTATGGACCTAAAGGAACTTGTCTCTTATACTCATGTCTTGGAAAAAGAAATTAAAAATAAATAAAAAAATCCAATTAGTTTCAGCTCGGGGGGTCCTCTGTGGCTTTGCTGGACATGGTTTTGGTGTCAAGGTAGCATTATGGCCCACATGAATGCCTACCTCAAGTTGTTGCAACCAGTTGGATTTTGTTGGTTCTTTTCTGTCTTGAGTCTTGAAAGTATTCTACCTTCTGTCATATCAATGCTCAGGTACTGAAGGAGTGGCATGGAATTCTTGATCGTTACCATTTAATGGTAGAAGCTTGTGAATTAAATACAGTGTCCGAAGAGGACTACAATGACCTAGGGAGGGCTGGTTTAGGCAGTTGTTTGCTTGGTGGCCTGCCAGATTGGCTAGTTGCATATTCGGCACGCCTAGTATGTGTTTGCGGTTTAATTTCCTAGTTGTTTATGATTCATTATTTCTTTGTACTGACCATTACACTCTGAATGAAAGGTGAGGTTCATTAATTTTGAAAGAACAAAACTTCCCGAGGAGATTCTTAAGCATAATCTGGAAGAGAAAAGAAAATACTTTTCAGAGATCTGTCTTGAAGTTGAGAAGAGTGACGCTGAGGTTCAGGTTTGCAATCCTCTCTCTCTCCTTCGCTGTTTCTTCCCAAGTGTGTGTTTTAGTCTGTTTATATAAAAGGATATGTTGTTGTAGGCGGAGGGTGTGTACAATCAAAGGCTTCAGAATTTAGCAGTCACTCTTGACAAGGTAATTCTCTGACTGTCTTTACTATTTGCTAGTGTTTTCTCTTTTTAGTAGCATAAAAATGGAACTCTAAATTGTGAAGACTTAAGCTTGTTGATTAAAAAATTAGGAGTCTGGAGACACTTTCATCTTGGTCTAGACCAATTGCTAGAATATGAACATAGGAAGTTGCTTGATAGGATAATTTGGACCTGGTGGTTAATCAAGAGGGTGAGGTCCAAGTTCCTAAGTTTCGGAATCAATCAAGTTCTCTGATCTCTGTCTTGAAGTCGATGTTGTCAAGTCCATAATGTATCATGCAGATTGCTGTGAAGAGTTCAGAATCTTTTGATATACAATACCACTATTTTTGGCTTAGTTCTTCTGAAAGTTTTTTTTTTTTTCGAATGCTGTTTCAGGTAAGGTATGTTATGAGATGTGTTTTTGGTGACCCACGGAAAGCACCGCCTCCACTTGAGAAGCTGAGTTCTGAGGCTGCTGTTTCATTCATCTGGAACGGAGAGGGATCATTTGTTGAGGAGCTTCTTCAGTGCATGGCTCCTCATGTAGAAGAAGACACTCTTGATAATCTCAAGTCCAAGATTCAAGCTCATGGTCCATCAGATTCCGATGACATCCAGAGAGAACTTCAGAAATCTTTATTGTGGTGAGCCTTGATATATCTGTTCTAGGTCTCCTGGTAAAACTATCTATTTTTACATTCATTTTTCTCACTTTTCAACTTTTTCAAGGTTGAGAGATGAGGTCCGAAATCTTCCATGTACGTACAAATGTCGGCATGATGCTGCTGCTGACCTGATCCATATTTATGCTTATACGAAGTGCTTCGTTAGAATACGGGTATGTCCAATGTTCTACTATGAATTCCTAGAAGCTGCTGTGTTTGCTAAGATGGTTCATATTTCTGATTTAAAAGAAATTTTATTATTCAAATGCAGGAATACAAAGCCGTTACTTCTCCACCTGTCTACATTAGCCCACTTGACTTAGGCCCCAAGTACACTGATAAGATGGGGGCAGGATTTCAGGAATATTGTAAGACATATGGTGAGAATTATTGTTTGAGTCAGCTAATTTTTTGGTATAACCAGTGTAATGCTGAGCCAGAATGTAGCATGGCTAGAACAGGCAGGGGTTGCTTGTCATTGCCAGATATTGGTTCCTTCTACACCAAAGTTCAGAAGCCATCACGACATCGTGTTTATGGCCCAATGACTGTCAGGTCTATGGTTGCAAGGATGGTGAGTTTGTTATGCTTAGATTTTAATAATTTGATATGCAAGATGTCTTGTTAGTTTTGTAGTTTTAAGCCATGGTATTTTAGACGTCTGAACTATAGTTCTCTAGTAATACTCAATATCCAGCTACCTGCTGACAGAAGGCAAGTTGTCTTGATGAATTTCCTTGTGATAAGTCATATCTCATCCACAGTTCAAGTTTGAATAACTACTCTTGATAGTTTGCGACTAGTATGGAGCGAACTATATAGTTTGCGACTAGTATGGAGCGAACTATATTGCAACCATTTTAAACTGACCTAGAAGTAGTATTGAAATGTGGGTGTCTTTTTGCTTCTTAATTATTGGCAGTTGCTAATTAATATCTTCTTGTTCATCCAGGAGAAGCATCCCCAAAGACCATGGCCGAAGGACCAAATATGGTTGTTCAAAAGTTCTCCAAGATTTTTTGGCAGCCCAATGTTAGAAGCTGTGCTAAATAATTCTCCCCTGGACAAGGAAATGGTGCAATGGTTGAAGCAGAGACCTACCATATTCCAGGCGATGTGGGATCAGTAAATTTTTGCAGTGGTTGGGAGAGAAGCCAATGACATACTGTAGAGATAAAAAAAAAAAAAAAAAAAAAAAAAAAAAAAAAAAAAAAAAACACATTGTTTGGTGTTATGGAATGGTTAATCATTCTCAGATGCCCCTTTTAGCATGGGAGTTTGTCATCATTCCAAAGCATCTCGTTTTCCCGCTTTCTCCTCATTCTTGTGTACAGTATTATTATTTTTTTGTGCTCTTCATCTTTGTAATTTATAATTCATCAATAGTAGTATCCAGTGGGGTATTTGTTTATTTAACTAATCTAAATGAAAGGAAAAGGGCAACGTTTTTGTTTCTAGGCAATTTCCCTATATATGGTCTTTACTAGTATAACATTGTGTTTCCTCTTTGGGAACACATGAATGAATAATATTTTGCAGGCGAGGAAATTTTGAAGAACTTGGTGAATCAGCTCTGAATGTGATTGTGTTTCTACACCCTGATACCAAATGGAAGACAACCCACTTTTCACTTCTCAGTGTCAGCTTGTCTATTGAGAAACGTATTGCTTCACTTTAACGTAGCAACCTGATCGTGATCAACATATCTTTCTGTGTGCCTGACCTTCATGCAGCGATTATATAAAGCAAATCCGACAATACGTCCATATCATTCTGTGTGCCTGACATCCATGCAGCGATTATATGAAGCCAATCCGACAATACGTACAGCACGTGCTTTTACAATTTCAGGACTGTATTTCTTGAATTTCCAGATATATCCTTGTCCCTCCAACTTCTCTGCTCAAAGCCTCAAAACCAGTTTGTAGGTATAACCGTCCATTCAGCAATCACAGCCCTTGGCTTTAAATGCAGCTTTCATCTGGTAAGTCGTGACCAGTAGGTTTCCGGACCGTCCGATCAGCACATCATCTTTATCCAACGCTCAGTATCAGACCCCGCGTAAAACCAATGAAAACACTGCAGAGACAGTTGTGTTAGAGCCACAGAGAGAAGCAGGTGGCGATTTTCGCGGCGGAACTCAGATAAAACAGACAAAAAGAGGCGGGAACCGCTTTCTCTCTCTCTGATACCTCTCCGCCTGTGCGCCACCAGCACCTGTCACTGTCCGTTACGTTTCGTACACCATCTCATGTACGGACCCTATAATGCCGATTCACCTCCTCCTCCACTCTCTCTATTCCACGTGTCCCTCCTCTCTCGTAACCTCGTTTTACGGGACTTTGTATATATACAGTCGCCGCCTCAGTCTCTCTCTCGGATTCTTTCTCTCTTGTTCATTCTCAATTTCTGTTGATTTTGTGAAAATGGAGAGAAAATTTCAGTCTGATTATGTCACCGGTGAGAGCTCTGGCTTTGCAGTTCCTGGAACAGCCGGATCTTCCTTAGACGCCATGTTTACCGGCGTGAGTCTTCAGTCACTTCTGAACGTCAACCCTCCTCATGTTCTTACTGATTACACCGGACTAGCAGCTCCAATTTTCAGCTTGCTGACTGACGAATATCCGGCTCCTATACCGACATCAATTACAGATAGTTCTAAGATGCAAAATCATCAGGCGGCCATCGATTTCTTGGAAAACAAGAATGAGAAGAAGCTCATGATACCCAAACCTGAACCGTTACAGTACTGCGAAGAAGTTGCGACGTCTGAAACTGCCCACCAACCTTTCTACTTCTTCTCCAAGCCCACGTCTGATTTCTACGACCCGACGACGTTTCACCGTTTACCGCAACTCCAGTCGCTCGAACCACTTGTCTCGGAGTCGCTATCCGCTCAGAAACGTTTCCGATTTGACTCAGTGAGTCTCAATCCCAACATTGTGGACCACTCGATGGTTCCACAGGCTTTTCCCCTTCCCAATCTCAACCCGCACCCCATAGCTCTCATGATGCCGTTCAACAAGAAGCCCTTCACTTCCTCGGTACCTTATGCTCCGGCTGAAAAAAAAGCCCCTTCGGCTATTCCTCAGAGCAAACTGGCTCGTAGGCGACGGCAGAAGTTAAGCGACAAGACTCGGTGCTTGCAGAAGCTGATGCCGTGGGATAAGAAAATGGATATGGCAACAATGCTGGGGGAGGCTTACAAGTACGTCAAATTTCTTCAGGCTCAATTGTATGCTCTCCAAACCATGCCCTCTGACTCAGCAATCCGGACTGATCAGAGTGCCAACAAATGGGATATTAAAGATATGGGTTTTTATGGTGGGTTGGAGAGGTTGAACAGGAACCAGGTTTTACAGGTGTTGGTGAACTCGCCGGTGTCCCAGACAATGCTTTATTCGCAAGGTTGCTGTGTTTTCTCAGTGGAGCAGTTAACTTTGCTGAATAGTCTCTCAGAGAAGACCCTGCTTCTGCGTCAGATGATGATGTTTGCAAATCCTTCCCCTAAACCTTTCTTCAACTAAAGCCATTGCTTACAGAATATAGTCTCACTGATTACTGCTACAGCCAATCTTGAAATCTTGATACTCTGTTCCCTGTTCTTCGCCTTTATCTTAAAAGGAAAAAACTCAAAAAGTAGTCTCTTTTCTATCTTTTGAGTTAGCAAATATCAATTTTCATTTTGCTTTTCTGTTCAATGAATTATGAGAACTCTCACAGTTTATTACTCCAGAAGTTACACATTTCTAGTAGATTGTTAGTTTTGGTATGTTTTCTCTTTTTGCGCTCTCTGTCTCTCTTTCACATACAAATTTGCATGTGTTAATTTTTGTTGATTGGAACATGATGTTTGCTTTACAGGGAAATCCATCTTGGGCCCTTTCAGAGTTTTAGTTACGTTTTCTGTTAACTAAGGAGCTGTGCATTTTGTGTTTGGGCATCAAAGCTGGGCTAGTTCTGTAAACAGAAATGCGGTGTGCTGACTGATAACCAGTCTTGTTGAAATAAAGTTTTCACTATTCAGACTGTTCTTTCTCTTCTAACAAGTTTTGGGGTCTTTGGGCTCCATCAATAATTTAAACTTGGAAAGCCATGTCCATGATTACGAATCTGGGCTGTCCATTACTATTCAGACTGTTGTTTCCTACATGTCCCAACCTTAAAACAATTGAAAAAGCACCATTAAATTTTAGTTATCATTTTTCAAGGTCCTAAAATTCCAGATGCATGTGTGCTGCTGCTTTGAATTAAATCATTATCTTCACTCTCCACCTTAAAAAGAAAGAAAATTTTAAAACCCTAATAGTAATTGATTCCAAAAAACGGTGGATTTTGAATCTGCCAGTGGCCATGAGGATAAAAGTATAAGGATAAGCATTGATACCATATGATTTGTCAATGCACATTAAAGTCAAAGATACACACAGCAAAACCTATTCATAGTCTTCATCTGGGCCATTTGCTAGATGCCTAGTACCACACTACTCTATGAGCTAGGTTATACCCTGCTTTCCTTGCTTCCCCAATCAAAGGAATCCAAGAAGACACAAAAAGCAAATTAAAGTTTGCACCCGTGTAGACAAAAGAAGCTTTTACCCACTTAACCCACCTCCCATCTCATCTCATTCTACATATACCTTTAGTACTCTTTTACCCACTTAGCCTCTTATTATCTCTCTCTCTCTTCCTTCTCCTTTCCCACCTTTAAACATTAGAAACAAAGAAGCCAGCAAGAGAGGCAGAGAATAGAAAGAATTGCCCAAAAATGGTTAAGGCAGGAGGGATTTTACTTTGCCTCTTGATCATGGTGATGGATGTTGTTGCTGGTATTCTTGGTATTGAAGCTGAAATTGCACAAAACAAGGTATGACTCATATTTATAATACAACTAAGTTTCTGAAATGGCTAAAAGTTTAAATTTTTATGTATTATATTCTTTATGTAAAACAGGTTAATCACTTAAGGATTTGGATATTTGAGTGTAGAGACCCAAGTCATCAAGCTTTCAAGCTAGGCTTGGCTGCAGCAGCACTATTGTCATTTGCTCATGTGATAGCCAATTTGCTTGGTGGGTGCAGTTGTATTTGTTCTCAAGAAGAATTTGAGAAGTCCTCCCCTAATAGGCAACTCTCTGTAGCATGCTTCATTTTCACTTGGTATGTTAAAAAGAAATTATTGTGGCTGGTAATTAAATTAATATACTTAAATTATTACTATAGTCTTAATGCTCTGTTCTTAATACGTGATTGATCAGGATCATATTAGGCATCGGATTGTCAACGCTGGTGATAGGGACTTTATCAAACAACAAATCAAGGGGTTCCTGTGGCTTCTCACACCATCATTTTCTGTCCATTGGAGGCATTCTGTGTTTTGTTCATGGGCTATTCTGTGTTGCATATTACGTTTCTTCGACTGCCTCTCTTGCTGATAAGTGAACTGAGTCAATAACACGTCCGGGGGTGACTCCTACTTTAGCTTTCCAGTTTGTTGCTTTATCAATTAATCCCTTTCATGGAATCTGAACCGTTGAATTTAGAACATGTAACCGTTCTTAAAATGGTACACTTGCCCTATGCGATTGTATTTTCATGTAAGATTTCAGCAAGGGGCTGTTACGAAGAGCAATGTATTCAAATTGATCTTTTGTGAGAGGACTTTCTAGCCAAAAAAACTGGTTCTGTTGCTAAAATTCAAAGACGTACCAAACCCAGGGACTGCTCTATTGGGTTTGGATTGTTAGTGACTGTGTAGGGTTCGTAAGGTAATATCAAAGCCTAATGCCCTCAAAATCATATGGTTCCCACTTCCCAAGATTGTTGCCTGGACCAGATTTTCAACCCTCATTTTGAATTCGGTGTTGTTAATTCTGAATAACTGTACAGTGAATAAACATTTTTTTTTTTTTTTTGGTGAAATAAACATTTTTTTTGTTTATGCGACAATGTGAAAGAGAACTCACTAATTATTTAACCAAACAGAGAGAGAAGATGAGGAGAAAAAGAACAAATTAGCGTGTAGGACCACCTGCGGGGCTGTAACCTGTGTCAGGCTGTGGTTTGACAAAGGATGAGCTCTGTCCCCCAAATTGGCATTGCAGTAGCAACAAAGCACCATCTCCATTTTCTTCTTTCAGAGAACGTTCAATTGGGGGTTAATCCGTTTCAAACATCTTAAGTGAAGGACAGTAGTGACCTTGGCAGAAAGATTATGTGTGAACTGAGGAGACGACTCACTAACATTCTTCATAGCAGATTACAAGAGCTGGACATCATTTAAAAGGCAATCTTACTGATGAAAAGGATTATTCTCGGGGTCCACAACCGCACCACCCAATAAAAATAAATAAAATACAATTTGCCATCTCAGACTTCATTATCATCTAACTGAACTAAATGTGTGATGAAAACCAAAAACGAAAAGGAAAGAATACGAAGTATAGACATGGGCAAAGATTGTTTTGTAAAATCTAAAAACAAAATAGATATTCATGAGATGAGCAATTATAAATCTTCTCACTGCAAAACTCGGATTTCACAAACTTGAGAACAGTTAAAAAATTCGCAATTGGGACAAGCATCAAAAGTCATTCATTACTGGTGCAAAAGCCGCTTCAGAAGCTCCCAATTTGCTTTGCTCAGAGAAAGAGAGGATATAACAGATACTGCAGCAAAACTAGAACAGCACAATAAACCTCAACCCAAAAGCAGCAGTTTGGATACATGGCATATATTTCCTTGTATAGAAGCTTTTCCTACAGTTGACCTTTTCTTCTTCTCCATGTTTAAGTTTGGTTTGCTGGTAAAATAAAAAATTAACTACCTATACAAAATTCTCACTCAATGGCCACGAGACTGCATAAATATAAAACACACTCCATAATGTATTAGCAAGTTAACAATTCATCTGGTAGAGAGTATACCATACCAACTGAATAACCAAGCTGACCAACTCCAAACACCTTCCTCTCCCCACTAGTCTAAGTTCCCATTAAAGAAGAGGAGAGGAAAAAACTTGCTCTATTCTTCCTATGCCAGAACTGACAAATTCAATTGAGACCAACAGGCTTTTCAGGCTGGGATGTTGATCCACCATCTAACTTGCAAAACAAATAACATAATAGCACCTCCTTTCCCAACAAAAAGTCATAAATATTTTAAGATTGCCCTCTGGATATATGTAATCATCAAAATACCAACCAGAGAAAAAGAAAAACAACAACAACCTCCACAAATGAAAATACTAATATGATACTAGCATTTGAATTTGTCCTCAGTGACAACGGCATATACTACTACCATATTGGCAAATGCTATTAGTGATGCTCGTGGCAACCTTCAATGGTTCCCCCAAGAACAACCCAATTATCTTGCTATGATCGCTAAAAGCATATATAAGACAGAGTTACTGTAATCTCGCAACTATCTAGACCAAATTGTAACCGATGCTAACCAAAGTGATGTGTTAACATGTAAACAGTCATAAACAAATCACATTTCTTAGAACATTGCCCCAAACTAAAATTCTCTTCATTAACCTCTTCAACCTGAAAGTAATCTTTCACTATGTATCAACTGCGAACTGCTCAAGTTTGCTTCTGACTAACCAGTATATAAAATATAATGTCATTGGATATCAATCAAAGCATAAACCCTCATTTAGCAAGATAATTGCAAATTTGATACAACCGAATTATAATGCCAAAATCAAAATGACTTTAATCAACATAAGTGTCATAAGCAAAAAGGATAGTTCACTATTACCAAAAGTTTCAAAACCCAATGGATTCAACAAAACCAAATCTATTTTCCCAACAACAACAACAACAACAACAACAAAAAAAAAAAAAAATCCTATGATGACAAACTATCATCTATAAACACAAAACATGATTAAAAAAGGACATGATTTACCATGACAAGACTTAAGAGTTTGAAGATTTCTTCGCTTCCAACAGAAGTTTAGCACTTTCGTGAACCAATTCAATCTTCTTCAAGTACAATTGCATTTCATCCTCTTGCAACTTGTGCCACTTTCTGTCCAGTTCCTTCGCCTTCACACTCTCAAGCAAAGGCAATGCTTCCCTCATATAACTCGTAGCAGTCTCCGGCAGGGATGAGAGCTTCCCAGACACCAGTATTCCGTCCAGGAATGGGTAATTAGAGCTGAATTCAGGCTCAGCATTAAGCTCATCATTTGGCTCCTCTTTCTTCTTCGGAACCACTTCCTTTTTTGGCGACGCTAAAGATAAAGGTCTTTTGACTTTGCTGCTTGACTTTCTCTTACTCTTTCCATTGTCCTCCACCCCATTAATAGCACCAGAGGCCCAAATTTTCTTAGAGAGCTCGAAAGATTTTTGCTCGTGCGGCTTAGAGAATACAGGGTCTTCGCCGTTTTCCCCCTTTTCTGCATTGATTAGGTATTTCTTCTTCAACCTTCTGATTTTGTCCATCAATTGGTTCTTAGACACATCCACATGCAGATTTTTCTTAATGAACTCATGAAATGCACCCATGTCAGCATACGGGTCAGACCCTTTCTTGGTTTGGTACTCGACCATTCCCCTCAAAATCACTATTTCGTCCTCCTCGCTCCAAAGGCGTTGGAAACCAGACCCCTTTTTCACATCATCATCTTCACCATTCAAAATCTTTTTCTTCTTCTTCGACTCCTTCCCTTCAATATCGCTTTCAGAGGAGCGCTTCGACCCAGCGTTGGCTGCCGGAGTCAAATTACGCTTGCCTGCATTCTTCTTAGGCTTGAGTGAATCGTCCATCGGTTTGGACATGATGGGCTTGATGGTGAAGTCCGAAGCTGAAGGGGATGGCTGAGTCCTGTCTGACTCAGAGTCGGACTCAGACCCGGATTCCTCACCAGAATCGGACGAAAGTTGAGGTTTTGAAACCTTCGTCGAAGTGGTCACCGTGGCCTTTGATTCAGAGGGCTTCTTGTCCTGCTCCTCATCTTCGGCTTCATCATCTTCTTCATCTTCACCGTCCTCAGATTTCTCTACTTCCTCCACTTCCTCTCCTTCAGATCCGTCATTCTGCTCTTCACTGGGTACGTTCTCTGATTCTTCTTCTTCACCGGAAGAATCAGCAGCAGGAGGTGGGTCCTCTTTGAAACGCTTCGGAGCCATGGGAGCGAAAAGGGCAAAGCAATTGAACAATGAAAACGATGAATTTGGATAATTGGTTGGTGCAATGGAATGGGGTGGGTTGTATTGAATTGTACTGTACAGTGTAGGGTTTATATACAGATAAATTGAAAGTTCCCTAGGGTTTTGACTGTTTGTGACGTCATATTTTTATATTTTTTTATTAATGGTGTAATGAAATTGAGTAAAAGTCCACCCATTTCTAGTTAATCAATTAATTGAATTTTTTTAAATTTTATTTTCGGTGTGTCCGAGCTATTTGTTTCTGTTTGAAATGGTTTTTGAGATATTAATCTATTGTAGATTTAACTATTTAAGTGTTGGGTTAAGAATTTTATATTTTGTTGGGGTGTTTATCTAAAATTTAAGAATTGGTAAATTTGGAATTTTAGTTTTGAGAGAAATAAGAGTTTGTATATATTATAAAAATATGAAATTTTTAGGAAACTAATTATTATTCTAACACAATTTGTAGGATTGTAACCTTGTAGTCAATATTGAGATAAAGATAGTTGAGAAATTTAGTTCAAATTGAATTCTTGATAAATTTACTTGTATTATAGAGTCGCACAACTGTAAATATGGCTTGTATATAATTAAATAGTATTAACAGTTGATGAATATAATGTTACAATATTTTTTTTCTTATTATTATATTTTAAAATCATTTTTTTTTTTTACTTTTTATTCGACCCTAAAATAAATTATTTAATTCTGTCAAATATTCTTTTATTTGAAGAGCAAGAAAAAATAAAATAACGATTTGAAAGAGAAAATCTCCAAATAAAGCGTAGTCATTCTAATAACGTTGTACCGTCATTCTAAAACGAAGCTAAGACTGTAAGCTCTCAATTTTTTTTAGTAGACTTGCAGGTAGAATCTTTTCTTATTTTGCCCCTGGTAAACTCTGCATGACATGGATCAACCCCTATCAGTCAGTCGGCTAAGCAAAGGCAGATACTCGCAACATTTGATCTTATTTCATTTACAGAATAACCAGGAATCAAGTTCCAGCTTCATAACCATTATGTTGCTAGATAGAATGAGATACAGATATTTTCTGAGAAGCACACTCTCATCATCATCATCATCATCATCATCATCATCATCATCATTATGCCTCCAAGGTATTCAAGCCACTTAAAATGGATAGGAGGAATAGCTACTGCAGGAAACGAGTAGTTTAAGAATCCATCAGCACTCCAAAAATTCCAGTCACCCGAATCAATCTAAACAACAAGGAAGAAGGCACAAACATAAGAAAGAAGTCATGTAAGAACAAAGAACCAGTTTCCAGAACTCCTAAGCTCATTTTGTAGCTTTCATATTCAGTTACAGTTTAGGAGCAACTCAAAGGCGGAAAGCTCATTGAGGCTTCAGGAACAGTCAACAAATAACAAATTTTTCCCTTTTTCTTTTCTACTCCTGAATTAACATCATAAGCAGCTGTCAAACTTCTTCACCTACAATACCCAAATTAGAACAAGTCATCTTGCAAATTAGATAACTCATCTACATATCCATGTGTGATTGCTGTTTCCCTATTTGAAGACAAATTGACAAATCAGAGAGAGCAGTGGGGGAGAGTCCCTCACTGCTAGCACTACAGTATCTATAAATAGAAACATTCTTAGATTGGAGTGATTAAGACAGATTTTGATAAATATCCCTTGGGAAATTTCAACTTCCAAGATATATTTTAATCATTAGTTATCAACATGAAGCCATATTCCCTTGACTTTTCTGGCAGCGACACTCCAAAGTAATTGTAATGTAATAAAACAGTAAGCTTTCAAACTAAAATCTTATATGATCTGCCTATTTTGTGAAAGCTATGGAGATGGGCTCTCATCATCTGAACTGGAATCATCCATACGCCGTTCTGTGATTGCTGGAAACAGTCGCTGGCGGATATCTAAAGTTGAGTGATGACTTTCTGGAGAAGCTGACACACTTGGAGCTTCTTTCTTTGGATTCTTCACCGGCCTTCTTGTTGTGTCTCTAACCTCTTTACATGTCTTGTCCAACATTATTAAGAAGTCACGTACAATAACAAACAGACGCAAGCCTTCATCCTTTCCTGCATTCCCGTGAAAATAATCTGCAGTTCTCTTTACCAAAGCCATTATGTTCTTTTCTTCCTCCAACAACCATGTGATATCTGCTTCCACATGCTCCACAAAACTCGCAAGTGCACTCTGGAACTCACTCTCTTCATCAAGATTCTTCAATTCTGTGTTTAGGAAGTCTTTAGTCGTTATCAATGACTGGCCAAGGCTTGACACTGTAGTTGTTAGCCCATCAGCATCTATAATTGATGCCTTTTTAACATCTTCCAATTCATTGCTTAAACCTGAAACCACCTGGAGACCAAGGCTGCAGAAGTGCTCAGCTGTCTCTTCAATCATATCCTCAACAAAATCTTCTGTTCTCACACTGGAGAGACTCCGGCTTGCTTTGGCTGTACGTACGGCTCTTATGCCCTCAGAGCGTATTATCTCCTGAACAACAAAGTGCAATAATGTGGTTTTGCCATCGGTTCCTTTTACATCAGCAAGCTTCAATAACGTGTCAAGCCTAAATGCTTGAGCACCTCCACGATAGGTACCATCATTCATTCGGTTGCCAGTTTTGAGAACTGCTTCTAGTAGTTTCAGGAATAACCTGCTTTTCCGCAGTTTGTTGCAAGCAACCTGCCATTCAGATGAATAAAACATAAACTTCCAGTAACGTCCCTCTGAAAATGACCAATCTCATCATCGGCTACTGTATGTAAGTCTTTATAGCATAATTTATATAGTTTACGCTTATTGATATTTCCAGTCAACTAACACAAGAAATTCTAATTAAGAAATCCTGAAGATATAATTGAAAAGAAAACTCAAGAGTCTCACCTCTAGTGTTGCAAATGACTCTTTAATGCCTGATATCTCTTCTGGAATGGTGCTCATGAACATGAGAGATTCTAGCCGTTTAAAAGCAAATGGAATGTCAACCAAGACTTTTAGAAATCGCTCTGCAGGACCAAGTTGAGAGAGGTCGCCTGTGTATAACCTAAGCTTCAATTCCTCTTGTGATGTTGGTGCCATCCTCAATAATGTTTGAAGGAGCTCAACAGGTAGCTCATTACCTGATTCAATTAATCGATGAAAAATAATGAGTTGTTTTATTGAAACCAACAGTTGAATTCTAATAAATGTTAAACAACAGCAAGTAGGTGTTTGAAAGACAATAGTTAACTTGCATGTTGGTCAATAAGGAAGAATGATGGTGAATGTCTCTATGTTCCAGTTGCTTCTTCCTCTTTTCCTTTTTCTCAGTTTCTCATTATGTGGCCTGACAAATTGCATCAGTTTTTTTATCTTTTGCTTAGCATGCATTAATATCTTAAAATCAATAATAAAAAAACATTATAAGGATCAATTACTGAATAAACGAAAAAAAAAATTGTTCTCTTTTCCTATCATTCCTCCACACTACCATAGGATATAAATTATACAGAAGGGTCACCAAAGGGAGTTCATTTCAGCTGTAAAAATCAATATAACACAAATGTTTAGAGGTACATTTACCAAAACTTTGAAGGAAAAGAAAGAAATGACATTTGACAAAAAAAATCTAGAAAGCATAAACAAAAATCAGGGATCTATGTGTTGTACGGTTGCTTTTCTTCTTCATACAACAGAGAAAGTTAGATAGCAGTACCCTTAATTCATATACAAGATAAGATGACAATTGCTGATGTCATTGTCCCCGATGAGTAATGCCATATAAATGTACACAGCGAGAGAGAGAGAGAATCACCTTCTTTCAGGGCATCAACAACTTCTTCTGTTGTCACGTTCAGGGCTCGTAGAAGAATTGATAAATTTTGTGCTTTCTTAGGATCTATAATCTGAATGTATTGAATTGAAGGTTCTAAAGATGATCCCTCCTTCCTTCTTTCGTTTTTGTTTATATCTAGATTGGTGTAACCAAATAGAGATTCCATCATTTCCTCATTGAACCTACAATATTTTGTATGGAAAATGCAGTTAGATTGGAAAAACGTTATTTTTTCTTAATCGTGGAAATGTTGAGCTTAAGACAAGAATTATATCCTTACTGGAATGACCCAGAACTGATTTCATGCCAGACCATTGATTGATCAGGGTTGGCAAGAACCTTATCCCAAAAGAATGGCTTTAATTTGGCTTTTGGAGCTTCAGATTCACCACCAGGTTCACCTCCGCCACTAGAACCACTTTGTCCCTGGCGATGTGGTCCAAGAGGTGAAGGTTGAATTTTTCCAGCCAGTGGTTTCGGTGGAACAGGTGGTGGGCGAGCAACTTTGGGAGGCGGTGGAGGGCGAGAAGCGGGAGGAGGGGGAAGTGGTGGCTCAGGAGGTGGAGGAGCTGATCTTCCTGGAGGAGGTTTTAAAGGAGGAACTGGTACTGGTCCCATACCTTCTGATGATGTTGCTTCGGCCTGTGAGGTATCATGTCCTTCGGGATTCATGGACGAATTTTTTACCACAGAAGCATTCATTCCATGATTAGTACCAATTTCGTTGTTACTGGAATTTTCTAATTTGACGGACTTTTGTGAAGATCCTGAAAGAAGATAATAAATAGATTAAAGACTTTCATTTCATTTCACAGTTACAATGGTTTAATGCCAAAAACTGAAAGCATCCATACCAGCAGAGAAATCACTTATGCTTAAGGTGAGAAGAGGCCTGTCATCTTTTTGTCCTTCTTTTGGGCCAATTTTTTTTTTATTACTCTTTAGACAGCAAAACAGAATCAGGACAATTAAGACTATGGTTCCTGCTGCAGTTGCAGCTGCAGCAACAATAATGGTTGTTTTGTTATCATTGTCATCCTGCTTCTTTGGTGGATTATGTGGTTTCGCTTGGGGACGAGGTGAAGCCTGTTTAGGAGGCCGAGGTGGTGTAAGTGGTTCAATTTCATCTGATGGTAGTGATGGATCCTCAACACGGGGCTGCAAATTTGGTGAGAGAGAACTGGCAGGTGATGGACCATGACTTGGGGATGCTGCTGCGGCCTCAGGAGCTTCAGCAGGACCAGTGCTTGGTGCTATCTGACTATGTGACTCATCAGCCAAGTATCTTCTAGGAGCACTCGGCCATCCCAACAGCAACTCAACACACTTCAAGAGCAAACTTCTAGAGCCCACCTCCTCTCCAGAAACAGGAAATGGAAAACTTTTCTTTCTTACGCAATCCAAAATGTTTTGCTCTAAATGAGGAGGCAGAAATTTGATTGCTTTGTATACATTTCTTTCTGTAAGCTGCACAGATCTCATTTCAGTGCTTTCCTCTGGCAGGTTATACAAATCAAATTCCTCAACAGCATTGTTGTTCCTGTCTGTCAATTCTTTCCTGCAATGAACCCCTACCTGCTCTGCCTGTATCAACCAATTCAATGAATGCCATTTAATCATAATTCGTCACATCACAATAAATAAACTTCTATGATTTCAACACAAGACAACATAAAAGGTAAAGTTAATTTAGAGTGATATAAAAGGTAAAGTTACTCTTTGTCCCATTTTTTCTTCCTAGGATCAAGGTTAAGATTGTAGCCATTATGATCATTTACAGGTTGAACAGTCAATCTTACACCTTTTTGTTGGTTTTTGACTTTCTTCAATTGATTTAGCATATTCTATAGATGCTTACTGTGGAGACATAGTGATATATGGCAACCATCAATAGGTATCGGATTAGGTCAAAACAAACCTACATAAGATAGTTGCTCCTATCTGTAAAGTTGCTCCTATCTGTAAAATAAATATAAAAAAAAAGTAGTAATAACTTGGATAATTTCAAGACTATATCATAACCTTAAATTTATAATGAAACAATTACATAAGACTTACTTATCTAAACAATGTGAGATTTAACACCGAACATAACTTGATTTTAAATATACTCTAACACTTTCTCTCAAGCTAGAGCATATATATGCTCAAGCTTGTACAAGTATAATCCCAAGTATCAAAACTCTCAACACTTTCCTATAACAGAAAATTACATCAAATTCACTTGACTCACTCCGTGCCTAAGAGAATGAGAACGGCGCAAACAACATGTGTCTAAAAGAGAATAACACAAATAACATGTGTCTCAAAGAGAATCGATGGTTCAAAACCAATGTAAAATGCCAAATTGGCAACAACTTCGGCCGAGAACTTCCCCGGCCAGAAAACAAGATAAGGCAACTCTTGAATCGGTGATAGCGAGCAAGAAATGTTGAAAACTCTTCAATCTCTTCAATCTTGAATGGAGTTGTGTCAAAAGACTAAACAACCAACAATCATAAAGACGAACTATTACTAAAACTTCAAAACTAACAGCATCAAAATCTTCAAAACTATTTGAGGCTGCTGCCAAAAAGGAGAGGCGGCAGCCCCAAGATCAAACTTGGGTTTAGGTCAAACCCGCTCTGATACCATGTAAAATAAATATAGAGAAAGAAATAGTAGTAGCTTGGATAATTCCAAAACTATACCAGGACCTTAAATTTATAATAGAACAATTACATAAGACTTGCTAATCGAAATAATATGGGATTTAACACCCAATATAACTTAATACTAAATATACTCTAACACTATCCACTTTTTGCACTTTAGGGAAAATCTCTTCTAAATATTAGGCTTAAACTTACAGAACGGGCACTCTGCTGGTATAACCTATAACTGCTACTTCAAGCAATGAAAAATAAATAGAAATGGTAGAGTTATTCAAAATCAAAGCTCAGTTTTTCACAATATGAATGTCAGTACTATTTAGTATTTACTGTTACATTACTGTCCCTGGAAATTTACCAAACGATACCAACCTTCCCCCTTAATAAAGCAACCAGAATACAAGACAATCAGCCATGGACTACAAGCGCATGCCTCCCCAGCCAGCTAAAATTTTATAAATGGAATTTGTTACTTAACAGAAGACTGTGAAAGAAATAGAGCCAAAGAAATTGTCTGTTCTATAGTACAGGGCACAAGTTTAATATTTAAGAAAATAGCCTCTTTACATTCAGCTCTACTTGCCAAATATGCTAAATTTAAACCTCAAAGTAAGGAAATTATAGGGAAGTCCGTTTTATTTATCAATTAATGAAGAAGATAGACATAAATGACACCTGCTTTGTCATGTATACGTGAGATGAAAGAACTTCAAAGCTGAAAAACAGCAAGAAGACTTGAGTACCTTTTTTTTTTTTAATGAAATTTGAGACTAGTTAAATACACTTCAAATGTCATGGGTAAGGCAAAGTTGACATCCTTATGAAAATGAAAAAAGTGCCTCTTAGACCATGTGAATCTTCAATTCAGTCAGCTTATCATCCAGTCGAGGGTTATTTGGCACCAGAAAACAAATTTGACTTTAAATTCAATATGTCCAACTCGCTATTAAGGTTCTCAATCAAATCGAAATCTTTTAGACTATAAGTTAATTCTAACTTGAAGGTCTAACTCTGCATCAAAACCAAAACTTAAGGAAGCAAACAATATGCCATTTAATCCGAAATGCAATTCAGCCAATAACAACTACCATCCAAATCGAAAATACACAAGGGTCCTCCCATTTCAAATTGAAACAAACAACTACAAAGGCAGAATAATTCTCATCACATGAAACCAAAGAGGCAGCTTAGAAATTGTAAAGATGAAGAAGAAGTAGGGAAAATATTCATACCATGTTTTCATCTAATTCCGGCAGCCATATAAAACTACGTCCATTGCCAAGAAACTTCTCTGGTGTGGATTTCTTCCCCTCCGAACCCCCTATAGCCAATGCGCAAAGGAGAATGACATAAATAACCGCATAACCAGCTCTCGTCAATTCCATTGCTTTCTAAATCGCTAACCCAATCGTATATTTCCCTTTTCATCTCATCGAACTTGAAATTTTTTCAAATTCCCACAAGCCCACACAATGATTGAGTTATGAAATTCCTTCTTGAAGAGCCTTTAGCTTCCAATATTGTTTTATGTCATTCAACTTTGCGAATTACCCGCTAAAATTTGAACTTTCGAAGAACCCACAATATTTCCCAATGCCTCTTGATATTGGAATCTCAAAACCAGATTTCCATGCAACACTGATCATCAACCAGCCGTATGTATCAAAGATTGATATAATACTGAAATGGGTGACAAAGAACCAACCCAATGCACGTAACTGAGAAGAAACAGTTCGTGCAAGCCACAATCCAAATCAACACCTGAAAAATTTGTTGAAATTTTAGTCTGCAATGAAGAGGCAAAATTATAAAAAAATAAATAAATTAAAATTTATTTTTGTGTCGTGTTTCCGACGTTGGTTTTCTGTTGGGTTTTTTGTTCATTCGAAAGTTGCTTGTTTTCCGGGAGAGTCAGAGGAGAAAGAATGAAGAAGGACGCGTAAAAGTTTAAAAAGACGTAAGGAGATGAATGCGTGACTTGGGTTTTTCTCCCTGGTGCCCCAATAGAATTGGTATTCGTGATATTCCCATCAAATTAAAGGGCAAATTATCTGAGTCTTATTTTTTGAGGGAACAAAAATATTACGTGCATTTAGGTTCAGCATTTGTAAATTATATGTTATAGTTAAATCAATTTATTATGTTTTTAATGTTGACATTTTACGAGTAGATTATGGGATAATATATTAAGAAAAGTTAATTGAATGTAAGATTTTAAAATTTATGTTCAATTTTAAAAATCTATCAAAATCAAAAAAACTTGAAATATTTTGTAATGGAAT
Organism: Quillaja saponaria; assembly: GCA_029379385.1. Lineage (NCBI taxonomy): Eukaryota > Viridiplantae > Streptophyta > Magnoliopsida > Fabales > Quillajaceae > Quillaja > Quillaja saponaria. The sequence goes on along the minus strand of CM055605.1, from coordinate 3,358,326 downwards.
ACTTTGACTTGTGATCACAATTGATTAATGTTGAAATGTTATGTTTTTGAGTTATATTCAATTATTCATATTGTTTCTCACGTATATATATTCAATCAAAAGCATTAGGAATCAATATATTGTCCGTAATTAAAATTTTATATCGTGAAAAATGTTATGTAATTGTTCTTGGGCAACTACACAATTACTTGTGATCACAATTGATTAATGTTGACAATGTTATATTTTTGAGTTATATTCATATTGTTTCTCATGTATATATATCCAATCAAAGTATTAGGAATCACTACAATACCCGTAATTGAAATACTGTATCATGAAAAATAATATGTAATTGTTCTTGGGCAACTACACAATTATATGTAAATTTTATGCCAACTTGTAAAATTGTGGAATTATATTTATCAAAAATAATTTATGGCTGACAACTAGGAGGTCATCCATATTTTAAGCATGTTTGACACATGACAGTGGGAGAAATTCATATGGCATCTGCAATATATCTTTCACAGCCATTGAAGATAGGAAGAAAAGTGAAATGCCTATACCATCTGCAATTTTATATCTTTGGCAACCATTGAAGAAAAGACAGTCTTTAGGATATTGCAGGCACTCTCATGTTTGCTTACAATTCTGAAAGCAAATCTCTTACTTATTCTTATTTAAATTTCAAACGTAGAAAGAATGGTCAATAAAGTGTGCAACATCCAAGGGCAGATTTGAGCTATGTGCCTGGGCATTTTTTTCTCTCTCTATGAACACCTCTCTCTTAATAAATAAGTGAATCCCACATAATCCTCACTTTTTCCTATAAAAGCGTGTTTTCATTGGCAATTGAATTGTCATTTTTCAGATTAGGAATGTGACATGTTTCTCCAGAAGCTGAGCTGAACTGTAAAGTGATTCATTTATAATGGGACAACTCTGAAAAGGAAATACAGCAGGAGACTTGAGCATTGAGTTTAGTAGAAACATACATATCTTGCTATTTTTTGCAAGTCTGTAATTTTACACCCAGCTACTAAGTTTTGTTCAAGCGTCCTAGATTATGGACCTCAGTTAATCTTCAACACTGGGATGTGCTCAGCTCCTGGGAGATTCCCAGCAGCTTTGTATTTTTTGGTAGTCAACTCTGGGGTGTGTTTAGACAGGTAAGCAAGCATGTCTGTTTCCTGGTGCTGATTGAAATTGGATAGACTCCTACAATTATCACAAAAGTCCAAAAGGCAATTGGCCGAAAGGAGTAAAGAAGTTGAAGAATCAAAGCCTAATATGATCTGTCCTTCAGAAGGTCCACACTCTTCAGTTATAACTTCTGTATCATTCATATCAGCAGCAGGTGACTACACGTAAAACACATGTAATCAAATTACTATCTGGCATAAGAAACAGCAAACAATAATTTTCAGAGATTGTAAAGGGTTTTTATAATATCAGTTACTTTTACTTTCTTTTCCAAGAACAAAAAAGAACCAAGAATTGATTATAATGTTTCTTTTCCTGCCATCATTATACCTTAACACCTGCAGGCTCAGCTGGTGCAATCTGTTTAAGCAACTCTGCCTGCTGAAAAGATTAAGAAGTTTTCTCTTTATTTTAACCAACAAGAAGTAATGTTGAAGAAGAAACAGAGTCAGGAACAATATAATCCCCTTCAGCTGTGCTACACGTCCTTATGGCATCAATAAGGAACTTCTGGGGTAATTGAGCTTCATGAACAGAATTGATTTTCTCCAAGTCTGGATTGTAAGACCTAATTTCGTTTTTTTGTTCAGGGGAAACAAAACTATTGAATATGCCTGGAATCTTATTTTGTTTAACTTATGCTGACAATTGACAAATAAAACTTCACCAAAAAAAAAACTAAGGAAATACACAAAATCAGACCTCATCTTTTCCTGAGCTACATTTTTCCGCTGATTGAGCTCTTGGAGTTTATCCTCACTGGCCTAAGAGGTTCATAGAGATAAAAGTTAAATACAGATTGAAGATTTCACATGGTAACAAGAAACAATGTCTTGTAAAAACATCCAAATAAAACAAATTCAAATAGTACCTTCAATCTGATCTTTGAGCAAATTGTTCATTCAACAGAAGAAAAATGAAGAAAGAATTCCATTAGAAATTGTTTGATGAAAATGGAGAAGCATGCGCACATGTGTGATTGTTTTATGAGAGAGTGGAGAAAGAGAAAAGAGGCCAAGGAGTCTAACTTTTCCATCTTTCCATCATTTCTCCTTCATACATCAAATGTTTCAGACTTCGGTGTAGGTTCTGTAAACATGAAATATATCAAACAAATTCAAACAACTAAAGTTTAATTTCAAAATGAGTTTGGTAAAGATACTAAGAACGAACTTACCTTTTCAATTTCAGCAACATTGTGATCAAGATGAATTTGAGAAAACAAATTTGAAAAGAAGAGAAGAAAAAATTAGTTATCAAGATTAGCACAAAGCTCAGATGTTATAAAGCAAAAACAATTTTTCTTTTCATGGTCTAAAAATGTAAAGCAAACAAAGAAACCAGATGCTATACTAAAACTAACAGTTTTCAAAATTCATCAGGCCGCTCTATGTAACGAAGTAAGATATCCTCAATCCTACAAAACCCACATAAAACTGATCACAACAGTATTTAAGAAAAATAAAGCACGGGATCATGAAACAAAAAATGAGGGCTGATTGTACATAAATTTTCTTTCTGTATGTCAACCTTCCTGTGCTAGCAAAGCACATGAATCTACCACTAGGAGAGAAAATCAGAAGACCAACATCTATATCACATGACACTGATAATTCAGAAGCCAGCTTGATAAGTCCATCTCTTCGCTTAGAATATGTAACATGTAGAGAGCTCGGATTATTAATTTTCTTCATTGGGAGTTTCTTTAGGCCCATGGTCAATTAGAAAAGAAAAGAGAATGAAGAAGAGGATTTGACTTGAGTATTCTAACAAGTTAGAGTTTGTTTTTAAGATAAGAAGACAACAGAGGAAGAGGATTTGACTTGAGTAGTCTGACAAGGTATAGAGTTTGTTTATAAGATAAGATCATAAGAAGACAACAGTGCACTAATTTCTCAGTCCATGCAAAACAGAGAAGTAAAAATGGCAATTTGACAATTGTCAATTTCCTCAGCCATGAAAGGAATTTCTGCGGCCAGTTGGTATAAGATTTTCCAGGAAGAACTACAATTTTTTCTTTTGACTTAATAACTAGTAAAGTATAACAGAGTTCTATAAAAACAAACATGGTTCTCGCTTTCTTAGATTGGATGCAATATTCCCAAAGTCCAGATTTCGTAGATCATCTTGCAAATTTAAAATGACCATACTATACCCGTTAGAGTTATAAGATATTTAACTTTGACAAGGGATTGAGTTCATCTATGGAAATCGGTAGTGTACATGCAGATAATTCAACAAATTTATCAATTGTCCCTTGATCATTGTTTCCTGGTTTGTCCTCCAACCCGATAAACAAAGGGAAAGTAATTCCTACGAAAGAAACTCATAGGAAAAAACGAAGACAACCTGTATAAAACACATACGTAAAGAAAGAAAATATAATCATGCAACCACACATGTAAAGAATAAAGATTGCCTAAATCAACATGTACATACACTTACCGTTATTTCAGAGTTTCCATATACATAACATTAGATATGGCCACGCACGTGCTCAAAATCTCACTCGTTTAATCTCTACATGTTGTAATTTATATTTCTTGTAATATAGTTGAGCACTTCATTTTTACCATTTTTAGACATATTAGTGCTAAATGTACAAATTTAATTTGCAGATATCATGATACCGGTATTTTATTAGGCTTACATAAAACTTTTAGATACTGCTACACTGCATATAAGAATATCCACCTATCAATCGTTTAGTTCCAAAAACCGGTTTGCAATCCTCTAGTTTTTTTATTTTTACAGAGGGTACAGGGTTTCATTACTTGAATTTTTATTTTATAGGTCAAAGAACAGATATTCAAATGGCATATTTTGTCCTCGTTCTATATCACTCATGCACATCTTTGAAATCAAGAAAGACAAAGTTTGTTTATTAGAGTACAGTCAATGTCAATATTTTATTTATTCTTTCTTCTTTTGCTGATCCACAATTCCTTCCTAAACTTCAGTAACTTTTAAAAAAGACATAATATAGACCAAAAGTCTCAATAATCAAGCCTTTGAAACACTAATATCTAAATGGAAACTTCACTCTATGCCAATTCATACAAAATTGCAATTATATGCAACAACAAAAGGCCGAAGTCTCAAATCATTGGGGTCTGCTATATAGATATTTCTAAAACTAGTTGTTATCCTCCAAATAAATTATTTTCCTTCATTCCCATTCATTTATGTCCATGACTAAGTTCTCTTCTAAGCCTTTCATACTCATGTCATTCCTCACCACTTCTACCCACATAATGTTTGGCATTCCTTTAGTCTTGGTCCGCAAGCCCAACCTCAGACCAAATATCTTCATTTCTTATCCTATATTTCCCTGTATTACCACACAAACAACTTAACATTCTCATCTTTGCGGTGCTCATTTTCTGAACAATGCTGCAATTACATGCTTAGAAAATAAAGAAAGAAACAGAAAACACTGAAGTTAAGTCTACGTATTTCCACACAGGCAATCACATCCGAAGGAAATTTTGCAACACCGCTTTCAACTAGAAAAAAGTAATAAGCTGAAAATAAGTTCTTATTCTCCCATTTACCAAATAACTAATAGAAACCTAATCTAACCGAGTTTCCTTTCAGTAGGCCTTAATGACACGTTGATTAATTTATGTATATACTTGTAACTAATTATCCAGCCTGCCTCTTAGGCACCTCCTGCACCCCACCTGCTTCATAGCAAACAAACAAATATTTCTTTTGAAAACCCATTATAACTGCAGGAAGAACGTACCCAAAAAAAATGCAGAATATCAAACAATAATAATAGTATAAAACCGAAACACAACCCTTCTCTTTCCATTCAGACAATTCAATGATAAAAGAATTACAGGTAGGAGACGCTCTTATTCATGAATCAATCTGCCCAGTAACTCTATCTTAATCTACGAAATTCATGTTAACCGATCTTCTATCAAATTGGTCAAGAATGTAAGAGTTGAGAAAACTTGAAAGAAAGTTTATACCTTGGGGAAGATGACTTGAAAAGCAGAAAACTCCAACTTCAGCATCAATGACTACCAGAATCCACAAAGTTTTGCTTATATTGGGTCATTTAATTCAATACTCTAAACTATTGATTAATTTAGAAAGCATAAAAACAAGGGGATGTAGAAAGAAGATTAATGGATGTTTTTTTAATAGTCTGAAAATCAATACTCAAGTAGTTTTATTTAATTGTACTTGAGCATGCAATACATACAAATATATCACAGTACTACACAACTTGATTATCAATTAAAACATGGGTATTGTTAGAAACCATATTATATATGGCAGCCGGGGCTTGACCAAAAAAGGAATAAATTTCATATCTAGCATAACAGCTCCCATAACCAAATTGTGCCCCCTGCAATTCCCCAAGGAATTAATCGAACTCTAACAAGATTAAGACACCTTCTGCAATCCTCTGGTGTAAGATCTCTAGTACACTCAACTAAACCATACAAGGTTCTTGATTCATCTGTCCTTGCACTTGCCGTAGCTAGAAACAGTGGATTTGCAGAAGCCACAAAAGACAATGTAAATATTAAGTTATTCACTTGGTTAAAAATTACCATACGATTGGATATAAAAGTAGCATTACGTCTTATGTAGCTGTTTGTGTCATCAATTTGTCCATAAAAGTTTACATTTGAGTACTTGAACAAACACAGATCAAACCACATTATGGCTCCTCTACTAATTGAACAACGCCTGATAAGCAAAACCATGGCATCAGTTATACAATTTAAGCAACGGTTTCTTGGGACATCGCCTCAGCATTGGCCGAGCCCAAACACCTGGTTTTCGCCATGGCGGATGGACCCTTTTCCAAAACCAGTAGGAGGAACTAGTATTTGGTGGAAGTTGAATAGTTCCTGCAAGTTTGAAGCGAAAATGCTTGAAGGATTGTAGGTTTCGTTGCTAAAACAGCGATGTGCTAAAATTGCATAGGCTGACAGTTGGAGGGGGAGGCAGAGTGATAGCAGAATGAGTATGAGAAGGGTTGATTTCATGCGCAACATTTTCAATGGAATTAATTTGTTTCTGGGTGGCTTTGTGCATATATATTTCTCAACAACTGCTTCCCTAGCTAGCTATGGAAGGTTTCCTCTTATCCTCTCTCCCACTTTTGCTCTTTCATGGCTTGCCAAACTGTCCACCACTCCCTCCACTAATAGATTGTTGTGGTTTCTTGCTAGCAGAGCTTTGAGCAGCGTAGTCTGTCAAGTGCTCGGCTGCTGCCTAAGCTGTGGTAAAATCCTGGACCTGCTTGTCGTTAATGTTTGGCCCTCACCCATGGCTTTAACCCTTCAAGGAAATAGAACATCTTATCCATCTCTGACATGTCACGAATGTCTAACATCAGCCCTGCAAATTTCTTCACATACTTACGGATAATCCCCATTTGTTTCAACTTCCTTAAGTTGCGCCGAAGCGATGTACTCGACGTTCTCCGAAAAAAATTAGGCCTTCAGTTCTCGCCTCAAATCTTCCCAGGTGTCAATTACACATCTACCATCTTGTATGTCAACATACTTTGTCCTCCACCAAAGTTTCGCATCTCCAGAAAGGTAAATAGTAGCTGTTGTCATCTTTGCTTCTTCCGAATCCATTTTCACTGCTCGAAAATACTGTTCCATGTCAAATAGAAAGTTTTCCAACTCCTTTGCATCTCGATGTCTATCCAAAAGCCCAAGGTTCAGGAACTTTCATTTGACATTGCCCCACACCCTCACCATACGGGTTGTGGTTGTCATTACCCACCGCTCTCATGGTGATGTTGACCTTGGTGTTCAGCTCACCAAGTTCATCTTTCATGATGGCCATATCATCCAAAAATTCACCACGCATGGTGTGGACCGCGCCCTCTAGTTGTGCTTGGGCTTGGTCAATACTACTAACTCGCTTCTCGAGCCCAGCAGCATTTTCACTTGTGCCTTGGACATTCTTATTCCTCTCGAATGCCCGCACACCACTGACAAGTCTTTCAAGGGTAGTCACCCTTTCAATTAATCCGGGTATGTCAAACTCTTGCAAAGATGCCCGTATCTCTATCATGGAGTCAGACACTCCAGCAAGCTCGCCCAGCTGCCAATCAATCCAATCGAACTTTTGTTGATTCGTCATGCCCTTCATAATAACAACAACCAACTGCTACTTCCTCAGCGGTTCGGAACGTAGCTCTGTTTGTTTCATCAAAACTGATTTATGTAGAAAATGATATTTTTCATCAAGTGCTTCCCTCTCTAAAAAGAACATTGTATCATTAAGATATATTGATTCAAGTATGTGTCATAATAGTTTGATGAAAATTGTTAAAACCAAGCAATTGGTTATAAGAATAGAGACTTATGTACGTGTATCGTGAAGCTTTATTATCTTTCATGATACGCATGTTGTGCGTGAATCATGTTATGATATTTACATATATGTTTATTAATAATTAATATATATATATATATATATATATATATATACTTTCATATTAATGACATTAAAAAAAATCCTAACAAATTTTTTTTTATTTTTAAAAAACATAATTTCTGCAAATTCGGAAGCAAAACTTTAAGTGAAAAGTAGAAGAATTCTAGCAATATATATATATATATATATAAACATTTTGTTATAATATTAAAATTGATCATATGATAAAAAAAATAAAAATAAAAGTAATTTCCTCACATTCATATCAGCCAAGTACTTTTTCCTTATTTACAAGCTACGTGGGTTACTTGTTTTTAGAAATAAAATGAGAATTTTGATTAACATAAATGTGATAGAACAAAATTTTCAAAATACATTCAAATTTAATATTTAGATCTAATATCAAAATATATTAATTATATTTTTTTTCCTATCAACTAAAATAAAAAATTAGAAAGCAACAATTACGAATACCGAACGAAATTAGACTTACACTCAAATAATATTAAAAAAATATTTTTTTAACGGGTAGTTAAGTTCTAATAAATATAATCATTAAAATTAAAATTTTTTATAAGTAATAATTTATATAATTAATAATATAAAAATTATGATTAATTATCATAATTAATATTACAAATTTTTTTAACAGAAATTTAACAAATATTTTATAAATACCTGTCAGATATATTCTAACAAAAAAATATTAAATCTTGTTGACCAAATATATATATATATATATATATAATCTTTTATTCTGAAATATGTCATGAGTATACCTTTACTCCTGGATTGGCTCTGTAAGATAAAACAGAAAGATTATTGTGGAGCCAAATGATACACCTGCTCATGCCTTATCGATATTTGTTGGATCTTTAATAAAAAAGAATACAACCAAAAATTTATTGTGGTGCCAAATGACACACCTACCCATACCCTATCGACATTTATTGGCTATGGAATCATAAAAGAAACAACCAAAAATTATTAATAAGGAGCCAACTGACACACCTAGTAAATCACATCATATGTCTCCACATTGATCGGCTTTGTAATTACAAAAGAATACCGCCAGAAATTTATTAATATGGAGACAATTGACACACTACTCATCCATTCATACATTATCGCTATTGACTGGCTACGTGCGTTTCTAATAATACTGGAGGAGAATCATTGACAAGATATTGTCAGAACTTAATCATATTGAACACGTGTTGTATTATAAATATTATAAAGAGTTATTTAAATAACTAATATTAGCAACACGTATTTGAAATTAATAACGTTAAAAAACAAAAATCTATTAAAGATATAAATTATTATATAAACATATAATTTTTTGAAAAATATTAAAGATAGAAAAAAAATTAACACATTAATACTTTAATCATAAAAATTATATTCTTAATATTTATTTTAATTCATAGCATTTTTTTAAATTAATTTATAATTTTATAATTATTTATAAATTATTAAATAAAAAATAAAAAATTCAATCTTAATTATTATTGATATATAATTATTAATAAATTATAAATTTACTAATATTAAAAAAAATAGGAAAGAAAAATATCAATTTTCATAAATCAATTACGACACTAAAATTAAAATGAAGAATTAAAAAAATAAAATATATAATCTATTTTAAGTAAAATAACAACTAAAAAGTATTTATGTCATAGTTAAAACTCATAGGATATTTAAGAAAATAAAATTTCTTCTATTAAATCTTTTTTATATTCATAAACAAATAGATAAATTAAAAAAAAAATTAAATTTATAAATATATATATATATATATTAATTGTTAATATGTAAGAAAAATTAAAAATTAAAACAATAATATTATTCAATAAAAAATAATATTATAATTACAAAAATTGTATTCTTAATGTTTTTTAATTCATAGAATTTAAAAAAAATTAATTCATAAATTTGAAAAAATTTAAAGATATTATAATTATTATAAATTTATTAAACAGAAAAATATAAAATTTCTATCTTAACTGCTATTGAAAAATATAAAAAATTATGAATTAAAAGTTAAAATAATAATATTATAATCATAAAAACTCTATACTTAATATTTATTTTAATTAATAATAAATTGGAGAATAACTTAAAAAAAATATGTGTCATAATAGTTTGATGAAAATTGTTAGAATCAATCAATTGGTTATAAGAAGAAAGACTCATGCATATGTATTGTGAAGTCTTACTATCTTTCGTGACACATATATTATGTATGAATCAGTTATGATATATATATATATATTTGTCAATAATTAATATACGTATATATTAAGAAGCCATAGTTAGTAATAATAATAATAAAATATATTTTCATATTAATGACATTAAATAAATAAATAAATTCTAACAATTTTTTTTTTAACAAAAAATGTAATTTGTAAAAAGAAAAAAAACGTAATTTCTGCAAATTCCGAAGCAAAACTTTCAGAAAAGTAGAAGAATTCTAGCAATATATATATAAACATTTTTTTAGAATATTAAAATTGATCATATAAAAAAAAAAAGAAGAAGCAATTTTCTCATATTCATATCTGCCAAGTACTTTTTCCTTATTTACAAGCTACGTGGGTTACTTGTTTTAGAAATAAAATGAGAATTTTGATTAACATAAATGTAATAGAACAAAATTTTCAAAATACATTCAAATTTCATATTTAGATCTAATATCAAAATATATGAATTATAATTTTTTTTCTATCAACTAAAATAAAATATTAAAAAATAACAATCACAAATGAGATTAGAGTTATACCAAATAATATTAAAAAAATATTAAATCTTTTTCACCAAATATATATATATATAATCTTACTTTTATTATGTAATATGTGGTCTGAGTGTACCTTTACTCCTTCATTGGCTCTGTAAGATAAAACAGAAAGATTATTGTGGAGCCAAATGACACACCTACTCATACCTTATCGACATTTATTGGATCTGCAATCATAAAAGAATACAACCAAAAATTTAGTGTGGAGCCAAATGACACACCTACTCATACCCTATTGACATTTATTGGCTATGGAATCATAAAATAATACAACCAAAAATTATTAATATGTAGCCAAATGACACACCTAGTAAATCGTACCATATATCTCGACATTGATTGCCTCCCTGTAATCATAAAAGAATACAGCCAGAAATTTATTAATATGGAGCCAAATAACACACTACTCATACATTCATACCTTATCGCCATTGACTGGCTATGTGCGTTTCTAATAATACAGGAAGAGAATCATTGAAAAAAGATATTGTCGTTCTGCTACTTATTCATATTGAACATGTGTTGTATTATAAATATTATAAGGAGTTATTTAAGTTATCAGATATATTTGAACTTAATATTAAGAAATATTTATAATATCAGGTGTTCTAAATTATACAAATATAAAAAAACGTAAATTATGAAACCGGAACAGAATTAAGTTTGGGTGTAAAATACTCATGAACAAAATAATAATTTGTTATTGATAATAATTATTTTCCAACGTAAATGATATTTATATATATTTTATTAAAATAATAATCTTCTTGTAATAATTTTACATTTTAACCACACACAAAAAAAAAAAAAAAAATGCATACCAAAATTATTAAGAATTTTTTAAACAAGTACACAATATTTGTTAAATTATAATAAATATTACATTTGAAACGTTAAAATTTTTTAAAAATAATAATTTATATATTAAATAAATCTAAAATTGTAATATTATAAGATTTATATATATAAAATTTTAATAACTGAAATTGGGACATTAGAAAAACTAATTATTAATAATACAAAGCCAAATAACCCAATTATTAGTTTCGTAATCGATGTGTAGTAAGAAAACACTTTATTTTTTTCGGTTTCTTACAAGTTTTCCACGTTCTTCGGGTGTGGAATCGTTTTGAGTTTCATGGCTCACCCTCCTCATAAAAGTTTCTCGTAGACATCGAATAATTGATATTACAAGTATCTTTCAACCACTAAATGCAAGTTAGCATTATCACTTGAAGAGCTCGTACACTTTATTAATATGAAGCCTAATGACATATGTATCCTATTTAATGGTTCTGTACTTCTGTAGCTGTGGCCAAGCCTAGAAAAAATAATTATTATAAAGCCAATTTTGGCAACTCGTGTATTTAATTTCAATAATTGAAATTCTTTTAAAGTTTTAATATCAATAAATTACTTAATCCGTCCACTTTTCTTTTCAATTTTAAATTTATTTCAAACAAAATGCCAGCATATAAAATGGGAATTTGAGTAAATAATCTTATCTTTTTTTTTTCAATTTAAATTATTTTTAGGGGTCAATTTACTGTATTATCAAAAAGAATCGACTTACGCATAATTTTTATTTATTAGGTAAATAATTAGCTAATCATAAATCCTTGAATGAGATTAAATTTATATCCCAAAATATAGGAACATACGATTAAAAATCAAAAGAATTATAATATATTATAAAAAAATTTAGGGAGGTTAGGGACTTTGGAGTAAAATTCAAACTATGATCCAGCTTTCATGCCTTACAAACCTTCTATCAAGCTTTGATCTAGTACTCCATCGCCCTTTCTCTCTCTTTGTTTCACTGGATTTCCGCCATCTTTGGATGACTCTTTACTGCAAAACTTCTATAATTGGTCTTTCTCTCTCACCGATTTTTATAATATCTAGTTCTTTTCATGTGTTGTGGTTTCATGTATGAATCAAATTTCTTTGAAATTTTGGCTGCTAATTCGTATTATGTGGGACATGTTTTCTCGAACAATTGGTAGGTGTACGTAGTTACATTTGAGGAAAAATCATTAGAGATTTTAAAAACATTTTCATTTTGATCGGGGAAGGTGGAAACTTTTTCATTGAATGCTTTTCTCTCTCCATCTCTCTCTTCTCCGCTCTGATCTGTTTGTGGAACCAAGAAATAAACTAAGCTTGTTCTTTTCTTCTCTTCTCAAAACCATTAACAAGGAAGTAACTTTTCAGTTAATGATATTGTGCCCCTCGTCGTCCCCTACAACATTTAAGACCGATTCATGAATTTTTCAAACCACTACGTATAGATTTTGCCTATAAATAGACTCATGCATGAGTTTTCTTTTGTAATTAATTACATGTTTCTCTTGCTAACCTAATCCACAAGAATAGTAGATTGATGTATTTTTTGAAAACAATTGAAATTCACAAAATTAAGTTTATAGTCCAATTAATATTGTAGAGAATTATAAAGTTTCAGTTCTACAGATAGATCGACACAATTAATTAATACTGATATAGTGGCTTTATTTAATTGTTATTACTTAAGCCACACAAACACACGCACATTACATACTTCTATTCTTAATCAACAACATAATTAGCAGTGTTGTCACTAGAATTAGAAACCATATTAAATATGGTATCGGCCGGGGAAGCATTTGTAAAAATGGGGAAGCATTTGTAAAATGGGAAAAATTCAAATCTAACAATACTACTCACTGTACCAAATCGTGCCCCTCGTCGTCTAGAACAAATGCTCTGGATGTTACGTATAGTTGTACTAAGACTGTTTGTGCAATTAGCAGGCGAGAGATCTCTAGTGCATTGAACGAAACCATACAATGTTGTTGATTCATTGATCGATAGTTATCCCGAAGCAAAGAACCTTGGATTTGAAGGTGCGATGGTAGACAAGAGATTCAATAACCCAATTGCATGTCTACTTATTACCTGAGATATTGCGCTAGGATATAGGGTAGTGAACCTGTTTGTAAAATCTATATATCTTGTAAAACTCTTACTACCTTTACATGTCTTGTTAATTTTATAAATAAAAAGTTTGATGAGTCTGTGAACTATAAAAATAGAGATAGTTCTCTCACGTCGAATGAAGACATAATTCAATACTTACACAATTTTACCAGTTTTAAACTAATTAAAATATTAGACAATCACATTCCTAATTTGAAACTGATAATATCATATCATATAAATTCAATTATATTATTACACTTTATATAGTAAAGGTATAACAAATTAATTTGAACTGTTATTATTATTATCTTATCAAAATTATAACAGACATTATCATGTCATATTATAATTGTAATATCTCTATAATTATCTGATTGATGTTATTACACATGGCAAATATTTTCTTGGCTACAATATTCAATATAAAAGGTAAAACATATTCTTCCAGTTCACTTTTCCGAAGATTGCAATCGGAAAAGGCCTCACACCCTTCCATGCGCCATGTTCCTCTGCCATCACCTTCATACTGTGAGAAAATAATGCCCAATTTTCGTCACACTCCGGCATCTCAACTCCGACTGTACACCTACTGCAGCACCGGCCTCACCGTGGTAGTCATCACTCTCCAAAGATTGACACTATCGGAATATATGCTTCAAGCTGATTGGCGTTTGTCCATTTCAACTTGAGATTCAAAATAGCAAATGTGCGTTAGACAAAGACAAAACTAAGAAAAATAAAAGGGATTGACTCAGCTGTTTTTGTAAAATAAAATTTAAATAGGGCCACTTAATACAGTGGGATAATTCGTCAATACACAAAAGAGTAGGTGACATTTTAAATAATTTTTTATAAATTTTAGTATCATTTCAACTTTATACATGTAAATTTCTAAATATTTTCGATATCTATAACCAAACTTTTTAAGTGCGCTGAATGAGCTTCTAAGAATATATACAACCAAACTTTTATTAATATGAAACCAAATGACACTCTTACTCATAGCATCATACCTAATGTTCTAATAATACAATAAGAGGATTATCAAAAAGATATTGTCCTTGACTTATCAAAAAGATGTTGTCGTTTTGCCATAATAGGCTCTAATCATAAAAGGATAGATAAATATAACACATTTTGAAAACTAATCATGCATGTATGTCCTAATTTCATTTCCTTATCCACTCAGATAGATGTATCATGTATGCAATTGATTGGCTAGCGACCCAAATTCAATTCATTATTAATATGTAGCCAAATAATCCACCTGCAGATTATCTATATTTCTTTTTTAATCCATATTTAACAATATTAACAATATATGAGGTACAATCTATATATCTTGTAAAACACTTATTATCTATACATATCTTGTCAATTTCATAAATAAAAAATTTGTTAGATCTATGAACTATATAAATACAAATAGTACTCTCGCATCAAGACATAATTTAATATTTAAAAAATTTTACCAATTTAATTAATTAATATTCAATAAATATAAAATATAGATAAATAGAACACATTTTGAAAACCAATCATGCATGCATGTATGTCCTAATTTCATTTCCTTATCCACTTAGCTAGATGCATCATGTATGCAATGGATTGGCTCGTACAAGAGCTAGCGACAAATTCAAATCATTATTAATATGTAGCCAAATAATCTACCTGTAGATATTAATATATTAAATTCATGATTAATACCTAGCCAATCAAATATATATATTTTTTTAAGCCATATTTAACAATATATGAGGTACAATCTATATGTCTTGTAAAACTCTTACTAGCTATACATGTTAAATTTTATAAATAAATTTTTTTTGGGGTCTATAAACTATACAAGTGAAGATAATTCTCTCACATCAAGTAAAGACATAATTCAATATTTATAAAATTATATCAATTTAATTAATTAAAATATTCAAGAATTACATTCTTAATTTGAAATTAATAATATTATATTATACAAATTCAATTCTATGAACACTTTACATAATCAAGATATAATAAATTAATTATATTATTAATATCTTAATAATATTATAACCAAAATCATCATATTTAATTGTAAAAATAAATATCTCTATAATTATCTGATCCGTGTAATAATACAAGTGATACATATTTTCTTGGCTACAATATTCAATATAAAAGGTAAAACATATTCTTCAAAAATATAATTATCAAAAAGAATTGTCGTTTTGTCATAATAGGCTCTAATCATAAAAGAGTACAATAAAAACTTTATCAACATGTAGCCAAATAACACACCTACTCATACAGTCATACCTCATCATCATTGATTGGCTATGTACGTTCCTAATAATACAGGAAGAGAATCAATAAAAAGATATTGGCGTTCTGCCACTTATTCTTATTGATCACGTTCTGCTGTGTCATATTCTCTTGCTTGTTTGTCCATTTCAATTTCCAATAATGATAAATAAATTAAAATAAAAAATTAAAGTAGTTTTTATATTTGTTTTTTAGTGTATTTTCAGTAGATTTAATAATATTCATCATATACATATTAATACCTTTTTAAATTTAAAATAGCAAATATGCGTTAGACAAAGACAATACTAAGAAAAATAAAAGGGATCGACTCACCTTTTTTTGTAAAATAAAATTTAAATAGGGCCACTTAATTCAATGGGCTAATTTGTAAATAAACAAAAGAGTAGGTGAAATTTTAAATAATTTTTTATAATTTCTTATATCATTTCAACTTTATGCATGCAAATTTGTAAATATGTTGGAGATCTATCACCAAATTTTTGAAGTGCACTGAATGAGCTTCCAAGAATATATATAACCAAACCTTTATTAATATGAAACCAAATGACACTCTCACTCATAGCATCATACCTAATGTTCTAAAAATACAATAAGAGAATTATCAAAAAGATATTGTCGTTTTTCCATAATAGGCTCTAATCATAAAAGTATAGATAAATAGAACACATTTTGAAAACTCATCATGCATGCATGTATGTCCTAATTTCATTTCCTTATCCACTCAGCTAGATGTATCATGTATGCAATTGATTGGCTCGTACAAGAGCTAGCGACCCAAATTCAATTCATTATTAATATGTAGCCAAATAATCCACCTGCAGATATTAATATATTAAATTCATGATTAATATGTAGCCAATCAAATCTATATTTCTTTTTTATTTCATATTTAACAATATTTACAATATATGAGGTACAATCTATATATCTTGTAAACTATGCATATCTTGTTAATTTCATAAATAAAAATTATCGGGCCTATAAACTATACAAGTAAAGATAGTTCTCTCATATCGAATGAAAACATAATTCAATATTTATAAAATTTTATCAATTCAATTCATTAAATGTTTAAGAATCAC
This sequence comes from Quillaja saponaria, assembly GCA_029379385.1. Taxonomy (NCBI): domain Eukaryota; kingdom Viridiplantae; phylum Streptophyta; class Magnoliopsida; order Fabales; family Quillajaceae; genus Quillaja; species Quillaja saponaria. Next base: position 3,341,565 of record CM055605.1, on the reverse strand, counting down.
ATTCTTAATTTGAAAGTAATAATATCATATTATACAAATTTAATTATATTATTACACTTTATATGGTTAAGATATAATAAATAAATATAAATTTTTATTATTAATATCTTATTAACATTATAATGAATATCATCATATTTTATTATAATAATAAATATATATATAAGTATCTGATCTATGTTATTACACGTGGCACATATTTTCTTGGCTTCAATACGCAATATAAAAGGTAAAACATATTCTTCAAAAAAAGAATTATCAAAAAGATATTGTCCTGGACTTATCAAAAGGATATTGTCGTTTTGTCATGATAGGCTCTAATCATAAAAGAGTACGACAAAAACTTTATTAACATGTAGCCAAATAACACTGATTCTTATCGATCACGTGCTGCTGTGTCATATTCCCCCTCTCGTCTTGTCTTGTCTTGTGTTTGCTTGTTTGTCACTTATGTATATTATATCACAGTACTCTTAATTTAATAATTTTACAATTCAACCACACAAAGTTACAAATACATCACAAATTTATTAATCTCAAGCCAAATGGCTACTCGTGTATTTTATTAAATTAAGTTATGAATACCGATAAATTACTTCATCCGTCCACTTTTCTTTTCATTTTTAAATTTATTTCAAACAATCAGGTAAATAATTAGCTAAATAATACAAGAGATCAGTCATTTTCTCACATTTTTATATCAACTACTTATCTTTTTTTCTTTTCTTTTTTTTTAATTAGCTTTAACATACTTGTTTAACATTTTGTTTATGACTTATAATCATTACGAGGAAGTTTAAGAAAATTTGTGCACCGTATGGCGGCCGGAAAGAAAGATGACATAAATAAAAATGAGTGGCATTAGATTATTAATTATATAAATTCAAGTATATATCCTTTTCTTTTTTTCTTTTCTTTTTTTGTAATTTGTGTTGTAAGTACTATATTTGAGCACATAAATATCGTAAAATACATAATTAGTAAAGAAACACTAAAGAGTAAGAGATCTGAAACAATATTTAATGACTTTGACATAAAGAGAATGTTCTATGGAATACATAGTCATTGTCTCATAGATCAAGTGGTTTTATTTAATTGATACATATGCATTACTGAAACTTATTTACACCCATATTTATTAAATAACATAGGTGTTGTTGTTAGAAACCATAGAATTATTCATGCATTGCGTGGACAGGGCACTAACAAAGGAGTAAGTTTCATATCTAAGATAACTACTCCCCGTACCATATTGTGCCCCTCGTCGTCCGCTACAACAACTACGAAGTTGATCTATAGAAAATTGAAGACTCCTTCTGCAATTATCGGGTGAGAGGTCTCTCGTGCACTGAACTAAACCGTACACCGTTGTTGACGCATCGATTCTTACTTGACCAGAGACATAAAACCTTGAATTAACAGAAGCTAAAGAGGACAACACAGTCAAATACTCAACCACTTGATTAGCAAACGTCGCAGGATTGGATACAGTATTAGGATTACGTACAAAGAACCTGTTTGTTAGATCAGTCTGTCCAAAGAAGTTCAGATTTGAGTACTTCAATGAGCAGTGATCAAACCATACTACAGAACCCATTCTGTTTGGACAACGGCTGCGTAACTCATTGACGGCCCGATTCATACAAGAGCTGCAAGCTCTGGTCGAGACATCGCCTCGGCATATACCGAGTCCATAGACCTGGTTTACGCCATGGCCGACGGATACTTTTCCAAATCCAGTAGGAGACACAAGGGTGGTGGATAAGGAGCTGAGTAACAGATTAACGTTAGAAGCGTATGTGCTGGGGGTAGGGTAGGTTTGGCTGCTAAAACAACGGACTGCTAAAAATGAATTGGCTGAAAGCTGGAGAGGGAGGCAGAGTAATACAAGAGTGAGACTGAGAGGGATAATTGATTTCATCTTCAACATTTTAGTTGGAGTTGATTGATAGGTTTGTGGATGCATGTGTTCCATATATATAGCAAACTTGTCCTCGATGCATGTATGCGAAAACACGTGTTTTAGGCTAAAAGATATATATATATATTTAAAATAGATCACTTCTGAAACTTATTTCAAAAATAGGCCAATTTTATACTTTGTCTATTTAATCCCTATAGTCTAGCCCAGTCAACGTCCACCTCAGATGACTTGTCTTTATTTGCTTAACTTTGTGTCTTGAAGAAAAGATATGTTGTTTCCTTTTTTGCCTCCTTTCCTCACACGTATTTGGATTTGAAGTCCTAACCTCAATTGATTCTAACTACGTATATTGAACCTTAACCCTATGTCATTAGTACTGCGAATTTTAAATTCAAATCCTAATTAATTCCTAACTGCATATTTAAAATCGCAACCCTATCTTTAATCCCATATATTTAAACCTTGACCCTATACCCTAACTTCTATCTCTAAACCAATCATGCATGCATGTATGTCCTAATTTCATTTACACACGTTTTTGTGCCAAACCTTATCCACTTAGCTAGATGTATCGTGTATGCAATTGAGTGGCTCGTACAAGAGTTAGCATGCCCAAATTCAATGCATTATTAATACGTAGCCAAATAATCCACCTGTACATATTAATATATTATATTCATGATTAATATGTAGCCAATCAAATCTATATTTCTTAATTCTCAAAAATAATAAAATCAATATTTCTTTTTTTATTTCATATTTAACAATATATGAGGTACGATCTATATATCCTGTAAAACTCTTACTACCTATACATGTCTTGTTAATTTCATAAATAAAAAATTTGTTGGGTCTATGAACTATATAAGTAGAGATAGATCTCACACATCGAGTGAAGACAAAATTCAATACTTAGAAAATTTTACCAATTAAACTAATTAAAACAATGTAGTCACATTCTTAATTAGAAAAAGATAATATCATATTGTATAAATTTAATTATATTATTATAAGTAGCATGGTAAGTGTATAACAAATTAATATGAACTGTAACTACTATTATTATTATTTTATTAATATGATAACGGACTTCATCATATCCTATTATAATTATAAATGTCTCCATAATTATCAAATTATAAAACTATAACACATTGCACAAATTCTATTGGCCACAATTTTTTATATAAAATGTGAAAATTCCAAAAGGTAAAATAGGTTATTCTCCCACACTAATTTTTTTATAACTTTTCAGCGTATTTACAGATGTACGCTCGTTATAGTACCAGAACGATTTCTCTAATTCACTTACCTGAAAATTGCAATTTGAAAGGCCTCACACCACGTGCCTCCAAGGTCCTTTGCCAACACCTTCACACTGAGAGAACAAAGCCCAATTTTCATCGCATTTTGGCATCTCAACACTGTAGACACCACAATTTTGGCATTTGCCTATTGAAATAATTAGCAAATGTATACAAAATTTGTGTTCACATGTACATGTACTGTAGCATCGGCCTCATCGTGGTTGTCATCACTCCCCAAACGTTGACACTATCCGAATATAGGCTTCAAGCTGATTGGCGTTTGTCCGTTTCAATCAAAGCAGACCAATAGAAATAAAAAGCCTAATAGAAATTAGGCATAAAAAAGGAAAATAATAAATATTGAACAAGATAAATTAAATAAAATAAATAAAAATTTTAGAAAAAGAAAAATCTATTTCATTTAATAGACAAATAGTCTAATAAAAATTAGACATAGAAAAAAATAATAATAATAAATGTGAACAAGATAAGTCAAATAGAGTAAATAAAAGGAAAAGAGAAATCTATGTCAATTAATAGACAGTGATCATCAAGAAATTGATTTTGGCAATAAAGACTCCATTTTCTGCAATGTTGATGTCAAATATTTTAGTTTAAAGTTTTTTTAATACATAATTTTTGTTGCAATGAATAGAATTATGATTACATTAATAATTTGAGATGTCATGCATCAGATTGGTTTTTCCTTTCATTCCAACGTCAATTTTTGATACAAAATTTACAGGGACTAGATCCGCAGTCTTTATAGTTTCTAAAATTTCTCTTATATGAATCGTTGTATAATAATAAATTGTCGAAGTTAAGACAATTCTTTATTTTGTATAAAAAGATAATCTTACTCAACATTTCATTACTAAGCCAATACACTGTTATTATTATTATTATTTTCCATATATCCCCACAAATTTCTATAAGAATAAATAACGGAACATTAATTATCTATTTTAAAATATACCAATCACCAAAAACTATTTGATTTGATAAATCAAAGAATAAATTTTATTTATTTTATCAAAAAACGAGTAAATTTTATTCAAGAACAAACAAGTTCAAGGATTAAAAAATTTAAAATATGGATAATCTCATATCTAATGTTGCAACTTGTATATTAATATTTAAACTTGGCTTCTCAGACGAGTAGCCTGGGACAAATGAGATATATTAATATTCATCTAAAAATTTAAACTTGTATAATAATAAATTATAACGGGACATTAATTATCTATTTTAATATATACAATATTCAATTACCAAAAACAATTTTATTTGACTAATCATTTTATTCAACAAATATGCTGCATGCAATTATATATAGAGGTAATTAATAGTCATATTCTCCTTTTTTATTACAACACTATATTAATTTTAATAGCTAGATGAATGTGTAACCCAAGAACAAACAAGTTCTAGGCCTTAAAAAATGGATAAATCTCATATCTAATGTTGCAACTTGCACCAACAACTCTCCCTCCTTCTTTCCCATCACAACAATTTGGCAGGTCACTAATTGCGTCATCAAGACATTTCTGACAATCTTCTCTAGAAAGGTCCCTTGTGCACTGAATCAACCCATATAGCTTCTTAGATTCTTCAAGCTCTACCTCTCCTGTTGCATACAACTTAGTACCGATCAAGGAAGCTTTTTCAGCAAGTTGGCTCAACAATGTCTTTGTCTTGTAATTAAACGTAGTAGGTTCACTAACATTTTTCGTGTTCAACAAATAGAACTTGTTTACATTATCAATTTGGCCAAAGAAATTCTCGTCCATATACTTGACCATGCAGTTGTCATAGTATATGAAGGAACGATGTTTGCTATTTGGGCAACGATTCTGGATTTCCCTGGTTGCCTCTTTGAGACAAGTTTTGCAATCTGAGGCTGACACATCACCGCGACAAAGAGCCAAGCCGTGTGCTTTGTTTGGGTATTGGCCTACTGAACCCAGACCAAAACCTGTGGGAGGTGTTTTGTAGTTGAGAAACCTAATTAGGGTTTTCAAATTTGATTCATAAGGATTGTGGGTGGCGATATTCTCAGAGGTTGAACATGAATTGAAGAGAGGGATGGCTCCGAAACCTGTTTGCAGAAGGAGAGCAAAGGTGAGCAAGAGGAAGGAGGAGGTTGTTAGCTTTGAGGAAGACATAATTTTGCTTAATTTGGAATGATGTATATGAGAGTAAGTTGATGAAGTTGATAATTACAAAGGGTCTAGCAGCCTACTTTTATAGTGAAAATAAATTATAGGGTTTGTTTGTTGTAGAATAAGTTTTAGAGGATGACCCTTTCTCTTGACTAATCTAACTATCAAGGGTAGAGTTGAAAATGTCAGAAAAGTGTGTAATGAAAATTTCAACGTTTAATTTAGTGGTTATGGAATTAAAAAGAATTACTAAAATGATTGTAGATTTCCCTACCTTTTCCTAAATTAATATAAAAAAGTAAAAAAAGCTACTTTACTAGACTTGGTGTCTGGCGAATTGGTGTTATTCACTATTCACCTACTAACCATGTCATTTGAATGTTGGATGGGAAACACAGAAAGGATAAACCTTTCTATTAATTATATGGAATTTCCTCCAATGTTTTGAAATTTGGTTAGGACATTAATTCAGGGGGGGGGGAAAAAAAAAAAGGAGAGTCAAGAGTACTTAATTAGAGATTTGAATGTTTCATAAAGACATAAATTGGCAGAAATATAACCTATTTAATTTGAAATATTTAAAATAGACGATTTACTCTAGGAAATCTGCTTACAACAACTAGTGAAAAACTTAATATTTTTTTACATATTCATAAAATTTTATTTCAAGATGGATAATCTCAGAAAAAATTATGAAATAAAAAATTTAAGAAAAAGAAACAATAATGTTATTGATATTCTATGATATTTTTCAATATGTATTTTAAAGATTTCGTAAAATAAACAAATTAAGATAAAATAGTAATAAAATAAAATAAAAACGATGTAGTCAATTCGTGATACTTACTAATAATGACTTCTAAGAATTTTGAAAAATAACTATGACAATACTAAAATATAGAAGAAAAAAAATGATAAATAGAAAAGAGAAAACAAATTATTATGTGTAAAAAATTGACATGTCACCATTTTTCGACCATTATACTTACCAGCTTTTAGTGAAGTGTCTCAAACATTATTAAAAAAAATAAAAAATATGTGAGTGTCTCAAACAATATAAGAAATGATAAGTGTCTTATACGATCTTTTTTGATTAGAGGTGAGAGAAAATCATGGCTTATGCTTTGCATTTTTATAAGTGATCATTATCTGAGTAGTAGATTTGTGTATAAATTATCAAAAGAGTATTTATTAATTGAAGTATATTTTGTTGGTTAAGTTGATAGGTTAGAATGGATATAAAGGAAATGAAATTGGATGATAAAAGACATAAAAAGAGAAAAAGAAAAAAAAAAGAGTGGGATCGCGTGCTGGGACAAGCTACAGAGAAGCGCTCCTGGACTCATTCTCACAAGGAGACGAATAATATTCGTCTAAAATTTAAACTTTTAATAAGAATAAATACTTGGACATTAATTATCTATTTTAACATATACAACATTCAATAACCAAAAACAATTTTATGTAACTAATCAAAGAATAAATTTTATTCAACATATATGCTGCATGCAATTATATATATAGAGGTTAATAGTCATATTCTCCTCTTCTAATTACATCACTTTATTAATTATAATAGCTATATGCATGTATAACCCAAGAACAAACAAGTTCTAGGCCTTAAAAAATGGATAAATCTCATATCTAATGTTGCAACTTGCACCAACAACTCTCCCTCCTTCTTTCCCATCACAACAATTTGGCAGGTCACTAATTGCGTCATCAAGACATTTCTGACAATCTTCTCTAGAAAGGTCCCTTGTGCACTGAATCAACCCATATAGCTTCTTAGATTCTTCAAGCTCTACCTCTCCTGTTGCATACAACTTAGTACCGATCAATGAAGCTTTATCAGCAAGTTGGCTCAACAATGTCTTTGTCTTGTAATTAAACGTAGTAGGTTCACTAACATTTTTCGGGTTCAACAAATAGAACTTGTTTACATTATCAATTTGGCCAAAGAAATCCTCGTCCATATACTTGACCATGCAGTTGTCATAGTATATGAAGGAACGATGTTTGCTATTTGGGCAACAATTCTGGATTTCCCTGGTTGCCTCTTTGACACAAGTTTTGCAATCTGAGGTTGACACATCGCCGCGACAAAGAGCCAAGCCGTGTGCTTTGTTTGGGTATTGGCCTACTGAACCAAGACCGAAACCTGTGGGAGGTGTTTTGTAGTTGAGAAACCTTATTAGGGTTTTCAAGTTTGATTCATAAGGATTGTGGGTAGTGATATTCTCAGAGGAACATGAACTAAAGAGAGGGATGGCTCCGAAACCAGTTTGGAGAAGGAGAGCTAAGCTGATCAGCAAAAGGAAGGAGGAGGAGGAGGAGGTTGTTAGCTTTGAGGAAGACATAGTTTTGCTTAATTTGGAATGATATGTATGATAGTAAGTTGATGAAGTTGATTACTACAAGGGTCATAGCAACCCCCTTTTATAGTGAAAATAAATACTAGGATTTGGTTGTTGTAGAAGAATTTTAAAAGGCTGACCTTTTCTCTTGACTAATATAATTATCGAGGTAGACTTGAAATTGTCAGAAAGTGTGTAATGAAAAGACCATTGAAAATTCAATGAAGATTGCCTGAATAAGCATATTTGAGGGTAAACATATTTGAACATTATTATTATATATAACTATGTAATTTAGTGGTTAGGGAATTAAAAAGAATTACTAAAATGACTGTAGATTTCCTCACCTTTTCCTAAATTAATATAAAAAAAGAAGAAGTAAAAAACTACTTCACTGGACTTGGTGTCTGGCGAATAGGTATTGCTATTCACCTAATAACCAAGTCATTGGAATGTTGGATGGGAAACACACAGAATCCAAAAACCTTTCTACTGATATGGAGTTTCCTCCAATGTTTTGAAATTCGGGTTTCGGACATTAATCTAGAAAAAAAAAAAAAGTCAAAGTATTTAGATACAGATTTAAATGCTGTTAAAAATACAAATCGACAAAAACTTGACCGATTATCTTAGTGTAAAACGATTTACACTAGAAAATCTGCTTACAATTATATTATTCTAACACAAAAGGGAAAATATTATTTATTTAACAAAGTGGCACGTACACAAACCATAGCAAGCCTAAGATGGCATGAAACTAAACGTACAAGTCATCCAAGCAAATCCCAACACATTCCAATTAAATCTTAAACACCCACAAATTCATAGCTTTCGTATCTCACATTACAACTTCCAGTTACAAACCTTGCTCCTTCTTTCCCATAACAAAACTGGGCAAGTCCCTGTGTTACATACTGAAGGCACTTCTTGCAATCAATAACAGAAAGGTCACTGCTACATTGAGCCAACCCATATACCTTCTCCAAATTTTCAGATACATACATTTCCGGTTTCAATGGTGCTTGTCTTGCAAGCTGACTCAACCAACTTGTAATTTTCTCTGCAAATGATTTTGGATCACTTACATTTTGTGAATTGCAAGCATAGAAAGCGTTATTGAGATCAACTGCACCGAAGAAATCGGTGTTTCCGTATTTTTAATTCGCAAGTATCGTACCAAATGATAGCACTTTTGTCATTTGGACAACGGCTGCCAATTTCGTTGCTTGCCTCAACAACACAGGCTTTGCATTTAGCAGCTGAGATATCACCGTGACATTGTGCATGGCCGTAGGTTTTGTATTGGCTTTGTCCCTTGGAGCCAAGACCAAAGCCCGTAGGTGGTGTTTCAAGGGAAAGGTAAGTTTTTAGTTGAGCCAAGTTTAGATCATAAGATCTTTGCTGGTGAAGTTGCCAGAATTTGAACAAAAATGGTAGATTGGTTGGTCTCCTGAAGGTGTTTCGGCATGTGCTAAATGCACACAATTTCCAACCAAGTTGGACGTGGAGGATGATCCATTGTGATTAGACAGAGAGCACCTGGTTGAGGCGATTTGCTTCGTGGAAATAGCACCTTGCATAGTTAGTAGAAAAACAAGAACTGCTACCAAACATGAAGACATTTTCATTTGTCGAAAATTACAGAGGAGTGTGATTAATTGGATTAAGCTAATCCAAGGATATTGCAGTATTATTTATAGATAGTTCATATGTTGGCGAAATTAATCAAGAAATAAGATCTAGCTGTTGAAACTTTGTGCCACTCTTATGCAAGAAAAGTTTTATTCTAATAAAATTATAACCCAAGATAATGATTTTCTAAGTTTCTTTTACCAAAGGTTGTTTGCTTTGGTTAAAAGTGAAAGCTTATAGTTATCATAAGGGCATGTTTTAGATAAGAGCTACCTGTTCATGATACTTGAGGATAAGTAAAATATGCTGCAAAAGAAGTTGAATATTAATTCATGCAATTAGCAATTATTTTCATTGATCTTTATATTTATTTTTCCTAATTGACAAGTTTCATTGGTCTAGCAAAGAGACCATTTTTTCCCTTTTGAATCAACAATAGTTGCGTGTGAAGAACTAATTCAGGCAAACAATTCAAAGCTATACCATTGGCTCCTTTTTTTTCATTGTAACATCTTGGAAGCAACCGAATTGCACCATCATGACACTGCTTACAATCAAGGCGAGAAAGACCCCTGGTGTAGTGAGCTGACCCATAAAGTTTCTCTGCTCCTCCCCAATCTAATCTCCCAGTTCAATACTTTGCAGGTATTGTTGAAGCATTATTTGCTATTAAAGACAACAAATGTATTGCAGTTTGAGTAAATGAGGTGGACTCTTTATTTTGAGGACTATGAGAAAGAAGTATGGATTTGCAGGCTGTAGATGAGGTATTTCCATATAGGGCAAGACCATATGCTCTGTTATTGCTCTGTCTAGTTGTACTCATATTGAAAACCGAGGTTGGTGTCTCATTAAAAAGAAAATTAGGCAGCTCTCTCTAGTTTGTTTGATACGGGTCAATAATGGTGAGATTCTCAGCTTTTGAACATTTGGTCAGAAAATTGGCTTCAGAGAAGTATACAGGAAATCGCTAGGGACAGAGAAAAGGTGAAGTTTGAGACGGACAAGGTTTTGATAAACATTTCTATGGTTAGCAAGGGATGTAAATCAGTAATTTAAACCTCATTCATAGAATATAAGTTGAAGAATGATTCAAAGTCTGACTTGGTCTTGTGGTTTGTTAGTAGTGTCCGTACTTTTCTGAGTAAGTTAGTCAAATAAAGAATCTTAGCTGTTGCTAACACTATATTAGTGGCTGTAGTGGTTGAGTAAAATTTGGTCAATTTGTTTCTGATTGTAAGCCTATAAATAGAAATGTTTGCTTCAGTATTTTATATATTGAATCAGAAGTTGTTTGTTTCAGACTTCCTTCTATTTGTTAAGCTTCTGTTTCTCTATCTGATTTCTTTTCTCCAACAATATAGTAGTGACTCTGACTTGGATTGATCAAGCTGGGATACACCTGAATTTCCACTAACAATATCTGATTTAGACCTTCCTTTTGGGACATAAAATTCTGGTTGTGAGGATACAGGGGAGGTCATGGTGTCACTACTAAGCATTATAATGATGTCTGACATTGAAGGTCTGTCAGCAGCAGCTTGCTGAACACGAGCAACCCAATATGGATGCACTTCAAAAACTTCATACCTTGACCACTGATCACCCAGGGCTGGATCCATAATTTGCAGAGGGGTTTCGTTACACCAGTGTTGCCATGCCTGCTAAAAGTTGAACCATCCAGTTTGAATCATTCTTGACAGAATTGTGATACTTCATAATCATATACAAATTTTAGAGCGAAAGTTAGTTAGTATCACACGCCAAGAATGTCAAGCTTAATATCTTTCCAAGAGTACGTTGGAAATGGTAAATAACTAGTCCCTTGAGGATATGTAATCAAAATGATTTAATAGAATGAATCAACAATAATAAACCATCTACTACCTTGTAACCAGGGCCAAAACCACCTTGTCCAAGTTTATTTGCATCTGAGAAGTTCCCTGTGGCTCCTTAAATCAATCATATAAGTATCCATACTTCTCTGGCCTTCTTCGTAATCATGGGCTGACAATACAAATTCAACACAATGACTTAAATTTTTCTCAAAAAAAATCTTTTTAAGATGAAATTAATGCTACGTTATGTAATATCAGACTCTATGAACTAAATATATAGAGATATAGTTTATGGCTAATATGTTGGTAAGCAGAAATCAGAAATAAGAGACATGATAATCTAATTACCAGATCCTTTGCTCTTCGTCTTTCTACATAATAAGAAACCACATATCATATATGGTTATTATTATCACAGCAACAGCTACAGGGACAACTACAGCAATAGTTAATTTTGAAGTGCTATCATTTCCTGCGTAAGCATACATGGTTAGATTTTCAAATCGATTTTCGAGGGTATACATAATCTTTAAATCTATCGCACAAAAAAAAAAAATATATATATAATAATAAGCTGTTCAAATGGAATCTTCCTTCTGATTTGGACAGAGTTCCCTAATCTGTGTAGATGCTGTATTCGAAAGTATCACAATTTTTATTAAGAGTTCACCTTTGCACTGCAGGAGACCGTAAACCATGCTTATGTTCTGAGTTCTGACCAGAAGTGACATTGGAGAAACCATATACAGAAGCATTGGCAACAAAATAAGTGAGGGTGAGGTTTAGATTTTGTTCATATGCACTCCCAGAAGTATAATTGTTGGCAGTATTACAACTAACATGCATATACTTCTGAACTTGAGCATTAGTGAATCTGTGAATGTGTAAAATTGCAGAAGAGAAAGAAGAAAGATTAGCTCCAGGGCATTCATCGCTGGAGATAACACTATATGACTTGGAAAAAGGAAAAGCATAAAAGGGAAGAATGACTACAAATTCTGATCTTCCTTGCAACTTTCTCAAATTGATAAAGAAATCAATATAGTATCCACAAGTGGCACTGATCACATCTTCCAGAGGTGTGTTCTTGGAGGGAGGATATGGAGTTCATGGACATCCTATCCACGTCCAACTGACCCTTGTTCAAATTAGTATATTTTGTTCCTTTGAATATGTATTTAAATCCCAACAATAAAAAACCAGGAATTTGAACCAAATCAATCCAAAAGGAAAGTTCTAGGCGACCATCTGTCTAGGTTATAAAAAAACCAGTAAAATTTACTTAGAAGCTTCACAAGCAATGTCATAGTTCATTCTAACTATACAAGTAACCATTTTTATAGTCTTTACGAAGACTTGGCAATGTGGACTTAATTTCCCACCAAAATAGAAAATTTGCTAGCGACAACCTTGACTTTTTGTTAGGCCGGCTTAATCATATTGCCAATGAAATAGGAATATACCTTATTCTAAGCTTTATTATCAGAGCAAGAGTTCTCAGGTATGGTGTGATAGTGATCTCCATTGAAAAGAGCTGAGATAGTCAACATGTTAGTCTTCCCTCCATAAAAAAGTTAGAAATTAAGCCGCATCAATGACAAAAAACTGTTTAGGTATTCCATTGTTATATGAGCATCGAGTAACTTCATTTTCCTAGAAATTAAAAAACAAAAAACAAGAAAATAGGTAGGAACTGGAATCAGAAAAAACATGTAATGATACCTGAGTTTAACAGCCAAAATGCCAATGCATCTAAAAAATAAAAAATCATATCATGAACATGATGTAGATTTCAAATATTTTATAGGTTTCATAGAACTTTGAATTTGTTAATACAAATATTAACTTAGGCTCAATAAGTCTAGGCCCAGCAAAGACCCTACAAATACAAGCTTTCACACTATGAAAAAAGGTTAACTCTCTTTACACTTGAGCTCTCCCTTATCTGTAGATACTGACTTAAGCTTCGGAGTGCTGACAGGTCTCATGACCACCCCTGCAGGTCTCCAGCTTGGACACATGGAAGAGAGCACGCCAGGTCTCCTGCTCGGACAGAGGTCTCCTTGGACCAGGTCTCCAGCTCGGACACATGGAGGAGAGCACGCCAGGTCTCCAGCTCGGACAAATCCGACATTAACATTGGCGTCGTCTGTGGAAAATTCATATGATTTGAATTTCCTAACCTCCACGCAGCTCTCCAGGTCTCCATCTTGCCAAATCAATGTACCAAGTTTCCAGGTCGCCAGATTGGGTGCATGGCGAGTTGTACTTCTAATCAATTTTCAGGCCAATTCTAGTGACCTGAGAACTCGGGCGACCATTCGAATTGAAGCTGCCGACCTCACGAGTAGTCCCGTCTAAACTGCCAGCTCGCCGGATCATGCACGCGCCTCCACGCACGGCCACAAGCAGCGGCACTCCTCAAGATCGCCATATTTTTGTACATGGCAAGCTACCGTTCCAGTCCATTTTCAGGCCAATTCTGGCGAACCTGAGAACTCGGGCGACCACCCGAATTGAAGCTGTCGACCTCACGGGTCGTCCCGTCCAAACCAGAAGCTCGCCGGATCATGTACGCGCCTCCATGCGAGGCCACAAATGGAGGCACTCCTTAAGGTCGCCAGATTTTGTACATGGCGAGCTGTCGTTCCAGTCCATTTTCAAGCCAATTCTGGCGACCTGAGAACTCGGGCGACCACCCGAATTGAAGCTGCCGACCTCACGGGTCGTCCCGTCCAAACCAGAAGCTCGCCGGATCATGTACGCGCCTCCACGCGCAGCCACAAGCAGAGGCACTCCTCAAGGTCACTAGATTTTGTACATGGCGAGCTGCCGTTCCAGTCCATTTGCAGGCCAATTCCAGTGACCTGAGAACTCGGGCGACTACCCGAATTGAAGATGCCTGACCTCACGGGTCGTCCCGTCCAAATCGGCAAGCTCACCGGATCATGCACGTGCCCCCACCCGCGACTACAAGCGGAGACACTCCGCCAGGTCGCCAACTTTGTGAATGGCACATGCCTCTCCCAACTCACCCCACCAAGAGCCCAGCCCAATAAAAGTACAGATCTCTAACTCGGGCTAACAAACAAAGCCCACCATGTCCGCCCAAATCCAAACAAAGCCCAGGTTATCTATTTTTCTATTTAGTCCCTATACTTTATAAATATTATGGTAATGACTCATATAGTTTATATATTTATATAATTGGCTCAAAACTTTAAATAATTATAATTTTGACCCGTTAATTTAACTATATTTTACATTCGGGCCACATATATTTTTAATTACATAAATGGCCCAAATTTTTATAAATTCACATAATTATCACATATCTTTTCATAATTATCAAATACGCCCCTATCATCTATATTATTTGCCTAAATGATTCGAACTAATTGCACAATAGTCCACAGGCTTTTATATTATCATATAATTGACCAAAGTAATTCTAGAAAATTACATATAGGCCCTAAAATTCTTTAAATGACCTAAAAAATTTATAAATTTTACACAAATTGCTTGCAAACTTCTATGTTCTTATAGACACTCCTGTCAAATTTATATCTTCATGGAAATCTGCTAGAATTGAATGCTCAGCTTAATTTATGTCTGCTTAATTGTTGGATTACATGTTCATCAACAACAAAAATATTCCAAATCTTGAAAATATTAAAAGGTCGGGTCGCCTAAAAACACCATAATTATAAGGCCATCACAACGATGAGTCGATCACTCATTTAACAAAATAATTGACATCTTAGGCATAGTAGACCTAGTAATTCACCTCGTCGGATCAAAATGATAATTGCAACGCAACTATACCTTTGACATATTATATTTATTCAGAAAGCATGTTATTACATGTTCACCATTATATGTGGCTAATGAATTTTCTGTTGAGATTGGTCGTTTGTCCATAGTTGTAAGAAATTTTTGCAGGTGAAGTTGAAATAGAGGCATGGCCCCCCCAAAACCGATCAAACAAAAGATCTTCAAAACTCGGGTGCGGTTGAGATTCACCTGGTCGATTCAACAACCCTGACAGGGAACTAGACTCCCCGGTGCTCGCGGTCAGGCACGCGAGGCCGCCAGGTTTTCACCCGCGGTCTGTGCCTCTGCCGAGTCCCCAAGATCTCCAAACTCGGGTCCACAACGATCGAGGTTCACCTGGTCGATCCAACGACCCTGACAGGGAACCCGACCTCCCCGGTGCTCGCGGATCAGGTACGTGAGGCCGCTAGGTTTTCACCCGCGATCCGAGCATCCGCCGAGTCCCCAAGATCTCCAAACCTGATAGGGAACTTGACCTCCTTGGTGCTCGCGGATCAGGCACGCGAGGCCGTCAGGTTTCCATCCTGCGGTCCGAGCCTCCTCCGAGTTCACTCGCAAAAGGCCTGCACTAAGATATTTAACTCTCCAAAGGTGGACTCTAGTACTGCATGACTTTTTAATTGTAAAGCATATTGTTTTACCCTTATATGTGCCTAACAAATTTTCTTTTGAGATCAATTGTTTAACCATAGTTGCAGGGAAATTTCACAGCCCAAGACAAAGGAAGTTAGAGCTGCGAGCTCACCCCAACGTTGCAAGGCTTAGAGTCAAAAGCTCATCCGCTAAGAAAAAGCTCACTTAGCACTGGTTTTGCCCTTAGTTGACTTCAAGTCCGAGTCACTTCATTCCTCGAACTTGTTTTGGGGGGACTTGTGTTAATACAAATATTAACTTAGGCCTAATAAGCCCATGCCCACCAAAAGCCCTACAAATACTAGCTCTCACACTATGAAAAAAAGGTTAACTCTCTCTACACTTAAGCTCTCCCTCATCTGTAGATACTGACTTGAGCTTCGAAGTGCTGACAGGTCTCAGGACCACCCCTGCAGGTCTCCAGCTCGGACACATGTAGGAGAGCACGTCCAGGTCTCCTGCTCGGACACATGGAGGAGAGCACGCCAGGTCTCCAGCTCGGATAAATCCAACATTAACAGAATTGTAATGTAATGCCATCAGAATAAGATGTGGTGGTTGGCATTAGGCATAGCCACGTATGGTTAACTCCCCTTTTTTGCACACTGTATTTGATACTGCTCCTTAATTTCATAACTCAACTCTTATATGTATATTTATGAAGCAACCACAGCTGAAGGAGTGTTTGACAGAAGAAAAAAAAAATGAAATTTCTAACCTTTTTTTTCCAAGCACTCTGAATTGAGCAAGAGAATTTCCATTTGATCTGAAAGATTAGATTTTGTAGAGCAAACTGTGCACCTGGAATCCCCATTGCAAGTAAGTGAACAAAGAGAAAGAAGACAGACCAACATGTTTGCTAAAAACCCAATCGTACCATTTTGACTGGCGTTGCTATAAGAATTCCAACGGCACATGTATAATGATCCTGTTCAAATATCAGCAAACTAGAAGAAATTACATGGAACTGAAACACTAATTTCTTAGGCAACCAAGGTTCCTTTTCTTTCTTCTCCTTCTTTTCTTTTTCTGACATCTAAACAAAAGATTCCCCTAATAATTGTTAGAGAGCAACATGTCTTATGTCACAACTTCCACCATAAATCCTTACTGATTTCTTCCCAGAGCAGCAGTTTGGTAGAGCTGAGATTGATCTTGTAAGACATTCCTTGCAAGCCATGCTGGAAAGGTCCCTTGTGCACTGAACCAAACCATATAATTTCTCTGATCCATAAAGTTCCACGTTACCTATTGCAGACATTTTTGAGGACATAGAAGCTTCCTCTGCTAAACTGCTCAACAAATTTGTGGTCTTTTGACTGAAGGAAGTTGGTTCACTTACATTCTCAGCCCCATAATTGACTTGCCAGTTTGAGTGGTCAATAACACCAAAATAGTCTGAGCTCTAGTACTTCAATTGGCAATATTTATACCATGCAACTGCACCTTTGTTAGGCCAACAGAGTGAGCCTATATCGTTGATTGCCTGAACAAGACAGTCAGTGCAATTTACTTGTGGAACATCTGCACGGCAGAGTGCTGATCCGTATGCTCTGTTTTGGCCTCCACCCTTGGAACCCATACCAAAACCAGTGGATGGGGTTTCATAGACAAGATAGCTTAGTAGCTCTTTCATGTTTGTGTCATAGGGGTCGTTGCTAGTGAAATTCTCAGAGCTTACACATGCATGGCCGACCTTTTCATAAGCTGCAAAAGCATTTTGAAAACAGAGAACAAAGGTGATCAAAAACAGGAAAGATGTAAGCTTTGAGGAAGACATTGTGGTTCAATTAAATTGGGACATTGCAAAATAGCAGTTTAGTTCAATATATATAGCCTCACTTCAGTGAAAACTTTCATTGTTAAAGTGCCATATTAGACCTTGCAATGGTTAAATGTGATTGAAGCTCGTGATTGTTTTGTAAGGGTGCTATTGTTACTTGCTTTGCTTGGCTTGGATAACAAATGGTTGTAATGAAATTGTACAAGCAATTGAAAACCATGCACTGCTAATAAGCGAACTGAAAAGACAAGGTTGCATGGAGTAAATCTAATACAAACGAAAGTGACTTTCTACAAGACCTTGACCAACTATTTTAGGCCTTTTGAGCCTATTGGTAAGAGAAACAGTCCTCACCCATTAGTCTTTCTGTATTCATTTCCTTCATACTATTGTAAGATAGCTACTACTCATATTATCAGAGGACAGTCATGGCGTCGGTGAATAAACTTTATTAACTGAGAACTGGTCACTACTTGAAAGTGAAAGATTAACAAATCATTTTTTTTATGTGTTTTTGGTGGCTCTGACCGGTGTCTTTATGCAAATTTTAAATCTTACTTCTGTGTGTTGAAAGTTGAAAATTTAATAAATTGCAGAGCTTGCTTTATCTTTGTATGGTGAAAGACAAAATGAGAGATTGAGAGATGCCTTAATTGTGTCCTCTGGATTCTTTGTTTCTTTTTATGGTTTCATTAAGAGGTTCATTGCATCTTGAACTACTTAGCAAGTAGTTGCATCCCATCAGAAATATTATCCTTCTGATCTTAGAATTTGATTCATAGTTAAGGATGATGAAGGAGAACACATATATGAAAAATGTGAGTGATTATCATTGATAATCCAATAAACATCCCAACTTCTGAGTGATATGTAGAACCTGTGGGGTGCAAAGTTGTCCTTGTTAGTTGTAGTGGAGGCAATGGAACCTTTGGTACTGAAAATTTGGTAGAGCATTTCTTTTATGAATTTAAGTGATTACACCAATTACTTAATTATGGAGAAGTGTTTGATTTTGCATGGTCTATCTCGAAATTGAAGCGACAGAAACAGAGTTGCTGAAAGAAAAAATTTTAATATCAGAACATACCCTTCCAAATTGATAGCTAATAACATGTAACTTAATTGACATGGGTAAGGCAAAGTTGACATCCTTATGAAAATGAAAAAAGTGCCTCTTAGACCATGTGAATCTTCAATTCAATCAGCTTATCATCCAGTCGAGGGTTATTTGGCACCAGAAAACAAAATTGACTTTAAATTCAATACGTCCAACTCGCTATTAAGGTTATCTATCAAATCGAAATCTTTTAGACTATAAGTTCATTCTAACTTGAAGGTCTAACTCTGCATCAAAACCAAAACTTAAGGAAGCAAACAATATGCCATTTAATCCGAAATGCAATTCAGCCAATAACAACTACCATCCAAATCGAAAAATACACATGGGTCCTCCCATTTCAAATTGAAACAAACAACTACAAAGGCAGAATAATTCTCATCACATGAAACCAAAGAGGCAGCTTAGAAATTGTAAAGATGAAGAAGAAGTAGGGAAAATATTCATACCATGTTTTCATCTAATTCCGGCAGCCACATAAAACTACGTCCATTGCCAAGAAACTTCTCTGGTGTGGATTTCTTCCCCTCCGAACCCCCTATAGCCAATGCGCAAAGGAGAATGACATAAATAACCGCATAACCAGCTCTCGTCAATTCCATTGCTTTCTAAATCGCTAACCCAATCGTATATTTCCCTTTTCATCTCATCGAACTTGAAATTTTTTCAAAGTCCCACAAGCCCACACAATGATTGAGTTATGAATTCCCTCCTTGAAGAGCCTTTAGCTTCCAATATTGTTTTATGTCATTCAACTTTGCGAATTACCCGCTAAAATTTGAACTTTCGAAGAACCCACAAAATTTCCCAATGCCTCTTGATATTGGAATCTCAAAATCAGATTTCCATGCAACAATGATCATCAACCAGCCGTATGTATCAAAGATTGATATAATACTGAAATGGGTGACAAAGAACCAACCCAATGCACTTAACTGAGAAGAAACAATTCATGCAAAGCTACAATCCAAATCACCACCTGAAAAATTTGTTGAAATTTTGGTCTACAACGAAGAGGCAAAATTATAAAATAAAACAAAAATGAATTAAAATTTATTTTTGTGTCGTGTTTCCGACGATGGTTTTCTGTTGGGTTTTTTGTTCATTCGAAAGTTGCTTGTTTTCCGGGAGAGTCAGAGGAGAAAGAATGAAGAAGGACGCGTGAAAGTTTAAAAAGACGTAAGGAGATGAATGTGTAACTTGGGTTTTTCTCCCTGGTGCCCCAATAGAATTGGTATTCGTGATATTCCCATCAAATTAATGAGCAAATTATCTGAGTCTTATTTTTTGAGGGAACAAAAATATTACGTGCATTTAGGTTCAGCATTTATAAATTATATGTTATAGTTAAATCAATTTATTATGTTTTTAATGCAGACATATTACGAGTAGATTATGAGATAATATATTAAGAAAAGTTAATCGAATGTAAGATTTTAAAATTTATGTTCAATTTTAAAAATCTATCAAAATCAAAATAACTTGAAATACTTTGTGATGGAATACTTTGTCTTGTGATCACAATTGATTAATGTTGAAATGTTATGTTTTCGAGTTATATTCATATTGTTTCGCATCTATATATATCCGATCAAAGCATTAGGAATCAATACATTGCCCGTAATTGAAATTTTGTATCGTGAAAAATATTATGTAATTGTTCTTGGGCAACTACACAATTACTTGTGATCACAATTGATTAATGTTGACAATGTTATGTTTTTGAGTTATATTCATATTGTTTCTCATGTATATATATCCCATCAAAGTATTAGGAATCAATACAATACCCGTAATTGAAATATTGTATCGTGAAAAGTAATATGTAATTGTTCTTGGGCAACTACACAATTATACATAAATTTTATGCCAACTTGTAAAATTGGGGAATTATATTTATCAAAAATAATTTATGGCTGACAACTAGGAGGTCATCCATATTTTAAGCATGTTTGACACATGACAGGTGGGAGAAATTCATATGGCATCTGCAATATATCTTTGACAGCCATTGAAGATAGGAAGAAAAGTGAAATGCCTATACCATCTGCAATTTTATATCTTTGGCAACCATTGAAGAAAAGATAGTCTTTAGGATATTGCAGGCACTCTCATGTTTGCTTACAATTCTGAAAGCAAATCTCTTACTTACTCTTATTTAAATTTCAAACGTAGAAAGAAATGGTCCATAAAGTGTGCAACATCCAAGGGCAGATTTGAGCTATGTACCTGGGCATTTTTTTTTCTCTCTATGAACACCTCTCTCTTAATAAATACGTGAATCCCACATAATCCTCACTTTTTCCTGTTAAAAGCGTGTTTTCATTGGCAATTGAATTGTCATTTTTCAGATTAGGAACGTGACATGTTTCTCCAGAAGCTGAGCTGAACTGTAAAGCGATTCATTTATAATGGGACAACTCTGCAAAGGAAATACAGCAGGAGACTTGAGCATTGAGTTTAGTAGAAACATACATATCTTGCTATTTTTTGCAAGTCTGTAATTTTACACCCTGCTACTAAGTTTTGTTCAAGCGTCCTAGATTATGGACCTCAGTTAATCTTCAACACTGGGATGTGCTCAGCTCCTGGGAGATTCTCAGCAGCTTTGTGTTTTTTAGTAGTCAACTCTGGGGTGTGTTTAGACAGGTAAGCAAGCATGTCTGTTTCCTGGTGCTGACTGATAGTGGATAGACTCCTACAATTACCACAAAAGTCCAAAAGGCAATCGGCCGAAAGGAGTAAGGAAGTTGAAGAATCAAAGCCTAATATGATCTGTCCTTCAGAAGGTCCACACTCTTCAGTTATAACTTCTGTATCATTCATATCAGAAGCAGGTGACTACACGTAAAACACATGTAATCAAATTACTATCTGGGTTTTTATAATATCAGTTACTTTTACTTTCTTTTCCAAGAACAAAAAAGAACCAAGAATTGATTATAATGTTTCTTTTCCTGCCATCATTATACCTTAACACTGGCAGGCTCAGCTGGTGCAATCTGTTTAAGCAACTCTGCCTGCCTGAAAAGATTAAGAAGTTTTCTCTTTATTTTAACCAACAACTAGTAATGTTGAAGAAGAAACAGAGTCAGGAACAATAGAATCCCCTTCAGCTGTGCTACACGTCTTATGGCATCAATAAGGAACTTCTGGTGTAATTGAGCTTCATGAACAGAATTGATTTTCTCCGAGTCTGGATTGTTAGACCTAATTTCGTTTTTTTGTTCAGGGGAAACACAACTATTGAATATGTCTGGAATCTTATTTTGTTTAACTTATGCTGACAATTGACAAATAAAACTTCACCAAAAAAAAACTAAGGAAATACACAAAATCAGACCCCATCTTTTCGTGAGCTACATTTTTCCGCTGATTGAGCTCTTGGAGTTTATCCTCACTGGCCTAAGAGGTTCATAGAGATAAAAGTTAAATACAGATTGAAGATTTCACATGGTAAAAAGAAACAATGTCTTGTAAAAACATTCAAATAAAACAAATTCAAATAGTACCTTCAATCTGACCTTTGAGCAAATTGTTCATTCAACAGAAGAAAAATGAAGAAAGAATTCCATTAGAAATTGTTTGTTGAAAATGGAGAAGCATGTGCACATGTGTGATTGTTTTATGAGAGAGTGGAGAAAGAGAAAAGAGGACCAGGGAGTCTAACTTTTCCATCATTTCTCCTTCATACATCAAATGCTTCAGACTTCGGTGTAGGTTCTGTAAACATGAAATATATCAAACAATTTCAAACAACTAAAGTTGAATTCCAAAATGAGTATGGTAAAGATACTAAGAACGAACTTACCGTTTCAATTTCAGCAACATTGTGATCAAGATGAATTTGAGAAAACAAATTTGAAAAGAAGAGAAGAAAAAATTAGTTATCAAGATTAGCACAAAGCTCAGATGTTATAAAGCAAAAGCAATTTTTCTTTTCATGGCAGAATAAAAATGTAAAGCAAACAAAGAAACCAGATGCTATACTAAAACTCACAGTCTTCAAAATTCATCAGGCCGCTCTATGTAACGAAGTTTGATATCCTCAATCCTACAAAACCCACATAAAATTGATCACAACAGTATTTAAGAAAAATAAAGCACGGGATCATGAAACAAAAAATGAGGGCTGATTGTACGCAAGTTTTCTTTCTGTATGTCAACCTTCCTGTGCTAGCAAAGCATACGAATCCACCACTAGGAGAGAAAATCAGAAGACCAACATCTATATCACATGACACTGATAATTCAGAAGCCTGCTTGATAAGTCCATCTCTTCGCTTAGAATATGTAACTTGTAGATAGCTCGGATTATCAATTTTCTTCATTGGGAGTTTCTTTCGGCCCATGGTCAATTAGAAAAGAAAAGAGAAGGAAGAAGAGGATTTGACTTGAGTATTCTAACAAGTTAGAGTTTGTTTATAAGATAAGAAGACAACAGAGTAAGAGGATTTGACTTGAGTAGTCTGACAAGGTATAGAGTTTCTTTATAAGATAAGATCATAAGAAGACAACAGTGCATTAATTTCTCAGTCCATGCAAAACAGAGAAGTAAAAATGGCAATTTGCCAATTGTCAATTTCCTCAGCCATGAAAGGAATGTCTGCGGCCATTTGGTATAAGATTTTCCAGGAAGAACTACATTTTTTTCTTTTGACTTAATAACTAGTAAAGTATAACAGAGTTCTATAAAAACAAACATGGTTTTCTCTTTCTTAGATTGGATGCAATATTCCCAAAGTCCAGATTTCGTAGATCATCGTGCAAATTTAAAATGACCATACTATACTAGTTAGAGTTATAAGATATTTAACTTTGACAAGGGATTGAGTTCATCTATGGAAATCGGTAGTGTACATGCAGATAATTCAACAAACTTATTAATTGTCCCTTGATCATTGTTTCCTGGCTTGTCCTCCAACCCGATAAACAAAGGGAAAGTAATTCCTACGGAAGAAACTCATAGGAAAAAACGAAGACAACCTGTATAAAACACATAGGTAAAGAAAGAAAATATAATCATGCAACCACACATGTAAAGACTAAAGATTGCCTAAATCAACATGTACATACACTTACCGTCATTTCAGAGTTTCCATATACTTAACATTAGATATGGCCACACACGTGCTCAAAATCTCACTCGTTTAATCTCCACATGTTGTAATTTATATTTCTTGTAATATAGTTGAGCACTTCATTTTTACCATTTTTAGACATATTAGTGCTAAATGTACAAATTTAATTTGCAGATATCATGATACCGGTATTTTGTTAGGTTTACATAAAACTTTTAGATACTGCATATAAGAATATCCACCTCTCAATCGTTTAGTTCCAAAAACTGGCTTGCAATCCTCTAGTTTTTTTATTTTTATTTTTATTTTTACAGAGGGTACAGGGATTCGTTTCATACAAATCAGTGGGGTCTGCTATATAGATCTTTCTAATATTGGTTGTTATCCTCCAAATAAATTATTTTCCTTCATTCCCATTCATTTATGTCCATGACTAAGTTCTTTTTAAGCCTTTCACACTCATGTCATTCCTCACCACTTCTACCCACATAATGTTTGGCATTCCTTTAGTCTTCTTGGTCAGCAAGCCCAAATTCATCTTCTCACATTTTCGTACTTGTGAATTTACATCTCTTCTATTGCCACACCAAGGCGATATATTATCTCAGATTGGAGCTACCCCAACCTCAGACCAAATATCTTCATTTCTTATCCTATATTTCCCTGTATTACCACACAAACAACTTAACATTCTCATCTTTGCGGTGCTCATTTTCTGAACAATGCTGCAATTACATGCTTAGAAAATAAAGAAAGAAAAAGAAAACACTGAAGTTAAGTCTACGTATTTCCATACAGGCAATCACATCCGAAGGAAATTTTGCAACACCGTTTTCAACTCGAAAAAGTAATAAGCTGAAAATAAGTTCTTGCTTCTCCCATTTACCAAATAAATAATAGAAACCTAATATAACTGAGTTTCCTTTCAGTAGGCCTTAGCGACACGTTGATTAATTTATGTATATACTTGTAACTAATTATCCAGCCTGCCTCTTAGGCACCTCTAGCACCCCACCTGCTAAATAGCAAACAAACAACTATTTCTTTTGAAAACCCATATAACTGCAGGAAGAACGTACCCCAAAAATAAAAAAATGCAGAATATCAAACAATAATAATAGTATAAAACCGAAACACAAGCCTTCTCTTTCCATTCAGACAATACAATGATAAAAGAATTACAGGTAGGAGACGCTCTTATTCATGAATCAATCTGCCCAGTAACTCTATCTTAATCTACGAAATTTATGTTAACCGATCTATCAAATTGGTCAAGAATGTAAGAGTTGAGAAAACTTGAAAGAAAGTTTATACATTGGGGAAGATGACTTGAAAAGCAGAAAACTCCAACTTCAGCATCAATGACTACCAGAATCCACAAAGTTTTGCTTATATTTGGTCATTTAATTCAATACTCTAAACTATTGATTAATTTAGAAAACATAAAAACAAGGTGACGTAGAAAGAAGATTAATGGATATTTTTTTAATAGTCTGAAAATCAATACTCAAGTAGTTTTATTTAATTGTACTTGAGCATGCAATACATACATATATATCACAGTACTACACAACTTGATTATCAATTAAAACATGGGTATTGTTAGAAACCATATTATATATGGCAGCCGGGGCTTGACCAAAAAAGGAATAAATTTCATATCTAGCATAACAGCTCCCATAACCAAATTGTGCCCCTGCAATTCCCCAAGGAATTAATCGAACTCTAACAAGATTAAGACACCTTATGGAATCCTCTGGTGTAAGATCTCTAGTACACTCAACTAAACCATACAAGGTTCTTGAATCATCTGTCCTTGCACTTGCCGTAGCTAGAAACAGTGGATTTGCAGAAGCCACAAAAGACAATGTAAATATTAAGTTATTCACTTGGTTAAAAATTACCGTAGGATTGGATATAGAAGTAGCATTACGTCTTATGTAGTTGTTTGTGTCGTCAATTTGACCATAAAAGTTTACATTTGAGTACTTGAACAAACACAGATCAAACCACATTATGGCTCCTCTACTAATTGGACAACTCCAGCGTAGCCAAAACATGGCTTCACTTATACAATTTAAGCAACGGGTTCTTGGGACATCACCTCGGCATTGGCCGAGCCCAAACACCTGGTTTTCGCCATGGCCGATGGACCCTTTTCCAAAACCAGTAGGAGGAACTAGTATTTGGTGGAAGTTGAATAGTTCCTGCAAGTTTGAAGCGAAAATGCTTGAAGGATTGTAGGTTTCGTTGCTAAAACAGCGGTGTGCTAAAATTGCATAGGCTGACTGTTGGAGGGGGAGGCAGAGTGATAGCAGAATGAGTATGAGAAGGGTTGATTTCATGCGCAACATTTTCAATGGAATTAATTTGTTTCTGGGTGGTTTTGTGCATATATATTTCTCAACATCTGCTTCCCTAGCTGGCTGTAAATAGACTCATGGGTATGAAACTAAGGCTCTGTTTGTTTCATCAAAACTGATTTATGTAGAAAATGATATTTTTCATCAAGTGCTTCCCTCTCTAAAAAGAACATTTTATCATTAAGATATATTGATTCAAGTATGTGTCATAATAGTTTGATGAAAATTGTTAAAACCAATATAAGAATAGAGACTTATGTATATATATTGTGAAGTCTTACAATCTTTTATGATACGCATGTTGTGCGTAAATCATGTTATGATATTTACGTTTATTAATAATTAATATACACATATATTAAAAAGCCATAATTAATAATAAAAAAAATATGTATATATACTTTCATATTAATGACATTAAAAAAAACATAATTTCTGCAAATTCGGAAGCAAAACTTTCAGTGAAAAGTAGAAGAATTCTAGCAATATATATATATATATATAAACATTTTTTTAGAATATAATAATTGATCATATGATAAAAAAAATAAAAAATGTAATTTCCTCACATTCATATCAGCCAAGTACTTTTTCCTTATTTACAAGCTACGTGGGTTACTTGTTTTAGAAATGAAATGAGAATTTTGATTAACATAAATGTGATAGAACAAAAATTTCAAGATACATTCAAATTTAATATTAAGATCTAATATCAAAATATATGAATTATATTTTTTTTTCTATCAACTAAAATGAAAAAAATTAGAGAGCAACAATCATGAATACCGAATAAAATTAGACTTACACTCAAACGGTATTTAAAAAATAATTTATAATGAATGTCCAAAAGATACTTGTTAAGTTTTAATAAATATAATCATTAAAATTTAAATTTTTTTATAAATAATAATTTATACAATAAATAATACATAAATTATAATCAATTATTGTAATTAATATTATAAATTATTTTTAAAAATAATTTAATACATATTTTGTAGATATTCGTTAGTTAAATTCTTACAAAAAATATTTAATCTTGTTTACCGGATATATAAATATATATATAATCTTTTATTCTGAAATATGTGTTATGAGTATACCTTTGCTCCTTGATTGGCTCTGTAAGATAAAACAGAAAGATTATTGTGGAGCCAAATGACACACCTACTCATGCCTTATCGACATTTGTTGGATCTGTAATAAAAAAATAATACAACCAAAAATTTATTGTGGAGCCAAATGACACACCTACTCATACCCTATCGACATTTATTGGCTATGGAATTGTACAAGAATACAACCACAAATTATTAATATGTAGCCAAATGACACACCTGGTAAATCATACCATATATCTCGACATTGATTGGCTCCCTGTAATCATAAAAGAATACAGTCATAAATTTATTAATATGGAGCCAAATAACACACTACTCATACATTCATACCTTGTCGCCATTGACTGGCTATGCGCGTTTCTAATAATACAGAAAGAGAATCACTGAAAAAAGATATTGTCGTTCTGCTACTTATTCATATTGAACACGTGTTGTATTATAAATATTATAAGAAGTTATTTAAATGATAAAATATACTTAAACACAACATTAAAATATATTTACCATATCAGGTGTTCTAAACCACACAAATATGTAAAAAAAAGTCAGTTAAAAATTTGGAACAAAATTAAATTTAGGTGTAAAATACTCTTGAAAAAATAATAATTTGTTATTGATAGTAATTATTTGTCATCGTAAATACAATTTTTATATATTTTATTAAATAAAAATTTCCTTTAATAATTTTACATTTCAACCACACAAAAATAGAAATGCTATCACTAAATTATTAAGAATATTTTAAATAAGTGTTTAGCATTGTTAAACTATAATAAATATTATATTTAAATTTTAAATTTTTTAAAAATAATAATTTATATATTAAATAAATCTGAAATTGCAATATTGTAAGATTTTTATATATAAAATTTTAATAAGTGAAGTTAGGACATTTGAAAAAATAATTATTAATAATACAAAGCCAAATAATAGATGTAGCCCAATTATTAGTTTGGTAGTGGATGTGTTGCCGTAAAACATTTTAACTATTTTGTTTTATTTTGAGTTTTTTCACACTACTAGGGCGGAGAATTAATATCATTTCGAGTTTCGTAAATCACACTTTGAGTAGTGTGAAATTAATATCAGTTTTAGATTCTGTGACTTACCTGTTCAAAAATTATTTTTCACTTACTTGAATTTGTAATATTGTAAAAAAATTTAACTACCCGAATTTGTAATATTACAAAACAATTTTAACTATTAAATTTGAATAGATGTTATCACGTATCCTATTTAATGGTTCTGTACTTATGTAGCTGTGGGCAACCCTAGAAAAATTAATTATTATAAAGCCAATTTTGGCAACTGGTGTATTTAATTTAAATAATTGAAATTCTTTTAAAGTTTTAATATCAATAAATTACTTCATCCGTCCACTTTTCCTTTTAATTTTAGATTTATTTCAAACAAAATGTCAGCATATAAAATGGGAATTTGAGTAAATAATCTTATCTTATTATTTTTCAATTTAAATTATTTTAAGGGGTTAATTTATGATGTTTTCAAAAGGAATAAGTGACATTTTAAATAATTTTTATTTCATTTCAATTTTATTTATTTAAATTCTAAATATATTCGAGATCTAGCACCAAACTTTTTAAGTGCACTGAATCTGAACGAGCTGCTAAGAATATATACAACCAAACTTTTCTTAATATGAAACCAAATGACACTCTTACGCATAGCATCATACCTAACGTTCTAATAATACAATGAGAGAATTATCAAAAAGATGTTGGACTTATCAAAAAGATATTGTCGTTTTGTCATAATAGGCTCTAATCTAGAAGAGTACAACAAAAACTTTATTAACATGTAGCCAAATAACACATCTACTCATGCAGTCATACCTCTCATAGTCATTGATTGGCTATGTACGTTTCTAATAATACAGAAAGAGAATCAATAAAAAGACATTGGCGTGCTGCCACTTATTCATATCGATCACGTGCTGTGTCATATTCTCCCTCTGCTCTTGTCTTGTCTTTGCTTGTTTGTCACTTATATATATTATATTACAGTACTCTTAATTTAATAATTTTACAATTCAACCACACAAAGTTACAAATACATCACAAAATTATTAATCTAAAGCCAAATGGCAACTCGTGTATTTTATTAAATTTAATTTTGAATATCGATAAATTACTTCATCCGTCCACTTTTCTTTTCAATTTTAAATTTATTTCAAACAAAATGTCAACATATATCAAAGAGGACGTAGATTTTTATTTATTTTAAACTACTTACTTATATCAACTACTTATAATTATTAAGTGATCAGTATTTTGTCTATCACTTATAATCATTACGAGGAAGTTTAAGAAATAGAAAATTCAATGGTAACTAGTTTAATTAATTAATTTTAGTGTAACAATTTATTTAATTTTTGATGCTTTAGTAAATTTTTTTTTTGTTTTATTATGAAATGTACTGCAATTTAAGGGTTTTTTTTTCCTAAGTTTATATATATTAATTCCAAGAATTCAAGTTTATAAAAAATAATTTATGGAAGAAGACAGTCACGAATCTCAATTAATTTAGATTGTATGAAGATACTCTTAAAAAATAAAAATAAAAATATTATAAACTGTAAAATTTACCTATATGTGTGCGTAATTTGTATTGTTAATTAGATGCATATTAATTACTGATCTCAATATCTAATAATTTAGGTGTATCAAAGAGATTTATTTCAGAATAACATGTTTAGTTAATTATTTAGAACTGAATCTTTTTAATAATAAATAAAATTGAGTGGCATTGTATTGTTAATTATATAAATTCACGTATATATACTTTTTTTGTAATTTGTTATAAGTACTATATTTGAGCACATAAATATCGTAAAATACCTAGTCAGGAAAGAAACACTAATGAGTAAGAGATCTGAAACAATATTTAATGACTTTGACATAAAGAGAATGTCTATGTAATACATAGTCATTGTCTCATAGATCAAGTGGTTTTATTTAATTAATACATATGCATTACTGCAACTTAATTACATCCATATTTATTAAATAAATAGTGGCTTTATTTAATTATTATTACTACTTAAGCCACACAAACACACGTACATTACATACTTTTATTCCTAATCAACAACATAATTAGCAGTGTTGTTGCTAGAATTAGAAACCATATTAAATATGGTTCCGGCCGGGGCAGCATTTGTAAAAATGGGAAAATATTCAAATCTAACAACACTACTCCCTGTACCAAGTCGGGCCCCTCGTCGTCTAGAACAACAGCTTTGGAAGCTAAGTATAGTTGTACGAAGACTGTTTGTGCAATTAGCAGGCGAGAGATCTCTAGTGCATTGAACGAACCCATACAATGTTGTTGATGGATTGATCGATATTTGTCCCGAAGCAAAGAACCTTGGATTTGAAGGTGCGATGGTAGACAAGAGATTCAATAACCCAATTGCATGCATACTTATTGCCTGAGATATTGCGCTAGGATTTAGCATAGTGAACCTGTTTGTGTTGTCAATCTGTTCAAAGAATTTCTCATTTGAGTACTTCAATAAACAGTGAGTCCTCTATTTGTTGGACAACGGTTGCGTATCTCCCTGGTGGCCCAATTGATACAGGAGTCGCAGTCTCTGGTGGGGAGATAGCCTCGGCATTGGGCAAGCCCGAAGACCCGGTTTTCGCCATGCCCGACGGAGGCTTTTCCAAATTCAGTAGGAGGCACAAGTGTGGTGGATAAGAAGTTGAATAATTGATTCATGTTTCTAGCGAAAACGCTGGTGGATGTGTAGGTTTGGTTGGTAAAACAGTTGCTGGCTAAAAATACGTTGCCTGAAATATGGAGTGGGAGGCAGACAATCAGTAATAGGAGAGTGAGACTGATCACAGGGACAGTTGAATATTTCATCTTCTTTAACATTTTGGTTTGGTTCAAAATTGAATTGATGATTGCTTTGTGGGTTTATATATATATATATATATCTCAAAAAATAATTGAATACATGAATATTATATAATAACTAATTAAATTCAAGAGAACAACTTCGTAAGAATATTTAAAATTTTAATATAATATAGAAGTATTGATAAATAGACCACGTTTTGAAAAATCAATCATGCATGCATGTATGTCCTAATTTCATTTCCTTATCCACTTCCTTATCCACTTAGCTAGATGTCTTATCCACTTCCTTATCCACTTAGCTAGATGTATCATGTATGCAATTGATTGGCTCGTACAAGAGCTAGCGACCCAAATTCAATTCATTATTAATATGTAGCCAAATAATCCACATGCAGATATTAATATATTAAATTCATGATTAATATGCAGCCAATGATCAAATCAATATTTCTTTGTTTATTCCATAATTAAGTAATTAACAATATTAACAACTATCTATCTAATATCTTGATATCAAAATATATAAATATATAAATATATCTAATATCTTGATATCAAGATATTAGATAGATAGTTGTTAATATTGTTAATTACTTAATTATGGAATAAACAAAGAAATATATATATATTATAAAAATAAAATATTTGTTGAGTCTATAAACTATACAAGTAGAGATAATTCTCTTGTCTCGAGTAAAGACATAACTCAATATATACTTACAAAATTTTAATGATTAAACTAATCAAAATTTTCAAGAATCACATTCTTAATTTGAAATTGTTAATATCATATTATACAAATTTAATTATATTATTATTCATGAAATAGTTAATATATAATAAATTAATTCGAATTATTATCATTATTATTTTATTAATAGTGTAACTAACAGAATCATGTCCTGTTAATGTTTTCATAATAAATTATAAAAAAATCAAGATATGTGAATTGTCCTTTTTATAACATGTTTTAAAAGTTGTGAAACTGATAAGAAAGATTTGATGGAATTGATTGGTGTATTGTCCAATATTTTATGAAAAAGACTCATGAGTTTGCCAAATTCATCCACAAATTGATGTGGGACTCGTGAGTTTGCCTAGTTCATCAACTTGAACTTTGTCCTTTCTAACACTTTTTTGTTGCTAATCTTATGGACCATGGACCACAAGGATGTTAGATGGATGTATGCAATTTGATTAGCTGGTACTCTCCACTCGATAATGAATATGTAGCCAAATAATATTAGAGAGAGAAATTATGAATGTGCAGCCAAATAATAATACAGAAGAGAGTCGTTGTCTCACTTATTATTACACGAAACTGGGTTGTGGTTTTTATTTCTTAATACGCTTCTAATAATACATGAAAGAAGCCAAAGGACCACGAATCCTTTATCCTTCTCCATCTAGAAAGAAGAATATTAAATATGTTTGTTTATTCATTTCTATTTTTTTAAGTTATCAAATCAAGTCAATCTTTAAATTTTATTGATTGATAATAAAAATTTATCATTTTATTATGTGTTTTATTATTTATTATATTTTATTAGTTCAAAAAAAAAATTTCATTATCTTATATTTATTATTTTTTAAGTTTTTAGACATTCAATTTTTTTATTATGAAATAAAAAAATTTATCATTTTATTATTTATTATATTCTTATTAGTTCAAAATCTTTTATCATTATCTTATATTTATTATTTTTTGAGTTTTTAAACATTCAATTATTTGTCTCTGGCGTTCTGCCACTTATTCTTATTGATCACAAGCTGTGTCATATTCTCCCTCTCATCTTGTCTTTGCTTGTTTGTCAGTTACGTATATTATATTACAGTACTCTTATTTTAATAATTTTACAATTTAACCACACAAAGTTACAAATACATCACAAAATTATTAATCCCAAGCCAAATGGCAACTCGTGTATTTTATTAAATTAAATTTTGAATATCGATAGATTACTTCATCCGTCCACTTGTCTTTTCAATTTTAAATTTATTTCAAACAAAATGTCAACATATATAAAAACGACGTAAATTTTTATATATTTTAAATATATAGATAAGAATTAGAAAGTTAGTGAAAGAGATTTTTTAAATTAGTCTTTTTTTTTTTTATAAAATATATATATTAAATTGACAAAAATATTCTATAACTTTAAAAGAGCAAACTATTTTGTTAACATTTTGTTTATCACTTGGTTAACAAAATATTCTATAATCGATTTTTTTTTAATTAGCCTTAACATACTTGGTTAACATTTTGTTTATCACTTATAATCATTACGAGGAAGTTCAAGAAAATTTGTGCACCGTATGGCGGCCGGAAAGAAAGATGAAATAAATAAAATTGTGTGGTATTAGATTATTAATTATATAAATTCAAGTATATTTCCTTCTTCTTTTTGTAATTTGTGTTGTAAGTACTATATTTGAGCACATAAATATCGTAAAATACATAATTAGTAAAGAAACACTAAAGAGTAAGAGATCTGAAACAATATTTAATGACTTTGACCTAAAGAGAATGTTCTATGTAATACATAGTCATTGTCTCATAGATCAAGTGGTTTTATTTAATTAATACATATGCATTTCTGCAACTTATTTACACCCATATTTATTAAATAACATAGGTGTTGTTGTTAGAAACCATAGAATTATTCATGGATTGCGTGGACAGGGCACTAACAAAGGAGTAAGTTTCATATCTAAGATAACAACTCCCCGTACCATATTGTGCCCCTCGTCGTCCGCTACAACAACCACGAAGTTGACTTATAGCAAATTGAAGACTCCTTCTGCAATTATCGGGTGAGAGGTCTCTCGTGCACTGAACTAAACCGTACACCGTTGTTGACGCATCGATTCTTACTTGACCAGAGACATAAAACCTTGAATTAACAGAAGCTAAAGAAGCCAACACAGTCAAATACTCAACCACTTGATTAGTAAACGTCGCAGGATTGGATACAGTATTAGGATTACGTACAAAGAAACTGTTTGTCAGATCAGTCTGTCCAAGGAAGTTCAGATTTGAGTACTTCAATGAGCAGTGATCAAACCATACTACAGAACCCATTCTGTTTGGACAACGGCTGCGTAACTCATTGACGGCTCGATTCATACAAGAGCTGCAAGCTCTGGTCGAGACATCGCCTCGGCATATACCGAGTCCATAGACCTGGTTTACGCCATGGCCGACGGATACTTTTCCAAATCCAGTAGGAGACACAAGGGTGGTGGATAAGGAGCTGAGTAACAGATTAACGTTAGAAGCGTATGTGCTGGGGGTAGGGTAGGTTTGGCTGCTAAAACAACGGACTGCTAAAAATGAATTGGCTGAAAGCTGGAGGGGGAGGCAGAGTAATACAAGAGTGAGACTGAGAGGGATAATTGATTTCATCTTCAACATTTTAGTTGGAGTTGATTGATAGGTTTGTGGATGCATGTGTTCCATATATATAGCAAACTTGTCCTCGATGCATGTATGCGAAAACACGTGTTTTAGGCTAAAAGATATATATATATTTAAAATAGATCACTTCTGAAACTTATTTCAAAAATAGGCCAATTTTATACTTTGTCTATTTAATCCCTATAGTCTAGCCCAGTCAACGTCCACCTCAGATGACTTGTCTTTATTTGCTTAACTTTGTGTCTTGAAGAAAAGATATGTTGTTGCCTTTTTTGCCTCCTTTCCTCACACGTATTTGGATTTGAAGTCCTAACCTCAATTGATTCTAACTACGTATATTGAACCTTAACCCTATGTCATTAGTACTGCGAATTTTAAATTCAAATCCTAATTAATTCCTAACTGCATATTTAAAATCGCAACCCTATCTTTAATCCCATATATTTAAACCTTGACCCTATACCCTAACTCCTATCTCTAAACCAATCATGCATGCATGTATGTCCTAATTTCATTTACACACGTTTTTGTGCCAAACCTTATCCACTTAGCTAGATGTATCGTGTATGCAATTGAGTGGTTCGTACAAGAGTTAGCATGCCCAAATTCAATGCATTATTAATACGTAGCCAAATAATCCACCTGTACATATTAATATATTATATTCATGATTAATATGTAGCCAATCAAATCTATATTTCTTAATTCACAAAAAAAATAAAATCAATATTTCTTTTTTTATTCCATATTTAACAATATATGAGGTAGGATCTATATATCCTGTAAAACTCTTACTACCTATACATGTCTTGTTAATTTCATAAATAAAAAATTTGTTGGGTCTATGAATTATATAAGTAGAGATAGTTCTCACACATCGAGTGAAGACAAAATTCAATACTTACAAAATTTTACCAATTAAACTAATTAAAACATATAGTCACATTCTTAATTAGAAAAAGATAATATCATATCGTATAAATTTAATTATATTATTATAAATAGAATGATAAGTGTATAACAAATTAATATGAACTGTAACTACTATTATTATTATTTTATTAATATGATAACGGACTTCATCATATCCTATTATAATTATAAATGTCTCCATAATTATCAAATTATAAAACTATAACACATTGCACAAATTCTATTGGCCACAATTTTTATATAAAATGTGAAATCCCAAAGGTAAAATAAGTTGTTCTCCCACACTAATTTTTTTATAACTTTTCAGCGTATTTACAGATGTACGCTCGTTATAGTACCAGAACGATTTCTCTAATTCACTTACCTGAAAATTGCAATTTGAAAGGCCTCACACCACGTGCCTCCAAGGTCCTTTGCCAACACCTTCACACTGAGAGAACAAAGCCCAATTTTCATCGCATTTTGGCATCTCAACACTGTAGACACCACAATTTTGGCATTTGCCTATTGAAATAATTAGCAAATGTATACAAAATTTGTGTTCACATGTACATGTACTGTAGCATCGGCCTCATCGTGGTTGTCATCACTCCCCAAACGTTGACACTATCCGAATATAGGCTTCAAGCTGATTGGCGTTTGTCCGTTTCAATCAAAGCAGACCAATAGAAATAAAAAGCCTAATTTTCATAAAAAAAGATAATAATAAATATTGAACAAGATAAGTTAAATAAAGTAAATAAAATTTTAGAAAAAGAAAAATCTATTTCATTTAATAGACAAAAAGCTTAACAAAAATTAGACATAGAAAAAAATAATAATAATAAATATGAACAAGATAAGTCAAATAGAGTAAATAAAGGAAAAAGAGAAATCTATGTCAATTAATAGACAGTGATCATAAAAAAATTGATTTTGGCAATAAAGACTCCATTTTCTGCAATGTTGATGTCAAATATTTTAGTTTAAAGTTTTTTTAATACATAATTTTTTTTGCAATGAATAGAATTATGATTACGTTAATAATTTGAGATGTCATGCATCAGATTGGTTTTTCCTTTCATTCCAACGTCAATTTTTGATACAAAATTTACAGGGACTAGATCCGCAGTCTTTATAGTTTCTAAAATTTCTCTTATATGAATCGTTATATAATAATAAATTGTCGAAGTTAAGACAATTCTTTATTTTGTATAAAAAGATATCTTACTCAACATTTCATTACTAAGCCAATACACTGTTATTATTATTATTTTTTTCCATATATCCCCCACAAATTTCTATAAGAATAAATAACGGAACATTAATTATCTATTTTAAAATATACCAATCACCAAAAACTATTTGATTTGATAAATCAAAGAATAAATTTTATTTATTTTATCAAAAAAAGAGTAAATTTTATTCAAGAACAAACAAGTTCAAGGATTAAAAAAATTTAAAATATGGATAATCTCATATCTAATGTTGCAACTTGTATATTACTATTTAAACTTGGCTTCTCAGACGAGTAGCCTGGGACAAATGAGATATATTAATATTCATCTAAAAATTTAAACTTGTATAATAATAAATTATAACGGGACATTAATTATCTATTTTAATATATACAATATTCAATTACCAAAAACAATTTTATTTGACTAATCAAAGAATAAATTTTATTCAACAAATATGCTGCATGCAATTATATATAGAGGTAATTAATAGTCATATTCTCCTTTTTTATTACAACACTATATTAATTTTAATAGCTAGATGAATGTGTAACCCAAGAACAAACAAGTTCTAGGCCTTAAAAAATGGATAAATCTCATATCTAATGTTGCAACTTGCACCAACAACTCTCCCTCCTTCTTTCCCATCACAACAATTTGGCAGGTCACTAATTGCGTCATCAAGACATTTCTGACAATCTTCTCTAGAAAGGTCCCTTGTGCACTGAATCAACCCATATAGCTTCTTAGATTCTTCAAGCTCTACCTCTCCTGTTGCATACAACTTAGTACCGATCAAGGAAGCTTTTTCAGCAAGTTGGCTCAACAATGTCTTTGTCTTGTAATTAAACGTAGTAGGTTCACTAACATTTTTCGTGTTCAACAAATAGAACTTGTTTACATTATCAATTTGGCCAAAGAAATTCTCGTCCATATACTTGACCATGCAGTTGTCATAGTATATGAAGGAACGATGTTTGCTATTTGGGCAACGATTCTGGATTTCCCTGGTTGCCTCTTTGAGACAAGTTTTGCAATCTGAGGCTGACACATCACCGCGACAAAGAGCCAAGCCGTGTGCTTGGTTTGGGTATTGGCCTACTGAACCCAGACCAAAACCTGTGGGAGGTGTTTTGTAGTTGAGAAACCTAATTAGGGTTTTCAAATTTGATTCATAAGGATTGTGGGTGGCGATATTCTCAGAGGTTGAACATGAATTGAAGAGAGGGATGGCTCCGAAACCGGTTTGCAGAAGGAGAGCAAAGGTGAGCAAGAGGAAGGAGGAGGTTGTTAGCTTTGAGGAAGACATAATTTTGCTTAATTTGGAATGATGTATATGAGAGTAAGTTGATGAAGTTGATAATTACAAAGGGTCTAGCAGCCTACTTTTATAGTGAAAATAAATTCTAGGGTTTGTTTGTTGTAGAATAAGTTTTAGAGGATGACCCTTTCTCTTGACTAATCTAACTATCAAGGGTAGAGTTGAAAATGTCAGAAAAAGTGTGTAATGAAAATTTCAACGTTTAATTTAGTGGTTATGGACTTAAAAAGAATTACTAAAATGATTGTAGATTTCCCTACCTTTTCCTAAATTAATATAAAAAAGTAAAAAAAGCTACTTTACTAGACTTGGTGTCTGGCGAATTGGTGTTATTAACTATTCACCTACTAACCATGTCATTTGAATGTTGGATGGGAAACACAGAAAGGATAAACCTTTCTATTAATTATATGGAATTTCCTCCAATGTTTTGAAATTTGGTTAGGACATTAATTCGGGGGGGGTGGAAAGGAGAGTCAAGAGTACTTAATTAGAGATTTGAATGTTTGATAAAGACATAAATTGGCAGAAATTTAACCTATTTAATTTGAAATATTTAAAATAGACGATTTACTCTAG
Organism: Quillaja saponaria; assembly: GCA_029379385.1. Lineage (NCBI taxonomy): Eukaryota > Viridiplantae > Streptophyta > Magnoliopsida > Fabales > Quillajaceae > Quillaja > Quillaja saponaria. The sequence continues at coordinate 3,303,060 of CM055605.1, read as the reverse complement.
GAAATCTGCTTACAACAACTAGTGAAAAAGAAACAATAATGTTATTGATATTCTATGATATTTTTCAATATGTATTTTAAAGATTTCGTAAAATAAACAAATTAAGATAAAATAGTAATAAAATAAAATAAAAACGATGTAGTCAATTCGTGATACTTACTAATAATGACTTCTAAGAATTTTGAAAAATAACTAGGACAATACTAAAATATAGAAGAAAAAAAATGATAAATAGAAAAGAGAAAACAAAATATTATGTGTAAAAAATTGACATGTCACCATTTTTCGATCATTATACTTACCAGCTTTTGGTGAAGTGTCTCAAACATTATTAAAAAAAATAAAAAATATGTGAGTGTCTCAAACAATATAAAAAATGATAAGTGTCTTAAACGATCTTTTTGGATTAGAGGTGAGAGAAAATCATGGCTTATGCTTTGTATTTTTATAAGTGATCATTATCTGAGAAGTAGATTTGTGTATAAATTATCAAAAGAGTATTTATTAATTGAAGTATATTTTGTTGGTTAAGTTGATAGGTTAGAATGGATATAAAGGAAATGAAATTGGATGATAAAAGACATAAAAAGAGAAAAAGAAAAAAAAGAGAGTGGGACCGCGTGCTGGGACGAGCTACAGAGAAGCGCTCCTGGACTCATTCTCACAAGGAGACGAATAATATTCGTCTAAAATTTAAACTTTTAATAAGAATAAATACTTGGACATTAATTATCTATTTTAACATATACAACATTCAATCACCAAAAACAATTTTATGTAACTAATCAAAGAATAAATTTTATTCAACATATATGCTGCATGCAATTATATATATAGAGGTTAATAGTCATATTCTCCTCTTCTAATTACATCACTTTATTAATTATAATAGCTATATGCATGTATAACCCAAGAACAAACAAGTTCTAGGCATTAAAAAATGGATAAATCTCATATCTAATGTTGCAACTTGCACCAACAACTCTCCCTCCTTCTTTCCCATCACAACAATTTGGCAGGTCACTAATTGCGTCATCAAGACATTTCTGACAATCTTCTCTAGAAAGGTCCCTTGTGCACTGAATCAACCCATATAGCTTCTTAGATTCTTCAAGCTCTACCTCTCCTGTTGCATACAACTTAGTACCGATCAATGAAGCTTTTTCAGCAAGTTGGCTCAACAATGTCTTTGTCTTGTAATTAAACGTAGTAGGTTCACTAACATTTTTCGTGTTCAACAAATAGAACTTGTTTACATTATCAATTTGGCCAAAGAAATCCTCGTCCATATACTTGACCATGCAGTTGTCATAGTATATAAAGGAACGGTGTTTGCTATTTGGGCAAAGATTCTGGATTTCCCTGGTTGCCTCTTTGAGACAAGTTTTGCAATCTGAGGTTGACACGTCGCCTCGACAAAGAGCCAAGCCGTGTGCTTGGTTTGGGTATTGGCCTACTGAACCAAGACCGAAACCTGTGGGAGGTGTTTTGTAGTTGAGAAACCTTATTAGGGTTTTCAAGTTTGATTCATAAGGATTGTGGGTGGTGATATTCTCAGAGGAACATGAACTGAAGAGAGGGATGGCTCCGAAACCGGTTTGGAGAAGGAGAGCTAAGCTGATCAGCAAAAGGAAGGAGGAGGAGGAGATTGTTAGCTTTGAGGAAGACATAGTTTTGCTTAATTTGGAATGATATAAATGATAGTAAGTTGATGAAGTTGATTACTACAAGGGTCATAGCAACCCCCTTTTATAGTGAAAATAAATACTAGGATTTGTTTGTTGTAGAAGAATTTTAAAAGGCTGACCTTTTCTCTTGACTAATATAACTATCGAGGTAGACTTGAAACTGTCAGAAAGTGTGTAATGAAAAGACTATTGAAAATTCAATGAAGATTGCCTGAATAAGCATATTTGAGGGTAAACATATTTGAACATTATTATTATATATAACTATGTAATTTAGTTTTTAGGGAATTAAAAAGAATTACTAAAATGATTGTAGATTTCCTCACCTTTTCCTAAATTAATATAAAAAAAATAAAAAAAAAGTAAAAAACTGCTTCACTGGACTTGGTGTCTGCCGAATTGGTATTGCTATTCACCTAATAACCAAGTCATTGGAATGTTGGATGGGAAACACACAAAGAATCAAAAAACCTTTCTATTGATATGGAGTTTCCACCAATGTTTTGAAATTCAGGTTTCGGACATTAATCCAGAAAAAGAAAAAAAAAAAGTCAAGAGTATTTAAATACAGATATAAATGTTGTTAAAAATATAAATCGACAAAAACTTAACCGATTTATATTTAAATTAAATCGTCTTAGTGTAAAACAATTTACACTTGAAAATCTGCTTACAAATATATTCTTCTAACACAAAAGGGAAATTTTTTATTTATTTAACAAAGTGGCTCGTACATAAACCCTAGTAAGCCTAAGATGGCATGAAACTACACATATAAATCATACATGCAAATCCCAACACATTCCAATTAAATCTTAAACACCCACAAATTCAAAGCTTTCATATCTCACATTACAACTTCCAGTTACAAACCTTGCTCCTTCTTTCCCATAACAAAACTGGGCAATTCCCTGTGTTACAACCTGAAGGCACTTCTTGCAATCAATAACAGAAAGGTCCCTGCTACATTGAACCAACCCATACACCTTCTCCAAATTTTTAGATACATACATTTCCGGTTTCAATGGTGCTTGTCTTGCAAGCTGACTCAACCAACTTGTAATTTTCTCAGCAAATGATTTTGGATCACTTACATTTTGTGAATTACAAGCATAGAAAGCGTTATTGATATCAACTGCACCGAAGAAATCGGTGTTTCCATATTTTAATTCGCAAGTATCGTACCAAATGATAGCACTTTTGTATCGGCTTTGTCCCTTGGAGCCAAGAGCAAAGCCTGTAGGTGGTGTTTCAAGGGAAAGGTAAGTTTTTAGTTGAGCCAAGTTTAGATCATAAAGATCTTTGCTGGTGAAGTTGCCAGAATTTGAACAAAAAAGGTAGATTGGTTGGTCTCCTGAAGGTGTTTCGGCATGTGCTAAATGCACACAATTTCCAACCAAGTTGGACATGGAGGATGATCCATTGTGATTAGAGAGAGAGCACCTGGTTGCGGCGATTTGCTTCGTGGAAATAGCACCTTGCATAGTTAGTAGAAAAACAAGAACTGCTACCAAACATGAAGACATTTTTATTTGTCGAAAATTACAGAGGAGTGTGATTAATTGGATTAAGCTAATCAAAGGATATTGCAGTATTATTTATAGATAGTACTTATGTTGGCGAATTTAATCAAGAAATAAGATCTAGCTGTTGAAACTTTGTGCCATTCATATGCAAGAAAAGTTTAATTCTAATAAAATTATAACCCAAGATAATGATTTTCTAAGTTTCTTGTACCAAAGGTTGTTTGCTTTGGTTAAAAGTGAAAGCTTATAGTTATCATAAGGGCATGTTTTAGATAAGAGCTACCTGTTCCTGATACTTGAGGATAAGTAAAATATGCTGCAAAAGAAGTTGAATATTAATTCATGCAATTAGCAATTGTTTTCATTGATCTTTATATTTATTTTTCCTAATTGACAAGTTTCATTGGTCTAGCAAAGAGACATTTTTTTTTCCCTTTTGAATCAATAATAGTTGCGTGTACAGAACTAATTGAGGCAAACAATTCAAAGCTATACCATTGGCTCCTTGTTTTTCATTGTAACAGCTTGGAAGCAACCGAATTGCACCATCAAGACACTGCTTACAATCAAGGAGAGAAAGACCCCTGGTGTAATCTCCCAGTTCAATACTTTGTAGGTATTGTTGAAGCATTATTTGCTATTAAAGACAACAAATGTATTGCAGTTTGAGTAAATGCGGGGGACTCTTTATTTTGAGGACTATGAGAAAGAAGTCTGTATTTGCAGGCTGTAGATGAGGTATTTCCATATATAACAGAGGGCAAGACCATATGCTCTGTTATTGCTCTGTCTAGTTGTACTCATACTGAAAACCGAGGTAGGTGTCTCATTAAAAAGAAAATTAGGCAGCTCTCTCTAGTTTGTTTGATAAGGGTCAATGATGGTGAGATTCTCAGCTTTTGAACATTTGGTCAGAAAATTGGCTTCAGAGAAGTATACAGGAAATCGCTAGGGGCAGAGAAAAGGTGAAGTTTGAGATGGACAAGGTTTTGATAAACATTTCTATGGCTAGGGAGGATGTAAATCAGTAATTTAAACCTCATTCATAGAATATAGTAGTGACTCTGACTTAGATTGATCAGGCTGGGATACACCTGAATTTCCACTAACAATATCTGATTCAGACCTTCCTTTTGGGACATAAAATTCTGGCTGTGAGGGTACAGGGGAGGTCATGGTGTCACTACTAAGCATTATAATGATGTCTGACATTGTAGGTCTGTCAGCAGCAGCTTGCTGAACACAAGAGCAACCCAATATGGATGCACTTCAAAAACTTCATACCTTGACCACTGATCACCCAGGGCTGGATCCATAATTTGCAGAGGGGTTTCGTTACACCAGTGTTGCCATGCCTTCTAAAAGTTGAACCATCCAGTTTGAATCATTCTTGACAGAATAGTGATACTTCATATACATAACAAATTTTAGATCGAAAGTTAGTTAGTATCACACGCCAAGAATGTCAAGCTTAATATCTTTCCAAAAGTACGTTGGGAATGGTAAATAACTAGTCCCTTGAGGATATGTAATCAAAATGATTTAATAGAATGAATCAACAGTAATAAACCATCTACTACCTTGTAACCAGGACCAAAACCACCTTGTCCAAGTTTATTTGCATCTGAGAAGTTCCCTGTGGCTTCTTAAATCAAATCATATATGTATCCATACTTCTCTGGCCTTCTTCGTAATCATGGGCTGACAATACAAATTCAACACAAAGACTTAAATTTTTCTCAGAAAAAACTTTTAAGATGAAATTAATGCTACGTTATGTAATATCAGACTCTATGAACTAAATATATAGAGATATAGTTTATGGCTAATATGTTGGTAAGCAGAAATCAGAAATAAGAGACATGATAATCTAATTACCAGCTCCTTTGCTCTTCGTCTTTCTACATAATAAGAAAACACATATCATATATGGTTATTATTATCACAGCAACAGCTACAGGGACAACTACAGCAATAGTTAATTTTGAAGTGCTATCATTTCCTGCGTAAGCATAACATGGTTAGATTTTCAAATCAATTTTCGAGGGTATACATAATCTTTAAATCCATAGCACAAAAAAAAAAGTAATAATAATAATAAGCTGTTCAAATGGAATCTTCCTTCTGATTTGGACAGAATTCCCTGATCTGTGTAGATGCTGTATTCGAACAAGTATCACAATTTTTGTTTAACAGTTCACCTTTGCACTGTAGGAGACCATAAACCATGCTTATGTTCTGAGTTCTGACCAGAAGTAACATTGGAGAAACCATATACAGAAGCGTTGGCAACAAAATAAGTGAGCGTGAGGTTTAGATTTTGTTCATATGCACTCCCAGAAGTATAATTGTTGGCAGTATTACAGCTGACATGCCTATACTGCGGAACTTGAGCATTAGTGAATCTGTGAATGTGTAAAATTGCAGTAAGAGACAGAAGAAAGATTACCTCCAGGGCATTCATCGCTGGAGATAACACCATATGACTTGGAAAAAAGAAAATCATAAAAGGGAAGAATGACTACAAATTCTGATCTTCCTTGCAACTTTCTCAAACTGATAAAGAAATCAATATAGTATCCACAAGTGGCACTGATCACATCTTCCAGAGGTGTGTTCTTGGAGGGAGGATATGGAGTCATGGACATCCTATCCACGTCCAACTGACCTTTGTTCAAATTGTTAATTTTGTTCCTTTGAATATGTATTTAAATCCCAACAAAAAAAAACCAGGAATTTGAACCAAATCAATCCAAAAGGAAAGTTCTAGGCGACCATCTGTCTAGGTTATAAAAAAAACAGTAAAATTTACTTGGAAGCTTCACAAGCAATGTCATAGTTCATTCTAACTATACAAGTAACCATTTTTTATAGTCTTAACAAAGACTTGGCAATGTGACTTAATTTCCCACCAAAATAGAAATTTTGCTAGCGACAACCTTGACTTTTTGTTAGGTCGGCTTGATCATATTGCCAATGAAATAGGAATATACCTTTTTCTAAGCTTTATTATCAGAGCAAGAGTTCTCAGGTATGGTGTGATAGTGATCTCAATTGAAAAGAGCTGAGATAGTCAACATGTTAGTCTTCCCTCCATAAAAAAGTTAATAATTAAGCCGCATCAATGACAAAAAACCGTTTAGGTATTCCATTGTTATATGAGTATCGGATAACTTCATTTTCCTAGAAATAAAAAAAAAAAAAAAAAGAAAAAAAAAAAAAAAAGACAAGAAAATAGGAAGGAAGTGGAATCAGAACAACATGTAATGATACCCCTGAGTTTAACAGCCAAAATGGCAATGCATCTCTAAAAATAAAAAATCATATCGTGAACGTGATGCAGATATAAAATATTTTATGGGTTCCATAGAAGTTTGAATTGTAATGTAATGCCATCAGAATAACATGTGGTGGTTGGCATCAGGCATAGCCTCGTATGGTTAACTCCCCTTTTTTTTACACTGAATTTGATACTGCTCCTTAATTTCATAACTCACAACTCTTATATATATAGTTATGAAGCAACCACAGTTGAAGGAGTGTTTGACAGAAGAAAAAAAAAAAAATGAAATTTCTAACCTTTTTTTTTCCAAGCACTCTGAACTGAGCAAGAGAATTTCCATTTGATCAGAAAGATTAGATTTTGCAGAGCAAACTGTGCACCTGGAATCCCCATTGCAAGTAAGTGAACAAAGAGAAAGAAGACAGACCAACATGTTTGCTAAAAACCCAATCGTACCATTTTGACTGGCGTTGCTATAAGAACTCCAACGGCACATGTATAATGATCCTGTTCAAATATCAGAAAACTAGAAGAAATTACATGGAACTGAAACACTAATTTCTTAGGCAACCAAGGTTCCTTTTCTTTCTTCTCCTTCTTTTCTTTTTCTGATATCTAAACAAAAGATTCCCCTAATAATTGTTAGAGAGCAACATGTCTTATGTCACAACTTCCACCATAAATCCTTACTGATTTCTTCCCAGAGCAGCAGTTTGGTAGAGCTGAGATTGATCTTGTAAGACATTCCTTGCAAGCCATGCTGGAAAGGTCCCTTGTGCACTGAACCAAACCATATAATTTCTCTGATCCATAAAGTTCCACGTTACCTATTGCAGACATTTTTGAGGACATAGAAGCTTCCTCTGCCAAACTGCTCAACAAATTTGTGGTCTTTTGACTGAAGGAAGTTGGTTCACTTACATTCTCAGCCCCATAATTGACATGCCAGTTTGAGTGGTCAATAACACCAAAATGGTCTGAGCTCGAGTACTTCAATTGGCAATATTTATACCATGCAACTGCACCTTTGTTAGGCCAACAGAGTGAGCCTATATCGTTGATTGCCTGAACAAGACAGTCAGTGCAATTTACTTGTGGAACATCTGCACGGCAGAGTGCTGATCCGTATGCTCTGTTTTGGCCTTCACCCTTGGAACCCATACCAAAACCAGTGGATGGGGTTTCATAGACAAGATAGCTTAGTAGCTCTTTCATGTTTGTGTCATATGGATCATTGCTAGTGAAATTCTCAGAGCTTACACATGCATGGCCGACCCTTTCATAAGCTGCAAAAACATTTTGAGAACAAAGAACAAAGGTGATCAGAAACAGGAAAGATGTAAGCTTTGAGGACAACATAGTTGGCTGATTAAAGGGTATGGGTTCAATTAAATTGGGACATTGCAAAATAGCAGTTTAGCTCGATATATATAGCCCTCACTTCAGTGAAAACTTTCGTAGTTAAAGTGCCATATTAGACCTTGCTATGGTTAAATGCCTTTTGGCAAAAGTTTGGATTGAAGCTCGTGATTGTTTTGTAACGGTGCTATTGTACTTGCTTTGCTTGGCTTGGATAACAAATGGTTGTAATGAAATTGTATTAGCAATTGAAAACCATGCACTGCTGCTAATAAGCGAACTGAAAAGACAAGGTTGCATGGAGTAATGCTAGTACAAACGAAAGTGACTTTCTACAAGACATTGACCAACTATTAAAGGCCTTTTGAGCCTATTGGTAAGAGAAACGGTCCTCACCCATTAGTCTTTCTATATTCATTTCCATCATACTATTGTAAGATAGCTACTACTCACATTATCAGAGGACAGTCACGGTGTCGGTGAATAAACTTTAGTAAGTATTAACTGAGAACTGGTCACTCCTTGAAAGTGAAAGATTAACTAATCAGTTTTTTTTTTTTTGTGTTTTTAGTGGCACTGATTGGTGTCTTTCTGCAAATTTTAAAATCTTACTTCTGTGTGTAGAAAGTTGACAATTTAATAAATTACAGAGCTTGCTATATCTTTGTATGGTGAAAGACAAAATGAGAGATTGAGAGATTCCTTAATTGTGTCCTCTGGATTCTCTGTTTCTTTTTATGGTTTCATTAAGAGGTTCACTGCATCTTGAGCTACTTAACAAGTAGTTGCATCCCATCAGAAAAAATTTCCTTCTGATCTTAGAATTTGATTCATAGTTAAGGATGATGAAGGAGAAAACATATATATGAAAAATGTGTGTGATTATCAGTGATAATCCAATAAACATCCCAACTTCTGAGTGATATGCAGAACCTGTGGAGTGCAAAGTTGTCCTGTTAGTCGTAGTGGAGACAGTGGAACCTTTGGTACTGAAAATTTGGTGGAGCATTTCTGTTATGAATTTAAGTGCTTACACCAATTACTTAATTATTGAGAAAGTGTTTGCCTCTGCTGTGTATTTAAGGGATTACACCAATTACTTACTTATAGACTCAATGGACTGTGAAGCAAGAAATAGATGTTTGAATGTTTGTTTTAACCTGAAAACACACAAACACACAGTCAAGAAAGTATAGCACATTTTGCATGATCAGTCTCGAAATTCAAGAGAAGGAAACAGAGTTGCTGAAAGAAAAAAATTTAATATCAGAACATACCCTTCCAAATTGATAGCTAATAACATGTAACTTAATTGTTGGGTATGTAAGAAGGTATACAATTTATAATTCAGAATATGTCACATTAAAATTAGTTGAAATAAGAAGATTAACCTTTTGCATGCTCTGTTTTTTAATTTGAATAGTTGAAACAGAGTTGTGAAACATGAAAAAAAAAAAAAAAATTCAATTTTAGAAATCAGATCCTGCATTTCAAAGTTAATTGATAAGAGTATATGAATATGTTATTAATGGTTATGTGAAAAAATAAATGAATCAAATTACATGATTACATATTAGAGAATTGTTCAATCTCAATTCATTTGAAAAGTTTAACTATTCTTATGTTCTGTTTCAAAATACAAGATCGGAAACAGATTTTGAATTATAAATATTCAATTAAAGTAATCAGAAACTACTTTAATGAGATTTTTATTAACTTGTAACATAATTCATTGTTCAATAACAAAAGCATCGAAGGATTTACATTTTCACATATATAGCATTGTTCATTCCAACTTGCTTTGGTAATTATCCTTTTGTTGCTCTGTTTTGACTTTCAAGTCTTGGAAACAGAGCAGTAAAAACATAATTTCAGAAATCAGAACCTTCTCCACCCAAATTGATTGGTAACATGAAAATTAAGTTACTCCTTGATAAGAAATTATCAAATTAAATGGTTACAACAAAGTATTGTTCATTCCAACTTGAATTTAGTATTAACATTTTGATGCTCTGTTTCCAAATTTAAGGATTGGAAACAGAGCCATAAAGCATGATTCGTCAATTTAGAAATAAGGCTCCAGTCAGCCAAATAAGTTATTCAACGAAAAAAAAAATCATAGGATCAACTTACACGATTAATTAAGAGCTTGAATTGGTAAGAATGGCCTTTTGCATGCTCTGCTTCGAAATTTATGTATCAGAAGTAGGGTTGTAAATCAGAACCAGAATCAAAATTTCCATTACATTTCCCACGTGCTGATGCTCAATCTAGAGGAAAACAAAAGGCTATCCAATTTTCTCTAGCTGATCTAAGTATCTAAATTTGTTGAATTGGAAGGATTAAACTTTCAGTTGTTCTGTTTCTAAGTTAGAGCATAGGAAACAGAGTTCTGAACATGAAAAAAAATATCAATTTTCAGAAATCAGAACCTGTACTTCGAAATTGAAGGAAAAGAATTGATAAATATGTTATTAATTGATACATGACAAAAAAAATTGAATCAAATTACATGAACACGTATAGAGAATTTATCTTATCACTTGATTTGAAAAGTTTAACTTTTCCTAAGTTCTGTTTTCAAGATTCAATATTCGGAAACAGAGTTGGAATTATAAATAATCAATTAAAATAATTCTAGACTACTCTACCGAGAATGCTTGGTAAGACGTGATATACTAATTGTTCAATAACAAAATCTCAAAGAATTTACATTATTAAATGGATATTATTGTTCAGTATAACTTGCTTTGATAATTAACCTTGATGCTCTGTTTATTCAATCCTGGAAACAAAGCCGTAAGATATTAATTTCTTAAATCAGAACCTGCCCTTCCTAAATTGAATGGTAGCGTGCAAAATAAGTTATTTGTTGATAACAAATTATCAAATCAATTTAAATTATTACCTTACAGCATTGTTCATTCCAACTTCAACTTAAAAGTAACATTTTCTTACTCTGTTTTGAAACTCATAGTAGTGAAAACAGAATCAAGAAACATGAAACATCAATTTTAGAAATCAGACTAGTCTGCCAAATTGATTGATAGAATGTAAAAATGCTTTTCAAGGAAAACTATAGCATGGATTCTACTTACACGATTAATTATAGAGCTTGCATTGAAAAGAATAGCCTTGCGCATGTTCTGCTTCGAAATTTATGTATCAGAAAGAGAGTTTTGAATAAGAACCAGAATCAGGTTGACATATCTGACGTGCTAATGTTCTGTCTATTGGAAAAATTAAACCGAGACAATTAGCAATAGCTGATCACTAACCGCAAGTTAAACATATTCTCACATTCTTCTCCTATGAGCTTGGAGTAATAGCTTTCCAAGCATTTGTGCTGTGCTGGATTTTGAATTGATGTGTCTAGAACCGTAGGCATCCATATCATAATTTATACACCCAGCAATCAAATCAAATTTCCACATATTTTATTAATGCATATGGATAAATTCTTCTTCTTTGCATTCTCTAATTGAAATTTCCATCACTTTTCCAGCAGAAGAGGGCAATACATCACAGCAGTGCCTTCTTGGAGCCTGCAACTGAATTCAAAAGTACAAAGAATCAATAATTGTTTGGTTACAAGTTTTATGTCCCCCGGGAAAAGGAAAAAAAACAAATTTGTGCTAAGTTTGCTTAGCATACCACTATCTGATATGGAGAAGAAGATATACCTGTTTGATGTCAAGCTCTAGTTTATGGGAAAACACTCTGATCACTTCTAGCTTCTTCGGTGAGAAGTTGTCATATGAACAATTTTGATATGATTTCTTGTAATTGCTTCTGATTCCATTTCTACCAGAAGACAGTGTGTCAAGAAAGAAAACTGTGGGTCTTCTACACGGGTCAGGATCAATGTTCATTGTGTTAAAAGCGTATACTCCTGCCAAAACATTACCTCTCTTCCATGGCCTGAACGTCTCTTGCACGTTGAGGACATCTGGCAAAAACAAATGCTTTTGGAATACCTGAACAGCATAACCCCATGACACTGATATTGTCCATGAGAACCATTTGTCATAGCATATTGTTTGTTGTAGAATCCTCTGTGAATCGAGATTTACAGCTTCAAACAAATGTTCCAAAGCTTTTTTAGTCGTCATGTTTGGAAAGATTGGATCTCTCTGATCCAACTGATGGAGGGATACCAAGGGTGTCACTGGATGTGCAGCCAGTAAACCAAAGGTATTGCCCTGGACATCAACCTGGTTCAATATCAAAAATAAGTGCAGAAGTTACAGAAGAATATGATTTTGATTATGAACTAAATAATACTGCTACATTGTCTATTAATTTGAATTTGCTGAACTATTGATTTTCGGCTATAAAGATGAATTTTTTGTTACCTGGTGAAAACCGGGCTCATGAGTTAATCCTACACCAAGCTCAGCCAAGCAGGAGTAGACTCTAGAGTCAGCTCCATAGAGATGTGGGTACCTTTCTATACACGAATCAAAGTTTTTTGCTAAAACTTTTGCAAGAGGGTAGCTAATAGCAAAACCAGCTCCACCAAAACCCATCCCAAAGCCGAAAATTCGATTTTGATCATAAATCTCTGAGTTAGTGCCAATATAGTACCAGAGCCCATGATCATACTTGGAAAGTGTTTTCACCAAATTCTCAGGAAAGAAAACCGTGCTATCGTCCCCAAATACATACCACCTCACATCAGAATGATTTAGTGCCACAGTCTCTGCTACAACCCGTGCGAAACGAATTGCTGATCGCCAACCACCCCTATAAGTATAACGAAATCGTGTAGTGTCTTCTGAGATGCACACTGGAGGAAGAGAAGTATTATCATTGTTTGCATACTCTTCTGATGGCAGGCTGTCAATGAATACACATCCTCTCATTTGATGGGATTTCCACCAAAGCCTCACATACTCTTTCTGCTTTTGCCATGTATTCTTATCTGAAGAAATTCCAAACACAATATGATCAAGAGTGGTGGGAGCATACATACCTTCTGATAAAGAGGAATGTATATATACATGCCTAGAAACACGTAGGAGTAGTGCTGATGCAAGAAGATAAAGAACACAAATAAAAGATGGCACTAAAATGAGGATTTTGGAAGATTTTGTTCTAGTGGGGATTTTAGGAAACTGCATATTAAGGAGGAAGAGAGATGTGATTATGCAGACAGCAGAGATTTATTATTCTAGTAGCTTACAAGGTTCTGTTGTATTATCAAAAGAGAAGACAAGTTTATAAAATGGAATAGACCCACCGCACTCCAGGGAATGAGCAAACTCAAAATTGACAATATAAGTTAGTTAATTCTCCATGTTCGGAAAGGAAACATGGGATATGTCTATGGGAAAAGTGATTCATACTCTTCCCAATTAAAACCAAGCAGTTGGTGGGGTTCATTAGATTCAAGTTCACTTGATGACTTTGACTACAGGGAAAGGGAGAGAGAAAGAGAGGAAGAGTACCTGTCAAGTAAAGATGAGTTAGTGCTTTGGTCAATGCTGCACCAGAGAAATCTCAAATTCATGTGCTGATACCAAGTATGAAATAATTTCACAAAGTCCAAGGCCAATTGGGAAAAACTTCCAAAAAGAGGCAGCTACAGCTCAAAGTGTGAAATCCCTACTTCTCTTTTCTGGGAAGTATGAAACTGTGTTCCCTAATTAGAGTTCATTAATAAGCAAGGCCAAATGCTCCAGTGGTTCGACCGTCCCCTTGTGCAGGAATACAGATTAGAGCCCCATTGGTTGGGAAGACGTGTGAATCTTTCTCATCTTTAAGACATGAAGTTAGAGAAATATGCAACAATGAACTTCTAGTCTAGCCTACTGTAAGTTAAAAAATTTAAGGCGTTTTGCTTAACTGAGTAAACTTGGAGACATATGGCATGTGACTGCACACATGCAAGTTTGATAACCTTGAAATCTACATCTTATTTTTATGGATAAGCAACCATTTGACTCTCGATATACGTAAATAACATATCTTCATAAAAACATATCACGAGGTACGTACAAAGGTATAACTTCCCTTTTATTCATAGTCAATAACCACAAAGATATTTGCATAGCGGGAAAAGGAAAATGCACTTCCATTCACCCTGTTAGTAGCAGGAAAAGGACAATTATCACAAAGCTTGTTATGACTGTCTACCATAACTCATAGTATTATGCCACTCCTGTCCATGAAGATCATTGGCCATCTTCAAGCATATCAATTTTCTTCTGTTAATGAAAATCAGGAAAAAGAAAAAAAAAAAAAAAAAAAAAGAAGCAAGCTATATGTCAAGAAAAATGCACCTCAGTAGTTTGTTTCCAAATGCTGAGTGGTCGAATCATGTGGGTGCTTCGCGGGAAATTTTGTCAAAAGTCCTATGGTGGAAATTTTATCCTCTAATCCTTTCCTTTCTAACTTCTACAAAAAAAAATATTTCTTTTATCTTAATCATAAGGAGGAAATTTTCACTCAATGACAAACAGCTTGCTGAACTTGGAGACAAAAGAGTATACCAAAGTTGAAATTATTTGCAAATTGAAATACAGAGTTTTCTCTTGCCATAAAGCTTAAGGCTATTATAAATATCAGAATTCAGCTACACATTTTCACAAACATTCTATGTGCAATCCTGGGAGAGATAATTTTTTTTGTTTTGTAAAATTATTCAATCCAAACCAATTTACAAAGAGATGACAAAATCCCTAGCTCATTCTTCATTTTTTTATGAAATAGTCCCCTTTTATTTACTGGATAAGGGTGCGATGGTAAATTGATATATGGTGGGAAATAAATACCATTGGATGTTATAGCACGTGATCCTCACGTGTCATTGATGTAAACTGAGAGTCCGCACAGTCAGGCTTCGGTATACGGCTGTTTCTCTGTAACTCCATGGCAAATGGGGACCTTGTCGAGCTCCAAAGAAACTCGGCCAACTGGGCTCAGATAGTGGAAGAGATAGTGAAATTGGAGAGAAAGATCTTTCCTAAGCACGAATCACTGGCTAGATTTTTTGATGAAGAACTGAGAAAGAAGAATAGCGGGTTGCTTTATATGGACGTGGATGGAGAAGTTGTTGGCTATGTCATGTATTCTTGGCCTTCTTCCTTGTGCGCCTCTATTACAAAACTTGCAGGTTCCAAACCCATTCTTTTGCTTGACATTTCTTTTTGCTTCCCGAAATCATAGGATTTTTTTTATCTGATATGTATGAAAGTTTTATTCTTTTCATAGAATCATGGAAATGGTTGGTGAACATAACAATTTACTAGTTGCTGAATGTTGACTGAGTGCTTAAAAAATAAAATTTTGATTTCTTTCAATGTTAGTAGACTGTTAACAGGAAAACCTAATTACGCCCACAACCTGTTTGATGAAAAATGTCAAAGGGAGAAGATTGAAAATTATTGCAATTGGAGATTTGATTTGGCACTATCCCTGTTTTACCAAAATGGTGGAAGCGTGTAGTTCACTCAATTGTTTTGAATAATCTTAATTAGTAGAAACTTTTTGTGCTTTTCACGCTTTTCTTCTTTTGTATGACATTGGTTTTCCTTCTACTAGTGAAGGAGCAATGGAGGAAGCAAGGCCATGGAGAGGCTTTGCTGAAAGCAGCAATTCAGAAATGCAGAACAAGAAATGTTCCCTGCATATCACTCCATGTTGATCCCTTGAGGACGCCTGCCTTAAATCTTTACAAGAAACACGGTTTCCAGGTTGACAACCTAATTGAAGGGTACTACTCCAGTGATCGAAATGCCTATAGGATGTACTTGGATTTTGATGCAGACTAAATTCTTACTTAGCTGAGAATCCCAAACTAGCTTTGAGTTGTAACACATTCAGTGGACCAATGGTGAACAAGATTCAATATAAGGCTGTTTTATGAGATATACTGTTAATCACATGTCACCTTGGGGATGTTGAAAGAACTCATTGTAGACTAGAATTCCATGAATTGGGGAAAATTTTCTGTTTTCCAAGCGTAAAAAATGAAATGATGCAATATCCCAAAATGTTTCCTTGATCTTGCTATCATTTTGTAGTTTCCCCTACCTATCAAGAAATTTCCTCAATTTGGATTTCCAATTGTCCCCAAGAAGTTAAGGTTTTGATTCTCAAGCATTGAAAGGATAGGGATGTCATGTGTTTATCTATGTAATGCAATTTCTCTTGTTTTACAAATAAACTAAATATATGAATTACAAAGATTCACAGGATTCTACAAGCATATTACAATTAGTCAAAGTTACTGCACATTAGGGACATATTTCTCCCTAGAATTTTATTGAAGGCCAAAAATTGTGATTTGGCCCTAAGTGGTCAAGTACTGTATCTACCAACTATTCTTGAGTTTCCCTGCAAGAAGAGAGCTTAAAAAGTTTCATGCGTCAAAGTTGGAAGTATTGGCATTGGCATGTATTTCTTGCTGAACCAAGCAAAGTAGAGAACTGTACTTGCCCCTCTCCATCCAGCCCTCGGCTATCTTCAACCTTATCAGTATCCCCTGTAACAGCACAAGGTGAATGGCCATCGGGGAAAAAGCAAGCACAATTAAATTCTCAAACTCTTGCCATGTTGCTTGATGACCTTAATGCAGAGGGTACAAAGAAATACTTATGAAATCACCACAAATCCAAACATAATGCGTCCATATATCTCAGATCCAATGTGAGTTTAAGAATGAACCCACCCTGCTATGAGACTTTAAGCTTTGTGAAAATTCAGGAGCTTCCTCAACTTTGTGGCAATTCCCAATTGAATGCTAGACATGTACGGCGATTAGTTCGTCCATACCACATTGTCTAATGTTAATAATAACTGATTCATTAAAAGATACCAAAACATTGCAACATTGACGACGTGGAGCCTTCATCTGGAACAGAACAAGACAGAATCAACACCATCAATTAAATGACTATTGACTAGAAAATAGAATGAAGACATGGTATAAGAATAAAACTTAAAACGCCAAAGAAAGCGTATACAAAATTGTAATCCCAATACCTGTTCAACATCAAGATCTAGCTTCCCTGAGAAAACTCTGATACGCTTCAGATTCTTCGTGGCATCAGATAAGCATTTCCCATCAATATGCCTGGTGTAATCGCTCAAGATACCATGCTGATCAGATGTTACACTTTGCAGGAAAAATATAATTGGTCTTTTACATGGATCCCTAGGATACTCTCTCATGTTAAACATAAAATGACTTGCGTCAATATTAGCACTCCTCCTCCATGGCGTAAAAGTTCTCTGCATTGAAAGGAGATCAGGTAGAAGCTCATTGCCTTCAAGGACTTGAATAGCAAAACCCCATGCAATTGAGAAGGTCAATGAACTTGAACGGTCATAGCAGACTGTTTGCTGCAAGATCCTGGTAGGATCAACATTTACAGCTTCAAAAAGGTGTTCCAAAGCTAGGGTTCTGTTCATGCCAGGAAAGATTGGCTCCGCTGCATCCAAATGATGAAGGGAAACCAAAGGTGATAATGGATGTGCAGTCAGCATCCCAAACAAGCTTCCCCGCATATCTACCTGGTATAGGAAAAGTAATAACTAAAATAGTGAAGGCATTGAAACTTTCACCTAATAATTCCAGATTGACACTGCTAATCAAGAACTAAAGCCTGAAAATTTGAATTGGTGAAATGATCTATTCTAACTGAAATCAGCACAAGTCACTTAAGTAATACAATAACAAGCTCAAGCTATACAGGCTCAGTAGCTCAAGGATGTACAAGCATGCCAATAACGCCGTCTCTCATAATCAATCTGAACAAAGAAGATAAAGGCCAAGGAGAAGTATTTAATCATTGCATGCCTCAGAGAGGTAAAATGGATGAAATACACTTCTTCATGGAATAAATGGCGTCACCAGGTAACAATTCATTAATATCTGAAACCAAAATATACTGACTGATTCATCTAGTAGCTTGTTAGTTAATGTAACTGAAAATTAAACATCTTTAATATAAGTAATGAAATAACTCTCTTAAAGAACAGTATCAACTACTAATAATCACTTTATCAATAAATAAGCAGTAATATGGCCAACTAGTCCAGCAAATACCACCAAATTAATATAATCAGACAAAGTAATTAATAACAGTATAATCAAGCTAAAAAGGGAAAACAGGTGTAAACATAAAATTACATTACCTGATGGAACCCAGGTTCACGGGTTAACCCCACACCGAGCTCGGCCAAGCAAGAAAAAATCCTAGAATCACTTCCATACAAATGCCCGTATCTCATCAGACACGAATCTAAAACCCTAGCCAAAACAGTAGCAAGTGAATGACTTATTGCAAAACCCCCACCACCAAATGCCATATTGAAAGAGTACTTCACGTTCTGCTCGTAGCTCTCAGAATTACTCCCAATGTAAAACCACTCATCATGATCGTATTTTGACAGCGTATTCACCAGATTGTCCACAAAAAACACAGTATCGTCATCACCAAACACAAACCACCGAACATCCGATTCATTGCGATCGACAACTTCCTTGACCACACGCGCCACACGGATAGCCGACTTGAGACCGCCACGGAAGGTGTATGGAAACTTCGAGGTGTCCCCTGATATCACCACCGGCGGGATATCTCCAAGTGATGAAGAGGGATTGAGTACGGGACGGTCTAGAAAAGCGAATGCTCGGGTGGAATTGGGGGAATACCATAAGCGGACATAGGATTCCCTTCGGGGCCAAGACAGTGACGATGAAGCAATAGCAAAGAGAAGATGCTGACGTGCGGTGGGGGAAACGGCGGCGCGTGAAATTTCAGATTCTAGCGCGTATAGATACCAATGGCTGAGGAGAAGGTAGATATTAAGAACTATGGAGAGGATTAAAATGAAAGATTTTAATGATGGAGAAAGAATTCTGATTCTGAGAAATGTTGAGGACATCGGTAATTTTTTGGAGAGGTTGCCGATGGTTTCCGACAGAGAAAGATTCGATTGCTTTTTCTTTCGCTGGTACATGACTGAGAATTTTAATAAACACGTTGTCCAAAATCAACACCGACGAGCAGTAACTGTCCTCAGCTGTAAGGCATTCAGTATTCTACCCAGTTTTCTTTACAGTTTACAGGTTAGTTACTCTCCCGCTAAATTTGCATAATTCTACGGTTTGGGCTGATAAATAATTGCCCATATCTGGATGGTAATGGGCTTCTATTGGGCTTTGATACTTTTTTATATTGTAGTCTTTTTTTTTTCTTTTTCTTTTTTCTTTTTGAAAATATAATATATTTAAAATGTATGTTGATTCAATTAGTAAGATCTATTATCAAAGATGATAGGTTTATAAGAACTAAGAAGAGAGATGATAATCTCTTATCGTATAATTTATATAATGCCGTTTCGGATAACTTTAAATTAGTCTTATATTGCTAAACAAAATTTTTGTTATCATGTCCATAGTAAAAATCTTTCCCTAATATTTGTTTTTAATAACTATTTGAATTCTTGCTTACGCATTCTATAATAGAGGCTCAGATATTTATGAGGCAAATTGCTTCTTATACAATAGATTCTCAAATAGTTAAGTGAGTCTTCTTTATTTTTAAATAAATAATTATTTTTAATGATTCCGTGTACGAGAATAATTTTTAGATAACAATTTTATTAGTTGTTAGTTCTCTAAATCGCAGTATCTTGTTCATCAAATTGAATGGTTAGAATTCACAGCACTAGTCTTTCCAAAAATAATCAGAAGCATCATTATAAAAATTATCCAATCCATCAAATTGAACGGTTATGATTCACAATATCAGTTTTTAAAGAATGATCAGAAGCACAATGACGACAACTATCTTGTTCATCAAATTGAACGGTTAGAATTCAGTTTCTAAGAATGATCAAAAGCACAAAGATAGTCTTGTCAACTACGGCATTACCACCGACTCATTTATAAGAGCAAGAGCTTTCAAGTTTCAACCATACATGTGGAATAATGTATTAGGGTGATGCATATAAAGTATCAACCTCACAAACAATTTGTGGACAATGATATCTCTGCCACCGCTGGCTTGACACATATGCTCCGTAAGTTCTGGATCCAAAACAAGAGTGGATTCTTAGTATAGAAAATAAGTCAAATCAGTTTCCTAATTTAAAATTGTCTTGCGTGCAAAGAATTATATATATGGACATTGATGGGTCCCAATACAAAGGTATGAATTCTAAACCATACAATAAACTTTCTTGTTTAGGCACTCAAATTGACTTGGTAACCCCTCCTCGACAAGAAAAATTATGGCTATTAACAACACTTGAAGCATCTAATGAAACTTAAGGATGTTTCTATTCTTTGTCACAATTAGTGGAATCACAAAGTCTCACTTTGTGCTCAATCACTAAAATGACATCTTGTGTCATGAATGAGAAAAATCAACAAAAATTGAATGGCGTGTCATTTTTGTGATGGTAGTGCCATTCATGTCCTCATGTTCAAATCCTAGGACAGAATTCGTTCAAAGCAGCAACACTTAGTATAAAAAGGGTTTCTCTGCAACTTATGAGATATCCCACATTGAGCTATTTCAAAAATGTGTAAAGGTGCAGAAGAGGAAAAAAGTAGTGGTGGTGGTCGTTTATGCAGGAGTTTTATACCTGAAGAAATTGCTTCACATGATGCAAATAGAGGCATAGTACTTTGTGAGCTGTGTAGCTCTCAGGCTTCATTGTATTGTCAAGCTGATGATGCATTTTTATGTAGAAAATGTGATCGATCGGTTCATAATGCAAATTTCTTGGCCCTCAGACATATCAGGTGCTTTCTATGCAATACATGTCAAAACCTGACACAAAGTTATCTAATTGGTGCTTCTGTTGAGGTGGTTCTTCCAACCTTGGTAAGTTGGGCAGAGGGAAGCTTGTACAAAAAGAGCACCCAGAAGAATTGCTCAAGAGAGCTAAAAAGACCTTTCTTGTTTCTTTGATTTTCCAATTTTCTTCCTTTTACTGGGTTTTCATATAGAGAATTTGTCATTTGTGCCTTGGAGGCTTTCAACATATATAGAGCTGTGAATATTATGTTGTGTGTAGCTATTTTGGAATTTTTGCAAATGGGAAAATTTGAAATTTCCAAGATTTTCATTGCAGCATAACCTAGTTCAGAGGCAAACTTGGTTGATTATAACTAAAAATCCCATTTAATTTTGGTTTTCATATTTCTTTTTTGTTAAGTTCTCATTACATTCAAGTTCAAATGCAATGATAATTTGATTGAAAGTTTGAAACCAATGCCAAAATAAGGAAATACAGGACAAGAACCAAGCTTTCCTTAGTTTTTATCATTGTTATTGTAAAACAGAATAGCTAACAGAATGCATCTGTAGTTTCCGGCAAATCGGCTTACATTTTCATGAACACAAATTTCTTACAACTTTATTACATGGAAAAGAAACAGACTAACCATAGAGTTTCAGCTAAGATAGTCAAAATTCTTAACAGTAGCTTGGAACTTTGCTTCATGGAAAGAGTGGTGGAAGAAGGAAAAGGAGAGAATACATTGCGAAGGACTAAAGAATATTGACTATCTTTGCCACATGAGGTTCTTCAACACTCTATCTCCCAAATTAATGACCTTGAATTTGCTGGTTGAAACAAAACAAATTACTGATTAGCAATGTAGGAGAGTGTTACTTTTCAAGTGCTATGAATTAACTAGAAGCATGTGATTTCAGAACAACATAGAAGCAGTGCTATTACAAACTGACAGTTGGTTTATCTGAATTTGTTCCTACTGGTCTAAGATGTCCATGCCCTCCCCTGTACACTTTTTCTTATATATGACCACAAAATCTTACTGTAAATGCAATGTCCTTTATATTCAACAAAAATACAAAATGATGAGTACTGAAAAGCTATTGATAGAATGATCATGCTGCTTTTACCTGTTTTCATTCAAAAACTGCAAGATATCTTAAATTTCATCTAAATTAATACAGCAAGTTATATAACTTGAAGTTGTATTGAAAGTTTAAGTGCCCTATTTAGAAGAAGGTATATACTTCTGGGAACCCAATTAATCAAGACTTGAAAAATTATTTAACTAAGATAGAATCCTATGCTGCATTATTTGAATATATAGAGGAATCTTCTGTCAATGAAAAATACATACGTAATGGTGGGCTACCTGACTACCTTGCAGTCGGGCCTTATGTTTGCAAGATAAAGGAAAGAGATTATGCAGTATGGCTCACAAGTTCCTTGTAACAAGAGGATCATAATCATATACTTCACTGGCTTTCACAAATCTACCTTTGACGCGTTTTCTAGTATCAGCTCTGGCTTTGCGAGATGCATATCTTATTTGTTTGCCAAACCTGCACATAGAAATTGTGCAAACTCTGTTAGAAGTTAATCACCAAGAAGTATCAAAGGAATTTCTCTATGTACTACTTTTCAATATCCAATCAAATCATAGAATCAAAATCTCTATGAGACCAATAATCAGCATTTTCTAGGTCTTAGGAAAAGTGGCAATCCAGGTTGGTGCTGTTTTTGTGGTCTGCAAGCAACCATACTTGTTTATATTTTCTACTCACATTAAAGTATGAATATTTATTCTCAATAAATGATATGGAAAACGTTAAATCATTGTTTGCTAAGCAATGCAGCAGAAAGAAAAAAATAACTTGTCCAAGTAGTTGTCTAAGTTTGACACTTTAATATAGAAACTAAGAGTTAAGAGACATACATTCTAGTTTTCTTTTTCTCATTGTATCTTCTTTTAGCTTTATCCCTTGCTTGCTGGACAAGATGCCTCTAATTTTGATTCCCATGGGGGTTCACGCGTGAGAAATGCTGGTGATAACCCACAATCTTGATAATCAGCTGCGCAACTTTCCCCAGTGATGTTGGATAATGAAAGAGACATGCTTGATTGAATTTTCCCTGGAGGAAATCCCAGATTGATGTTTCTGTTGCAGCTAGGATTCATAAGTAAGCAATTTGAATTACCACTAAGAGCCCGTATCATGCTAGCTGACCCACCAATCCTAGATGATTGAAAAGTAACACAATATTGTTGTCCTGATGATGATGCCTAAAACATACAAAAGTGGTAATGATAAGTCAGGTATATCCTCATAAAACTTGTAAACGAAAATTCTGGCACTGAATCTAAAGATAAGTGGAAATTTTGAGAGAGCCTCCATTACATTCTCAGCAGGACCATTAGATTCTGGACAATCTATTCCTCCATTGTTGCACTGAAATCTGCTAGGACCTTGAGAACAACCAAATATTTCATCATCACTCTCAAAGTTCAATGGAACATCATCTATGTTTAGACCATCACACAGATCATCACCATCATCAATACCAAGATCCTTGAAAGCAGAACATCCCTGCAGCGCATGAAGTTAAAAAGAACAAACAACCATGGGTTATCACTTATCAATTAAAACAAAACCAGTAGTAAGATGGTACCTTGGGCAAGTTTAGGTCCTCAGGAAAGAGAGGTGGTTGTTCTCTGCAGAACGGCATGTAACTCGGATTTGGTGGAACTGTCATAGAAGATTGCCCCATCAAAGGATCAAAATTTCCAAGAGGTTCTATATCATTCAGCTTGCTGGTCACCAAACTAAATAAACCTTCATTATCTCGTTGATCCAAACAGCTACTAGTGCAGTTGTCATTTATAGGCAATGAACCAACTGACCCCCAATCAAAACTACTTGAAGAAGGCGCATCAAGAGCAGAAGACCATAAACTTGACAACTCTTCCAAAGAGGGACAACCAGTATAATACTTCAATGCCTGCCGTCCATGTCCCAAAACCGAACCACCATTCCCATTCCAGTCACAACCTTGACACACAGACAATTTAACATCCACGTAGCGGACAATTGCAGGCTGAGAATTGCACTTATCACATAATAATGAACGTTGATGCCTGTGTGACAACAAATTGGCAGAGTGTACACATCCATCGCAATGCAAGCAAATACGAGCAGAATCCGATTTACAATACACAACTGCTCTTACCACCCCACAAAATTCACACAGAGGCTCCATGCTTCCTTCCTTTAATTTGAATCACTAATTATTCTTTCTGACTACACTAACAACAACATAGCTCACGGCGGGAATTCAGCTTTATTACTCTAATCCTCAAACCATTGAGCTCCTAATCCTTCCTCATTTCAAATAATCAAAGAAATCAAATCATTACACAAATTAACAAAAATCTTTTTAGACATAAGCAAAAGGAAATATTCCATTTTACCCTTGTTTTTTATACAAGTGCATTTGTAGCATTTTTTTTACTTTCTTACATATTTTGCAGAAAAAATTTACAAATTGAAGAAATAAGGTTGTCATTGAGAGCTTGTATGGATGAATGAATGAGAAAACTTACAGATTGAAAAATGCTGAATTCCCGCCAAAAACAATCAATATACAACCAGCAAAGATCAAGAAACAAAGAATCCCATAATGGAAGCAAACAAAGGTGACGTTGATTTACATAACAAACTTTTTTTTTAGCGAGGACCAAAAAAAATTATGTTTTCTGAGGTGAACACTTGCTAAGGTTGTCTTTGTGACAGTTTGAGGAAGCACAATTAGGTACTGTTCGTTATATATTCACGTTTTTCCTTGGTTTAATGGATGTTCGTCACGTGGCACATTTTGAGCTTTGGAAAGTGGATAGCACCGTCTACGTGGCTAGGCTCAGACTGATAAATTTGGTATGGTCAGCCTTATTACTCGGACAGTGGCTACTGGCGAAGGTGATTAGCACTACTGGTAATTTATTGACAAATAAGATGATTTAGTTAAAAGAAATTGGTGCACGTAGGTGGTTGCTGGGTTGCAGCTTGTCCGAGACATACGCAATCAGATTCCGGAGAACGTAGGGTCGCTCTATGTCCGGAGTCCTTAGATCACTGGTGGACACGTGGCTCCTTCAGCCGAGAGCTCATGATTTTATCATTTTTGTGGTGTAGGAAGTTTTGTTTGAGATTTTTTTTTTTTTACTTTTTGTTGTTTCTATCCAAACAACTGAGGTGTTGAGAATCTAATAATAATTAGGGATTCAAATCTCATTATCGAATAGAGTTAATTTTGTTTTTTATGATTTAAAAGGAGGTTGAGATCTAATTCAAGATACGAGAGTGAGAGTGAGAGTGAGAAAATAAACTAAGCTATGATATCATATCATTTGAATTATATTTGAGTTAATTAGTTTAGATTTGTATATAAAAAAAAAATCCTAATACTTATACGAGAAAATTATTTCAAGTAAAACCAATCATGAACCACATAAGGATGCCCAGTCTACCTTGATCTGAATTGGACAAATTTTTAGGCTTATTTTTTTATCGAGCGTGGAGACCTGACTTATTTTTGGCTAGAATGTAAGTGTCAATTAATAAAAAATTTTGATGTTATATATCAAGAACTTATGATCATATAGTGTTTTTATTCAGAATAGAGAGTTTATGAAGAATGAAATAATTATTTTTCGTTATGTAACTTATATGTACAAATAATACAATAGAATTGAAAAAAAAAGAAAACAAAAAACTTTAGGCTGGAGTAGCAAGAGAAAATGGAAGAGGGGAAGGAGGTGGGAAGGTGATGAAGAATCAAGATTACGGTTAGAATTCAACCTCAATAGTTTTAAATAGGATATTGCTAGAATTAAAATTTATATTATATATCGAACAAGATAATATATTATTTGAATTTAAATTTAAATTCAAATTTTAAAAAGAAGAATTTGATTCGAAACTAAACTATTCAATTCATGGGTAAGACCTAACAGAATATTTAACTTTAGCAGATAACTATATACATGTTTGAGTCACACAATAAGAATATCTATAATTTTTTAATTTACTAATATCATATATTTTATGTGATTTTAAGAAGAAAAAAGAAGAAGAAAGAAATGGTGCAAGTTGCCAAGTATGATCAATACCTATTTTTATTTATGGTGCTTTTATTCAACAAATTTTGAGATAATGAGTTCACAAATTTAAATTTTGTCGTGAATATACTTCGACCACTGCATTTTTTTAATAAATATTTTGACCATTGCACTATTTCACATATCGTGCTTTGTATGCTAAGTAAAGTAGACAATTGAAATTTTGAAGGAGATTTTTATAAGGCTGAGATTCGTATCCCTTACGTCTTAGACAGTTACTACTTCCCATATTAACTGGGCCAAGGCTGGTTAAGGAATGCGCCAGTACATCCAGCCCATATATTCGGCCGGAAAATTAAGAAACAAAAAAAGGAGAAGGAAAAGAATACTTTGCATACAGCAGAAACCGGCTCCACAGCATCACTTTATTTCGATCTCTGATTTTCCCGGCGATTCCGATAGTTACATGCATATCTCTGTCCCTCAAATCTGGTAGCCTTATCCAGCACCGATCAAATCAGGTATGAATTTCTGTGATTCACCATCGGACTTGGTTTTTCCACGGTTAGTTTTAAATCTCAAGGTGTTAGCAAATTTTGAACATAGCTTTTTTTGGATTCGTACTTGTTTAGAAGATTTTCTTTAAGTACATTGTGACTGACTCCCAAAACTCTTAACAGATTGAGACCTGAATCTTTGACTATATGGATCTTGTTTTGTCAAACTGGTTGGAGTAACATTGGGATTTACATTGCCTCGTTCAAGTTAGAAGCTGCTATAGAGAAAACATACTTAGAAATGCTGGTTCAAGCCACCCTGAAGTGGATTTGATTGGCTTTGCTTTGCTTTGGTTGATGTCTGTGATTAAATGCATACTAGTTGCTAGGAATCAAAGGTATCATATTAAGCTATTTAGTTATAGTTATTGATTGCTTATGCTCTTTTTGGTTTAGTTGTTAATGTTCTTTGTAGATTTAGTTTGTTTGCTGGTTTTCCACAGTAAATGTAATAGAATGCAAGTCTTCATTCATCATTGTTGTAATCTTTCTTTCAGCAATTAAAAATTTCTAAATGATTTTCTGGATCTAAGAATATCTACCTCACATAACTTACTGCTACTGAATACAAAAGCATATAATGACTTCAATTCCTAATGGACTGGATAATAAAATCCAAAAGGGAAAAGATGGGCTTTTGCGCATCCTGGAAGAGGCAGGTTGCCTCCTGTTTAATGACCTTGGCAGCCATGCAGACTTGGCCTTCCAGAATTTTATTCCTTTTTTAGAATTTTTTTTGCTACTGCATGACTTGAATTGGTAAGGATTATTTGTTAGGAAGGAATAGTTGCTATGTCAAGTCCTTCAAGCATACATGGATAGCAACCTCTTAATAGGCCCTTTATAATTTCCGACTTGGTAATCTGATTTTCTTTGTAATTTTACATGTTGCAGGTTCTTAGCTTAGTTGGAGAGGTACATATTTGTTTTTTTCTTTCTTTTTTATCTATGTTTGGAGGTCTTGTGGTTCCTACTAATAGCCCACACTTGCGAAAATCTGGAAGCAGACCTATTGTATCTGACCTAGGTAACTTAATTCATGAGTTTTTGAGCTATCCACATTTCTACTATCTTTTCAGTTTCTTTCCTATGTTCTCTCCGCATGCTTATACCTGTTGAGTTTTTCCAGGTACAAATGAGCTGCTGGAAAATGGTGCCGAGGAAGGTTTCTTGCACTCGATAGAGGCAAATGATTTGAAGGGTGTGGCTACACCAATGAGTACCACTGCAATAATGCCCTCTCCTATTTGGTTGTGGAGATTTAAGGTTTTATTATGTTTGATAAATACATTGGGGATGTTGCTAATTACTCTCTAGTTTGTTTTAATGCTGCCATTTGGTGATCTAAATAAACATGAAATGATTTGACTTTATTATAGAATATCTCTTATCCGTATGTGTATAGATTAATTTATTTTTCTTTTTTAAAGAAAGAGATGCTAGGGATCGATAGTTTATTTAATACTCCCTTTGTTCGAAAGTACGTGTGACACTCCCAAAGAGATGGAAATTGAATAAATTCTAGATATTGAAATGAATAAAATTTTACATTTAATCCATTTCTTTTTTTCTAAGATAAACAGATTGAGTTTAAGATTAAAATTTTTTTAATATGTAGAATTTATTAAAATTTTATCGTTTTGTGAGAAGGACACTTACTTTGGGGGCAGAGGGAGTACTATCAAGTATTTGATTGCTTCTTTTTGGAGTGCATAAGTCAGTGTGGATAAGTTGCAATTTGATTTTGAGCTAATTGTACATCTTCTTGCGTTCTTTCTTTCTCGCTCTCTCTCTTCTAGATATCCATATTTGTTACCGGGTCCTAATTTAGTTTGGTGCAGGTACTATTGTTCTTCCTTTGGGGCTTCAGTTGTTGCAAGGTCAGTCTTTTTTCTTTGTTAACGGATGCTTCCCATTAATAATGATTGAGGCAATACCCCAAGAGTTAATAAATCTAATCACGCTACCAGTTTCTGATATTGATTGCATGTGAAAGTTGCAGGTTGGATGGGATTCTGTAATGAGAATGAGTGCAGACAAGCAGGATTTATTTCTATACGAGGCATTTTTGTATTACAATCCTCTTCTTCTTGTGGTTAGCTTCTTTCTCTCTCTCTATCTGGTGCTGTTTGTGCATTTCATTGGGAATATTATTTTACCTTTTCTTACTTCCTTTATTCTGTTGATTAAATTTTTCATCTTTCTTATGTCAGACTATGATGGTTTGGCTTTGGGGAATCAACTTATGGTTTTTCGCCCAAGCTGGTCTCAATTATGCAAAAATATTTGATCTTGATCAGAATCATCTGACTCACAGAGAAATATGGAGGGTATCAAATATCACTTTTTTGACTCTGATTTTGTTTTAGCAAATCCAATTGTGCTGTATGCTATGGCCCTTTGCTATCAACATCGTTTTGCTCAACTGGCTTAGGGAAGGAAATATAAGTTTGTGCATTCCAGGTTGCTGATGGGCATAGACTAAGCAATTCTGTTTTTCAATTAATCACATAATGAAATAAAAAAAATTGGGGGAACAGGGAGGATTTTAGCCAATATATGCCATTGAATGCTCGTTATGTAGTAGTGAGAGTTTATGAGATTATACTAATAGATATTAACTCTCAAGTTTTGTTATATATTTTTCCACTGATATTTTCTTTTGGTATTTTATTTCAGTTATCATGTTTCTGTTCTTTCTCTTTTTAGTTTGTATTTTCAACATATAACACTTGAGTAACTTTTGCAATTTTTATTTTGTTAATTGCAGTGTGCCACTTGGATGACAATCGTCGTTCCAACCAGTATGACAGCATATCTTTATCTTTATTCTCATGGAGAAGTCTCATTTGCTGCATCACAACCAGTGTAATAGATGCATCCACTCTTGTTGGTTAAGGATAGATGCTTGTGTTTCTTTGATTATTTGCTGTTTTGTTCTAGTTTTGCATCCTTTAGATTTAACAAAGTGATTGCATCCTTTAGAAAAAGTTCAAAAGTTTCTGATTACCTGTGATAATCAGAGTTGGCCGCAACTATGCCTTTTCTTATTTGTACTGCTTACGCCTCTTGTATATGTTGTGAAGATGGTTGACATTCTAGTTAGGCGAAGTAGTATATTCATTGTTATTTTTGGATAAGAAATTTGAAGCAGTTTATTGTTAAAAAGTTTTAATAGTTTATATTATGTAAGTTAAAATAAAAATGGGTCAAACAAAATGACTGAATTACTATTGAAAAAAAAAAAAAAAAGAGTGTAAGTATTTTTTTTTTAGTATTAGTAATATTTAAGATAATTTTTTTAGTTAACATTATTATTAGTATATTAATTTAATTTTAGTATATAAAATTATAGAATGAATATATATTCATATATCTTAAATATTAATTCACTATTTATAGAATATAGTTTAAAGGAAGGATAGTAGTGGGGACAATTCTTGAGCAGTGGATTGCTTTCTTGTAAATTTATATCATTGAGGGTCTACTTTTGGGTCAAAAGCGGGCAGTGGTGCAGAGTTATATTTCTTTTCCTCTTTTGTTCCCTCACTCCCTTCTCTTTGTAGGAATGGATGGAGGGTGCCTTTTGTTTTAGTAAAGGGAAACTTAATGGTTCTTGAAGGAAAGCAATATGTATATATTCATAACTTGGTTCTATATTACTCATTGGATAATCAAATTTGTGCTTCTTATCAGACTCATCTCCAAAACTCACTTTCTTCTGCTGGAAAAATGCAAGACATTTGAATCATTTCTGTAATGAACAAAGCTTGGTTGTGTATGTTTGTATATATCAAGAACTACTCTAATCTCATCATAAAGTTTATCATACTTTTAATTGTTGTTACTAAACATCAAATTGACAAATGTTCACCCCCATCTTTTGTTTTCTCTCCAGTATAATGTAATTGTACTAAATTGCATACATACTTTTCTGCAGGTCCTCTTATATGCTGCCGTTGTGATGGTTTTGATATTCCCTTTTGATATTTTCTATTTCTCATCCCGATATTACTTGTTAAGAACTCTTTGGCGTATAGCTTTACCACTACAGGCAAGTTTGATGTTATTGGTGTCTGTCTTATGATTATCAAATTCTTGTTGGCAGTACCTTCGAAATAGTAGGGATATATGATGACATTCTTAATTAGTTTATGATCCTATGAGTCCCATTTTCATAAAAGGCAATTATCTGCTAGACTGTTACTATAACCAATATGAATTTATTGCCTATTGTTAATTAACACAAATAACATCATTCGTATAAACTTTCTTCTCTTAATTATTTTTGGTTAAACTGAAAAATCACACAACCAATCAAGTTATTACTCAATTACATAGCAGATACTTGCATAAAGTAATGTGGCTGTCCCCGATGACGTAAGATGAAAAAAACCTGGCAGGGTTGTGTATCTGTACCATAAACAATGGATGATATGACAAGCAAATGATTGTGCCTATCATTCTGTGAAGCTAGTGTATGTAACAAAGGAAAGAGGGGAGGAGTTCAATTTATATTAGTATAGATAGGACTAGTTATTTTTTCTAGTTCTTATATTTGAGCCTAAATCCTAGCATGGCCTCACCTAACCCTTACCACTTAATGGGTTGATTATTTTATTGTTACAGGCAATATCATTTTCCGATTTTTTCCTTGCTGATATATTGACCTCGATGGCAAAGGTAGGCATCCTAAACTGCAGTCATGTTTCTCATGGAAATTTACATGTTCTGTTTTTCAAAAATAACATTTTTTTTCCTTCTATCCATTTAAACATATGTATGAAGTGATTCACATATTTACACACCTGTATAATACATGCAAACAGGAGGCACACACGCTTGTGAAACTTTTGTCAATGTGTGAACTCTCACATTGCTAAGGCTAGAGGGGTTCATAATCTTTATAAGTAAATGAGCCTCTCCTCTTGTTACCAATTGATTGGTTTTGAAGAGTAAGGCTCCAACATGGTATTAGAGCTAATTACGCCCACACCCGATGATTGATCGGCCCACGATTGATGGGTCGCCCCATTACGCCCACACCCGATGATTGATCGGCCCACGACTGATGGGCTCCACCTCACGATTTCGGATCTCCACGTTTCATGTGAGAGGGTGTCAATGTGTGAACTCCCACATTGCTAAGGTTAGAGGGCTTCATAGTCCTTATAAGTAAATGGGCTCTCATTTTGTTACCAATTGATTGATTTTCAAGAGTGAGGCTCCAACAACTTTGATGTCTGGACTCTGGACTAAGGACATAGTTTTTTGATCTAAATTTAGGCTTATAATAGTGTTGGATCTAAATTTAGGCTTCTAATAGTGTTGTACTTTTCTTTTTTTTAATTGTGATTGCCAATTTTATGCAGGTCTTTTCAGATTTAGAGCGTTCTGTATGTCGAATGGTCCATAGACAGGTTGGTTTTTGATGAGCTGAGTTTCATGGATTATTCTACATTAACTTTGAATATTCACAACTATCTTCTTTGTGGCTCCTATTGAGTTTCTTGTTT
The DNA here is from genome assembly GCA_029379385.1 of Quillaja saponaria. Classification (NCBI taxonomy): domain Eukaryota; kingdom Viridiplantae; phylum Streptophyta; class Magnoliopsida; order Fabales; family Quillajaceae; genus Quillaja; species Quillaja saponaria. The sequence goes on along the minus strand of CM055605.1, from coordinate 3,271,256 downwards.
CCCTGGACTTAACATGCCACTTTTACATGATTTTGTATATAATCTTTTGTTAAGACAAAAGAGCACATTGTATGTTGAATTCTTATTTTGGTTACATCCTTATCAAGGTAATTTATTTCAAGTTATAGTGACAACAGTAGTACTTTTTTTAGTATTTTCAGGCATCAGTGAAATTGAAATGTGCAGTTAGGGCCTATGTTTCTGAGGGAGGTCTTGTTGAAGAGTAGGAGAACACCTTAAAGAATATCATTTCTCTTTATAGGTATATTAAGTAAGACCAGAGCTTCGAAAGTCTCACATTGAGCGCGGTCTGAGAAGATCTAGAAATCAGATCTGAGTATCTGACAAGCTGAAACATATTAGAATAGCTCATATTTTTGTACAGTGGCCAGTGTATTTCCTAGAATTTAGTCACTCAACAAAATGTTATATGTAGGTCTAAACTCCATGGTGAAATTTTTGGGTGATTGTCATTTTCTTGTGCTAGTTCTAACTGTACAAGAGATGTTTACATATTTCTGGGCAAAAACATTTTTGTTCTAAAGTCTAAAATATACTGATTACCCTTTGACTTTTAACTCATGTTCATATACTCATGTTCATATAGATCCCCTGTTATCTTTATCTTGGCAATTGAACTCTCAAAGTTTGAGAGTTATTTTAATAGACCCATTGGTTCACCGTCTGAAATTCGCTGTACTGTCCAGTAGCTAGAAGAAACATGATATCGAGGGAAAAGATGATGATGTCCTCTGCTAATAATTGTGTGATTCCAGCAATGAGCCTTTTTTTTTAATTATCAAGTGTAATGAAATCCATTTCATTTTCTGTTTCCAAAGACAAATTGACTTGTATGTATCTGGTTTGGCGTTAATCTCACAAGAAAATGTTTTAAAATCGTGCAGGTTGCAACAATAGCGTGGTTAGAAGCTGATTCTGTTTGTGGCAGTCACTCTGTTGCAATCCCTTTAGTTCTTGTTTTGCCTTACCTTTTCCGTCTCTTCCAATGTCTTCGACAATACAAGGATACGAGGGAAAAAACAACTCTTTTGAATGGTAAGAGCTCTTGGAAATTTATATCTCTTATTTATATGATAGTTTGCATGCCACTATTTCCAAGTTTTGTGAAAATGAGGTTATCTACATTCTTATCAGATGAAAACAATGTTTTTTAATGCTTGAATCAATAAAACAAATTATTGGCACTTTCAGATGGTTTAGGATCCACTTTCTTTTTTATATGCATTATCCCATCTTCAAAATTGCACAAAAGCAGTAGTACCAGAAAGAACATTTTTGTGGCATCCTCAGTGATTATTAAAGCTTCCATTTTTCTCATACCATATTTGTTGTTGGACTTGATTTTAGATATTGTTTGATGTGATTCACTGTTAATGGAAAGAAAGAGATAAATAAAATGATGTTAGTAGCTTGTCCTCTGCTTTAGCTTGCATTGTTACTGATGTTAAGCTCTGGTTATTATCATTATTATTTTTTGGCAAAGCTTTATGGTGAAGTTGAATGGTCATGTTAATTCCTACCATTTTTTATTAGTTCCATACCAAAAGTTTATCAACTGCTGCTTTATTTTTTCAACGTTTTCCTTTTATTCAATATCTTCATCCTATTAGACACTTTTGTGTATTTCTTATAATGTCACAGGAAACAGGTAGTTTTATACTAACTCGTTTGCTTTTGGTTCCAGCTTTAAAATACTCGACTGCAGTGCCAGTGATTTTCCTTTCTGCTCTCAAATATCATGTCTTACCTGATAAGTGGACAAACTTATATCGGCCTCTCTGGCTTATCTCAAGTGTAGTCAACTCTCTGTACTCATTCTATTGGGATGTGACTCGAGATTGGGACTTGAGGTATACCAAACGTTTTCTTTTTCTTTTCCTCGTCTCAACTTTATTGTATTTTTTGAAAAAGTAACACATGTTAACACACTATTGGATTTTGTTTCCTATTGTTAAACGCTTGCATTTGAATTTAATTGGTGATTAAACTTTAAATTTATAAAGGAAATTTAGTATTGTCGTGGGAACTTTCTATCCTTAAAAAGATCTACCAAAGATGTTGACATGGCATGAATGTGCAATACATTCTCTCTTAATCATTATGAATTTGACTTAGAAGTAATAAATGTTACAGGTGGTGCGGTATTTTTGGTTTGAACTTTTAATATAATTAAAAAGCAGAATTTTGGGATTTCTATTTGCGTGGCTTCTGTTTGCTTGAAAGTACATCTCAATCTTGAAAGTACAGCTACTGTTTGCTTGTTGCATTATCATCTTTCCTTGTAGCATACAGATAAATTTCTTTCTCTTTTGCTAGTGGCTTTACTCGGATTTTCAAGTTCAGTAAACCGGATCTTTTCTCGCACCTGTTATATGGAAGGAAATGGGTAAGTATATTCTGTTGCACTTCATCAATTTGTCCAGATAAGTTCTTTGTCCTTTGTTAGTCTGTCAAAACTGAACCATTGGTGGGACTTCTCACCTGGTTGTTGCAACACCCAATCTGAGGCACCAAGTGACTTTTTTTTTCTTTTTTTTTTTCCTTTTCTTTAATACTCCCTGGAAACATATATTACTTGACCAGTAATTGGCGGGCAAACTTTGTTTCAATCATCACCGTCAAAATATATTTGTGCAAGCTTATATTTCATGCTGGTGTTACCTCTTTGATGGTTGAATTATACTTTTGTGATTGCTTTATGGACCAGAAATGTCTTTCACCTGAACACAAAAAAAAAAAAAAAAAAAAAAAAAAAAAAAAAAGAGAATTGTATATTTTATATATATTGTGAATGACCTTGAAGTAATTCTGTATAAATATGGGATTGCAGGTTTATTTTTGGGTGATTGGAAGCAATCTTATCTTGCGCTGCACCTGGACATACAAGCTGTCTGCACATCTTCGCCATAATTATCTTACTGTTTTCGCAATTGCTGCCTCAGAAATTTTCCGCCGCTTCCAGTGGATCTTTTTCCGTGTAGAGAATGAGGTTAATAAGATGAATTCCAAATCAAATATACAGCTCTCAGAGGGTGACATGCCAAATGAGGAAGAGAAATTACTCAATTCTGTTGATCGCAATGTATAGGCTACCAAAATAGTCAATTCATGCCTTTGTAAGGCTTCATTTTGAGTTTGGTGTATATTCTGGTGCTATGGGTTCACCATTCCATTTTGTAAGTCCTTGTTTTTTCTGATCATAGAAAATCTCATTCTTTGTTGATAACAGAATACATAATTCAGTGATTACAATGTTCAATTAATGGTATACCCGTTCATTTTTATCCTATTTTTTTGTATGTCGGAGTTTGGGAAGCCTTTGAGCTGGATGTATAACGTTGTAGGAAATGAAACCTGCGGGAACATCATTCCAGGTTCTTTAATGAATTGAAAATCCATTTTATGAAGTTGGAGCACGGTTCCTCTGCTGTTGTTCATTCTGAAATTCAGTATGGTTTTTCCTATACTCTCCCGGTCTTACCCTGCGCCAACACTGCGAGGTACTAACACAATTTTTCGTTCTTGACCCCTACTCTTTTACCCACTACTACTATCATTGTCAGCTGAGCTAATGCTGCCAGACTGTTGACTGAATTTTCAGGCATTGTCTTGTTCTCTGCGTCTCTGGTAAGCCAAACTTACACGGTTCACACCACGAAAATTTGATGAATTGTTGCTGTCCTAACATACCCAATCAACATTCGGTTTGCAAACATCCATGTATGTGGTGGGGCTTGGGAGTGGGGGGCCTAATTGTTAAGGAATCCAACGGCGAAGGCCAAAGAGTCATGCTGATCTTGCACATTTTGTTTTTTAATCTGATCATCAAATTTACCTAGAACCCCAATCTCCACCCTTTGAAGATTTGATTGACATAACAACATGTACACATGTCAAACACAGTGAATTATTCCTCCAAACTGGATAACATGCACACATGCACTCACACTCTCAGCCACTCAAAGGCCCTAGGAAATCTTTGACATCCTTTGAGAAGGGATTCCACCACAATGGCCTAAATGTTAGCAGCCGGTGAGTACAAAAATCACAGCCGGCCGCTGCAGCCGGAACCAGGCCAAACTGAGACGACCTTGCCAAGAGTGCTATGCATATTGTCTTCTGTTTTAGAAAAGCTGGTTGCTCGAAACGACAAGCTGGTGGACAGTCTGAGCCAGAAGGAAGACGGACAGAGCTGTAGCTCAGCACAGCTTGGGAAGAGATTGAATACATTTCACGGCATAAGAGCGCCAAACATAAGTATACCAAAGTACTTGGAAAGGATATACAAGTATACTAATTGTAGCCCATCTTGTTTCGTGGTTGGATATGTGTATATAGATAGGCTGCTACATAGGCACCCTGACTCGCTTGTGGTATCGTTGAATGTGCATAGGTTGCTAGTTTCCAGTGTGATGGTTGCTTCCAAGATGCTGGATGATGTGTGAGTAACACAATTTCTACCTCTTTATCTCTTATGGGACTAAAATGTGTTTCATTCCTTCCATTACCATCTCTCATGGGCTAGATGCATGTGGATTCTGTTTTCTCATTGTTTGGATGTTACATCTTCAATTTAGATGACAGGTGCCCTTGTGATAGTTGTCAAAACATTAGCATTTAAAACTTTATAGAAGTAATAACTGAGTTATAAATATTAACTACTGTAAAAGATAGCTTATCGAGTGCTTTAAAGACATCCCTTAGCATTTGCCTTATTAGAACAATGATTAGATTTTAATATTTATTTTTCTTCTAATCTTTGATTTTCTGATTACAGGCCTTATAACAATGCATTTTATGCACGAGTTGGAGGAGTTAGCAATGCTGAACTGAACAAGCTCGAATTGGAGTTGCTCTTTCTCTTGGATTTTGGAGTTATGGTAAGCTCTCAGGTTTTCGAAAGCTACTGCTCTCATTTGGAAAAAGAGATGCTGTTCAATGGTACTGGCCTGAAGATTGAAAGGCCAATCATCTCCAATATTGTGGATGATCATGTAACTGAAATATCAGTGGAAGATACCCAAAGTTTTTCCCCACCTCAAATTGCAGACTAACCTGAATTTCTTTTTTACTTGTCTAGCTTCTTTATTCTTCTCCCCCTAATGACATACCAGTCTTCAAATTGTTGGATGTAATAGCCATGGGCTGCCTTCTTGTCTTTATATTACATAATCATGTTGCAGCTTGTTACATCTGTCTCCTCCAGAAAGTGCAAATCATAAAGTTAACAGGGAACACATGAACTTGGTTTTAAAGCCAGAATTGACAAACTACATGTATGAAAGATAACTGAAATTAACTTGTTTCGGTTGAAGGCCAAACACTTCCGAGTCACTAATCTACGCATTATCCAATTTTGATATGGAATACAACTTTATACAGAATTTCCTTTTCTGGAACCAAACTCCCAAAGGGAGCACAGTAACCATGTTGAGTAAATTAGTACAAGGTGATAAAAAACCGAGTGTGAATTTTTTTTGGATCACTCTGCATTCTCATGCCAATAGTATAAATTATGAAAGATCCTTTAATGATTCTAGAGAAGAGTATTCAATTTATAAATTCAATGGTGACACCTCAGTAATTACAATTTTAAAATAAATTTGTAAGTAAGATTACATTTCGAACTCCTTAAAATTAGAAAAAATGAATTTTTTTTTTTCCATAAAAAGATAAAATACTACTTAAAAATAAAATTCTCATAAACGATATGTATTGGATAAATTCATAACTCTTAAAACTGTTATAAAGAGAGACATAAAACAGAATTAATTTTTTTTATTAATAATGTAACATGATAAATTAATATTTAATTCGCGAAAAAGTTTTACACTGTGTCACCAGATTTTAGTCAAAAAGCTGATAGGTTAGGGTCCAATCTTATTTACTATTTATGTAAAACACTTTTTTTGAATACTACAGTGAAAGAAATATTAACTTTGGTCTAATAGAAAGTTAAAACAGATGTAAAAGAAAAAACAAAAGAGGGTAAAAAAAAAAATACCAGGCTTTCTCTCTCTTCCTCGTTGACGCGGGCAGAATGCAAGTTTCTTTTCGTTTCTTCTTCTTTCTTCTTTCTCTAAAAAAACTAATCCAGTCTTTGGCGATGGTGAAGGACCTGAGAATTTGAGACGATCCTCTGGAACTCAAAAGATTTTGTGCTACGAATTTTCGTTTCGGGAAAGGGGTTCAACCATGGCCGAGTCCTCGAAAGAAGAGCTATTCCAGCTTATCAGACGGTTGGGAGCCTATCTCTCCGTCAAGATGTCCAATTTCTCCTCGATCTCGCTCCAAAACCTGGTACTTAATTCTCTATACTCTTGTCATTCGATTCCGTTTTCGTAATTTACTCTGATTTCCGGCCGATCTAATATCCCTTTTTTGGGCATACTCCATCTTCTCCTGTAGGGAACGTGCTTCTTATTTTGAACTGTTCTCATAATTTACTCTTTGAAAGATTATTTATTTGGTACTTGTTTGAGTCGTAATTGATTAGCTGGGATAGCTTTCAATCGGAAGAAAAAATTGAACTATGAAAGGAAATTATGGTAGTTCCAAAGTGATACCTTGGTATTGTCGACCCTGAAAGATATATAAATAAAAATTCTTTAACTTAATTTTAGGGGAACGAAGCTTTGTGCTGTGACTATCGCAGATAAAATCTGACTAGGTGAAGTTTAATTATCTCAAAGTAGGAGGAGAAGTTTTTGCTCAATTTTTGTATACAGGGTAAAGCGTTTTGGTGAATTGTAGTTTACTATTATCTCCCCGTGCCCCCAAACCATCAAAGAATTCAAATTTGCTCGACCCTTCACTTTTATCTTTACTGCATGTAAATTATACATATTCATCAAGGTGATAATTTACTGCACGAACAAGCATTATTATATGTTTGTGTTGGAAATTAAATCAGGCAGAATTTGTTGCCGGAATATTATTCCTTTCAGTTATGCCTCAATTGTAGGAATATGATATTGCATTATCATTGTTTTGGAAGTGTAACAATGGTAGACTTTTTGCGCCCTTACAATGGCCGACTTGGTCTCAGGATTCACGCTCTGTTGGAGCCTTTGCTGGCATTGCTATTGCAATTCTCTTCACTTGGAGGTTGTTGAGATCACCCAGTGGATCTCAACAAAGGCAACGCAAACGGCAAGGTACTGCACCAAGTAGTTCTGGAGTTGGTACACATTCAAATACTATGCTAGTTCCTTCTGGAGTTTGTGCAACCTTGGAGGATTCAACAGCTCAAAATGTTGTTGATGAGTTCTTTCAGCCAGTAAAGGTAGATGACTAGTAGTTCGTCTATATATATATTGTTTCAACCAATCTCGAATTGTTGGTATCAAGCATTTGTTAGTTTCTTTATAATTTTCATTTCCTCAGTTTCCTTACTTCCAACTTCTTTTCAGCCAACTTTGGGGCAGATAGTTAGGCAGAAGTTGAGTGAAGGAAGAAAGGTAACATTTTTCTTGCTGTTATTGTAATGTGCTTAGAAAGTAAACTTGATTTAAGTTGTTTTTCGCTCATGTCTATTATTGTTATATGTCTTGAATTGTGGAATCTCAAGCTCTCCTTTTCTGTATGTAGGTAACTTGCCGTCTTCTAGGTGTAATCCTTGAGGAAAGTAGTCCAGAAGAGCTTCAGGTGGTGAGATTATCTTGTGTGTTTTTTTTTTTTTTTTTTCTAAATTATCTATTTTTGGTAAGGATGCATCTATCTGGAGACAGGTTGACACAGTCTACTCTATTATTGACAGAAACAAGCAATTGTGAGGTCCTCTGTGCTGGAAGTCCTGTTGGAAATCACAAAATTCTGTGATCTATATCTCATGGAAAGAGTTCTGGATGATGAAAGCGAAGTGAGTGAAAAATTAAAGTAGAACTTTATCTCTCCACTAATTTAAATCACTTATACCTAACTGTGTCATGCCACGGTAATTGGCATAACAGAATCATTGAGCAAGTGCCAATGTGGAAAACTAAGAAGTATGACATGCTTGATTTTCCATATGAAGCAAATAAGATACTTTATGTGGTTTTTGGTCTTACTGTTACCTTGGGAGAAAAAAGAATAGTTGAATTGAAGAAAGATAATGTTAAAAGAAAATGTTGTGTAGTTTCTTTAGGTGAAAAGTGTTATGGTTAGGATTATCCTCAGTTTGATTGACGCTTAGTTGCTAGCATGCATTCTATAGTAGGTTTTTAGTATTCGCTTAGTTGAGGTTTTCTTATCCTAGTTGCTAATGATATTGGAGCATATTTAAAAATTCTTTCAGCAGGCTTCCTCGTAATGGGTCTCTCTTGCCAGTTCCCACTCTGTTTTAATTATACTTAACTATGATGTTCCTTTTTTGTGATTTATGAGTGCAATAATTTCTGCAGAGAAGAGTTCTTGTAGCTCTGGAAGATGCTGGGATTTTCACTTCTGGTGGTTTGGCCAAAGACAAGGTGAGTTAATATGGCTCATACTTTTCTAGTTCCTAAAGCTAATTATTGCTGGATATTCAGTCTTCATTTATCTGGCATACATATGCATTATGGGGCATCACTTATATGTGATGCATTATTAAAATAATAAAGAATTCAGACATTGGGCATGTTAAGCTCCCTTGTTATTCATTTAAATATTTTATTAACCTTTGGTCTAGAAAAGACCTTGGTAAATGATTAAATTTGACTTTCTGGAGACTAATGACACTTCATATGGTTGTATTCGTGATATCCTCGATATAGGTGGCCAAAAAAGACTACCTGATAACATTGTTTTAGAAAGATTACACTTACAAATTGTTTCCATAATTCTAAATTCTCCCAATTAAGAAACTACTATGATATATACTACTTATCAAGAGGAATTCTGGTTGATGTTTGGGAAGACCCAAGACAAGCTTTACAAGTGTAATCTTGGAATACTGGTGGCAGACTAATTGATAATCGAAGAGAATGTACAAAAGGATAGTCACTGTGCAACTGCTATATGTGGGAGAGGGGATGCCACCATAAGGAGTTCGAATAATCTTACAAGAAAAAGAAGTTTTATCAGCCCATAAGGAGTTTGTCATCAAAATTTAAATGGCTTGATTATTACTTATGGTGCAAATATAGTGGCAAAAAAAAAGAAGGTTTGAGTACATTAGGTTGCAAAATAAAGGTCCAAGAAGCAATTCTCTTTCAATCGAAAGAGAAGAGTGTACGATCAAGTCAAATTGGTTAATGGAAATCTTTGTTTTTGCCAACCTCTGTCATGGAATAACTTCATATAAGACATGAAAGAATATTCATAATCTTTTAATCATATCCTCTGCCGATTTCCCTTCCTTTTTTTATGTCTTCTCGTCATTATAAATTTTCATATATATATATATATATATATATATATCTTTTATTAGAATGATTATCTAACTTGCATATGCAGGTCCTCTTCTGTAGCACGGAGAATGGGCGGTCATCATTTGTTCGACAATTGGAACCAGATTGGCATATTGACACAAATCCTGAAATCATCTCTCAGTTAGCTGTATGTTCCCTTACTTGTCACCTGTGATGAATATTCAGCAGTCATAAATGTAATTCATGTCATCTAAGTTTCTAAGTAACCTTGTTGCAGAGGTTCATCAAATATCAACTTCATGTCTCTCCTATTAGACCAGAACGGACTGCTGCCAATGTGTTCAGTACTTCATCCCTGGAGCAGTTCTTTGGATGCACGTGAAACTTGAACCACTAAAAGATTGCCAATTCATATTTTATACTATTTGTTTCTTTCTTCCATTTGGATTCCACAGTAACCATACCTTTGTTCTAGCTCATCTAGATGTTCTTCGAGTACTAGCTAGATTTTCTTCGTATTTGGGCGTTCACCCGTTCAGAGACTGACCTGCCATGTATCGTAGAAGCTTTCTGTTTGAAAGTTGTGCAATATATTAGTTCACATCCAGACTTTTCAATTGGCAAATTCCATTAGATGGAAGATGTCTGTATTTTATCCTAGTTACAGGCTGTTCGATCATGGACAATAATGGTGACCATACTGCTGCGTTTACAAGCATATAAAAATTGTGAAAGCCTTAACTGACTATTCTTGTTCTGCAAGATGAAAGTTTTTGATACTTCAGAACGGTGCCTTTGTTAAAGGGATGGAGAATCCTTTATCCTGATTTTTTTTTTCTTTTGGAGTTGTTGAGTAGATTATTTCCCTGTTGCATTTAGTCTTTTATTGGCCAGAAATGACTGCCTTTTAACAAAATGATAGGCCGAAATTCATTTGGATATTCCAAATGTTTAACAAAACCTGTAAATTGAAGTGATTTTAACAAAATGGTAGTCTTGTAATTAATTGCTATTATAATCAAAAAGATATAATAGTATAGTAGGGTTTGATTTGTTTGATTTTCTGTTTTTTTTTCCTCCTTGAAGTGATTTTGCTCTGACATATTTTTTTTTTAATTGAAAATATGAAAAGGTAGGTATACTAGCAAATAAAATTATGTTAACATTATTATCATTTTAAAAATCTCACCATCAGAATCAAAATTAAAAATTAAAAATAACGAGAATAAAGAATCACTCTCGTCACAATCATGCGTGGATTAAAGATAAAATTATTTTTAATTGGGAATTCTCCCGATCATGTGTGGAACTCTTATGCAAGATATTTTTTTTCTAACAAAAATTATTATGAGAAATGTTATTTTATTAATATTTTTTAATTAGGAAAGTTTTTACTTGAAAATCATTTCTTTTTTCAGCAAAAGAAAGAAAATGAAACGAATAATTAATAAAGAAATGAAATATATAATGGACATTTGTGATTTGTAAGCAAAAATCAAGACACGGTTGGGGAGGAACGGAACAACGTCGGACCACAATTCCACAGTGGTCCAGCAGTGTCGACCTGATCTTTTGGGTTTTGGCGCCGTCACATAATATACAGTACGGAGAACTCGGTCGCCCTTGCGGTTTCTGTGTGTAATTTACAGGCACACCAAAGGGTGCTTCAATGGAGACCATTTGCCCAATTGACTTGCGTTGCGCCAGTGAAAGATCGGCTCCTTCCTCCTCCTTCACCACCCCGAGTTCAGGCAAGCTGTCTAAGCCTCCCAACATATAGTAAAAAAACACGAGTTCGTTTCAAGAACTTCTTTGCTCCCCTCTTCACCTCTGTTTGCCTGCTGAGAAAATGTAAGAACGGGAAAGTAAACAGACGAGAGTGATATAATTTGGTACAATGTTCTTATTAATTCACTTAATAGTAAAAAGTTAAATGAAGTCAAGTCCACTATTTTTTTTTTTGGCTAAAAATACTAAAATTTGTGCTCTTTTTGTAGCTCAATGGTTTTTATTTTTTTTCCATTCCTCATAGTTTCTTTGTATAATTTTTCAGGAATATTTTGATATGCTTTTATAGACAAGGCAATGCCGTGATATCACAATTAACCAAGATGGAGAGTTTGGAAAGGGTAACTTTTTGTAATAACCTGCTTATAGATTTGCACGACGTCAGTTAATTCACGTCATTTGTCTCATAGTTTTTCTTGAAATGGCTACTTTCAATTGTCATATGCTGTAGTGTAAATTTCTGCAACCACTGGTGCACTGCAGGGGTATATGCTGCCTCGGACTTCGAAGAAGGAGAGCTTGTATTGAAATCCCAAATGCTTTTTGGGGCTTAACATTCTTCAAATAATGTTTAATGTTCACTATATAACTAATTTTATTAAAAGATTACTTCTCTACCTTCAAGGTAATTACTAATCACCTATTGCCATCACTTTCTCATATTGCAGATTGACTGTTTAGTCTACAGCTTCTGATTTTGTTTTATTGGTTCCATAGAACTTCAAATTGGGCGAAGGCTTTATTTGCAAGAATTAGGAGCTTCAGATAATCATGATTTTATAGGGAAACCTATCCATACACATCAAAAGACTGCCGTGAAGCTGATTCATCTTATGACGAGGACAATTCCCTTAGGAAGAATAACAAGGACCCAGGAGAATGTACTTATGGCAGTTCCAAAGCTAAAACTCTGCTCCCTGATGGCATTGTGGAATCACTAATGAATGGCCCCTTGACATTGCCTTACTCTAGGAGTTTTCCTTTCCTCAAGCTGTCCCATGCCCGGGTGGATGTGGAGAAGCATACTATTGCAGGTAAGGCTACCCTCGTCTGGAAAGAAATAATTTTTGGTGGCTAATGTTTCATTTACATTTCCTGCCGTAAGCATGCTTCATTAATGCCATTAACTTTGAATATAGGTATCTAGGGACGACTTTATTCCTTGTGATACGGGGAAATTTTTTTTTGAAAGAAAACATAGAATTAATGCTGAGAAACCTTTTTGTCGAATTTTGAAAAGAAATAAATTCTGGTAATCTAATTTTTCACTGCTACTAGATAAGTAAAACTGGTTATGAAAGGGCAGAATAACATGATTTTTTGGTTTGATTTTTTGAGGGCTATTTTCTTCATTTGCTTAAACTTCTATTACAAGACCGGGGTAGTGAATAGAGGAGGGGCTTTCTCTAGTACAGTAATGCTCTGTTTTGGGCTTTTGTCATAGTAAAAAATAAGTGAGATAAAACTTAATAAGTGTTAATGTTATCATGCTTCATGCACAATTACAGCATAACATGTTGATGCATCGAACTCGACAGAAAGGCTGAAAAATCTATTTCATGCCACAAGGATTGACAGTTTACCCTACTATCAAACAGATGACTTGTGGCAATTTTACCATAAGATGCTGTTTGCAGATTTTCTTTCTGAGCTTTCTTTCAGTATTTGTTATTGGACAGTCTTTTCTTTGGATTTCAAGTATAAAATAATAACTTCTGAATTGTAATAATGTTTCCAATATTTGGCAGCATATCATGTGCAGAGGCTAATTGGGAAATGTCTCATTCTTTACTTTGCAGCGGTGAGAGATCTGATCCAGTATGTAGGAAGGCACTCTTGAAATTTACACAACTTGCTAATGGTAAGAGTCTTATATATTTTACAAATATTGGGAATATATTTGACAATCTATGTCTACTTTGTATCTATTTGTTATCTACCATGATTTTCTATTTAATGCTTTTCTATTTTATTTTCTTCCAGAAACCAATGAAATTTTCTCCTTGCCGCAAAGGTATAAGCTTACATGTTTTGGGTATATCTGTTGATTTAACTTCTCCTGAATTTCACGTGACCCATGTATGTTGCAATCTAATACTGACATACTTGGTTGTTTTTATAGTTAAGTCAAGTCCAATCAGAGAATGAGAGTAAAGGATAATGGATATAAATGTCTCTGAACCACAGGACAACCATCGCTCTCTATCGTGATGCATGTAATTAGGTTTCTGATACTTGCAGATGTTTACATATCGGATATGCTAACATCACCCGTCAATGGGAAACAGTAAAAACTGAAATACCTTTAAAAAAGCATCAGCCTTTAGAGTGTTGCAGCCTGCAAGTACTTAGTGGCTGTAGTCTTTGTGAGACATCATCACTACTACTGCTTGATATGAAATTTGGATTGGCTTTCATGATTAGACTATTTCTTCCACCATATTAAAATATCACAAGTTGAAAATTCAACTTGTAGAGCAAGGGAAATATGTAACGACCAAGGCTTCAGACCACAAGTGTGATCTCTCCCTACTTTTGGAGGCTCGGAAGCCAATATCGAAGGGACACGAGAAGGTAATTATCATATCCACCTTCATAAATGGTAACTTGGCTTTTCTCATGCGTGATATGTATTTTCTGTATCAAACTAACTGTTGTTTTTGTTATTAGTATTATTTTCGTTGATACTGGGATCAATATTGAAATTTATCGGAAGAGTCACATGCATTTGTGTGTAGGTGGTGGAACTGCATTACATTACCGGATGATGTCAATTCTTCTGATGAAACTACGTTCAGGATGCAAATAAGAGAGATGGCATTCAGGGTAAAACTTCCTCGAATTGATTGGTGGATATTAGGAAAAGCTACTTTCAGCTGTTCTTAAACAACCTAGGCTATGTAGCGCACTTTTAATAATCAATGATAGAGTAGGTGTATATATTTTTTCTTGTTGCCAAAAGTTTAGTAGATTTGATATGCTGACTTGAAACTTAATCAAAATGCTATTTCACAGATTCATTTATCTGCTGCTCAGCAATCTGGCTATGTTGGGTGGGTAGATTATTTTCAGTACTTGCTAAAATGTTGATTCCCTGGTTTTCTCTCTCTTTCTTTATTTTGGCTTGCTGTCTATTACTATAAAAATCTCATGTCAGTATTAGATGACGGTCCCCTTATGACTCTAATCACTTTGGACATCCTGTAACTTATGTATGAACTTTCCTAAGTGAATTAAGGAAATAAGATATTGCAATAACGAAACTGTTCAAGATCTTTTTGATACATTCACCTTGAACAAATTGGTTGGAAAACTCTATAGTTGAACTCTTTTCTTAATTGAAACAACATATGTCTAATTTCCTAAGCCTGTAATGTTCACTTCATTCCTCTTGTTTTCATCTGCCGTCTCAGCCAAAGTCTCTGTGAAGTTGGTTCCAATTCTTTCATTGTTTTTGGCGACAATCATTCAACTAAAATTACAGAGACATACCTTTGGGATCAGATTAATTACTTTGTGGCTTAGCCTCTTAAGAATACTTTGATACCAAAACTACAAATAATCTTTAACAGGCTTGAGGAATAAGCCTGCATTTTTCTTCTTCTTAAAAATAAAAAGTAACAACCAGCAACCAAACTCTGATATAGTATATTTTTGACAGATAGTTTCCTGCTATATAAGTTTTGGCTGTTCAATTGGAATGTCTACAGTCTCTACAACTTCTTAAGGCAACTATCTTTGAAGAGGAGTGTGAGCCATGTATCCTTCCAGCTGCTGAATGAACTGGAGTGAGTGAGTTGTTGTCTACATCTGGTGTTACAGTTGGTGGGGTGGCGAGGCAATAATTAACTCCACCCAAGTTACCAACGGGAGGTCCTACTCCTGTCCACTTTTTATACATGAGCTGTAGATGCCCACATGAAGAGAGTACAAGCAAGGGAATGATAGCTATTTTTTCATTTTTGGATGAATAGTAATTGATTGTTGACCCGGTTTCATTTCTTCTTAAAAATTTCTTATGGTACTGTTCCTTATCAGGTCCTGATTACTTGCAATAGGATTTTCCTCTTGTTCTTTTCTTTTTCAGATTTACTATGATGCATGTTCTGCACAAACTTCAATTTTTCTCACAATAAGTCAGTTAAAAATGTTGTCTGGGCAGGAAACTTCAAAATATTGCATGAAGGTTAACAATGTATGTGGTGTTTCCGGGATGTAATGGCATTAAAGAACCATCAATCAGGATAGCCACTTATTAGTTATTGCGTCCTAGCCATTACACCAAAAGAAGAATAGAATATCCCCATGGAATTGGTAATGGACGCAGTGGATGGCTACACCTAATTTACTTGCACAAACAAAAACAGCTATGTTCTAGTGCTCAGTGGAAGGAGAAGTCGTTTTTAGATAAGCTCACGGCGAAGCCAATTAAGGTCACGTCCACTGCCCAAAACACATCCAAGTGTTTTAATCTCATCACTGC
This sequence comes from Quillaja saponaria, assembly GCA_029379385.1. Classification (NCBI taxonomy): domain Eukaryota; kingdom Viridiplantae; phylum Streptophyta; class Magnoliopsida; order Fabales; family Quillajaceae; genus Quillaja; species Quillaja saponaria. The sequence continues at coordinate 3,255,632 of CM055605.1, read as the reverse complement.
ACCCAGAGACTAAAATTTGAAAGAATTATTCAAAATAGGAGCTTCAGTGTGTGTAACAATCAGATCATTGATAGTAACTATCTCACTGAAATCCGCTAAGATTATTAAATTTGTCATCATAAGCCCAAAACCCATGTAAAAAGACAACCAAAAAATACATCAGAAAGCTTGACAATTTTGGAAAAGCCTTTTCCTTTAGAAAAATTTTGAGGTAATTGTGCTCAGACATCCTAGGGTTTGTCAATCAACTTCTGGGTTTGATACCCAGATCAGAAACTCTAGTCCACATAATTGCTTCATCACCGCACAATTGAAAGTTGATGGACAGACCGAACATATAGTAGAAAAACAAAAAACAGAAACAAAAACAAAAACAAAACCAGAATTGTAGAAAGATTATAGCTTTCAAAACCCTAGATTTAAACAGCTAAGAGGCTGGCACTATGAGAGGACGAAGACGAAGTGAAAATTGGTTTGCTTATATAGGCAGTGTTTGTGAATTGTGAGCTACAGAATTAGGGTTCTACCAATTTGATACGTGTGTAGCTCCAGGGAAGGATTTTTGGGTGGCTGTGCGGTTTTAAGTTAGCCGAACTCAGTTTAAAGCCCAATTGCTTTATTTTATTAGCAGTCTAAAGCCCGTTCTGTTTGTCACGGCCCATTTATTTTTGGTCCCTAAAAAATTCAAAACATTCAAACATTTGCAATATCTTCCTAGTCATTTTGATATGATGAAAATCTCCGGCCTCAAAACTAAGAAATTACAATAGAACTGATTATTTGATGCTCCCATCATTATTACTCATTAAATCACCAAGAGTAAAAACTTACAACAAGAACAATGCACTCTCAGATTATAAACAATAAATTTTTAGCTATTCACAACTGCACATTGCTTCCTGATTTCACCTTGTGATCCAGTCTTAACATTAATCCGACCCATTTTCTCCATGGACAAAGCAAATTCAGTATAGAAGTTCTGAAGTGAACCTTGGAGTAGTTGGGTGATTAGAGACTTTGTGAAAGAGTTGGTCAATAATGCAGAATCTGATTCAAATAGACCACGTCGTTTTAGGACAAGAGTGTAGTAGCTAAGGTCAAATGTATTACGACTTCCTGGGTCCATCTCAACTATTGTTGTAGTATCATTAGGATTGGTGCACTTCCTGGTCTTTAGATTAGTAGCATATTCACTGTCTAAAGCAGGGTCTTGATCACCCACACCAGTAAAATTGTACAGGCGGTTTGAAAATGATGAGCAGAGAGAGACACCTATGGTGTGAGGAACCCAATTTTGCGCTAAGAATCACTGAATTTATATTATATGTTATAACAAATGCTCAGTCTAAAAATTGACATTGTTACTTTAACTTACCAGAGAGCAAGACCAAATCTTTTAGATCAAGTCCCTGGTTGGCGAAAAGTGTTTGGAGGGTGGTGAAGTTTCCAAATGGAGGAGGAATGCTGTTATTGGCTTCTGCAAGCCTAGAGATCACGCCGTCTCTTCTACCAGTAGGGACTTTCCAAAAAGGACCTCCCTGCCAATTATGCCAGTTAATGTAGAAGATTGTACGAAGATTAAGAAAATGAAAATTGGGTTTACTTTGTTTTTTATGGGTTCTGTTCCTTACTGTTTTTACAATAGAATCTCTTGCAGCCAAAGCAATGATATCTGCACATGAGACTACACCAGGGCATTCAGCTTCTAGAAGGGTTTTCAATCTGTCAATGAAGTCAAAGCCTCTGACTGTTAGATTTGGAGGAGCATCTTTTTCAGCTTGATTGCTTGATGAGTTGAGAAGTACAGATCCATCACAACCCTGATAAGAAAATTGTATGAGTGCTTCTGAAGAAATATAAAGTCACAGTAAAAATTTAACTGACAAGAGTGAAAACTACAAACCCTGACAAAGCAGTCATGGAAATGCATTCTTATGAGGGTTGCTGCCAATGAGGGAGCATTTGGGATATGCTCATTAACATAGTCTTGAATGATTTTCTCAGATTTTGGGCAGCTCTTAGCATAAAAGCCTAGCTGCAATTGAGCCTGAGATAAGCCAACAAATGCTGCAAGACAGAACATTAAAGTAGCAAACTGACTGTGTCCTGCCATTTGTGCTTGAAGGAAGCAGCTCATTGTCCTTGTGGTTCCAAAACAACCAGAGATTTTATAGTCCTTGACTTGTGCTACAAGATTAAAATCAATATGACAAAATTAGTCCAATTAGTTAACAAACATGTGCTACACGGTAGTATCTGCATCTCCCTTTATTATGCTTTTTCATATAATACAATGACCTAGTCTATTAGAAAAATGGTTAGTTATGCTTGTCCTTGGAAGGGTATGTTGAGTGAGTGAGTTCCAAAATAAGAGGTTCTCTGACTTTATGAGTAAATTTTTTTTTTTAGATATATGTATTAGAAAAATTATATCATTTTTGAAGTGTCGGTGGTGGTTAACATGTATGTACATTGACTTGGTAAACATGCATGGTTCTCACAATGACAAAATAAAATACAATTAGAACAGCTGAGCTGAGCCTGTCCCTTAATAAATAAATACAATTTATTGAATATCTATCAATTTGGCTCACCTGCTCCTATAACACAGCTGGGCTGTCCATTCTTAACTAAATAATTGGCTACCTGCTACCACAAATGAGCAATGGTAGCCACCTTAAGAAGGACAAATGGTAAACCGATAGAATAAATGTGACACATGAGGAATAGATCAGTGGGTAGAGAACTTTCCTATGATGACCTCAATTATTGTTCAAAATGCATGATTGGATAATAGACAGACATGTGCTAGCGGTGAAAGAGAACAAAAGAACAAAATGGTTCAGAAAAATGCCAGCAATTGCAGTTTAACTTTGCTTCTAAAAGTACTTTAGAGCATCAAGGAACATGTTGGAGCATCGTTTAAGGCACAATTATTGAAAACGCTATAATTTAGATCCTTAAGTGGTCCCTCACATTTCCTATGCGTTGCTTACACCCTCAGCCTAAAGGAACTGCATGCCGCTTTTTTTAAAATATTTCGAATACTTATAGTTAACTGTGAAAGCTAAGGTTAAAACCCTTAAATTATGCAAAGCAGAGATTTCTTGACACTTTTCTCTTTAATTCTAATCACACTTTTTAATTTCATCAAAAACGAAAAAGAATCTTGATTAAGTGAGCAGGAAAAGGAAAGAGAAAAAGCAGTGTCCATGTTACGTTATTCAAAGGTCATGTGTTATCCTGTCCTTGACTTTCAAGACCGACTTCTATGTTGAGCACTGGAGGAATAATTGCTTTCTTTGGTTCCTAGTTTCGTTTGGAAGGTAGAAGGATTTCTTTTCCTGAATGAATTGTTACTGGTGTGATGTCTAGATGTTAGGCGTGTGCTGGGTCGGTCTAGGCTAAATTTCCAGCATGGAAATTAGAAACACATATTCTTTACCTAGTATAGAGTTAAGTTCAGTAATTCTTTTTCCATTATCCCAAGGTCCAGAAATGTTTCAAGCCATTTTTGGTTTGTTCTTTACAAAATAGGAAATACATAGGAAAAATATTATGCATTTTTTGACCAAACTTCAAAAGCAGAGGTATAGTGAACTTATCAAATCAATCAAGCATTGATTCTGGCCCCTTCAGCTCAAGAAATTTCCACATTAGGGGCCAATATGTTAACTAGAGGACATGGAAGCAGCACTATACAACGTCATATCACACATTCCATAAGAAATGAAATCACCAGTTGAATGTAAAAGCTGAGAAAAAACATATTGCCGTCAATTGACAAAAGCACGTTGCTTCCTTATTTCACCTGCCTTGCCAGTGAGAACTCCAATTTTACCCATATTCACAATGCAGCAAAGTCTTTCGCTAAGCTATAGCAATGACTGTTAGCCTGAAAATTGACATAGGCTTTTGTCTTTGTCATCCAAGAAGGCTGCATCAGATTGGAATAGTCTTCATCAAAATGATTGAAGCTTCCAGGGTCCATCTCAACAAATGTGCTTCCAATTCCACATGTTCTGCATTGGTGCAGCTAAGATAATTCACTTCAATTTCTTCAACTTCCTTTCACTCACTGATTAAGTTACTTTCTTCAACATCTTCAAGAAAGTTTGTTAGGTTGTAAACTAAGAGCAATCTGGGTCCCATATGGAAAATGTTATTCGAATTGGGGTATGATTATACAGTTATGAAGCACTTATGCAGACTGGTGGCATGCAAATTGATACAATTGCCAGAAGTATTGATGTGTGTTGATGGCATGGAGAGTTCCAAAATATAAACTTGCAGTTGTGATATAAACTTTCAGAAATGTACTTGCGGTTGCAGGTAAATAATCTCTATTAAGAGGGGGAGAGAGAGAGAGATTCTGCATGATATTTATGTCCAGCTAAGAGCACAGCATACATTTAAGAGGACTCATTACTTTAACATGATTCAATCAAAATTCACTCCTTTTTTTGTCATAATCTCAATTACCTAACTGGTATTTTTGAAACCCACATGAATTTCTAAATGCCACAGTGCCACATTTCTTGTGCTGCTAGTTTGTTGAAATGAAATTTGTGCTTAAACTGATTCTCTGTTCTGTACCTTCTTTTCTATTCAAGAAACCTGAGAACTAAGCTAACTAAAAGGAAATTCACTTCCACTATGAGAGGCATTATTGTCACAAAGGGGTGTGAATTTTTCATTGAAGTGGGTAATCAAGAACTGGTTGTTGAAATCAAAAGGAAAATAGAACAAATGCTAGGTGTCCCAGTAGATTCACAAACTCTTTCAGTGTGCGGGTGGGAACTAATGGATGGATTAGACATGGAAGACTACCCCATTGTCACTGAAGGTACAAAAATTGACCTCACCATCAAATCCAAAGCAATACCACCAAACTATAGTAATAAAATCCAAATTATAGTAAAATTCTCAGCTAGAAAGATTAACATAGGGGTGGATAGAACAGACACTGTCCGTAGCCTAAAGGAGAAAATTCACATCATTGATGGCACACCCATCAAAAGAATGTCGCTGTTCTTTTCGGGGAGAGAATTAGAAGAAGAATTTCGAAATCTCAGCGAGTATGGAATACATGAATTTTCTGAAATTGTTGTGTTCCTCAAGACCATGAATCGTTTAAGGGATGAACCTCCCTCAAGGAAGCTAAGCCTAGTGGTACAAACTTCATCCAGTTTGCTTAATGCAGCAACCATTCCATTGGAAATGAGAGACACAAGCACTGTTAATGACTTAAGGCAGCTACTATTGAGTAGAAAGATACTTCCAGTTGATGATTATCTGTTCATACACAAGCAGAGGATCATGCATGAAAATTGCAGTCTCCGGTGGCATGGAGTTGAAAATGGGGATTCTCTTTACGTGTTTAAAGGGACAGTTAGTCGAAGTGAATATTGATTTTCATGGAGTTTCAGTCACAATGGCTGGAGATTGAGTTTAAACCAGAATAAAGGATAAAGGAAGGATACAGGAAGGCACCAGCTGGGGCATGACATAGTTGTCAATTTGTCATGAATTATGTTTAAGGAGGTGTGAAGTAAGTGTGCAACTTGAGTTGTGCAAGTATGTCTTAGTTTTAAGAAGCATGGATAGCAAAATGCAACAAGCTACTAAGTAGAAGTATCGTATTCCTAGTTCAAGCAAATAATTAGGCCATTATATTTACACTTACACATCCTAGACAACAAACTAGCTTTTCTTAATTATGGGTGTTACTTATATAATTGCATTCCATTTTATGGAAAAAAGACTACATCTCATAGCTAATTAATATCTTTTCAATCATGGGACAAAACAAATGAAAGAAAAACCCGCAGATGTATTAGAAAGTTACTAGTGTGATATCTTGAGAAAAAGATAATTTCATTGTTAAAATGGGCACCTAGTTTGATAGTAATGCAATTTCATGAAAATCTCAACTACATAATCAACTTATACATAAAAATGTGGCCTCTCTTGTTCGTCCAAAGTAGTAGTAACTCATTGGACCAGCAAGTATTTATTCCTTATTTAATAGACTAAGTGAGAGAAAAACATTGACAGTATAAGGTCCATGTTTGTGTCTTTTATATTATCCATGTTTCATTTCCTCCTTCCTTTGTAAGAGAAGTTTTGGTTAATCAAAACAAAATCACTCCATGTTCGTTTCTCCCCCTTACATAGTCAATGTGCAGTTTGTTGAGAGAGTATATATGTTACCTTCTACTCTCCTGAAAGTCAGCTAGGTTTTTTAGGTTGGGCAAGTATGCCATTATATCCATGCTATCTCTCCACTCTCTTTTATGTGAGTTTGTATGATCAAATCCAATTCCAAAGGGTAGTGTGGGTGCCTTATGATTATCTCATGGCATCCAGTCTTGGAAAAACATGCTGAGAAGTGGAAGTTTTCACAGTAGCAAAATTATTAGCATGTAAAAATTTTACGATTACATGTTTACAATCTATATTTCCATGTAGTAACTTATAGATGAGGTAAAGATATCACAAGTGCAAGAAAAATTTACACGGATCCGTAGCGATTAGTGAGACATACCAGATAACCTGAAAGGTTGAAACCATGAGAAAATCAGGGTTGCAGTAATGAGTTGGGCACTTCAGCAGTGAGATCTCTCCACCGCATTGTCATAATGCCAGCCCAACCCGTCATATAATTCGATCTAATACTGACTATCCATACATTGTTTCTATAATGGCCATGCTGAACTATGATCTTATATTATTGTGTCAAAGCAGGGCCAGATAAACCTTGTACTTTCATCAAGCAATGATACTTTGCTGGTGCAATAGCACCAGCCTGTGTGCACAGCTCCAAAACAGCTGGTGCATGCCCATAATAATTCCTCCCTTCATTCACAAGCATGAGAGGGTCTTGAGACCTCCGTCTCCATACAATCTTTTGAGGCACCAAATCATCTACTTTTGCCTTCATCCAAAAGTGAGTTCCTCGCCAACTCTCATACTTAAACATTCCACAGAGCCTAGCCTTATGGCCAGATGGCCCAATATGTACTTCAGAACAGTATTTACATACTTTCGCTGGATAAACTAACAATAACTTCTGCACCCCAGACCTAAGTATCTCCCAAGCCCTCAATGTTTCATTCGCCACTGAGGTAAGTTCCTGAGGCACAAAAGACTCAGATCCATGAACACTGGCATTGACAACCTCAGAGTCCAAACTGCTTGAGTAAAGGTTTTCATCATATGGATCAGCCCCTGCCTGCCAGGAAAGTTCAACAACTGCAGGAACACGGTCAAAGTCAAACCTCTGGTTGTGCTTAATAACATCCTGGAACATGTGCTGCAGGTGAAATGTTTCTACTGGAACAAGTATATCATTTAAACCACCAGCAGCCCATTTATGAACTCCATTCTTGGTGTGACGCTTGTAACCACAGCAAGTCTGAATTAAATGACCTTTCTCACCAATATATACTTCAGAACAAAATCTGCAAAAGTATTTTTGCAGATTGATAAGAACTAGTCTCTTATTCTACCTATAAAAGTAAAAAGGACAAAGAAAAGAACCTGCTTGCTTCAGAACGTAAGCTTATAAACTGGGAGAAACATTTGCAAATTAGGTAAGTTTTACAAAATTATGACATTTGTTTCAATTCTCTTACATCAATTAATGCTTCACCATGACTAAATAGTAAATGGGATTACAGATTTCGAATTCTTACAAAATACCAATCTATCAAGTGCAGTCAATATACTATCAAATAAGAGTATGCTGGTTCATGGTCAGCCTAAGTTAGATTGTCGTAAAATAAAACAGGCTAATGATGAAAATTTGTGTTGTTTTTGACATAGAACCGACAAAGTCGCAACATACTTTTTTAACCTTTTCTCTTTCCTCTCAGCAAACATTTTAACCAGCACAAGATCAATCTAATTCGCAATTCAGCCAGAATGGATTAATTATATTATATATGCGCAACTGAATCATCCATTCAAATGCAAAGTTTTACATCCTTTAAATGCAGACAAAAGATACCATGAATCCAGCAAACAACCAAATCAAAATGGATCAGGAATTCAGGCTATACAAACTTATTCACCATCAGCAGGCAAGCACCAAACCACACATTAGAATTACTCCTTGAATATGGCTTTAAAACTTGGGGAAAAAAAAAATAAGTATAACAAAAAGAAAATCGTGCCAAAATAATGAAGCAGTATGGCTGTCAACTACTATAATCAAACTCACTTGCAAGCCATGACCGGATAGACTTTGAGGAGGGTAGAAACGCCTTGGATGAGGAAATTCCTGGCCTTGAGTACCTCCCGTGCAACAGGAACCATTTCCCGGACCGGGTAATCGTTGGCCCGGTTCTCGATTCTCTTCAAGATCATCGGTCTCAGCTTCTTCAGGTCCACTTTGGTGGAATACAATCGCCTCCAGTGCATGAGGCTCATGCAAATAAGGTAAAGGTGGTTGCTTTATAACAAACAAAAACCCAATGGAGAATCGAAGTTAAGGCCTTGCAGACATTGTCATCCCCAATGGCATACATACAGTAACAGTGACTTAGATAGCCTAGCTAGCCCATTTTCGTCTTTCAATATCAGCCCTTCATAAAACCTCTAATCACAGCCGTTCATTTCAAGTAGGAGGAGAATACACAACCAGGAAAGATGTACCGAAATTCGAATAGAATAATTTTAAATAGTATATTATTCAAATTCTAATACTCCAATCTTTATTTAGAATTTAAATTAGAATAAAATTTTAAATATTTAAAAATAATTTGACAGAAAAAATAATATATATATTTAATAAAAATTCATAGACAATTAAATTAAATTATGTATTATCCGATTTCAAATTATTTAAAATCATATTATATATAAAATTTGGATATAATTAGAATTGAATTAGAATTAGAATTTTTTAATTTTATACCAGCCCTACATGCAACATCAAACGTCTATGATAAATAAGATAATCATATATAAATAAATAAATTAGTAAACCGACTTGTGTGGTTTAGAGGACTAATCTTTCTATAAATAAAATTGACCCAACATTTCAATCTTAATATTCTATCAGGACTTTCGTTTTCGCCTTTCTTTCTCCTTCGCTTTGTTGCTTGGAGCTCAAACCCACCGTTTATATTCCAGGTATATCTTCTATACTCTGTTCTTGTTCTTGGATTTTAGTTTTCTTGTTTTATCTCCTGATGAATCTTTTAATATGAATGTGTCGGTGAATTAATGATTTGTAACTTGCAAAATTTTCCATATTTCAGTCACGATTTGGTTTCATTGTTGTTGTAGCTATTTATGGATTTGGTCTGCATGTTTTTTATTGTTGCTGATTTTTTTTAGTGGTGTCTAAAAGATTAGTTTTCTCCTAAAATGATATAGGAGTACTGTAAGGATATTACATTGTTGTTTCTGGATGATGGGTCTTTTCTGTTTTAAGGACGTGTGTCATGTATTTCTAAGTTTTAAGCTTTGGTAGTGAATTCTAATTTTGTTGGGTTTGATTCTGTGGTCGATGGTCACATGTTAGTTCTGGTAGTATTGTTGCAAGTTTCATGAGTTCAAGATATGTGAAATTATAAATAATTTGAACCCAGCATTGTAATACTACGGAGATGTAACATCCAACTTTATACCAGTAGTTCCAGCAACCAAATAGTTAATCTTGCGCTTGCTTTGTTGTTGTGGGTGTTTCTGAAGGGGATCACATTATAATTTTTCTACTTCAGTCTCACACATAAGTTGCATATGATATCATCTATTTGGTTGTCTCGCTGAACTTGATTGTAGGGGAAATGGCTTTATGGTCGCCCATGGTGACTATAATGTTGGTTAAGTAAGGGGAACTTCTAGGTAGACATTTGTGATGATTCTGTTGTAACTTCTGCAGATATTTCTGCTGTCTTGGTATGTCAAGCTTTTGAAATTAGTATTAAAGAATATGCCATGGATGTTTGGAGTCCAAGAAATATTCATTGGAGAAGGTGGGAAATATTTAGAGGATTAAGACATTTTCTGAGTGGATCAATTAGCCTGTGGACTGCAGTGGAAAAATGCATGATTTGAAGTGTTGATTGGATCATTGTGCTTCAAATTTCTATTGGAAGTTTATAAAATGGCAATCGGTTGTTTACCTTATAACAAATGATTATGACATCTCAGTGGAAGCTTCTCAAAATGTTGCAGGATAATAGAACGTAAGATGGAGTTATTAGTTTGTAAAATGAGGAAGAACATCTCCAGTTGTGAGTAGTTTGGTTCCATTTTGGAACATCTGTATTCTGTAGACGATGAGGTTAGAAAGAGTATGCCGAAGGCCAGGCTGTCACTGTCCGAGTGATTAAACATAGGGTTTCCTTGGCAGAGTCGTGTTGTTTCTTAGTTCTGAGTGACAACATGATGATAGCATATTTTGTCGTAGTGGCCCTCAACTTTGTATCTAGTAGCCTATGTCATGATTTCTTTGTATTTGTTTGAGACTTCTTACAAGCTAATAGCAAGGTAAAAGGTTGGTTTGCATACACATATATTCATGCCAGCAACTTGTCATTAATTGCCCGACTTTATGCTTGACTCTGTTTTCTCTGACTTCTTTCAGCACTGAGTAGTTCAATTTAATTGGAAGAACTTTTCGGTTACAAGATCTCCTACTACCAAGAACCAAGTTTCATGTCTGAATTCGACGCTAACATTCCAACTGCTTTTGGTAGGTTTTTTCTTTCGTCTAGACTGTAATCATTCTTAGTGATATGAGACAATTAGATTAATTAATATCATAGATCTGTTTGCCTTACTTCTGATCAAGTTTTGTGCTGAGTTTCTGACTTTGTGGATATTGGATGATTGGGCAGATCCCTTTGCTGAGGCAAATGCTGATGACTCGGGCGCTGGGACTAAAGAGTATGTTCATGTGCGTATACAGCAGCGCAATGGAAGGAAAAGCCTAACAACAGTGCAAGGGTTGAAGAAGGAATACAGCTACAGTAAGATACTCAAGGACCTCAAAAAAGAGTTCTGCTGTAATGGTACTGTAGTCCAGGACCCTGAGTTGGGCCAGGTTTGTTTTCAGTCTACTAAGAACTTCATGTTGTGAGATGCACCAGAGCAAATGGCTAGAAATCTATATCTCTTTTGGTGATGAAACGGCATTTTCATTAAACTAAAATTCAAAATGAAACAACTTGATGTCCAGTGTCTATCAAAAAATCAACAACAACACAAGGTCCAATGCCACCAGTAGTGGTGGGGTGGATCAAACTCCTCCTCATTTGATTTGTTTCACATGTTGCTTGCATTTAAAATCTGTTTTCTCCCATTTTCATCAGTGCTTTTAGATGTTAGTCAGCATAGAACGGTTCTGAACTTTGAAAACAAAGCTTAAATATGGTATGGATGCAGGTCATACAACTTCAGGGAGATCAAAGAAAGAATGTTTCCACTTTCCTTGTGCAGGTGAACGAACACTAACTGTATCATACAATATGGAGTTGGTATATTTCTGGTTACAATTTATTAATCTTAATTATTGCTATTATTATAAACAGGCTGGAATAGTGAAGAAGGATCACATTAAGATTCATGGTTTCTAAGCAGCAGAAAACTTGTTTTTTGTAGTCAAAACATTCTCACACACGTAGTAGCAATCTTTTATATGATCTGAACTCAAGAAGTCAAGTCATATTAGCATTCTGCTACATGGAGAGAGAAGTTTGAGAATATTTTACCGTTGCTTGCTTTGTTATGTTGTAGGATTATGGCTGTTTTCAAGACATTTATATGTTATAATATTGTCCTGATTTCTTCTCCTGAGGTTTTGTTAATGGCTTCCAGATTATTATTTTTTTTTCTCGGTTTAAGTACTTTCCAGTACTTTTTCCTTCCATTGGACGAATTTTCTCTGATTTTGAATTATGAGAATTCTAAATTTTGACAAATTTGAAGGTCTACAATATTCTACATATGATAATTAAACTGTTACTATGTACATAAAGTGTAAAATTTTGTTATAAATAATTGGTTCAAGTTTGTATTCCCTTCTTGGTCTCTGCCTCTGGTGGGAAGTATAAACCATGTAAGTGCTATGTATAGTGGATATGACATCTCAGCTAACTGTATGGTGGTTCGCTGGTTGGTTTTTAGTCAAGAAGGTACTGCTACAAGTTTTTATCTGTTTGCAAGATGACTCGACCTGTAATGGTGAAGGCTGTTATGCATTAGAAAACAAATAATGGTTTTGTCTTAAACAAACTGGATGTCGACATTTTTGGTTTTAGGTGGATAGTCAGTGTTCCAAGTGGGACCATTAACAAGCATTAATGCATTTCTTTTTTTGCTAATAATGGAGGCTGCTTGGCATGTAGTTATTGTATGGGTGACAACAAGTCAAGTTTGGATTACTTAGTTATAAAAAGAGTAGATTTTATGACGTAAGTAAATTTTTACATAACTCAAGTTCAAATTAAGTTATAATTTATGTTAAATTTTATATATAATTAATTTGATTATAAATTATATATAAATAATAAAAAATTTATTAAATAATACTAAATTAGTCGATTCACAAGTTTATATGCCGAGTTTTGAAAAAATTAAATTCTGGTCATGTTATTAAACGAGTTCAAAATAAAGCTTTAAGATCAGTTTGTTTAATAAACGAGTCGAGCTCGAGCCGAGTTCTTAACAAGCTAGCTCGATTTATTATCAATCCCAGTTCAGTGGTTGTATGTGGACTTCTTCACTCGACATTTTCTTAATTACTCCATATATATAAATAGAATAATCTCCTTATTAATATGAATTCACCAAATAATTTCCATAAAAGGGTACCACTTGTGTTTATGTGTTAATACAAAGTACGGATGTACTCTTTTTACTGTTTAAAACTCATCTTGATGTCTTTATTGTGTAGCTCGAACTTAACATTAAACCTTTGTTAATTCCGAAAACCATTCCATGTTATAATTTTATACAGGATCTCATACATAAATTTAGAACACATTAATAATAAGGTTGCATACCTGATTGAGCCATAGTAGAGGATATCTGGAATTTCAGTCAAGCACGTCTTAATAATTGCTTCACACAGCCAGGTCTTTCTCTCAGTACTCTATGTATTTTTTGATGACAGTTTTCAATGAAGCAAGATGCATATATATAGAGAAGAGAGGGGACCTAGCTATTTCATGTCAGATAAAACTCTAAGAGTCCTCCCATTAAAGACTCCTAAAGTTACTCAGCCTACACTTACTGTCAATCTACATTTAATCAGATAAGAAGTGCTTAAGCTCTATCCTAAATGATCACATAAAATTGTATGGGCTTTTACCAGCATGTCTCAAATGGAAAAGCCCGTTTTATTATTAAAACAAAACCATACAATTAATGGCAGCCCACATATGAAATTTCTAACATTCTCCCACTTGGGCAATTATTAATTGTAGTTTTAAAAATTTTGAAAAACATATTTTTAGAAAACGACTCTCGGGCAAGGTATAACTTTTATGTGGCCACAATTTTAAAAGAAAAATTTAGGTCCTGAGATGGACTTCAAACAATTCAGCCCAACTAAGTTATTAACACCGAATCATGGCAATCATTGTGCCACTTAAACGACACAAGACCAATCCATGGTTACAAATGCCAACAACTTAATCTGTAATGGATCTAGATGTGGTAGTGTAGCAAGAAAAATAGCATCTAAATGTGATCAACATATGTTATTTTCATTGTCGGTCATCCAAGTGATTTCATTAAAACTGTCTGCTTTCCAAAGCAGTAGAAATCACTTAAGCTTAATTTTAAGCTTGTATGTCTCAACAACCATATCAAAATATCCAATTAGTGTCATTTGAGACATACCTCCAAATTGACAAAACTGTCATACTTAAGACAGACACAAAGTCTTAAGATTTTAATGCAATGACATGTCCTAAATAACCATATGTGCACATACCATATTAATCATATCATAATGAAAATAATTATTGTCTTCATTAATAAAACATACCATCCAACAAGGATGTAAACAAACATAAAATATCATATATAATATGCTAGCTAGTTTGAATAAAACAACGCAAACTCCCACTAACCAAAAACATCAAAGGACTCCACAATACTCATGTTAAAGGATCTGCTAACATTTTGTTTGTTTCAATATATTCAAACACAATGTCTCTCTTTTTCACTAAATCCCTGGTAGCTAGATACTTAATATCTATAGTTTTCAATGCACTAGAGTTGTTGTTCTTTGAAAAGAACATAGCAGAACTGTTGTCACAGTAAATTGTAAGAGGTCTAGAGATCGAATCAACCACACCAAGACAAATTATCATGTTCTTTAACCATATACCCTGTGTCGGTGCTCCATAATAAGCAACGAACTCAGCTTGCATAGTAGAAGAAGCAGTGATTGTCTTTTTAGAATTTTTCCAAGATACAGCTCCCCTAGCTAACATGAAAGTGTATCCTGATGTGGATTTCAGATCATCCTTGCAACTAGCAAAGTCAGAATCAGAGTAATCAATCAACTCAAGGTGATCAACCTTTCTATACACCAGCATAAAATCCTTGGTCCTCTGCAAATGCCTCATAACTTTCTTCGCAGCAACCCAATGTTCTAGATCTGGGTTTGACTGATATCTACTAAGAACTCCCACTGCAAAAGCAATGTCAAGTCTGGTGCAAACTTAAGAATACAACAAGCTTCCAACTGCACTAACATAAGGTACATTCTTCATGAACTTCCTCTGAAAATCATTAACGAGACACTGATCCAAGCTGAATTTATTACCCTTGACAACTGATACATCTCCAGGCTTACATTTATGCATGTTAAACCTATCGAGCACACGATCAATGTATGCTCACTGAGAAATACCCAACAAATGACGAGATCTGTCCCGATGAATTTCAATGCCAAGGACAAATGATGCTTCCCCAAGATCCTTCATGTCGAAGGTCTTAGATAACATCAATTTTGTCTCATGTAATAAACCAACATCACTACTGGCAAGCAAAATATCATCAACGTATAGAACCAGTATGATAAATTTGCTCCCACTGACCTTGAGATATATGCACTGATCAATATTGTTTTCAACAAAACCAAGAAAGGTGATTACTTCATCAAACTTCAAAAACCACTGTCGAGATACTTGTTTTAGACTATAGATAGACTTCATGAGTCTACAAACAAGTTCACTCTCTCCATCTTCTTTAAAACCTTCAGGTTGGACCATATAAACCTCTTCAGCAAGATCTCCATTCAAGAGTCTTAACATCCATCTGATGTAACTCAAGATTAAAATGAGCCACCAGTGCCATAATGACCCTAAAAGAGTCTTTAGTTGAGACATGAGAGAAAGTATCACTAAAGTCCACACCTTGTCTTTGATAAAAACCTTTAGCTACAAGTCTTGCTTTGAAACGTTCAATTTTTCCCTTTGAATCTTTCTTGGTCTTGTATACTCACTTGCACCCAATGGGTCTACAAACCTCTGGAAGTGTAACCAATTCCCATACTCCATTATGTACCATAGATTGCATCTCTTCTCTCATGGCTTCAATCCACTTGTCTGACTGTAGACTAAAGACAACTTCTCCATATGTAGTGGGATTAACAATATGACTAACATCATAATCAATTTCACCCAAATACACAATGAAGTCATCAGAAATAGCATGTCTTCTCTACCGTTCAGACCTTCTAACATGTATTTGTGCAACTAGATTTTGTTGCTGAGGAGCATCATTAGGAACATGTGCAGTAGCATCAGTGGGAACAGGTGGTGCTACTTCAGCTTGTTCATTTACTTCCCCCTATCACCTGTTCTCACAATAGGCACGGGAACAGTAGCTTCTAACATATCATATAATGGAATAGTAACATCCTCATTTCGCTCTCCCTGATCTAAAGGTGGAGATTTTTCCAACTCAACAACATCAAATTCTAAGAAC
The DNA here is from genome assembly GCA_029379385.1 of Quillaja saponaria. NCBI lineage: Eukaryota > Viridiplantae > Streptophyta > Magnoliopsida > Fabales > Quillajaceae > Quillaja > Quillaja saponaria. Next base: position 3,239,672 of record CM055605.1, on the reverse strand, counting down.
TTGGCAGTTTGTGATTCCACTACTTTAGTTTCTTGTGCGAGGCAATAGAACCTGTATCCTTTAAAGTGATCTGGATAACCAATAAAGTAACAGCGGGTAGATCTAGGGTCGGTTTTCCTCTCATTTTGATTATAGATTCTCACTTCAGCTGGACACCCCCAAACACGAAAATGGTTCAAGTTAGGCTTTCTCCCAGTCCACAACACAAAAGGTGTTTTAGGCACCGCTTTACTGGGAACTCTATTAAGGATGTACAAGGCAGTTTTAACGGCTTCCCTCCAAAGATATTCAGGCAAGTTTGACCTACTCATCATACTCCTCATCATGTCCTTAAGGGTGCAATTAGCTCTTTCGGCCACACCATTTTGTTCGGGGCTACTAGGCATGGTATATTGGGCAACAATCACATACTCTTGTAAGTACTTGGCAAATGGTCCTATATGTTGTCCATCAACTCCATGTTTGCCATAATACTCACCTCCACCGTCAGATCTCACAATCTTAATGACTTTCCCTAATTGTTTTTCGACTTCAGTTTTGAAAATCATAAACTTATCAAGAGAATCAAATTTTTCTTTAATCAAGTATAGAAAACCAAAACGGGAAAAGTCATCAATGAAAGTAATGAAATAACAGTTTTTACATAAAGTGTTGGAATATGGTCCACTAATATTTATGTGAATTATCTCAACAGTTCTGAACTACAGGTTGACCCATTTTTCTTTGTCTTAGTCAGTTTACCTCTAATACAATTAACACAAGTTTCTAAGTCATCAAAATCAAGTGATGGTAGGATATCATCCTTAATGAGTGTTTCAACTCTTTCTCTTGATATGTGACCCAGACGCTTATGCCAAATTATTGAGGATTTCTCTTTAATTAAAGATCTTTTGGAAACAACATTTTCAGTATTTAAAGAGGAATTAATATTTAAGGGTGCTAAACTCATTCTATATAAACCATTGGACAAAACACACCTTCCAAGAATTTTAGAATTTAAAAGCAACTGAACTTTTGAATTACCAAAATTAAAGGAATAACCAATTTTGTCCAACAAGGAAACTAAAATCAAATTCTGCCTAAAAGACGGTACATAAAAAGTGTTTTTCAAAACAAGTTCAAAACCACTTTCTAAAATTAAAGAGACGATTCTTACGGACTCGACTTTAACTTCGACATCATTCTCGATTCTAAGCTTTGCCTCTAAATCACTTGGCTTCCTTTTGTGTTTGAACTCCTGCATGGTACAAGCAACATGAACAGTTGCACCACTATCAAGCCACCAAGAATTTGATAGGACATTAACTAAATTGGATTCAAAACAAACGAAAACAAGTGAGTTACCTTCTTGTTTATTTTTCTTTTCTAACTAGGATTTTAATTTGAGGCAGTCTGCTTTCACATGACTTCTCTTTTTGCAAAAGAAAAATGTTATGTCCTTTTTAATAGCAGCCTTAGGACCACCCACAACAGATTTCTGGCCAGTACCATGTCCTTTCGCATCCTGAGTTTTCTTATGATGAGAAAATTTAGACTTACCTTGACCACCCTTGGTAGAACTAGGCTTGGAATGGGAAACAAAAAGTGCGGTTTCACTATTTTCTTTCTTAAGCTTATCCTCCTCAGCCACACACTTAGAGATAAGGTCATTGATGGTCCAGGATTCATTTTGGGTGTTATAGGCAGTTTTGATTTGGGTGAGGTCAGGTGGTACGGAATTGAGAGAATGGTGAACCACAAAACTATCAGGGATTGGAATTTCTTTGTTTTTAAGCTTAGTTTGTACATGAACCATTTTGAGAATGAATTCCCGAACCCCAGTTCCATTTTCATATCTCATACCCGCTAGATCATTTATTAGCTTTCCAGTATCAGCATTATCAGATACCTTGTACCTATCCTACACAGCTTTCATGAAGTCTTTGGCACTTTGAGTTTTAGGCAACCCACTCAAAAGGTGTTCAGAGATTGATCTCTTCATGTAGATCAAACTCAACCTATTTAATCTCTCCCATTTGTCAAAAGCCTCTTTCTGAGCTATAGTGGTAGTATAAAAAAGATCAGCAGGTTTCTCACTACGTAGAGCTAAATCGATATCCATAATTCCCATGGCAAATTCAACATCTTGCTTCCATTTCTTAAAGTTGGAACCATTCAAAAATTCAATAGTAGCACTATTGTTGTTAACAGTTAGGGAGACTGATTCAATAACAAATAATGCAACACGTCAACAAATTAAGTAATTAAAAAACAAGAATAAAAATTTATTCTCCATGAATCCAAAGTGCATAATTACAAACTCCCCTTTGGGCAGAGAATGTAACATGCTATTAGGATCTCATGATCAACTCATAAAACTTAAATTAGAGTATCCTAACTTTCGAAAAGCCTATCCCCTTTGGGCAGATATACCTTCTAGGCCGGTATACCTCAAACCATATGTTTTATGTATTTTCTAAAATTAAAGTATATAATAACCCCCTTTGGGCGGGAAACTATATATACAATAATTTAAGAAACATCACGTACTATAGCTTTCAAAAATCTCACAAATCTATATAGATAGACCACTTTAGTGGCAACCATATACACAAACCTATAAGATTTAATTACTCATAATATATCATTTCAAACCAAAATACATTTTAAAAGTATCTCATAGGATAATTAAACACATGTTACAACTTTGAAAAATTGAATCAAAATAGAAGCATTCACTAACACATGTTATGAAAACATGAGAGTACAAAATTATTTAATTATAACTAGAGAGAGTACATACTATTAACAGTTCCAGAACATATAAAATATTAAGATTAAACAGTTCTCAACAATTATTTATGTGCTACCATATTAGTTTGAAATAAAACAAAACATAATTAACCAAACCAATAAATCATGCACATAATATCCTAAATTTAACCATAACATATAATTATAAAATTCAAAAAATTAATTTGGTAAAATTTTGGGGGAAAACAGAATGGCAGAAGGTGGCGCGTGTTGTACACGCGCCACTGCCGCGGGTGGGAGAAGGCCGCGTAGCCTTCTTCTTCCTCCTCCAGCGGGTCTTCTTGACCCGGACTAGAGGAAACGAGTCTGTTATGACCCGTTTCTGAAATTTAGCGTTTTCAGTTAATTTTTGATGCTTTTTTTCAAATATTTTGTGTGGGTTTTGTTTTAAATTACTTTCCTAACAATAACCCTATAAAAATTTCATGTTTTATTAAGATTATACATCAATTAATTGAAATTGCAATGACATGAACCCTAACTGTATTTCATAAGGGTTTCATTCGAATTTCTCAAAATAATACGAATTAAACTCATTGAATGATTACTGACTATGTATAAAACATACAAGAATCTAAATCTATGATTTAAATCGATTAAAACAACATGAAATCTTAGTTCTCAAATCAAAAACTTAATTTCGATTTTAAAACAACCCGAATTTTAAAATTCAGATTTCTCGATTTATAGTTGATAAAATCGCATAAATAATATATCAAATTAAAGATATGAACAAGACCTTTAAAAGCCCTAACAAATTGGGTTCAATTTCATTCATATATGAGTTCGATTTTGAGTTTAAAGAAATTGACTTATATGAACCCTATAATTTTATGTTAAATAAATAAACATAAGGGTTCTAAATTCATGTATATTAGGCTCTGATACCACATGTTATAATTTCATACATGAATTTAGAACACATTAATAATAAGGTTGCGTACCTAATTGAGCCATAACAGTGGATATCTGGAATCTCAACCAAACACGCCTTCAATGGGGTATTCCTCTTCGTATTATATGTATTTTCTGATGGCAACTTTCAATGGGGCAATATGCGTATATATAGAGAAGAGATGGGACTTAGCTATTTCATGTCAGATAAAACTCTAAGAGTCCTCCCATTAAAGACTCATAAAGTCACTCAGCCTACACTTACTGCCAATCCATATCTAATCAGATAAGAAGTGTACTTAAGCCCTATCCCAAATGATCACATAAAATTGTATGAGTTTTTACCAACATGTCTCAAATAGATCAAACTTTAAACCCGTTTTATTAAAATAAAACCATATAATTAATAACAGTCCACACATAAACTTCTAACATTCTAAACATGTGCATTTGATTCAATTGTAGGCCGGATTACAGGTCATCGACGAAGGCATAAGTGTTTTTATTTAAAAGGTGATTGAGAAAGAAAGATTTATACAACGCAACAAAAACATGTATTTGACTCAATTATAGTTCTCTGACAGATGAAAATATTATGTATTTTTATTCTAAATTGAGCATTAAAGATTTGTATAACAAAATAACTCGAATTTAAAATTTTAATATTGTTCTTATTGTTGAGACTTGTGAGTTTATCATTAAAAGACTTGCTTTTTTATTTTTAATCATGTTTTAAAGTAAACATTCTTAATCGACGGTCTCATTTTCTTGAGCTACTGGGATTTACTGATGTTGACGTCTGAGTAGGAACAGTGAGGTTTTCCACATCTAGTAATAAAAACCTATATACTAGTGGTAATGTACAAATGTACCAACCAAAAGTTGAGTTCTCAAAGGCCTCTGACAGATGAAAATATTATGTATTTTTATTCTAAATTGGGAATTAAAGATTTATATTAACAAAATAACTCGAATTTAAATTTTAATATTATTTTTATTGTTAAGACTTGTGAGTTTATCATTGAAAGACTTGCTTTTTAATTTTTAATCATATTTTATAGTAAACTTTCTTAATCGACGGTCTCATTTTCTTGAGCTACTGGGATTTACTGATGTTGACGTCTGAGTAGGAACAGTGAGGTTTTCCACATCTAGTAATAAAAAAACCCATATACTAGTGGTAATGTACAAACGTACCAACCAAAAGTAGAGTTCTCAACTACCTATCAAAGTTGGACTCTGAATAACTCATTCAACTACCAGTCTTCCTTCTAATTTCATTCTCACCGTCCATTCTTCTCAATCTATTGAGACCACTTTACAAGGATAATGCCTATCTCCTATTAATACTAGTCAATAATTTTTTCCAACTCCCTACTCCCTACACAGTTCTTCGTCAACATCTATAGCTGCTTGTACTTGTTTTTGCTTACGTTAACTGCAATGTCTTACATGGATCACTCCTCTGATAATGCTATCGAGGATTCTACAGGTGCCCATTTGAAATTAGGCTTCTTTAATTCTTTTTCTGTAAGAGTATATGGCATTTATGCTTTCTTATTAGTGTTTGGCTTGAAACATTCCTGGAAAAAAAAATTGTCTTTATTGTGTTCAATTCTAATGGTTCACTTTAGGTTTCTCTTCTGATGGTAACCCAAGAGAGACAAACATTTTTCTTTGTTTTGGTTACGAAGCAAGAAACCCAATCAAACTTAGTAATTTCTTCCTCCAAATATTTGTTGCAGTGCAATCTAGTAAAGATTCTAAGCCTGAATTTTCTGAAGACGAAGAAACTCTCATTACTAGGATGTATAATCTGGTTGGTGCGAGGTACTTAGGCTTTCCCTTCTGATCTTGTTCTTTCTTTTTTTCATTTATGAAAATCTGATTGAGCTAATGATGTAAAGTGAATTATTTTCCAGGTGGTCTTTGGTTGCTGGAAGAATTCCCGGCAGAACAGCAGAGGAAATTGAAAAGTATTGGACTTCAAGATACCCTTCTAAAGAATGAAGTACCAGAAAAAGGGATAGAATTCAAAAGGGATAGAATTCACTTTTTAGTAAAATTTGGGTGCTTGTAATATTGTAATAATTTATAGTGTGTATTCACTTTTCCTACTTAGACCCACTGTAGAAGTTTTCTTCACCTTGGAATATTACTTGGTGTTTGCATAATCAAGTAAAGCTGTGGCAATGCATTTGATTTTCATTTCAATGTTTGTTTCTGTGACTAGTATGTCTAATTTAGGTTGGGGGTTGGGACTAAGGAATAGTTTAGCTCTGTTCAAAAACAGAGCCCAAATCTAAATATTGTCAAATGATTTTTTTTGTGGCCAATTTCCAACAATGAAAATAGAAAGCTTGGCAAAGGCCAAATATTGAAATGGGATGCATGAAGTAAATAGTAAAAAATTAAATTTTTATAAATGATTAGCATATCTCAAATTTATATTACCAATAAGTAAGAGAATGACATGTATCACTAATACTAATCATTATTTTTGATATTGGTTAACTGAGTTGATGTGTCATGATTTTATTTATCGACAATGTAAAACATTTTAAATGTCAATGAATCAAATATTAACTCAAAATATATTCAAAATTACTTTTGTAAACAAGACATAAAAGATAGTTTTCACACATGATGTTATACATTTTGGTTTTGCTTGTTTGCCATTTTCTGTAAAAGATCGTCTCTTTCTTTAAATGTTTTAATTTGGTTCTTTATTATATTGTATGCAAGAGTTTTTGTTATACTAGGGGTACATATTGGCTTCATGTTCCTCTTAGGATTTCCTAAAAGAAAATGTAGGATGATGCAAAGAGTTTGTAATGTTAACTGAATTTTAATTGATAACAAATTTCTTATACTATATTCTCGGTGCATTTGGGTATTAAACTTTGAGGATTAGTTGGAATTAAATGCTTTAGCAAATACACATTAAACCAACCCTTGAAAGAGGAAACCACAATTACTTTATAATAGCAATTTATATGAGCTGCTTTACTCGAAACAGTTGAAGGTACTTAAAAAGGTTGAACCACTGCAATATAGCTAGCTGATTCAACTACTGCAATCTAGCTAGCTGAGGATGCTCAGCTAATATGAAACTGTAATAAATCATAAACACAATTTTAGTTAGGATATAACTCAACTCAAGCTTTAAATCTGAATTAGTTGGGATTGGCTATATATATTATTTTACTTTATTCATATCAATCTAATACATTATTTTTAATTATGTTTAGAACAGTCATATCCTTTTAAATGATTGTCTCATGTAAATTTTAATCTTTTTCTAGTTTATTTAACACTTATCACCTATACCAAATCACATTTTTTAACTATTATATCTATTAGTCTATGTTAGATATATTAAAACCAATATTTCAATTTGCTCATTTGTTCGGAGGCTCTCACTGTTAAATAAAAAAATTATATACTTCAAAAGAATTGTGAGAAACATAAAGGTTATTTTCTCGAAATGCTAAAAGTATCAGCACCACACCAACAGGTCAGTACTGTGAAAGCCAATTTGTAGTATCACAAATCCCAAGAAGGAAGAAGCCTCCCATACTCGAACCTATAATCCCATACTTTCAAGTTTCAACCCCTCCGGCCGCCATTATCGCTTCCCAGAAGTATATTACCAGGCGGGCTACTGTCCAAAATCCAAATAGGCATTAACTGTTTGAGAGTTGCGACTATGGATGAACAATAAAGCATAAACTCCACCAGCTCTACCTCCTCCATTCTCTCCATCTATGTGACGTATAATCCCAATCCTTTGTTTTTCATATATACTCACTCATAACATGTATAACCAAAACACATGTAGGCAGCATCTTCTGCATACTACAAGACATTTTAGTCGTCTACTATCTACACCAAACTTTCAGTATTAAACTAATAATAATTCAAAATTTTAATAGCCCAAAAGAAATTGTTATTTGAGTTTTGTGAAACATTTAATTTTATATTTCTATATTCTGTATTCTATAATTGGACTGCTACAGTAGGGGAGTGGGAGAGATGAGCTTATCTTATACCACCTCACGATGGAAGTTTGACTGTGTCTTTGAATCCATCAGCTCCTCAGTAATCCTCACAAAACTAAAATAAAGTTTCATGCCGTTTCCCAGTGTAAACTGTATATGAATACAAGCTTTGAATAGAAGCAAATGCAAATCCATCTCTAGCTAACGATAAGTACAAAATTTCCTGCATATTCCACATGACATCCTCAAGTTGACACATAATACTCCTGCTTAAATTAACTTTGTACGTGTCAGTCACCCTTGGGGCCACACTGTTGCTATAGCACTTTCCTGAGAGAAAGAAGAGACAGCAGGTAGCCGGGGGAAAGTGATGCGTGTTATGACAGAACGAATTTGACCTTAACTGTAATTTTCTACGCAAGGTAAATAGTATAGTCGGTAAAAACTCTATGGAATTGAAGAGGTTGAGGAAGAGGAAAGGAAAGTAAAACATTTAACAGTTAACCCTAGAATTTGATCCCTGCAATCAATCATAATTTGTTGAAAGACAACTTGGTTCCTTCATTGAATTTGGATTGTGATGTAGTGGCATTTAGGAGGGAATGCAACAGATAGAACACTGAGGAGCATGCATAGGTTAAGCATGCCATACGTTCTGAGTTCTGACTCAGTCTGCAACTTGTATAATAGATCATTTATTTCTTATTTTCTCTCACTAAACCGTTGCTTGGGCTTTGTTCTAGGGGTAAGATATGGATTTTGAAGCTTAACTTAAGAAAATTATCATAGTTAGGAACAAAGGTACAATTATAACGAATACACTGTCACTTTATATATTTCATTCAATTTCCTTAATTAGCAGAAGAAAAGTAAAGTTGGAAGCTAAACAATAATGAACAAATAAACAAAGCCAACAGAAAAACAGAATCACCTTGTGAATATAGTAGTGACATCATGCGAAATGAAAAAGGACAAGAACGGTGGCAACACAGTATAGCTGGTGAAGTGCCACCACCATACGTGCCTGCAAATGCAGCTCATATTGAACATGTTTCATCCTTTCCCTGAAGATAGCAATGAAACATTTATTATAAAGGATTAGATAAACATAAATGTTAGAAAAGTACAGCAGAAATTTCTTGGTTTTTGTTTTTTTCTTATCTCTGAAGATATCACTTTTACCATTTTCACAAAGTATGTGATCTGCTTCTCTACTGTTATAAAATGAGGGGCTTGGAGGAGCTATGCCATGAACTTCTCATAGTTGTTTAAGAAGCATTTACAGAAAAAGACAAGTTCTAGCCATGGCTGCATCTTTCTCAGTGTCTTCATTGGTAAGCTGAGAATTGATTAATTGTTTTTTTTTCTTTCTTAAAGGATTTTGCTGGTGTTTATTTAAGTATTCATGGTTCACAAGAAAAGAATTGAGGCAGTTTAAAGTGTGTTTTTACAGGATTCTTCACATTTTCTGTCGATGTGCTAGATTTCCTTTTAGCCGTTTAGCTATGAAACTCAGAATTATACATGAATTACTGAGTTTGTGGGGGCAATTCTTGTTTAAGTACATACATACCTTTGAGCTCACAGAAGGGCATGAGCTCCATTCAGGAGCTAGTCCATCTAAAGACATCATGAAATTTTTGTTCAATGACACACCAGGCTAAGACTAGATATGAACCTCTGACATGAGAGTTTACCTGGTTCAGGATTCAATTTAAGCAGTTCTTCCAATTGTCAAACCAGAGAATTCTGTCATCACCGTTAGGCATAAAGCTGCATATTTTTTCCCCCTTATTATAGATTTGATTCTTATTGTTCTGACTCCAGCAACAAGAAATCAAAATGGAGTCATTTTCATTAGTTTTACCTTTTATTTATATTTTCATATTCTGATTGTTCCTTTTAATTTTTCCTTGGCCTCCAATCAAGAAAACGAGGATTAAGTCGACCACTTCCTCAAATCACCTTGCCTCCTTGTTTGTTGCCATCTTAGCACATGCAGAAGAAATGACTAAATTCTGGTGGCCTTTTATCTTAAAATAAACATAACTACGTCTCAACAATTAGTCCTTATGTAACAAGAAAACAAAGATTTATTTTTTTCTTAAAACTTCGCTAAAAACCAATCAAGGGGACTTTTTTTTTTTTTTTTTTCTGAAGAATTAGATGTTTATCAACAGATAATGGAAGAAGAAGCAAGGTTTGAAGCCGAAGTTGCGGAGGTGCAAGCATGGTGGAACTCTGAGAGGTTCAGACTAACACTACGACCATACTCTGCTAGAGGTGTTGTGGCACTACGGGGCAACCTCAAACAAACCTATGGTTCAAATGAAATGGCTAAAAAGCTATGGAGAACTCTCAAAACCCACCAAGCCAATGGCACAGCCTCAAGGACTTTTGGTGCACTTGACCCTGTCCAAGTAACCATGATGGCTAAGCACTTGGACACCATTTATGTCTCAGGCTGGCAATGCTCTGCCACCCATACATCCACCAATGAACCTGGTCCGGACCTCGCTGACTACCCTTATGACACTGTCCCAAACAAGGTTAAGCATCTATTTTTCGCTCAACAATACCATGACAGGAAACAAAAAGAGGAACGTATGAGTTTGAGCAGAGGAGAGGGCTAGAACCCCTTACATTGATTACTTGAGACCAATAATAGCTGACGCTGATTCTGGGTTCGGTGGCACCTCAGCAACTATTAAGCTCTGCAAACTTTTTGTGGAGCGTGGTGCCGCTGGCATCCACATTGAGGACCAGTCCTCAGTGACCAAAAAATGTGGGCACATGGCAGGGAAAGTGCTCGTTGCCATTAGTGAACAAATCAATAGGCTTGTAGCTGCGAGACTGCAATTTGATGTAATGGGGGTTGAGCAAGTTCTGGTGGCACGTACAGATGCTGAAGCTGCTACTCTAATCCAGTCCAATATAGACACAAGAGACAATCAGTTTATATTGGGTGTAACTAACCCAAACCTCAAGGGAAAGAGCTTGGCAACAATTTTGGCAGAAGGGGTGGCTGCTGGGAAGACAGGAGCTGAGTTGCAGGCAATTGAGGATCAATGGCTATCAATGGCACAATTGAAGACATTCTCCGAACATATGGTGGACACCATTAGGAAATTGAATATTGGAGAGGATGAGAAAAGAAGAAGATTGAACGAGTGGTTGAACCATTCCAGCTACGAGAAATGTCTCTCCAATGAGCAAGGCAGAGAAATTGCTGAGAGGTTGGGGGTACAAAATCTCTTCTGGGACTGGGACTTACCCAGAACCAGAGAAGGGTTTTACAGATTCCAAGGGTCTGTGACAGCAGCCATCGTCCGTGGCTGGGCTTTTGCTCCTCATGCTGATGTAATTTGGATGGAAACCTCAAGCCCTGACTTAGTTGACTGCACCAAGTTTGCAGAAGGTGTTAAGTCTAGGTGCCCAGAAATCATGTTGGCTTATAATCTTTCTCCATCTTTCAATTGGGATGCATCAGGCATGAATGATCAACAAATGATGGACTTCATTCCCAGGATAGCAAGGTTGGGTTATGTCTGGCAATTCATCACAGTGGGTGGTGTTCACTCCAATGCACTTATTACTTCTACATTTTCCCAAGATTTTGCAAACAGGGGAATGCTAGCTTATGTGCAAAGGATTCAGAGAGAGGAAAGGAGTAATGGGGTTGAAACTCTTGTTCATCAGAAATGGGCTGGTGCAAATTACTATGATAGGTACCTTAAGACTGTGCAGGGTGGTATTGCATCAACTGCTGCAATGGGCAAAGGTAAATCTCATATATAATAGACCCTTACTCACTGTGTACAAAACTACAAGTATTAGAGGAAGCCATTAGGCATTAGTAAAAGAATAATCTAAATTTGCATGTATTGTTTTGCAGGAGTGACAGAGGAACAATTCAAAGATACGTGGACTAGGCCAGGAACTGTGGACATGGATGATGGTAGTATGGTAGTTGCTAAGGCAAGGATGTAAGGGAAACTTGGGAGCAATCAAAAAAAGGGAAACAAGAATAATGTGTAGCAAAATTTGGCTACACAAAGTTGCAATTTACTACTAGTAATACTTTTTGAGCTCTCTAAAAGCCTTTTTTGTTGGGTTTGGGAAGGGAGAAAGAAAATCGTTTAGTATGTTTTTATGTAATTTGGTTCACTGCATCTGTGTTGGAACTTTGAAATAACACCATTCAGTATATTTTATTTCGTATCATTTACTCTTTTTTCTTATCATCTTTCAAATGGTTTTACTCAATTGGAACCTGAATTTGTTCAAATAGCATGACAAGGAAGCTTGAATGGAAGCTCAGGCATGTTTGGTTTCCTATTCCAAATGCCTAATTCCCTTTCTCAAATCTGACAAAAATAAAGGGGCAGCATCAAACCAGATTCTCCATCTTTCATTGACATCAGACTTCATTGTCTTCTTCATAAATACAAGCCAAGCAAGCACAATGGCGAGTAAACGTTTCTGAATTCCTTGTGCATGTGTCCCGCTGAGCTTGACACATAAAAAACTCCACGCGTGAGCCTACATAAGAAGATTACTGCATGGCGAGTCAGCTGTCAGATGAATTTAGTAGAAAATGTCAAAATATTTGCGAATGATATACAATACAATCTCTTCTCCAAGTCCAAGGATCATATATTCTCCCTATCTTAGACAAAAAACAAAATGTCTAGATATGACTATGATGAAGGTACTAAAATTTATATGACTGTCAAAACGAGAAAGTACCTCAATTCTAATGAAATAATAAATATATTATAATAAGTTAACTAAGATTCTTAGCATTATAGTCAATATGATATGTATGCTATTTTTTTTGTATTATTGAAAATGCCTATATTGACAATTGTATTGTTTTTAATGATTTAGATAATTGATGTGTCTCTTTTAATAAATAAAAATTAAATATATTTTTCATAAAACTAACACTTGTACTGATAATTTATTTAAGTACGATGTTTCTCTTACACAATAACATCATTCCCTTTTGTAGTTTAAGTCAGTGTCTCTGTATATTTTTGTTCCCTTATGTTATTTTTAATGAAGATTAACCCTGTTTGCACCAAAAAGATAAGGGTATGTATGATATTTCCTTCCCGTAAAATATGGTTATTTTGGTATTAAGGAAGAATTTAATTAATGGATCTTGCTCACGACACGGCCCATTATTTTACAATTATACGACATCGCTTGTTCGACTTGCCCTGACTATGACTTTACCCCTTTACCAATCGCAGCTTACAAGATCCAGCATAGCTTTCGCTCTATTTTCTCTCTCCCCAATCAAGTAGATAGCAAATCTGGACTCGGGTGTTCACAGATGCTGGCCTTCCAAGGTAAAATTTCTATCTTCAATTCAAAGTTTCCTTCTTTTTAGTCTTTTAATTATGGGATTTCGATTTTTTAGAGATTTCATACTTTCATTTCTTGTTTGTCCTTTCACGCATTCCATGTTACTTTGATCTGTTAGACATTGAGAAATCTGAGGATTTTCTATTCGTCAATCATCCAGCTATTTAGATGCTGAGAAGGCTGGGATAAAAGATTAAGGGATATAAAAGATTTGCTCTTTATTGTTTTTCTTAGCTTGTGTGTGGTTGGTGTTGTTTATATTATGTAGAAGGAAAAGCTCCTTAGTACTGGCCAAATTGATTTCGTGGACAAATAATGGTTATGGAAATTTCAGTTGAGTTGAATTTTTTTTTAAGAGTGTGTTTGGAAATTTGTGTGATATTCAATTCATTCTAAATGAATTTTGATCTATCTTTTATAAAATTTAATTTATTCTAAATCATGTATTTATAATATTTTTTTCATTTTAAATTCTCATCAAAATTAATATAATTGGTTAAGAATTCAATTCAATTATATTAAATAAATAATATATATATATATATATAATTTGTTAATCGGAGAAAATGAAGACATCATTTTTTTCTCATCAAAACAAAAAGAAATATAATTATGTTTTAGGTAATTTTAATTTTTCAGGATATAAACCATATCAATTAGACGTTTTGATTGATACAGGTGCTACAACAAGTACTTGTAGAATTAATGTTTTGCCTATAGAAAAATAGGTAATCATGAAGCATCCTATTTTAGCTAAGGGAATAGATGGCAGAGAAACTGTTATCGAATACAAGGCTAAAAATATACCAATTTGGTTAGGAAATAAAAAATTTCTTATTCTAAACAAATATTATATTTGATCTATCTTTGATCAAAATTCAATTTATTCTAAATCATGTTTTTATAATATTTTTTTCATTTTGAATTTTCATCAAAATTAATATAATTTGTTAAGAATTCAATTCAATTAGATTATATATATATATATATATATATATATATATATTTATATACCTTTTATTTTTATTTCTTCTCATATCAACATCTCAAAAATCACAACCCCTCATTCTTATTCCTACCCCATTTCTCATCTCATCCCTTCCCTTCTTTCTTTCCCCTCCCCTTCTCCTCGTTTCTCTTCCCTCCTTATAATATATTAGACCTACACCAATTATTTAAGTTTCTTTTGTATTGAGAAAAAAAATCTTTTATTAATGCAAGAGTAATTTTATAAAAGTATTAAAATGAAATGAATTCTATTAGTTATAATAATATTCCAAACACTATAATTTAATTTAATTTGTTTGAATACTATCACTTAAATGATTTGTTCCAAACATTGAAAAATAATTTAAATTGAGTTGAATTGAACCCTCACATGAATTTATTCCAAACTCACCCTAAAGGCATGAAATATCTGATTCTACTCAAATTGGGTGTCTCTTTTCAGGTCATAATTTTAGTTAATAACATAGCTTGTCATGCCAATCCTCACCCAAAAACAATTTTTGATCAAGTATTTCAGAACCTTTTGCTTTGTAGTTGAAAGTTCAGGTGGGTTAAGTTAAAAGAGTTGTGCAGTTGTCAATGTCAGTTAGACTGCAAAGCTGTTAGGCGTGAGTTTGTTGCTGAACTCATGTTTGTCTGTGTAAGTGGAAACTTGGGATGCAACTTACTTGCTGAGGGGCTTAAGGTTCTACTTTCTAGTGCATCAAGAAATGAAACAGAGTCTTCATTTTCTTGGAAAAGGTTACCTTCTCCTTCATACTTATAGTCAGTAACTATTCTTTCTTGAACAAATTCATTGGCATTTTGTTTCTTGCGGGTAATACTGATAATCCTGAAGTTATTCTCTTCCGAAACCAACACTTTGGTGGGTAATTGGGTATACCTTACTAGTTACAAGTGTTCTTCCCCTTTTCACACCCAAACACACATAGCAGTCGATGATCGTTCTGCCCCTCGTGTTATTTGCTCTTAGGCATCAAAGCCACTGCCACGTGTTTGAGAAAGATTGACACCTTTGCTTTATATGAATTTACAGTCAAATCAACTGGCAACAATCATACTTAGGTGGTGCCCTAAGTAGTTCACAGGCACCAATAGCTATCGAGAGCATGGCTATTAAGAATATAGGAGGAACATTCTTTGTTAAATCCTCAACGATCTTATGCTTTTTCATGTAACTATAGGATTCATTTTATTTGTTCCTACAAAAATTATATTTCTGAGGACTCCTTGTCTCTTCAGCTACCAGTTGCTGAACATCTTTATTCCTTCCGTTTGTCAAAATTTTCTTATGTGATGTGGTAATTTACTGATTTTACATTTCTAAAACTGAAATCCCATGTAGCATCTTGCTTTACAGTGTCATAATTCATGTAAATAACTAACTTTGTAGTTGGTACCGAGTGCATATTTCAGTTCATACAATTGATGCATTTTATGCATCTCTCCCGTGTGTTGGTCGAATTTTGTGAACTTCTGAGTTTTTCTAAAGAAATGTCCAAATTCATTAATCTGTTGTAGACAGCCTAATAGGGTAAATGGTTATAGGAAAGTGCATATATGGTTGCTATTTTCTCAGCCAGAGGAAAAGAATAGGCATGAAGTACTGATTACTAAGAACATGTTCTATTCCCGATTTTGAGATTTTTCATTGATGGACAGGTTTGACACAGAAAATTGAGAGAATTTGAGCGCACCTTGAAGACTCAAGCCACTATTTATACCAACTTTACCATGTCCCATCCTTGTTGAAATCTTCCAGCAATCAGCACTGTGATCTGGTTGTTACCAAAAGAAATTGTGGTAAGAAACTGATTGCAAGTAAGACAGCCATAGACTGATATATTACATTTCTGTTTCTGGTTCAGGGAGTGATATACAAAGAGAAATGTATAATCATGCGTTATTTGTGAATTCATTTCAAAAACTATGAAAACAGAGCCAAATTAATTTCAAAGGAAAAAGGGCCATAAACAAAGTCGTCAACAGTGTAGTTGTCAAGTTTGCCATTGTGCTGGATAATTAACAGGAAGACTGAGCCTGGGTAGATAGAAATCAATGTCCTGTTCTGGTCACTTCTTCCAGGGTTTTACCACAGAGAGTACAATGATTATTGCAATTATCAGGAGCAATATAATTGAAATCATCATGCACTTTCGTGACTTCTTTTGCAAACTCTTGGCAGTTTGGAGCGCATCTGTGCCTGATCTTACATGGTCTACTGCATTTGTCACCTGTGCCCATGGAAAAGTTGGCACGAGATGACAGAAGTGGAAAAGGTTAAGCAATTTGGCCAATATAAGACTAAACATTTGACAACTTTCACCTCACTGCATAATTTTTTCGACAAAATTTGCGTGATGAACAGATTTATATCTAATGGCAGAGGGTTATAGTACTGAAGAGCTATTAATGTTAACTGAAAATAATCAGAAATGCTAACAGAGAGTAACTATCTTGATAATATGACAGCATATTATGACTACCACGGTAAAGGATGTGTGATTTATGAAATTCTAGTTTTCTTCTACTATCACATTCTTATATGCATTCTAAAGAATTAGATTTCTGAAAAATAAAAAATCAGACATTTATGTTTGATAATGTGTGAATGCCATTGTAGTTTTCAGCACAATGCAAATTTTTCTCAAGAAAATCTTAATGACCGTTTAGATATCTTAAAGAATCTGTGAAACACATAGTCCCTATGGTTTATATACCTAATAAATCTCTATTCAATCAAGGAGATTCAGCTTTCAAGAAAGAAAAGAAGCCTAAAAAAGGGAGAAATGTAAATGAATGCAAGATGTAAATTAGCGTATCATGTATCGAAACCAAGATTGTGAATTACCAATTGGGTCCTACTGACATTTTCTCAATTGGGGGTTTCAAATTTTCAATCACTTAACTTTAGGTATGATGTCCAAACACAGAAGAAATAGAGACCCCAAAGTGCAATTTCATTTCATTCATTGAAGTGGGGAAGTTTGACTTTTCCCTTTGAGAAATTTTGCTACTTGTGCTTTAGAAAATTTATACACAACACTAAATATTACTTTTTCACAATCCTTTTCTAAAAGCAGGCTGACTATACAAATTGTTCTAAACTCCTGCTGTACACGTAACAATTTGTCACCAATTTCCTAAAATGATTTGAATGGAATAATTTCAAGAACAGGAAATAATATATTAAAAGAGTTAAATTCTAAACCTACTTAGAATCATTAAAGTAACTTATTACTAAATTATATTATAATTTATGTAAACTTTTACAGATAATTATATTTACTAAAAATTTACATATAAGTAATAAATTTTTTTATTAAATAACATTAATCAAGCCGGCTCGTTTAGAAAATGAATTGAACTCGATCTTATCTTGTAACAAATACTTAAAGAGCTGATGAGTAACAAATACTTAAAGAGCTGATGACGAGCCGGTTAGCTCATTGCCACTACTAGTTAGAAGGGGACAAATCATACCAATAGATTACTAGAAGCTCTTTATTTTCATAAGCACTAGAAAGATGGACTTAGTCAAAACTAACTGAGGCCCCCTAACGCATTTGGAAGAAAGAGGATTTGATTTGGTACATTTGACAATTAAGTAGATTTGAACATTATGCTCGATTTAAATTTTTTTTTTTTTTTTCTAGTAAACTTAGCTAACCTAGTCTTTGGTTCTATAGCACTGCTAATACTATTTACCACAAAGATCTAGTAAGGCTAGTATCCAGGCAAATTCTTAAAACTATCCAACTAAAGGAGAAACTTGGCGTCAGTCAATGATAAAAATTAAAAGGGTAAGGAAATTGGTAAGATGCAATTAACTGTAGTTTTTGGAAAAGCAATCTAGACAGCCTGAAATCCTGAGAGGCGGATAAAAGAAATTTTCAATGATTGAAGGTAAACGAGTAAGGAATCCCATATCCATTAGAAACAAGTGCAAAAGAAAACAACAGCACCACCAACAAACCAATAGTCACATAGAAGTGTGGAAAATGAAGGAGTTACAGAGAAAAGAAAATGAGAAAAATGGCCATTCGAAGAAGCAACCACAAAGTTGACACACAACAAAGTAAAACAACAAATGCTATCCAATCAATTTATACACATGGTCAGGGGGCAAGGGGAGCAGACTCAAGCACCCTTGTTCTTCCAAGGTTTGATGACACCAACAACTATAACAGCTACAATTATCAAGAGAATAATAATAGCAATGCACATCCATTTTCGGGAGTTCTTCTGAAGTTTCTTAGCGTTTTGAAGTGCAGATGTCCCTCTCTGGACATGATCGACTGCATTGGTGACCTGGACAAGGTTTCCATTAACACACATCTCTAACTAAACTACGTTTGTGCATCACATTCACATACAAAAAGAATCAAGGATGTAAGAGAAGAAGCAAACCTGACTTTCAATGTTGTCTAAAATCTCTCCTTGTGCCTCAACCAAAACTGCCATGTCAAGGTAAATCTGAAAGATAAAACAAAATTAGACACAGTCAAATTTTACAGTCCCTGGCCACAGATATTATTGTAGTCCAAGCCAAACGTGTCTAGTTAGATGTACCTGTTGTAAATCGAGAAGCTTTTTCTCAATTTCTTTCACGGTATCATGTCTCTCCTGGATTTCTTCCAGTGTGTTTAGCACCTGAAATTGAGGATCCAAAAGTCCCAACTTTCATAGATTAGACTTCATATAACAAAATTAAACTTTCTGATCAAGTAAAAGACATGGCAGAAGGACATTCCTCCACCAGTGACTTCCCCTATCAACCTAAGTGCTACTCAAGGACAGATTGCTACTAAATTCCACTGATAGCTGTCAAACATAAATTTTAATGTAGTAAGATCATTTTTCAGAACCACAGATTCAAAAACATAAATAATCACATGGATCCAATACACATCAATCTTGAACTTAATTCCTACACTAAAAGTATAGATTTATCTAATATCATTTTAAGTAGGGAAGTAATTTATTAATCACAAAAATTACCTGTCCCCGGCCCATTTCTTGCATTGCATTCTGGAATATTTGCTCACTGTTTCCAGTTTCTATTAGGTCGTCAATTGTCTAACACAGTCATTAAACTTGGCCAATTAGGACAGAAATTATTTTTATTAGAACTGAAATTATAATTTCAAAATTCAGGCTCACCGCATCATCTGGTCTCGTTCCCGTGACTGCTCAGTCAAATCATAAAGTACAAATAGAAAATTTTAAAACATGAATAACCTTAAAAAATTATGGGAATTTTAGCACTACATTACAGAAAAACTGCTATTCTGATCAGGATGCTGAACCTGTAATGACTCTTCTCTCTACAACCTCGCGATATTCATCCTGAATTCTTTGTCTGAGGTTCTGAAACATAATAAATTGATGAGACCATGGAAACTCGGTCAGAAAGCGAACAGCAATGCTTGTAAATATACCTGAAACTCTGTCATTAACTCCTTGAACTTTTTTGTCAAGGAACTGTCATTCAAGGAGAAAAATATTAAGATTAATATGCCATTTTCAGGTTTATGAAACACTCATAACTTAAGAAGAATCTGCGGCAACACACTTTGTCAAGTTCATCCTTGCTCTGTCAACACCAGTTCCCTTCTCACATCCAGGCTTCTGTCTATTGGCTAGGTTCTGCAGAATTTTGAGCATAACAAGATATGATTATATAATCCTCAAACCCCTCATCTAATATCTCCAAAACAAACAAAACCCAGAAACAGAACAGAGTACATCTTTGTTTATTGCTTCTATTTTTGCTTTGACACTGCGTGCAATCTTCCCAACTTCATCAATATCTTTCTCCATTCTCTTCTTGATAGCTGAAAATGAGTTCACCATCACAATTACAAAATATACACTACTGAAGACAGTGTATATAAAAAGGAATCAACTTAATGTATCCTGAAGTAGTAATGAAGATCTTGTATCTATCTCCAAGCAATTAAACACAGCAAATTAATAAATTTGTAACAACACAGGTTTTAGCAAGTTTTCTGTAACTTGATATTGTTATGTATCTGGTCAACTCAGACAGTCAAGATTCTATCCAACTTGGCCAACAGTGTCAACAGTCAACACGAAGTCATGAAATAGGAAGCTAAAATTTTATTAAATAAGATAGTGAGATACAATTCCAGTCACATTCTTTTCAACCATGAGATAATAGAAAGAGGACATTAGATCATACCTCTCATTGCAGATGCTTTTGTAACCGATTTTGACTCCTCATTTGCATCCTGTATAAAGTTCACTTATAAGAGATACAACAGTTATCATTCAAATGAAAGAATATAATTCATCACTAAGTCTCTTTCTGGCATCATTTACTAAGTCTTAACAGATAACAGCTGAATGAGCACAATATACTCAACCTTCCATGTTTAAAAGTTACACATCATACTCATGGCAGTCTATTCAACTCACCCACCCATTTTAACTATAGAACTAAATGAAAATACACTTTCCAGGATTAATGTCAAATTAAATTTAAAATATTGCCACAAGTTGCAAGCCACGCTTGCTACAAACCTTTGGCAAACAAGGAACCACAGCACACACACACACACATTTGATTAAGGATAACAAAGAGGAACTAGTCTAATTTTCATAAACATCACTTATGATATCTTAATGCAGACCAATAGAAAACACATAGCTCGTGATGAGAACAACACATACCTTTAGTTTAACAAGCAGGCCAGAGAGCTTATCCACCTGTTTCTCAACATCTTGAATCTAATGACAAACAAGTAAAGAAAATGTCAAGAGAAGAAAGAGTAACATATGGATAGTCAACTGAAAAATCAAACAAATTCCTTGAAGGCAAAAGATAGTTATGGAAAAGAACTAGAGTACTGAAGGGGAATCACATAAATCCAGAGCTTTGGCCTTATCTTTTTCCCCTGGACTCAGATAAGTTTTCATTACATCTAATAGAAATTGTACAAAACCTACACGATCAGCAAATGGTGCAGCATCTAATAGTCACATTAAAGATTTTCAATTAACAAAGAAATGAGAATAACATGATGCACCAAGCATACCTGCTTGTTAAAAGCATCCATTCCCATATCGGAATTGCTTCTTGAGACCTGCATTCCCATTTCAATATCATTTTCTCTGGAAGGCTGACCTCTTGCCTCCCCAACAAACGAATCCTGAAAAATAAAATTAAAAAAAATTAAAATTGATGGCCTTTGAATTTTGAGTTGTAACTACAAGATGATATAAAATTCTATACTCATCGACCAATAAAAAAATTACACTCAAATTCATGTCAATTCCTATCTCTCTTTTTCAGGTCAAATATGCCTGTTAGGGTGAAATGGGGTAGATTGATTATAGTTCAGAAGCAAGAGCCCATTGATAAGTATGCACGATATGTAGGGGGAAAAAAAAAATCAGTTGTGACCGTCTTCTAAGTTCCATCTTCCAATTTAAGTGATCCTTCCAATCCCAAATTCACATCAATTTCTCCTTTTTCACTTTTCTTCTGGGAACAAGTTAGCTCAAGTACTAAATAATACAGTCAAAGAACACTATTTGGGCCAAAATAAGGTATATGGTTCAGAAATGAACACACACAGTGAGGAACACGTCAACCTCTATTTTGACCAACTTGTAAGCTCCAACTTCTTATCCAGCGACCATAGTGAATATGAAGTATTGGGAAGAAAAAAAAAAGTTCAAAAAGTGAGATTTCTGATTCATTTCGTTGAAATTATGGATCAAAGTGGGTTTCTTTTGTAGAGCTGTCTGGGACACTAAAATTTCATCTAAAAATTGATTTAAATCAATTACATGAAGAACAAATCCCAGCTTAAAAAAATGAAATCCAGAACAGAAAACTCTAATTCTGTAATTAAATTGTACTGTAACATCAAAACAGTATCTCATTTACACAGGTCTGACAAAAATTAAATTTAAACTTACCGCAAGCAGGTCGTTCATCTTGATCCAAATCAAACGCCGGCTTTGAGAGAATCGAGAAAGACAAAGACCAGAACAGTAAAAGGAAGTAAGGAACAGGATTAAAACGAAAGCTAAGGAATATTAAATAAAATCAAAATTGTACTAATAATTTTCTTGCTTGTTGGCCGGCGAAAATGGAAAGACCGAAACGACAGAGAGACAACGCGCTTTAACAAAAGGCGTTACAACTAAATATCTTTGTTTTCATTAATTTCTCAAAATAAATTTCCCCAAAAGCATTTCAATTTTTGTTTCTTTTCTTTTTCTAATATTTTCTTCTTTATATTATTAGGAAAATTAGGAAAAAAAAAATATTATTCTACATTTCAGATTTCAAAAAAGTACTACAATAAATTTAAATATACATGATCTATAAGTCAAATTTGAAAAAATAATAATAATCAAAATATGTCATTTTAACTATACAATGCATATGGTACCAATTTTACGTTTTTAGTATATAAGCTTCTTAAATTTTAGTTTTAGAAAGTATATTATTTTAAAATACAAATAGAAGAGTACAAATTATTTTTTAAAAATTTTATTTTATTTTTAAAAAATATCTTTATCTTAAATTTGAATGGAATGCTAATAAAAAATATATATAATTTATATAAATACAAACTCAATAGTGAAAGCTTATTTTATTTATAAAAATATTCTTCTTTAATATATCATGGGTGAAAGATATTAATATTTAAGTTAAAAATAAATAAAAAATTGTTACAATTATTATAACTTTGTAATATGAGTTTTTAAAGATTTTTGAAATTTGAGTTTTTTTATTCAGGATTCATTATATTTCAATTTGATAAAATATATTTTTTAAGAAAATTGTATTTTAATAAATGTAATTTTCACTTTAAAAAAGTGAGTTTAGATTTTAGAGATAAATTAAAATTTGATAACATATTAAGGATAAAATTAGTATTATATAAATTTTTATGAATAAAATGAATTATTTTATTGATTATATAAATTTATTGTAAAACTTTTTTGAAATTTAAAATGTAAGGTAAGACATTTTCTTACTTTTGCCTATATTATTTTCTGTTTTAGAACGAAACAACGATTTCAGCTGCATTCTGTAATGGGCTTTCATTTACTGGATCGTATTCCGTGGACCCGTATCTGGACCTTGGATTGGGCTTCTTCCTTATAGCATGGTAGAGTATATTCCTGAATTCTTGAATGATTTTGGAATTGATTGCCTGAGTTTCAGCAACTGCAGCTTTTGGAGAGGAAGTTTAGAACGCTTAAGATCTTCAAGAAGCATGCTACGATTTGTCGTATAAAGTATGCTTCCCTCGTCTTCGTTTCCCATCTTTTTTCCTTATCTTTTTTACCTTTTTACATGATCAGATGGTATTCAAATCAGTTTATGTATATCTTGATTAATTTATATATTAAATCTAATCTAACCAAATATAAACTATTTACATTTAAGTAATAGAATTTTTAAAGATTTTATTTCTTTTTCAAAAGAAAAATTGAACACATAAAAGTCAATAAATAAAGCACACCTCGATCACTAGCTAGTAGCTAGGCTAACCCTTAAAATTTGTTACTTTCTTTATCCTCTTTCCCTTTTGGGAAAGGGGAAAATAATACTCTTCTTTGTCAAAGTAGTTGCTTCTTTTGGATTAGAAGAGTAAGCATTTGGTACAATATCTTAAGTTATAACTTACAAGATAAATGAAATGAGTAAAGACACAGTGTGAAGATAATTAAGGTCATATCTAAATAGTTCATCAACTTAAAGTTATTTAATTTTTGACTTTTAGTGAGGCCAAAAAATTATAATGTAAATTGCTCAGGTAACTAACAATTTCGCTATGAAATTTTATTATGACTAGGTCTTCACACTTCCTAATGATTTTAGTGTGATGTTTTACTTTCAGGTAAATCTGCTAATGTTTTTCTAATATTTAATGAGTCTTAATTAATTGTCTAATATTGACGATTCCAGTGTGAATTTTGACTATGAGGATTTATTCTGTGTAAATCAATAGTAATATTCTCACAATTTATTTTGTGTAAATCAATAGTAATGTTCTATCAATATCCTTATATAATTTATTATTATACTTAAAAAGTCTAAGTTATTGGTGATTGTAGTTTAAATTTCACTCTAAGGACTTATATAATTATATATTGTTGGTGGAACATTTGACAATTTTATTATAGAATTATAACCACATTAATCATTTGAAGTTTTTTTTTCTTAGACTTTATTATAATTGAGTCACCTAAGATCATAATAATTGAAGTATATATCAAGTTAGTCAAGATCTTGAATGGACTAGCGACACATGTTGTCACTGTCATTTACAATATTTAAGATTAACTCTCCTGTTGTGCTAACAATATTAAGAATTTGATTTAAAAAAATTTATAATATGAATGCATTGCAAATCGAAAAATGAAATTCATGTTCTGACTTAATTTTGATCAACTAGCTAACTAATTAATTTGTTTGATCCAGAAATTGATATTCACTCACGGGTCCAAAATATGATTTTTCATTCTTGTCACGGGGAATGCACAACAGAAACATGCATGTTTTTTAGTTGTAGAAAGTCAAAAACATAGACATCACGAATATTAATTAATTAATGTTCAAACTGTACGTAATATTGCACATGCTGCTTAATTAATTGCGGGGCCATTTGATTTGAAAAACTTAACCTATTCATTTAATTATTTGTTTGGCTTTCTAAATGGATGGACGGCCAGTGCCGAAAATCACGCAGACACGTATAATCAAACATATATTACTTTAATAAAAAGAAAAACATATATTACTAAAATAAAAAAAATATTTTAACTATTTTAGGCATTGCCTATTTATTAATCTACATTATTCCAAACATTTGGTGTTTATAAATCTATATTTTCCTCCATACGTGCCAGCCTGTTCTACCTTTGAAGGTATTGCTTATTAATTTGGTCCTTCTTTTCCATTTTTTATTCCCCTTGTTGACCGCAATCTAAACCTAAAATCTGCTAAGGAACCAAGCTTGCCGGCTACCCATGTTAATTTGGATATATTAGACTATGCAATAAGGATAAATTTTTTTATAGACTCAATTTTTATTTTTATTTTTGTAAATATCGAGAAAAAATTATATTCGTTTATAAACTCTCATTTTTTATTAAAATATATATATTTTTAAATATTTTATAAATATATATATGATTAAGGAGGGCCATATGTATCTAGTTGGTTCATTTCATTTTGTGGTCAATCTTAAGTTTTGAGTTGGACCTTTGAGTTACTTATTTTGCTAACTATTATTTAGCCAAGTGATTAACATATATTGTCTTTTCGATCTCCCCTTAAATTTATCTAATATAAAATTGTCCAATAAATAATTTTATTGAACAAGTTTATAATTTAAATACTTTAATTAATTATTAATTCAACCGACAAAATATATTATACATTTATTCGACATCGTAATTGTAATCCAAGTGCTTGCAGGGATGTTACTCTCCAATCCTTCTTTCAAAGCTTGTTACGTTTGGGAAAAACAAAGAAAATGTGTCTAATTCAACCATGGAGGTTGAAAACTTGCATTTCGTCGTGTCATAAAAACATCGTTGTCAACCGTTGCTCAATTTGTTTTTTACATACAAAGCACAATTAGAAAAGTATATAATTTATATAAAGTAAGTACTTGAGATTGATAATCTATGTTTTAATATTCAGCAATGGATATGAAAGAAATGGAATGGAATAATTGATATGTCCAATTATAATTTGCTAGGCCACTTGAATTGGAAGTTGACAACCACATTAATTCTTCTCACAACATTGTCCCTCCCATGCACAAAAAGTTAATTTGGGAAAAATAAGAAAATTAAAGATATCAACACTTCATACAATAAATTTAACTTAACTAGTCATAGTTGAATTTTGAATAGATTAAAACTCTTTTCTTGAATCTTTATTCGACTGTTTAAGTTTTTGAACGAAATAATTTGTAAAATTATGTTTAGTTTCTATAATATGTACAATGAAATTACAAGTAATAAAACTTTAATTAGTTTTTGAGCTACTAATTACACATATGGTTTATATGTTGGTCTTCTAGATTAGTACAAAGTAATAAGATTAGTGGAAGACTATATAGACACAAGTACACTAACACTAATTAGCCAATAATTAAGCTATGGAAGAATGAGATACATAAATTTAAGAGTCAACCACAGGAATTCAAATGGTGGAAATTTTAGGTGAGTGTGTCCTTAAATAAGAAGTTTATGCTCTCTGTGGTCATTTGGTTTTAATACTTGACCACATGGAGGGTCTTTCTATTTGCAGTCGTTTTTGAGTATTTTTTTTCAAATTATGAATTGGATTGCGAGAGATATTAAAACCTTTCAATCTACTTTTTCATTTTTATATTGATAATATATTTAGTGTTTATAAGGAATATCATTATGAATAACATGTCTTTTGAAATAAATAAAAGTATAATGTATTAAATGATTCAAAAGCATATTCTTAGAGAAATAAATAACTTGTTAGTTATTAGGTAAGAAAGGAATAAATTGTTGGAGAAAAATATATTTAAAAGAAAAAAACTTAAAAAAATTGTTTGACACCTATTACTTTTAATTTTATACTAATATCCGGTTTCAAAGTTATTGTTTCATTCGACTTTACTTGAACGGATCTGTTCTATAAGCTCGTATTGCTGTTTCCTTGAGTTATGAACCAAAGTTATTGCTTCATGCATTAGATATCCAATTTACTGTATGTGATCACCTTCAGTAATAGCTGCTATGCAGTGTGCTTTGCTTTAACCCAAGTTGACAGTTGTAGGATCAAGTTTCATTAACTGCTCTGACTGGCATTGATCATTACGTACTCTCTGTCAATTCTTCCTACCAATATTTACTGCTTAAATATCATAGACTTTGGGGTGATGTTAGAAAGGATAAATTTGCCCAATGTTCAAAACTTGAATCTTGGTGTTGTCGAATCTAATGAAACTAACAGTACCATAGAAAAGAAGATGTAGCAACAAGATATATATAGTATTAACATTGATGGGTATGAGGCATTTTACACAATCATTAAAACCATACCATATATATTGCCAGTAATTTTATGTATACATCTGGATGCATGACAACTAGCTTAATCTACATGGAAGATATATTTGAAAGGCAGACAGAGAGAGTTTTAGAGAAAGAGAGAGGTTCTTAGACAAAATGAATCAGCCATAATAATTAACTAACCTAGACAGAGGAAGCAAGCAGTGCCCTTTTTTCTTCAATTCTGTGCAATCCATAATTTTTCCATTAAACTTAACTTCATTCTTATATTCTCTCTGCCCTTCTGAATAATGCCCTGATGCTAATCCTTTGTCCTTGTCCTACAAAATCATCACCATAAGAAGTAAAATAAAAATTCTTGTTGGGTATGATTCTTCCAAGAGAAAATTAATTCAACCCAGAAAAAGAAAAAAAAAACAAACAGTTTATCTTACCGTGGGACTATTAACAGGTGAGCTAGCAGTATCCTCTAAAGAGTCATCCTCTGAAATTTGTGTAGTTCTTGATTTCTTGAACTTTAATTTCTTAGGAATATTATTGGCGGATGAAAAATTCCATGCAGCACAGGAAGCAGCATCAGAAACCAAAGAAGAGCCACCAAAACTGTTTTCCATTTTAGCATTTGAGAAATCTTCAAAGTAAGAAGTCCAACCACTTTCCTCAAGCTCCTCCTCCTCATCATCAGGATAACAAGTACTACTTATGGTGCTAATTTCTTTAGCAGATACAGCTTTCTTCATAGATAACTTGAAGAAGTCCTCCATCAATAAAAAGAAGCACTGAGAAACCTTTTTGAAGAGGGATTTATAGCAGAAAACAATGATTAAATAAGCCCTATTGTAGAATCTTAGAGTGGGCCAGAAAGAGACTCGAGGATGTTAAAATTAACAGTTGCAACAGAAAGCCAAAGCTATAGCTAGCTCAGAGAGAAACAGAGAACGTGGAAGGAAAAATCAAAGGCAGAGGGGTTGACCTTTGTGGTTCAGACGGAGATTTTTGCTCAGCATTTGGCAGCCAATTTCTTTAATAAGACTTATCTTTCAACCAAATACAATAATGAGAATAAGAAAAAAAACACAAACACAAACACAAATAATGGACTATCTCAGCAGTTCTGACACACCAAACCTGAACCAGATATATATAAATATATATATATATATATATATAAAATATATATTCAAGTTAGCTTTTGGTCCTTTTGGGTATGAATGTATTTGCATTTAAGAATGGGATTTTGGACTTGCGGGGTTGGGTGGTTTGGTTTACAATAACCAATACATGCACATTCATGTGCATTTGGCTTGCAAATAATTATCTACCTCAATTATGAGCAGAAATGATGTTGGTTTTTTGCTTACAGCTACTTCCACAGTTATGTAAAATTCAAATTCTTCTATAACATCAAACCAGTTGTTAGTTCTATCACTAAAAATCCATTGTATATTTGATGTTCATTGGAAATTGAAGCAAACCAGAAATTCTCTCAATTTACAACCACAAGAAAAAAGAGTTGAAGAGTAGTCTATTCACTTAACTGGCGTCGTTGTTGTTTGATTTTGTTATCCAGAGTATAATAATTATACAAAATTATAGTCTGCAAGATGCTATGCTAGCTATTCTGTTCTTAGGCTTAAACAACATGATCTTCAAGACTTCCACCAGGTGTCCATAGTTCAAACCTTCTCATTGCTAATTCATTTTTTATTTATAAAAAACCTTGAAGTTAACTTGTTTAATTAAATTAAATTATTTTTTTCTATCTTTCACATATGAAATAAGCAGGTAACAACTATATTAAACCTAGCTAGCTGCCTCCTTTCTTTTTATCAAAACAAGTTCATCTAGGGCTGCTGTCTCTCTCTTTTGAAAACAACCCTTGTCATCTTTTTTTTTTAGTTTTGAATAAATTGATATCATTATTTTTATGACAGACTTAGAGATTATAATATTATTATCCTCTGATTTAAAATTTTTAATGACAAATGTTGACTGTTTTTTTGTTTTTCTTTATAAAATTTTTTGTTTCCTCTTTTTTTAAGAATTTTAGTAAGATTGATTCTATTTTCTTATTTTTCTGATAAAAATATTGGTTATCGATAAGTGATGACTTTTATACCATATATAACAGTTGAGTTTGTTTTTTATTTTAAAAAATTAATGTTAAGATTAATATTGTAAGTTTGTAATAATATATCTAATTAAAATTTATCGATATTTTATTTCTCATATGTGTCGTTAGGTTTTTATATCAATGCTTATCTCTTGTTTAATTTTTTTTTTGTAAATGTAACGAAATAACATTAATCGGAAAATTTATGTCTCTTGCACATCTAATGGAAAGTTGGTGGGATATTGGGCTTTATCAAATTTGGAATCATCTGATGGGCCCAAGTTGTTTGTTTCTTTTTGGGCTAAGATGGAGCCAGGTTGATACCTGTTACCCCAGACGTTGTTGCTTTGGTTGAAGCTAAATGGGCCCAACTGCCCACTTGGTTGGTATTTAACCATAGTTTTGCATATGAAAATTAATTAATTAAAAAAAAAAAAAAAACAGGAATCCGAAGAATTTACATGATAATCAAAAAAGTATAAGTATTTTTTTTCCTTTTTATGTACTTATATACTTATATTTTGTTGACCTTCGTTTATTAATTAAGTAGCTAGGTCGCTTACAAAGACTTAGTAGAGAAAGCAAGAAGGAAAAGAAACCTTCAATTCCTCTGGTGGCCTGCCTTACACACTGCTCTTGTTCTTGACTGCATCACTGACTTACACAACAAGACCCAATCTAGTGGAATTGTTCCAAAGTTAGCTTTCTCTAACTTTGACCTCCTCCTCCTCATCAGCATCATCAATATTCAAAAAGAAAGGCTGTTCTTCAATTCTAGGGTTTTACTCCTTCACCTTTTTTACAAGTCAAACTAATGATGACAAATATGGGTGCCAGTTTGCTTTGCCCTCAGGGCCATGCATGACAGCTACAACTGCAAGCCAATCCCCAAGATAGATATCATTTTGCATCAGCAGGTCCTACAGTGAATTGGACGACATATAGTTTTGGAAAAACCTTAGCTAGCTTAGTATTAAGTACACACATAATAATTAATTCATCAAAAAACAAAAAAGAAGAGAGAGAGAGAGAGAGAGAGTTTGAAAATGAATAGAGAATATTATAACCATACAGCAGATGACATGAAAACAAAATGAGCAATCAAAGATGGTTACACTAGAATATGCCAAAATAAGCAAGACAATATTATTCTACAAAAAATTAACTTTTTTTCTCAAATATATGTACGCAAGTTATTTTCCTTTTATCTACATCATATTACAAATATTGGGTGAAAAAAAAAAACACATATTGCCTTCAAATATGAACATCAGAGAAGAAAGAAAAAGCAACGAAACATTAAAGAGTGGTCGCCGAAGTATCACGAGAATAATAAATTGATACATTAAATGTTTTAGGTTGAGTAGAATAAATTAAATTTAAGTGAATCAGAATAAAAATTATTCTCTAATTAAATAATAGATGTTTCTTTTTTGTGTTTACTGGACACATGATAATATCTCTATTAAAATGTATTATTTTTCTTAAAGTACTGCACTTTTGTTAATTTTGATCTAAAAATATTTTTGGTCAATCTTATCCCAATATTTTACAACATTTATAATGTCTTTTCTAGTCTATCACGGTTAACATATTGGATGAAAATAGTTGATGTGGTTAAAATATAATTCTTTTGCCACATGTGTGCTGAGGTGACAATTTTAATTTTATTTTTACTCCTCTCATGCATGCTATCTCACTTTATTTTCATTATCTCTTACTAAAAATTATGAAATTAGAGTTTGTGATAATTTATTACATTTAAAAATATTTGAATAGTTTGATAATATTTTTATTTTTTTGAGAGAGAAATGAGAGTAAGAGTATAAAATAATTTTAAGATGAAATTGACAAAAAATGATAATTTTGTGATGAAATTACAAAAAACTAGTGCTTTAGGAATATATATTTTTTTTTTTTGGCCAACTCAACATACTTATGTCATTTAATAAAACATCTTAAGCAATATTAACATTTTTCATCCAAAATATTAATGATGTTAGAGGGAAAAGACATTACAAACGTTTTGAAAATTTTATGATGAAATTGACAGAAATTTTTTTTAAGAAAAAATTGATAAAAATATAAAACTTTAAAACTGTCTAAAATAAACAATAGACCTAAAGGAATTGTTGATCACAAGAGCTTTAATATTAAAGAGAGTCAGAATTAAATAAAAAGTGCAAATCAAGGATGGCTTGTGTAATAGCAGTTCTTGACATCAAGTTGAAAATTTAATTCTCACAATAATTAATAAAGTTGTGGAGCGAGTCATTATCTAGTTTTGACTCTTAGGTCTTAAATAATACAGTATTTTTAGATAGTATTTTAGAGGCTTTCTGATAAGAGATTATTACTCGATATAAAATAGAAAAGATTAAATCATACTCAATGGAAATAAATAAATAAATAAGGTGTTTATATCTGATGTGCTAGCTAGTAACTTGTTAAGTAATAAACATTATAATAGATGCTCATAAAATATATGTAATTCATGAGACTATAGTGGTACAATTTTATTTATTTTTTATTTTTTGTATTTAAAAAATAAAAAGAAGCTTGTTTTGTTGTTTTTTTTTTTTTTTTTTGGTAATGAAAGCTGTTATGTTGTTGATCTACATACCAAATGATTTGGGATAAAAGCTAAGTTTTTTTTTTAATGTGTATAATTGTAACGATCAGTACAAGTGTACGTACAATTATCAAAAGAAAGGCGAAAGCAACATCTGTGGTTTTAGAGCATGAGTCCTGTGCAGAGGACTATTAATAATTGCAAGTAAGGCATATTAATTTGAAGAAACTCAATGGCATATCTATATATTTGAATTTGAATAAATTGATATGGTTTGAATCTCCATGTATATATTTGGCTATATAGTATATAGATTATGTTGGATTAATTCTTATAGATTGATGATTTTCAAAATATTTATTCCTAACTTTTTTTGTTTTTCTTTTACAAGCCTCGTGGACAAGGCCTTTCTTACATTTCACTCAAAAAAAAAAAAAAAATGTATGATCCTAAAAAAGAAAACTAATTGTCAAAATTATTTTAAGCTTACTTACTTAACAAGGTGTGATTCAAATAATAAGACACGTTTGAACTTTGCAGGACATCTGCAATATCAAGAATTCGAGCCCACAAAAAAACTCTTATAGGGATCGACAGTTTTAAATCTTAAACAAATTAAGTTCATATCTAACATATGTAAGGATATTCATAAAAAATTAAATAATAAGAAAAAGTTTACAACTCACTTGACGAGAGACCTCAAGTGTCTTGTTCACAAAATGCCCCTCTTATCTTGACCAATTCTTAAATGTGATTTATTTCTTTTTGAAAATATTGATATCGGTAAAAATATAAAAGAGTTTGGCACTTTTCCCGCAGTATAACAAGCCTATATGACAGTGGATTTGACGTGATTTGATTCGGCTCCGGTTCAAAACTTACTCAAGTTAATTTCCTGATAATATGATTGTCTTGAAAATACTTATATCCAAAGCACATAAATTATAAACTGATCCGGACCCGACCCTTACTAGTATTATCTTGCTCTGTTTTCTAATTAATCTTCTAAATAATTTGTTTTTTTTTAGTTTTATAAATTAATCGGATTATAAATCACACACAAAATAAATTATGATTTCTTTCTAAAAATGTGACCTGTAGATTGGCCAGGTACAAAATAAAATTCAATAAAATTAAACTAAATATCTGACTTGGCCAATGAAATTATCGTCCTAATAACAAGGGTAATTCATGTTAAAAATCAAGACTTTTATGAAATTAGTAAATAATTTTTACAATGTCAAAGTTAGATTTTCCGTTGTAATGGAGTCTTGAGTGTATGGAAGGGTTTGCCTTACGTGTGGGCCCAGATAAAATTAAATTGAGGTAATTGCGTCTTGTTTGCGATTTTTTTAATTTTATTTTATTTGTATTTTTAATTTTTATTTATTTTTTTGAAACTTGAATAACAAATATTAGATCGGTGGACTTTTTTTCTTTTATCGGATGTAACACAACCTTTGACTTTGACATTAACGGGATTAAACTTTCGAGACTGAGACGATTACGTAATCTAATTTATGATCCTTACGTCTATACCATACCCTTTCCCGGTTTCACGTCCTTCAATGATTTTCTTTTTTCGTTCTCACTCCAATTATTTTTCTTTTTCTTTTATATATATATATTTTTAAGTTAAATAAAAATAATTTTGATACTGAGTTAGAAAAAAAATTTCAAGAGTGCAAGGGAAACATGAGCATAGTAAATGGCTCTCTTGAAAGGGAAACATGAGCATAGTAAATGGCCTTTGCCATGCAGAGTCTGCGTGTCTCAGAACCATTTAATATTTGGGTGAAGTTTGCAGAGGAGGGCGTGTATGCTTTGAAATGTATTTTGATAGGGGAGGCCCTGTATCTGCCTGACTGAGTAATTGAATGGGAATCTAAAAATTAAAATGAAGAGGTCCACACCACACCACACCACAGGAGGATGTAGATAAACATTTCGTGACAATCTCACCAACCATGCCTATTCCTCAAGAAAAACCCTATTTCCTTCATTTTAAGTTCTATTTCTAACATTCATTTACTTTCTTTTTTCCAAGTTAAAAATCGGAACAATTTTTTAAACTCTTTGAAAAAATGATTGTGAAGAATAATATGTGGCAAGTACATATTCTTAATCTAACCTTTAATTAATAATTTTTTAAACTCTTTGAATAGTATTTACATTAATCACATTATATATACAACGAATATATATTCTTAATCTAACATTTAATGCATACAATTTCAATTCAACAAATCACACATAAGTAAAATAAATATTACAAATACAGATAAAATATTGGTATATCAATAGGTGTATACTCAAATTTGATACCTCCTATTTATCAAAAAAATATTAATTTGATACCTCCTAATTTCAATATCTTTGTTTTAACCATTGAATTAAAATCTAATGGCTACTGAGAATTGTATATATATAAATGTGAACATATTAATTAATTGTAGAAAAATTTAAAGGTCATTAATGGGGTTTCTGTCACTATTTTCATGTATAAATATTCATCGAATTGAATACCTTTCACCATTCTACTTTCCTAATAAATGCATTAATATATTTGCAGCAATTAATTATGGTATGTACTTAATAATCCGTTGAATCTGTTTTTTTT
Source organism: Quillaja saponaria (assembly GCA_029379385.1). Classification (NCBI taxonomy): domain Eukaryota; kingdom Viridiplantae; phylum Streptophyta; class Magnoliopsida; order Fabales; family Quillajaceae; genus Quillaja; species Quillaja saponaria. The sequence goes on along the minus strand of CM055605.1, from coordinate 3,205,242 downwards.
TTTTTCCCTATAATTGACAATGATATTATACATCTCTGTGACACACAGACCATAATTCATATGAAACTCAGGGTTAGCTTCATTTAATTCACGATTCAAGAAATATTTCGTAGTGTACATTAACTTCACCAACATCTACAGCTAGACATTCTCTCATATTTATTTATTAATAATGCCTTTTTTCCTGTTGGCCATAACCTGCTGATCTGTTTATTATTGCTTCTAGCTAATTATATAATGAGTGATACAAGAAATATAAAAGATGATGTGATATGGCACAAGAAATGTACAAGGGATATATGTGAGTTTGATACATACAATATTAATTGTTATTGTATATTAAGTACTAAAAATGTCAACAAACAACATAAAATTTATCAAAATTCATAATTGAGAGATTGAATTCATGTATTTGATATATAATTACATTTGATAAGGTTTCATGTATTTGATAAATAATTACATTTGATAAGGTAAAGGATCGGTTTTCCAATAATTTTTTTTTTCTGCCCGCATATAAGATAAGTTTGGAATAAATTTATACAAGAATTGAATTAATTCAATTCAATTTAAATTATTTTTTAGTGTTTGACACAAAACTAATATTTATAACATCTAATTGAATTCAATAAAATTATATTGTTTGGATTATAAATACAACTAAATAGAATTCAATTAATTTAATGTTTTACAAGATTACCCTTATTTTTATTTTGCCAATGTTATATGAGGGGAAGAATAGTAGTAGGCATGGGTTTTAGTAAAAATAAAACAAATATGAGGGTATATTTGTCTAAAAGGCTTTTATAATATAGGCTCACCCGGTGCACAAAGTGTGCCCCAGCTATTGCAGGAGTAGGGGGAGGGTGGGTGCACATGTACGCAACATTTCCCTTACATTTCTGCAAAGAGACTGTTTTCACGCCTCGAACCCGTGACCTACAGGTCACTTAATGAACAACTTACCGTTGCGTCAAGGCTCGCCCTCTTAAAAGGCTTTTAATAATATAATTGAATTAAATTCTTATACATTAAACATTCCAAACATAAGAATTTAACTAACTAAAATTCTTTTAAAATGAAGTGAATTTTATTCCAAACACACTCATAAACTGAAGGGAAAAAAAGAAGATAAGGAAGAGAAAACGGCATGAATCATAATCATATACAAAACAAAAGCATGTGGTGAGAAAATGTAAAATGATTAGTGTAAGATGGATATCAGAATATATATTTATTTGTTTTGTCTTTCTATATCTGTAATTTGCAGTGAAAAATAATTACAAAACTTGCTAGCACTTTTATTGTTTTTTTGATTAAAAAAAATGTAAAAACTAGTTGTTATAATGCTGGAAATCATGAATGTAGGCTCCTCCTTACGAGGAATATTTCTAATATATCAAAAATAATTAATTTAGGATGGACTGAGTATTGATATTGAATTTAAATGAGTGGACCATGTGTATGGTATAAATTGCTTCATGTAGAATATCTCTCTTTAATGAAGGATATGTTTTATTTTGTTTTATTTTTTATTAGAGGAGAACGATTTGTTCAGCAGATATACAAATCGAAAAAAAATAATTTGTTAAGGGTCTTTTTATTAATTAAATATATGAAATTATTCTCATTTGGTTTAATGTAGTTGATATTTAATATTTAATATTAATTCCAGATTTAATACAATCTCTGATGAATAAAATATAACTAGAAATGATGTGGACATTCAATAAATTTAAAAATAAATAACTTTAATTATAAATTTAATTTGAAGTTAATAATTTATCCTAACAAAACCATGCTTACTTATATGGTTATGATCAACATCAACCATCAGAATCACGATGTCAAATCCCTTCTAATGGACTGAAATTATATATTAATATAACACAAAGACATACTTTATATTTTATTTATGTGAAAAAAAAGCACATAAGAATACAACCATTTTAACTATTTAATTCTGAACTCTTACTTTGCAAATAATTAAAAAGGAAAAGATATGAGAGAAAAGAAAATAGAAGAAGATAATATAATTTTTTTTTCATCTTGTTTAGTAATAGAAGGAGTGAAAAATGAAAGAAAGGAAATTAGTTTTTACCATAACAAAATTACATTATAGATTCTTGTGTAGTTTACAACAAAATAACGAAGAGATTTTCTAGTCTTTTTTTTTTTTTTCCTTGTGGTTCCAACATCAAACTTTTATCTTTAAATTCTTTTATATTAAATAAAAGAAAACAAATTTGCACTTTCTTCCACTTATTTTTAATTTTCCCCAATTTTCTCTTTTTACAAATGAAGTATAAAAGAATAAAAGAAACATTTTTATATCAAGGAAAAGAATATAAAAAAAAAAACAAACACAAGAAAACTGAAAGGTTAAATTCATATGGTATTTTTGGTAGCCGTCATTGGTTACATTACAACATCAACTCTCAATTTCATAGAGAAAAAAGGAAGAAAGGAATTATTTATTTATTTTTTTAAAAGTAAAGGAATGTAACAAAAAAATGCCATCTCTCTCTCTCACACAGAGGAAGACAGCAAGCAAGCAATTACACCTCTTTCTCCCACCATTAAATGCAATTGCAGCCTCTCAATACGCTCTGCAATAACTCTTCGCTGTCACAATTTTCTCCCTCTGTTCCCTCCATTTCCTTCTTCCAACTGAGTCCTCTGCTTCTCCCTCTTCTCTCTCTCTCTCTCTCTCTCTCTCTCTCTCTATATACTTTCTCTTTCTTTCTCTACATCTTTTGCTTACCATAGATGCTCCACTTACCAAAACCGCTCAACAACCACTTTATTACTTGGTCACCCTTCACGTACGGTGGTTTCCGGCAACAAAAGTCAGTTATACCCCATGAACTCAGATCTAAATTCTAACAAATTATTTTCCTTTTGTGGGTTACTCATCTCAGCTTCGTTTGGTGCAGGTAGGTCTGGCTCCTTAGACAGTTCTAAGAAAAAGAAACGTCGGATTCTCCGAGATCTTTGAGGGCGTTATGTTTTTTTCATTGGGTTTCGTTTGATTCTGTTCTGTCAAACAAACAAACAAACAAAAAAAACCTGTCTCAAATTCCGTCAACCTTTAATCTTGTCGTTCTTTGAGGTTTCTTTTTCTTTTTCTTTTTCTTTTAGATTTTAGATTTTAGATTTTATTTTACATAAGGAGACAGTTAGTCTTTCAGTTCAGACTTCACACTCGTGTTTATTTATTTTTATTTTTTTCTTTGTACTTGTAAGAACCCATTAGCTTTTCTCAGACCACTGCCAGGGAATCTGAGAAACAAATTGATCATGCCCTGAACCTTGAAAACCCCTTCTCTTCATATATAAGAACCTCAAAAATACACAAAAAAATAGTCCCACTAATAGAGAGCACTATTTGGTTTTTGATCTTCTGGGTTGTGAAATATGCCAGCCAGGTATTATGATTCCGACGAGAAATATGCCTTCGTTGATTGGAAGAAACGGCGACGTTAGTGGTTTTGGATCACTTTCAGGACTAATTACGCTTGCTCAGGTTCGTACTTGATCAACTTCCTTCCATTTTAATTTTTAATTTTTAATTTTTTTTCATCACTCATATTTGATCTATTTGACCAATGTTTAAGAATTTAAAAAGTCTGATTTTGGGTCTTCGGGAAGGAAATTTCACTTGTACCATAAAAATCCTTCTCGAAATTCGAAAAAAAACGCGTCAACCCTTAATCTTCTTCCTCGTTTGTATATTCTTAAGCCCTTTTTTTAATCAAATATTACTTTAATCAAAACAGGGTTCCTACTAAATTCGTAGTCGGTTAGAAAAAGCTTTGGTGTTAGAAAAAAAATATTATTTTTTAATTTTCTTTTCTTTCTTCCCCCTATACATGTGTATTTATTTTATATGGTTTTTGTTAGATTTGAAAACCATAAGCTATCTCTAGAGTTGGGAATCTGAAAGATCTGTAGATATGTTCCTAGCCAAACATGATGGAAGGACATCATCAACTTCTTCATCCTCAACAAGCATCAACTAGGTATAGACATGCCTACTCAAAACACATCTGACAGTGATATTCCCAGAATCCGAGATGATGACTTCGAAAGTGCTACTAAGTCCGGCAGTGAAAACCAGGAGGCTGCCTCCGGTGACGACCAAGATCCACGCCCTACTAAAAAGAAACGGTACCACCGCCATACCCAACACCAGATCCAGGAAATGGAAGCGTAAGCACAATCTCGAAATAAATATTTAATAAATTTATTTTCTCGATTATTAATTGTTCTTGCTAGCTATTTGTTCAGATTTAATCATGCTTACATTTTATTATTCTTGTATAGTTTTTTCAAGGAGTGTCCACACCCAGATGACAAGCAAAGGAAGGAACTTAGCCGTGAATTAGGGTTAGAGCCATTGCAGGTCAAGTTTTGGTTCCAAAACAAGCGTACACAGATGAAGGTGCATAACTATGTATAACTTTCTTAACTAATTGGAAAAAGTGGCCGGTTTTGTGTTGTGCTAAACTTGGCTTTGCTTTGTGTTTCAGACTCAGCATGAACGCCATGAAAATACACAACTTAGGGCCGACAACGAAAAGTTTAGGGCTGATAACATGAGGTATAGAGAAGCTCTTAACAATGCTTCATGTCCTAATTGTGGTGGACCGACCGCTATAGGAGAAATGTCATTTGATGAACACCACTTGAGGATTGAGAATGCCCGGTTAAGAGAAGAGGTACCACAATTAATTAGTATAGACGTTTTCTTTAATTTTTATGAATCAATTCTTAAAATATTCTTATTTTTGTTTTTCATTATTTATGTTCAGATTGATAGGATTTCAGCAATTGCAGCTAAGTATGTAGGCAAGCCTGTCGTGAATTATCCACTTCTTTCCCCTCCTCCGGTTCCTTCTCGTCCACTGGAACTTGGTGTTGGGGGTTTTGGTGGGCAGCCGGGGATAGGTGGTGAGATGTATGGAGCTGGAGATCTTCTTAGGTCAATCACAGGACCAACTGAAGCTGATAAACCTATCATAATTGAACTTGCAGTTGCAGCTATTGAGGAATTAGATCGAATGGCTCAAATGGGAGAACCTTTATGGATGACTACCCTTGATGGCACCAATATACTAAACGAAGATGAATACATTAGGTCATTTCCAAGAGGGATTGGACCAAAACCTGCCGGATTTAAATGTGAAGCTTCAAGAGAGACAACTGTTGTTATCATGAACCATATGAACCTTGTTGAGATTCTCATGGATGTGGTAGGGTTTTTTCATCAGTTTGATTAAGAGTTAGAGAGCGAGCTAGATTTAACTTGGGTACGACTAATTAAGTTTTTGCTTTCTTAAATTTTGTTCCAGAATCAATGGTCCACAGTGTTCTCTGGTGTTGTCTCAAGAGCCATGACTTTGGAAGTTCTATCAACCGGAGTGGCTGGAAATTACAATGGTGCCTTGCAAGTGGTAAACAAAATTATAAAACTATCGTACACTTGAATTTTTGTTACTTTTACTCACTGATGAATTCTGAATACAAAAATATTCATCAAATGCTTACTTTTACTCACTGATGAATTCTGAATACAAAAATATTCATCAAATGCTTGATGAATTTTGTAGATGACAGCAGAATTCCAAGTACCTTCACCTCTTGTCCCTACTCGTGAGAGTTATTTCGTAAGGTACTGTAAACAGCATGCTGATGGAACTTGGGCAGTGGTGGATGTATCCCTGGATAACTTGCGTCCAAGTCCGGCAGTGAGATGCCGAAGAAGACCTTCTGGCTGTTTAATTCAAGAGATGCCTAATGGATACTCAAAGGTATAGCAATTAATATATATAATGGAAATAATTAGGCGGGACATGTACATGAATGTTATTCTTATGGCTAGCTACCCCTTTTCTATATGTCTTAGGTTACTTGGGTTGAGCATGTAGAAGTTGATGATAGAGGTGTTCACGATCTATACAAGCAGCTTGTGAGTTCTGGTCATGCATTCGGTGCAAAACGTTGGGTTGCTACATTAGATAGACAATGTGAACGGCTTGCAAGTGCCATGGCAACACACATTCCTACCGGTGATGTTGGTGGTAATAGAAATTAGCATTTCATTGTTTCATTTTTAGTGGAATTGATTTGAATAATTATCTTTAATTTTTCTAACTCGATAAATATATTCATTAATGCTTCTAAATTAGTGATAACAAATCAAGAAGGCAGAAAGAGTATGTTAAAATTGGCTGAGAGAATGGTGATAAGCTTTTGTGCTGGAGTGAGTGCCTCTACTGCACATACATGGACTACACTTTCAGGTACTGGGGCTGATGATGTGAGGGTCATGACCCGAAAGAGTGTTGATGACCCTGGAAGGCCTCCTGGTATTGTGCTTAGTGCTGCTACATCTTTCTGGCTTCCAGTTACACCCAACAGAGTTTTTGATTTCCTTCGGGACGAGAACACCAGAAGTGAGGCATGTATCAAAACATTTGTACCAAATTAAATCAAGTATTTAGTTGATGATTTCCAAAGACTAACTCTACTCCGTAATTGATACTCGAAATTTACAGTGGGATATCCTTTCTAATGGTGGAGTTGTTCGAGAAATGGCACATATAGCTAATGGCCGCGATACTGGCAATTGCGTCTCTCTACTTCGTGTAAATGTAAGCAAATTCCATACATATTTAGCCAACCATTTTACTCGTCTTTGTTAATTCACTGTTCTAAAACCAATCTTAATGTATTACATGCAGAGTGCCAATTCAAGCCAGAGCAACATGTTGATATTACAAGAGAGCTGCACCGATTCAACAGGCAATTTTGTTATTTATGCTCCTGTTGATATAGTTGCAATGAACGTTGTACTAAATGGTGGAGATCCAGACTATGTAGCACTTCTTCCTTCAGGATTTGCTATTCTGCCTGATGGAACCTCATCCTCATCAACACAAGGAGTTGGTGGCATTATTGGTGAAACTGGGAATAGTGGTGGATCTTTACTGACAGTTGCATTTCAGATTTTGGTTGATTCAGTTCCAACAGCAAAGCTTTCTCTTGGATCGGTTGCAACTGTTAACAATCTCATCGCGTGCACCGTTGAGAGAATCAAAGCTTCTTTATCATGTGAAACTGCCTGAGGTTTATTATCAAAGCTCAAATTGTGTAGGTACGCAAAATGCTTCATTTTTTTTTTTGTACTAAGGCGCAAGCATTATTATTAGATTCCAAATATCTGATTTTGTATATGTTTTATTTAATTTGTTGCAGTTTAACAGAAGAACATATGAAGGAAAAAAGTTAGAGGAGGAGGAAACGATAGAAGTGAATTTTAGAGAAAAAGTACCAAGGTGACGAGGATTTTTGGCTTATACAAGATGGGGGAGAAGTCAAGAGCGCACCTTAATTACTTATGTAATACTTTCTCAGCATTCCAGAACAAAAAGAATGTTGTAGTTTGTGAGGAATAGGGGTTCGGGTATTGACTTCCCTTTGAAAAAGTTAAAGCAAAGAAAAAAGCTCAAAAATTTCTTAGTTAGATAGGGTACTTAATCAATTAGTGGTTAATTTGGATAATTAAGTAGTAGGGGTTTAATTAATTAGCTTCATTATGTATTTTCCTCTTTCTATTTTCCTTCTTCAAATATATTTTCTTCTGTGTTCTAAAATTCCTAGTTGGTGTCAAAGCTTGCACCTATATCAGTTTATTCCTTTTAAATCTTCCCAATTTCAGACTGTTGTACTAATTAAATTAAAACTTGTCTGTAACGGCCAATAAGAGAAAGAAGAAGATTTAAATTTAGTTGAAATGTATATAAACTGATTTTTACATAACTCACTAAAATATATGTTATTGTAATTATATGAAGCAACATGTTAACATCAATAAATTAAAGAAGCTGATCAAAAAATGTATTAATTGTTTTGACCCTTTGTTTTTATATTAGTGTATAAGCTCTTTCTATATTCAATTTTTTTTTTTTTTTTGTCTTACTATCTTAATGTATATTAAGAATTTTCTATGTCTTAGTTAGTAGCTATTAGAATCTTTCACTTATAATTTCTAAACCAAGAAATAAATCTACCAAAACTCTGGCACTTATGGCTGTTACGTTCTGGCGTTGGGCTCGGGTCCTGGTTTTATATTTCAAATAAAATTCAAAAGCCCAAGAAATTCTAAGTATGCTAGGATTGTGAGTCCTCTACCTCAAGATTGCTCTGGTTTATAATATACATATAAATTGTATATTTCATATAGAAGTTCAAAGCTCAAGAAATTCTAATTAAGTATGTAAGGTTATGAGTTCTCGTTGCTCTGGTCTATAATATACATATAAATTGTAAACCCTGAACAATAAATTGAATCACGGCATAAACAGTTTTCTCTTCCATCAGTCGCAAGCAATTGCTTCTCCCAGATTGATTTCTTTTCTTCATCAATGGCGGGAGTAAGTTTTCCTCTCGAATCAGCAAAACCAACGTCTGCTATAACTTCTAGTGATTATGATCGCTTCTCTAATCTTCCCATCGAGATTGTTTACAACATTTTTTCATTCCTTGAGATGCAAGACATAGCTCGAATTGGTTGCTTATCAAAAAGATGTTGTAAGTTCTACAAATCTAGTCCCTACATAGAGTTCAAAATCTCCTTCATAAATACAGAAGGAATAGAGGTATGTCGGTGTTTCGATGATGAGTATTATAACAAACTAGTTAGTTATTTTGAGGATAGGTGGTGGTGTTACAATCATGGAAATTTTAACTTACAAATTATTCGTCTCCGTCTAAGTACTCTGTCCAGTCACATGAATTACAACATTACTGAAAAGATTACTCGGTTAATTGGTAATTATGCTCAAGAGCTAGTCCTAGATCTTGATGAGCCGCTTGTAATGTATGAAGATGAGCCTCCTGTAATTTATGAGTATCAGCTACCTGTTTGTGTTTTCAGTATTCAATACTTAAGAATATTAAAATTGAAAATGCCTGGTAGTAAACTCAAAAAGCCTTCTGGAATCTTTGTTTCACTTGAAGTCTTGTCTATAGAGGAAACACAAGTTTCTGGTTAATCTGCTAGAAGATGGACATGTACTACTACATGCCCTGCTCTCAAAGTGCTAGTTCTTAGAAATATATGGGGATGTGAATTTTTGGATGTCGGAAACTCATCGCTTGAAGAGGTAATCATACAAGGTCACCATTATTATCATATCAGAATTTCTTCAGAGAAGCTTGCCAAACTCTCTTTGTTGTTCACATCTTTTAGTAGGATGGTTCATGGAATACAACTCTTCGCCCCTAATCTCCAAGCATTTCATTGGTCAGATCAAGCACTGGGTGTGTATCCAAAACAAGTTGCACAACGTCTTTTTGATTTTGGGACATTCAATTCTTTGCAAGATGTCAATCTGGATTTGAAGTTTAATTTTGGGTGTTATAAGTACTACAAATCTAATGTTACTGATATTATGGAAAGCAAGAGATTTGTTAGAAATCTTCAAATCAATATCAATATGCTTAAGTTACGTAAATTATTCAATATTGATTCCATTTATATATAAAAATGTTATATATGAGTATCATTCTAATTAGAATGATTTAATTTTTCAGGTTCTGCTAGAAGATGAAGTTGTCATTGAGTTTCCTAATCTACAAAATTTGGTCGTCAAATGTTTAAAGCCCATGGAATACCGGCTTGTTACATTTGAAAGATCAACAAAATACCGGGATGCAGCAGTTCTTTTATTTTTGATGGGTGCACGTAATATTGAAACTCTAACCATATCGGACACTGAACCGGGGACAGATTTAGAATATTTTCTTTATGCTTATAAGGTGCAGACATACATTACTTAATCATTAATTGCCATCATTTTCTTCTCTTCTAGCTCTCATGTTTTTTGTTTCTCTTGTCCCTGCAGAATCCCTCCTTGTTGTCAAAGAAGACATCAAAATTTTATAACCGACTGAATCGATTTCCAAACTTAATATGTGATAAACTGAAGCAAGCAAAGATTGATCTTGCAGAGGGGGACAATAATGAATTTAAAATTCTGAAGTTTTTATGTAAGCAAGCAAAAGGTTTGGAGAGGATTATTATTTATTATTCAAGTTCTATGCTCCCTGAGCTGCAATACCAGAAGATATTACAGATTTTGGATCAGAGCCTATCTGATTCTTCTGAAGTTCTTGTTCGTGTACTTCCTAAAGTATCAAATGAGGAAAAAAAATGTTGTTTGTCATCACCCTTTTGTTATTGTACGTACTTGCTAAAATTATTTCAAACTTGAATTAACTTTTAGTTATCTGACGTGTTTGAGAATACCAATTCTTTTGAGTAATTATCAGCTGAACCCAGTTGTTTTTCTCAGTATCTGCATTTGTCCTTGCAATAGTGTACTGTTCCCTGCTTGCTTAATTGTAAATTTAACAGCATAATTGGAAATTGATATATATATATATATCAGGATTGAGCCAATATCTCTATTCACGAATCATATTTGGTAGGATCGGTACTTCGATTCAAGAATAAACACAAAATCACGTAAAAGAATAAGAAAACAAATTGTAAAATAAGACTAATTCAAGTCAAGTCTAGATCATATGTAGGGATCCGGTTACTCTCTAAAAAAATCATACTAAGAGAAGCTTGATCTCAAAAAACTGAAAAAAAATTGAAAGTAGAAAACCTAATTCATAAATATATCATATTTGTATTGATCTATACTCATAAGTCATAACTAACCAATAAGTTTTTATAAACAAAGAAGTCAATCTACCAAAATCTTGCACTTATGGCTGTTCGGCCCTTGGCTCGGGTCCTGATTTGATATTTCAAATAAAGTTCAAAAGCGCAAGAAATTATGTGTGTTATTAAATTGTAAACCCTAAGCACTAAATTGAATCACGGCACAAACCCAGTGTTTTCTTTTCCATCAGTCGCAATTGCTTTCTCTCAAATTGATTTTCTTTTCTTTATCAATGGCGGCAGTAAGTTTTCCTCTCGAGTCAGAAAAACCAACGTCTGCTATAATTGCTAGTGATGATGATCGCTTCTCTAATCTTCGAATAGAGATTGTTCATGGCATCTTCTCCTTCCTTGAGATGGAAGACATAGCTTGAATTGGCTGCTTATCCAAAAGATGCAATGAGTTCTTCATATCTAGTCCCTACATAGAGTTGAAATTCTGCTATAAGAATTACGCAGGAGACTGGTTTATGTCGCTGCCTTGATACTGAACATGGTATTAAACTATATAGGTTTTTTCAACATAGGTCTCGCTATCTTCGCAAACACAATATTTGTTCACAAATTATTCGTCTTTGCCTTGTTAGTCAATCATGCAAAAATGGGTGGGAGGGATACATGAATAATTCTTATATTAGTGAGTGGATTAGTTATTTGATACATTATGGTGTCCAAGAGCTCGACCTTACTCGGTTTAATGGTAGAAGTTTTTGGAGTGTTGGAATATATGAGCTGCCTCATTGTGTTTTGAGTTGTCAATCATTGAAAGTGCTTAAACTTAATTTGGAAGGTCGACGATTCAAAGAGCCCTCTGGAGTTTTTGCTTCACTTGAGGTCTTGTGTTTCGAGGAAGCACGAGTTTCTGATAGATGTGTTCGAATATGGACATGTACTACAGGCCCAGCTCCGAAAGTGCTAGTTCTTAGAAAGATAGAGTATTGTAAATGTTTGGATATCAACAACTCATCACTTGAAGAGGTAATCGTACAAGGTCGCAATTTTTATAATGTCAGAATTTCTACAGAGAAGCTTGTCAAGCTCTCCTTGTTATTCCCACCTAGAATCGTAGTTCAGGGAATAGAAATCATTGCTCCTAGTGTCCAATCATTTGCTTGGTCATACCAAATACTGGATTGGTGTGGAGGACATGAAAAGCTTTTGAATTTCGGGACATTCATTTCCTTACAAGATGTCAATCTAGATGTAAAGCTTAAGATGGTAATGAATGGAGAATGCAAAAAATCTTACTTTGCTGATCTTCTGCAAAGGCTTAGATTTGCAAGAAATCTTGAAATAAATATCGGTATTCTTAAGGTAAACACTAGATCTCCTTCTTTTCAATTTGTTAAATGTTAGTTAATTGATTTCAGGCCATTTTCTTAACTGGGTTTTAATTATAATCCATTAATTATACATCAATTCTAGTAAGTACATTAATTTTTGTTATATTTAATCTTTCAGGCTCTGTTAGCTGACGATGTTCCCATTGAGTTCCATAATCTACAAAATTTGGTCGTTAAATGTGGAAGATCAACAAATTCCCGAGACTCAGCAATTCTGTCATTTTTGATGGGTTTGCAGAATATCAAAACTCTGACCATAAAGAATACTAAATCTGAGATAGATTATTTTATGGAGATGGAGGTGCATTATAAAGCAACATATACACTTGTTTCATTAGATCCCATCCCTTTCCCTCTATCACTTTTTTTTTTTTTTTTTTTTCTTCTCTTAATTTCTTGCAGATTCCTTCCCTGAAGACATCAAAAGATAAACTGATACAAGTAAAGACTGAGCTTGCAGAGTGCGACGACTTAGACTTTAAAATGCTGGAGTTTCTATGTATTCGAGCAAAAGCCTTGGAGAGGATGACTGTTTATTATTCAAGTTCTATTCTCCCTGTGCTACAGTCTCAGAAGATATTACAGACTTTGAAGAGCATATCTTCTTCATCAGATGTTGTTGTACTTCCTAAAAAATCAGATGACAGAGAAATATTTACTCCTACCTCTTACTACTTTTACCATATGGGAATACCCTTTTTTTTTTTTTTTTTATAATCTATGCTAAAGCATTCTGATCACCAACATTTTGTTTTAGTGATTATAGGGTATCCAAGTTCATATGTTTGTAATTACTCTCTTTCTGTTTGTAGTTTTTCTGTAGCATGCATGTGAGGTGGGAAAGTATAAGAATGAAGCAGATAAAGTTATTACATTATGATATTTTTGGGCATTTGACACTAATCTCTCTTTGTTTGGTGAAGTTCATTTTGCATTTGAATAAGCAAAGTTGACACTTTTATAAGCATTGTAAGTACATATTTGAATATTTTTATGACAAGTCTAATTCTTTTCCTTTATTAATCCTTGAAAATTACAGAAGGACATCCTTTCTAATGGTGGAATTTGTTCAAGAAATGGCTCATATAGCTAATGGCCGATACAGGCAAATATTGCGTCTCTTTACTTCACGTTAAGTGTAAGCCAATTCCATACATATTTAGCCAAACTTTTTACTATTGTATTTGTTAATTCACTCTTCTACAACCAATCTTAATTGAATACGTGCAGGGTGCCATTTCAAGCCAGAGCAACATGTTGATATTACAAAAGAGCTGTACCTATTCAATGGGAAATTTTGTTATTTATGCTTCTGTTGATGTTGCAATGAATGTTGTTCTAAATGGTGAAGATCCTGTTTATGTAGCACTTCTTCCCTCAGGTTTTGATATTGTGCTGGATTGAACATCATCGTTTCATTTTGGTTGATTCTATGTCAACAGCAAAGCTCTCTCTTGGATCAGTTGCAAATGTTAACAATCTCATCACCTGCACCTTTGAGAGAATTAAGGCCTCTTTATCATGGTAACATGCCAGAGCTTCAAACCTCAAATGTGTATGCAAGGCTAATTTATATTTTCAGTCGACCCTATTATTAGAGTTTTGTTTGCAATGTAATTCTCAGTTTTACTTCTGTCATTTTCTTTGCAGTTTGACAAAGGAGGAAACAGTTGAAGTGAATTTTAGAGAAACAAAGGTAATGAGAATTTTGCCTTACACAAGATGAGGAAGATGTCAAGAGCGCACCTAACTGTATCAGGAATAGGGGTTCGTGCATTGGCTTCCCTTAGACAATGTAAAAGCAAAAGCAGTTCTCTCAAGTTTCTCCTTTCTAAAACAACATAGAGAGGGTATTTGGTGTTCTGGATAATTAAGTAGTAGGGGTTTAATTAGCTTTCGTAATTTTATTTTTCCTTCTTCAAGTATAGTTGTTTGTTTGCTTTTAAAATTCCTAGTTTGTGTGAAAACTGGCACCTACGAGCTAGGAGTACAACGTTGGTTATTAATGTCTTCCTTTCAATACCCTAGCTTCCACATTTTCGGGGTTCAACAGTTCTGCCTTTGTTAATTTGGATTTGTTTAGTTTCTTTATTAATATATTATCTAAAAAAGAAAAAACGTTGCAGTTATATAGTTCTTCTTCTCTAATCAATTATTGGCTTTATTATTTCATAAACGAGGTTATTTTGTATCATATACATAAATATATTATTTTATATGTCACATGTTATTCATATTAAGTACATGATTTTTAAATTAAGATTTTTTAAAACAAAACCAATAAAAACCTTAAGCTATTTATATAATATAAGTTTTTTTAATTTGGTCTTATAAAGAATTTTCTAAAAAATTAAAAATTTTATTATGCATATATTCTTAATATTTTATTTATGTTCTTACATGTGAAAGTCATATTTTTTTTTTTCTTTTCTATCTTAGTATACTAGCTTTCCTAACACATACATTGCGCATGAATCGTGTTTATAATATATAAATATATATTCATCAACAATTGATATACATATTAAGAAAATTATAATTAATAAAAAATAATACTCCATGTTAATGACAATAAACAAATAGATAAAATCTAATAAAAAATTTAATTTTCAAGATGGTGTGACAATATTGAAAATTTAATAAGTACAAAGGATAAAATCAAAAATTAAAAAATTCTTTCTTTAAGGCTCTTTTACATATAATATAGTATAAATAAGAAAAAGCTTGTTAGACATGGAAATTAAAATACAACAAAATCTCACAATATTATTTGTAAAATCCCAAGTACACAATCATGAATAATTTTAATCTAGAATAATAAAGAAAATAATCAAAGCAATGATATTCATCAAGATTTTGATTAATGCTAAATGATTATAAAAAAAAATACCTTCAAAGTCAATTAAAATTTTAACTTTCTAGTTGATTCAATTTAATGTTTATTAAATATTTATTAATATAAAATAAAAATAATTACAATCCTACAACTATTAAAACCAATTGTTAAATTTTTGTACCAAAAAAAATAAAATTGTATTCCTTCTTGCATCTTCCATCTTCCATCTACCTTCATTGAAGGTATATTAAAAATGCATTACTTCCTGTTATAAACACATTATTCTTGCAGCTCTCTCTTAGCGGTTTGGTCCTTGAGAAGTCGAGCTCGGGTTCGGACTTCGGATTTGATACTCAATGGTTCAATTATTATTACTATTGTAAAGAGATTGTTCCACGGGCCAGACTAACTAATAATGGTTAAAAGCCCAAGCAAGTCTAACAATTCCAAGTGTACTAGGTTTCTTTTAAAGCCCAAGCAAGTCTAACACTCCCTTGTAAAGTATAAACCCATATAAGTTTCTCTATCAGTTGCAATTGTTTCTGTCTGGCTGCTTTGTTTGTTTTTTTTTTTTGTTTTTTTTTTTTTTTCAGTGGTTATGATCAGAATGGGTTTTTCAGAAAAATCAGCAAATCCAACATCTGTTATAATTTCTAATGATTATGATCGCTTCTCTAATCTTCCAATAGAGATTGTTCACAAAATTTTCTCATTCCTTGAGATGCAAGACATAGCTCAAATTGGCTGCTTATCAAAAATATGTTGGGAGTTCTTCATATCTAGTCCCTACATAGAGTTCAAATTCTGCTTCATGAATAAAGAAAGAGAGAGGTATGTCGGTGTTTCGATTGTGAATATTTTAACAAACTAGTTAAGTATTTTGAGAATAGGGAGTCGTGTTACAATCAAGGAAATTTTAGCTTACAAACCTCCACCTAATTACCCAGTTGGGTCACATTGATAACATTATTGAATGTATTACTTGGATAATTAGTTATTGTGTTCAAGAGCTAGTCCTAGATCTTGGTGGTGCTGGGAATACCATGCCTGTAATTGATGACTACGTCTATGAGCTGCCTGGTTGCGTTTTCAGTTGTCAATCCTTGAGGATACTAAAATTGAAAATGTCTGACAGTCAACTCAAAGAGCCGTCTGGAACCTTTGTTTCACTTGAGGTCTTGTGTTTAGAGGAAGCAGAAGTTTCCAATGACTCTGCTCGAATATGGACATGTAGTAGTACATGTCCAGCTCTCAAAGTTTTAGTTCTTAAAAACATTAGTGAATGTAGATTATTGGATATCAACCACCCATCACTTGAAGAGGTTACCATACAAGGTTGCATTGATGGTACTTATTATAGAATTTTTACTGAGAAGCTTGCCAGGCTCTCTTTTTTGTTCCCATCTTCAAGTAAAGTACCGGGAATAGAAATCTTTGCCCCTAATCTCCAAGCATTTCTTTTTCGGTATCTAGCTTACTATTGGTCTGAAGAACAGTCAGGGGTTTTAAATTTGGGGACATTTAATTCCTTACAAGATGTCAATCTACATATAAAGCATCGAATCACATATTATGGAGATGAAGATGATACTACTGTTCAATCCTTCTAATCTTATGTTGCTGATCTTCTGCAAAGCCTGAGATTTGTCAAAAATCTTGCAATCAATATCGGTATTCTCAAGGTACGTAAATTAATTGATTCCATATAGATATGTTATAGGATTATCATACTAATTAAGGAATAATTTAATTTTTCAGGCAAGGTTAGAGGATGAAGTTCCCATTGAGTTTCCTAATCTACAAAATGTGGTCATTAAATGTGTAAGATCAACTAATTACAGGGACGCAGCAGTTCTTCAATTTTTGATGGGTGCCCATAATATCGAAACTCTAACCATAAAGAATAATGCATCCCGAAAAGATTATTATGACGACGATCAGGTACATTATATATAAATCAACATATGCACTTGTTTGATGAATTCCCATCCCATTCTTCTCTCTATCTAGCTCTAATACTTTTTGTTCTTCTTGCAGAATCAATCCTTGTCAGAGAAGATGGAAAAGTTTTATAAATACAGATCTCCAAACTTGAAACTTGATAAACTGAAACAAGTAAAGATTGAGCTTGCAGAATGTGATGTGGAGTTTAAATTGCTCGAGATTCTATCTAAGGAAGCAAAAGGCTTAGAGATGATGATTATTTATTATTCAAGTTCTGTGCTTCCCATGTTACAGTCACAGAAGTTTTTACAGACGTTGGAGAGCATATCTAATTCTTCAGATGTTCTTGTACTTCCAAAAGAATCAGATAAGAAAAAATGAGAAAGAAAATTGGTGTTTGGCACACATTTATTCCTACCTCTTACTACTTTTCCCAAATGGGAACAAGATTTCTTTCCTAATCTTTACTAAAGCATCCTGTTCATGAACACTTTGTTTTAGTGATTATAGATCAGGATCCAAGTGCATAAGTTTGCAAGTACTCTCTTTCTATTCATAATTTTCTGTACCCTGTTGAGGAGGGAAAGAACAAGAATGAAACAGACAAAGTTACTTCATTATGATATAGTTTAATTTAGCTTCATTAATTTTGTTTCCTCTTTATTACCTTCTTAAATTTATGTTTGTCTGGTAGATGGACTAGTACTGCAGTTGTCAATCCCTTGAGAGTACTTAAACTGAATGTATCATGTGTCCAGTTCTCAAGTTAAGGGTATATCTAAAAGGCACTGGATGCATGTATATCTCCTGCTCATCGCTTGAAGAGGTGATCGTATACAACTTGAGCATTGTTTCAAGTCGTATCAGAATTTCTGCAGAGAGGCTTCACAAGTTTTCTCTGAACTTAACAATTCCTGCTGCAATTGCACCTCATTCATTAGAAATCCTTGACCCAAATCTTTGAACACTGAACTTGTCATGTCAAATTAAATTCATGAACATCAGTAATTCTCCTCAGCATGTCACTCTAGTTACTAAGAATGCAATTTGTCATGTTAAATGATATTCTACTTGTGATGTACTTTTCTGAAGTCTGAGTATTGTTTGAGTTCTAGAATTGAATGCTGCTTTTCTTGAAGTCTAAATTTCTGACTTTCTTTAGTCCATTATTTGATTTATTACTAGTTAGTATCCAGTAATGATTATGATTAAGTTATCAAAATTTAATTCTTTCAGGCTTTATTTATATGCAAAGTTATGCCAGTTAAGATTTATAATCTGTTCCATTTGGTTGTGGATTATTACTTAACTGCAGCAGTTTTTCATTTCTGATGGATTTTCTTAAAATACAACTCTAAGAATTGAGTATGGATCTCATGACATGACAGGTATCGTTCAAATACAAAGGTGTTTATCGAGAAGAATACTAATTTCAATTTCTCTACCTTCATCTCTCCATCTCATAGCACAAGTAGAGATGTCCTCTGCTTTAATATGTGTATATATGATATCAAATTATAATACTCAGTTCCTTACAAATCTTAACCCAGTTTTAATATAAAGTAGGCAATGAACGATGTCGAATTTGTTAGTCTCCATCATCTCTTTTTCAAAATCTCAGCTATTGTGCATACTTATTTCTGGTCCAACTGGACTTATCAATTCTTGCTGCAATTGAACTTTGACAATAAAGGGTATAATTGCTATCGATTCAAATATTAATCCAAATTTATTGATAATCACAAGCGCACAGACATGGATCATTATGATATTCTATATAATCCGAGTTTGATCAATATATGGTACAAGAGTGAAAGTCATATTTGGATTTGAAGTCTTCTTAAGATTCTGCAAAAAATTCGAAATCAACTTTAATCTCTCAAAGTCAGAAGATGTATACTTGACTACCAGCCTCCGTAGTGCTTCTGCATGCTGAACCACATGCAGAAGAAGCTTTGTTTCAATGTCTCCTCCAGTAAGCTCTATCTCCAACTTCTTGAGATGCATCCAGGACTGGTTTTCGGATTTCTTAATAATTGTATTTGAAGTGAAAGATTCCATAGATGCAAACTGTAAAAGTGGGAAAAGTAAGAAACTTGAAAATTGCAGAGTTTTGATATTTAACAAAGAGGGGATGAGAGTGACTTACATTGGGACCCAAAGGACGGCGACAACATTTGAAGGACAGAAACTCCAAGTTTGGAAGCAGATTGATAAATGAAATTATCAAAGGGAATTGGTAATCACGATCGAACTCACTAACGTATACAATAAGATTGATTATATTCTCGAATGGTTTGAGTTCACGAACTCGTGTAACAAACACCTGCAACAATTAATAAATTAACTTGGTTTGCATGTTGTTAGAATATATAAATGATTAAGAACACATTCTCACTACAAGCTTGCGCTATAGTACCTCAATATGCCATAAATTAATATTTAGACTCCTCACTGTGCTTAGACTGCTTAAAATCCCAGCCATACCATCCGACATTGAGTCCTCAGTAGTCCTTGTTAAATCATGTATCTTCTTGAAAGGAGAAATCCTAGTGAGAACAATATGGACCTCTTGTATGGAAGAAAGATTATCAATTTCACATTGTCTAACAATATCTCCAACCCACATCAAATTTTTGAGACGGGGCTGAAAGCTTGAACAATCTATTTGTCTGAAAACCAGAATACCAGGCTACATAAATCTTCTCAAGTTTCTTAGCTGAGATATCGAGAGAACGAAACTCGTCAACATTGGGCTTCGCAATATATGATGACTTCAAGGAAGGAGCCACAATCTTGAGTGTGTCAATCCCAGAAAACTCTTCGAGATATAATTCGAGAAGAAATTTGCAAGATGATAACAGTTTCCAAAAGTCACTGCTGCAGACTAATTGAACAGATTTCAATATAAGCCTTTCGAGAGAGACAAAACTCAAGAGAGTCAACGGCGACAGAGCCTTTGTCCAGATTGATGGTACATAGCTTCAGAGTCTCATTCTGGGGTAACACTAATGTTGTCTCTTTATCAGGCTTATAATCAACATAAAGTTCTTGGATACTACACTTTAAAACCTTGTTGATTTCAGACGTAACTACAACATCCGAGCACGGCACAACCCTATGAATGCTAAAAAGTTTGAACTTAGTACACTGATCTTGCAGAGCTTTCAATGTCAATAGAAGCTTACTTACATCTTCAATATTGGATTCATTTATTTCAAGATACAACATGTCCATCATTTGCATTCTTAATATTGTCCTCATTGATATTTCTCTCACTTTCAGACATTTTCTTACAATTCCATGCCATTTGAATTATATGATCTGCAAATTAATAAGCAAGCTATCTTAGCAAAGCAAAGAAATAAGAGAAATATGGATGCCTGTCTGTTTTACAAAACACATCAGGGTTGTAGGACAAGCCAAATTATTCCTTTGATTAATCATAGAAGTAAAAGCCATATATAGAATGTATACATAACTAGATCTGTTTTAAAGGTGATCATTAAGCTAGAAACCCTAACTTAATTATAATATAAAGAAGATAATTTATTCATTAATTAGTTTGGATTTTGGAACAGTCCAAGGTACATCTCAACTCAGAGCCAACATTGACTTGGCAAGAAATCTGAAGACTGCATCATTATTATTAGGAATCCATTCCAAACAGAACACCAAGAAAACATAAAACACCCAGAAAAACAAAAAACGAAGCCTAGTCAATCAACAAAATAAGCACCTCAAACAAAAAGCTCATGGATGAAAATTCATGAACAACATTATAGCCATGGATGAAGATTCAGCAAAATAGAACAACTTTGTATCAGAAAAGTTAATTTATCACTGGAAAGAGGCAAACAAAGGAGACCAAAGTAATAAAGGCCCGTTACCACTTTGCTAATTCACCAAGTTAGCTGGGAAGAATGGGAATAAACCTTGGTTTTTAGGAAAGGAAGAATACCTAACACCTTAAATAATGTCTTCGCGGATACAATTGGCGGTTTACGCCTTTTTATTTTTTATTTTTTTTTGGGTCCATTAATTGAATGTACTTGACTAAAACCCTTACTAAAAAAGGGTAATGACGAAATAAGTATGACTGTATGAAGATTTAGTTAATAGGAGATTAAAGAAATATAATGATGTTACATCTTTGCTAATTCACCAAGGTTGAGAATTGAACCCAACTCAAGGGGCTTGCGGATTAGGAATCCTAATATAAAATAAAATAGAATTATTTATTTGATTCAATTACGCAATGATATTCCTGTATAATAGCCAAGCCAAGTTTAGGCTAGGCGGATTGTGAATCCTCATGAACTGCAAACGCTGAATTCCAGTAACACACAGAATTTCATTCCTCATGAACAAATGAAATTGTGAAGATTAACACCTTGTGAAAAAGAGAAGTTCAACAACTATGCATTAGCATTACCTTTCTCTTTCATTGTTTTTGCTTGTAATGCAAACCAACATTGCAAATGCAACCGTTGAAAATTTATAATTAGCTCATTGAATAGGCCTAATGGAGCAATGTCATGAGGCAGAAATTTACAAAGGTTTTAAGGTTTACGAATTGTCTTGCCTGCCTCATTACTTATGAATCTCCTAAGAATTGTAGAAGCAGTATGTTGGCGCTTGTATCAATGTTTGATTGAATTGCTTCTGATATGGACAATGATTTTTTTATGATCTATGAACAATCAGCTTTCGTTTTGTGTTTTGATTAAGACTCCAAACTGAATGCTTGGCCTAGATTTACTGACCACCACATATTCAAGTCAGTTTGCTTATTTGCTTATATCAATGTTTAAGCTGTTTGCTTGATATGGACAACGATTTTGGATCAAAATCATATGCTCTAGTATCTGTTTGCAAGAAGCAATATATTATACTAATCTACTTATTGAATTTCTTCCTTAAAACTTGAACTGAGCAAGCACCATCAATTTCATAAGGATGCTGATTACAATCAGAGAATCTCAAGGCAGGTTAAAGAGGATTACAAACTGGGTCTTCAAGTTGCAGGTCAAGCTCTTTTCTTTCTACTCAAAGCAGCTTCCTTGCTGACAGTGCCTGACACAGGAAGCAATCCACGCAGAATTGCTAGAGCACCTAAGCCCGTGAATGTAATAAACCTCCAAACTAGCTTCTCAGATGCCTTTCCAGAACCAACCAATTCTGATACTAAACAAACCTGAAATTAACATCAACCCACAAAAGGTAAGAAGAAGATCCCAACTCCTATCATGCTATCC
Organism: Quillaja saponaria; assembly: GCA_029379385.1. Classification (NCBI taxonomy): domain Eukaryota; kingdom Viridiplantae; phylum Streptophyta; class Magnoliopsida; order Fabales; family Quillajaceae; genus Quillaja; species Quillaja saponaria. The sequence continues at coordinate 3,183,123 of CM055605.1, read as the reverse complement.
AGGCCAACAAAGCACTAAGACATCCATGAAAAAGAAAAAGAAAATAGGCAAGATCTAAATAGAGAGGATGTCCACCATTAATTTCCTTTAATAATTGCCCGATACTCACGTTAAACCCAATTATCCAATTTGAATTCTAACTACAAGCTACAAACAGCAAAAGAAGAAACTTTGCAATTAAAACCACAGAAAATGCAGAAAACCCGGTTTTCAAAAGGTACCAATTGAAGATAAATGTAAATATTACAGAAAATTTTCAGGGGAGAGAGCAATTGATGTTAAATTTGAAAGTAGATTTACCTTAATAGTGAAGAAGGAGACACCACAAATCAAGCTGGTGGTGTTAAACCAACCCTTCCTGGCTACAATGCCATATAAATTGGCAAGGCAAAGTGGGGTAACCAAGAGAAGTTGAAGCCATATAAGCCCAATGTAAAAATGAGGGGGCTTGTCCATCAGATAATCACTGTACTCGCGGATGTACGTGCTCTTGGCTTCAATCAGTGAGTCTGGGAAGAGGTTTAGAGGCAGGCATATCTGTGCGTCCATCGTCAGTGTGGCTACTGCTGTTATGAGGAAGAAGAGGAACAATATGCCATCTATCAACTTCACCAATGCACCCATTTCCTTATTTAGCTGCCGCCGCTGCTTCCACCACAACTATTTTGTAGTTCTGTTTACTGTTTACTGTTTCCAGTCCTAACGAGTTTGCTTTAAAAGAGTTCAATAATGCCCACTTCAGAAATTACACAAACTGTCCACGTGAGACGCGTGGGTCTTTTTTTTATTGATTTTCTTTTCTTTTTTTTCTTTCATTTCTTTTTTCTTTTTTTTTCTGTGTGGAAAACTTTAGACAAACCATTCACCATGCCCGTTAGACTCTCTGTTTTTTTATTTTATTTTTACTGTCGTGCCCTTATTCTTTCCTTATGGGCTGTGGGGAAGAAAAACCAGAAGGTAGAGATGAAGTTAAATATGAAAAGTAATTAAAAAGGTTCTTCTATTGTGATATTGATTTTAAGTTATTAGCTTCTGCTCATTTCGAAATGTTGAGGTTCTTGAGTAATACTTGCACAAGTCACAGTACCAAATTTATGGTGATGCGACCCAAGATACGAACTAGGGCCGGTTGCGCTGGTCCAGCAGGACGTGAGCAAAGAGCATGAAATAGTCACAGTTTACCAGTTAGAGTTGGATGCCTTCAAGAAAAGGAGAATGTGAGCAAACAGGTTTGCCAAGAAGTCTTTGCAAGCAATAGGTTACTAAACTCGGATTCCGTATCACCCAAGTGGATCCAGCAGACAGCAGTAACTAAACCTTGAATTAAAGCACAGATTAACTACTAGATACCACTGCTTATTTTCATCAGAGTATGCAACATAAAGCTCAAAATTTATTCAAGTTTCTTCAATACAAAAAGTTGTCACTTAGCAACCAAAGGCAGCCCAAACTAACTCGAAGAACTAAAATTACAACAATCTCAACATTGAAAAGGAGGAGGTAAATAGGCTGGGATGGAGAAGACTGTAAGCATACCTCCTGCTTTCACATCTCTTACATTTTATTTGGTATCTTTTTCTCTCTTTCTAATGTTATAAATCTTAGCTCAAGTTCTCTTCTTCCTGCCCAGTGCAGCAGGTCTCTTGCCAATGTTTGAAGTAGTCCTGCTAGAATGTGGCAGCAGACCTCGGAGAATTGCTAAAACACTTAAACCCAAGAAAGGGTAGTAAATCATCAATAGCGTATCAGATGCCTTTTTAGACCTTATCATATCTGATAATATAGCAACCTGAAATACACCAATAAATTCAACTGTAAATAAAGAAAGTCAAATAATTCCAAGCATAATAAACATTTCAACATGACATAATAACAATTGGGATGGAATTCAATACACCTCCACTCGCAGTGGAAAAACAATTGCCATTAAACAAGGCGGAAGTAAACAGATCACATTTGGGATCATTTAAGAAAAAAGGGTAAAGCTCTGGCAAGCAGTAGGATCATTACAAACAGTAGCCATTTGACTTGAACCCATGAGGTCACAAGAGTTATCAGTTAACACCGTAAAATCTAAGGCTCTAATCCAATCCTAAAAGCATGCTTACCCAGATATTCTGTTTGAAACAGATCTGGATAACAAGCTTACCCCGTGATTTTGACACGATCTTGTTAGGTAAACACAATAAAATACAACAAGTAGTTGTATGACTAGCACAACTAGTGTTTATTTCCAAAGCACGATACAGCAGCAAATACCAGTATAATGGTGTGTACACAAATGTTTTCATAGATGCTTTGCTTACTGAGTCAACGAACAGATTGAAACATTTTTGCCATTTCTTTCCAATAAAACAAATAGAGATGCTTTCACATGATGCAAAAGATAAATTTAAACCAACCTCGCCCAATAAATCAAAACTAATTAAATATCAAAATAGTAAATTGAAGGAAATCCAACGTCAAAGAAGAAGAAAAAAAAAAAAAAACTAAATTTAATAATACCATGGAAGTAGTGACAGAGACTCCAAAGATCAAGGAAGTGGTCTTGATCCAAGGTTTTCCAGCTAAAATCCCATATATATTGGAAAGGGCAAGCGGCCATTGAAAGAGTATCTCAAGCCAAACCAGCCCAACAAAAAAATCAGGCTTCTCGGAAAAAAGGTAGTCTCCGTATTCGCGACTGTACCAGTTCTTAAGGTCGACAAAACTTTCCGGGTACAAGCTGAGCGGGAGACACGTCTGCCCGTCTATAATCGGTACCGAGAGTGCGATTACGAGGGACAAGAGGAAGACTGAGGCGTCTGCGAGCTTTACAGCAAAACCCATTATTTCCTTTTGGTTTCGCGGCTCTCTTCTTCTCTGGTCTCTTGGAGCTTTCTCAGGGTCTGCAATGGAAGAAAGGGTGCCAGAAAATATAGGATCTCGGAGCGTTGAATATTCGACGAAGACTTTTCTTGCTTTATAATAGGGCTAAAGCTCTCGTTTTCAACTGAAACGACATCGCTAAGTTAAACGACGTAGTATTAGTTTCAGCGGCTGCGAGTCTGCAACTAGGGAAGATTGAAACGCTAGTCCAGAGCCAATTGGATCGTTTGAAGAACAAGAATCGGGGAAGATGAGCGACGCAAGGCCAGTGCCGAGGAGAGAGAATCAGCTTGAATACTTTAACGAGCTTTTAATGAGCTTAAGCTCGCGATCCTGAAACGAGCTCGAGCTTGCCTAAAATGAGACTAGCCGAGCGGCTCAAGTTGGCTCATTGACAGCCCTAGGGTGAGTTTTAAGACAGGTTAGTAGGAAGGTTCTTGTGAGAAGACTTCTGTTCAATTTAGTTGTGTATCAGATGAATCTGTATTAAGAAGTTGTCTCAATATGTGAGACCTGATATTTTGTGATTTTGTCTATGTGGTGTGATTTTAATGAATCAAACTGTAAGAGATAGAAACCCATTCTTGGGGCTCACCTAATAGCTTAAGGTTCTCGGTGAAAATATTTCCATCTATTTTGTTGTGAGTAGGAGTGGCACTGGCACTAGTTTCACATGACTTCTAGTATGTTTTCCATGTCAGAAGATTCGCATAGATGTCGGAGGGAAGCCTCTGTGTCAAGCAACTCCTGTTCTTATGGAAGTGAATTCGTGGAGGAAACAGAAACATGGAAAATCCAAACTCCAGTTGAATCTTGCGAGAGGATTTGGTGTCAAAATAGTAAAAAGAAAACTTTTGAGAAGAAATAATTTGTTACTAGTCCTGAAAGTTACTGTAATGCTGTGAAGGATATACTTTGGGAGGAAAAAGAACAAGTAGGTGTCAGCCAATAGTAGTCAGAATGAACTATGGAATTCATGATGGGTTTATTTAATTTCTTTGTAGAAACACAATGAAATATCTGGCATTAAAGATAGTCGGTTATTTGATCTTCAAGTATCATGTTTCTGCACTCCAAAATCATTTATCTGATGCCTCCCTTCTTTCTTCTTTTCTTTTTTTTTTTTTTCTTTCTTTTTTTAGGCTTAAAGGTGGAGTGAATTCCTTATTCTGGGGTCACATGTGACTATGGAGAACATCTTTTTTTTTTTTTTCCCCTGTTACTACCTATTGAAAGCTCAATTAATTTCTGTGTTTCTGTAGGCTTGTTTTGAGGGAAACCCATTCAAGACTGTTCCAGGCCTTTTCAAGCTCTTTTGGCAGTGCATGCGTTCTAAACCTGGGTATATGCTTGTTTATATGCTACATTGATCATAAATCAATTCAACGTGAAATGTTGATTGTTAAAATGACTCGCTTATAATATCACTTTGTTAAGAATACAGGTAATTAACTTTTTTAATTCGAGAGTTGCTGTACTGTCTAGGGTTTTACAAAGGCATCATATGCTTTACTATATTGAATTTTTTGTTATATTAAATTTATGCTTGAAAAAAAAATAAAAAAAATTGGCTTCATCTGTAAATGATTGCTGCTGTTTTATGAAGGGAAGAACTAACAGAGCCATACTCCTATTTGCAATTGGAGCCCCAAAGAGAGAAGTGAAACTTGAGTAGTGCCACTACTTTAAAAACAGTCCAAGTAGCAGGTTGCGTTCTTGATCTTTGTAAACTTTACATGTATGAAAGTTTTTACAAACTTGATGGTGCCAGTGAGATTATGGCTTTTTGGGTTTTGGCAATAAAGAAAAATTAAGATGTTTCTAGGTTGCATGACATCTGTCTTTGTGACCATAAGCATTCAATGTTAATTCCTTATTATTCTCTATAAAAAGAAAAAAGAAACTCAGAAGAAAGAAGACATCCTGGAGCTGCTTATTCTGCAGTAGTAAGAAATTCTCTCACTAGACTTGCCTGCATGCATTCTTGAATTTATTTTGCTAGTCACGTATATGTGACCTTTTGATGGTTCAGGTCCCCTAAAACGAATGATTTTTCGGTGATTGATCTTGTTAAAAACATGTGGATATCCAAGGCCTGCAGATTTTTTTTTTTCTTTTTCTAAAATCTGTCATAGATTCCCATTTGTCAGGTTCATGAAACTCCATCTTCTAGATATGTAATATATACGAATGAGCAATTCCACTCATAGAAAAAGAAGAAAAATGATGATTTATTCAAAAAGAAGCTTGAGTCCACAACTTATAAGCTGGGTAAAAATAAAAAAAAGACATCCTTTATACAGGTATTTCTAAGGTATATGTTGGTCTTCCATGCCTGCGTAGCTACCCTTACTCCATCTGCAAGGTCCCTTTATTTCTTCAGCCTAAAGATTTGTGGCAGGAGTTCCTTCTTTAAGCAGATTTAACCATGGCGTTCATGGTGACTGATTTGGTACGTACCATAGTGCTCTTCACTCCCTTTTCTCCCCCTGTCTATCAAAACAAACCACTCGATTGTTCCTCCAGATTGATAAGTCTGGAGCCGGTTGACTTTGATGACTTTATTGACAATGCACTAATTTTTTGGGACAATGCACGAGAGCCTTTCTCACGAAGAAATGAGTGAATTTCATGATATTTACCTTCGACTGAGAAGGGTTTACAAGAATGGGTGAATTTTACATGATATCAGGGTTTTCCTACACGAGCAATGTACCAATTTTCTTTTTTTCTCTTCCTATCGACAATTATAATTTAAAAATCAATAATAGGTTCTCCCACGGTCACATTCCGCTCCACTGTCCATGGTAGGTCAAAGAGTTTTGCTGTAATGAATTTGAAGATCTTATTTACGTTTATGTTATAGGTTGCACTGGAGAAGAACAGTGTTGCATTGAAGGCCTTTGCATATGCTCTTGCCTGTAAAATTTAAAATAAAAAATAAAAAAACAGGAGAGAAGAAATATAAGTTCATAAACTGGATAATCCCTTGAAAGCTTAAACCATTTCACCATGCATATCTCTCTTTGCTATTGGTATATAATCACAGACAGAGGTTGACTAAGCTTTGTTCTTTTGAGTGATAGATAGAAGAAATTCTTCTTCACCTTCAAATTTTGGACAAGGGAAGGTGATGAACAAGTCCGGGTATTATTTCGCTGAGCTAACTGTTTGCAGTAGATTAATTATGCTTTGTCTAACACGTCATCATTGGTTTAAATCAGCTGTGTATTATTTAATTAAATATAAACTAATGTAATTAATTGCTTTGTGAAGAATCTCAATTATTGATGAACCCAAATTATATAATCATAAACTATGAAAATTTTCTTAATTTATTACCTGGCTTGCAATTGTCCACTGCAAGTCTATTGGAAGTTGGATGAAATCGTCAAACTTGGTTCCAATTAAAATTGGAATTGCCGTCTACATAAAAACAAGCAAACATTACAATATGGTATTGCTGAATTCTAATGCAAATATCATTGTCATGTACAAAATTTCAACAAAAGGAAACCTGGTTCCATTTCCTTGCTTGTTGATACCATTTCATAACACTGCAAAAAAGACAAAAGAAAAAAACTAGAATAAGAATGTTGATTTTTTATTTATTCTTTAAAAATAACAAAAAATAATAATAAATAAAATACATGTAATGAAGAATAAATACCTATTTAAGGTACATCGACTTGTTAGATCGAACATGAACAAAATTGCCACTGAATTCTTGCAGGCTAATGGAATGTTGCCTTTTGATTTTTTGTCCCCTACACCCATAAATATTTAAGTAATCAACAAAATAATTTTAATTTATTATAAATAAGCTGGAAAATAATTAAGAAAAGTTGCATATATATACCTTCTACTTCCCACATACAATATGAAATACGTGCACCTCCTACAACTAAAGTTTTGTCCATCAGATTCAATCCTTTACTCTGTATCCCTCCCTGCTCTTGCTCATCATCTCCTACATACTTCTCCTACAATTTAAATAATATAATAATAAATAAAAAAATTAGAAGAGAGTGATTGTAATAATAATCAGAAAATGATATTTGATTACCAGAAAACTGGTCTTTCCAATTTGGCAGTCACCCAAGAGACTGATCTTCAAAGCAACTAAATCTGATTCGGAATCATGGTTGTGGCGAATCACATGCTCCAAACTAATACTTCTCCTCCTCCTCTCACCCCCGGGTCCTACCGATACCGAAGATGGAGGGGATAGTGTAGAATGGGGTAGCATGCGGTACCTAGCAGGTTTCCCTAGAGAACATACTAGAAATCTATCGAGAAGACGAAGAATGCACCGCCGGAGCATCGAGACATGACGTTGCATTCTACGCCTAAGGTTGGACTGAAAGCTTTTCCTGCAAAACTGAGTCATTTTTAAATGGATGGATGGCCTCAAGTAGTCTCTCTTCTATGTTGGCCATGGAAATGAGAGCTAGGTTGTATTGCTCTCATATTTTAAAACATGAGGGTATTTTTGGAATATTAGCTTCCTATTTTAACTAACTATTTATTTATTGGTTATATTTTGTTTTTCTTTTTTCAGTCACAACGACCTTTGGCTATCAACATGACTAGTTTAACGGGATCGTTGACCGGTGATATGAACAATATTCAATGATCCAATTTCGCCGGTTTTCACTGCTTAACTGCCAGTTCACATAAAAAATATGGATAATGTTTTCTCTATTCTGTTTCTCCTTATTTTTGTTAAGAAATTTATTTCAATGAATTTCTCGACGTATACGAAAAGTGACTGATAATATTGAAATTTAGAGATTAAATGTAATCTTCATCATTTACTAAAATGTAATAGTATTTTTCTGAAAAAACTACAGTCCTTCATAGAAATCATTTACATTGCTTATTATTCTAAAATTAGCTTGACATTTCCTCTATTTGTCTAGACCCTGTTGAACATTCTTATATGCTTGCTATTAAAGAAGCGTAAATAATAGTATAGATGAACTTGTCTGAACAATCTAAACCCTGTTGAACATCTCCTTAATTATGAGGGTGAAAAGGATTGCCCAACTGAGACCTGGCTAGGTTGCCGTTTGCTATCAATGCTCTTCCGTCTTAGTATCTCCTTAATGTCTTCTTCCTTTTTATCTACAAAACCAATCAAGTCCTTGAAGCTTGGTGTTCGGGATGTTCGTCTGCTTGATCTGGCTGGTTCCATGTCCACCTGAGCCTCCTCAGCCTCGGGATTGAATTTGATGTATTGACATAATACTCTACAGAAGAACACAATGAGAGCAATCAAACATGCAATGCCACATATAAGGAAAAGGCCCCAGAAACTGTTCAGAGATAATCGGTTTGAATCAACTTCGTTGACCTGCATGGTACACTCTTTATGTGTGAGCCATTTGTCGTGGATTTTTTGCAGATCACCATTTTCAGAGAGTTGAAGAATAGCAGTTGACATGTCAACTGCAAGGGGAGAGTCCCTTTGGAATGCCTGTGATCAATATCAAACATGAGAACAAAATCCAATCATGTTATGAATCCTCCAAAAAGTAATTTGAAACTCTAAAAAAGTTTTTGTTAAACTAGAGTATCAATCAACTCCAATGCAAATTTCATAAACTATGGTAACAGAAACATCAAAAGTAGGAAATTGATTTGCTTGTTGCGTGATAAACAAGATGGCAGTGATTAAGAGAAAAATAAAATAGAGGGAGTTGCTACTATTGGGAGTTTGGACTCAAATTCTAAACCAGAATGTGCTATCATTATATTGAATGTCGAAAAGACTTCATATAGAGGATACCAACTATTGCAAGGATTTATGTAGCTAACATACAGTTATCTGAGACAAAGACTACTCTTCTTGTTAAATAACTGAAATTCCAACTCGTCCTCAAAGAATAGTCACACAGGGATTAAGCAACTTAAGAAGAAGAAATACGAGACAAAAATCCAAGTAATCGAGCTATTGTATTAGTGTTATACTGTATGAGTAAAACTTATTATGCATTTTGGTGAAGCCAGCCACCAATTGTGATTAAACTAACTTCCCATCAAGAAGGCAAGTTCCAACTATTTTCTGTTGTTTAAATTAAAATTGTCATCTTTCATAAATAAAACTAGGCTATGATTATCAGTAAATATTGGGGAAACCATACAACAGCCAGTCATATGCAGTATTGGTACTTACATATCCCCATCCACTTTTTGTGAACTCCTGCCCAACAATTCTGAACCGACAATTGGTGTTTGACAAGAAGAGCTCAATGTAAGGAAGCTCGTCCACGATTGCAGCTACTCCTCCATTCTTTGGTCCATGCTGAAGGGCATCAGTGTAATCCTGCTGGTTTTTCAACGTGACAAGCCTAGATTCTGCAATGTTGAGCTCATCCACTAGATACTTCCTTGCAAATGACCCATCTTGAACTCCAATTGACTCTGTACTTGAGATCAAGCTGTCAATTCCTTCAACCCGTGATGTCAGTTGCTGCACTGTGAGGATTGAAGTCAAACTGGCTGTGTAGCTTGAATTGATAATTAACACTACAAATAGCCATATTAATAGAATCAATCGTCCCAGGGTGCTCACAGTGTTCTCTCCTGCACCAGGTTAAAACAATAATGGATGTCACACATTTTACCATATATCATAAAAATAAGATATCAATCCCTTGAGCAATTATATGAGTGTTGCAAAAAACAAATGAGAGCATGATAAAATACGTACTGTGCGAGAAAAACATTGTTGAGAAACTAAACCTGCAAAACAAGAACCAAATCAGGGTCATGCTTAAGCAAGATACTCAGCTAGAGACACAAATTAATATGAGAAAATTTAGTGGAAATTGCAGAGATTATAATTTTTACATCAATTCCTATATAGTACCCTGAATTGATGAATTGAGATTTATCATAATGCCAATTATTCATCACCATCCTCTAGCAAGCAATGTGCAATCTTAACGTCTTTCATTGCATATGCAAATAAAATTTGGGTTTACAAGGGAGCTTTGGTATCTTTAAACAGATTCAGAAGGAAGAGCTTTTCAAAAGTTAAAACATACTATGAAACTAACCAAAATATTGTCATAAGTTGTTGACTTGGTGGGCCACGAAACTCATGATTGATCCGGTGTTCAAGAATCCATACAACAGCTCCCACGAAAAGAAAGAAGGCACCAGTGACACACCACATTTCAATGCTAAATGGCTTGAGGAAAGCCCAAGGGCTTGACTTCATCTCCTTGACGGGAACAACTACGACTAATCCTGATGTCATGTAAGGCTGAGTAAAATCCACAATTTTTGTCCTGTTTGTAGTAATTGTAACATCTCCAACAACTGCATCGAAGTTCTGAGGAAGGAAAGGAGGAAATTATGATAATCACTAGAATTTAAGTGTACTGAACCACTGAACTCAGATACTCTACTTCAAATAGATTCCCTGTATGCTACACTTAAAACATGCAAATTCTAATCCATGTTGCAGCTTCTTGAAATCCTTATTAGACCAACACAAAATTTTAGGGAAAAGAAAGTTAAATGAGACTAAAGTTATATATTAGAGAGATACTCACATTTTGTGTAACTTGGTAAACAAGTTCGTTGTATTCAGGATTTCTATCCCCGTGTCCATAGAGTATATATTTCCGTGGGACAGGATAGGGCAACAAGTTTATGGCAGCTTCAAAGACATCAATGCAAAAGCCTCTTACCCCTTGAGGGCTGTCGTCTTTAGTTACAAACTCCTTGTAGCTTATACGGTTTGGAACTCCTATTCGTAGTGACTTTCCATTATTGGGAAACACCCATCCCCGAGGAGTAGATGTAGTTTCCCCTGGCCATATTACACCATAAAGATGTTGATTACTAGTTGAAGTATTGGGAGGTTTTTGATATAAAATTTCAGGAGCGATGACAGAGAGACCGGAATAATTGGACCAATAACCTATTTTACGGGATCCAGTTCCACCAATATTTAGAACATCATAGGCAGGATTAACCAAATTTTTATCTGGATCAAACCGAATTTGACCACGTAGACCTGTGAAGTTTGTCTTCAAAATTGTCTGGAGAAACTGTTGGCCACCATTAAAAGTACGTAATGTCCCCAGTTGTAATGTGCTTCTATTCGTGTCATGAAACCTTGGGTCACTGGAGAAAGACATATTTCCACCTTCACTTAGGAAGACATCAAGAGCGTGAGCTGCTAACCAAACAGAATCGTAGGCATAGAGTGCATAAGAATTGAAGCTTGCAGTCTCTTTGTCTTTCAGGTTCTTCCACTTAGACACAAATCTCTTTTTGAGATCTGTATCTGGGGTGTGATGACGAAGAGCAACAACACCTTGTAAGAGATTCATTGTGTCAGGGTCAGCTGGCTCAATTGAATCAAGCTGTGAAGGAAGCCAATCTGTTGCAATCCAAACATAACCACTGCTTATCATCCCTAGATTCTTGGCAATATGAAGAATTGACAAACCAGAGTCAGGATTAACATGTAGAACATAGACCCGTGATTCCATTAAGTTCACTCCAACCAACAAGTCATTGATTGCACTCTTGGGCGCTCCAGGAGTGAAGGCAGCCTTATATGAGATCTTGGCACGCTTCTTCGCCAGGGCATCACCCAATACTGAAATACCATTTCTTCCATTATCATCATCTACAAAAATGGCAATTACCTCCCTCCATCCATAATAATCAATCAAATCAGCAATTGCATACATCTGAAAATAGTCGTTCTGGGTAGTGCGGACGAAATACGGGTACTGCAGAGCAGAAAGAGTTGGGTCTGTTGCCCCAAATGAGAGAAGTGGTACATGGAGTTCATTAACGACATGAGAGATGACATGAGCTATTCCAGAGGACTGTGGACCAACAGCAGCAACTACATCATTTTCCATCAACTGCAGAGCTACATGGAGAGGAAACCATATCGAACTTTTTCTTGCTCTTCTTTCAGGTATGCAAACATGCATGTAAAGGGTGCACAGATATAGAGGAAGAGAGAAGACATGAGCATATAATCCTATTAAATCTTCCTAAGAATCCTTTCCATGAAAGTAGTACGAACCACATATTATTCTTAGATGCTGAGAGGAAATTGAAGTCCCCATTGAAAATTTAGGCTTGTGATTGTCCTATGTTAAATGACAATGCAAATAGGACTTTGTGCAGATGAACACTATTGGAATTTATGCTAGTGCAGATTTCCAGAAACAGTATCAGAATCATCAGATATTTCACAAGCAAGAAAATATATGCTGCAGATAAAAAGAACGCAGTTTAACAGCACTCGAGCAAGAAAATTGTAAACCAAGATGACCCTGGAAGAAACCAATTGATACACACTATGAAGCTCCAAACTTTTTGAAATTAGAAGTGATAAAAAGATTGAAAAACAAAAACTGTAATTGATGAAGTTTGATATACAGTACTGAAGCCTGAAGCTAGGTTATAAGCAGACTAAAACATATACAATACACTATCAAGAATTGGTCCACGATGAAGGAAAGATACAAATTTTGGAATATGAAACTCGAAACCGTCATCCCAGTGCTTCAATTCTTAAGTATAAGAAAGGAAATGGACTGAAATGTGAATATGAGAAATTGCTCGTGACAAGAAGACAATCAGAATTAGCAGTTTCATTTTCATAACTAGTCAAGTTTTGAGTTTCAGGAAATACCTTCTATTGTTCCCAGAAACCCACTGCAGTTCGTGTCAAGTAAAATGATGTTCAATTTAATCCCTGAAAGAATGCTCTCATCAGAATTAACATCATCAATCGCAGCTAAAACTGCAGGTTTGGCGGACCTTCCAATAACTGAATCAACAGTAAACAGAGCTCCAATATTCACAACACTCGGCCTTGAAGAAACGCTACCGTTTCCAGCCTTACCCACAACTTCCATTGGAACCCACATGCAGATAAAAAGGAAGAAAAGTCTCCTGGTGATGACTCTTCGGTTGTGCCCAGTAATCGAGACCTCCATGTTCAGTAAACCTTTAAATGCTTGAACTTTCTTGTTCAGACCAGCATTGGTTTCAAAATATATAAAACACCTGCCAACCATTTTTTGGATTAACGAAGGCGCACAGCAAAGGGCAATAGTTATTATAGTTCGCATAATTAAAACTAGGAATTTTACATAGCTTTCAACTAAAACTCGCATGGGTCAAAAAGCTTCCATTAGCTCAATCATGTGCAAAATAAAACCCAGAAAACTAAGGTTTATCACTAAAAATAGGAAGCAAATCCAATTGAAAGAATCTAAAAACTGGCTAGACTAGCCTGCGTACCCAAAAAAAAAATATTTGATACCCACATGCCTAACAGAAGAACAACCCTCAATACGGGCATAGCCAGTTCTTAATATTCCAATTAGTGCCCATCACTAATCAAGCCAGGAAAAAAAAAAAAAAAAAAAGATATATTAATGAACAAGTTGGTCTGTTTGGCGAAGCAATATTCAATAATACTGAAGACCCACAACTTAGATTAATATAATGAATAGAAAATCAATATCTGAGACATCCGGAAGGAATAGGTTGGAGAGTATTTACTATTACCTGAAGGCCAAGTACGGAGAAAAGCTTCAACCAGTACGAGTCCATGTACGAATTTGCTTGACGACACAGAACAAGGATGTAACTAAAAAAAAAAAGACACAGAACAAGGAGCACAATGAACCAAAAAGGGAAACTCAAAGCTCCATCTCTGTTGCAAGCTCAAGAAAAGAATCATTCAGTCGCTTTCTTTCATTTACTCAGAAATAAGAATCACACTTCCATTATGATACTACCTTTGAATTTGGAATATAAATATTGAATTAAATTAACAATCGCTATGACCAACCCACATCAACTGAAAGATGAGAGACACCATTTGCTATTGGTTCTGTCTCCTTGCGGCTTTCTCCTTCAAATGGGTCTCAGGAGGCCATTCTTTCCACTCCTGCCCACCCCTTTACTTGTTACTAATTAAATAGAATAAAAATCAAGTGGGTCCTTTTGATAAGTGTGGAACATGTGATACTATTCATAATGTGAGAAAAATAGTGGACCAAAAATAGTCAATATATGTAAAATCTTATAAAAAAATTTACATCTAAGCTCCATAGTCCATACAGAATACAGGTACCATAATATTCACAAACTATGTGGCTTAAACTCGCCCAAATTCCAAGGATAGGATTAAATAAAGATGGCACAATCTTGTGGTAAAATAAAATAAAAAATATCCTAATGTCATTGTTTATTTTATTTTTTTTCCTCAGAATTGATAGACACTGTTGACATCATGTTAATATATTCTAGTATGAGTCATTTATTAAAGTAATATTCTAAAAAAAGTTATGTTCTGCTCTTCTAAAAAAAGAATCTTACAAAATGACACAAGAGGAAGTGGGATGGCACTCACCATGAAGATTAAAGAAGAAGAAAAGAAAATCGAACCAATTTATAAATCCGGGATTATCATGCTAGATATTGATGAGTGAGTATATTCTATTTTAGGTGAGAGGATATGAAAAAAAAAAATTATCTTGGACGATTTAAATTATGTTTTATTAATTTTAGAATAAAGCATAAGATAAAATTATAACAGTTGGAGAGATAAAGATGAAAAGAAAAAATTGTATCCATTAGAAACAAATCCTATTTGTTGGCTATTCATATGGGCAGGCTTATCTATTCAAAAGAATGTAGAAGTAACAAGTTTATTATTCCAATTAGGATGGTCTGATATTGTGTAAAATAGTTACATTGACTCACCCACCAAAAAAAAAGAGAGGAGCATTCGAGGACCATGAATCAATTATTTGGTTGGGGTTAGAAAAAATATATATATATATATTTATATTTGGTTTTCAAATTTTGACACTGCCCCACCATTGTGAACTAATGAACTTGATAGAACATTGTTGATGTCGTATCACCAAAACGACAAATTCTATTGGTGCAATACAAGAAAACAAGGAATTGAGAGGACTATCACATGAAAGAGCCTCATTTTAGTACTTTTAAAAATTCAAAGACATACTCGAGTGCGACAAGAATTTAATTATTTTCAATGTGCCAAAAAAAGAAAAAAAATAATTCAAAGGCACCGGCCCCCTGCTCCAGACAGATGTTTTGTCCACATGTGATATTTTTCCATAGGTTTATGGTTGATCTCTCCATACATGAACCACATCCACACATTTTATTTTGGTATAATTACATGACCATATATAGGCTATTATGCTTCTTTTTTCAGAAAAAATAAAGATAATAACCACAATAGTTAAATTTTAATTAAACAACACTTATACAATACAATATTAGATTAATACAATATTGGGAACAAAATTACATCAACTCGTGTTTATAAGAGGCCTATAAATTTATACAGTGTAAAACTCTGCTATATTAGCAATATGAGAGCTACCACATCATCCCAAAGTAGAGTGTAAAAAGACTTATAACCCAGCTATGATACTATGTTACCATGTGAGATGTCAATGTGTCAACCCCCAACGTTGCTAATAGTTACCATATTGCTAACATAGTGCAACTATACACTGTTTTAATGATTTTAAGATTGAGGCTTGCAACATTTTAGCAACAACTAGAAAATAGCAATAATCACATCAGAACAACAGAAAGATGCCCTGAGAATGTTACATTGAGGATCTCACCCCCTCAATGTAATAATGACCAGCAAAACACGACTTAATGCCATGAATGTCACACATAGGTGCAGATTTAATCACAACAGAGGAATATTACCAACAATAATGGAGAACCAATTCGACACTTCTAAAGGTGCTTGCAACCAGAATGTCATTTATAGAGAAACTGCTATGGTATTAGTAATTTAGTATACTATACAAATATAGTGATTTTATATGCTCAGTTCAGTCTTATTGTCTACACTTGACATTGATTCTATATTAGAATAATTCAAATAACAATACAAGTAGGGATCTTTTCAAGCCCTACCAGGACATAACAATTATCAGCTTTGCCCTGATGGATTGTCAAATTGAGTGAAAATTTTCTTTATAGCCTCTTCTTTCTCATCAATGAAGTCAAAGAAGTTATAAATGACCTGGGAACAATGATTACCTGATGACTCTAAGGATGAAGGAGTGGGCGGCTCGTTCTGCCTCCTTTTGTACTTGACAAATTGGCAAACTGTTCGAAACAGAAATACCAGAAGGGCAGCCAAGCTGAAAATACCACACCATAGATACAGTCCCCAAAAGCTAATCAAGTGGAGTTGGTCAGACTCAGAGTCATGTCTCATTTCTCCAGGACAACCCATCTTACAAAACCACTTCTCATGGATCTTCTGCAGATCTCCGTTCTCAGACAGTTTCAAGATAGCATTAGACATATCAATGGCAAGAGGAGAATCCCTTTGAAAAGCCTGACATATTGTTGCAAGACACTGTATATTTAGAAAATGCCACGAGTAGATTGCAGTTTGAACAAGATATCAACAAAAAGTATGATTAACATTGACAAAGACCAAATGGAGCAAATAAGAAGTTCCTGAATTTCAGATTGAATTAGCAACTATACCCTGACATATTAGAGTAATGAAATCTAGGCCATTTGAAATGGTGTATCCCAAAGTATGCATTGTCATAGTTCGAAGTTTATGATTTTAGGAAATTTATGCAGTAGAAAATATTGTGTCACAATTTCCTGCTCTAAATTTTCTCCCATTTTTTCATTTAAGAGTAAGGAAGTGCATTGCTTCCACCTTTAACAAAATAAAGTTTGTAAGGAATTTCGACATTCATCCCTGTATATGCAATATGCCTCTAAAGGAATCCAATATGGTTCATGTAGAAACACATGCTAATTAGATGTAGAATGTAATGTACAAAAATCTATTGGGTCTGTTGGTCGAAGTAGCTACTTACAAAACCCCATCCACTCTTGGTAAAGGTCTGTCCAATAATGCCAAAATCAGTTTGCTCGGACAGAAATAACTCCACATATGGAAGCTCATCTATTATAGCTGCCACTCCTCCATTGGTAGGCCCTTGCTGCAAAGCTCTTTCATATGCCTCAGGTGAAGCCAGAGGAACAAGCCTTGAGCTAGCTATGTACAGACTGTCTGTCAGATAGCTATAAGCAAATGAACCCACCTGGTAACCAATAGGCCAATTACTTGCAATCAAGCTATCTATTCCGTCAAAGGGTGAAGAAAGCTGCTGAACAGTTAGAATTGAAGTCAAGCTTGCTGTATAGCTAGCAGTCATAACCATCAGTAGGAAAAGCCAGACTATCATCACCATCCGAGCAAGTGGGCTAACAGTTTTTTCCTCTGATTTCATGAAAAAGTGGAAAGTATCAAGCAGAAGAGTAAAAGATCCCACAAGTGCCATAATTCAACATTACAATCAAAGTGGTCACAACACAATTCCAATAGGAAACTTCTTTGCTTTTCAAAGTAACTACTGTAATCAAAATCTTTACTATGAATAAGCAAAATTAATGCCAAGAAAGAACATTGCACTCCACATGAGCACAACAATCTACTTTCTCAAAAGTAGGTCTAATGCTATAGATTTTAACATGCATAATACAAGTATATAACAACTATTTGGTGGGATTTATCATGGCATATCTAAATAGAACTTCTGAAGTAGCTGTTAAGAATAGCTGAAGGTTTTTGCAAAGTTGAAAGATTCCAGTAAATAAATCAGGAGATATTTTAAGATAAGAAAGAAATTAAAAAGGAAAAGATAAAGATTAGTTGAGATTTCCAATCAGAAAAAAGTAGCTTCTTTTATCGGAACTGCTAGTTAATAGAACTGAGTTATTGATTGTAAACTCAAAAAGGGGAAGAAAAAAAAAAAAAGACAATGGGCAAGAATGGCAATTCTCAATTATCAGTATATTTAGAGAGAATATCTCAATCATAAGCCTTAAAATGATGCAATCACATGATTCCCAAAAAAATAAAAAATAAAGAAACTTTTGGGGTCCAAAGCAAAAGGATTCCTTACGATTAGTCTTGAACAATGTTGAGAAGCTGAACCTGCAACAGATAATGGTAGCATGAAGTTAAGAATCTAAATCACTCACATTACCATTAGACTCATTTACTGCAGTATCAAACTACAACATTAAAAGATAATCAAGTAATACTGCAATAGTCATAATATGCCTAAAGAAAATCTATCAGAATATTGTAATTAACTTTACTGATAAGGCTTACAGTAACATTGTCACAAGCTGCCTCTTAGGAGGACCTCGGAAATCATCGTTAATCCCTATGCTCAAGAATCCAAATAACCACTGCAATCATCAAAAATGAAGCAGCCGAGACACACCAAAGCTCCACTGTAAATGGTTTCAGAAATACCCAAGTACTTGATTTTGCATTCTGGATTGGAGCTACTATAACAAGTCCAGTAGTTGCAAAAGGCTGTGAAAAATCTACAATCCTTGTCCGGTTTGTTACTATCGCAATATCCCCCACAGCTGCATCAAACACCTGAAACCATGTTTTCAATAATAATAAACAGAGTAATAGGATGTCCCATGAAAACTCTAAATGACCAATATATGCAGCTCCACTCTAAGAAAAGCTCAGAGTTAGTCATCATAGTATGGAACACAGGAGATCCAGTAACACAAAAACAGATGATCATAACTATACTATCAATTGTAACTTATCCTTCTCCTCCCTCCCCTGAAGAAAAATAGAAAGAAGGGCAAGATTTTCTTTAATATTTGAGGCCAATTTGGGTTAATATTGTCCAACAAGGCAACCACTCAATAACCAGTTAAACAGAATGGTCATGTCACCCATTTAAATCTTTTGACATAAAACAAACATTATACAGAGCCCTTATGTATGCGTTAATAGCAGCAGGTTTCCATAAATTGCTGAACCCAATATCCAGAAAAGCATAACTAGAAAATTTAAGATTCCTGTTTGTGACAGTATGCTTTACTTACATCTTCAGCAACCATCTTGACAAGTGCATCATAATTGGGATTGGAATGACCATCACCAAAAGGCTTAAATGTAAACGGAACATCATATGGCACTAACTTCCGTGCTTCCATGAAAACATCAATGCAGTACCCTTCTATCTTATGGGTATCATGTTGTTCAGTAACAAATTCAACAAAACTTGCTCTCTTGGGTACTCCAATTCTCAATGGTCTCTCATTCCCTGAGACCACCCAGCCACGTGGCCTGTCTGTCTTTCCACCAGGCCAGGTGACATTGTTAAGCTTCTGATCTAAGTTGAGATTACTTCTTTCGTTCTCTTTTTTCCCTTCAAGAGTTTCAGGAGGTACAACTGAAAATCCTGAATAGTTAGACCAATAACCAACCTCTGTAATTGCCATCTGGTTTATATTGATTACATTATAACCACCACTTATAATGTTCCTATCTGAATTAAATTGAACTAGACCACTTACACCAGTAAACTTTGCCTCTAGTAATATGCTGACCAGATGAGATCCACCATCAAATACTTTAAGTTTATCAAACTGAATTTCAGTTGCTTCCCCACCAAGTAAATTAATATTAGAAGAGAAGGTGATATTTTTGTGTACTTTGATAAACTCATCAATCGAACGCGCAATGGTCCAAACTGTATCATAAGCATAAAGACTGTAGGAATTCAAGCCAGATTTTAACATAGCTTCTCTCTGCATTTTTATCCACCGAGATGCAAAATCTCTTTTTTGGATAGAATCTGGGGTGTGCGGACGAAGCCCCACCACCCCTTGGAGTATACTGAGTGATGTTTTATCCATTGACGAGAATGAATCTAGGGTAGCAGAGAGCCAATCAGTTGCAAGCCACACATAGTTACTCGTCAACATTTGAAGTTTGTAGACTACCCTAAAAATTCTCAATCTCGGATCAGGATTAATATGAAGCACATAAACACGAGTACCAAACACTTTCAATCCATTCAGCAAGTTACTGACGTAACCCAGATCAAAGTTGATAGGCAAGGGCAATTTATGAGAAATTCTCGATTTCTTTTTTTCAAGTTCATCACCCAAAGCAGATATTCCATTTCTTCCATAATCATCATCCACGTAGATGGCAATCACCTCTTTCCACCCATAAAAATCAATCAGGTCAGCCATGGCAGCCATTTGCTCAGACTCACTTGGCACAGTACGAAGAAAGAATGGGAACTGGAGCGCAGACAGAGTTGGATCAGTGGCAGCATATGAGATAAGAGGCACTTGGAGACCATTAGCAATCTGAGAAATCATATGAGCTATTGCAGATGACTGTGGACCAATTATGGCCACGACCCCTTTCTCAAGTACCTGAAAAGCTACATCAAAGAAAAGCTTCAATAGAAACTATTTTCTATTGCAAGACCTCCATCATTGAGTTTGGATTTGTAAAGATGATAATTTCAAAGGGTGGTAACTGATAAGTTATTGTAAGAAATTGGGATTGACAAGAAGGCAACAGAACATATCAGAGATTCAGAATATTTTAACAATGAGAGAAACATGTTCATTAATCCGTGGTGAAAACAATATGCATATATCTTAAGATAGGGCATCTGCTAAAAGAGAATCTACAATTAAACATAATATCAAAATTTACTGTCAAGTGTCAAGTGAATATACAAGTTCAATACAACAAAAATTTCCAGTTTATAATTATAAATTAAAAAAGGGACAAGGGTTTATAGATCAGATACATTTAGCTATTATAATTAGTAAATGCAGAACATATTCATAAATTACCCAAAAGGAAATATCATAGACAGATATTTAGTTTTATGATAATATACTATTATCCTCGTCCAGATTTTAACATTACTTATTTAAAAATAAATAAATAAAGAGTAACCAGAAAAATTGTCTTCTGGAACACCAGAAATTAAAGAATAAATTGAAGCTTCAGTAGAGAGAATTCTCAGTTACGTACCTCCAATGGACCCTAAGAAGACGCTACAATTCGCGTCCTCCATAATCAACCTCAGTTCTGTACCGTTAAGGATTCTTGGATCTGCATTAACATCAGAAACGGCGGCTTCTATGGCCACCTTTGCAGCTCGACCTATGACTGAATCGAAAGTGAAAACTGCACCAATTTTCACAACAGCAGGCGTTTGGCAGTGCACAAAGCCACTGAGGAGTACCCATAATAAAATTATCGGTAGCACAAACGAATGCTGTTCCATACTTGAAAAAATTTGGTACCCCCTCCAATTCTTCTCTATAGAGACCGAAACTTGTCTAAACCCAATGGTCAATAACTTCAAAAACCAGATGAAATGAGGCTAAGATTACATTTTGTTGAAGACCCGGATGAATTTATCTCAAAATAGCTGTAGTAAATCCCAAATATGATATGATGTCGTTAACAGGAAGGCCACAAAGAAAACTTGAGGTCACCGATCCTTTACTTCAAGATCAGAAAGCTACCCAGTTCTTTGAGGAAAACTTACATAGAAAACAGAGAAAAGTTGAAGCATCCGACTTTGATTTCACTGCATCTACAACTAAAACAACAGAGAAAATGAGACCTGAGACAGTAGCAGTTTTTTTGGTGAGAGAAGATAAATAAACGAAGACAAATGCTAAAAACAAGTCATTCAGTGCAAGAATGAGAACATTATCCGAGAAATATACTATTTGCATACCCGGTACAAAGTATTGGATTCCGTATGCTAACCCGATTATTTGTGGAAAATATTCCGTTTACTGAAAAAGACATGGGAACAGGGGAGAGGCGCAAACGTCGTCTGAACGAAAGCTGATCATGTTTAACCTCGTGAAAAATAACACGCAAGTTCCACTTAAAACGTCGAATCAAATCACATCCCGCGCTTTGATTTTCAGTGTCACGCATAGACATTACACTGTTTTCAAACACTTGAGCTGAAAAAAAGAAATAGGTTGAGTAGCTTTCCAATTTGCTTTTTATGTTCAAAATAGTGAATGGTGTGCCAACTGCCAAGCAATGTGAACTTGAAAAAGGAAAGAAAAGAAAAGCACAAGCAATCAAGCATACTTAGATGTACTCATCCAACGGGAAAACCACAATGACATCTTCAAAGTTCCAAAGCATCAATTCTTTGCAGGGAGGTGCATTTGAAGATGAGATTAATTTAACCCCGATAATTAACAGTCAAATCCACTAGAAAGTCTATGTCAGAAAGAAAAAAAATGTCAGATATTTTATTTTTCTCGTTTATTTACCATTTTGGTCCTTGAAGATTACACTCATTTCTATTTTGGTCTCTAAATATTATATCTGTTTCTATTTTAGTCCTTACGGAATCATTTTTTAACTAGATTCTTCAAGATTCAATTTTTTTCTATTTTAAATATTGGTCCTCCAAATTTTAAATTTTTTCTAAGTGAATTTTCTATCAAGTCCAAATTATTAAATTAAAAAAATTTAATCTTGAGGTAGAATTTAAAAAGTTAGTTTACATGTTTTTAGGGGAAATAAATATTAATGCATGAAAAGAAAAATCTCATGAATAATGACTCAATTATTAAATAAATTTATTTCCTCAACTTCAAATTGTAAACGTAAACTTATCTTTTCAAAGATTAAAATTTTCCTTAGGAATATCAAATTCTTTACATTTATTTTTAATCATATCAACTAATTATGTACCAAAATAGAAACTGGCACTCCTTAAAAACCAAAAACATTAAATAAGCTTATTCTATTTTATATGTTGAAGCTTATTATGAAATTAAAAAGAGTTTATATAACACAACAAGAAAAATTGGTTCATGAAAATTATAAATATCATGTATTAAAATAAATAATCGAGTTTACAACATGAGAAACATTTTTGACATGAAATCTAAATCGCCAATGAAGAATCTGTTTGAGAGAGTATGAAATGTTTCGATTCTAAATTATATTTATGATTCAAGAATAACCTTTTGATTTAATAGTATTTTACATCTCATAAATTATCATATGTTTTATAATAACTCCTATAAATTATGAAATTAAGCATATAACCCATTTATTTTAATCATAACTAGCAAACAATCATTAATCATCCAAACTAGTTATTAAATCTAACACATTAACTAAAAAAAATAAAAAATTAATACAATATGCTAATATTTTTTTATTTTTTTATATCTTTCACTTTTTATCCCTTGTTTCTTTTTCTTTCTTTTTTTCTTTTATATTTTTAGAAATTGAACTCTCCATATTTATTCAATTTTAATTTTATTTTTTTTAATAATTGTAATACAATGATAAGAAGAAGAAAAACTTTGATGAAAATATTATCATTAAAACACAAATTGAAACAATAACTTACATAATCTCTATAAATGAAGAAAATAATATTAGGAAATATATTGACAATTTAAATATCATGACAATAAAATAAATATTATAAAGGATTCTAATATTGACCATGTATACTAAAATTTAATCAATTAAGGGCAATTTAATATATATTTTTAAGTTAATTTGTTAGATTTAATTATTAATTTGGATGATTGTATGTTATTTGTTAATTATGACTCAAATAATTAAATTAAATATATAATTTAATAGTTTATGGGGCTATTCCGAAAATGGTAGTGATTCATAGATATAAAGTATAATTAACCATAACTTTTATATTGAAGTGTAATTAATGTTATCTATGGTGTGTAATATAATTGTTATTTAAGAACTAAAAAATAAGATACTAATACATCAATTATATTATTATACTTTTTTGGCACATTACAATCCACATCATTTAATACGACACATCTCACACATTTCATCAATTGAGGACACACATAACCAAACCAAAGCGAAATAGTGTACGAACTTAAGAATTTTCCCTACAGCCGTCTCGAGTTGAAATCCATACAAAAAAAATTATGTATAACCCAAATATATTATAATTTCAAAATCTATTTTATAAATATCTTCTAAATATTTAGTAAAACATAAATCGTTCAAAAGTAAGGCAATTTATATTGAAATATTTATTAGACTATTTATCTTCAAATATTGTCACCCGAGGGTACCAAGGGTAGCCGCTGGAATTTCGTTGGGCAGTCAAGGGTAATTATGTAAATATACTACTAGTCACGGTGGATGACAGCGGCCATTTGGATACAGGATAGGCTTTTCTTCTTCGTGGAGGCCATCTTACTATTTCGCGCGCACAACCTGATGCACACAAGCTCTTAGCAATGGCTTCTTCAATAACCTCCTCATTCCAAACTAGGTAAAAAACACTAACCCTAGCGCCACCCTTTCTCTTTGTTCTGGGTTTACGATGGACAGGCTTAGAACTCCGTTCTCTTATGTTATTTTTGGATATAATTTAGGACTTCGTTTATTCCTTATGAATTGGAAATGTAATCCTTTTCTTTTTCGAAATCTAAAATAAAATTCTTAATCTTTTTACAATTTTTAAGATAGATTTGTTAGTCCTAGAGTTTCCTTGAACAGGACATTGCATTTCATGATTTTAATAATGCATAGTTAATTTTTGTTGGATTGTGTATTGTCTCCCGTCCAAGGGATGGCATTTACTACTAGTGAAATGCAATGTTACCCATTTTCTATCGTTTAGTATTTAGAAGGACAAGTTAACTGCAACTAGGGTTTTGATATGATTACTTCTTATATAATTTTATCATATTTTTCAAGTTCAAGTTATTTCCATTAAAGAAAACTAATTTTTTGAAATTGAATATGCCATATGTTTGGGGCTCTTTTCTATTTCCTGCTATCATTTTGCAGCAATTTGAAGTCTGTTTTTTTGGGTGAGAGAATTGGAATTCGTGCTTCCAAAATTTCAGCAACTAGAGTTGGTTTCCTGAGGAAAACTGTAGAATGTAAGGAATCACGAATTGGAAAGCAACCAATTGAAGTGCCATCAAATGTGGCACTCACATTGGCAGGACAGGACTTAAAGGTAAAGGGTCCATTAGGAGAACTTGCAATTACTTATCCACGAGAAGTAAAGGTTGAAAGGGAGGATTCTGGGATCCTAAGGGTTAAAAAGGCCTTGGAAACTAGAAGGGCCAATCAAATGCATGGGCTTTTCAGGTAAGATCTCCTTCCTTGCATACTGTTATAACCAAAATTTTGTCTTTGTATGTTTTGTTTGAAACTGATTTATAGATGCTGATTGTCTTTGTACTTTTGTTTTAAGAATTCTTCAAGATCAGTTCTTGATGCAGTCATACGGTTTACACTACATAAATTTGTGGATATGGTTTTACTATTGGCAATTATTTTTAAATGATTTAATCAATCCTGTTTTGTTATTGTCACAATAAATATTGGCAATTTCTTTTGGCACACTAGCTTGCTAACAACTCAGCTTGTTTAGTACTGGCCAAGTAAAAAAGTGTGGCAGAGCTCAGCTTTAGGATCACGACAGTTTAAACTGCAAGTTAGTAAATTCTTTCATAGAATTCATAAATACTAAATATATAATTTATATGTATACGTAATACATATTGTGATATTATTTCTCAAAAACGTTTAAAAAGATAGCTTTTGAGACTCAAGGAACAAATTTAAGGTTTGCAACTTCTCGAGGGGGGGTAATCTATCTGGAGGCCCCTTTTTGAAAGTTGAACTTCAGTTTGAGCTGAAGAGCTGCTCCCAACCATTGAGCCCAACTCAACCTCAGGTCTCTTGGTAAAGAGCAAAACTGTAGCCCGATTTTCAGGCTCATTTTAGTATAGGAGCTAAGCTAGAACTTTGTCGATCTTCGCTTTTAGCTCATGTTATGGGTAAAGCACGTCAATCTCGTTCACTATGCACTTGAGCTTTCATCATCAATAGTTCTGGGAAGTGTCTTACTGTATGTAACTGAAATAGTATGGAGTATGCGGGAGCACATAAGTAAACAATATGCGTACAACTGAATGCATCTTAGAACTATAAACAGATGGTAAAATCTTCTCAGAAGTGCACTATTTGGAGGCACCAAACCCTTGGCTTCTTTTGTTCTTGATAAAAGTTTTTTGTATTTTTTAGTCTTGTAATACTACATGGAACTCCAAATATGAGCAGAGTTTTGGTTCAACAATCTCAGGGTCAGGCACTAGATATTATCATGGGACATGTGACTTGCATACTGCATGACATAATCCCTGTCTAATGAGGCTAGGAACCCTTGGTTAATGTCATTCTATGTAATGAGCAGAGATCTATTAGCAGCTGCTTCAAGTTACTTAGATGCATTAGGTCATCGGCTACACTTGGAAGAGAAAACTAGATGTTAAATGCTCTGGCTATTTGGTTTTTCAGCTGTTGGACTTTGGTTTATAATTTTCACCAAGTACAAATACCTGATACATGTCCCTCACTCTGGCAATTTGTATGATTAATGATATGATTGACATATGATTGATGAAGTCGGAACTATTCTTTGTTTCGTGGGTCCTTAATTACATAACATGCATGGTTCTTATTTGGCTCAAACTGTTTTTTTTAGGACGCTTACAGACAATATGGTGGTGGGAGTCTCTAAAGGTTTTGAGAAGAAACTTCAATTGGTTGGTGTTGGGTATCGTGCTATGCTAGAAGGAAAGGATTTGGTTCTCAATCTTGGATTTTCTCATCCAGTTAGGATGACAATACCTGATGGCCTAAAAGTGAAGGTGGAAGACAACACCAGAATTACAGTTAGTGGATATGACAAATCTGAAATTGGTCAGTTTGCTGCTACGATTAGGAAATGGAGACCCCCAGAGCCATACAAAGGTAAGGGTGTCAAATATGCGGATGAAATTATAAGAAGAAAGGAAGGAAAAGCGGGTAAGAAGAAGTAGAAGAGGTCTCACGTTCTTTTTCCCCCTTCCTTTTAAAGCCCCCTTTCCCCTTCATGTATTGAGTATTAACAACACTGCAGATGTTCTAAATTCAAGTGAAAGCAGATAACTGGTTCCTTTTCTTTTTCCCTCTGTTCAAGTGTCACCTTCTATTATATAATGATCTTAAAATTATGTTGAAAGTTGTTGCCGATATGTTGCATTACTATTAGACTTATTGGGCATGGGAATCTTGTTTGAGGTTGTAGATAGCAAGTTGCAAAGTAATGATCATTGAAATTTTGTAATATGCCTAGCAGCAAAGAGAATATGGTGTATGCTCATTTTCAAACGTTTCGCCTGCCATTTTGCAGAAACTTGACTCGTTTCCGTACTTGTTCTGAAATTGTTAATAGTATTGAAGACAAGAAACAGGAATACTGGCGTCATAGACACAGTATTTGTTACTTTTAGGATCATTTGTACCCGTAGTTTGTGTTCAAGCAATAATTACATGCTCTTACAATATAACATCCCATTCCTTAATATCTGAAGCCTGAGAGTAGATTTAGGTTCAAATGAACATATGAAAGTACCAATGGGAACAGATCGTTGATTATCTAAATCTGAACTTCTGTTCATCAAGTTAACTTAATTTCTTATAGGAAAGGTATGAGGGCGGAGATATTTTGTTCCGTACACAATATTAACCTTATATTCTTCTGTCAAAATAATCGGAGAGCCTCATATAATCAATTATGATTGTGAAAAGGACAATGTAACACTTCCTTTTTCCTTTGAACGGAGGATGGAGGTTTGCTAATGCATAAATGTATTTTTGACAATTTGAATCAATGAACAAATGCTACGGAACTTAAACCTACAAAGTCGATAGAACATTAGGGTAAATTTTTAATGAGAGTTTTAATAAGCCCTTCTGTTGGTCCTAAATTCAGGTCACTAGCCCCATGCAAATGCACAAGCAGAGTGATGGGCTATGGCCACAGTTGAAACTAGTCGTAGTCCTTCAAAAGTGGTTCTTTCTTGTCCTCCCACTTGTTCAACCTTTTATTTGCTTCTTCAACCTACAATTAAATGTAATAAACATTAGAGAAACGTCCTATAATTATCAAGTAACAAAGGAAATAGATATCAAAATTGAAAGGGGCTTTACCTCTTTAGTCCAATCTGTTCGAAATGTGACCCATATCAGAATGATTGTTTGCATTGTTGTACCACCCAGCATCCCCAACCATATGCCCTATACAGTCATCAAATTTAATTACTACCATATGTCATTTAAAGAAACAAAAAGTATTAAAATCCAATAAAGGGGGAATTTTTTAAAGTACCTTGGCACCAAACTTGAAGTAAAATCCCAAAACCGATCCTAATGGTATTCCAACTCCATAGTAACAGCCTACATTAACGTAGGCAACAAAAGCTTGCCATCCACACCCAACAGCCACCCCTGTATATTTATAGATGTTAATTAGATTCTTAGAAAAAACATGGATTGTCACAAATAACATTATACATCGGATTTAAACCATCTAAGTCATGCACCTAGTATCAAATCGAATCTCGGAAATGACTGCTCAGATTTTTTTTCCAATACAACTCTACAAAGTACAAACTATTCTCTCATCTACCTTATTAGGCAAAAAAAAAAAGAAACGGTGTATAAACTTCAAAGTCATATATAAAAAATAAAAAATAAAAAAATTTACCAGACAAGACTGGCTGAATGCCATTGAGGACAAGGGCAAGTGCAAGTAGAGGGCATAGATCTGAAACAGCAGCAGCCACAACTTCACCATCCGTAAACGCGTAGCTAATCACATCACGCAATGCAAGTACCACTAATGCTGCAATCACTGATATGATGAAAGAAATTATGGTCACCACCACCACAGAAAATGCAGCTGATTTTGGATTTCTTGCTCCAAGCTCGTTGCTCACTCTCACACTGTTTGTCAGAAAAATGCATTATAATTAAATAGAATTTATACCAACTAAACATAAAAAAACTGACTTCTTGTATTAAAAGTAACACAACCAATTCACATTTTACTAGCAAATGCTTGTCAGTTTTCACAACATATGCACAGTTATATTTAACATTTCTTTTAAGTTTTTTAATTTCCTATTTGTACCAAAAAGTTTCTTAATAAAAAAAATAATGTAATTAATTAATAATGAGAAACTGACCTTGCAGCTGCGTTGAATCCAGCTGAAATCATGAATGCCCATCCAGTTATCGTTGTACTGCAATTAGAAATGCACAAATTAAAAGGCTGGGCAACAGTTCTTGATTAGACTGTTTATGCTAAGGCCCATATTTATGTGGGCCATGTTACTGTAGGTAAGGATCGAGAATTTAATAAAACGACAATCGGTTTTTAGATACGCCCATTATTTATGTAGAGACTTGTGGTTGTAAGCCTCTTTTCTGTGGGTTGTGTCACCCAACCCAAAAAAAAAAAAACTAATAAAAAATTGACCTTAGTAGCCAAATAAGAGGTCCTGAGGAACAATATTCTCGTTAATTTTTTTAGTTCAAAGACACTTGATCGTTACTGAAAAAAAAAAAACTCGTTCTTATTTGTTGAGATCTTGACAAACAGATAAGAAGAAAATATTAACATTTGATGATTTTTATTTTATTTCTCTTGATGCCTTTGTGGTTCTTATAATACAAGTATGACCTTACAATTGTGGTTCCTTGCTATGAAATTATGCAGGAAACAGTCAGCCACATCAATTAATTGTATCAATTTTTTTTCTCAACTTAATGGGGCATAGGATTTAACTACAAAAATTAATCATGAGATCTAATTAGAAAAAAAAATAATTTAAATATTAAAAAAGAAAAAAATAAATCATTAATGATGAACTTGAAAAGTATGTAATAAGCTTTTAAATCTTAGATTGTCTATAAGAAAAAAGAAAAAAAAAAAAAAAAAAAAAGAGAGAGGGAGAGATAACTAAAATTTGAGAATTGTATTTCTGAGGTAATTTTATTATATCGTTGAGAGATTTATTTTTCTTTTTCTTATTGTTTGAAACACTTTACTACAAACTAAAAAATATAGTCACTAAAAAGTTGTAACATGTTAACATTTTTTTATTTTATTTTTCAACATTTTCTTGATTATTTCTCAAAATTCTCATATTTCATTATTGATCAACATCAAATGATTGCATCATTTTTTTATTTATCTTAACTTGGTTATTTTATAAAAAAATTTAAAATATATATCGAAAAACATTAATGACATGATTTTTTTTGGTTCTTAATTTTGTTTATATATTTTTCTGACTTTATCTACCATGAAACAAACAAAATTTATAGATATAGAAAAAATATTTAATTTTTCACACAAGATTCCTATGCTTTGTCTCATAATAGCTAGGTAATGTTAAAAATAATTATAAAAGTAAAGATAAAAGAAAATAAAACGTCACGTTAATTTTCATAATTAATGTAAAATAGATTAAGAAAAAAAACAAAAATGATGTATAAAAAAATTGTTCTCAAATAATAGTAAATTTTCTTGTTTAAAAAATAGAATTTGATTTTGGTTAAGAATAGAAATATATTAATTGATAAATAAAACAAGAAACAAAATCCGAACAAACTAAAAAAATTATAGAACAAAATCACATACCAAATGGAAAGTGAATCCAGAGCCAATTCAGGATGATCCAACAACCCAGCAAGCAAAACCAGAATCTGAAAATACCATGTCTCCAAACAGAGCATCACCGCCGATGCCGCCGACAACTTGAAGAACTCCGGCAACCCAGAAAAGGCCTCTACACTAAATCCTCTCCATGTATGTTTAGTCCTCTCGCTCTTCAAAATGTATACGAACTGTGCAATCACTATAATCCACCATGACAAGCTCAAAACCAATGAAGCACCCAACAAACCAAGCCCAATTTTGTACACAGCTACCCAAGTGAACAAAATGTGAAGGACTAATGTGGCTGCTGATATGTATGCACTAGGTGCCACTATGCTTTGTGCTTGTAAAAATTTTTGGATTGGAAAATTTACGGCATAGGCGAAAATTTGAGGTATTAGACCATAAACAAAAATTGCAGCAGCAGAAGCAATTCTTGGAGATTCTCCAAGAAAAAGTAGAAAGGGTTTGCAAAAGATGTATATGATGGTTAAAAAGAGTCCAGCTAAAGTGAGAAGAATGGTTGATCTTTGCAAGTAAACTCCTAGCATATCATATTTGTGTGCACCATATGCTTGTCCACATAGAGTCTCCACTGCACTCCCCATACCCAACTGTTTGTAAAAATTACACAGAGAAAAAAAAATGTTAATTATAGAACAAAATTGTTCCTTAAGGTATTAAATTTGGTATATCAGAATCTATTTAGTCATAAAAGTTTGATCATTGTCGTTACTCATTCTTTTTTAATTATAATTTGACAAACCTGAACAAAGAACAAACGTGACTCAATCCTATTTGCAGTGAAAAAAGTTACACATACACATATGAGCTGGGAGAGATAGGATATAAATTACCATGAGGCCATAAGCAAAGATTTGGATGCCATTGTTGCCAAGTGAGGAAGCAGCGAGCTCTAGATTACCAAGGTGGCCGGAGAAGATTTGGGTGGACATGGACATGACGTAGTTGATTAAGTAAACAAAAACAGCCGGAGCAGCCAAGAAAAAGAGGAGCTTTAACTCGATCCATGTTGCCGGTCCAAGACGGTGCAAGAATGGTTTACTAGTGTCAGATAATATTGCTTCAAGCTCGCCAGTTGCTTCATGTGGATTTGATTTACTGAAAGATTGAGACTGAGATGGTGGTGAGTTGGGTGGTAACAAGGGCTGATAAGTATCATTCTGAGAAGAACCCATTGATTTAACAGCGCGTGGTGCTTCAAGTGTTGGGTGGTGATGATAATTGGTGTAAAATGAATATGAGCTGTATGAGACTATATAAATTTAGTGATTTTTAGTGTACCTCAGTATACAGTATACAATGCGTCGAGTGGTCCTTAGTATAAATTGATTCAAATATTTAATTTATTAAATAAATAAACATATAAAATGTATCTAGAGCCAAGATGAAGAGAATGATGAGAGGTGAATGATGAGAGGTTTGAAAGAGCGTGTGTGAGCAGTTAATGCGTCAAAATTAAGGAATAATTTTGGGATTGAGCGGCTAATTATAAGATAATTCTTTTTAGGCAGACATGAACTTTTTTGTTTTCCTGAGGAGCCATTTCATCCAACTTTAGTAATTCTGAATTTATAGAATAATACAATAACATTGCATACGTACCATTTAAGAAAAAGTATTTCATCAATCAAATGAAATGACCATTACGTCAATTAACAAATTTTAACTTTCAACCACGATGTAGGTAAATCATTAAATTAGTTCTTAGACTTTTAAGAATACATAGACAGAGAAGAATATTCAACCAAAAAAAAAAGTATACACAGAATAAGTATGTTTTTCTTGTCATAATTCACTCGTTCCTGATCTTAATCTAATTTGAATTTTAAACTTTCAATCGAGAATTTGAAGTTTTTACTACTGAAGATTTCCTGAAAACCAAAAACGAATTATGTTTGGAGTTGTTGACAACCATATATCAATCCAAACATGATAAGTACAAGAAATAATTTTGTTTGTGTAACTTCAATGTGGGTCTGCTTTTTGTTTGTTTTTTCTGTGCGTCTTCATTTGTAGGGCCAAATGTCACAATGCCTATAAGATTGCTCTGTCAGATTTGTTAGTACCACTAATTTGACCTAATTATATTGAAGATGACCTATATGGCCAACTACTTAGCTAGGTTAAAAACCATGGAGCATTTGTATTTTTATTTTTTTCTTTTCTTCTCTGATTAGCATAACTACAAATAATCAGATGATGCGTGTCATTGGTTGATGTGACAGTTCAAACTTGTTCAATACATGTCCTACATGATCACTTGTTTTATGATGGAGTACATTGCAGAATAACTTGACAATGACATAAGACTTACCACATAATATTTTTGTAATTAAAGTAAATAATATTTTATGTCAACTTGTAAAAATAACGTCTTCTCATAACAGAGACTTCCGTACAAAATCAATTAAATAGTAAAATTATACACAAACTTGTCAAATGTCTTAATATTATTTATAATTTCCCATACACCAAGTCTCATTGTTAGCCTACTTTAAGATCATGTTCATTCAATATAATGAAATGTTGAAACCAATTTTTGTAACTTTTGTAATATTTGCTTTTTGCCACTTGCTTGTTTATATTCGTTGTGCACTAATCTTGTCTAAGAACAAGATAATAACAATTGCAACCCGACATCTTTGCTGCTAGAAATGTCAGCCCGTGACAGGTGGGCAAGTTCACAAATTCATATAAAATTGTCAATGATAATAGACTCAATAGTAGAAGTGAACACTTGGAACAAGGAGCAAAAATTTCACTACAATCGATATTCATTGTTTACAGCACTTAATACTTATGCACATTGATAATTGTAGAAAAAATTCGGACAGACTCTCATGCAAGTTGATAAGTGTGGAAAAAAAAATATGACAGACACTCCGGTGGGACTTTTTCCTATTTATTTATCAACTTACTCTTTCTCGCACGTGACAAATCAAGAAGCTCTCAGAATGGAGAAAGATTCCGACCTCTATCAACATTGTAGTTATTGCTTAATCAGGTTGCGTATAACATATGGAAGTATGCCTCCGTGGTTGAAATAAGCAAGTTCCACCTGAAAATGTAATAAAAGTCACAATATTTAACCACCAAAAAAAGGTTACAGGCGTAGCTTAAAACACAGGAACTAAGATTTTATTATTCTAAAAACAGAAATATAGAATGCTTCATCTATCAGCAACTTTATTCGCAATCACAATCATAGAGAAAACCAAACATGCAGTGAAAGATTAAAATTACCTCGGTATCAAACCGGGCTGTGCAGGTGAAAGACTTTCCACTATCAGTAGTGACTGTCACATCTTGACCAGGCCTTATCTCACTAATATTACTTGGGAGGTCAATTGTATAACGTTCATGACCAATCAATCCCAGTGTGTCAGCGTCTTCACCAGACTTGAAACAAAGAGGAATAATACCCATTCCTGCCAGATTACTGCGATGAATCCTCTCGAAACTTTTAGCAATCACTGCTTTTACTCCCTGTTACCAATGTCAAAAGACAAGAACAACCTCTACGCGTTAAGAAAATCAAATTGGTTAGTAAAGAACTTGTTGATATCTAAACAAAATACTCACCAGTAGCATAGGACCCTTAGCAGCCCAATCTCTGGAGCTGCCACTCCCATATTCAGCTCCAGCCAGCACAATGGTGTCTTGCCCAGCAGATTTATATCTCTGGCATAAAGGAGTGATAGTTGAGGTTCAGAAATTAGGCCACTGTTAAAGTGATTATTAGGAACAATGGCAGGCAACACAACAAACTAGGGTAATTGATTGCAAACAAATTGTACGCCACCCAAAAAAGTCATATGGCAGAGTATGCCATACCACTTCAAAATTCAAAACAGTAATAAAAAATTTGTGAGATAATTCGGTAGAAAGTATCTCACCATTGCTGCATCAAACACATAGAGCTTCTCGCCTGTAGGAATATGAACTGTTTTGGGGCCAACTTCGCCATTCAACAGCTTGTTAACAATGCGGATATTGGCAAAAGTTCCTCTTGCCATCACCTCATCATTGCCACGACGACTTCCATAAGAATTGAAGTCTTTGCGATCCACCCCACGCTCAAGAAGGAACTTTGCAGCAGGACTGTCCTTGTGAATGCTTCCTGCTGGAGAAATGTGATCAGTAGTGATACTGTCACCAAAATTCAGCAGGCAGTATGCGTCCTTCACACCATGAGCTCCAGGAGGATCCATGGTCATGTTCTTGAAGTATGGAGGTTCATGAATATAGGTGGAGTTGGGATCCCATAAGTAAAGTTTGGAAGCTGGAACTTGTAGCTGATTCCACATAGGATTGCCCTTTGTAATAGCCTCATAAGTACTTTTGAACATATCAGGCAACACACTAGATTGAACAACCTAAAAATTAAGATGCCCGAAGTCAACAATCCATAACACACCGTTACTAGTGTTAAATTATATGCAATTTGCAAGCTAGAGATCATTTACCTCTGCAATTTCTTCAGTAGATGGCCAGATATCCCTCAAGTACACTCTCTTACCATCCTTCCCGGTTCCGATTGGATCCTTCTCAAAATCAATGTCGACCTGGAATATTCATATGCTCGAAAGTTCTGTTATTAGAATGCAGTAGTTCATTCCAAGTTTCCAACAAATCAAGAGTTATCTAACTAATTATTTAATTTTCAAATTTAACATTTGTATTAATGCAAAAAAAGATGAAATGATTATGTCCACTTGATAGAAATTTTTATTAAAAGAAACTCAATTGCAATCACCGCAAAACTGGCGCCTTGTAAACTGCAAGACACTAGAAAACTCTTCAAAATAATAGTGTGTGACATAAAATTATAGAAAAAGAAAAATTATATTCTAACTATACACACTTTACTGGCCCAGCTTTAATTTTATGTTCTCATTTATTTCCAGAATCTAACAGCACTTTATGTATAGAAAAAGTTGGACTTGGACATGTATCCACACTGCTGAGATTGAGGCAAGTTGGATGTGCATGTTTCTGCGGCATGTGTAGACATAGAATATGAAGATTATTTAAATCAAATGCATAATACATGCTTGTGGCATGTGTCCACTAGATGTACATACCGTGCCAGTAAGAGCATAAGCAACAACTAAAGGAGGTGAAGCAAGGTAGTTAGCTCTTGTCAAGGGATGGACACGACCCTCAAAATTACGGTTCCCAGATAGCACAGCAGCTACTACAATGTCTGCATAAGCGACCAGATAGAGTTAGATTCATGAGCCAAAGATGAAGGAGAATAAGAATAGAAGGAAACCTAAAAATTGTAAACAAGACAATGACTTTTGTGAGATTTGAACATGAAACTGCTTGAGTCCTAGAAATTAGATATGAAAAAGTAGAATTGCCCCATTACCATTTTCTGAGATAGCAGAAGCAACTGATTCATCCAAGTCTCCTGAATTTCCAATACATGTTGTGCAACCAAAGCCAACAATATGGAAGCCCTGCTGATTAAAATACTTTTGTAGTCCACTGCAGACAGAAAATAAATATTAAAATGACATTAACTCCCTGATTATAATTTGTAAACAGAACAATGTGATTACATTACAAAGTAACTTTCTATATTTATAATTTCATAGGAAACATGACATACCTCTGGAGTAGATATTTTGTAACAACCCCAGAGCCTGGAGCAAGACTTGTTTTCACCCATGGCTTGACCTGGAAAATATTACTGCCTCATTATTCAATCAATCAAAAAGGAGAAAAACAAATCCATAAATCAATCTTGTCACTTATACCCAAAAGGAGAGCAGAAAATGTTACGCAAACCAAAGTGAGGAAGCTAGATTAAGAAGAGCAACAGCAATACTTCAAATTTCAATACATAGATAATTATACGTAACCTGCAAACCAAGTTCACTAGCTTTTTTCGCAACAAGACCAGCTCCAAGCATAACACTGGGGTTTGACGTATTGGTGCAGCTTGTAATTGCAGCAATCACAACACTGCCATGCTTGAGCTCTGCTGGCTGTCCATGGAATGAGAACTTAGCCACTTTATCTTGTGCATCTTTTGGTATGGCAAATCCCTGCATTACAGTATGTCATTTAGGAAGTTTTTCGTGTTATATTCATTTAAAAAATATCATCACATAAACAAAGCATGGGATGGCTTTCCTACCAAATATTCAACAACTGTAAGAGGGGGTAGGGGAACAGTCCTACATTGGTCAAGATCCTGTCAGGTTCATGTTACCAATGTAGACCTCCAAGGCAACCACCAACAACATAATACATCATAGCCCATACTCATACAAAATAAATACAATTGATTCATTTGCAAATTACAACTTTGCTGATGTTTTTTGTATTTCTAAAATATAGGCATTCATCTCTGCTAATGCTCACACAGAAAAGGACAGAAAGCATCAAAGGTTGCAGAATGAATTGCAGGCTTGCAACAACAGGATATGACCATAAGAGTACCAGCTTAGGGCAGGTAGCTTGATGCTTTAAAGGCACCATCTGTAAGTGGTCATTAGGGTGGCAGTTGATATTGGTGAACGCGAAAGTAACCAACTGTTCGCAAAATAATGATGGGGTTGGTGGAACAGAAAGGACCTTACGTTCTTAAAAAATCTATGTATAATGGTGTCCAACTTCAACTGTTAGAAAGAGACAATAACAAGAAAGATGACTGTGTTTATTAACTTTGGTTACCATTTTAGAAGTATCTTTATATTCCCAGATTCGGTGATTAAAGAAAATGGCAACAAAACAAGCAAACAAGTTTTTCCAGATGATGGTTTCATAAGAATTTCAAGAAAACAAGCTATATTTCAGAAAGCATCAAAATATGTCCTCAGTTTTCAGTATGGAAAAAATATAATAAAGAAACTTTGTTTTGAAATCTTTTTTCTTGTTCTCTAGAAACTGCAAATGTAAACAGTTTTCAGAACCACAGCTAAAATGACAAGTTTTTTCTTTTCTTAGATTGGACATGAGTGCTTCATTACTGCAGCATGTATCTGTTGATGAGTCAACTTACAATACTACAAAATTCGGTACACATCTCAAATGGAAAACCTTGGAAGAAGAGTGGTACGATTTGGTATTTCTTATCAGCATATAAACAATAAGAGTCACAATAAATTGATGAGTTAACCAGAGGAACTATCGATTGAAACTCAATTCTAGATATAAATTGAGAAATAACCATATTTTCAATTAGTGTACATGACAAATGGTTTAAGCCTATGACTCACCTTAAACCCAACTTTGTTATCCAGGCAAGCATGCCAATCAGCCTTCATTTCTCTCAAAGGAACCCGATCGTGAGGTCTAACAAAGGTAGCAGACAACATGAATATCAAACATATAGAACATAGATATAACATATAAAAATGAAGAACCTACTTAAATTATAGTGTCTATTTGTAGAAAGGTACATACCTCTTTGGTCCTGAGACACATGGTTCAACTTCAGCGAGATCCAGTTGTAGATAGGATGAGTAAACTCTTTCTTGTTGAGGCTGAATTCATAAAACATAAATTAGTGGTTGTATCTCCAATCATACACAGCTTGTTCTCAAGTTTCAAGAAATAAAAAGAATTTAGAACATGAAAAAGGGCAGGAACATTAATGTTACCTCATCATAATCAACAAACATTTTATTTGCCCGGAGGTAGCCTTCAATCATGGTGACCTATATTCATAACCAAAACGAAGTTGCAAGGTTCTATAAGCATTTTATTCTACAAGCTAATTAATCAAATAAAATAAAGTATAATACTCACAGTCTCATCACTTCTTCCAGTTAATTTGAGATATTGTAATGTAACATGATCCACAGGGAAGAATCCCATGGTGGCACCATACTCAGGAGACATATTAGCAATAGTGGCCCTGTCAGCTAATGATAGTTCACCCATACCATCACCTGAAGAATAAAGTTCATGAAAATGCCTACTCAGCTGAGACGTAATTGAAGCAATTGAAAAGTAATCAAACTCATCCCCATAATTTAATTAATTACCATAAAATTCAACAAATTTCCCAACAACGCCATGCTTCCTCAGCATTTGTGTCACGGTTAGAACCAAGTCAGTGGCTGTAACACCATTGCTCAATGTTCCAGATAACTTGAACCCAACAACACCGGGTAACACCATGCTCATGGGCTGACTGTGTCAAAAAATGCAGCATTAAACACAGAGCTGCAGTTAAACTCTATTTCAAGAGAATTTAAGTATGAAGAACGTAGGAATAGCAATAAATAAAAGAAAAATATGGGACAATATCTCAATATGCCATTGGCAGTAATTACATGATCATACAGTATAACCTGCACTAGTTTACCTGGCCAAGCATTGCAGCTTCTGCTTCAATACCCCCAACACCCCAGCCAGCAACTCCAAGCCCATCAATCATGGTTGTATGTGAGTCAGTTCCAACCACACTGTCTGGGTAGAGTATTCCATCAGAGTTGAAAACAACCCGTCCTAGATATTCAAGGTTTACCTGAAATTCAAGAAGCTCTAAGTTTGCAAGGGCAGGAAATACATGGTGATATGTTACACTTACATGTTTGCTTCCAAACTACTTTTACCTGATGCACTATACCAGAACCAGGAGGAACAACAAGCATGTTTTGGAAAGCAGTTGAACCCCATTTAAGAAAAGCAAATCTCTCCTTATTTCTCTGGAACTCAAGCTCCATATTCGCCTGGACTGCATTCTCTGACCTTGCTACATCAACTTGAACTGAATGATCAATGACAAGATCTACAGGAACCTGGCAATAGACTATTGTTTAGAAGCACTCTAGCAAGAAGGTTTAAAAATAATAATTAATAATAGTAAAGGTGAACATTGCTTGTAGAAAAATACTACCCTCAATTGGCATGAATACCCAGAGTTCTGAAAGACAAAACAAAACTCTTTCTTTTAAATCAGTATAATTGTCCTTAAGATCACCATAGTTTTGCTCTCCAGTAAAGAACGTGAAAATGGTTGCAACTAAAGAAGTGCAGTTGTAGTGAAAATGCTGATTTGGGTCCTAGATTAACAAAGAAGATGCAAAATAAGAAGGAATACCTCCTTATTCTTTTTCTTTTTGAAAGATCAATGTCTGGCATTTTTCAAATCAATAATTGCTACCGGTGACTTCATTGAAATTGAATGCACATGTAGATAATAAGAACGACATGTACCAGAGGATTTATCTTATCAGAATCGCTGCCAAGTCTGTTCATGGCATCACGCATACAAGCAAGGTCAACAACAGCTGGTACTCCAGTAAAATCCTGGTGTGAGAAAAGAGAATTATATGTCAATGACTATTGCCCTGCCAAAATAATAATAACAATAAGCTAGTATACGGTGTACAGAATTCAAGGACATACCTGCAAGAGAACACGGGCAGGCTTAAAAGGAATCTCAACTTGTTTCGAGGAAGTGTTTTCCCAATCAATGATTTTCTCGACATCTTCTTTTTCAACTTGGAAATTGTCGCAATTACGAATGGCGGACTCAAGTAGGATTCTGATAGAGTATGGCAACCTATCTGTTGTGCATGTATGGGGTTGAAATCATAAGTAAGAACTAAAAAAATACAGAGTAAATGGAGAGACCCATATCTTTTGTTAGGCAATTAATGTAGAGTGCCAACACGAATCAAAAAGAGACCAATCAAAAAACTGAAATAGTTTCCAGACAAAATAATTTAAATCATGAAAACAGAATCTACTAGAACAAAGTAAAGCAACTTACCAATTCTTGGATCGTTTAGAGAAGGAAGGCTGTAGAACTTTCCAAACTCACCACCCCCTGGCTTGGGAAGACTTGTCAAGTTTCCCTTGAAAGGATTTTCAGCAGCTGAAATTACGTATATGAACAATCAGAATGCAAATTTCACCACTAGATATTAGAAATTCAATTACATAAACCCTGGACTAAGAAAAAAGAAAGAAAAAAATAAAAACTCTATTTCATAAGCAAATATATTATATCCGTTCCTTCCCCTTTCTCAGCAACCAAAAGCACAATAATCGGATCAAAAACTAAAACAACACTGAAAAATGAATCCTCCAAAATACTTGGAAACAACAGAGTTACCCATAGTAGCAATCTTCCGCTCGAACCGTTCAATCACCGGAGCTACAGCTCTGATCTGAGCCCTAATATTGACTGGAGACCTCCAATGAACACCGTGGCTCCACCTTGGAACGGAGCACCGGAATGATCGCAACGCAGAAGAGTAGCTTAAAGAATGGTAGCCAGTGGAAGAAGGTGACGGTTTTGTAGAAGGTGAACCGAAGGTTCTAGAAAAAGCGGGAGAGAAAAGCCTAGTTCGAGTTGCTCTGAGAAGCGAAGAGGAGGCCGTTGTATACATGACGATCACGCATTCAATATAAACTTATAGGCTTATAGCAGACTTGAGGAAATGAGATAAGGATTGGAGGAATGGAGGAGCTAACGACTGCTTATGTCATCTTCTGCAAACAAATGACACCTAGAGCTGCGTGCTGTTTTGTAGAAACGCAGTGGCTCTGGTTTATACTTTATATACTTCATAGTTCAAACTTGAGAGCTGGGGATTCAGGAAGCATCTGTGAAATTATATATGAAAAAATTTATCTGTGGACACATGTAAATTCTGGTAATATCTACGTCCAATCACCCACACCCACGTTGCTCCGAAATTTTTTTTCTTTTGAAAATAACATAATTTCTTGTTTTAAACTAATACTGAAAATACGCTTATGTATTGTTTTAGTCTTCAAAATTATTTTAATTCTTAAAAATTTATTTTTTTAAATCAGAGTTTTCATTATTCAAATTTTGTTTATTTTAATTAAATTATTAATCATATTAAAATTATTAAATTGGAGATGATAAAAATATAAATACTAATGCATGCAAAACAAAATTATTTTCATATATTCATAATTATACCAATTAAATACATTGTGTTCCATCTAAATTTTAATTTACAAAAAAATAATTTTCAAAAGACCAAACTAAAAATAATTGAATCTTGAAAGATCTTATTAAAAAAATAATTTCTCATAGACCAAATAATAAATAAGCTATAAAATATTATATGTCAAAACTTACAAGTAAATTAAATTATCTATTGGTCAAGAATGTATAAATTATTGGTTATATGTATTTTTTTTTTTTTATGAATAAATTATCTAGTCCCAACATGAATTATTTTGACTAAACAAAAAATATAAATTAATCAAAATACATTTGACCTATTATAAATTAGAATTTTTTTTAATTTTTTTTTTTTACTTTTGGTACAAAAACTTTTCAGAATTTTCATCACTAATGTAAGTTGTTTGATAAGGCTATTTCTCTTAATCCTGACAAAAGATATTGTGTTGTGACTAGATTTAGGATCAATGGTGTACACCAATGCCTTCTCAAGTGGAATGAATTTAAGATCTATATTATGTAAGCAAAGATGATAAACTTTTTAAAATTTTCATTTTATATTTGGTACAAAAACTTTTTAGAATTTGTATCACTAGCGTTAAGTTGTATGATCCGGTTATTCTTTTCAATCATGAGAACATAATTCTGATTACATTTTTTATATGGTCAAAATTTATATATTGTAATTACAAGACATTTAATTAAAATTAATTTTACAAATTTTTTATTTTTGTATGGTGTATTGGTGTTCTAAAAAAACTAAGTCACAAGCCCAAAAGTAAGAAATTGGCGTTTTCCCATGACACGAGTCACATTCTCATAAAAGTAGGTTAATATTCACGTAATAAAACCCTGATTTTTCGACCTCACTCTCTTTTGAAACCCGTATCCTTTTAAGTGCATTTTCCCTCCTACATTTCTTCCACTCTTTCCCGCCTATCCCCACCTCTTAAAATCCGTAGTCCGCCTCCCTTTCCATCCCCTCCTCATTTCTCTCCTCCAAACCAACCCTCTCCCTCCCCAAAACAGTTTCTGAGTCTTGCCTACATCATGAATCAGAGAACCAGATCCATACAGAAATCGTCTCCGGGCAAAGCGGAGTCGTTTCACAAGTACCTCAAACCCGGTGCTCTCGCTCGACTCCGTGACTCGCGAATCAGCGCCAGATCTCACGGGGTTAACTCAATATCTCAGATCTGTCTCCGTCGCACATCACCGCCTCCGTCCCCTCAGTCTAATGGCAGTCAACCTCAGGTCAACGTGAATGACGGTTTCCCTTGCTTTGCCAGTAGGGTTTATGGTCCACGTTTCCCACAGAGGAAGAAGATTATGCCTGCTAAGTCCGTTTTGTTTCTAAGCCCTAGTCCCTCCAGTCCTGCACTGGATTCACCTGATCCGATCCTTGATTAGTTTAGTAATGATATTCTTGTGGCCAATTGAATGAAATAGTTTAATTTGAAAAACATTGATGTGTTTTGTTGTTGTAGAGCGGATTCCATATGTAGATTGTACTTTCTTAGTACTTTGTTGACTATCTGTGAAGTATTTCTTAGGTAGAATTGAAATCAATAATAATTACATCAACATTTTCTATGTTTAAGTTATTCATTGCTGTTTCAATAATAGTTGTGGCTCTAAATTGTATTGAATCTTAAAGTTTGTTACTTCAACATGGTTAATTGAGTTGTGTAATAAATTAGTTTGAAAAAGGAAATCACAATGTCGATTCGGGTATGTTGTAGATCCCATAATGGTTTTTGTGAAACAGTAGTGGGAGTTAACTTGTACTTTCAAGAGTAATAAAATAATAATAATAAAAACTATTAGATACTTGATTATTTGACTGTGAAGTATTTTATGTGATAGTTGTTTTTAATCATCACAATAACTTTTAGTAGTTGCAGTTGTCTTTCATGATAAATTTAGCTCTGTTTTTACATTGCAAGATGATTCCCACAATCAGTGAGGGTTGATTTATTATTAGTGTATCCCATACATGATGCTTGAAAAAAGATACTGCTTGAGCATGTAAACCTGGCTTCATTGACTTGGTTATGCCCCTGCTAACATGGCATGGTATTTTGCAAATCTTTTGGGTCAAAGCATTTAATCA
Source organism: Quillaja saponaria (assembly GCA_029379385.1). Classification (NCBI taxonomy): domain Eukaryota; kingdom Viridiplantae; phylum Streptophyta; class Magnoliopsida; order Fabales; family Quillajaceae; genus Quillaja; species Quillaja saponaria. Next base: position 3,139,763 of record CM055605.1, on the reverse strand, counting down.
TACTTTATATCAACTACATGTTGTTTCTCATCTGCCATTCATTGCCTACAGCAGTCTTTGTTATTCTTATTATGTTGTTAATCGTTTACATGATATCTGTTCGAGCACTCCCTACTTTCATATTGGCTTGATTCATTTTCTTGGCCTTAGTGTTTGTTGTTTCCTTTCAGTATGCTAACTGAAATCAACATATAATTTGCTCAAACTTGCATGTCAAGATATTCAAGAAGCTGTTTCTTCCTTGGATCAGAGAATAACTGGAAATACAGTCGCAAGTATACATGTCGAGGGCTTTTCATAGTATTTGCTGTAGGAAGTTCTGATGGAAAAGCATTTTGCTCATCAGTTGGATGAAATGAATCCAAAATCCATCTAAAGGTCATTTAGGTTTTGAATTTTGATATGGGTGTGGTTTTGTTTTGGTAAAGTTGGGGGAAGAAGACAGTTCTTAATATAAATAAAGCAACTCTGTTGTGTTTAAAACAATCTCAAGTTGGCTGGTATAATAGAATTTGAAATGTCATCTATTGATGCTTATAGCTGATGCATTGCTTGGTATATGGATGGATTCCATTAATAGAATGCTGATGTGGCTGGTAGTTTTGTTTCATTTAAAAATGGAGCTCTCTTCAGTTCTGCTCATCAGTTGTACATAGTTAAGCTTAACTTTTTTTTTTTGGTTTGGTTTCATTCAAACAAATGAATGCTGTTAGAGCAACATGGTATGCCTTTTTTTCTGTGACTAGTAAATCTTCTTTCGAAAGGAATTATTTGCATATGAGGTTTTGGCTGTTGGTGTTTCCATTGTTGACTTGTCAGTAGTAGCTTCAACTGTGAACCTGATTTTGAAGAGTAGTTATATCTCGACAAACATGTTTCTTGCTTGTTCTGTTTCTCTGCATGCTGAGAAAGGTCTAAACTCTAAAGCTTAACCAGTATGTTCATGTTATTCTGCGTAGTTTTTTTCTGTTCATTTGGGGATACATTGATGGGTTAGTACCAATGTTTTTTAGTGATTGGTCCTTGTAATCTGTATGAACGATTAGAGAGGAGTTGCGGTTATGACCCTTTTTCTAAGATATGAATTTTAGAGAAAGCTAGTAGATATTCCAAGGAGTAGGGCTGTGCAAGGGACCAGGTATAACCGAAAACCCGAACCAAATCGATTGTTCAGTTCGGTTAAATTTTGGTATTTTTCTTATTCGGTTCGGTTCTGGTAGTTAAATTTAATATCCGTTATTTTCTGTTTGGTTACGGATAGTGAGATAGATTGCACACGGGTACCCGTGGTTACCCGAAAATCAAAATATATATTTTATTTTTATTTTTTTTGTTATTTTTAATTTATACCCGTGTATTAATTTATAATTTTGTATTTTTATTTATGTTGAATATGTTAATATATTATGTTTTTTGTATTTTTATTTTATATTAACTAATGAATTTTAAAAGTATGAGGTTCAAAAACAAAAAATATATAATTTTTAAATTAATTTTAGTGAAATACTGATAAATTTCGGGTAACCGAATACTCGAATCGAACTAGTCATATTTTTTCAGTTCGGGTAATATTATTTTTGATTCGGTTCGGTTCATGAATTTTACTACTTAAAAATTTTGGTTCGGTTCAAAAATTTATCATTACCCGGACCGAACTGATTCGTGCACACCCCTACCATGGAAAAGTGAAATCAGTTTTTAAATTGGCCAAGTAATACGACATAGTATTGGTTCTTATATAACTTAATGCTTAATATTAAGCATATGAATAAATTCAAGGCATGGAAATGAACGATAGTTTCCTTTTTCTGACCGGACATATTAACACAATTCACATTTGAACGGGGATTTTTGTTTCAGTTGGAAGAATTAGCCAACTTTACAATTTAAACTTAAAATGTTTACATTGCAGCTAATTATGGAGGTATGAACCTAATGTTATATCTTATTATGCAAGTAGCTTGGAGGAAAACGCACACCCATATCCTAATTTTCAGTAGCCAAGTTATCTTATGTTTTTCTTTTGATTTCCCACGTGTTTCACACTGGTTATGGGACTAATATTTAACCTAACATTGTAAAAATATTATAACCATTGAGTTTGGGTATTATCACTAGAACTGCGCTTTCTTGCTCAAGTTATCTTATATTTAACAAGTAAAAACTATTGCAATTTTACTGTTATGTAATAACAAAATTATATGAAAAAGAATAGTTATTATCAACTTTAGGATTGGAAAAGTTTGGGCTAAGTTTCAATTTTAAGATATCAGATAATTCAATTGGTTAAATATATTGATATCGTCAATCAATTGATAAAGTTATTTGGCATTATCCATTGGATTGAATCTTGTATTCATCAGTATTTGGGGATTTATGAAAACAGAAAAAGTCATTTATTGTTGTAAAGTTGAAAAAATTATAAAGATAAGATTAATGTTATTCAAAAAATAAATATAAGTTGAGAGAAAAAAAACTTGAAATTAATTAGGTGAGTATATGAGATTAATGACTTTTTATCGATTTATTAAAGTAAAAAAAACATGTGTTTTGAGGATTAAAAAAGTTATTTTGGGGTGAGACAAAATAATAATATTTGAAATAAATTTAAAAATAAAATTTTACATATTTAGTGAGAAATTTAAAATTTACACTATTTTATTTATGCTAAACATAAATATTGTAGAGTTATTGTTAAATAAAATAAAATAATTTTTTTTTTTGGGTGAAAAAATTAAATTAAATTAATTTCATATATATATATATATATATATTAAGTACTAACACAACACTGTTATAACTAGTTTGGTGCTAAAAAATGTCCATTATATTCCATGTATGATTCTATGGAATGGATATTATTTAGTTTGGTACATTTTTAACTTCTAAATACTCATTCTATTCAAGCTATTTTATTTCATAAAAATAAGAATCCTAAAACCCACCTAAGGAGATGAGATTGCTAATTCTTACTTCTATAGAATTGGTTTAGGTCAGTTAAATAACAAAAAAAATAATTTTATCACATAAAATAAAAAGTTGAATATTAATAAAAAAAATATTATTATTCATAAATTAAAGAATATATTTATTATTTAATTTAGTCAAATAACAAAAATACCTTTTATATCATATTAAAAAATATAAAATATAAAATTTATATATAAAAATAATAATAAATCAATTCATTTTAGTCAAATAACAAATATACATATCATTGTAAATAATATAATTATAAATAAATAAATTAGCCAAGTATTTTTCAACTAAAATATTAATATTAACAAGTAATAAAAATAAATAATAATAATAATAATAAATAAATAATATAATTTTTAAAATAACAATTAAAAATTTTAAAAATATATAAATTTCATAAATTATATTTATTTTTTATTACTTTATTTTTAAAGTAATATTTTTGTCATTATAAAATAATATTTATTTTATTATTTTATATCAATAAAATCATTCCATCGTGCCAATTTACAGACTCAAATTAGTATTTTCTATCTTCACAGTGGCAACGCCGTAATTACAAAGAGCGAGGGAAAATACTTGGAACGAATTCGCGTGGAGTTGTCGGGTCATATATTAATCCGCCAAATGGATCTTCCTCTTCCTCATTCCGCGGTGGCCCAGTGCTCCAAATACACTGCGTGGTTAGCAAGCGAAACCAGTTTTTTCAGAGAAAGATTCAATGGCGGAACCTAAAACCAAATACGATCGCCAGCTAAGGTACTCTCCGCCTGTCTCTTTCTTATCCGAATCACTGTTATTCTCTCCATTTTAAAAAATTTATGTACACTGCCCAAGTTTGAACCATCAACTAGCTTGAGCTCAATCGAAGTGTTTCTCTGTTATTTTTTTTTCCATCTCAATATATCATCTGGAAAACCTAATGCACATGAAGGAAAAACGAATAGCAAGTGCATATCTATCTAGAGGTATTTGAACTGGCTTAAATTTCTTTTTGCTATGTTTAACATTGTAAAATTGTAATTACATAGTTATTTTCTTCTTCTTCTTTTTTAATTTATGCGGATTAGTTTTTTCACATGCAAGAGTCGCGGAGTAGTTTGTTAGGAAAATCTTCACCGGAGCTGTTGTTTTATACCGAAATTCATCGAGTATATGATATATGTCAAACCTAGCGTAGTTAAAGTGTCTAGAGGGTCATTACCTGATCATATTTTTGTTTACAAGATTAGTGATTGTTTGAATCTAAATCTATTTGCGAAGTATTTTTGTCATTTATTGTTAAGGTTATTAAATGCTTAAAACAGATTTATATGAAGTGGTGCTGATACATAGTCATTTTTGTTTTCCAAAAGCTAGTTGGATGATTGCTGGAAAGCTAAAATTGAAGGGATTATTTGTTGTGGAACTAGGTTTTATATATTTATATATATGTATATATATATATCTGAAACCTTTTGGTTAGGCAGGGTTGTTGTTAGTTGTTAACTTGTTATAGTTTTAAAATTTCATCTGGTTTGATAACTGGTATCCTAGTGGACCTTTAGTTGAATGGTAGCAATATTATTTGAGGATGCTACTAACAGGTAGCTGTTTATCTGGAGAGGAAGGAATCTGGGATTCAAAACTTAGTTCGAAGAACAATTTTTAATGTGTAATATTCAAGATGTTAAACTTAGTTTGTTTTCTAGTAATACTTTATTTAGTAAAGATCTCTGTAACAGGTGACTTGCTGATTCTAAGTTGAGATAGTTTTTGGTGTGTGTGTTCTCAATTACCATAAGTTTTCGGGGCAAGATTTATGGTTGTTTCTTCTTCCTCTTATTCTTCTTCTTCTTTTTTTTTTTTTTTTTGAATAACTAACTCATTCATAATATTACTGATCCGTTTGCTTTGTTATTGAAAAGGTTGATCAATTTGACCTTCGTTTGCTAGCTCTGTGCTCTTTGCTATTAATTAGTATTGTGAAATGAAAAAAGTAATACATAGTTGCAAGAAGATGACAATTCTGACTGCTTTGTTGTTGAAGAAGTTGATCAATTTGACAAAAACTTTGACCTTCTGTTATCTTTTACCAGCTCTCTGCTACCTGCTACCTGCTACCTGCTACCTGCTACCTGCTACCTTAGACAGTGTTGTTTCTATGAAATGAGTTATTTATTTAACCATTCTTCTTTAGTTTAATTGGTGTTCTAAATATTTATATTTTTCAGCTTATCAATCCTCTCATCCCAAACTCTAATTTTTTTAATTTCAAGTGCAGGATATGGGGTGAGCAAGGACAGGCAGCCCTTGAGAAAGCTAGTATATGCTTACTTAACTGTGGTCCTACTGGGTCTGAAACACTTAAAAATCTTGTTCTTGGAGGGGTTGGAAGCATCACTGTGATTGATGGATCTAAGGTTGAAGTGGGTGACCTGGGAAACAATTTTATGGGTATGGTATCTTCTTGCTCGTTTTTGTTAGTTCCAAGGAATTAAAATTCTTTTCAAGGTACGGTTTCGACAAGCCTAGAAACAGAAACGATTTGAGAAACAGTATGAAAACGCTAATTTTTGTGGAAACGCATGAAAATATATAATAGAACACATATTATAATATTTGTAGGTATCTAACATTATTAATTTAATACATAAAATACTATTAAATATATAACAAAGTAAAATTTCAACCATAGACATACAAAATGGAGAGAAATATCAAATTACAATTACATCCAACTACTAGTGGAGTGACTAGCAAGTTCTCAACACATATTTAATGAATTTTTTAATTTGAACCAACATATATATGTTCTAAAAATTTAGTATTATCCATTACTAAGTTAAACTAAATTAATACAAAATATTTGTATAAAATAATAATAATAAATAAATAAAAGCCCAAGAAACCTAACATACGTGAAATCCTAAAAAGAATTATCTTCGCTAAATTATACAATTTGAATATACATCAAATAATATTAAAAAATAATAATTGAAATCCTAAAATATGAAGAGAACTAGAGCCAAAACTTTAGATTTTTAAATTTTGAAAATGCCCTGTTTGTGTCGACCCATTTCGTGTGAAAACGATAGAAACGATTTCATTTTGTATGGAAACGCCCATGTTTTGTATGGAAACGCCCCTGTTTCGGGTAGTGTGGAAACGGAAACATTTTACACGTTTCGACCGTTTCGACACGAATTTTTAAACCTTGGTTAGTTCATTGCATTTTGTTCTCATTTTAGTATGTCATATTTGTAGTGGATGAATCAAGCATTGGGCAATCGAAGGCAAAATGTGTGTGTTCATTTCTTCAAGAGCTAAATGATGCGGTTAAAGGCAAATTTATAGAAGAATATCCCGAGGCATTGATTGAGACAAATCCATCATTCTTTTCTCAGTTTACCTTGATAGTAGCCACTCAGGTAAAGAGTTTGCGGTGGTGATATACTTACTGCTCAACTTCTGTTGTTCTATGAGACATTTAATGATGGAAAAACCTGATCTTATTTGTGTGTATAATTAGATTAGATGTTTCAAATTGTACTTCATCTCTTGCTATTGAGTGCTCTTGCAGTTTATGTGCTCTGTTTTACATTATTGTCCTGATTTATAGGGTTTTGTGGTAAATTGTGTTGTCAATCCTTTCTTTAGTCTTGAATTTTGTTCATAGTCCATACAAGTATATTTATTTTGGGGAAGATTAATTTAAATATCTTATTGGTTTTCTCTCTCTGGTCCACGTTGCAATCTTGTTATATATAAAAGAAATTTCTATAATTCCAGTAGTTGGGTTTGATATGGCAGTTTGCCATGCTTATCATTCTTAACTGCAATGTCTTTGACGGAATTTTTCAACCACACTTTCAGCTGGTGGAGGTTGCCGTGGTAAAGCTTGAAAGAATATGCAGGGAGGCAAATGTGCTGTTGGTCTTTGCTCGCTCCTACGGCCTTTCGGGGTTTGTTCGAATCAGTTTAAAGGTACAATTGTTTTTGTAGGATAACTGTTTTTTTTTTTTTTTTCTCTTGATAACTAGATTGAAAAGAAAAAAGAAAAAAAGAAATCCAGTGTTTCTCTATTTGGAATTTAAACAAAAGGATAAATCAGAAGTTAATTAGGCTTCCTAAAATGTTAGGTGACTCATTTGTTGGTCAAAATTCCAAACTAGGATGCCAAAAGAAACTAGGGCTAGCAAACTTGTATATCATTTCATCAAATAGATAACAACTTTCTTTTCCCAAAAGAAATATATATATAGAACAACTTCAGTTTACCAAGCTGTAATCATATTTACAATACTTGTGGCAGGAGCATACCGTGATTGAGTCAAAGCCTGATCATTTCCTTGATGACCTACGGTTAAATAACCCATGGCCTGAGCTGAGGAGGTTGATAGTTTTTATTTTGTATTGTATTTTTTGTGTAACTTTTGTCCTCTTAGCCTTCAACATGCTGACTCTAGGACTATATGATTGTTGAAGTGCTGAAACATACACCTGATCTTCCCACCTTAATCTGAGTCTGTATTTTCCCATAACAGTTTTGCAGAAACCATTGACTTGAATGTTGAAGATCCTGTTGCCCATAAGCACATACCATACGTAGTCATTCTTGTGAAGTTGGCTGATGAGTGGGCTAAAAGCCATGGTAGTAAGCTTCCATCAACCAGAGAAGAAAAGAAGGATTTCAAGGTAGATTACTATTCATTTTTTGTTGTCAAGCTTTCTCATCCATTGCGCTTCAGTTATTCATTTTGCATTGGATGTAATAGGAGCTTCTTAGATCCAGGATGGTTGCATTGGATGAGGACAACTATAAAGAAGCTATGGAGACATCCTTTAAAGTCTTTGCTCCTCCTGGAATTAGTAAGCGTCTAAGTTTATTAGCCAATGGCTGCTTCAGAATTTGTATATCTTTTAGAAGCATTGATAATAAATTCTTTGTCCTTAATATTTTTGCATTGGATCTTATGGTTATGATCAAGCTTATCAAACAGTAGCTACTTATCGTATAAAGTGCTTGTCCTTTTGAGTTTTTATGTCAGGTAAATATCCAAAGGTCTTTAAACTTTGTTACTAACTAGTAGCTACAAACTACATAAGACTTCTTCGTTGTTGGATGGGACATGGATTGGAACATAGCACTGACTTCCAACTTTTGAGAGGCTTAAGCTTAAAATCTAAAAAATCTTTTGAAGGAAAAAGATCCTAATTTGTTGAAACAATTTCAATTGAAGATATCCTCTACAAGGAATTGAATTCCATAGAATTTTCTGAAGCTTTTGGGTGGAATTTTGATTCCCTTCTATTGGATTATCAACTAATTAATATCCATGCAAGTTACATTAGGTTGATTATTCGTCATTATTACATATCAGGTTCAGGTTTACAGAAGATAATCAATGATAGCTCTGCTGAAGTAGACTCTAACTCGTTGGACTTTTGGGTGATGGTAGCAGCTTTGAAGGTTGGTGCTTCTGGATTTGAATCTATGACCAAAGATATGTTTTTGCTTTACAGTTTAATATGGCAAAAGTGCACTCTTAGACAATAGTTGCAAATTTTGGTTGATCAATGGTCACCTCAAATAAGTTCTCTTCCCTCCTAAGTTTGCAACTGAACTATAGAAATGAGCAATCATCCCCCTACTTTCTCGTCCTTTCTCTGCCTTTCCTTCTAACCAAACTAAACCTAAAAGCAACACATTTTGAATTTCTGTTTGTTATATTTATAATATTTTCTATGCTCCTTTATTGTGATCCCCCTTTTATTTTTTACAGCTATTGTGATCCCCTTGATAGGAGAAAAGGAGAATTTTGAGATGTTTTGGGAGTGGGAGGTGTTAAGAGGTTGTGGTAAATCTATGTTATAAGTCAATTTTAAAGTGTTCCATGTAAATTTATACAAATTTGGTTTTTTTCCTTTACCTTTGTTGTCCTTACTCCTCAGCACCCTGTCCATATTCTATGACTCAATGCCACTTTTGCAAGTTACATTGGTTTCTCCCTTTCTCTCTCAACATAGGTAAAACCAGTTCAAACTTTTGCATAGTTTGGTCTGAAAGGGGGGCTGGGAAGTGGGTTTCTTATATAGTTACTTGCAATTTCAATTTGTGCAATTCACATTTTAGCAGGAATTTATCTCAAATGAAGGTGGTGGCGAGGCGCCCCTTGAAGGATCTATACCAGATATGACGTCTTCAACTGAGTTAGTAAATAATCTCTCCTGATTAAAATATACTTTTCCTTTTTCTTATAAAAATAATAAATTATTGATATAACACATTATTTATTCTCCTGTAGGCAATATGTGAATTTGCAGAACATCTACCAATCTAAGGCTGAGGCTGATTTTCTTGCTATTGAGCGACGGGTTAGAAGTATTTTGACAAAAATTGGCAGAGATTCAAATTGCATTGCAAAGACAACAATTAAGAGCTTCTGTAAAAATGCGAGAAAACTCAAAGTAAGTTATGTTGAATTACAAATGAAATTCAGTTATTATGCAGAAAATGGTGGTATTATCTCCTTGGTGCTGAAGTTATTTGTTTTAATCTGTAAAAACGATAAGAATTCCAAGATATTCATAAGATTTGGAATTCAGGAATATTATATGTAAGCTCTAAATCTTTTTCTTTTGAAGAAAAAGGTTAGATGTAAAAATATATCCCATTAATTTTTCAAACACATTTACTGTATCCTGCTAATATATCATAGGATCTTCTTGTTATGGATGTAGTTCAAAAGTTAGAATTCCTGTTCAGCTGACTCAAATTTTTGTATACACTTTTACAGTGTTGCTATTTGAAACCACATTCTGCACTTCTCTTAAATCACTAAACATCAGTAGTAAAATTTCTAAAACTAATTTATAAATTATAACTTGAAAAAAAGTTGCAATTACCACTGATGGTAAGGTGTAAGACCATCATGCTGAATATGTGTCTTCTCTGCAATTGTTATACTCCTTTGCAAGTTCTTGGTTGTCATTATTAACTGAGGCCGCTTTTCCCAACAGTTTACCTAAGTAAATCAGCAAAATCTTTGCCAGAAAGCTGGAACATAGTGAGTACTGAATAGGTTTATATGTTAACTGATCTGATTCATAGTTGATTTGGAAAGGTGTGGTTTTCCCTGAAAGTTTCATTTAACTTATAACAATACTATTAGGTTTTGCAGTATTTGTGGGGACATTGAGTCTACCAATAAGATACTAATCTTTATATTGTAGGTTTGCAGATATCGCACAGTTGAGGACGAATTTAATTCTCCCAACATACCCGAATTGCAGAAGTATCTAACAGATGAAGATTACAGGTGACATCAATGTAACTAATGAATAATAATGTTGTTGGGTGAGAGAGAAATATGTGGAAAAGGCTATGTCTTTTTTACAGATCAGAATATTTCTTTTGGTATGTGTAACAGTGTTGCTGCTGGAATTTATATTTTGCTTCGAGCTGTTGATCGTTTTGCTGCTAATTACAACACTTTTCCTGGGCAATTTGACAGGTAATTCCTGTTAGACTACTGCATATATTCCTTGTGATGGGATATATTTGACTTAATACCCAGATAGCTTTGTACTTAAATGGTTAATGTTTTCAGTGTAATGGATGATGACATATCTCGATTGAAGAGTACGGCTATAAGCCTACTTAGTGACTTGGGATATAATGGCAGCAACTCTAGCGGAGGACCTTATTAATGAGATGTGCCGATTTGGTGCTGCAGAACTCCATGCAGTTGCTGCTTTTGTTGGAGGAATCACATCACAAGAAGTAATCAAGGTTTTTCTTTGTCTCTCTTATCTTTGTTGGCTTCTTTGGATGTTTCTGTTATCAAAGATTATATAGTTTTTGGAAAAATTAATCTTTCCTATATTTCTTGAGGAAGGCTGCAAATAAGTTGAGCCACGAACTAGGCTGTTGTAGATTGGCTCTGTCAAAAAATACATAGTTCATACTGAAAACCATCAAGTGTCAAGTTTGGCTTGTGGCCTTTCATCAAAGGCATGAACAACACTCCAGTTGAACTTGAGCTTGGCTTATATATCATACGAACCTGTGTAAGATGAGACCAAGCTGCAACGATAGTCAGTCATCCTGTTTACCTGCCTTACTCAAAAGAACTTATGTCTGGATGTGAAATATCTTAGAAAATCATAAGTTATTTGAAGTTTGGTAAACTGAAGTCACCGTGACATAACTACCATGGGCGCCAAAATGTCAATTATGCTTTTGGGATCATCTAACGTTATTTTTGCGCTTCCTACAGCTCATAACAAGACAATTTGTGCCTATGTCTGGCACCTTCATCTTCAATGGCATTGATCACAAGTCACAATTGTTGCTGCTGTAGTTGTTTCTTTTTTGAGGAAGACATGCTTTAAATTGACCGTATGCTTCTAGTTTGCTTTTCAAGCTGAAATCTTACGTAGGCCCAGTGTTGACCTTTACGGTTTTATGGGGCAGATCCCTTGTCAATGGAGTGGGTAATTTGCACTTCTCAGCGGTACATGAGTACATTTCTGATTTGCATTGTTGGGACGGAGCCACACTTGGGTTCGATAAAACTCGTTGGTAATGTTAAGTTTTGTAATTTTTTGTTATATGGAAAACAGAGTAAAGAGGAACTAAGTTATAGAAATGAGGTTCTTAATTCATTTGATTTTTTCCTTCGCTTAGAAATTTCATTTTACTTTTCACCTTTCCATCAGAATTATATACTACTTGGTTTATATATTTATTGCAGCTGAACTATACTATTATAACTATAATAGGAAAATTCATGTGACTACCAATTTTTTAATTCTTTGGTTTCCTATTTTAGAATATTACATCAGCTAAAAAAGAATTCACATGTGACTATTTCAATATTTTAAGAGTCTGATTCACCTGCTGATTGGGACAGTTGGACCGGTTTACTTTAGACTAGCCAACTCGGTGTGATCATTTTGATTGTTCTATCTATAAATTGAGGGGGGAAATCATGTTTATTGAAATTATTATTATTTTTTAATATATTTCTATTATTTTACTATATTAAAATTTCTGAAATACATATTATTTAACTCCATCCTAATTATTTTTGTTTCTTTTTCAATTTCACAAGTTCCATTCATTTAAGCATGTTTATCTTTTTATTAGGTTCCTTTTTTTTAGTTTAAAATTTGATTTATCAGAATTATAAATGAAATATATGTATCCCGAAATTTAATATATCATTGTTTTTATTAGTGTGGACAAATTATTGATAATAGAATGCACTAAAGTCTATTATTTTCATACTACAAATATATAAAATATACTTTTATTTAATTATGACATCATTTGGGTTAAGTCAAGAGTTGAAAAAAGTGATGTCACAATTATTATCCTTATTTAAGTTCCTCATAATTTGTTTTGCTTCACTAGCAAATTATTAGATTACATTTGTAATTTCTGAAGCTTAATTAATTTAAGCAGTATCATGTTAAGGAAAATCTAGAAATGTTGTATGAAAATGAAAAACCAATCCTACTATTTTTATCATTTTTTAATAAAAAAGAAAGCATGCTAAATTAGTTAGAATTACAAAAACAGAAATGCCAGCGCTCTAGGATGGAGATTTCAACTTTTAAAATGAGAAATGAAATAGCAATTTGCATGAAACCTAATTATCACCTCAGTCGCAAGATTTTAGATCTTGCAGCTCCCAAAATGCAGCCACCGTCACTTAACATCAGCTGTGACCTTTTTTGGCAGGATTGTATACACTGAATTCACCGAAGTCCCTTCTACCACTGGCAAAAACACTGTCCACAATCAAATCCTTGAACAAAAGGACAATTTTCAGTTTACATGAATTTACAGTTAAACAAAATAAGGAAACTCTATAAACAAAAGCAGCGAAATTAACACTTCCTAATAAATTTTCAAATTCAATACCAAGCCAAGCAATAAGTGTAGTATCGCCTTAGAAGCAGAGAACATTCTCAACGTAGTTTGGGGTTATATGCTGAGTCAACCAAATCAAAGGTCAGTAGAGAAAAGAAAAAGACTAAGAAAAATAAATCCAGAGCCACTCTGTTTTGCAGGCATCATAAATTTTCAGATTCTAGATCACAGAATTTGAGAAACGTAGGTATGAAGTAATATGCAAGAACAAGGCCTGCACCAGTAAAAAGCCAGCCATAAAGATATTCCTTGCCAACAACAGGGCCTTCAATTCATCAATAAGAAGAAACAATAGTAATCACCTCCATTACAAATTAAATGATTCGAACAAGCATAGTGAACGGTATACCTGTGTTTTACATCCCAGCCAGCAGGTAAGAAACGAGGATTTACCGCTTCAATAAATACTTGTCTCCATCTTTGACAAAAATCTTGAATTCCATCCTCGCCATGTTCCTTCAGCAAGTAATCCACAACTTGTTTCCCATGTTGCCCATGTCCCAAGAATGATAGTTTTGAATTATGTTTAGCATGGTTGGTTCCATCAGCACCGAGGTTAGATAAGTCATCCATTCCATTTTGTTGATATCTACTCTGACAATCATTGTCATCATTTACACTGCATGCACTCTTTTCATTAGAAACTGTAGTCACATTTTCATGAAGAGCCAGGGAGACTGCTCCATTGATCCTTTGTTCAGAATTCAAAGAGGAACTGTCTTCAGTATGTTTTTTTGTGAGAAGATCATCATCTGCAGTACTAATTAGTTCAGTTGTATCTGAATCATCTAGCACACTGATATTTGGTGCATCCACAGTATCACCCAATATGGACATGGGACCAGCTTGCTTCTCCTGCTCTGCATCTAAACTAATACTTCCTGTAGAATGTTTAAAAGGCAAACCTCTCTTTTTCTGAAATTTTCTTCTCTCGTGAGGACTCATGCCAACTAGTAATGCCCTTTGTAAATCTTCCTCAGAAATCTCCCTCCCTCCATAAAAAGTCTTTACAATCTGCAAGGGCCATGAGAAAGGGATCTGGAACTCATTCACATAAATAGCACCTGAAGTTAAAAAATTCTTCCCTAAGATTAACAAACAAATGCTACAGTTGTAAAAGAAAAAAAAAGTCTCATTGACAATAGTGAACGATAGTTACTAAGTGCAACCTTGTTATTGTTAGCCCCAAAGATTCCCAATACACATTCCAAAATTATTGGCTCTATAACCACCAAATTCAGCTCTCTGCAACCATTCAATTTATATGTCAAATGATATTCCCTACTGTCAGCATATATGCTCCAGGTTAACTGTGTTGGACTAACAACTTATAAACATCAACAAATTACTAACATAATCAGCCAGAATTGGGAGGGTCAGGGGCTCAGATGATATACCATCATACCTCGATCAATTCTTCGTGGCGATTGGGAGGCATTCTTGGTCCATGTCGCAAAAGGGCCATGGCAGCTGATCGTAATTGCAACGGAGATACACCTGCAGTCTCAAAGTTTGTTATTGATTCTTGTCCTAAATCAATTACTTTGCGGACAAAGAGAGGAATTCCAAACTCCACAGCTATCTTTCTTTTGTACTTCTCAGCGGCAGCATGAGCAACTTCATGACAGTCCACACAAAGTAGGACAATATCATGAGAACGATGGCTTTTCAAGTGCTCCGGAAAGTGTATCCTGTAGCATGAAGGAATTATCCGGTAGCGCAAGTAGTGATTTCTTTCACCACATCCAACACAAATATTTTTTTTACTTTGGATGTAGAAACCATTATCTTCATCTTCTGGACGTCCTTTGGGTTCAAAAAGAAGCATTATAGCAGGTGGGTTTTCATCGACAATTTTTGCCAAATCTCGATTAAGATACCTATAAATAGTGAAAATAAATCATCATAAAAGCAATATATTCGTGGCTGAAAAAAAAAGTGAAAGCTCACCAACCATTCAAGCTTCCTGCGGTCACAGTAACAAAGCAACCGCCCATCATTAGCATAGATTCTACAATTATGATAAACAGGAGATTTGCAGGAGAATTTCTGAACAAACCGATCCCGAGAAGCCTTCCGAGGAACATGCTTTGAATATTTTTTGACGCTTAGTTTATTGACTGAAGTCAGATTCACATAACAATAACCCAAAACAGCATAGTTAAATATAGATAATGGACAACTCCCATTAGGACCCAAGCACTTTTGGAGAATCACTGTGAAAACATCAACAGAGTGTCCTATTTTGTCCCCTAGCAGATGATAGATATCATACAGATGGCTGGAAACAACAGCGGATGGAGATTGGATGAAAGTGGTTAGGCTCAACTCTGCATTGGAACTAGCTTGGGCAACAGCTTCATATATATCAGTTGGATTGGTTGGAGCTTTATTTGCTAAAGCAACAATAGCCTGGTCTGATAATACATATCGTAAACTCTCATCATGAACACGAGCCTGAAAGAATGAAATGCAACAGAAAGCTTAAGAAACTGTGGTGCAATTTACCATGTATCTTCCTCACACATTACGCAGTATGTTCAATACTAAGATGAAATCAAATCATACATGTTGGGATTATAAACCAGCTTTTTAAAATAAATACCAAAAAAATCTAATATCAGAATTCAGAGTCAGTGACATCTGACATACCAACATATTTATTTAAAAGAATGTCAGTTTCTCAAAATGTACAGGTAAAAGTAATGTAAAAATCCAAGAAATCAATAACTACGGTGAGAAGTATTCTATAATATTGGTATCAAAAGTAAAGAAAGAAAGTACTATGATGAGATAGAAGGTGACATGAGGGATGTGGCAAGGGAATAGAGTTTTTATTTTTTTATGCTAGAAGTAAGTAGCTTCTGGCTACTCTGAAGTCAACCAACCTTCTGTACAAATTACAAAGATATGGATCATTACATTCTTTTTTTGGATTGTGGCTGCTGGGATTCGAGCACTACATTGCACAGTAGTGTAGTTCCATACTCCAGTCAACCAATTAAGGTAGTACTTCTAACGTTCTACTTTAGTAGCCAAAATAGCTTTCGATATAGCTGTCAACAGTTACGGAAGAGGTACCTAGTACAGTTTTCTCACATACAATTATAGCATTTCAGGTTTGCGTGGCACTGCCATGACCATAAGATCAGCTAACTGTAGGATTTCCCTCCAAATGTCATCCATAGCTAATAGTTGAAATTAAACTAAACTTTTCTTTAGTTCCTCAGTTGTACAGATTCAAGGAAGATATATAAGTTCCAGACATTACCATATTACTTATTAAAACACTGATCTTTATTTTCAATAATGATTAGTATAATCTTTAATGAAAAATAATTCCAACTTATCCAAAGTATCTTTAAGTAACCAATTTATCCCAGCATGACATAAGATTACAAATGAATTCCATAGAAGCACGTTGAGATCTCTTAAAAAAATAAATTATGAATCCCGGAGCAGGGACCCCACTTCATTGTGTACTTCTCATACAGATTCAACAAATTTAGAATATTGAAAAAAGTGTTCACCTAGGTAAAAAGGTTATTTATCAAATTGCTCCCCTTTCCCAAGGTGAAATGAATAAAACCGGCCATATGGTAAGTGGAACAAATAAAGCTATTCCCTAATTTAGCTATTATTTAGGAGAGGACTAACCATTAAATCTCTCCACGCACAGAGCCGCCTCACAAGATCCTGGAACTGAAACTATAAGTCTAGATTAGACTGCTAAATCTGAATATAATGCCAATAAAGTTTAAACTCATTGAAAGCATCGCACCTTGTTTTCACTAGGAACTGATGACACACCTTTATCACTTGCATAACGTAAAAATAATGATAAGGCAGCAGACTCTCCGGGAGATGCTTCAATGTCTTTTGTATAGAGTTGCAAACAAATCATATTTGAACGACGAGTAGCCTCGAGAACAAAATGGATTTTCTCATCAGCACAAGAGTTCTCTGACACATTAATATAGTTAGAATCGGATGCAATAATCAAGATACAGTTATTTGGTAAGTAATGTAATGGTCTTTCCCACAGCTAATATAACTCTCAACTCAACTAAGTCCTAAATCCCAATTTGTTGGGGTCGGCTAAGCTAATGTAACTCTACTATCAAAATTTGATTCAAAGTGGAAAAATATTTAGGCTAAACTTTGTGTTAAAATCTCGACAACATCTTATCTTACTTATTTTCAAACACAAACAAAGCCCTCCACACTCCCATTGCCACCCCTCAGAGGGGTTACAAAGAGGAGGGAGAAAGTAAATCAAGGTAGGTGGGTTTTCAGTGGATCAGTTCAAGTACTTATTAAGTGTCTGATATTTATAGAGAAGACATTTTCTGGTTGCTTATTTCCTTCTTCCAACAAACATTGAACATCAAATGTTGGACGAGCAAGCACACAAGAAAGACTGCATACCACTGTCCTGTTGTTTGAGTTCAGTAATAGAACAGTTTGCAATATACAACAGATAATGTGCATCTGCACGAGCATAATGAACCATTTCTTCTGATAGTGGACGTTGTCTCCAGTCTTCACGCTACATTTAAAATGAGAGAGTCAGTAGCATTTCTAATAAAGGTCATCACAAACTAAGAAATTTAGTTCAATGCTTGAGTTCGCAAGTTTCCTCTTGATGATCTAATTTATAGAAGATCACTTTGCACTTCAGCTCAGAAGAAATCAAAAGGTATTCGTATGGATTGCACATTAATGAAATATAACCATGCATCATTTACTAAAGCATATAAAACCAGATTCTGACGGCGGCATGAAAGATTATAAAGGAGGTCACTAAGTTATATGCATAAAAGACTCTAGGACAACCTGTAGCAATTTGTTCGTTGCTACACCACAGTAAGTTTCAAGCAAATATGCCAGAGATTTCTGTGGTTTTGACAGCACCTCACATGCCTGCAATACAAGGCCACAAATTTCAAAATAAAAGTCAATTGCAGAAATGCACCATTTTCAATTACTGATCGTGCATGTACATCAATATAATATAATATAATATAATATATGGTATATAACATACAATCTGCTAAGTCAGATGGCCTACCTTTGCAGTATCAAATAAATTAACAACGTATATGTGAAAGTCCCTTTGTAGCCAAAGAACATCATTGTCAGCCCCATGGAACACCTACATACAAAATCTTCAGTTAATGAAACATTAGGACATTAGTTTCAAAGAAGATTACCTTATATTTTACCTTTCGAGAAACTGAGAAAGTAAATTGTTAATTTGAAAAATCGACACTGAAATCATGAAAACAGATTAGCTAGACCACGAGTAACAAATTTTCAACCTATGGCCTTGAAACACAATTAATAACTTAATAGATTACCTTACAAATAGAAGGATTTGCAAAAACTGGGCGAAGAATGCCCATTACATCATGCAAGGCAATTGTGTCCAGCAAATAATCTTCCTTCTGAGTAGAAATCTGCTCAATCGAAGGAACATATAAAAGAAATGCATCAATGATCTCCCAAAAAGACTATTCCAACTAACTCAGTGACAATTAATTTAGAAGAAATTTTTTTTGAGCAATAAAGGACCTGTATTAGTGCTGTAAAGCCTAGATAACTTCGTAAACTATGTTGTTCTGTATCAACAGCAAAGAATCTCTCATTTCTCAACACTTCTACTAGTTCCTTTAACTGCAGCTCTGTCTCTACCCAAACATAGGAATCATTCATTTTCAAGTCCACAATCCCAGAAATAAGATCAATTTCAGGTGGAGGACTTTTCAATAATGACGTAATCTCTGCCTCGAATGGATGCAAATTTGAAGTACTAACTGCAACAAAAACCACTGAAGTTATTTATCTTTATTCTCCTGCATAGAGAAATCAAAGAAGCAGAAGAGGAAACAGTTTGCGATCACTTTAATCTGGTGGCGATGGAATCAAAAGAATTTGAAAAAGTTCAACTTAAAATCAACAATTAAGTGACTGAGCTAACATTTTCAATTTCCTGACTGGTTTTTTACTTTAAATAATCGTCTCCTTGCGAAAATTTTGGCCAAGCACATATTAGTTGCCAACACAGCTACTATTTTACTTTATTGTCCGATTGAAAGTTAAGTTTTAATCTCTTCTTATCAAAATACGTTCAAAAACTTCATCGTCAACATTCTTCCTACATTTTCTCGGCAGCCAAACAGAGCAAAGTGTTTAAGCTTAAACGGATTTAGAGCTAGACAAAGAAATGTACCAGTATCAGAATCATCGAGCTTCAAGTGCTTGAACGGATTGTAGGAATTATCAGCTAAAACTCGCTTAAAAGCGTACTGTGGCTTTGGTTCGGCATGTAGATAACACGAACTTGATGGAGACTTTTGAATCCGCCATCTACGGTAACAACGGGTGAAGTAGATTGAAATCGCTGCTACAGAAGCAACAGCTAATGCAATTCTCATCCTGTATCCATTTTCCATTTTCCTCTTCCTTTTCGTCTTCTTTTCCTTTTTCCTTTTCAATCTGCTTTGAGGAGCGAAAACTTTAATTTTATACCCAGGGATGACAGGAGGCGGTGACGGTTTACGGCGGCCATGTCAAAGCTATGCATGCTTGGTTTCGGACACTGACAAAGGCCCGAGAAAGCCCAATTCATATTACAATATGTTGGGCTTGAAAAACTGAAAATGGCACAAACTTCTTATCCATAATATGGACGGACTTTTGGGCCCGAAGTTGGAATTTCGGCCCGGAGACCCAATCAATTTTTGTTTCGACTGAATGAAATGCCACTTTACCTAATTTAGTGTAATAAACAAATTTGTTCAAATTTGCATTAATGCATTTAGTCATCTCATCAATTTGTCTTATTATTGTATTAATTTTTTTTATTTGGTGCAATATACAAGAGTAATTCTTTATTTTTAAATTAGATAGTTGAAATTTTCTAATTAAGCTCAAATCTCATTTTTTGACGTACATACTATAGGGCCAATTTGGAAGGTTGAATTTTAAACAATTTTTGTTGTTGTTTTGGTACAAGATTTTAATCACTATTTTTGGCAAACCAACATATTAAAGCAGTTAACTCAGTCTTATATATATGAACTTTCTTTATGTCTTAGATTTTGAAAATCCCATAAAAAGTTAGGTTTATGTATTTCAGTGGGTCCAAGGAGACTAGGCTAGCTACCTTTTTATTTTTTATTTATTTATAAAAATGTTAGGCTAGCTTTAAATTAATTAGCTATGAAATGAAATCATGGAATTGCTTACGCACCTACAATTCTATATTAGGTCATCCAAGACAAATGTGCCAAAAATAATTAATTGATAAAGTTTTTTACATGGTCAAAAAGACGCTTTTGTAAAAGTTCAAATGATTATATATTTCGATTTCTAATATACTTAATCCTACAACCCATAAATCTTATGAGTTTTCACTCTAATACAAAAAAATACATTAAAAATAATATCTTTGTATGGAGTTGATTAAGGCAATGGACAATTATGACTTAATCATAAGATCATTATTTTGCTAAAAACATAGACTCGTTATTAATTATAGAAGAAGATAGTAATCCCCCTAAAGTTGCAACTAGGAAAATCCCATAATTCCTTTTATTGTTCTACCTTTAGGAGGAGATGGCACTTCTTCCTTTTGTTTAGACAGACAGAAATAACCTTTGCAGGCAAGAATTATATGTTATTTTCCTTGACTGACAGAGCACCTGTACCAAGCTACCAACCAAATAGTGGTTGATATGGTCTGGTGCAATGACAGCTTTGGATTGCTTCAAAGAGTAAGAACATGAAAACTGGTGCTGTAAAGTGACTAAAATACTCATATTACAAGCAACTGATCTTTAAGCAAACTTGGCATGCATCTATAGCCAATTTTACATACCACACCACTTCCAACAATTTTGTCCACCTCCTTAATTACCTGTGAATATCGATAACCCATATTGTCAAAAATGTTCGAGATAGTCAAGGTCAAAATTTCAAAAAATTAATTTAAAATAAACAAAAATATAGAGACTTTTAGACATTCATAAGTTAGATCAATTAAATTTTATAGAAAATAGAGTTAAAAATAAAGACAACTGTATATCATTTTAATAATACGTAGATTGATCGAATAATAAATTGATAATATTCTTTTTGAACTAGTCTCAACACTCAAACTACAAATTGAGCTTTATTGGCCCCATTCCCTTCTTTTTCTGTCAAGTGAAACAATCATGCATGAAACATGATTTGTCTAAGGGTCTATCACATCACTCATTCAATTCAGCCACGATACTTGATATTAATATTGATTTTATTTAATTTTTAGTTTTTTATTTCTAATACAATTATTATCTTCTAAAATAAAAATCTGTAATCGATATACTCATGTGTCAACATACATATGCTAAAACAATATTTATTTGTCCACACACTAATCTTGTATTTGAATCAATTTAAATGGAAAGTAACAGATAAAAATTAATTATACGGGTGTGTTATTAATAAATCTTAATTTTATAATCAAACTTAATATTAATGTATAGTAGCATTTTGTTAACCTTGTCAAAACGTCATCTCATGACCTTTGGAATATAAAACATGTGAAAGTTATATTAAAGTAGTTTAAATCATTGGGAACACATGTGATGGTTGTTTCAGCTAACGTGGATTCATGCTTTTACCACGTGCATGTAAGGCTTCAGATAATATAATTTCTTGTTTTATATCATCTTTTGTTTTTTTCTATGATTATTCAAATTTGCAATGCAAATATTGTTGTTAATTCGTCATGAGACTGATCATTATCTATGTAATCACATGAGGCACAGGTAGTAATTCTTCTATATTTTCTTAAAATCATCAGCTAAACTAGTAAACACAATATTTGTAAGAATAATTCACCAGATCGAAAAATAAAATTGTACAACTCAAAATCGAGGTAAATTGGTTAAACTAACATTTAGCTTGACACACTACATCAGTACATGCATGATACATATATAGTTAGCATATTTATCGGACCGACAAAGAGTATTTTTTGAAATTTGATTAGATTTGATAACTTAATTATTAAATTATATTTGGACCCATTTATTTGAGATGATTAATGCAAACCATCCAAGAATTTAGCATTGGAACAAGAGTACGGTTTCTCAAATTTAATTTATAATTTTTTTTGAAAAACAAGATTATTCTTCATTATCCTTTCATTTTAACAAATTAATTAGTAAATGCTAAACTTGAATTATTTTCTGCAATTCAAAGTCATGTCGGAGAGAAAAAAAAAAAAAACACCAATATCTCTCCCTTATATTTAATTTAAAAGTTAATTTAATTTTTAAAGAAATTTTAATTAGAAGTAAACTAAATCCAACGTTAAGATTTAATTAGAAATAAATCCAAGAAGCATGTTTCTAAGAACATTTATCCCAATAAAATGATTATATACTACTAGTATGTAAAATCTGAGTGAAACAAAACGACGAAATTGCCCTCATGGAACAAGCGGATGTTCTTAGTTCCTACTATTTTAAGGGACTCGCTTTTTCATTGGATAAGGAAATGTCAAAGTTAGCGAGGGCTCATATTATGATGACACGTGTCAGAGATCCTCCTGACGCAGTCCATTTTTCTTGCAGACTTTTACCGAATCCACGTGAATCAGGTGTGATATGTCACATGGTTAATGGACAAAGTGAGGTCAAAGTGGGACCCATCTAAGTGGAGTTTCCAGGTGGCATGTTGCTAGATCTGGTCAAGTGTACACGTGCACTTACCGACCTTACAGAGATAAAGTAATCCCAGCTTAAGTTGCTAGCCCTAGTAGTCTTTGCCTTCTATAAATGATTAGGTTTTAAATATCAAATTAAAAAATTCACTACTAGTACTAACATTTCAGTGCATCTTTTGTAGGAATTTCTTAATGCCCAAACATTTTGGAATCATATGCAATAAGACATGCACATTTTTGTCCAGTCAGTATCAATTATCAAGAACAGAGTGCTATGATGACGATATTTGTAATAAAGTTACATAAAATTATTAATGAATTTCAGTCGACATCTAATAAGATCTATAAGATATTAATAATATAATAATATTATTTAAATTTAACAATTAATCTCTTGCCGTCTCTATTGTAAAATAATAATAAACATGATTTACGGTAAATCATACTCATAATATTTTAGAAATATTATTACAGGTAGGTTTTACTTAACCCAAAAAATTAAGTAGCTCGAAGATCTTCTTCTTCTATACGAGGTGCGGGTAATTCTGTTAAACTATTTTTCTTTATAATAAATAACTATAAATAGCATAGTTAAAATTACCTTTTTAAGCCTTTTTTCCAATATTTTAACTAGTCTTGCAAATTTTTTTTTCTTCTTCTCAAATTATATTACCATTTTTGCATCTCCTTCATTTTTATATTGGTTACTTGGTGAAATTAAAAAGTGTGAAGCAATTTTATGAGATTGTAAGAAAATGCAGCTGATTTATTTATATGTATTTGACATTAAATAATCAATATGAAACAGTGCCTTTTCTATAAACAGTACATTCTTTTAAAAGTTTTACTATCGAAGATGAAGTTACACATGTTCTATGAAATATATAATGCGCATAATAGATATTATATATGCAGCAAAAATTTTAGAGAAAAAGGCAGCCAGAATCGCATTATTATTATTTTATTTTTTTGGGTACAGGAATCACATTCTTTATGAGTATGGATAGTGGCACCTAGTTGATAATATTGGAAACTAATTAATGGTTTTTTAATTAGTATATCGTGAAAGCAAATAATGTTTGGGAGACCTTATTTCTTTGTGTGTGGTAAAATATGTGTGTTCTATTTGTCGATTTTTGAAATTTGAATCTCATTAAAAGAAGTTCTGAAAAAAATTCTCATAAAAATTTCTTAATTGTGACATGAATAATATTTATTTAATTAGATAAAATAATAATTAATCAAAATATAAGTAAACTAATTTTAATTAAAAAAATTTGACAGTAATAATAACTGACTCGATCCTCCTTAATTGGGAGGCATCAACTTTAATCTTTCATTCTTAAGTTGTGTCATATTCTAAATTTAATAAAATCTGTATTGAGTTTATAAAAACAAAATTCCAATTCACTATTATTTTATTTTAGTTATACTTTGTTCATTCAACTTATCAGATTTTAGTGTGAAAAATAAGAAAATTATTTTTGAAAAATTCATCATAATATATCTACTACATGCATAATGTTATTAAAATAAATTCCATCTCACGGTAGAAGAGGTGGATAATATTGAAATAAAAATAATCGCTAATTTAGTTTCTGTATATTTAAAGTAATCTCAAATGCTAGTTGCTGGAGTTTTCTACTAAAAACTTATAAATGTGTATAAGTCATGGACTCATGGTATCAACCGAGTGCACAAAATTTCCATGAGACGTCTGGTGATAAGACCAGACCATTGGCACATGGCGAGCCGACCTAAAAAAAAAATGGAAAAATTATTTAAGGGCATTAATGTCATTTCCAGAAACTTTTATTGGGATTATTAATAAGGAAGGTTTGACAAGGACCGTTTGGTAATTTGGTATATAGAATTGAGCGGTTAGAGAGTCTTCTCACTTCTGTTCAACGTCCCTTGCCTGCAAAGAAGAGTTTAGAGAGAGAGAGAGAGCGCACAAAGCAGAGGGATAAAGAAAGGAACAAAATGCGAAGCTGAAACAGACCACTTCTCTAATTTGATTCTTTCTCTATCTACACCTCTGCAACCCTTTCAACTCTGACAAATTTTTTTTCTGTTGGGCTTGCTTAATTTCTCGTTTGATTCCACAGCTAAATTCTAAGTGCTTAGGCCTACTCTCCCTCTGAGTTTCTTCAATTTGTCTTGATTTTTTGTATTGGAGATGGGTCTTGCTTATTATTGAAAGGGAACTGAGAAGTTGGAAGAGAATTGGGCAAATATGTCTTTGAAAAGCAGAGGAGAGCAGTCCTCCAGAAGCGTTATATCGCAGAAATGGGTACTTTTGCTATGTTTGGGAAGTTTCTGTGCTGGAATGTTCTTCACCAATAGGTATGTATCCTCTATTTGTTAAAATTCGATTGATTTCGATATTTAAATAGACAATTTCTTGTGGGTTTTTACTAGTAATTATGTTCTAAACTTCCTAATTCATTGACTTATAAGCTTTTCTGGGTTTCCGAAATCTCAATTTTGTGATGATATTTGAATGGATTTTAATTCAAGTTTTAATATTTGGTAACGTACAATTCATGAGCATGTTTTTTAAGCTTGTAAATATTTCATTATTCATTTAATCCATTGCAGTACTGGGGAATTTTTTAATTTGGATGGATGTGAGTTTAAGATTCGATTTCACTTTCTTATTTGATGTGGTTGAGTTCTCCATACTTTTGTTTATGCAATCCACCTCTGGGTTGATATTACTGCTTGTAAATGTTAAATTTGTGGACCTTGAGGAACTGGACGTACCTCTTAGGCTCCTATCCTTTCCCATCCTACCTCCCAATTTCCTCATTAATGATTAAAGAGCATCAAGCTTCGGACACCTGCTCATTTATTGGTAGCCTTAATTTTCCTATGGTAGTTGTAACTGGAGTCCTTACTTTCGATTTACTACCTGTGGGGTTTTTTTTTTTTTTTTTTTTTCTTTGGTTAATTAATATCAACTGGAATCCAACTTATTGGAGGTGTGTAAAATGTATTTTTGCAAGGTGGCCCTTTTATGTGGTTGGCACATGGCATAGGAATATTAGGTGGCTGAAAAAGATATTTCAACTTGTTTAGTTTCTACGGGAACATTGATTTTAAAATTCTGCAATAAGGATCTCATTAGATAGTTATTAATCTAGAAACTATAGAAATACATTTTCTGCTTTTATGAGCTCTATCAGGCAAAATTGTGTTAAAGTTTCTGCTATGGCTACTTGTTTGTGAGATATGTGTGGTGAGTTTCTTTACAAAAATTATATATATGGGTAACAGGATGTGGACAGTTCCTGAACCTAAAGGTATTGGAAGGACAACAGCAACCGAAGCTGAAAAATTGAAGCTAGTTTCAGAGGGTTGTAATCCAAGAATTGTAAGCATCTCTATCCTACTTTTTATCAAAAGAATAAAAAGGAAAAAATTGATTTAAATTATCTGAGAAATTGTATTTCACTTATTATTATTTTTGATTACTTACCATCTAAGTCTCACGTTCTTTGTATCTTTGCATCCTTTAGTTGCAAGAGAAGGATGTGGTGCGGGAATCTAAGGGCTTTTTTGGGGAAGTTTATAGGACTCATAATTCAATACAGTAAGTTATTGTGTTATTATTTAATTATCTCAGTTGCACATTTTGCTGTTCTTAGATTGATGTGTTCTGAATGTCTAACTTATCATATTGGAATCTATTTAGGACTTTAGATAAGACTATTTCTAATTTGGAGATGGAATTAGCTGCTGCAAGGGCAGCTCATGAGTCTATACGAAGTGGTTCTCCTTTATCAGAAAATGCAGAGAAGACAGAAGCATTTGGCAAGAAAAGGTACTTAATGGTTGTAGGAATTAACACCGCATTTAGCAGCCGAAAAAGAAGAGACTCAGTTCGTGCTACGTGGATGCCACAAGGTTCATGGATCCTTATTTCCTAGTCTTTCCCTTGCTTCTGTTTGAAAAAGTCCTTATCATAATCTGTCTGCTTTGTTGACTATGTTTTCTGATGATTACGTATTTTGACAACATGGAGAACAGGCGAGAAAAGAAAGAAGCTGGAGGAAGAAAAAGGCATCATCATTCGCTTTGTCATTGGTCACAGGTAGTTACATATATCTCTTTCATTTCTTTTGTTAGATAATTGGAAACTGATCAATTAGTTTATTTCAAGCTCCGTTGGCTTGCTAAGCCAAATCTTTGGAAAAAAAAAAAAAAAAAAATTTAATTGCCATTTCGAGGAACAGATTGCAGTGTTCTCACATTGGGTAGAGGTTATAGGAACTAAGTATTTTCTAATTAACTTTTATATGTTTTAGATTTCACTTGTCCTTTGTATATGTTTTAAACAGTATATCTATGGTATAATAAATTTGACAAGGCTTTCGTATTTCCTCTACCTAGTGCTACATCAGGAGGTATCCTAGACAGAGCTATTGAAGCAGAGGACAGAAAGCATGGAGATTTCCTGAGGCTGGTAATAGTGTTATGATCAGTTGAGAGGATATGTAAATGATAATTAATTTTGAAGACAAAAATACCATATGGCTTAACTCATCTTTGTTCTTCCTTATGAACAGGATCATGTGGAAGGTTATCTTGAATTGTCAGCCAAGACGAAGATATACTTTGCTACTGCAGTTGCATTGTGGGATGCAGACTTTTATGTCAAAGTTGATGATGATGTTCATGTAAATATAGGTATAATATTCTTTGTGGGTTTATAATACTGAAATTATATCACTGTTTTTCTTTTCCATAGGAGATTCTTGAGATGTTTGAGACTGACATTAAGCCCCAAAGATCCATGTTGATGATGGCAATAGGTTTATGTTTCCAAAGGATTTGCACTTCTGCAGTTTGTTGTTTACTGAATCAGGGTTCTTTCAATTTATTGCAGCAACCTTAGGAGATACCCTAGTTAGACACCGAGCAAAACCACGGGTATACATTGGATGCATGAAATCTGGACCTGTCCTTGCTCAGAGGTGAGAAACATTTATTTTGGTGTTTTTTTTTTTTTTTTCTCCTGTGTAAGGTTCAGGAAGTTTTTCAGTTTTAGATTCTCACGTGTCTAATCTGTTGCTCACAGAGGAGTAAGATACCATGAACCTGAATATTGGAAATTTGGTGAGTATGGAAACAAGTACTTCCGCCATGCCACGGGACAGTTGTATGCCATTTCAAAAGATTTGGCTACATATATTTCCATAAACCAGTATGTTCTTCTCTTCTTTCCTACAAAAGAAAAATATATATAAAAAAAAGGCAAAATTCTGCAGATAGAAAGGAGGTTAATGTCAGTCTTCCTGCTCTAATGGCTATTATCTACATCTTTTCAGACATGTTCTTCACAGGTATGCTAATGAGGACGTCACACTAGGATCTTGGTTTATTGGACTTGATGTAAAGCATATTGATGACCGTAGACTTTGTTGTGGCACTCCACCAGGTGAAGATTTCCCCTGAATTTTCTATAAACTTCATATTCACATGCCTCTACAAATTATGTGACAGCATCACATCTATTTCGTTTATTTAAGGACTATTGGTAGCAAAACCAGCTGTGAATTTTTTTAGCTTCTTGATGTTGCAGACTGTGAATGGAAGGCCCAGGCTGGCAATGTATGTGTTGCTTCATTTGATTGGAGCTGTAGTGGAATTTGCAAGTCAGCTGAGAGGATTAAAGAGGTCCATCGGCGGTGTGGAGAAGGGGAGAATGCTTTGTGGAGTGCAACTTTCTAGGAAGCAAACCTGTGAGTTCTTCCTAACTCAGGAAGATGATAACTGCAGCAATGCAAATAGGCCTGAAAGAAATTTTCTGTATTTTTGTGAGTATAGAGAATATATTATTTTATACAGAAACAAAAAGTGAGGGAGAGTGAGAGAGAGGCCTTGCTTCTTGGACCTTCTACGTTTTAATAGAGGAGCCAGAAAAAAAGAGAAGAAGAACAGGACAGTCACTGCTATTCTTTGACGCTTAGAAGGCCAAATTTGTAATTTCAAAGTTCCTTGGCTCTCAAGCTTCACAATAAGAAGTCTCTGGGTGGTTTTGCTGCCATTCCCAGTTTCCCTCAACATGAATTTACTTTTTTTCTCAGTCCATATTCTCGTAAATATCTCTGTTTTCTGTTGGACATCACTATGTGGACGCCATGGTGAGCCAGATGTAGGCATTGCAGTAAAAAAAGAAATACCTGATCAATTTATACATATTTTAATTTATTTATTTATATTTTTAGTCTAATCAAAAGTATATTATGCACACTGAAATAAAAATAAATTTATAAAATTTATTCTTATCATGTCAAAATTTCGAAGTAAAAAGTCAAAGAGTTTTGTCCCTCCAAGATAATTTTCACTGTTTTTAACTGTATCCACTAGGAAAGTTGGTAATTCTAGTAAATTACTTCTACTTACTCAATTCTACCCTTTTCTTTTTAGCGAATGTAGTAGATTACTAAATTTAGTTGAAGCAATATGAACTATGCCATAAAAAATGCATTATAAAGAAGGAAAAGTGGTGCAATTAGGGAAAACTGGGAACCTTCAACCAAGTCAACACAGGTTGGGTCCTTTATGTTTTTCTTTTGTAAAAAGTCCTGTGCAAATTGAATTCCCACGAATATCATGCCAACTTTTTCCAGTTGCAAAATTAACATTTAAATGTTATGTCAGCATCATGTGGGTTAGCTCCTATTCCATAGTTGGGTAGGGCACATACTTCATACTTTATATTTATCAGTGCAGCCTTCTCCTAACTGCTTGATTCTCAAATCACAACTTGCTGCAGAAAAAGATTGTGGACCTTGTACACAAGTTGACAATCTAGAATCACCAATTACAAGCACAATTTTTTTCTATGTTTTTTATATTTTTTTATATTTTATGATGAGGTAGGGTGGGGGACAAATTGTATTTGTTAATGCAGTTAATTAAGTAGGAATAATACAAGTGGAAAAGAGTGATACTTATTTGAAGGGTACATGTGCAGAACTGAAATAATTACATGTTTAGGGGCTTGACAATAACCATAGAGATATGAAAGAAGAAAAAAATAGTTAACGGTTATACTTATATAAACAAAAATTTATTCACAATTTAAGTTGTTTGATGAAATTCAAAAATAAAAATTTAATATCTTACGCACTTTGCACGTCACTAAATATACTAACCTAAAAATGTCACTAAATATATTATCTTGTTAAGTTAGTTAGAACGAAAAATGCAAAACCAGACTGCAGACTATTTAATCACAATAGCTCTAATTAATATAATGTCAAAAATTATTTACCTAAAACATTAAACAGATCATTTCCGCCTCCACAAATTTATATGGATACTCAAGTTACTAAGAAAAATAACAAGTACAATCTCTAATCTCATATATATATATATATAAAGCTTTAGCAACACAAGGCTTTAGTACTCTTAGCAGCATAGAAACAAATTTATATTCTTGCAACTGTAGAAGCTGTGTTCTCAAAAGCTGTAAGCCTGTAAGACTGTAACTGCAACCAAAACTTTTGAAGCCCATATAGAGTTTCTAGCTTGACTTTTGTTCAACTCATTATAACTAATATAGGTCACACACAAGTTTATCTTTTCCCATAATAGTTCAAATTAAAATGACATGCTCTATCTAGATATCAAATTTTCATTGAAAAAAGATAATGAGACACAGAAATACAAAGAAAATTCATGAAACTACATGACAGGTGTTTTTACCCTATCTATATCATAGGTAAAGAAAAACCCATTAAGCATTTATCTTTATTCTATCTTGGGATTTAACCAAAAAAATCCAAAATAAAATTGACCATTAAGCATATATCTTTTCCATGGGATTCAGATCCTCTCCTTTATACACAAAGTAAAATTTAACCAAAAAAAACAAAATAAAAATGACAGATTTTTTATTTTTTTTTAAATTCTGCCTAATTTTGTGTGGCACAAAATATGATCTAAATTCATCTGTCATGAGCTATTTTTTCAGACATGATATACAATATCTGAGATACAAAGCGTGGAGTGTGAATCGTAATATCAAGTCAAAGTAAAAGATTCAACTTAAAAACTCTTAGGTTTAAAATTAGAATAATCCCTACTTACATATATGTACTTATATATAATATATATATATATATATATAAGCTCTGTTAAAGCATTAATCTTATCAATTAAAAGATTATTGATACTCCAAAAATGATCAGACAAATAGAAAAAAAGAGGAATCTTGCAATACTTCTTTTATTTCTTTTCCTCTCAAAGGAAAAAAGAATAAAACAAAATCCCCAACTCCCCAATTAAACCCTAGAGCAAGTCAAAATTGGAAAAATGTGTGCTACCTTTAACTCTGAGTATCTGGTTATGAATAAGAATTTGGGAGCAGTGACACGTGATATTGGCACGGCTCAATCAAAAAACAGGACCCATATAGATTTGAGCATTGCTTTCTTATTGAACCGGACCAATATCCCGTTAAAACCGATCCTCTCTAACCCATCATGTTTGATTTCAACTATAATTCTTCCTCACCCCTCTGCAATAAAGAAAAAAACATGCACAAAACAAATATTGCTCCCAAAAGAAAAAATAGTGGATTTTCTTGAAAATTTAAGAAAAAAAAAGAGATGGGGGATTGACAGAGATTTCTGAGTGGAGAGGAGGATCAAAATTTGGGAGTTGGCATATGGGTTGGAGGTTTGGTCATGTACACAAATTAAAGAGAAAGAGGGGGAAAGATTGCAAGGTTTTAAAGAAGGCAATGGGCATTGCCCAACATGAAAAAACGGGAAATGGCTGGTTGTGTATGGTAGCATTGAAGAAGTTGCATTAAAATTTCCAACTACCCAACAACAAAGGAAGTTGGAATATTAATTTAAGAAGGTGAAAGAATCGTGAAAATTGTCACGGAGACAAATGTGGGGCTTTAAATGTTGTGCATTTATGGGTTATGGGGCAGAGAGTGAGGGATGTTGGTTCTGTTCAATCAGCATTTATGTCTCAAACAGAAAAGAAAGCAACCTTTGCTTTGAATGTGTCTGTATGTATGGGTTTTTGTTTTCTGGTACTTAAACTCATGAGGCACTTCGTAGGTTCAGTGATTCAAACACTTGTGTATTTTATGCAACTAATGCTTGAATTTAGTGATCTGCTATGGTTGGCCTGCCTGCAATTGTTTTGGAAAAAATTGCATTAGATGCTAGCTTAATTAAGCAAATGATATTACAATTAACAATGGGTAAGATTACTTGTGATTGGTTTCAGAATTGGCAATTCAAATATTTTTCCAGAATTTATATCAAATGAAATTTCGTAAGTTATATCTAGATTGTAGGTTAGAAGCGATATTCAAACTCAGAATTTCTTGCAGCTAGCTAATTTTGTTAATTATGGATAATCTGATTTACTAATTAAAGTGCCCATATAAACTATTCCTCTAGTATTAAAAGTATTAGCTCATAAAAAGATTAAAATTAAATTACTCTTTTAGTCTTTATTGTTCAACTGAAAATTCAGTTTTATCTCTATATATATTTCAAAAAGTTAAAATATCATTCTATAGTTTTGAAAATTACACAATATAATTCATGCTGTTATATCTAACATAATAATTTTTGACTATAACAAACAATCTTCCTATCAAGTTTATTCACATATTATGATATTTATTTGACACGTCATCTCATATTAAATTAAATTTAATAAAAAGTAACAGTAAATAGTACATTACCATATTTTCAAAACTCTAAACATAATATTTAAATTTTTTAAAATATAGAGACAAAATTAAATTTTTTGATCAAATTATAAAGACTAAAAATATAATTTAACTAAAAATTAATTTTATGTAAAGTAATTTAATCATATATATGTTCTTTCATAGTATTATTAAATTTAATATTGCCTATCTTAACATTAATTCTCTCTGTATTGGTCCGGATTAATCATCAAAATGCAGCACATATCATGTTATATCTACGTGGAAATAAGAGTTCCCAACAAAAAATAAATAAAAAATTTGTGGCCCCCACTACTACCACAAGATTTTTAGAGGTGATGGCGAAGAATTGGGCCTTAAATTTTCAAGCCCGAGATAGGAAAGTTTGGAATTGGATAATCCGGAGGGAAAGAAGATTCGCCCAAATCAATTACGACAGAGTATAAATAAACTAGTTCTGTTTGGGCTACACACAGGAACCCTTGCCGCTTAGTTGGTAACGACATCGTTTTGGAGTGGAAAATCCGAATCTATCAGGACTCTGGAGTGAGGATTTCTCTTTTACCCTCCCTTGTTTCAGGGATCTTAAACTGTCTCTCTTTTTGGTAAGCAATTTATTGTTCTATTTTTGATTTTTTTTTTCATTATAAAAAAAATTTATATCTCAGAGATCGTCTCCTTGTTTGCAAATCCTAACCCATCATTTATAAATTTTTCATTGCAGAATCGTCTCCATGGCTAAAAGTTCATTTAAGATGGAACACACTCTTGGTTTGTCTTTCTCTGTATTGCTGTTTTAGTTTCTTTTAATGCTGAAGTTCGATACTTTGAAATAATATGTGAGAATTGTACTCGTTTTTTGAGGTTCTTTTGCATAATATGCCAGGCCATGTGAATTTTGTGTGATCAGTCAAATTACGAATATGAATTGGGTAGAGGGAAAGGGTTTTTGATTCTCACAAAATATTTATTTGTAGAGGAAAATGGTGGGTTTTAGAGTAAAGAAAGAAAGCTTACCTTAATTGAGCTTTTAAACTGATTTTGTTGAGTCTTTCTTTAGGAGCACAATGACATAAGTTTTATTTGCTTTTGTGGGGATGGTTGGTTTCTCTATGTTGGGCTTGCTAGGTCATTTGAAACTTGAGCTGTATAAAGTAAGAAGGAACCACTAACCACAACATCTTCTTAATAAGATGGTTTATTGGAGAAT
The DNA here is from genome assembly GCA_029379385.1 of Quillaja saponaria. Lineage (NCBI taxonomy): Eukaryota > Viridiplantae > Streptophyta > Magnoliopsida > Fabales > Quillajaceae > Quillaja > Quillaja saponaria. The sequence continues at coordinate 3,106,219 of CM055605.1, read as the reverse complement.
TGATTCATCTGGCAGTGAGCTTTTTACTTCTGGTTAATTGGGTGAAACAGCCATTACATTTTATTATATTGATTCATTTGCCTAACAGTGACAAGAAAGTATTCTATTATACTAGGCTCAGTATTTATCTAAGTTAAGCACAATATTCACTCTATTTATTATTATGCTTGGTAGAAATTGTCTCTATCAGCTGAGGATCTCACTCACACAACATAAAAATGTAACCTTCATTGGCCCGGTCCTAACTCTTATTTTCTTTCAACTTTGTGTGCCAATCTTACTTGCTAGAGAGGAGGCAGGCTGAAGCATCCCACATCAGAGAGAAGTATCCTGATAGAATACCAGTATGATTTTGTTTACTCTGTCCTAGTAACAGTGCAACTGCAATTTTAACGTATTAATGTAGTTCATTTTTGGTGTAGGTGATTGTAGAAAGGGCTGAGAAGAGTGGGGTACCTGAAATTGATAAGAAAAAGTTTGTTTTTCCTATTCTCCTACAACTTCAAAACTTCCTATGGTTTTTTTAATCTTATTTAAATCTTTTACATGCATTTTCTTATTGTTGACTCAATATTACTTGCACTTATGACAAATCTGGATATGTTTCTGACTGCCTGAGAACTTGTATATTGTAAAATTTGTGGGCTACTTGGCTCTTGAGCTCAATGGTCTTGGTTCTCTTCTCTATTTCTGGTGGAAAATTATGTTGCCTGCTGGATTTGTATAGGTACCTGGTCCCTGCTGATCTGACTGTTGGCCAGTTTGTGTATGTGGTCCGGAAGAGGATCAAGCTGGGTCCTGAAAAGGCTATTTTCATTTTTGTCAAAAACATTCTACCACCAACTGGTGAGATAAACTTTTTTTTCTTTTTGTCTATTTCTCTGTCCAAATAATGTAATCATTTGAGCATTGGAATTGTTCGTGCAGCTTCTATGATGTCTGTGATTTATGAGGAATATAAGGATGAAGATGGCTTCCTCTATATGACCTACAGCGGGGAGAACACATTTGGGTTCTGAGGGATTTCAAGCTAATATCAATGTGAATACAACTTTGCAGTAATAAAGAACCAATTAAGAAAATTATGGATTTGGAGTAGCTGTAAATTCTCTCCCTCAAATCATTTCTAAGACAGTTCAGACAAGTACTTTATTTATAATCTAATTGATTGTTATGCATGTTAGTTCTGAAGTTTTTCTATGATTACCATGCAAGTATGCCAAACTATTTGTTCTTTCTTTCTTTTTCTTCTCCTCCTTACAGTTATGCTAGCCTTTCTCATAGGATAAGCAAATCTTGGAGATTTACCAAGAAAACAGTGAGAAATAAAAGTTGGAACCAAAATGCAGCACTTGCTCCATGGAAATGGAGTAACTGAAAGACTGGAACACGTGAATAATAAATAGAATAGAAAAACGACGCATCAATCTGTTGAGCTTGCATAAATCTGTTTGTTAAACATTATGTTCAAATATCTAAATGAAAAAAAAGAAAAAGAAACACACACACACACACACTATACTCGGTCATTTAGAAGACGTCTTCTTCTGGTACTGATTCTTGACCCATTTGATTCCAAAGGAGGTTCCACTCTTCACCTTTTGGGCGCTGACTACAGCAGCTGTTTTAGCTTTGTCAGCACCCACCGATGCAGCTGCCTTGGCCTTGTCGAATCCTGCTGATGCCACTGCCTTCATATCTCCCATCTTCTTGCCACCGCTGCTGCTTCCATTCTTGCTCGTTTGCTTCTTGCTGTCTTCGTCATCACCGAAACCCCCCCACTGGTCAGCCCAACTTGGTGCCTTACTTCCCATTCTTTCTTCAAGAACATAGACAGAAAAGATCCCAATCGAAACCCAATTAGATTTATTAAAATGCAAACAACCAGGTATCAAACAATTAAGGAAAGGCTTTCATTATGTATAATCATCATCAAAATCAAGCTCAGCAATTACATAAATACAAAACAAAATCTAAAATTATAATAAAAAATATTTAAAAGGAAATCAATTAATTATGGTTTCATGTGTATTGAATTCCGATTCAGTAAACTAAATGGGGTCGAATTATACGACTGAATTGTGAAGAAAAAGAAATCATATTATTGAATATACATATCTAACAATCAATACAAGAAACCATCTGGGTGTGTGAAACAAACAAGGTGGGAGATTTAAATTACTATGACTATTTGTTATGAGATCTTAGAGGCATATACGATATAACCATCAATCTTATAAAACTTTTCGGAAATATATTGCAGAGAAACAGAGTACCTTGGTGAAGATCGGAGAAGATTGACTGCTAAACACTAAACAGACTGGACTAAAAGGGAAAATATGTGTGTTCTTAAAGTTTTGGAGGTGGGGTTGAAGCTTTTTAACCAAAGTGGGGCAAAAATTATGAGAGATTTTCTGTAGAGTTCTAAATTTTATAAAATTCTAAAACTCTGACTAAAATAGAGAATTATTTAATAACAGTTTAAATAAGAATTTTTTTATTAAAAATCATTTTTTATGAGTATATAATCCTTCAATAAATAAAAAATTAAAAATTTGGAACTCTATAAAAGATAGAATTCTAGAGGATCCTTGTGAGTATATAAACAATACAGTGTATTGCTAATTATTCTGTATCTTTTTCCATATTTGGTGCCTAATAATTCAAACCTTCATAGAAAAGAAAACAATCTGCGTTGATTCTGGGAATAGAATAAGGATGCCATATATTTTATTTTATTCACAAGTTGCAATTAATATTTTTTTAATGGAAAATCCTTAATTTTCTTAATTAGTATCACTATCACCCAGTCCCTAGGAAAAAGAATTTACACCAGGACGTGTTGCTTACGCAAAAAATAAAAAAACAGCATTAATCTCTTATCTCTGGGTCTAATTTCATAATTTATTTGGACTATTTCTTTGTTATAATATTTAAAGTTAAAATAAAAACAAGTAGCTGGAATAGCTCAGTTGGTTAGAGCGTGTGGCTGTTAACCACAAGGTCGGAGGTTCAAGCCCTCCTTCTAGCGAATTTATATTTTTGTAATTGTTTATTCAATTTAAGCCTAGCCCATTTTATTTTTGCCTGGGCCCAAAATACATTGGAGAAGTTTTTATTTCTTAGTAACATTTCATAATTGTTGATTCAATCTAAGCCCACCCCATTTTCATTTTTAGGCCGATCAGTATTTTTTTTATATGTTATTAACATGTACATGCAGACAGATAAAAAAAAGAAACTAGTAAGGCACACAAAAGATTTGCTGGGGGAAGATTTATTGGCTTGAAAAAGGGAAGTGTGCGCGGAATTTGAGAGGATTTTAGTGGATGAACTACATGGGCAAAGTATGAAAAGTACTCTTTTACTCATGCAATCTTTGTGCATTGAAAAACTCCTAATTGTACTAAAGACATCATCAAGCAAAATGGTATAGCTAGCCTCAAGTATTTGCTTGGATTTTCTTTTTTTTCCTTTGGATAAGGTAGGTGAATTCCGGAAAATTATGTAAAAAAAAATAAAAAAAAATCTTTGAAACTAAAGTTCTTGATATTTATATTTTAAAAAAAATACAGAAATTAAATAGAAGTGCATAGAGAAACTACAAAATTAAATCATCTAGCTAGCTTTTGCTTGCTCCGAGCAAAATTAGATCTTGCATTAGTTTCCTTTGCCATTAGTAATTTAATCGCCTTAGTGTCCACCTCCCTTATGAGAATTTTAATTTACTTTATTTTCTTTAAAAGAAAATAAAATACTATATATAATTAGAATGGATGACGTTGGCCAAGTGAATTGAACCAAAAAGCTTTTGTTCTTAAGCATTTAATTGGTCAAACCTAAGCAAAATATTGAATCTAGTGGCACATGAAGAAAAGCATTGGCTACATACTATGGCAGTGTTTGACAAACAATTTCCTTATAAAACAGTAAAACTAAAGTGAGCATGAATCATGTTTCCCTTGGGTCATCCATAATCCAAGCATTTGGTACTTGTATGTTTTTCTCTCCCATTTTATGAATTATAATAGAGCTGGGAGGGAAATGAGCCATGATTGTGGAAAAGATGTCATGCATGAACCTTTTTTTCACACCACATATGGATTCCTTTCACAACAGCGAATTGAAGCTAGCCCCAGCTTAGAGAATGAAAAGATGATTATCCATGAAGCCACAACTCTAATTTTAGAAAAATATATTGCAATATTTATTTTAGCTTTTTTTTTTCAGGGAAAAGTTGTGAATATGCCAAGTGGCCTTCAATTGCATGCAATACCTTTTTCCCTAAATTGGGGAATCATGTTTGCCAAAAAAAAAAAATCTTGGACTACAAATTTAGGGGATTTAAAAAAAAGGAGAGCTAAATAATATAAAAATGCAAATGTGCAATTTTAGCCATGCTAAATTTAGACTATCCATATTTTGCTCAAAAAATTGAAAAAGGGTGAAAAATAAGAAGTTAGAAAAATCAGTAAATTAAATCCAAGTTGATGGAATTTGAAAAAAAAAAAAAAAAAAAAAAAAACCTTCTTATTGTGTAGCTTTAAGCTATAGTGATCTAAAGGTAAAACAGAGAATATATATATATATATATATGTAACATATGGCCTAATTAAAGATATTCGAATATAATACCAAGAGTTCATGTATCACATAGGTAGCTAGATAGCTAGCTCTTTTTGTTCTTTTACTCTTTGGTTATACATTTGCTTAAGCCACTTCTAAAACTACAAAACAGAGACATGTATAATAAAAACAATTAAAAGTTAAAACCACACACCAAACACCTTCTTTATCGTTATTATTATTATTAATTTTTTTTTTTGTCTGAAAGGTGCGGGTTAACCTAGCTAGTTGAACTTCTAACACCAAACCTAAACCTTAAGACATTAACCTAGCTAGTAGCTATGTACACACAAACTTTGAGCTTTCTAAACCTTCTTCCATGTGTGCACACTACTCTCTAGTTAAATCTTTCAGAGCCAAATGCAGATGTGGATGAGTTCTTAGCAAATGCCAGGCATGTTATTCCAGCATGGTTCGAGAGCCCAAGCAAGTTCTTGAGTTGGAGCAGATGAAGCATCTTGGTGCCTACTCGCAAGTCCCAAATTCTCACTTGCCATGCCTGATGATTGCCCTCCACCTTTTCGATACCATTCCGGCATTGGCATTGCTGACGGGAAGTTGGCCAGCAAGCTTATCAAGTCGTCATCCATGGAACTCATCTCCTCCATTAGATCATCAGTAATTAATTTCTTCCCTGTAATAACCAAAAAAAAAAAAAAAAAGGTTAATGAATCTTTATTTGAAACTTGATACTTTCAACTTTGACATATTAGCCCGGAGTTTCATTACAGCTTGTGAGTTCATGAATGGCTCACCAGTTGTTGATTGAGAGTTTTCAATAGCTCCGCTGCTATTTTTGATGCCGGAGTCCACTAAGACGGTGTCTTCATTCTCAGTAGAGTTATAAACCACAACATTTTTCCCTTTGTCCAACTCACAGGACAATTTTGTTGCCATTGATAATACCTGTGTGGACTCATTATTGTTCTTCGATTTCTCATTTCGAGAAATATTTTGAGCCTCAATCAGAACATCATCCAGCAATCCACTGCTTCCTTTTGATAGTGGGAACACTTCATAGTCCCCGTGAGTACCTGTTGCTTGTAGCTCCCATCAAGCCTTCACCACCACTGGCATAAGATGAAGAAGTAGGAGTCCCTGATAATGGTGGTGTTTGGATTGAAGAGAGCTCTGTCTCCAACCCTGGGAATACATAAGAAGCTCTCCCAAGCATAGCAGTGAAATTGAAGTTGTAACTATGGTTGCCAGAATCATAATTGTTTGGCTGTGATGCTGGGAAAGACTGATTAGCAGCAAAACTCTGATTAAACATTGTTGAAGAAGAAGACCCATACGGGGAAGCAGGACAAAGGGGCAGAGTCAGACCAGCATTGGCCTTGTTTTCACCAAAAAAGTTGAATTTAGTGTCTGTGTTGGAAGAGAACACAGAATTTGTTTGGTTCTGCAGAGGATTCACAACAGACGAGAAGCTTGGATGGTCAAAGATTGTCATAGGAGTGTTGAAGTTTAGCTTTCGCCTCTGAGATCGTCCCAAGATTGATGTGAACGAGGAGGTAGAGGAAGAGTGAGGGTCTGTGAGTTTGTCTTCTTGTTCCACTTCTTCAACCAGATGTTTCCGTTGTTTTAGATGGGAGGCAGCGGCTTGTTCTTGCACCTCTTGTGGGTAAATAGGCAAACCAGCTCTCTGTCTTCTTTTCATTCTGGTATTCCAATAGTTCTTGATCTCATTGTCAGTCCTACCAGGTAACTGAAAAAAACAGAGGAAACAGAGAAAATGAAGCTGATAAAACCAACGAGTCTTGAAGAATAATAATAAAGACATAAAATTGGATGCTTCTTAGGAAGAAGAAAAAAACATTAAGAAGTGGGTCCAATCAAAATTTAAGCGAGAGATGAAAGAAGGAGGTGGAAAGGAATCTAAGACAAAAAACTTAGGTCAGCATTATGGGCATTGATGACAGATCAATTTTTTTATATATAAATTTGGTGAAAGTTGAGAGCAAAATTGGAAACTGAAAATGGATTGAGAAAATGATTTGACTTCAAAAGTCTAGGAAGAATTTCAATTTTGTTTTCAGCTAACCCGCAAATTACATAGAGAAAGGGAATAGAAATGAGCTTTCTTTTCTCTATCTTTGTCATGGTTCTGTTACTATCAAATCAAAATGTGGATTCTGAAAAATTAAAATTTGGAAAAATGGTTAGATTACAACAATCAAAATCATTTCAAAACTAGATAGAATTAATCAAAATGGTTTGCAATTTACCAATCAAAAGACATAAATGGTTAAACAAAGACCACCATAGCACAAAACAGAAAGACAACCTGAGTAGCCATACGAGCCCATTTGTTTCCAAGCTGAGCGTGAAGGTCGATGATGATTTTCTCTTCTTCAGCAGAAAAAGACCCTTTTCTGAGATTAGGCCTTAAATGGTTAGCCCATCTAAGTCTACAACTTTTGCCACATCTTGCCAATCCTGAATTCTTCTGCACAGCATTCCAATTTCCTTCACCATGTCTTTTAACGTACTCTACCAAAATTGCATCCTCTGCTGCTGTCCATGGACCCTTCTTCATATTCTGCTCGCTGCTACCACCGTCGCCTTACGTTGTTGTAGTTGTTGTTGCTGGTTCTTGGCATCTTAGCTATCTAGCAGCTAGCAAAAAACCCAGAAAAAAAAATCTATATTCTTCAGAAAATCAACAAGAAAAATTGAAAATTTTTGAACTTCTTCTGGTAACAGAAAGCCAAGATGAGAGGTATGTTAAATGGAAGGGAGTTCTCTCCTCTGTACTGAAAAAAGAGGAGAGAGAGCCAGAGAGAAAACAATTCAAGCTCTTTGTTTTTCTCTTTGCTTTCGCTTTGTTTGGGTTTTCCGACAAGGGGGAGTGAATTTAGAGAGAGAAATGTAGAGATGGAGGGGTTTGGGGTTAGAAGTGGGCTCTAAGGAGGGTGTGAGACATAAAAAATGTTTTGTGGGGTTTGGGATGGAGGGAGAGAACACAGCCAGAGGGGGGATTTATTTAAAGGTGCGAGCTTTCATTTCGGTCCGGGTTGCATGCTAAGTGGTACGTCCTCCATGGATGTGTTTTCTATCTCCACGGTGGTGAATTGATATGTACACCCCTCACTCAGCCACAATTAACTCTAGTAGACTATTTTGATCATTTTATATGTCTTTAATATATATATAGGGTTTCTAACCTACATAACACAAAAGATTTATTGAATTGAAGGGAGCAAGAAATACTCACAAAAGCATGAGAAAAGGAAATTTGTTTGCAAAAAGGTAAAAAAGTTTGCTTCTCTTACTATCCAATTTGAGATAGTGCACTATGCACTTTGAGAACACAATAAAATTGATGCATTTTCATTTAGCTATTTTATTTTATTTTATATAATTTAGGAAAACATACTTTTTGTAAATGATAATCACTTGGGGTTAAGACGTTGTAGAGACAAATTGTAAGTTTTTTATCAAGTGCATTTCTAAAGTAATTGTAAATTTCAAAATTTATATACCAAAGGAATTTTTTTTTCTCAATTCCCATTGTATATTCATTTAAAAAAAAAAAAATTTTAAAGCAAGGGACCTAAAGAAATCTGTGACTTCCATAGTTCTGATTTGGACATGATATTTCCACGCCTTTTTGATAAAATGATGATAAAATAATTTTGAAACATAAAAAATAATTTTGCCGTCAATTAATATATTTTTTACTTAAAAGTTCTCTTTTTTAATCAATGCTTCTTTCCATTTATCTTCTCCAATTTGTCGTTTATCGCTTTTTATTAACTCTTTTTCTCATCCAATTTTTTCTAATAATATTAAATAAATAAATAAATAATCATTTGCCTTCATATCTCTCAATTTTTATCATTTACAATTTATTAATCATTCATTATGGTCCTTTGTTTTTCCAGAAACCAAAATATTGCTTGGATTTTACAAAATCCACAAATGACTTTCCTTTTTCTTTATATTCATTTTGACTGTAATTATTGTAGTTGAAATTTATCTTTTGTTCGAATTATAAAAAATTAAAAAAGTTCATTTTTTTTCTTTTTCTAAAATTATTCAAAAGAAGGATACTAAATGTGTTTCTCCATTTACAAAACAACTCTTGTCTTATTACCTAAGCCGGTTCGACACAATTTTGGAAAGTATACTATTCTTGTTGAAAATTTTATTTTGCAATACAATTATTATGGTCAAAATGCATCTAACATTAAAGGAAAACACATTAATTGTGAAATAAGATCATTGTTTGTCAAAGAAATTTGTATTGACCAATTATACATTCATTTTGCTCTTGGTTAAAAAAAAAAAAAACTCACAATTTTTAGGAAATATTGAATTATTTAGTACTTAGTAAGATAAGTTTCGACAAGGTCAATATTCAAACATTAACCAATATTCAATAAGTCTTCTATTATAAAGCATCCATCAATAGGATAAGTTTAGGCAAAGTAAAGATTCTACGGCTTGGTTTGGTGGTAATGCAGTGGCTTAGGTGGTGTGTTATTCTGATTTCTAACTCTTTTACAGTTATTTTTAAAAAAACACGATATTAATATTTGATAAAATAATATAAAAATTGTTATGAATAAGTAGAAGTCACAAAATTAGGTTTGGTCTGATAATAATGTGATTTTTTTGATTAAAAACAAATTTATATTAATTTTTAAAATTTTTAAAGCATAAGTCAATTTTTAAAAGCATTATATTGAAGTGCTTTTAAAAACGTTTAAAAAAAGTCTAGAGCAAAAATACCTCAATTATTTGTTTACCTAAATACAAAAAGTTATTTATAATTTTCATAAATATAAGCATCATTTACTTATAATTTTTATAAGTATAAGCATTATTTCAAAGAGCATTATCAAATCAAATCTAAGTGGATACTCTACTCTTATATAGATATATATTGTTAAAAAAAAAAGAAAAAAAAAAATGAAGATTCAAAGTTTAAATTTTTACAAACATTTTTCATGAAATTTATTCCCTTTAATTTATGTTTTTTGAGAAAGGTATCCCATTTCATCTTAACCAGAAAACACCAAATATTTCTGCCAAAGGCCAATCTTTCATTATTCAAAGGAGAATTGTCTGGTTTGAAGTTTGGACCATTAATCTTAGGGCTAAACCATCCCTTCCCATCTCTCTCTCTCTCTCTCTCTATTTTTTTTTTTAAGGGCCAACAGTTCCTTTTCTAATATTAAACTTTCAGAATTAAAAATTTCGTGCGTTGAGATGCTGTTAATTGGAATGCGAAATAGATTATTGAATTTTAATTTTCTAGCTTGATATATTTTTTAGTCAGTTAGGATTATTGAATTTCAATTTTCTAGCTTGATATATATTTTAGAAATGAAATTATCAGTTCATTTTCACAAAATTAAAAACCAACTATAAAATTATCTGTAATTAATATAGGAGGCCATGAAAAATATAATTTTTTATCACAAATTATTTGTATATTTGGCATATTGAAATCAACCTATTTACGATGCATATTATATTATACCGCCGACCACCACCAACCGACAATCTTCTCCACCCGCCATCAACTGACAACCTCCTTCACCCGTCACCAATCGTCACTCATGACAATTTATCCATTCATTGTTGATTGCAATCCAACGCCACCCTTGACAAGTCTGGACCCACTAAAAATGACAACAACCATTATTAGAATTTGCTATAGACGACAACTATAGTCAAGACCTGCTGAGAATGATCACCACCATCAAGATCTACTAAAAACGACCACCACCTCCGTTAGAACTTGCCAGAGACAAGAACAATTATTATCAAGATTTGTCAGAGACGATCACTATCGTCGAGAAGGGACAACAACCATTGATAGAACCCAACAGAGACGACAACAACTATCTTTTAGATTTGCTGGAGATTATGAGAACCACTGAAAATGACAATCAAGTTCTTGAAACACAATTCCAATTGTAATTTTTGTAAAATCCAAACTAATAGTTTGTAATTCTAACCTATTCCAATTTTTAAGATAATTCAAATTAATTTTGTAATTTTAATTCCTCTTCTATTTCCATACATCCAATGGCACAGGATTCTTTTTTCGCGCGAGCTTTGGTCTTCATATATGCAAACGGGATGCTGTGCCTGTAAAATTTTAATTCATACGTACATATGCATAGCAAGATTTATTAACACCTCCCATTTTACCCCAAAAGAATGACCTTCCATTGCTTCACAAAAAAAAACCCCTTTCTCTTGACAGTATTAAGTCTTGAACAATGCCATATTGATCCTTTTCCTTTTTCTTTGTAGAACAATGCCATGTTGCTCTAGTGAGCTATGAGATTGGATGATCTTATTCCAAACATCATCTGCAAATACTTTTATTATTCATATAAACTTACCTTAATGATCACAGAATGATAAGTAGATATTGAACTTTTTCGAATTTTTGTACTAGGAAGCAGGAAGCATATGTTGAAGATATGTAAAATTAAGCTTGTTTTCCTTTTCCCCTCTATTGAGTGTCTTCTAAAACAAATTATGTAATACTATTCATCACTAGCATTATGCATGGAGAAGTAAATCCCCCCCTGTATACTAGAGCAACCTGTGATCTGTCTCTGCTGCAAATCTATCTAATGCAAACGCAGATAGTCTGCTAAAATTATATATTTAGAGGAAGCAAAGGAACTGCACAAAAACACAGCATCTCCTGAAGATATTTGTCATGACTCATGAGTAAGACAACTCAAAACATTTTTAGTCAAAAATTGAGTTTTTTTTATTCTGTTATAATATACATTAAGTTTCACGTAATAGGGATGACGAAAAAGTGGGATGATTATTACTCTAGTTTATGTTTTCCTCTCACTGAATCCAACAATATTATCTTCTCATTGATTTCTATTTCCCCCTTCATTTACCAAACAGCTAAAAGCACCATAGACCCTCCATTGTCCATTCCATTCTTTTCCTATCCTCCCAATTTCCCCTCCTCCCCAAGAAGAGCTTAGACCATTAAATTGGCTTACCAGACAGTGTTGACAAACCAAGGAACATCAAGTAGGTCTTAACTCTTACATTTATAAATCCCCGAGTTCAGTTACTTCTACGAGGTATTTTATTTTGTTGAACATTGTAGTTTGGCTAGTTTGATCAGAATAACAAAAGATGTAATAGCACTATAGTGAGAGCTTCAGAGTTCAAAATACAAAATATACCAAAACTTGTCTTGAGGAGTTGGATTGTAGATGGTTCAGATATAAATTTTGGACATGTGATATGAAGAGTCACCATATTTCATGGGCAAAACATTCATAATAGTTACAGCCTTACAGGTGAAGTAAACAGACTAAGTAACTTGATAAGGACTAGTACCAAGAAAGGATTTATCTCTGTAGCATATATTGTAATTACTATTTCGAAACGATCAAATTAATGATATCAATCAAATAACAAAAGGGGAGAGGAGGAGAAAAAGTAACACAACAGCCATGATATATTTCTTTAAGGATCAATCATGCAGATCCTAAATTCTCCCACATAACTTCATGTAGAAAATATTTCAAAATCACAAAATAAAGTAGTATTTGATTCTATAAATGCTCCATTAACTGGAAAGGAAAAGAAGACAAAGTTACCTTCCATATGACATCTTTGGAGAAAGAAACTTAGGTCAATCATTTACATTAAGTTTTTCTCCTCAATGATACATCATTGGCTGCCAAAGTGGTCCAACATCATCTTTCCGCTCACAAAGAAAACTCAAAAGTAATCACAACATATCTTTGATAAAATCAAGGTTTAGGGTATCCCTAACAATAAGGAATAACCCAAGAAGTATAACAAGCATGATTCCTGATGACATTATCCGCTGCTCAACTTCCAAAGGGAGCTTTCTCCCACCCCTAGCTGCCTCAACAAGGATCAATGCCAAAGATCCCCCATCTAAAGCAGGTAAAGGGAGAAGGTTTATAACTGCAAGGTTAAGATTAAGTACAGCAGCAAATTGGTAGAGTCCATCAATGTTCGACCGTGCAACTTCTGCACCAACAGCAATAATGGCTACAGGACCAGACACTTTACTAGCTGTTTGTGAGAAGTTTAAGACAGTTTGCTTTAAGCTATCTAAAACATTGAACGTGAGGCCCCAGAACTCTTTTCCAGTATAACTTATAACCTCTAAAAAATTCTTTGGCCTAACGTTGGAAAATTTTACATTTGGTGATAGCTGAACTCCTATTTTACCAGTTCCATCATAACTTTCATCTGGGGTGACCCCAATTTTAAAGTCTTCCTGCCCCCTCTTAACCTTCAGTAACACATATCTACTTGGATTCTTCTTAATTACATCAACAACTTCTGAAACAGCATTAGAACCTGGTTTAGGCAATTCACTTCCATTAACCTCTAGAATCACATCACCAGGAAGTAACCCATCCCGCAAAGCAGCCGAAAAGGGTCGAACGTCAGGCACAACCACTCCAGGGAAGGCGTCTTGTACAGGCAAACCGACTGACAGGACTTGTACAAAGATGATTGTGTATGCAAAAATTATATTAGCAATTACACCAGCTGAAATCACAATTACTCTGTCTAATATTGGTCTGTTTTTAAGCAAATTTTCATCATCAGCCGGAATATCACTGTTCGGATCATTATCAGGAAAACCCACAAACCCTCCAAGAGGAAACGCTCTAATAGAATATTCTACATTGTTTGAATTATATTTAGCTAAAATTGGTCCAAACCCAACTGAAAATTTACTTACATGGATACCCTGGAGATAGGCAGCAAGGAAATGCCCACTCTCATGAACAACAATAATGGCTGTTAAAACTGCAGCTGCCTCCAGTACAGATTGAGCACTCTCAAAATTCCCAAAATCAAATCCTGAAATAGCCCAGGACCTAAAATCAGCCCTGTTTCCAAATGAATATCTACTCTTCTCGTATAAAAAATGTTTCTTGCGGTTGAAATTATAGTGTTGTGAAGCAAATGAATATGCTAAAGAAGAAGAAAAAGGTTTTGTAAAGTGGGTTCTCAGTTTTGATGGATATTCTGAGATGAATGACCGTGAATTGGCTAATTTGATGACGGAACTGGCATAGGATGGTGGAGAGAAGGGAAGGTTTATAACCATGGCTTCTTGGTTTTTGGAAGGGGGTATTTAGGAGGACAAGTTTGGGGTTATTGTGAGGAGGATGGACGGCATAGAAAATGGGATTGGATAATTCATGTACTTTTTTCCTTTTTTTATGGGGTCTGTGATTTTGTGGATGAGAGAGGTGAGCGTGTTGTCTCCCTCTAATTTATTTTCCAATCCAGCTGGACTTCGTGCATGAGGGTGTAGATTTTAGATTCTGTAATAAAGTGATGCACTTTGTAAATTTTTTTTTTGTATTTATTCATCTTTTAAAGTGTAAAATTTGAGATGATAAAATCTGTATTCCTTCTAATTCTTATCAATGCGTAATTTTATATATTTTTCGTTTTCATGAATTAATATAAATATTGAAAAGAATATAAAATTTTAATAATATTAGATATTAATATTTATAGAACAAAACATTTTTAAGATGATAATTAATAGAGTATTATAATAAATCTTATTTTGAATAATTTATATTATTTCTTACATTAAAGCAAAACTTGAACACAGATGACTAATTAATCAATCTTAGGGGTCAATGGCTTCTTCTGCTTAGAATTCTTCTTTCGTCTTAATTCTTGGACATAAAAAATAGACTCAATATTTTTTTTCTGTAAATTAAATTCAAGTCATAATACATCCATTCTAATTCTATATATATTATTATTTAAGTATTTGAAATTGAATTTGTATATTCACTTGAATTTAGAATTTATAAAATCAATACGGGCATTGTTGTCATGTGTCCTCTTATTTTCCAATCCAGCTAGACTTCGTCCATGATAGTTTGGGATTTAAGATCCATAAATGCCAGGCCCAAATAATATGGGTCTAAAAAATCTCAAATAAGTAAAGTCGTTATCTTCCTCAATTATATTAGGGGCCCAGTGGGTTCATCAATCCCAAAACTGTTAACCAAATCAAAATATTATTATCTTTCAAATATCAAATAGGCAACACACAACTAATGCTTACACAATCAATCCATCAGCAGGTGAATTTTAAATAAATATTATAACATTTTTTGGTTTAATAGATCAAAGGCAAAAATGAGAACAGAGAGAATCAAAGTCTACTTCACTGATTTGCACTGCCGACCAAGGCAGATTTGCTGAAAGAGCAGAGCAAATGTGATGTTGAAACCTTAAAGCGAAAAGCGACTTGTGCTGATGCATCTGTTTTCTGTAATTTTGGTGTTGTTGGTTTTGGTGAGGTAATTGCCCAATTGGCTTTTTTTGCTTGTCAAAGATGATTGACTTGAGCTCTATTGTTTGAGCTGAAATTTAGGTAGTTTATTTGAATTTTGTTTCTACCCTTGCAAATAGAAGTAGAATCTTTTAATATTTTGTAACGATTGTCCTCTTGATTCTTCTTTACATATATATATTACTTTTGATGTTGAAATTTACTTGTGCCTTGTTTGAGATTTTTTTTTGGAGCTAAAACTGATTCATTTTTATTACCGAGTCTGATTTTGTTATATATGATTATATGTATCTCTTTTTTTTTTATCCAATACTAAAAAAAATTTGTTTCTTACATACTGTCTATATATGAACTTTTTAATTTTTACCCATGAATTTATCTATTTCATGAAAAAAAAAAAATATTGTATGCAACATATATATATATATATATATTTTGCACATAATTAATTAGTATGAATGAGAATTTTGAGCCAAAAAGTGAGATGTCAATTTAATTATCCCATATCGTTCTTACAAAACACTCTTTCAAAATTATATTTTCATCAATTACTTATTGATTTTTGTCAAGTGTGTGATGACGATTAAAATAAGTCATAATCAGAATTAATAAATTGGATCATATTCATTCCTACTTAAAGTATATACTAAATAAATTTTAGTTTAATATCATTGGATATACATTATAAGCAAACATATTGAATACACAAACTTATTTATTTCTTGAAATGATCATGTTGAATTAGTTAATTACCAAAGTGTATAATCTAGCCTTGCTGGTTGCAATATAAATTATGATATCTTTAGTTGTTAAATTAAACAAGAGGGTTATAATAAAACAAAAGATTTGGTTCCAAAAGTGAAGCTTTTGATTAGTGGAAGAGACCATTAGGTTTTTTGAAATATATGGTACTTTGAAGATTGCAATATAATTGACCATAATTTTGCCTAAATTCAAATGTATCTGCTTAGTGTGGGGCTCTTGACATTGATTTTGTTAGGAGTCATTCCAAACATTAAGGTCCAAGAAGAGTAGATTTTAATCAAATCACCAAACCCGTAAAGCCAACAGTGGTGTTTCTGATATTGACCCACAAAAGAAAGTAAAAATATAGAAAATGTCACACACAATAAAAGTAAAGAAACAAAAAGGGTTTTGATCTATTTTCTTTTGAAGAATAAGTGGCGTATGAAGCAAATATGATGCTTCTCTTACGTCATTTGCGTAATAGCGAAACGCCCATTAAAAGTTTAAGGTTTTACAAGATTCTATTCTGATTGATGTAAATTATACAACTTACTTTAAAAATTAACAAAGTGCTACAATTCCATAAAATTAGATAAGTACTCCTAAGTCCTAAGTCCTAAGTCCTAAGTCCTAAGTCCTATCATTGCTTTTCTATATTTCATTAATTAATAAGAGTTTTTTTTCTTTTGGTGCTAACTATTGAATTTTAACTATACGCATGTACATTACGCAACTGGCGAAAACAACATAAAATACATGCATGATTTAGAAGTAGAAAGATTTATATCTAATGTGATACAAAATAAGCTAACTTACAATACATATCACATATCACATGACGATTATTTACATCACCATGCTCTTTAAATCCATAGAATATATATCTCTAAATTATATACGCATTTAGCAAAAATACAATAAATAAATAATCCCCCTAATAATTATGTAAAACTCATCTTCTCTCTATCTACTTGACGAATCATTCATAGTTGAATTGTAGTCCTAACATTGCTTCTCCATACGTCTCTAGTTAATTAGAGTTTTTTGTGTATTATTTGTAGATTATGTAATTTTTGAAAATATTATGAACTACACGCATGATTTAAAAATAGAACGTTGCATATCTATTGTAATCAAAATACGCTAGCTTACGGTATATATCACTTTCACTAACTTCTGATCATGACGATTATTTACATCATCATGTCTTTAATTTTATCTAGTATTTCTAAATTATATACGTTTTCAGCAACAAAAAAAAAAAAGAAGAGAAGAAATTCCCCTAATAATTATGTAAAACCCACCTCCTTCTCTCTATATACTTGATGAATCATTCATAGTTGAATACTAATTCTGGTTAATTAAATTAGTTGGGTCTAGGCCATATCATTAATTTCTATATATATAAATATTTGGTGGGTATTGAATGGAAAGGCACAAATACATTATAGGTACGTAGCTAGCTAGCTTTTTCTACCATTTGTTATTAGAGCATAAAAAACTTAATTGAAAGCCACTGAGGAATTTAATTATAGCAGCAGGAACTGACCTCCCACAAAATATTAATCTCTATTCATAACTACTGATTAGTTAACCCTAATTATATTCCAGGCTCTCGATTATAATATGCTTTAATTTTCTGAATAATAATCCTCGATAATTTTTCTATTGGTTGAATTAATTTGATTGAGAAAAAGAAAGAGATATATATGTGAGATCAAATCATGAATATATATCAGACAAAAAAAAAAAAAAATTAATTGTATATGTATATATGAAACATACCTGCAGGATTATTCTTATAATTTGCTGGTTGGAAATTAAAATGGAGAGTGAAGAGAGAGAGATGCAAAAATTGGAGATATTGACGCGGCTCAGTCTGAATCACATGGTTAACTTAATTTGTTTGAATTTTAACCATGTTTTCAAATTGAGGCACGCCAATACCTTCATAATTTTCTTAGCACAACCCCCTTTTCACTCTGTACACTTCCCTTTATGTAAGACGCCTCACGAACTTGTGCTTGAATTCTGGAAATAATTACTGAAACCCAGCTTTGCCCATTTTCAATACCAAGGGCTCCAATTTCTTACGACTACTCAAACTCCTCCTTCATCTCTGAGATAGAGAATCCTAGCTAACATGGAAATTGAGACTCTGAGAGAGAGAGAGAGAGAGAGAGAGCTAGGTGACCCCTTTTGGTTGATTGGGATTGCCTTTGATTCGCTTTGGAGTTTAGGCAGGTTATGTAAATTTGCAAAACCTAGCTTGAAGGGAAGCTAAGAAGAAGAAGAAAAACTAGTACCATTATTAGAAAGAAATTGTGTTTATGTACGTATGCAGGACTTTGACTACTTGTTCTTCGATCTTACACGAAGTCACCAAACTTCTACGTGGCTAGGGACCGGTATTTCTTGTCCTTTATCATTAATTGCAAAAGAAAATAAGGATTATAAGTATCGGTTTATCCTCAAATGTATATTAAACAATAATAGATCAAATAATTGACGATTTACTGTAAAATATTTATTAAAACATAAATTGACAAATTATTCAGCATATTACCATAAAATTTATAATAAAAAATAAATAGGCATACTAAGAAAAATTTATAATAAATTATAAATTAGTAAATAAATTAATATATTGATTGATGATTTAAGATGAAATATTTACAAATAGATAAATTGGATTTAAAGTATATAACTTGGCAGAGTGATGATATTTTATATCTAGTTTTATTGCACTGTCTTGTGATATCTTTTAAAGAAAATCCTTTATTTTTACATAAAGATAGTAATATACAAACTAATAAAGTCATACAGAAAACTATTTTATTAAATAAAATGATGTGTTAGTTTATTAGCAAAAAATAATAATAATGTGTTTGGGCTAATTTTTTTTTTTCGGTTTTAGTAGCATTCGAACTAGTTTACATGTATTTCGATTAATCTATTTTGTCTAATTAAAGAAGGCTAGTCGTGCTATCAGAGTTAGAAAATGTATGAGTATTTTACTTTTCATAGCCTCCCAAAAAATGATTTGAATTTATGAAGTCAATGAAGAAACATACTGTCTTAACTACTAGACCTAAATCTATATAAAAATAAATTAATCTAAATTTCTAAGGAAAACGACTATAACACTCTGATGTAAAATGAAACTTTGTAGTATTTGAATATAATGTTGATTAACTTAAAAAAACAATAACATGTTTTTGTTTTAGTAGAAGAAATATGAAAATTTTCATTAACATAAACACCCAATGACATTTACAATAAAACAAATGGATTGAAATACTTTTAAATCTATATGACAATAGGAACTCTTACTTCTTTTTTTACTAATTAGAATTGAAGATTTTGCTTTACTCCTTAATATGGTATGAGTATCACATCTCCACCACAGGAGCTGTTTTCTAAAAGTAATTATCCAAATAAAACACAAAATTAGAATCTACCACGCAAGAAAAGATAAATACACCCAAAAATTCACAAACTCTAAAAGAGGAGAAGCAAAAAATCTCTTTCAAGATATTACAAGAAACTCAACATCTATTATGAAAATGGATAAATCTGAGATTGACTTATTCAAAAGTAAAGAAATTAGAGAAAAAAAAACAATATTTAAGTACTGCCACCAATGAAATGATTATGCAAAAGTTTTTCTTTATGGAGGCTTTTGAAGAGAGAAAAAAAAAAAGAGAGGATAGAAATAGGGCCCGCTCTTAATAAGTCGTTTTAACTTTTAATTAGCAGGCTTCATATTTCTTTTAGCCATTGTCAAATGAATCACACCCTCTCTCTCCATTATAAGGACGCCAAATGTATGTTTATGCGCATCTTATTAATTTTTTAATTAAAAGGATAAGAATAAGTATAGGATTTAGCCAAATCATATCCACTAATTATTGCATAGCTGGCCGACCAAACACTAATATGTAGCACACAGAAATAAATATTACTAATTTGTTATCCAAATGGTCTCAGTTACTATAAGAATGGGTGTAAATGCAAATTAAAGCAATTCCATAATATAATTACAATATTCAAGAACTAAATTCAAGCGGTATATAAATTTTCTTATTTAGAATTTGAATCATTTCGTTGAAGCATTATTTGTTTACATTCGCACATTTTAATTAATTTATCTTTCTCCTTTATATTGATGGTAACGTTAGTGTTACAACTAAAAACTTAAGGCCATAGTCTTTTTAATTACAAAGAATATTAGATAGGCTAAATTATCTCCAATAATTTTTTATTTTTTTTCTGAGAATTGCCACAATAAATAATATGATACACTGTTACAAAATATATGTCTATTGACTGATAATTAATACCCTTGATTCTTGCATCTAGGCATTCCTTCTCTCTTACTCTACACCTCTAATCCTTGTTTATCTACGTTCATTTTCGGTGAGTTTCTGTAAATCGAATACCTGTTCTTCTCAAGTTTTCCAAACTCCTGCTCAAAAACACCAGAGTAAAGGAAAACGACGACGTCTGCCAGTTTCTTTTACAAATTTATCATTCCAGACATTCAATTTCAATTTTTTTTTATCTTGAAATCACAATATTGGCTCCGAAATAGGACTCCGCACATGAGTATTCACACAACTCTATTTCAATTTTCTTTATCTTATTCAATCTCCTGCTCCTCATAAGTGCTTAGTTTGATCCAACTGAGATTCTGCTTGAATTAGATAAAATTTTGTCACCAAAATACAAGCAGGAGCTGGAATTCACTGAAAATCCAAAGATACCAAAGTTCTTTTCAGAAGCAGTTAAATATCAAGTAAAATATGTATATCAAGGAATTTTCTTGGCAAGTTTCAAATAGTATGCTAGTAGGACCGTTGTTGCGGGTTTCGATCTGTACTTCAATGCTAGCTTTAGTTCAAATTTTATCTTCAATTGGGATTTAATTCATTTTTTCTTGGTAAACAGGAGTTGCAGAGAAAGTTTTAGTTTTGAATAGGATATGACAAATCAGGCAATGAGTTTTAGTTAAAGAGACGGTGGGTTGGCAAGAGAGTATTACTTTGGTTTTCTAACTCTTATTTTATTAATTTTACTATATAATTGATTTTACAAAATAAATTTTTTAACTCATAATTTTATAAAATATTGATGAGGGCAGTTAAGTCTAACAACTATTTTTTGTAATTAAAAGGTTATAGTCCAAAACTTTTTGCCTGTGACAATAAGGCTATCTTTTATTGATGTATTTATTTTTATTTTATTTTATTTTTACTATTTCAATAATTATAAAGTAAAGATAAATTTCTGGTGTATCAATAACATGTGGAGAGTACCTCTGAGAAATAATAATAATAATAATAATAAAAAATTATAGTGAATAATAATAGTATGTGCTACTTTCTTTACGTATAACCTAACATGAAAAAACCTTCATACTAAATAAATAAATAAAATAATAATAACACTACTTTTCATATTTTGGACACTTGAGTTAGTTTTTTCTTTTCTTTTTTTACTTTTTTTGGGACTGGGCCACACCTATCTTCCTATAAATGACCTCATGGGCCATAGCCCCGTCCTAGTCGATCATTGAGTTTTGAACATTGACATGGTCCTCTATTCAAGCCGGCTGGGCACTAATACTTACAATCTTATGCATTAGTCATATTTAAACATTGTGTGTTCAGTGGGCTCGTTCAATGTGGTAGGACGGCAACCTAGCTAGATAATAAGGTAGACTAAATGAAATTTCATGAATTTCATCCTCCAATTTTTTTAAAATTTTTCTTCTAAGTGTCTCCTTTTGTTCCACCTATAAGTAACTTCCATCATCAGCTACCACAGAACATAAATCCATATAGCGGCATAACATATTCCATCATCAGCTACCACAGAACATAAATACATATAGCGGCATAACATAAACATATCTCGTTTAGTAACTGTTCTTGTTCTTAGTCAGTAATATTTCCATAGTTCAATTAATATGGCAAGTGGCATAACTCTCTTCTGCTTGTCAATTTACCTTTAGTTTTTGTTAGTAACAATAACAATGTCTTTGTTTGACAGCAAAAGTAAATGGCTTAGTCTGCAAAAAGTCCATTGCTGGTTCAGGCCAACGATTTCTTCTTTAGTGGGCTACACATTGCGGGCAACACATCAAACCCAGTTGGGTCCAAGGTTACCTCTGTAACTGTGGCACAGCTACCAGGTTTGAACACACTGGGAATTGCATTGGCACGTGTTGACTATGGACCATGGGGCATTAATCCATCACACACACACCCCAGAGCCAGTGAGATTTTGACAGTCTTAGAAGGTTCTCTCTTTGTTGGATTTGTTACTTCAAACCCAGAAAACCGTCTCATTACTAAAATACTTCAAAAGGGTGATGTGTTTACATTCCCAGTAGGACTTGTTCACTTCCAACAAAATGTTGGAGATGGAAATGCTGTGGCAATTGCTGCATTGAGCAGCCAAAACCCAGGAGTCATTACTATTTCTAATGCTGTTTTCGGATCGAATGCGCCTATTGCAAGTGACATTCTTACAAAGTCTTTTCAGTTGGACAAGAACATTGTGGATCAACTCCAGGCAAAGTTTTGAAATAGCAATAAGTCAATGTGTCATGTGTGTGGTTGAAGACACGTAATTTTTTTTACTGTGGTTTATATGTGTGGTAGTGCAATTTGGCACTGATTCTTTATGTTTTTCTGGTTTGTTGTTTTTGGTTCTTTTCTTTACTGTGTAATCTTTCACTTGTTTGGTTCAAGAAAACTGAATTCTTTACAGCTCCTTATAAAGATATATTTTAGTATTCTGATTTCAAGTCTGAATAATGTTTAGTATTCTTTTTTTTTTTTTTTTTAGCAAATACTCCTATGTTGAAAGTCAATGGACAACAACAACAAAAATGTTAAAGCATTGAGATCATTACTAGTTTAGAATTGAATAAGATTCACAAATCAAATGTTTAAAACACTAAATATCCGATCGGACGGTGATGAGCTTCATGATCTTTAGCATATGCTTGCACTTTTGTTGAGCCCCAAAAAAAAGAAACATAAAACTATTCCCTTACCTACTATGCAAAAATTTAGAATTTTTGAAAAGAAGAAAAAGGGTTACTATAAAAGAAGATCACTCCTCATTGAGTGATCTTGACCATCCAACACTTCAAAATATTTTATTGAGTGATCTTGACCATCCAACACTTCAAAATATTTTATAACTTAAAGAAAAAGGACAATGAAACATTACGAGGGGATGCATGGTTCATATAGTATCAGCATGTCTGGGTACAGTCTAATGCAATTGTGACCAGATTCAATGTACCTGGCTCTCTTCCGGATTATTATTAATGCCTTCTCCTTCTATGTGAGAGAGAGAGAGATATTTAATGGAATAATACTATTCTCTCAAAGAGTTGGGTTGCTGCTTCTGCCGCAGCTTTTTTAAGGAATCAGCTTCTCCCATTCCTTCTTCAACCTCTTCAACCCTGTGCTCAATGGTATGCTTCCCTATGTTATTTCTTTGTTTTCTATGTTCCATTTTTCGGTTTGAATGCTTATAATCTTAAAATATTGAATAATTTTTTAGTTCTTGCAAAAAAGCACAATTTTTCACCTTCTTATAGATATGCTTCAAAAGATGTTATTTTCCTTCTTTACCGATTTCCATATGTCATAAACAGATAATCGTGGAATGGGTTTCAGGTGTGTGAATTTATTTATCAGGAATTTTATACATCCATATAAAACCCCAGTAATAGTTAATTAATGTTTCTTCCGGTATTCTTATTGATCAATGTTCATATATGGAGAAATTTCAGCAGAAAGTAATTTATTATTAGGCTAAAATAGGTCCTTAAGTTGGATTTTTTAGGCCATTGAATCAATCACTAAAAGCATCTTTTTTGAATAGAAGTGAAGGTTGGGGATGCAGATACTCCTCTGGTGGCAACATTGGTTACTTTTCCTAGAAATGGTATGTTATTCTTATTCATAGTAGAATTTTAGGGCATATATCTAGTGCAACATTCCATTTGATTTGATGCAATTGCAACTTACCCTTTTGAAATTTTACAATAATTGTGTAAGAATATTGCTGATTCAAGTGAAAATAAGCTGCCAAAAGATATTAGGAGTGCTTTTACCCAGGAAGATTCGATCGAGAACAAAGTAGTTGTTGTTGCTTTCAGGTATTTTTGTGTCACTTTCTTTATGGATATTCTCGTTAGTATACCAATTCTAAGTAGTTGGATCAAGGGTGTAATTCTAATGAATTGATTTGAGAAATTTTCCTTTTTATTTTCTTTACAAATTAACTCTGTATACTTATCATCCACATGAAAGATCTTGTCTCTTTCTCACCTCCCTTGTGCACACCAACCATTTTGAAAGAAGTCAAGTCAACTTTTGTATTACATAATAGGATTCTTAGCTGGATAAATTGGTTTCACTTGACATAATACCTCATATTATATGTTTATCATATTTGTTAATCTTAAGCTGAAGTGGGATACCTCATATTATATGTTATGCTCAAATTATATTAATGAAATATTATAAATAAGTCAACAGTTAGTCACAGATCTTGAGTTGTGTGTTGTTTGAAAAGATATGTAGAATCAAACATGTGATAGATAAAGATGCCTATATCATTGGTGGAGGATGGATTTTGTGTACGGCATTTACTAGTCTTCTTGTCGTCAAGTGCTAACGATTCATTAAATATCCTAAGTTAGATAATTGATAAACATGGTTTACATATCTTGAAAAGAAGAAAATAAACATAAAAGACCCTCAATTTTGCCTGAAAATGAAAATCCTTTCTCATTAGGTGGTAATTATTCTATAAGTTATGTTCAAATTATATTAATGAAATATTATAAATAAGTCAACAGTTAGTCACAGATATTGAGTTGTGTGTTGTTTAAAAAGATATGTAGAATCAAACATATGATAGACAAAGATGCCTATATCATTGGTGTAGGATGGATTTTGTGTATGGCATTTACTAATCTTCTTATCGTCAAGTGCTAACAATTCATTAAATATCATAAGTTAAATAATTGACAAACATGGTTTACATATCTTGAAAAGAAGAAAATAAACAGAAAAGACCCTCAATTTTGCCTGAAAATGAAAATCCTTTCTTGTTAGGTAATGATTATTCTACAAGTTATGTTCAAATTATATTAATGAAATATTATAAATAAGCCAACAATTAGTCACATATCTTGAGTTTTGCGTTGTTTAAAAAGACGTAGAATCAAACATATGAGTAAAGATGCCTATATAATTGGTGGCGAATGTATTTCGTGTACGTCATATACTATTCTTCCTGTCAACAAGTGCTAACGATTCATTAAATATTATAAGTTAGATAATTTAAAAATATAATTTACATATCTTGAATAGTCTGTCTTGCCTCAAAATGAAAGCCCTTTCTCATTAGGTAGTGATTATTATATAACTTATACTCAAATTATATTAATGAAATATTATAAATAAGCCAACAGCTAGCCACAGATCTTGAGTTGTGTGTTGTTTAAAAAGATATAGAATCAAACATATGATAGATAAAGATGGCTATATCATTGGTGGAGGATGGATTTTGTGTACATCATTTACTAGTCTTACTGTTATCAAGTGATAGCGATTCATTAAATATTATAAGTTTGATAATTGACAAACATAGTTTACATATCTTGAAGGGAAAAAAAAAGAACAGACTAGACCCTCAACTTTGCCTGACAATGAAAGCCCTTTCTCATTAGGTAGTGATTGTTATATAAGTCTGCCTTCGGCACGTAACATTGTTTTTATCATTTCTATAACAACCTAGTAGGTAAGAGGTTGCTTAATCAACAAAAATCATTTGGCAGATAGCCAGAGTGCTAAAATTTGGAAGTGTCAAGAAATTTCTAATGCGATATTTTAAATTAAATTTAGAAACAGAATCCTCAATTAAGCTGGAATAAGGTCCTTTATATATTTTAAGAGTTGGTCCCCTCAATTGGTTTGTCAAAGTGCCTTGTCAATAATGTTAGTGCTTCTAAAATAATTAAGGAATCAGTCCGAATGCCCTTTCCCAACAATTTAAAAATGGAACTTACATCTTGGTTTGTGCTGTGTAAATTAATTTGCAACTTTGATTTGATATAAATATTTGTTAATTACTGACTTTTATGTGAGGCTGAACTCAGAGACATACAGAGTTTGGATGATTTGGAGAAGCACTGTATCGTTCACATTGGGTATATGCTTCTAAATATTACCGAGGTTGATCAGGCTCTGGTTAGACAACTTTCTTTGTATGAAAATGTGCTCCAAGAATGCTACAAAGTGAGGCAGATGATGCTTCTAATGACAATCTTTAATAGTTTCCAAGCCGCGAATGTGCCTGTCAACAGTTTGCATTCTCATGAATATGTCGAAGTTGGGTGTGAGCCTTGCACCAGGCTAGTGTCTATCAATGTTTGGTTTCTAATCTACAATGAGTATACGAAACAGAAAGTGTCACCTATATATGATCATAAATCTGGATCTGCATATGGTTCCACCTACTATCAATGCTTGGTTTCTCTAGTCATGATTTGTATAGGACATTTCTTTCTATTCTATGCCTCTTGGTGCTGCTTTTGCCAGGTAAAAGAAATTTATTGGCCCATAACAACATTAGGAGCAAATAATTATAAGGCAGTTCTTTTCTAACAAATATTTTTCTTTTCCTTTCTGTACACACTATGAATAGGCTATGGCAGGATCCTGTGCAGAGCGAGCTCAAAAGCTGGAGGCTAGAGAGCTCAAGGTGGAGAAGTTCATAGTTTATGAGCACAAGTCATATGCAAAGCACAAGGTACTTGAAGCTTGGGATTTGGGAGCTTCCTCTTGCACAACGCCATCATTCCCCAGAGACTGCTCCATACCCATCATGAAATGCTCCACTGAGAACAGAGATACCGGTTCTTCAATGGCTTTTCATAAAGCCATTAAATGACAGTGGTCATGATATTAGAAAGCTTCCTATTGTACAGAACTGGGATCTTAAACAAGCCGTAATATCTACAATAATTTACTGCTGCTTCCCGTAAATGTGCTTGACAGAGATTCTAAGTTCTTGTACCGATGGCGAAGAGAGTTCCCCTTTGTCAACTTCAAAATTTGTGTCTGTTTCGATCATGTGCTGAATACTGTAACGATGATCAATGCTGTAATTATGGTGGTCGTGATTGGTTTTTCCATGTTATTGCCGCTTGCACTAAAGTGCACTAGCTACAAGTTTTATGTAACTGTGTATTGGGGGCTATTCATTTGTCGTGAGAAATAAGTTCCCCTAGACTTTCAACTTTTCTGAGTTATATAAAATAAAGTCTTACTGTTTTGCTTATAAGTTTTTATGGGAGTGGTGGAATTATTTATTTTATTCTTTTCCAGGAGTGATAGAAGGAACATGAAACATGCCAGGGGTTAAACCAAGGGATGCAGGTAAATTGAAATTGAACACCTTAGAATTGCCCTGTAATAACTAATCTTTCAAATTTTTAGTTTCATTTTTTCTTTCTTTCTTTTAAGCTATTAGAGGCTTAGAGCATGTCACTGTATTTCTTCTGTTTGTTTTCTTACTATACATATCATAGTAGTATAAGCTAAAGACAATCCAATACCTATAAGGCAACAGAGGATGTGAAAAGAAAAGTTCATGACATTAACATGAAAAAACTTATCTAATTTTGCATCTTCAAGATTTCTTCTTCTTAATTGGTGAGAGAAAGAGAAACCGAAAGATCGAAGCAGCCAAAATTGCCCCTATGAAGGGACATATCCAATAAACATAGAACTGCTCCCAAGTGTTATGACTATTGTTCACATATGCCCATCCAAATGCATTGGCAGGGTTCATTGAAGGTCCTGTGTACCTAGAACCTGGTATAACCAATCCCACAGTCGTCAAAGCTAGCAGATACACCTTCAGCAAAGGATTTTTAGGACCCCTTAGCATAATAAAAAGGATGGCAAAGTTTAGTACAAAAGTCAACGCCCCCTCAGCTATAGCTCCAGTATGCAAATCCACCTTCAAAGAAGGCCCTTTAAGCATGTGTTTGAATTGTGTTGGCATCACCAACAAAATTGCCATGGCACCACAAGCTCCTCCTGCTGCCTGAGCAGGAAAACGAACCGCCATGGATGAAAGGGATGAATCAGGCCTGAGACCTGCTGTGTAGAAAGAAACTGTGGTTGAGGGATTGAAGCTAGCTCCACCCAAGGCCTTGCCAATCAAGCTGATTAGAAATACAAGAATTGTTGCAAGGATTGTGGTGATAAAGAGGCCTACCCATGACATGGGTTGAGCTCCAAGAGCTATTGCTATTTGGGAAGTGAAAATTCTTAGTGTTGATGCACCGAACACCCATATTGATGTCAAAATTGCATCTCCTATGACTCCCTTTATCAAACCCATCCTGTTTTTCTTAGCAAACCTTGCAATCTCTCTCTCTCTCTCTCTGGGGCTCTGTGTTAATTGCCACAAAGGAGGAGGGAGAAAGAAAGAATCCAATTGAAGAGTCCTAAGTGCTATCGCCTATCAGCAACAAATAGTCAAAGATTCCAATGTTTTTGTCCTTTTGTTCTACTGGTGGTCTACATAGTGTGTTGAATATAAATAATGCAGCGGAGTTTCGTAGGAAGCATCCACGTGGACTAACACCTGCCTCCACTCTTCACCTAACCTTTGTCCTCGTGTTTGCCCACCAAACATGAATTTAGAATTACATGGGAAATGTGTACTTTCTTATTTATGTTTTCCATTATCAGAAAATATATAAGGAAAATTGCGTGAGATTAATTATATGATTCTAAACTTCTAATGATAGAATCAAGATAGTTAGAAGTATTTTTTTTTGGTTCATGGGGACATTGGAATTTGAACCCAGAGTGGGGAGAGAAGCCCAATGACTAGATATTATGTCAAGTGAGACTGATAATAAATATTTATTAGTTTGTTCAGATATTTAAATAGCAAAGTCTAAGGTTGGTGATTTCTTAACTATTATTCAAGAAAATAAAAAGAAATTAGAGAAAGGAAATGGGAGGGCAGGGATGAGACTACTCGGTCATTTATTTAAACCTCAGCCCATAGTTCTTGGCCCATAGCCACCGATCAGAAGCGGATATGTTAGATTAGTCTCAAACTTTCAATTTGGGTGATTTAGGGCCTAACTGATTGGGCCTATGTATAAAGCAATATTCCCATAGCTAATATATTAGATTTCTTTTTGAGGATGAATCAAATTAATTTTTATATATTTTGATTCATAATTTAGTCAAATTAAAAAAAATATTATTTATGCTAAAATTAAAAAAAAATTGTAAAGATTTTACCGCCACTTTGCAATTTTTCTTACCATTAGAACATTTTCTTGGAAAAGACAATACACTGGATTTTCCTTGTCGGTTGTGAAATAATATTTTTTTTCTATTTTTATAATTAAAAATAAATGAAACAGGACAGTGCATGTGAGGAATGAAGTTGTTTGGAGGTGAGGCAGTCTAGCATTCAACTTGCCCTATCATAATGTTCAGAATTAAAAATCTGCCGCAGTGATTGAAGATTTGTTACCCGCTATGAATGCATACTAATTACAACCTTTCGTTTTCTCTGTCTTGTCCATTTCTGAAATCAAAATAAAATACGATTTGAAAGTCAGAATGGTAGACTAATAACAAATCACTAATAAATTGTCCGCCTATTAGAGACAATTTTCATGATAATTTAAGATATTGCCTGGATCTTAAGTAAATCAAGCATGTGCCTACAAGTTCTCCATGAATTTGTAACTTAAGATGAAAATCTAAGAATAAGTTTTTTTTAGTGTTTTTGTTGACAAAGCCAAGGCGGATCCTAAGAGTTTATATATTATTTATTTTAAAAAATAATACTCTTTTTGACATACAATGTATCATGTGTTCATACTGTGTCAATGAACACAAAATAAATAAATTTAATAAAAAAATTAAGAAGTATTATGAAGAGAGAAAATAATAATCATATGCCTTCCTATTTATATAAATTAGAATCCTAGTGGAAGGATCTGTTACCATAGAATCAATACTTTTTTGCCATAAAATATATTTTTAGAAGAATAAAAAGAAAGAAAATCATTAAATAGGAACAGATTCTTCATTGGTCAGTGGAGAATCCAAATATGCTTAAAGTCACAATTTAAGGACTGGATTTTGCTTACCCCTGTTGTTTGAATTTTCTTTTCTTTTCTTAGTTTTCAATTCGACTAAAGCTCTGGTCCTGTCCCTTTCACAGCGAAAGTTAATGAATTTCTGTCAACCCAGGAGGCCAAACTTTGAAAGGTGTATTTAGCAGGTAAGTGTAACATCCTATATTCACTACCTTCACTGTACTCAAAAGAACGCGGTTTGGAATTATTGAGACTTTCTTTAAAATTCTGAAAACGAGTACAGCTCATACAGACCACCACAATACCGGGATTCGCTGAACATGAGTAACCCATGAACAGAGGTTGTCATAATCCAATAAATCTCCGCAGCACTATTCTCATTATCTCTTTCCACCGATAAGGAACAGATTAGCTCCAAAGCAGGAAAAAGGAAAAGTTTCAAAAGGAAAAGTTTCGTGTTATCTTGCCAGAAAGAAACAGAAGAGAATATGTAAGAGATAGAGGGTAAACTTTGTTCCTTTGCTTGAAAGTTTTCTTCTCCAGTATTGCATTACAGTGCAGTTTTTATCCCATTGCTATTTAAAGCCCTATTTGGGTTAGAGAGGGAGAGGGAAAGATAAAGACCAAGAATTTGAGACATGGGTATCTGTAGGAGACTAAGTCCTCTCATATTGATTGTATTGTTGGTGATCTGTGCGAATGGGGAGGACCCTTACAGGTTCTTTACATGGAATATCACTTATGGAGACATCTACCCTCTTGGAGTTAAACAGCAGGTACCTCTATTTTCTTCTTATGTAATATCTAATACTTGTTTTCCCTCTTTTTCTTATTTTCTTCTTGAAGTTGTATTGATAAAGACAATGAAAATTTGGTGAATGAAATGCAGGGAATATTGATAAACGGGCAATTTCCAGGGCCACAGATAGAATCAGTGACCAATGATAACTTGATTGTTAGTATTTTTAATAGCTTGGATGAACCTTTCCTCATCTCATGGTTAGTTCCTTGATCATTCTTCTTCTGCCATTGTTTCCAATTCTTTTTCTTTTTTCTTTTTTCTCTTTTTACTTTTGTTTTTCTATTCAGTTTTAGGCTATAATTAGCTGCAGAGAGTGTGCTTCTCTCATTTCCACATTTCTTTTTGTTACTCCTTTTTGGGAACCCAATTGGATGCATTATCCTTGATTGTTACAGTCTTGTAGGGAGCACCATTTTCACACATTAATGGTTGACAGGGATAGCCAAAGTGAAAAACTTTCTGAAACCTATTATTTTACCATAGGAAAGTGGGGAATATTGGTTTTTTGTAAGGAAAGGTTCTACAATTGGGATGATTAGGTAACATAAACAGATATTAAGGATACTCAGCATCAAAATGATGATTGCTTGATGCACAAATCATAAATATTGTTTTGGTTGTGGGGTATAAAAGACAATAGTGAGGAATCCATCTTCAAAGCTTGCTACATAGATTGTCGGTGGCTTGTGGGGGCAGCTTTTATGGATTTTCTGTATGCAAGTTGTTACTTATAGTGACTGGCTAACTGATAAGAAAGAAAAAAGAAGAAGGTCAGACCACCTATGTTCTTCACTTCTGGCCCTCCTCTCTAATTATTGGTGCTGTAATTGTTTAGGAATGGTGTGCAGCAGAGAAGGAACTCATGGCAGGATGGAGTTTATGGCACAAATTGCCCCATCCCACCAGGGCAGAACTTTACTTATAATCTTCAAGTCAAGGATCAGATTGGTAGTTACTTCTACTTTCCGTCCCTTGCATTGCACAAGGCAGCAGGAGGCTATGGTGGCATCAAGATTGCAAGCCGTTCGGTGATTCCTGTACCTTTCCCTCCTCCAGCGGGAGATTTCACCATATTGTCTGGAGACTGGTACAAGAAAAATCACACTGTAAGTGTCTTTCTTAGTTTCTTAGGAGAGATATAGAAGTTTTCCTTATACAGGATACAGAAAGTAAATGAAACAACAATCTCATTATGTGATAAATGCTTTGCTGAATGTATGGCTTGTCAAATTAATTGTCAGCAGCCTTCTATATATTATTACAGGATTTGAAGGCAATATTGGATAGTGGAAGTGATCTTCCCTTGCCTGATGGGCTTATTATTAATGGCCACGGTTCTAATGGTGACACATTCACAGTTGAGCAAGGTATATAATAAAAATGGAACTGTAAAAAGTTATCTAAATTCAACAATTTGTCCATATGCAAATGGTGTTGACATATTTGAAACTATGCCTTGCTTGTTGGATAGGCAAGACGTACAGATTCCGGATATCAAATGTGGGGCTCGCAATTTCCATCAATTTCAGAATCCAAGGGCATAAGATGCTGCTTGTTGAGGTGGAAGGAACCCACACTCTTCAGAACACTTATGAATCGCTTGA
Organism: Quillaja saponaria; assembly: GCA_029379385.1. Lineage (NCBI taxonomy): Eukaryota > Viridiplantae > Streptophyta > Magnoliopsida > Fabales > Quillajaceae > Quillaja > Quillaja saponaria. The sequence continues at coordinate 3,073,937 of CM055605.1, read as the reverse complement.
TATTCATTTGGGGCAGTCTTACTCAGTATTGGTCACAGCTGATCAAGCACCACAAGACTACTATATTGTTGTGTCAACACGATTCACCTCCCAAGTTCTAAGTGCAACTTCCATTCTTCATTACAGTAACTCAGCAGGAAGTGTTGCTGGCCCTCCCCCTGGTGGGCCAACAACTCAGATTGATTGGTCTATTGAACAAGCTCGATCCCTCAGGTATTACAGTTGTTTACACTAGAAATTTGATTAGGTATGTGGTAGTGCCACATTCATTGTGCTGCCATAGTCTATAACAAACATTGACACATTAATCTACTCCTTTCTAGGGCCTTCTCTGTCCTATCTGCAGATGATTCTGTCTGTCTTATGTTTTCTATGTAGGTTTAGCGATAAAAGAACCATGTCCATTACTGGGAACTTTCCTAGGAGCCAAAATTTTATTTTCTATGAATTGTAATGTCTTAAAACTTATTCTATAAGGATGATCTCTTATTTCATGCATTGTGGATCAAATCAGACGAAATCTGACAGCAAGTGGACCAAGACCAAATCCTCAAGGCTCTTACCATTATGGATTGATAAACACTACACGTACAATTAGACTTGCAAATTCTGCTCCAATTGTCAATGGCAAGCAGAGGTTTGCTGTCAACAGTGTCTCTTTTATCCCTGCTGATACACCCCTTAAACTTGCTGATTACTTCAAGATCCCAGGTGTATTCTCCTTAGGAAGTATTCCAGACAGCTCCTCTGGTGGCGGTGCTTACCTACAGACTTCTGTCATGGCTGCTGATTTCAGAGGTTTTGCTGAGGTTGTGTTTGAGAACCCTGAAGACACTGTGCAATCATGGCACGTTGATGGCCACACCTTTTTTGTTGTGGGGTAAGTTCACCTGGCTCAGTTTTGGTAGAGAACTATTTTTTGCTTCCTCTAAAGTTTCAAGTTCAATTGCGAGTTAAGAAATTAGTTGTGGAAATCTTCTCCTCTATAACACTAATAGGACATATCTAGTCATCTGAACTTCTGAAAATATTCATTATGTGCAGGATGGATGGTGGACAGTGGTCAGATGCAAGCAGATTAAATTATAATTTGAGAGATACTATTTCTCGTTGCACTGTTCAGGTAACATGCTGATAGTTTATTCACCTAAATGGCTTGGTAGGATTTTGTGATTTTTGGACGTTGAGAGCCCTGTGTTGGTTAATATCTCACGTCCATGATAAGTGGGTGAACATAAGAGCCTTGTTATTGGATTAGCTCAAGAGGCAATGACATAAGGTTTTGATTTTAAATTTTGACCAAAATATGTATTCAAGTCCTCTCAGTAGCCAGTTTCTCCTACCTCTGAGGGAAATATTTTATTTATTATTATGAAAATTGTCAGAGGAACCTAAACTTTTACTGAAAATATGCATCTAGATGTTAAAATATGTAGTTCGTCCATATAGTTAGGATAAAGCTTACTTGGAATGCCTATTATAGGATGCAAGCATCCGGATCATGCATCCAGCGCAGCCTCCTTTCAAGCATAGAATCAGTTATTTTCATTTTTTCTTTGTTTTATTTTATCTATAATGTACTAACTGGAAAGCTTTCATATATAAATCACTGATTGCTTGTAGTTTGACTATGTCTGTGAAAACTAGTTTTTTCTTTGAAACGTGACTTTTAGTGAACAAACTCATCTTTTTTGTACACTGGAATTTGACAAAATTCTCATTATGGCTGGAACTATGCTTACGTTTTCCTTTCTGGGTTCTAATACACAGGTCTATCCCAAGTCATGGACTGCTGTCTACATGCCCTTGGACAATGTAGGAATGTGGAATATAAGGTCCGAGAATTGGGCTCGCCAGTACTTAGGCCAGCAATTCTATCTCCGTGTCTATTCCGCTGCAAATTCATGGAGAGATGAATACCCTATTCCAAGCAATGCTCTGCTATGCGGTCGGACATTAGGCCATCGAACTTAGGCCTCTATAAGAAAAAACGTCTAGAGTGGGTGAAACTTTTTGCATATTACCCTAAAAAAAGACATCTCCGGCAGAAGTTGTAGTTACAGGGCTTAGCTCGACCCATTTTCCGCTCGTTCCTCTCGTGCCCGAGTTTTCTACTAATTTTTTATTCAGATATAGTTTGCTCTTATTGCCAGTGATTTACATTAATCGTTATTTGATTCCAAATCAAACTCATTGGATATACATTGTGATATAGCTTAAGTATTCATTCTTAAGTAATTCCTTTTCATAATCCTTTGTTCTTTGGAATCTTTAACTCACCATGCTTAAAGTATTTGTTTCAAAACTACATAAATGAAATGATCATGTAAATTGAACCAGGGATTTTATAGAGAAGTTGTATTCATGCTGATCAAAGCAAGTAAGTTTATGTATGGGAAAGCATTTGGAAACTGACTATGATTTCTAAATTCCAAGCATTTCTTATGGGGAGCAGTCTCATTCTCTACCAACATACTTAAATCTCTTTGTGAGATGTCTGACAGAAACTACTAACATGTTTGAAGTACCGTTGGAAAACCTTTTGCTAACGTGCGACTGGACACAGAAGGTCTGGTTTCCCCAGCTTTGCATATTGGAAAAGGGTAGCATCACTTTCCTCTGCTCATGATGTTCCAATGTCTTAGACTAGGAAATTCACCTATTTTAGAAGACAATTGAAAGGCTCCCAGTTCAGTCTCTCTGTACAAGCTTTATCTGGGTTTTGGTTTGGAAGTTCTTAGTTTTTGCTTCTGTTATTTGAATTCCAGTTTGTCTTCTCCTATTTTGAACACAAACTTCCATTTAACCTTTGAAATTAGTTTAGTTTAGTCCTTATACTTCAAAACATCAAATAGAGCTTACATTTTCCAAAATCGATCAATGTCATTTCTGTCATCAGCTCCAATCCATTTTAATGTAACATGGTGTACATGTTTCAAAATAATTTATGAAGTATTAAGTTCCTTTCCCATGCTGCAAAATAAGATTGATAAATAATAATCTCAAGTACTCTGGATTCACATAAATACTGGTCTTCAAGCAAAACAGATGTTACATGTTTGCCCTGATTATATATGCTTACCAGTTTTGCTTTTTTCTCACTTTGTTAACTTTGCAGATACATTTTTGCCTTTGATCTCAGTAGGTTAAAACTTCTTAGAAGAAAAAGTGTGAGACAGCGAAGCTAAACAAGTTGTCAACTTGTCAACTTGTCATTTGTAGTGCTCAGTCAAGACCCAAAAGTATAACACCCTTCATAATAAGCTGAGATTATTGTCAGAGAAACGGGTGGCCATTTAATTCAATTTAGACTACTATACAATGGGTACTGTTCTTCTAGTAGCTCTGGTCCATATCTCTGTCTTGAGAAAAATGGGTTTCTTTAAATTAGAGTTTGAGCGGTAGTATTTTGCCATTGTATTAAAACTATGTCGACCATGTATTCAAAGATTTCGATCTTTGTCACTATTCATCTTAATTATTAAATTTCAACAAGAAGGACATCATGAATCAAAACACACCAACAAGATCTAATTAATTCTGAGTATGGGATCAGATAAGATGAAGGCAAATCAGAAATGGATAATAAATTAAAAGAACTACATCCAGCTTTGCTGCTAATAGATGAGTTGAATGGAAATGAAGAGAGTATTGGGTCGGCAGAGTTGACAAACTTCAGTTTGCATGCGTAGGGTTTTCTGATATGGGACTGGGTTTACACTTTATAATTAGCTCTGACTAATTAAGAGCCCTCACCTTGCAATCTTTGCATGCCTGCAACTGCAAGCTCAACTTTTTCATTTTCCACATAAATTGGATAGCTACAACACTGCCTAATTATCAATATATCAACACTAAGTAGGTCCATTTCTATAGGATAGAGTCGAACCTGAAGAATTGTAAAACTGGAACTGTATATAAAGTCAAATGCTTGATTCTGAGTCCACCTTTGACTTTCATTGGTGGGTTCCCTTTTTCCCTCTCATTTAATTGGCCCGCCAATACCCCAACGGTTCCAACGCGTTACAGAGCAACTGAACATGCACTCTTTAATGGCTACTACGTGGATCAGCGTAGAGTTTGGCTAGTGGATGAAGCCTATATAAAGGAGTTTTCTTAAGCATGAATGGCAAGCTAAGTGGGTAATTTTGAACCTTAGCAATATCAAATAATGGGTACTTTCTCAACAAAATGGCTATCTCCATGTGTTCTTGTACTATGCATTGTTCTTCATATGAGTGTGGTAACCTTTGGAGATGAAAAGCTTGATAAAACTAGGTTTGGAGATGATTGTCGATTTGGAGGTAGAAGACGTTGTGGTGGAGGATTAGGTGGTGGTAGAGGTGGTGGCATTGGTGGTGGAATTGGAGGTGGAGGGGGATTTGGTGGTGGTAGAGGTGGAGGTGTTGGAGGGGGAGCAGGAAGTGGTGGAGGATTTGGAGCTGGGGGTGGTGCCGGTGGTGGTGCTGGAGGTGGAGTTGGTGGTGGTGGCGGGTTTGGTGGAGGAGGAGGAGGTGGTGTGGGAGGTGGGTCAGGTCATGGTGGAGGTTTTGGTGCAGGAGGAGGTGTAGGGGGTGGAGCTGGTGGAGGCATTGGTGCGGGTGGTGGAGGTGGCGGCGGAAGCGGTGGAGGTGGTGGACTCGGTGGTGGTTCAGGGCATGGTGGAGGGTTTGGAGCAGGAGGTGGTGTTGGGGGTGGTGCTGGAGGAGGTCTTGGTGGAGGCGGAGGTGGTGGTGGAGGAGGAGGAGGAGGAGGTGGGGGTGGTTTGGGTGGCGGGTCTGGCCATGGAGGTGGATTTGGTGCTGGTGCTGGTGTAGGAGGTGGAGCTGGTGGTGGAGTTGGAGGCGGAGGAGGAGCTGGGGGAGGTGGTGGTGGTGGGATAGGTGGGGGTTCTGGTCATGGTGGTGGCTTTGGGGCAGGTGGGGGCGTAGGAGGTGGTGCTGGTGGAGGCTTAGGTAGTGGTGTTGGTGGAGGTGCTGGAGGTGGTGCCGGTGGTGGCCGTGGTGGTGGATTTGGTATTGGAATTGGAGTAGGAATTGGAGTTGGTGCGGGAGCTGGAGCTGGCCACGGATCCGGTAGTGGCTCAGGCAGTGGGGGTGGTGGTCATTAAACTTGACAAGTTGTCTGCTTGGCTCTTAAGTAGCCACATTGTTTCAAGTTCTTTGCAAGAGCTGCAATTGTGCAAGTGATATATTGAGAATTTTGTTGTAATTTTAGTGGGAAACATCTTCATATTGAGGGAGAGCTGTGTTATTTTCCCTATCAGCATGTAATAATCATTTACAGTTACTTATTTGATAATTTCAAGTCTTTCTATTATTACGTGTCTAATAAATTAGAGCTGTCTTGCTCTCTTGAACCTTCAGACTGAAAACTGAAACAGACACCATGGAGTAACCTAAGGCAGTAAGCAACTTTGATATCCAGCATGGCTTGCCAACTAGGTTAATTACAGAAAGGAGAGTTCGTTTCTTTTTTGTTTACATGTATTTATTTTTTGTTTTTGTTTTCGTTTTACAGCTTTAAAAAAACCCACTAAGTGAAGGGAAACATTTTTCGCAATTTGAAGATAATGCATAGAAAGATAAAAGAAAAAAAAATCTATTATAAATTTAATTATTATATTTTATCCACTTAATTAAATTATTTTTCACCTTTTAACGAAACATCAATCCAGAAAGTCTTACATGACAACATAAAATCAAAATTTAAGTCACTAAAAAAAATCATAATAAAGAAAAAAATTCTTTACATCAAGATTCTCATTCCTCAAACAAAATATAATTATCTATACCTTTAGATTAATTGTCAAGTAATTATTCATTATTACAAAGCAATTTCATAATGTTTGTCCAACTCAAAGTTTGTGTTAATGTGACTCATGTTCATTCCTTTGTACCCAAAAATTGTGCCTTATGAGTTTTGTCATTTTGTTTTGCCTAAAAAAAATGGAAGTTGAACTCAATGAAGAAGTCATTCTGCTTTGACCAAATGAGGATTGTGGTCAAGCCACGATACGGCACTCTTTACAAGTCAAGCCTAGTTTTACAACTTAGTTGTCGTATAAGGACAAACCGTGGCCATCGTGTACATCCATATATTAATGCATCAGGAACCGTTCCTGGACATACGTCTTTGGTGCGACCATTGGAAGTCCACAAAATCAGTGGTCAATATGGATTCATTCTCTGTGACTGGATGTAGCAGATAGATACCAATACTTGACGTGGCCTTTCGTGGCACTTGGGCACAGGGCAGTATATAAAGCGGTCTTTCCCGCCGTTTCGTTCAGTCTTCTTCAATCTAAGCGCCACTCTCATTCTTCCCTCTGAATAACTATCTCAATTTTCTTTCCCTGCAAAACCCTCTTCAATCGTCATTCTTTGAACCTCGAAAACAGTGGTCAATTCAGAAACCCTAACTTTCTTTAATGGAGCTCCCTTCTCGATGCTTTTCATGCGACTAAAGCCTTTTCTCTTGGGTAGTAAAGATTTGAACAGATGAACGGAAATGGGAATTCTGATGATGAGGTATTGGATCGCTGAGAATCACTATCTTCAGTTGTGATTGGGAAGATTAGTGATTTTGATTTCTGATTCAGTTGATAATATCAATTATAATTTTGCTAAAATAAAAATTGGCTCACTTGATGATGTGTGAAGATATCAAATGATTTGGTGCTTGCTTGATATTCTGGAGTTTGTATGTTGATGCTAATTGTGAAACTGAATTCTCTGCTGGTCTGATTTTTATGAAAGAAATTTATATTATGTGTAGTCTATTCTTTGTTAAATTCCATCCCACTTGTAATTTATATTATGTGTAGTCTCCTTACAGTTAAATTTTTCTTCAATTTATGCAAACACGTTCATGATCGCAATGCCCTTGTTCAGTGCCTCAACTCGATGTTAACTTCTTTTTTTTTGTGTGGTAAGACTCAGTTCAAACTTCCCTCACAACTCTGTCAGACAATTCTGTTGGTGGAATAAAGGGAGTTCTGGAGTTAAATAAGTATTCTCTGTCTTTTTCATATGAATGTGAAAAGGAAAAGAAAGAACTACGGGGCATGTCATCACATTGAAATTCTTTTGGCTGACATCTTTTATGATTTTGTCCTTGTAAGTATGTTGCTAGCAAATACAAGCATATGGAAATGGCGATCCTGGAAGAAGAGGCATGATATCAATTAAAAAGAAATTATTAAAGAACATAGTACTAAGGTGTTCTATAAGGGAAGAGCCGTTGATATTGCATTTCCTCCGAGAATTGTGAGTTCTCTTTTGCTTTGTGCGTGAATATGCAAAATTGGAACAGTCTTAAACTTCTTACAGCAAATTTTTCAATATCTTTACGCAGGTTACACTGAGGGGAGATAATCTGGATATAAAAGAGCAAGACTGTTATGAATCATGTATATTGAAAGTCTGGGGCAACTTAATGCATATGGCACACTCTGTCTCTTTGCTACGTGTTTACTATTAAAGACATCCTTGTCTGAAATTACACTTACATATGAATACTCTTTGATTTCATTGTATGATTTATTGCGAGTATGGTCAACAAGTAATTAGCGTTAAGATTTAAGAATGTTGGATGGAAATCAGAATAGAAGATTTGAAATTATAATTTTGAATGAACCAGTATGAAAAATTAAATTTAGCCATTTCAGGTAATTCCCTAGTGTTCTTTATCTATAATTTCTGGATAAAATCCATAACTCCCTAAGTTGAAATGAGTAGCAGAACAATCTAATGTGGTTAAAACATTTGGTTATACTTGATACATCAAGTTATACAAGAGTAAGGTGACCCTATAGTGTTCTGGGTAATACTCTTGTGTTGGATGGCGAGGGAATGAATGATTTCCTATTCTTTTTGAGTTACTATAGAGTAAGATTTTATGGTGATTGTTTTCATTTGCTCATACATGTATACTCTGATATTTCTATGACACACTTCATTTTTAAAATCCAACTTGATTTTCAAGTCATTGTTTTGTTAATATTCTTTTTCTTTACATGTATGTTGCTGACAATGTTCTGTCAAATAATTATATTCACAGATTTGACCTTCTCATACAGTTGTGGCAAGTGAAATATTATTGTTACAGAAAGAGTTAGAAATTTCCTACTTTTCCTCTTCATAGTACCTTTTAATTTGGAAACTTATTTTGAAAAGAAAAATTCTACTTGTAAGGATATGAATATATTAGGCTACTAGATGTGCTGATCTGTTGCCATTCATTGGTTATAACATCTTTTGGAAAAGTAAAAATAGTTACTATACAGACTACTACCTTGGGTATAGGTTTCTGTCAATTCCCTTCTCGTGAAATTAATCTAATGTTATCTACATGCCGTTTGGGATGGTAGATTGTTTTGCATTTAAAGATATATATTTTAAACTTTATAAGTGCCAAAGTAGCGAATGTTACTACTAAAGTTGGCACATCATCATCTCAACCTGCCCATTTTTTCTCGGAAAATATTGCTTGTATAACATCTACTGGCTGTTGATCATCTGCATTCTTGCGGTATATTCGCACACTGTAGCACTAAGAAGTGGAAGCATGGTTAACTAGTGATAATGGTCAAAAAAATTTGTGGCCTTTGTCATGATCATCATCCAACAGAATATCCTGTGGTGAGTTCATCTTTTCAAGTTTACTTTTTCCTTTTCCTCTGTTTTTCTGGATTACAGTTTATTTCCCCCCTTATCAATTTGCTTATTAGCAGAACCCCTCTAGACTTAAAAAGATTACATGGTTATAAACTTGTTGGTTATAAGTTTTCTGGTAGCATACAGAAATAATTCGGGGGAGAAACTGCCCCCATGATTGTGATGAATTGAAGCTTAGAATAAAAACCCAAGCATGTCGTATTACATATTTCCATGGCATGTTACAGAGTTACACATATTATAAACATTGACTGAGAGTTGACTCAAGAAGTGATAATATATAATTCAAATGATCTTCTCTTTCTTTTTTTCATATATATTTCTTGTCCTCATTTGCAGTACCCTGCACATAGTTTCAGCAAAGATGTTGCTCACATGATTTAACATGGCTCTTCATTGGTTTTCTTCACTGATTTAATGTTTTCCTTATTGTTCCAGTTAACATCCTGTGATCACATCTTCTGCAAGGCATGTTCAAAATTACTCACTGTTGATTTAACTACAAGCAAAGATACTTGGGATCAACCTGTTAAAACAACCATCAAGGGATTTAGGTCCTCAAGTATTTTGAACAGAATTCAACTTGAGAACTTACAGACGAGCACAAAAATAGACGCTTTGGTATGTGTTGTTGGAACCAGTTCATTTTCTCCTGTTATTAACTCATTTAATGAAGAAATATGGTAATTGATTCGAAGGGCGCTTCATTATGTTCAGCAAGTATGCGTTGGTAACATACTTAGGCTTCCTATCCAAGTCAAGAAGTTGCAAATTCTTACAGTGAGAGTTGGGAAATGGGTTCAACTGTTCAAGAGTTTGAAAGCAAACTGCAAGCATGAATTCTGCGGGGAGTATATTTTTTTATTTCCATGGTCAATGCTGCGCTTTTAAGAATGATGTAGTCAACTAGGCTCTTAAAATTCAGTTTTTTACAAATTGATTTACATGTATTTATTAACCTCTCTCTTAAGTGGTAAGAAAATTGGTCAATCTTATTTTACAATGAACTACTACATTTTGTAATAATCTAATAAATTATTGAAATAAGTACATGATTTTTTTATTTGAGTAATAATTAATAAATAATTACTACTTATCTAAATTAGTCATTAATGTAACAAATTAACTCATAAAAGATTAAATTTATCCTCGTTATAATTTTATTTTATTTTTTCTCCGTTTTACATTTCTTTTAATTTCTTATGAAGATAAACTCTTTATATTAATTCAATTTTAGCAAACATAAATAATATTTAAATTATTCATTATTATTTTTTCTTGTCATAATATCTAAATTATTTATAACTTTACTAATATTATTTTTTTTCATTTATAGAAATTATACAAGTTGTTATTTCAATTTTGAATTTTAATGATAATATTTCATCAAAAATTTTATTTTCTTATTATTATATTATATATTAAAAAATTAAAATTAAATAACTATAGAAATCTAATTATTGAAAAAATAAAAGAAGAAACAAAAGATAAAAGAGAAAAAAATATATAATAAGAATTTTTTTAAGTTAGTTAGATTTTAAGTTAGAATTATGAATATTTATAATATAATTTAAATAAAAGATTATATACTTAATTTGACAGTGCATTGAGTTAAAGAGCAAGACGAGTGTTAGTTTATGATGTAATGTGTGATAGATTCTTTTCTTTTCCTTAAATAATAATTAGATAATTTCAACTTAGTATCAATTATATTTATAATCACTTAGTCTGAACCAAAAGTAACCACGGTCCAGCTTTCACACAAAACCGTGTCCGTGGTCCGTTGCTGCGTGTGCGTGTGTCGTTAGTGCCACACAAGGTAGCAGCCGCGAAGCATTAAATTTGTCAACGTGGTGAATTTTCATTGGGCCAGCACAAATAATAATTAACCTGCAATGAAGTAGACCCTACTAGTACTACTGGAATTTAATACTGAGCTATATCACAGAAACTGACAGACAGTGTATTTAAACGGCTCAATAGTGGGTGATTTGTTTAGTTGAATTCCAGTCACCATAAGCGGTATTTGGTAACCATCTTCGATCTCTGGCCGACTGAAAGTTTAAAAGATTAACCAATCCTCCCCAATTTTTTTGCAAAAAATAAAAATAAATAAAACCACCCCTTCTCTCTCTCTCTCTCTCAGTACCAGGTGGTGGTGATCTAGGGTTTTTCATATTACACAAGATGATTAACCTTCTTTACTCTGTGATTTTTGTTGAAATGGGTCTGATTCTTTGCTTTCTCTTCAAAACCCCATTGAGGAAGCTGGTGATCTTGTCCTTGGATCGAGTCAAGCGAGGTAGCGGCCCCGTGGTGGTCAAGACCGTAGCTGGGACTATATTCATTGTTCTCTTATCCAGTGTTTATAGTATCGTCGATGTCCAGCAACGTTCTGAGGAGGGCGGTGTACTAAATCCGACCGATCAGGTTCTTATGGCCAAGCATATGTTGGAAGCATCACTTATGGGTATTTTTTTTATTTTTTTATTCTGCACACTGATTTATTTGTTGACAATTGACGACTGTTCTGGCTTTGGTGGGGTTGTTGGTCTAATTTATTGGTATCCTTAGTTTGATCGCATAGAAATTAGAGGAAGAAGAAAAAAAGTTTTAACATTTTGAGATATTATGTCGTTAATTTGTTAAGAGAGGGAATGTTGTGTTAAGCACAAGGCTAGAAGTATATAACAACTTCAATTATTACATTTCTATGTATTGTGCTAGTGTAAAATATTCTATCAATATCCTTTGCTGCACATTTCAGCTGGTATCTCTAGCCATAATAGCTTTCAACATGTCCTCCATTGTGGTCTGTTACCATTTCTAATTGAGGAATTGATAACATTGCCACAAAGAGCAACCTGTTGCATGTGGCATGAGCTTTCGCATTCAGAATATGGTCATTTGAGATGTGTGCCTTTGGAGCGCTATTAATATTACATTTGGAAGCTTTAGCTCTTGTTTTAAGACTCTTATACAGTTGCTTAATTGAAGTTGTATGATTTTGTAAAACAAACCTTTTAATGGTTTTGGGTTGTTGACTTAACTGAATGCAACTATCAAGGAATAGGAAATGGAAGAGAATCAAGAGATAAATATAAGGAAAATATTTGTGGGGGAAAAAAAGGAGAATAATTTATGTCAAAATTCACTGTTGCTGTTGCTTGTCTGAATTTGAGAATGAAAATAATATAATTTTTGGAATTGTGATCTTAGATATCAGGACATATTTCACATGCATCTCTTCTGGTAAGAGAGATTTTGTGTTGATATTCCTTGACCTGAATTACTTATTAACTTGATGTTGTTTCTTTGCCCTTCTTGAGCACAAGGGATGCTTGATTTCACTTTCTTCCTGCTGCTCTTCTCTTGTTCTCTTTTGACAATTGGAGTAATGTTATAATGCTTAATCAGTCTTACTTTTTCAGCAGGGTCAAAGCATTTTTGTTGCTTTAACCAGGTGGCCTGTGGTAGATCCTATATTCTTTTCAAGAGAATTGGCATTTTATATATATGTGTTTCTGTGTGTCAGATTTGAAGGGTGCATGTTGATTTGTTTATTGTTCAGATTTTCTTCTCTCTTTTTGAACGTAAATATTTTCATCTTCGAACAAAACCCACTCTGTCAATAATTAATCCTTCCTCTTAAGGGCACTGACCTTCCCCTATAGTGGGATTGGTACTACTTGTCTCTGCTAGTTTGGTTCTTGGTCACTGTTGTTTCTGAAAGGTCGCTACCTATTGTCTACCATATAAAATGAATATGCATTTTTTTGGTCTGAATTCTTGAGTTTATATTACTTCTATTGTTTTTTGATTTGATTTGATTTGTTTGGTGATGTCTTCTTCCTTTGATTTTACTTGGATGTTATTTAGGTGATGTTGATTTCAATCTTCTATGCAGGTTTTGTGCTTTTCCTCTCTCTAATGATAGATAGGTTACACCATTACATAAGAGAGCTGCGGTTACTCAGGAAGACAATGGAGACTGCAAAGAAACAAAGTCGAAGTTTTGAGGATGGTAAAACTGGCACTGCAGAGGAGCTTAAAGCATTGACAGAAGAGATTGCCACTTTGAAGGAAAAGATCAAGACATTGGAATCAGAATGTGAGGCAGGATCTCACAGGGCTAAAGCTGCTGAAGCCGAAGTAGAGGCTCTGAAAAAGCAATCTGATGGGTTCCTTATGGAATATGACCGATTGCTGGAAGACAATCAGAGCCTTCGGAACCAGTTGGCCTCAATTGACCAAGGCTTGTCACACCCCGAAAACAGAAAGAACATGTGAGGGTTCAATGCCTAAGATGCAATTTTCATCTTTGGATAATCTGCCCTATGTGGGTGTCTTGGATTTGCGATTAGGAGAGGAAGAGGAAGAGATGAGACTAGTTAGTTATGTATTGTATTAACAGTACATAGATGTTGTGATTGAGATTTGAGATTATGTTGAGAGTACCTAGACTGCCTAAAGCGGAACTACATTATAGTTTGTATGGTCACCTTTTGATCATATGTTGATAATGGTGAATATGTTCTCGTAAATCTCTGATCTCAAGACTTGACTAGATTATAGATCATTGGGGAGACACTAGATTTTACCAATTAAATTAATTGACAAAATCCCTTCCTAGGGCTGCAAGTTTAGAATTAATAACTAATTGAAAATTGAGAATATCTCAATCCCACAGCCACAGCCATGGGTGATGCATGTCGTGGGGTTACTCTGCTTAGATTTCAAGTTTCCTCTACAGATCTTTAGTTTTGGCACTCTCATATCATTATTCATGAGGTTGTCACAAGATAGTTGATAACAAGAATGTATTTACGCACATATATGATTTATTATACACACACTTTAACTGTTAATTATTACCACTAAGTTTAGGTAATTACTTTAACCGTTACCTTCTCTCCCCCTCTGTGCTATAAATTCCAAACAATAACATACCAATTGCAACTAGGGCAAGTATCTGATAATTTCTTGTTCACTTAAATATTGATAATTGGTTGATTACCCCATCAATGGCACCAACCTCATTTCCAACCCCACCAAAATTTATGTACTTATTATTGCTTTTCATACTAACCGTGCTTGCTTGTGAAGCTACAAGCCAAAAGCCTAGACAGACCAACTTGGTCTTCTACTTTCAAGATGTGGCATCAGGACCAAATGCTACCGTCATCCCGGTTGCTGGTGTCCCCGGAAAAATTTGGTCATTCAACTCATTTGGAACGATTTTTGTGGTCGATGATCCAATCACTCAAACCCCAAATCGAAACTCAACCCAAGTAGGCAGGGCTCAGGGGTTGTTTGTTGCTTCTGCTTTGGATGGTTCCAATGTTCATGTTATGCTTTCCATAGTGTTCACCACTATAGAATACAGTGGTAAGCACCCTTGAAATACAAGGCACTAGCCGTCAATTGCAGAACTTGAGAGAGTTATCTGTGGTATCTGGGACAGGGAGATTCCGATTTACTAGTGGGTTTGCTACATTGGAGACTATATATTTTGATGCTAGAATTTCATACTCAATCATTAGGTGCACTATTACACTTCTACAACCTGAGGGCCCGAAGTATCAAGTATGAGCTGTCAAGATTGGACATTAGTCCATTAATCAAATATAAATAATGTACCTTATTCTGCAAAGATTATAATTATAAAATGAAAATGGTTTATTACAACTATCTTTGTCTTATTTCTCTATTTGATTAGATCCTAGCTACATTCAAGTTTCCTAAAATTAATACAAGTTGTTTATGATTAAAACATATCAAATACTAAAAATTTGAGATCAAATTTCTGTCTTTATTATTAGACAGGAAACGTTAACAACAGTAAAAATGAAAATGTCGACCAATTTATTGAGCCTCCTGGCAAAAATGACTAAACTCCAAATTAATTAAGTAAATAAATCAATAATTTGAAGTTAAAAAAAATCACAAGTTTAGAATTTAGTGTTTGATTGAAGAATAGGAATAATTGATGAAAATACAGGATTTGATTAATTATTTCTAACAACTCACCCACTAGCTATTTTCTAGTTTCTTAATCTTCCCATTTGCAGGTAAATTACTAAATTAAACTTCTACACCAAGCCTAACTAGCTTCTACAAATAGAGCTCAAAACACCCACCATTTCACTGCCAACAAAAAAAAAACCAACGTACAGTACAAGTTCTGTATATTCCGACCAAACAAGGCCTTAGCACTTATCAGCCACCAGACTCACTAATGGCAGAAATTTAATGGTACCAAACAATAACATCAAACTCTCCTTTCTACTAGGATTAGTATTAACATTGGTTTTAAGTACCACGACGACTGTTTCAGCCAACGGTCATGATCTTAAGCTCAAAGAAACCAAGCTAACCTTGTACTGGCAGGAGCACGTCGGTGGGCCCAATGCCACCGTCATCCCAATTGCTCGGCCGAAAATTCTGGTCTTTTTCACAATTTGGAACCCTTTATGTGATGGACGATCCAATAACAGAAGGCCCAGATAAGAACTCTCCCTTAGTGGGCCGGGCCCAGAGTTTGTTTTTGACTACAAGCTTGGATGGGCTCAACTCACATGCATCCGTATCCTGTGCGTTCACCAATAAAGCTTACAACGGGAGCACCCTTTTGATACAAGGTACTGCCAAACAATTTACACTGGCAGAGCTTCCGGTGGTTTCCGGCACCGGAAAGTTCAGGTACGCCAGAGGATATGCTGAGTTTGATACTTTCTTGATCAATTCTAGTGATTACGTTGTGTTGTAATTTAACTTAACAGTGCAACATTACTAGCTAGAATATCATGACCATATGTATAGCTTATTACTTTGCATTTGCCAGCCACCAAATTGAAGAAAAAAATTGGGAGATATGTGATTCCCATAATCCTTATGGTCATGTCAAGAAAAATTGTCGTATCAACTTATAATTACTATTTTAAGTAATTTTATCTGTCTATGAATTTATTTGATTAATTTTTATTGACTTGATTATAATTCACATATACTATGTAAGAATTAATAAATTTAATTTATATTCAAAATGAAATAATTTCAACGACAATTTGTACTTGGTAATTTCCTCAAATGTATTTTGAGGTGCTTAAATTTTTTCTTGCAAAAGTGTAATGCCCTTCTTTGATTTTGATTAAAGTGGGTTGACTTGTTTTGGTGTTGATTATTCTTATTTTTCATATACTATGAATAGCTACCCCCTTGTGTAGTGGGGGTTGACCAAATATTGTAGAAGGTTCAAAGGACTTCAGCTACAAAGAATTGACCCATGTGCAGTTTTTAACCTAATGCTTTGGAAGAAATCAACCCAAAGAAGTAGTAGTATTTTGTTGAACATCTGCGGCTCTGTCCTTCCAGTCGTGAATTTATTGTATATGGGATTTGTAACAGATAATTAGAAAAAAAGAGGACCCAATTGTGGGACATGGAATAATTGGGTACCCTTTTGGATAATGGGAACCAACCCTTAATTGTAAAATGTTAGATAAAGATATAGATTTAAATTTGAGTTACGGAGTTGGTTAGCTCTTCTGGGTCCAGGTATTTCACCAGTTTACCCACCAATCATAATTACAGAGGATAAAGGTCTGCTAACCCTGATTTACTCACCGAACACACATACAGAGACTAAGGTCTCCTATTGAAAAAGCCCAGAAAAACATGAACTTTTGTAGCTTTATTTTACAAACAGTAGAAGAATTTCAAAATTTTAATTGAAAGTTATGTTCTTTCATGGAAGTTAATGGATAATCAGAAAGAAAGAGAGAGAGACAACGGGAATTTTTGAATTATAAAAAATTTGAGATTGAAGGAAGTAACATCTTATCAATGTGACTCTCAGAATTGGGATTACTAATTACAACACTAATTTCTCTACTTTTATGATCCCCTCCAATACTACCACTAACATTGTTTCTTACCAAGTCTCCCACAACATAACTAGCTGAAGCTGTAAATGGGCCACAATTCATGTCAGCTTCAACTTCAACCTCTACTTTGTTCCCTCTGGCTGTGATCCAATCCTCCTCATCACATGTCCAACTGGGTTCGCATGAATGCATAGCTAACTGTCTAATCCTAACAGCAGCAGAATTTTTAAAATTTGTATGATTCAAATTGCCAAAACTTTGTGATTCTTCCAGTGAATTCCAAATCCCTTGGTCAAGAATACTTGTTGGAGAACTTGAATTGGATTCTTGAACTTGCTTCCTACTAAAATTGAATTCCTCAAGAAATGGATGCTTAAGAAGTTGACTAGCAGTCCACCTCTCTTTTGGATTCCATGTTAAGCAATTCCCCAAGAAATCCTTTGCTCGATCAGATAAAAATATTGGAATCTCGGGCAATTCACCTGAATATGCAATACGGTAAAGAACTGAAACTGGGTCTGTCACATTAG
Source organism: Quillaja saponaria (assembly GCA_029379385.1). Lineage (NCBI taxonomy): Eukaryota > Viridiplantae > Streptophyta > Magnoliopsida > Fabales > Quillajaceae > Quillaja > Quillaja saponaria. The sequence continues at coordinate 3,056,843 of CM055605.1, read as the reverse complement.
GCCAAGGTGACAACCCTGTAGCCATTTCAATAATGGTACACCCAAGTGCCCAAATATCACAGGGATACCCCTGTTCTACTCCACGCGCCACCTCTGGTGCCATAAACATCGGTGTGCCACCAATTTGCTCTGCCTTGGTCTTCATAGGATCATCAACCAACCGCTTAGAACATCCAAAATCAGCAATTTTTGCACCTTCATCACCAACCAAAATGTTGCTACCTTTAATGTCACAATGTGCCAAACCATTTGAATGCAAATAACCTAGCCCCTTCACAATATCTCCTGTGTAATATGCGATCATGGACTCATTAAGCTTTCCATGGCTGCAAATTGCTTCAGTAAGAGTTCCATGGGGCACATACTCCATGAAAATATTGTACATGAGCTTGTTGTTCTCCTTGGTAATATCACACCCTTTATAGCTCACTATATAAGGGGAGCACAAAGAAGACAGAATTTTCTGTTCTTTTTGTAACAAATCTGATTGGGATAGCTCGGCTGACTTGACGGAAAAAACGTCGCCGGATTGGAAAGAGGTGGCGAGGGAGACGGTGGCTGATGAACCATGGCCTAAGGTTTTTCCTCTGCTCCAGTCCATTTAGAAAATTAGAGAAGACTTTGCCAAGTGCCAAGTCTATTTTAGTTTTGTTACTCTGTTATTGCTTTCTTTATATAATAAAACAGAGCCTCTTTAAACAGAGTTTGTTGAATTGGTTGTTTTACTTGCCCGGTTGGCCCTCTCTCTTTCTCTCTCTAGAACGTGTCAAAATTTGGGTGGACTTGACTGCACCAAGCATTGGCACGTGGGAAAATGTTAAGCTCAGGAATCAGTATCTAATTCTATAAGAATGCGAATGGGAAATGTATTTGGATTTAGTTTGGTGCCGAGTCATGAGGGAAGTTGGAGTTAGGATGGGGTGGATTTGGATGAAGAATAACCCAAAATGGATTCCTTGTTTTGTAGTATTAAAGTTAGATAGACTTTGAAAAATTTTAATCTCAGGATTTATGGGCAAAAGATTAAAGTTTATGTGGTGTGTTAAACTACCAAAAAAGGTTGAATTTTGGTATTAATTCTCTCGTGGAGGGTTGAATTTTATATGGCTTACTGCAAAATGTATACATAGAACTTTGTCAAATTAGAAGTCTCTTTTGTTTGAGGAAAGGTATAAGTCAATAAAATAAAATTGCTGTTATTGTATTAGAAGCCAAAAACTTGAATAAGAACTGGCTTTACTTTCTATTTGTTTTTTCATTTGGAATAATTAATTAGGTGGGCTATATATGCAAGTCCACTTGCTAGGGTTTTTTAAAAAAATTGAGGAAATAAGCTTGAAACTTTTGTACTTTCTTTATTTTTGGGATAAATTTATAATATTCACGAATGTTTTTTGTTAAGTAATGTATAATTTAATAATTAATTAGTTCAATTGTTAAAATTTCTTAGTGTTGTATATTAAGCGAAAAAACTAAGAACAAGAACACCTAACTAGGCAAGCAGTGCAAGAAGAGAATGGAAGTCAATGAACCAAACCACGAAGGCGCACGTTCTCTTTTGAGACACAGCTATCCAGAATAAGGCAAAGATTGCTGTTTGTGAAATCTGATTGTACAAACCAGACTTGTGAAACTTCTTGGAAAAACCATCTAGATGAAACAAAATCATTAGCCCTATCAAGTCTTGAACAATATGTCAAATCTTTATTATTGGAAAACATACAAATTTGGAAAGTTCGTCTATAGATCCTAGAAGTCGGTGGAAATTTTTTCATGCCCACTTCTAGAAGATTTCAATGTGGATAAAATTAAATTACTTCTCAAATTCCAACTACTTTTTACCATGATTTTTATCCTTGAAGTAAAGAAATCATGATGCCCATTGGACGTCGGCACTAACTACAAATTCAAGCGCTCTAATTTTCTCTTTTTGAAATATATTGTGTGTGTCATGTATATATTATGAATGGTGAATCTCACTTCCTAATCAATCAATCATGATCAAAAATAGTACTCACTTGTAAAAATAAAAAATAAAATTATTTAATATACTTATTTGAAATTAACACTCTTTAACTAAAATTTTCAATATGTATAAGCCTTCTCAAGAATAAATTAAACATCATCTTCATATAATTTTGTACCCGAAAAATGTATCAAAATGCTAAATATATACTAATCTTCTCCATTATTATCATCACCCTTGCACATTCTTAAAGTAAAGCTTCTATATGTATTACCATAGAAGTAGCTAAAATAAGTACTAATATACAATTTCTGTTAATAACTTTTGTAAATAAGCTCAACGGGTTGACATTATAATTAAGTAAGTATATTTTAACTTGATGTAAATGATTTTTTAAATTAAATTTTAGATAAATTAGTCGGTGTGTTTTATGACCAATACATACACTATCTCATAGTTGCTTTTATTATTATTTTTGGCAAATTAATGACCAAAACCCAAAGATAAAATAAAAATGCCAACAAGAGGTTGGTGGGGTTGGAATAAAATTTAAGGGAACAAATGGGACATAAAGAAAAAAGGTATAGATCGTTGCAACTAATTTTAAAACTAAACAAAGCAAGTGAATTAAGCAGGTGGGAGTGGGGTTTATATAACTTATAGTTGTCTAAAAATAACAAAAGCTAAAATAAAATAAAAACCTTAAATAGAATATAAATGCGTGGCTTGTAAGTTATATAAAATATTATTGCTATGAGTTCGATTTTAAGAGGCTTTGATTTGATCACAAGCAAGTCACGTGGTCTTTTCTTTGATTTTTTTTGTGTGAAAAGGAAACACGTGATTGTTGAAGCAGAAGCAACACGTTATTTGTACCAAAAATAAATGAAAGGACATGTTTTATTTTATGTATGTGTGGACATGGAAGTGGCAACAATGTACATACGTTTGCTGAAAGTGAAAACTTATAAATGAAAGTAGTAGAAAATTAAGCTGTTTGTTTGTAACAAAAACCACGTGTAACATTAAATTTGCTTAAATGAATTTTCTACTATTTTCATTATTCAATGTCAGTTCATTTGATTTTTTTTCTTTAAAATAATCAACAAACACAAAATTATCAAACTTGTATTGGTTATTATATATATATATATATATATATATCATTAAAAACTAGGTTAAATTGGTAAAAATGTCAACTTTGTTTATAGAGTTCAAAATGGTAAAATGTTGTCTAAATCATTAATGTCGTCATTATTGTAAACTTTCTTTAAATTTAACATAACAAAAGCTGACATAATTAAATAAAGTCATTTATAGTTTACTTATGTGTTTGAAGGTGGCTGAAAATGAAGGCAGTTGATTTGGGAGTTGTGTTTGTTATGCCAAACGCAATGTTTTCAACTTTTATGTGAAAGAAAAGGCTAAAAAGGAAACAACTAATTCCTATATTGCTTTGCTTTGCCAATTGCAATGATAATGTCTGTTAGCCAACAATTTTACATTTTAAATTTTAGTAGTAGAAGATGGAAGTTTAATGTTTGTTTGCTATTAGTTCCAACCTCAACTACCCATCTTCTTATTGCTTAGTAGAAATGAGATTTATCATTTTTTGGGACATAGGCCGAATCCACATTCATAAATTGGTTTGAACAAATTGGAGATGGGTTTAAGGCCCAATTTATTAATCAGGCCCAGTTTTGAAGGTCCTTCCCATGTCTGAAAGAGACTTGTTAAGAGAAAAAGTCCCAATAATTAAAACTTGAGACTTTTAATTAGAGGTTTAAAGTTTGAATTGAAATAGGTCACAGAGGCACCGGTTTTTTTACGATGCTATAAACTCATAAAAGAAATCTATTCGATTTTATTTTTTATACTGTTGTGATTGCTTAAAACCGATAGATAAAATATCTGATAATTTTATTACATAATATGTATTATTTTAAAAAATATTCTAACTCAAAATTTTAGATCTTAAGTAAGATCTCGTAATTCTAAATATATTCAAGATTGATGTTGTGGCAATGTTTACTTAAAATCGTTGACAAATGTTAGTTAAGCACTATTTAAAAAAATCATTTTAATACAAAAATTAAACAAAATCTTATAATAAATATATTCAAGAACGAGTTAGAATATTTCATGTGTAATATACATATTGGGGTCACATCAAGCACTATCTTTGTAGATAAAATCCTCGGTATATTAGAATATTGTGAGTCTGTCTTATTATACTATATCATAAAACCATTTCAATTCCTAACACTTAAAAGTAGTTAAAAAATGCCTAAAAGAAATGTGGATAACTATAACCCTTTCAATCTGTTCACATGTTTTTGGCACTTTTAGGCATCAAATGTATTTGCTTCACATGTATTCACCACAAAACTAATAGGAAGTGGATAAGATTGCTCTATTCTGAACTCTCTAGTTGCTCATCTTTAATAGCATGTCATGGTCAAAGCCATTGTAATTATGTACACGTCACTAAATTTTGATTTTGATTCCTAGATTTTTGAAACCAAATCCCTCCCTACTTAAAAAATTAATGAATAGAAGTATGTAGTCGGGAAGTAACCACTCAAGTGGGCTATAAATGGCAAAAGACAACTTGACAAAAACAGAGTCCCTCTCACTCTCTGTTCCTCCTATTGTCTCTGCTTTCTTTACGTTTCAACAATTCTCTGTTCCTCTCAGACGGTTTCCTTGACTGCTTTTTCCTATACTGCCATATTGTTCACGTAACTCCAACAAAGAATGTAAATCTGAAATTTTGTCTTCCTTTATCTTTATCTTTTTCTTTTACTTTAACCTTTTTGTACTTTTCCCTTCTGGATTTAGCTTAGTCTCATGGAAAAAATACAAGAAACATTGACAGAATATGAAACGTACAAAGACAAAATAACTTCCCATTAATTTCCGAATCCGTAAAGAAATGGAAAACTAATCTGCTTTCTTCTATATAATTTTCTTCTTTTTTCTATTTTCATGACTTTGCATTGACATACAAATTTGAACATATTATTAACATAACAAAGAATATGAGATCTATGTTCAATCCAACAAGTATAAAGCTCCAGTTCTTGAGCAATGTAGAAGAGAAAAAATAGAGGAAATTTGCCCAAAAAAGAAAAAATGCAACTAGTTTCCAGGAAAACTGGAGTTACTGATTTTATTGCTTCCATTGCTGTTGTTGCTAGTTGTGATGTTGGCATTGGAGTTGTTGGGGCTGGTGAGGTTGGCATTATTGTTACTGTTGTTGTTTGGATGAGCACCACCTATTATAGACGTGATGGCTGCTGCTAAAGCAGCAGTGAAGTTTGGGTCAGCAGCAATGGCAGCACTGACTGTGTCAGCCAGTTGTGATGGTAGTTGTTGTGGTTGGTGACCCAATTGAGAAGGGTCAACATCTTGAGACAATTGAAGGCCAGAGAATTTTGATTGGTTATAAAGTGCCTGACCAAAGATTTGAGGCAGCAATGAAGCTGGGGAATTGGCAAAATTCTGAGGCGTATTTGGGAATGGGATTTGTAATTGGTTTGGTGGCCTTTGGAATGGTAGAGGGTTTGGGGATTGGGTTAAGTCCAATGTAACAGTAGGGAATGGAGCAGAAGCAGAGATAGTAGCCATGCTAGAAGAGCAAGGAAGGAGTGTCCTTGTAAGGAAATTTGCATTCATTAGGCCATCACTGCTTGACATTGATCCTGAAAGAAGCATTTTTGCTGCTGAAGAAGTAGTTTGTGCCATTGCCATTGCTGCAGGAGGCAAAGGGTGGTTGTGATTGCCTTCATATGTAGTAATAAGAATTGTTCTGTCTTCAGCACACCTTTGTACCTATATATATATATATATATGTATCAAAATTTGATTAGAAAACACAATGACCCAAAATGAAATTCTGCCCATCTAAACCAATGAAGGATATCATAGCCTTAAAATCTTATTGCAAAATTCAATTGAGCCAAATAACGTACTTGTTTTCTGACAGGGCAACCAGCAGCCATGGTGCACCGATAATAAGCTCGAGGACACGGATTTCCCTTGGCCATCTTCTGTCCATACTTTCGCCATTGACACCCATCAGTGATCTAAAATGAAAAATCAACAATTTTTCAATCCGGAAAAATTCTTCTGAGCAATATATAATAATTCAAAACACACACTGTTTGCTTTTGTTATGTATATACCATAGGTGCCTCTGATCGAGCTCTAACTGAAACTCTTGCTTTCCTCATAGTGGCCTCAGTTTGATCAACATTTTTAGGAGGACTAAATCTAGGAACCTTATTAGGAGCAAAAGCTTGATCCGGGCTATCCTCTCTCCCAATTCCCCCACCATATTCCTTCTTATCTTGATCAAACATAACTACTTCTTCACTACTCCTATTCTTCCTCGTGCCTTCAATGTTATTTCCTGGTGATACTGACCGATCCTGGCTTCTTTCTTCAGACGAAGAATCTGAAGCATCATCAATATCAGCATTATTAGCAGCTAACCCAAGACCCATAAACTGCCTTGGCACCACTATTCCATTATTTCCATCATGTTTCTTCTGTTCTAGCTTTCCATCAAACACTTCGTGTTCTTCCATGTTCTCTCCCTTCTGGTCCTGCATCACAGTCGCCAAATGCATCTGCAGGGAATTGTATTTACTGGTAACCTGATCAAGCATGTCTTTCAAACGCTGATTCTCCTCCTTCATTCGCTTAAACTCAGCTTGAAGAACAGCCATCTGAATCAGCAAGCAACATATGTAATACTAACTCAAATTCAGCTCCAAATTAAGTCGAACTTATTGATTATGATACATGAAAGGGAAAATCTTGAAAAAACAAAATTACCCATGAGAGAATTTACTGTATTATTTAATAATCTAACCTCATTTTTGGCTCTTTTATCTTCAGGGTTTGGTGATATGCCATCGTCCACCATGGATTGGTCGCTGCTAGTGTTCGTAGTTAGAAGATTCAACCCAGTCTATAAAAACAAACAGAATTATGAGAAACCCAATTGCCTAGTTCTATATAACAAAAAAAAAAACTATTAATTGGTGTCACTTACGTTTACTTTGAATTCTAACAAAGATGTAGCACATGGAGCATTTTTCTCAGCTTCTGCAGAAACAGAGGTAACCTTGTGATCATTGTCCCTGCTGCGTTGGTCAGAGAAGAAATCCATCTCATCAATGACCGTTCGTTTTCCATCAGAGGGTACCTGAGAATCTTCATGATCATCATGGGCACAGTTAAGATTGACTGGAAATTGGATGGTACTTGGAGGAGACCTGCTGCTGTTGTTGTTTGTTGTGGGTGCATCCATGTCCATAGGATTAATAAGCTTCCACTTGGGATTGTTGGTGGTGGTGGTGGTGGTGGTGGTGGTGTTACCTTCAGGAAATGAGTAGAGTACTACTGGTTTCTGAGGAAAGAAGCTTCCAGTTGGATCTGAATCAATGGAGAGTCCACCTCCTTTGGCCATAAATCACAGAAATTTAGAGAGAGAAAGAGAAAAGAGAGTGAAGTCTTATAAACTTACAATGGACTCGGCAATAAAAAAGGGAAGTTGACACTTGAGAAGAGGGCCAAAAGAGCAACTACTAGTAGTGTTCGCTTTGTGTTGCGTTGAATATTGTGTTAGATTTTTAGTCCAAAAAAGACAATTTGGGCTACCCATTTACTTTTATGTATTACATTTACATTCCAAGAATGGAGAGAGATTAATGAGTACTTAGTAATAAAGAATTAGAATAGAAGTTTGATAACGATAATAAAGTAAACTACAAAAACAATTATCTTATAAATCTCTTTATTTCTTTTTAATTGTTAAGGTATGTGTGAGTAAAAAATATGTATTTATGTTTTTAAAAAAATATTTATTTTTATTTTTATTTTTCATTAAATTACTGAAAAATATAAAATATGAAGGTTAAGGAGATTGACGCGTTCCCAAAATTCACCGCCCCGATTGGTCCGGCGCCTCATGCTGGTGAAAAAGTATAGTTTGAGTCAAAGGTTTTGATGGGGAATGGGCCCACATAGTGACGACTGGAAACTAGAAACTGGGAGCTGGATCTATGTGATAAATATTGACTTGGACACGTAGGATACCCGGCTTCGGACCGAGGTTAACGGGTTGACCCCGTCGCTTCTAATGGACCGAATCACTTGCTTTTGGTTTCTTATTTTGCCGTTTTGTATTTGTCCATGTATTCTCAAACTTATTATGGTTCTAAGTCACTTGCACTTCCTTTTTCCCACTCTTTTCAAATTAAATTTTTGGTTTTTCTTTTGACTGACAAAGCATATTTTTATATATTCCCATAATCTCGAAACATAAAAGAAATAAATAAATATAAATAAAAATAAAAATTCAGTATTTCTTTCCCATAAAATCAAAAGATTTTATCAACTAATCTAATTTAATGTCACTTTTTATATATATAATAAAATAACTCAATATCATCTATTAAATACTATTTGAATACATTTCTATTATTGATTTTATAAACAAATCAAAATATTTTTTGTGGATTAAGTTTTTTAACGAATAAGATGATTGATTTGTAACATAACCTTGGATGAAGCTTATGTTAACTAGAAGGGAATGGAAATATATTTTCTTATTAAAAGAAAGTAGGAGCCAATTATCAAAAGTGGGGGTTAGGAGGTGTACACCAAACCAAAGTAAGCTAATAATGAAGATCTAGCACTTGGAAAAAAAGATATTATATGGTGCCAGAAAAAGGCAGGCAGTGTAATGTGTTTTCCTTTCTGTATGGAAAATAAGGTTTCCAAACCCAATCACTAAGAAAAATCAGCAAAAAGCCCCATTTCTCTTTGAACAACTTTTTAAAGTGTGCTCTGTTTGTAGCATTTAAATCATTACTCAATCTCTTTTTTTTCTGTCATAATAATGTCTTCTGATTGTCTCTTTTCTTTTGGTCTGATGGACTTGAACAGAAAAATGCATAGTCTTTCATCATATGTTTTTTGTGAGTAAATATCTTATACTATTGCTAGTTGAAAGGGTGAATTTTCTTATCACTTAAGAGGCAAATTAATAAATTCATGTAAATCAATTTGTAAAAAAATTGAATCCTAAATTGAATGATATCGGATTTATTGAGTTTTCTTTTTCCATTTGCCTGGGTCATTATTTATATATGCATATAAGTGATTAAATGAATGAAAATCTAAATTATTGGAAGTAAAGTCTAACTTCAATTTGTAGGGAAGACAATTATAAATAATTAATAAAAACAAACCACATGGAAATGTGTATTCACATTTAACAACCAGCTTAATTTCCCAAGTTTAAAATTGTTATTTAAAAGTGTGGTCCAATACTTTGATTGGAATCATAAGATATTGGACCGATCTCTAATTCTAAGGCGGAATATGCAGTCCAAAGGTTAGTTAGAAGTTAGAAATAATTGTTTTTGGAAGCCCTACATTTTTTTTTTTCCCACATGCCACTTTTCTTTAATCAAATATTCAAAAGCCTTCACCTTCACACAATTGCAGATGGCAGTTGCATGCGCTCTCATTCACACACACACACATGCACACAACTTATTAATAAGTTTAAACACGAGGACACATCCAGCAGCAAATAGCTTTCCTTTCGCCCCTCGAAGACATGCCCCACAGTTTCAAAGTGACCAATCCAAGACTAGCACTGCTGGCCAGCTACCAATGTTTGTAACAATATACAAGCAAAGTACTTCATTTTAGACTGATTAAGTTTCACATCCAGATTCCAGAAACAGTCCTCTAGTAGAAAACAGCAAACTCACAGAACTATCGGTTCGTCGCCAATATAATGCTCACTACTTACGATGTCAAGTAACACACCTGAAGGAAGGTTACTTAAGCAGACAAGTATTTAGTCATCCATGACTCAAAGCGGGACCAAGCCAACTTAGCTGCAGCTTCATTCTCATCAGGCATGCCCATGCTCTTCCTCCTCTTTTTACCCTCTGGAGAAGTGTTCATGAATGCATGTGCAACACCAGGATACATGTGTACCTCATATGGGACTCCCGATACTTGAAGCTTCTCCTCCAATCCCTTGGCAGCCTGAGACATCATATATAAATCCCAAAAGACAATATTAATAGGGGATAATCCCTAGTTATGCAACATTCGATCTTTTATTTTTCTCCAAAATACTCTCATAATACTACAAGTATTTTAGTCACAAGCTACTACTTCTTCCTAGCATCTCATGATTACTTTATGGTTTTGGGTTCACAAGACTGGTAAAAAAAAAAAAAAAATGCTCTAATCCCTTATCTTAGCCAGTTATTATCCATTACTGAATAACTTTATGTTTTCACATTTTACCTTTTGGAAGGCATAGCTTCTATGGCAAGGTAAGAGTGCAAAACACTCAAAAGCTAGCACTTAACACGCATCTTTCATCCATAAAGTATAGTTGATTTTGGTATTTCTATACACAAGATAATAAATCGTGAAAATGTCATCACGTGCCACTGGTATCACTGTGTTGCACATCATATGAGTGCTATAGCTACATAAAGAACACAACCCACTCCTCCCCTGGCTTTAGCCAAAAAGATTAAATAATAATGGGGAAAAAGAAAAATAAAGCAACACAAAGACCAGGATTGCAGCAGGCAGCAAAGTGAGTCCAGAAAATGATTCTAACAAAATATGCAAGAAAACTAGCAGCTTATTATGATTCATGAAAGTTAAAAGGGACAATATCATACCGTGACATCTGAAAAGCCAACAAAGTTATCAAGTTCGCCAAAGTGAGCCTGAACAGGTGCCTTGGTTTGAGCAGGGTCAGCGAGCTCTGAAGAAGGAACTCCATAGAAAGCAACAACAGCATCAACTTGTGGAACCAAGACAGAGCTTGCAACAGCGAGAGCTCCCCCCATGCAAAATCCAGTTACACCAGCCTATTGCAACGACGGTTTACATTTGAAATTTTTAATTCTTTGAAGAATCCAAAATTTATCTAATAACAAGGAATGTAATTTATCTACAACAATCTCAACTATCAGACTAAGAAGTCTGTCTACCTATTGCACCACCAAGTATGATTAATATTTTTTTTTCTGTGGGTTTATAGGGAAAAAAAATATAAACCTCAATAATAATAAAAAAAATTTAACTATGATGAATATAATTAAATATGGTATAAGTGAAAGACACATTACAAGGAAAAATTAAATGTATCACTTTACTGATGTTGAAATAAAAAAGCATAAAACCATTTGTAGGTCACAAAGCTTTTAAATCAAGCTATTATCCAATAAATTAGACAAATGCTTCATTGTTGGAGTCACAGGCAAGTTACGTTTGTAAGCATCATAGGCATTTGTTTATATGATGCCTCACACTTGAGGACACAAACTTGTCTCAGCTTAATGGCAAAAAACGTTTGAACTCACCTCAAGGCTATTCTTGAGTAAAGAAAAACCACAATACCATCTACAACTACTGTATCTGAGTACAAGCAGAATGGACTACTTCGAGTGGAACCATAACAAAGGTAAACAGAAGATTTTAGTTAAGATGAAGTCACTGATGCTAGGACATTTTTAAATAAACTAAACTTTTTATGCAGACAATTTATAAGCAGTGGTGAACCTTCTTAGAACCATTTTCTTTCAGCCAATTCACTGAAGCATCGATATCCTTTGCAGCAGCATGCCAATCAAGGCCATCCAACAAATGTTGAGCTTCTGCAACGTCCAAACCAACCTTTCCTCGGTACAAGCTGAAAAAGAACAGCAGCAATGCCCATTAGGCATTTTGACTGCAGCATACAATAATCTGAAAGATTTAAAATTAAATACCAACTATCTTAGAAATTAGCACCCTAGCATAAATATCTTACTCTGGGATAAGAGCTTTGAATCCAGAACCAAGTTGAGAAATTTTAACTGCATGGTTTTTAATTTCAAAATCCACACCCCACCACTCCTGAACCACAACAATTCCAGGAGCATCTTCTTTGCCAACAACATACGCATCAAATGTCTGATCAAGTAAAGAAAATTACATATTCAAAGGAGCGAGAATCAGAAATCAAACACGGAATTCTAAGAGTGAGTTTAAGTAAAGACCACATCAATTTCTTTACCAAAAAAAAAAAAAAAACAGCAACAAATTATTTAATGATACAAGTTTCTTCAAGAACACAACTTTAAGTCTGCAGAATGCAGTTGGAGACATATCTCTAAAACCCATTGCATCAGTCAATTACTCATTAAAAATTCCGACAGCACACAAAAGAGTTAACTCCATGAAATTCAAATGGAAAAATAGAAACCCATTAACAAAACTATTAAAATATCCATAAATTCCTTCAGTCCTTCTGCTTATATATAAATCTGACACCCTTTAATATGAACCAGCAGAACAAATCAAACATTTTTTTAATGAATAACCATTTAAAATTAACATAAAACGAAATCAAAATTAGCGAATTAAAATAGTGATTAGATAATAAGAAATGAGTGGACATAGTAAATAATTGAAGACTGAGACAAACTCACAGTCTCATCTCTCTGAATCTGAATTTTCTTGAAAGGGGAAGAAGCAGAGTCCGCCATTGGACGAACCGAGAAGCGAGGAAAAGAAGGAGAGATAGTCCGTACAAGGGAGAAAGCAGGGGATCTGGGTCGGATTTTGGCGAAGCTTCTTGAAGCAGATGATGTTATCCCAGCCAACATTCCTCTCTGTGATTACACTCTAACTCAAAGCACAGGAATTTATATGACCGTTTTGCCATGTCTAAACCAGGTAGTGTAAATGAAAGGGAAATGTATGTGTACTAATACGCAGTCGTTTTATCTTGAGGGGAGAGGGAAAATGGTACTGGGCTAGGTTCACAATGTAAGCTTGGGCCTAAGAGCTGTTGGATATTAAACTAAGTAATTAGACTGGGCTCTTATTAAGGGTTTGAGACTTCATTTTTGTGCTCCAATTTTGATCAAAAAATAAATAAGTAAATAAATTTAAGACTTAACTACTCAATTTGTAATTTAGTCTTTTAAGAATATTTTTTACTAATATCATCCACTAGTATTCAGAATTTTCAATCAAATTACATTCTCTCATTTTCATGTCATGTATAAATAAACTAATTCTACATAATTTAATAATTTAATATGAAAGTAACCAAAATATTTTGCAAGATATAAAATAACTCATGTATATGTTATTATTTTTATGCCAATGTATTATTTCGTTAATTCATAACATGAAAATAAAAGAATAGAACTTGATTGAAAATTTTTGAATATTGAAAGATAATATTGATTGAGAAATTTTTTTGAATACTTAACTGAAAATTAAATAACCTTTAAGGATTAAAATAATAAATAAGTCTAAATTTAATTAGCTGGAAAGGAAAAAAGAATGTTAAATTAAACCTTTATAATGCCACTTCTCTAATGAAATTTAAAATTATCCCTTATTTTGGTGTTTATTACTGGTGGTATATAATTGGTGAGAAAAATTTCTTGACCAATTTGCTTTGGACATCTTGTCTTCTTTTAATGATTCATATCTATCGTTTACGATTAATCACTATTGGTGTATCAATTTTTTTATTTTTTTTATTTTTTTTATTTTTTGATGGAAATAGTAAGCTCGAATTGATTCATTGATTCATTGATTCATTGATTCATTGATTCATTGATTATGTAATCTTATTACTAATCTAACACGACAAAATTTAAATAATTAACAAGGTGAAATTAAATTAGTATCATGGAGTGAGTTTGGTTAAATTTTTGTTATTTGAGGTGTTATTTAGTTGCAATTTATATTTTTGGTGTAATTAAATGGTTTTACAAATTGTAGTTACAATTTATGGTTTGAGATGTTTTTTTTTTTAATGTAAATTATCAAAACAATTATGCAATAACTTATTATTTATAAAATAAATAACTTTTAGAGATATATTTGTAAAGGATTTATTTAACGAATACCTAAAAGACACTTCTTAAATTTTTATAAATAAAAAATTTATAATATTTATTACGATAAGTTGATCATAATTTTAGTCTTACGTATACGTAAAATAAATAATAAAGATTGAATAGAGACAAATAAAAAGATAAAATGTGTTTTTATATGGTCTAAAATTGTTCAGAATAAATACTATATATTCCTGATATAATCCCATGATTCCATGAATTATAACAAATACATCAGCATTTGTGTCATCTATGTTAATTTCGCCTGCAACAACGTGAATATAAAATTATAAATTTACGTGGAAGACAAACAAATTAATACTTGTCTGTCGTGCATGGTCCCCTACATTTATGGATGTATGTTTAGTGGCCCTAAGCTCCAAATAATTGCTCTAGCTTGTTCAGTTTATATATATACAAGCTGATACTATTTTTTATTATTTTATTATTAGTAAGGGACGTATTATATCTATAAATTATACAAGATAAAATAATTATTTATATTTTTATAATTTTTTCCTCAAGTAAATATGTGACTTGAGTTGTACATGCATGATCATTTTGACTTCTATGAAGATTCGAACTCTATTTTGTATGTTATGACCATTGTGTAAATTTTAGTTATAAAATTAATAACTATATACACAAATTAATTAAATAATAAAATAAGAGAATGTTTTTTAAGTTTGTGTGTATAATTTGATATTACATAATATAGAAAATTCTAACCAAACAAAATTAATTGATTGAGTAAGTAATATATATTACAACTCGATATATTTTCTTTTCTTACATATTAAAATGGTTGCACGTAAATAGGACGTAATTAGATAAATAAAATCTTATGTATAAGTAAAAACTTCAAAATAATTAAATATTAATACATATGTATTGTAATAATTCATTTTAACCATTATTGGTTTACATGAAGCTAGAAATTAAGTGTTATATATATATGCTTACAAATAACGTGAACTAGCTATAAACATACATAAAGTGGAACTTTGACTTCAATCCTTCTAGTTTATTCTTTCGTTTTTGGGCTTTTCTTTCCTTCAATTGATGCACCGACTTGCTTTTCCCTTTTCTTGCTAGTGCTGCGTTTTGTTCTTCATTCTTCCTTCCCTGTTATTCCGTTGAGCTCTTGGGCTATAGTGATCTCCACTTGCTGCACCTACCAAACCTCTTTTGCCTAACCCGTTTTGAAGTCTTTGGTGAGCCACTTCCATTCCGCCTTCATCCTATTTGCTTTCAACGCCCAGCTATTACTTGTAGCTCTTGCCTCATTACTATCTTGTAAGTAGAGGGTCTGTCCCAAATACCCAAAATTCGAGAGCTATTGATAAGGATTCAGCTAAAGTTATTGTAGCAGCTATGAAGGTTGCTGTAGTATCGATGGAAATGAGGATTTGTTCTTGCTTGGGTTAAATCAGATCGGTGATGGAAAGGAGCTGGGTAAGGGTGTTCAGTCTTAGAAATTTTGGGTTGCTATTGGTATACCATAGGATGATTTCTTGTTGTCCTTAACCTGTCATGCGTTTTCCTCAATGGTTAGTCCCTTTACTCTTCCTCCCTGATAATACAATTTACCAATTTACTCTTTCATACGTATGGCTTGGTTGGAGTGTGTGGAAATCAGAAACAAGACAAAGGATACTTGGTGATTGATACATGAAATTGGTAGCTAGCACCTTAGTTTTATATTTTTCCATTCTTTCTTCCAAAAGTCATGAGGCAGCAAATAAATTCGTCCTCTTTTTGCTGCAATTTCAATTTGTGTTAGTTTGTTTTCTTGCTGGCAGTCAGTGTCCATTTTCCTTGCATATTGTCCTCATTACGGGTACTTGTAGATTGGTGTAGCCACCAAGTTTTAAATTAGGGTTAATTGATGTCCTGTTTTCAGCTTGTTGTGGCTGTATGGGAGGAAAGGATTGGCGGCAACTTGTATGTTGGTATAGGATAAGGGGCTGACTTTGAAGTCTAATGTTTTGTTAAGTTTATTATTTCAAATTAATGGTATTCTTATGAGTTAATGTTGTGGATAAAGGGTTATATGAAATTGAAGTAAGAATCTTAAACAAGAAACAAGAAAATAAGATAAAATAAAATAAAATTGATGGATTAAGGTAAAACAATGAGAGTTAAGTGGTTTTGAAGGGGTGCAGGGTAGATTTCGTGAGTATTAGAAATTCAGTAATTCGAGTGTCTTTGGAGTATAATTAAATTAAGAGCTTAAAATATAAAATGTAGCTTATAGTCTTGGCATGTTGTCTGCAAAATTTCGTAGCTTGGTTCCAAATATGTTGTGAGTTATTAGCTGTTAGACTCCAGCTAGGTCAGGCAGAATTCGTAATACTCTGTTTTTGGTTCATGTAATAAATTGAGTGGGTTAATGACAGATTTTAGGAAAAGTTTCTAAATAATAAAGATAGATATACTTGTATATTAATAAACCCAGTAAACGGAATTGGATTTCGTTTTTCCTAGGGAAAGTTATGTTCAATTAACTACGGTCAGGTCAAAGCTTGTCAAAAATCATGCGTGTTACAGAATTTGATACAACTTCAAACAATAAACTGTATTGATATACAAATCCAAAAATTATAAATAATATACCATTATAAAGTTACATGTGTCTAGTATTTTATAAATTTTACGAAACTGAATTCGGAGTTTCATGGAGAAAAATATGATCGTTAAAGTAGACACTGGTCCAAACCTTAAGTTTGGACAACTTTAATATTTTTAACACACTAAATGCTTTATATTCTTTTATAATGGTTTCTCCTATTATATGCTTTGTCAAGATATTTAAAAGCCCTCTTCATTGATAACTTATCACCTAAAGTCTAATCCATATTAATTGACATGTAATAGTTTAAAGAAAAATTTTCATAAATAAACTTATATAAGTTGAGATATAAGTTTAGTAAATAAAATAATATAACAATAACATTTATGAACTAAGTAGTATTTGGAATTATGAATTTCAGTTATGGCTCTCAATGTGAACCTGATGAGACGCATGGACACAAATATGAGTGACGAATGAAATGGGTAACAGGTGAGTAGGTTAATTACTGCCTTTAGGGGCTAGATTATTATGTGTGATTATATGTTTATTTGAATATGTGTGATATATGGAAAGTAAGCTAGTGGAGTATTTCAATAATTTGCTTGAATAATGTTTGCTTGATATTGGTTACTGTGATTGACATTAATTGTGTTTGATAAGGGTCAACTCGTGAACATTTTCTGGAAAATGATTTTCATTTCTGAAATTAAAAGTCTAGTTGCACCTAGGATGCCCAGATTTAAAAATCATGAGAAATTTTGATTCTGATAAATATTTTTTTAAATTGAGTGCTCAGCCCTAGTGGAATAGATTTTGTACGGGAAATTAATTTGGTGTGTGGGCACGTAAATGCCCGGCAAGGGAGTGATATTGGTGTGCGGGGCTGGGTCACTCGTTGGCCCTTTGGTTGTTTTGTTTGATATCATTGCTCTGATAACTTTGTGATCTTGTGTACCATGTAAATTATGAATTTATGACCGTTACAATGTATACGTGTAATGTGAATTAAGATATAAGTAATGTTACTCAATGTTATTACGTATGTTGTATACTTGTGTTGTGTGATGCTAGTACCATTTGGGTATGATTTTCCACTCAGCTGACTCACCCCTTTCTTGTGGTTATATTTTTTTTAGTAGCAAGATCTCAAAAGAAGTTAATCACTAATACGAGGTTTTGCTAAGGATTTGATGACAAGGTATGCCTCGGAATCTCATACTTGGAGTGAAGGATGAAAGTTTGCAGTTACATTAGTTCTGTGGGTGTTAAATGTGGTATGATGTAATATTCTAGTACTTGCTTTGTTGATGGTGTGAACGGAGCAGAGTTCCTTATCGTCTTTGTATTGTGTTGAGTAATAGGAAACAAGTTTATAAGATTGTATTTTAAGGCATGTTCCATATTGTAAGGGATTTTTGCCGAAATTTTCAGTAAATTGTGATTTGTTGTAATCAACAAGTTTTTAATGTTAACTTTTGTCTTTATAATTTCTTGGTTTTATTCATTGGTAAGTCAAGAGTCATAGTCGTTCCTTTGTTTGAGTCAAGGTTACGGAGGTTTGGTTACCATTCTTCCGGCCAGTCATGCCTCCATAAGGGGTATGACTGTAAATTGATGCGTAATCAAGAAAATAACACTCGGATAATATATGGGCATTCTAAAATTCAATATTGAGATGTATGATTGGAATTTTATAGAGAGATAGAATACAAAATGGGGAGTTAAGATAAGAAGATCGAGGTTATATTCATTGAAGAGAAAATAATCGAAAGAACTGAATAGAAAAATTTAAAGTTTGTAGCTTAATAAATGTCATAGTTAGGAAAACATAGGTTACTAATAATTAATATTGTGATTAGGAGTTAAGAGAGGTGACTTGGTGTAAATGGTATGTATTTAAAGAGATAGAGTGAATGAGATCCAAAATTAAATGAAAAGATAAGTTGTTAATCAGCATTTAGCTAAGAGCATATAAAGGGAGAATTATTAATCAGCGTTTAGCAAATTCAATTGATTATTATGCTTGGTAAGAACGCATTAGATGAGGATTTGGATTCTTTTCGGTACAGGTGAGATTCTGCGTCAAATTAATTGCATCAAATTTCTTCACTCAAAAATAATATCTTATTATAAAAAAACAAAATTTATCACTTAAATTTAGAGCAAATACCAACAGCTAGATGAATAGTGACGTAAACTTATTTGTTATCACTAATCACATATAGTGGCGCCAATAAACTAACATTTGGTCCACAAAAACTCAGTTTTAAGAGAGATAAAGTTTATTCATCAACATCAGACCAATTAACTTCCAAGAAAAGAAAAATACAATTAATTGAAAGTCCTAGAATCCTTTACCACATTCCCAACTTACGGCCACTTCTTTTTTTTTTTTCTTTTTTTTTGGACATATTCTTTAGTTTTTGAATTTTTCTAACTAGTATATTTAGGAAAACAGTTAATTAAGATAATATCTATACAACTTTATTATATTTATTATGATGACTGATAATTATTTTAATGTTATATAATTAATTTTAAAATTATATTTCCTCTAAAATGCAAAGAGTGTACTACTATTAACCATTAAAAAAGCAAAAAATTAAATTTTAGCAACTCATTCCTAAATATTATATTTTCAAAATTATCACTAGAGAATACAAAATATAAATAAATAAATAAAACAAATTTG
Organism: Quillaja saponaria; assembly: GCA_029379385.1. Taxonomy (NCBI): domain Eukaryota; kingdom Viridiplantae; phylum Streptophyta; class Magnoliopsida; order Fabales; family Quillajaceae; genus Quillaja; species Quillaja saponaria. Next base: position 3,037,650 of record CM055605.1, on the reverse strand, counting down.
AAAAAACAAACAAAAACATTTTTTTTTGTTGGAAATAAAGAAACCAAGCTTTACTTCTTTGAAACTTTTAATTTTAAAACTTTTTATCTTTATTAGCCAAAACTATAAAATGGAAAAAAGTTTGGTTTAACAAAACAAGAATTATAATTATAAAATATGTGAAAGTGGATAAACATATGTACTTGTTCAAGAAAATTTAATTTTGTATGTAAATAATTAAGGTCAATGAGAAATTTCAAAAGGAAAAAAATAACTTAAAATGATTAAAATATACCTCTAAATATTACATTTATTTATATATTATAAAATTTCATTAATCATTAGTCTTATGAAAAGTGACTGATACCTAAATTTAAAACTTTACCCTACACCAATTAAGTTCGATCTCATAACTCCTCTATCTACGGAAAAAAACACATGCATTGTATTGAAAAATTGCTAATAGAAGAGTGATACTTTTTGGCAATTACTGATTCTGATAAGCAAAATGATACATGAATTTAAAATTATACCCCACTCCCATTAAGTTTGATCTCAAAACTCCCTCTATCTACCAAAAAAAATAAAAAACACATGTATTATATTAAAAAATTAATAATGGGAGTGTGATCCTTTCTGACAATTACTGATAAACAAAATGATACGTGAATTTAAAATTCTACCTACTCCCATTAAGTTTGATCTCAGAACTCCCTCTATCCACAGAAAAAAAGACATATCCAATATATTGAAAAATCAATAATAGGAGAGGGATCCTTTCCGGCAATTACTCATTCTCATTAAAAGCAGGTCCTAGCAGACTGTTTTGTACGGGTGGTGGAGTGTATTTCGCTGTCAACTGTTTTTGTGGCTTTGTCATTGCTTTTACAGATGTGGAGATTTCTCTAGGTATTCATTCAGTGGGATTTGTCATTGATTTTACAGTTTTGGAGATTTATCTGGGTATTCCTTTAGTTGTATAGTTATTAGAATTGGAAAGTAAATAAGTAGTTTTCAATTACTTATTGCTTAAATAGTAGCTGGAGCCCAGTGATTAATGAAAAAATGACTACATGAATAATAATTTTTCTAATGAGCCGCTTTAAGTACTTTGTTAAAATTTTATAAATAAAAATTTATAATATGTATTATTAATTTTAGTATTATTTAATAAATAATTTATTATTTTTATAAAAATTTTAAATTTTAAATATTATATTTATTATAACTTAACAAGTATTTTAGGAACAAGTATTTTAGGAGACGTGTTAGAAAAATTTAATAAATAAATGTAATATTTAGTGGGATATTTTGGTCTATTTGATTATTTAATATTAAACTTAATCATCCATTTGAATGGAAAAATGTAATTCCCAAAAAATCATTTTTATTCTAATTAAATATCCATTAAAAAAATTCTGTACATAAATGTAATATTTAGAGGGATATTCTGGTCTTTTTGATTATTTAATGTTAAAGTTAGTCATCCATTTAAATGGATTGAGCTTTTTACAAAACATATATTAAGATTAATACGGTGGTAGAAGTTAAAGGATATGTTAAAACCATTCAAAATAGATAATGTAAAAGTGAGTTTTAGACTTAATATATAATTTAGATTTGTAAAATAAATAAATTAAATTATAATATAATATTTTTATGTGTGTTAAACAAAAAATATAAATAAATAAATAATAATAATAATAAAACCTTTGTGTGAATGATATAAGCATTTATACACACGTATATTGGACGTACACCATCCATTCCTTTTATATGGAGACTTTGACTTTGTGCTTTTTGATTTCCTTTCTTGCCTTTTCTTCTATGTGGGCTGACGTTGCTCCTTTCGTTCTTCACGATCTTTCTAGTCCTTTCTCCCCTGTTTTACTTCTCTGTTCTGCCTTCGTGAAACCTTGTTACAGCCAAGCTCCTACCTCCTTCATACCATCAAATTTTCTGCACTTCTAACCATGACTGGTCGTGCAACCCGTTGAGGCAGCTCCTATCTTTCCTCTTCCTTCTTTCCCAGCCGTGAAGCAGCCACCCAAAACTGGTCAGTGTCCACCATGGATCACCTGTTATGGCAGCTAAGCTGTTTTCTCTTTTCTCTTTGTTATTCCAGCTATGTGTGTGCGTATGTGTTTGTGAATCTTGAGCAACCGGGTAGCAACATGTCCAATGATCCTGTAGCTGTGTGTGTGGCAGCTCATTTTGGTGGTGTCGACGACAAGGGGGGGAAAAGACCAAGGTGGGCCTAAGGAGGATGACGGTACTATGTAAGGGTACCCTTTTGGCTGCTTTATTTTTGGTGGGGTTCATTGGAGGGTTTGCAACAGTTGGGTATGTGGACAAGGACCAGATCAATTTCTTTTGAAATCAATATTCAAGCTTCATCGAAGGTTATGGTCCTGCTAGATATGGGTTATTGTATGGCGTATGCAAGATTGAAAATCCTTGCCATTCCTGCAATATCTTTAACCATGTCAGCTGGGCTTCTATTTGGTTATGTTATTGGCACTATCATAGTTTCTATCTGTGGAACTATTGGCTACTGCATTAGCTGCAGTCCATGTCACACGACTTAACAAGGATGCTGTGAAAGTTATAGAGTAGATGTTGGCAAATGCTATATGCATAATTGGTAAGTATAAATGGCGCACAAATACTAAATTTTGCTATTATTTTTTTTATGAAACTGTCTTAGTTATAAAAAGGCAAACATTGGAAATCTTTTTGATGATGTGAATATCTGATATATTTTGTCAATAGTTTTTGTCACTGTTAGTTATGCAATAACAACACTAGTAGAAATTACACCTGGAAAACCCGGGGAAGATTACAAATGACAAAGTTAATGAAGGTGAGTGAATTACATACTCTTTGGTGGCTAGATTCTTATATGTAATTATATGTATATGTGAATAGACGTGTTATATGAAAATCTAAGTAGAGATCGTATTTCAGTGAATTATTTAAATTATGTTTATTTGACATTACTTGTGATTGATAAGGGCCAACAAAAGTAAAGGTTTTCTAAATGATTTCTATTTCCGAAAATGAAATCTAGGTGCACCTAGAATACCTGATTTAAAATCATGAGAAATTCTGATTTTGATAAATGTTTTTTTAAATTGAGTGCTCAGCCCCGGTGGGATGGATTGTGTATGGAGATTAATTTGTTGTGCGGGCGCGTAAATGCCCGGTAGAGGGTGATAATGTTGTGCGAGACTGGTCACTTGTTGGCCCTTTGATTGTTTTGTGTGATAGTGTTGCTCTGATGTAAATTGTGATTATGTATGTCATATAAATTGTGAAATTGTGAAATGTACTACATATATAGGTAATGTGAAATGTTTTATGAAAAATATTACATGATGCTAATTTATGTATTATATATTTGTGTTGTGTGATGCTAGTACCCTTTGGGTACGATTTTTCACTCACGGAGTTCTTAGGACTCACCCATTTCTCGTGAATATTTTTATAGTGACAGGAGTTCGGTATATGGCATTGCTGAGCTTATAACTTGCCAAATGAATACGGCTCGATGTTTTCAGGATCTCAGACTTACAGTTAAGGATGAAAGTTTATAGTCACACTAGAACTGTGAAGTGTCAAATTTTAGTATGATATAGGAATCTAGTTATTTTGCTTTGGTTAGGATGTGGTCGGAGCAGAGCTCCTTATTGTATTGGTATTATGGTTGCATGAGACCAAGCATATATGTTTGTATTTGAGGCATGTTCCTTATGGATGGGGATCCATGCTAATATCTTTCAGTAAATCGTTAACTATTTCAGCAAATAAAAGGTTTACAATAAATGTTTGTTTTATAACAGTTATTTTATCCTTTGGATGGGTTAAGAGTCAAACTCATCACTTTATTTTGGAATCAGGGTTACTGATATTGTTTCTCTAGTCCTCCAACCAGTCATGCTTCCGTGAAGGGTGTGACAGAATATTACAACTTTGGTTGTTGGTCAACGATGAATGTGGAATTGACAAAAAAATATATCAAAATTATCTTCAAATAAAAGGTGTATTTATTTGTTTTATTTTTGCAAATTTTTTTTACTTTTTTATATTTTATATTCTCTACAAAACATAATATTTAAGAGTAATATGTTACAATTTAATTAAGTTAATTACGTGTATTTCAATTAATGATATTTCTGGTCTAATTAATTAAATATTGGTCATTTATACCAAAATTATAAAATTTATTAGAATTTTGCTCTGTACAATCTAATAAGTCGGTTGTGTGTTGTTTATGTTATCTTTCCAATCCCTTTTCTCAAAACCCAAAATAACGCAAGTTGCATAATCATTCCACACAATTAATTCCACACAATCCCGTGAAGCTTTAAATAATGCAAGTTGCATAATCATTGCACTAAAGTAATTCCACACACAATTCCGTGAAGCTTTAAGCAACTTTCTCCTTTTCTATATATACTACATAAACGAATTACACCAAAAAATTAAGTAGAAACCGTAATTGGTTTCACTCAATGGCACCCAGCCAAAACTCTCTTCCTCTCCATGAAAGAGTTTGGCGTAGAAACAATATTAAAAGAGTAATGGATATTACAGTCTTGTTCTTTCTCATTTTGCTTCTCATTTATCGTATTGTCTCACTAAATAACTATGGTGTCCCTTGGTTGATTGCCTTCCTATGCGAGTTATGGCTCACCTTCAATTGGATCCTTGTCATCAGCACCAAATGGTCTCCAGCCCAAAGCAAAATCTACCTAGACCGCCTCTTGCAAAGGTATACAACCCTATACCTATATAATATTTTGTTGGTTTTTGTAATAAAATCAGTCCTTGAATTTGATGTGCAATTTTTTTAGGGTACCCGAGCTTCCTCCAGTTGACATGTTTGTAACAACAGCAGACCCGGTGCTAGAACCGCCTATAATCACGGTGAACACGGTGTTGTCGTTGTTAGCCGTTGATTATCCGGCTAACAAGCTAGCTTGTTATGTTTCAGATGATGGGTGTTCCCCTATTACCTTCTACTCTCTTGTTGAAGCCTCTAAATTTGCTAAGCTTTGGGTACCATTTTGTAAGAAGTATGATGTTCGAGTTAGAGCTCCATTTAGATACTTCTCCGATGACAAGGCCACACCCAATGGTAAAAATGGTGCAGACTTATCAGAATTCCAACAAGAATGGAAAACAATCAAGGTAATGGAAAACAAGGTTAATTTGTTTCATTTAGGTATAACTATGTGCACAGAGCGTTGTTGTAGTTGTAATTTTTATTTTGTTTTATGAGTATTTCAGAATGTAAATTTAATCTTGTTCGATTCTAAAGAACAATACAGTTATTAACTCTCTCTAAAAGAAAGACTCCAAGATTCTCTTTGACTTCTTTCTAGGGTTGCAATTCGCTTACCAACCATCTCTCTTATAATTGGTAATGTGCGAGTAAGTCTTACTGCATAGAAACAACTCTCACTAAGATAATGAGATGATTTCTGTACACGAGCATGGTATACATGGTGAAATTCTTAATTTACTGGTATTTATTAATTAATTCTTCATTTTATTAATTTCAACAATTTGTCAATATTTATCTTACCCTGCCTATTACGTACAAAGTGAAGGTCATTGTCTCTGCAACATTTGTCAGGATGAGTATGAACATCTTTGTCGCAAAATTGAGAATGCAGTCAAAAATTCCACACCATTTGATGGAGATGGGGAGTTTGCAGTTTTCTCAAATACAGAACGCAAAAATCATCCAACCATAATCAAGGTATATTGTTAGTTGATTATATTAATTTAATTTGATCTTAAATAAATGACAATCTAATATGCATAGTGAATATTTTATGTAAGATAAAATTGTCTCCTACTTGGTTATATTCAAAAGAAAAAAAAAAAATAAATTGGATGTTTATGCAGGTTATATGGGAGAACAAGGAAGGACTTTCTAGTGGGTTGCCTCATTTAATCTATGTATCCAGAGAGAAGAGGCCAATGCATCCCCATCTTTACAAAGCTGGAGCCATGAATGTCCTTGTAAGATTAATCCAAATTTCCTTAAATTTTATTGGAATTGTAAAGGCTTTGTTTGTTTTCAAAACTGACACAAATTTTTTTATTTAGAAATAACTAAATTTTTATAAATAATATGTATTTGTTATATGAATTTTTAAGTAGTTTTTACATACACAGAACAAATTAATCTATGCATCAAAATCTCTCACCAAAAAAATAAAATAAAATAAAATTAAACGAGACTTATTTTATGTAATAGATGTTTTCATACACGAAACAAAGTAATATGAATATTGTATATTGAAGTCTTTCATAGAAAAATGAACTGAGACTCAATAATCTGTAAAAGATATTTCCGTGCAAAAAGTGAATGTAAGAATCCCAAATTTTCAATTTCCTACTTCAGTTATATATTTACTAATGTTATGTTTATGTTATGAATAGGCAAGAGTCTCTGGGGTGATGAGCAATGCACCCTATATGCTTAACTTAGATTGTGACATGTTTGTAAACGATCCCAAGATTGTGTTACATGGAATGTGCATTTTACTGGATCCTAATACCCAAAAAGAAGTTGCATTTGCTCAATGTCCCCAATATTTTTATGATGGATTGAAGGATGACCCATTTGGAAATCAATTTGTGGTTCTGTTCAGGGTGAGTAATTATACTTGTCACACATATTAGAGAAAGAAAAAGAAAATTGTTTTCCTTAATTATATAATTTAATGTTTTAACTGATTTGTCTTGCCTTTAATTTGTCTTTTTGGTGGATGTAGTTTGTGGGAACTGGATTGGGTGGACTGCAAGGTCCAATCTATCTTGGAACAAATTGCTTTCATCGACGAAAAGTTATCTATGGTCTATCCCCCCATGACCTAGAAAATACAAGTAAGACCTTCACTTTGATTCCAATTAATATATATAGTAAATAATTATTCCACTGTATAATTCTCTAAAATTAGATTTGAATTCTCCGTTATTTTTGGGCCCGTTCAAAGAGAAAAATACACAATTCTTTTTCTTATTTTCTCTCTCTCTCTGGTACGAAAAAATAAAATCTAGATCCATAATGAAAAATGGCATCCACTTCTGTCCAATATTTTTATTTTTATATACATTATTAATTTTGATTCCTTTATTTTCAGGTATCTTGTCTGAAAAGGAATTAGTAAGAAATTTTGGAAGTTCAAGGGAATTCATCAACACAGTTGCTCTTGCTTTGGAAGGGACTACATATGCTCCTCCTCAACATAATCTTTCAAACTCTGTTGAGACAGCAAACCAAGTTGCTGGTTGTGGATATGAGCATGGTACTGGTTGGGGCAGTCAGGTTTATCAGAGACACATACATAATTTTTATGAATATAATATCTATTTTGTTTTTCCATGTTTTAATTATTAATTTCTCAAAATTTTAGGTGGGTTGGGTATATGGATCTACAACAGAGGATATCCTTACTGGGATGAAAATGCACACAAGAGGTTGGAAATCAGAAAATCATATGCCAGACCCACCTGCCTTTATGGGCTCTGCACCCACAGGTGGGCCTGCTTCAATGACCCAACAGAAGAGATGGGCCACAGGCCTGCTTGAAATCTTATTGAGCAAGAACAACCCAATATTTGGCACCCTCTTTCGGTAAGCCTCCAATTCAGGCAGTGCTTGGCATATTTGTGGTTCTACCAATGGGGCTTGCGTGCTGTCCCTGAAATTCTCTATGCTGCTCTTCTTGCCTATTGTCTCATCACCAACTCTCAACTCTTTCCCAAGGTTAGTATAACTTAACCACAAGCATAAAATTTTCTGACAAAATTTTCATTCACACAAGCCAACACGATCAATTTTATCGGATATTTTTTTTCTGGTTTTATTGTCTATTCAATCGAATTGTTTCAGTTCCCTCTACTTATTATGTTAGATAACTTCATTAAAAGTGTATATTCTATTGTTTACTTGAAATTGTTGAGAGTTTTGTCAATTTGATTCTCACATGTCACATAACTATTAGTTTGGTCACTTTAAATTAATGTGTGTTAGTACATATTTTACTTTAAAACAACGTTTATTTCATCATTTTATTCGTTAATACAGTTCGTATCAATTTGCATGAATTTGTGTGTTAGCACCAATTATACCCTAAATCGTTGGCTGCTTACAAGATTCATGTCTCAGTACACAAATCACTAGTTATTCAACCATTCCATCACCTTAAGCTCCAGCTGTTTATATTTTAACTTCAATCGTCATCTACGTTGACGATTCATGTCTTAGTATACTAACTATATAAGTGGTGAGACATATCAGTTATATAAGTTTAAATTTGTGTGCTAGTATATATTTTACTTTGCATCTTCATTTATTTAGATGATTAATGTCTTAGTGCACATTTAAATCAATTTGTATGTCAGTATATATTTTACTTTAAAACAACGTTTATTTCATCATTTTATTCGTTAATACAGTTCATATCAATTTGCATGAATTTGTGTGTTAGCACAAATTATACCCTAAATCGTCGGCTGCTTACACGATTCATGTCTTAGTACACAAATCACTAGTTATTCAACCATTTTATCTGCTCAAGCTCCAGCTGTTTGTTTTAACTTCAATCGTTATCTACGTTGACGATTCATGTCTTAGTATACTAATTTTATAAGTAGTGAGATATATTAGTTATATAAGTTTAAATTTGTGTGCTAGTATATATTTTACTTTGCATCTTCATTTATTCAGACGATTAGTGTCTTAGAGCACATTTCATGTATTATTTTTTAAAAAAAATTTGAACCTGTTAAATGCATAATAGCTTCATCCATTTATGTTTTCTAACATGATTGGATTGCGCCGTCTAGGATACCGGACTATGGATTTTTGCTGCTCCTTTTGTGGTTCTCCACTTGAACTCTTTGTTAGAGTACTTTGAAACTGGACAATCAGTACGAGCATGGTGGAATAATCAAAGAATGTCAAGAATAATTACCATGAATGCGTGGTTTCTAGGAATTTTCAGTGTCATACTTAAAATATTAAGAATATCAGAAGCAGTGTTTGATGTAACACAAAAAGAGGAATCAAATTCCGGTGATGGTGACGATGAAGATGCCGGTAGGTTCACCTTCAATGAGTCCCCAGTTTTTGTGCCTGGCACAACAATTTTGATGGTATATTTGATTGTGCTTGTTATGAAATTGTTGGGTTTGCAAGAACCAGCAAAAAATGGAAATGGGTCTGGACCAGGAGAGGTGTTTTGTAGTTTGTATTTGGTACTATGCTACTGGCCTTTTTTGAAAGGGCTTTTTGGGAAAGGAAAATATGGAATTCCTTCATCTACATTATGCAAGGCAGGAGCGTTGGCCGCATTCTTTGTGCACTTATCTAGACTTATCTAGACTTATCTAGAAGGAGTAATTATTAGCCTCCACTTTTCATTATTTTTGTTTCTTTATAAATCCATAAAAAAAAAAAAAAAAACCTCTTTTAAGAATTGCAAGTTTTATGTATGACTTTAATATTTACAATAAGAATGTGAGTTTGCTATACATAAATTAATTGTAGCTCATTTTGTATCAGAATAAATTAATAAATATATATTCTCTCTTTATAGTATTGTGCTTGAGGTTATATTCAGTGCAACTAGGAAAAAAATTGTACAACCATCTCTCATTTCTTTGAGAAAATTTCTGATTAGTACATAATTATATTGCGTGACTTCTTGATGGGTGCATTTCATATTCATTTGCACTAAAATTATGCTTACTTATTATTATTATTTTTTACTTCTTTTTTGTTTTATTCAATTAGACATAAGTTTTCAACTAATTTAGAGAAAAATATCATCAATTTTGTAATGGACGTGCATATATTAATATAATATTTTATATATTTACTGTTTTAAATATTATGCATTTATATTAATTAGAATAATTTTAATTAATTGAACTGCTAAAATAATATTACTTTAATTTGTAATTTATCTTATTTTTATTAAAATTATTATAAATTGAGATTTTAGTTCAAACTATTCACACTTGTTTTTTTTTTTTTTATTATCGAGTTTAAACACTTTTAATATATAAAAAAATAAATATTATGTAAGAAAATAAGAATACCTCTCATTGCTTATGAAATTGAAGTCAAAGGCATTTTGATCTTGTGCAACCAACGGAGTATGTTTGGCACGTGGTCTCCATGAGCCAAAAAAAAAAAAAAAACTTTATTTTTAACGCATGGGGGTACATGTGCTTATTAATCAAAAAATATAAATTGGGAAAATAGAAAATAGAATATAAGTGAAGTAAGGAAGAAGGAAATAAAGCAAACTAAATAATAAGGATGGCAAAACAAGTATTAAAATAGTGAATTAAAATAGCGAACTAAATAATAAGAAATAAGTGGACACAGTAAATAATTGAAGACCGAGACAAACTCAGTCTCATCTCTCTGAATCTGAATTTTCTTGAAAGGGGAAGAAGCAGGAGTCCGCCATTGAACGAACCGAGAAGAGAGAGACAGAAGGAGAGATAGTCCGTACAAGGGAGAAAGCAGGGGATCTGCGTAGGATTTTGGTGAAGCTTCTTGAAGCAGATGATGTTCTCCCAGCCAACATTCCTCTCTGAAAGCGAAATGTACATGTACAAATACGCTGTCGTTTTATCTTGAGGGGAGAGATAAAGTGGTTCTGGGCTATGTGCACAAGGTAAGCTTGGGCCTAAGAGCTGTCTGGATATTAAACTTAAGTAATTAGACTGGGCTCTTATTTAAGGGTTTGAGACTTCATCTTCTGTGCTCCCATTTTGATCCAAGTAAAATAAATAAAATTAATAAATAAATTTATTTGGCCCGAGTAAGAAAAAGGAATGCTAAATTAAACCTTTGGATTTATACAATGCCATTTCTTAATTTTAAATTATCTCTTATTTTGATGTTTATCAGTGGTGGTATATAATCAATGTAAAAATTTTTTTGACCAATTTGTCTTCTATTAATAATTAGTATCTATTGTTTACAATTGAAATCACTATTGGTGTATCAATTTCTTTTTTGAGATTGATGATGTAAATAGTAAGCTCGAATTGATTGAATGATTATGTAATCGTATCATTAATCTAACACTAGTAAATTTAAATAATTAAATAAGAAAAATTAAATTAATATTGTAAAGTTAGGGGGAGTTTAATTTAATTTTAGATATTTGAGATATTATTTGGTAATAGTTTATATTTTTTATATTGTTTGAATGGTTTTAAAAATTGTAGTTGTAATCTATGATTTAAAATACTATTATTTTTTGTTTTCTATATAATGATAAAAAAAAAATTTATGCAATAATTTATTTATTTTTCTAAAAATAACTTATAGAGGTATTTTTGTAAAAAGCAATCGTTCGCTTCTCAAACCTCAGGCCTTCACTTTTTATAACTGTAACTATTATTTTTTTTAAATGGCCTTCGAGTTTGGCATTGCAAACACCAAATCAAACAGTCTCCTAGCTAACATGGAAGTAATTTGTAACTCCCACTAGTATAAATTGGTATAAAAATATTGTGGGTTCCACTATTATATTAGGTAATTGGTGATTTTTTTTTTTTAAAGATTCGAACTAATATAAAAGAACGTATTCTTCTTCATAATAAAAACAATTTGATCAGTAAAAAAGGAAATTTTGATTTCCACCACACCATTCTTTAGAAGATCAAATGGAACCCGTCACTGCCGCTGTCTGTCTGATGAAAGCCACAAAACATGTCAGCAAGGTATTCCAGCTGCAAATGGCATTCAGTGACCATGTGACATTCCTTGGCATATATATTAGACAATAAATGTCAGATTTATTTACGTTACATTAGAATACATTTAAGTGGAAGACAAACAAATTAAATACATGTCTGTCGTGCATGGTCCCCTACATCTCTATATATGTATGTATGTATGGGCTTTGCCCCGTCTTGTACCAAAAAAATAAAAAAGTTATGGCTTTCTTTGAAAATATGCAAATCCTTTACCAGAAAAAAGGACACTATCAGAATCTTACATATACATATAAGAAATAATAGAGATTGAATAGAGCCAAATAAAAACATAAAAATGTGTTCTTATATGGTCTAAAATTGTTCAGAATAAATACTATATGTACCTGATATAATCCCGTGATTCCATGAATTATTACAAATACATCAGCCTTTGTGTCATCTATGCTAATATGGCCTGCAACAATGTGAATATACAATTATAAATTGAAGTGGAAGACGAACAAATTAAATACATGTCTGTCGTGCATGGTCCCCTACATCTATATATATATGTATGGGGTCCTAAGCTCCAAATAATTGCCCTAAGTTGTTCAGTTTATATAGTCACAAGCTGATACTATTTTTTTATTCGTAAGGGATGTATTATATCTATAAATTATATAATAAGAGATAGTTACTTATATTTTTATAAATTTTTCTCAAGTAAATATGAGATTTCATCTAGAAGTTTAGAAAAAAGGGAAAAACTTTTATTAGTTGAACTATTGGACAATTTTGAATAATTCTATTTTATTGATTTACTTTTAATCAATTAAATTCTAAGTTTAGAGAAATTATTATTTTTCCTTATTTGAAAGATTATTGCTCAAGTTTTACAGGCATGATCATTTTGACTTTCATGTGATCAATCTCTATTTTGTATGACTCTAGATGGTGTGTAATTAAGACAACAACACTTGGACAATATGAGCATGCTGAATACAAAATAGGAATATAAAATAAGAAGATCGAGGTTGTATCCATTGAAGAGAAAAAGATCGAGAGAACTATAGTTAGGAAAAGTGAAAAAAAAAAAAAGATAGAAAATTGAGCTAGTTGCAACGAATAGAAAATGAACAGAGAAACCACTTAAAATAATTTCGTATATAGGTTAACAATTAATATTGTATTTAGGACATGTTACTCGGTGCATGTGAAATGTATTTAAATAGATAAAGTGAGTGAGATCCAAAATCACATAAAAATAAGTTATTAAGAATGATATGATCGATTTGATTAAAAATAATATTTATTTATTAAAAAAAAAAAGAGTTTATATTTTACTAATGTCCAAGAGAAATAATTGTATAGAAAGGGAAAGAAAGAATTATTAATCAGCATTTACCTAAGAAAATGCTGTAAGGCATATAAAGGGAGAGATTGCAAAATCAACTAAAATACGTAACTAAGTTAGATTAACAAATTCAATTGATTATTATGCTTGGTAAGAACGCGTTAGATGAGGATTTGGATTCTTTTCGGTACAGGTGAGATTCTGCATCAAATTTCTTCACTCAAAAATAATAACTTATTCTAAAAAAACAAAAATTATCATTTAAAGTTAGAGCAAATACCAACAGCTAGATGAATAGTGACGTAAATTTATTTGTTATCACTATCACATTAATATAGTGGCGCCAATAAACTAACATTTGGTCCACAAAAATTCTTTCAGTTTTAAGAGAGACAAAGTTTATTCATGAACATCAGACCATTAACTTCCAAGAAAAGAAAAATACAATTAATTGAAAGTCCTAGAATCCTTTACCACATTCCTAACTTATGGCCACTTCTTTTTTTTCTTTTTTTGGACCTATTCTTTAGTTTTTGAATTTTTCTAACTAATCTATTTAAGAACACAGTTAATTAAGATAATATCTATACAACTTTATTATATTTATTATGATGACTGATAATTATTTTAATGCCATATAATTAATTTTAAAATTATGTTTCCTCTAAAATGCAAAGAGTGTACTAATATTAACCCTTAAAAAAGCAAACACTTAAATTTTAGTAACTCATTCCTAAAGATTATATTTTCAATATTATCACTAGAGAATACAAAATATAAATGAATAAATAAAACAAATTTGAAAAAACAAACAAAAACAATTTTTTGTCGGAAATAAAGAAACCAAGCTTTACTTCTTTGAAATTTTTAATTTTAATACTTTTTATCTTTATTAGTCAAAGCTATAAAATGGAAAAAAGTTCTGTTTAACAAAACAAAAATTATAATTATAAAATATGTGAATGTGGATAAACATATTTACTTGTTCAAGAAAATTTTAATTTTTTATGTAAATAATTAAGGTCAATGAGAAATTTAAGAAGGAAAAAAGTAATTTAAAATGATTAAAATATACCTCTAAATATTACATTTATTTATAGATTATAAATTTTTAGTGACTGATACCAGAATTTAAAACATTACCCTACACCAATTAAGTTCGATCCCATATCTCCTCTATCTACGGAAAAAAAAAAAAAAACACATGCATTGTATTGAAAAATTGTTAATAGAAGAGTGATACTTTTTGGCAATTACTTATTCTGATAAGCAAAATGATACATGAATTTAAAATTATACCCCACTCCCATTAAGTTTGATCTCAAAACTCCCTCTATCTACCCAAAAAAAAACACACATGTATTATATTAAAAAATTAATAATGGGAGTGTGATCCTTTCTGACAATTACTGATTCTGATAAGCAAAATGATACCTGAATTTAAAATTCTACCCTACTCCCAGTAAGTTCGATCTCAGAACTCCCTCTATGCACAGAAAAAAAGACACATCCAATGTATAGAAAAATCAATAATAGGAGAGTGATCCTTTCCGGCAATTACTCATTCTCATTAAAAGAAGGTCCTAGCACACTGTTTTGTACGTGTGGTGGAGTGTGAGCATTTCGCTGTCAACTGTTTTTGTGGCTTTGTCATTGCTTTTACAGTTGTGGAGATTTCTCTAGGTATTCATTTAGCGGGATTTGTCATTGATTTTACAGTTTTGGAGATTTATCTTGGTATTCATTTAGTTGTATAGTTATTAGAATTGAAAAGTAAATAAATAGTTTTCAATTACTTATTGCTTAAATAGTTGATGGAGCCCAGTGATTAATGACAAATGGTACTATATAAATAAATTTTTTTAAATGAGCGTCCCTAAGTCATTTATTAAATTTTTAAGAATTAAAATTTATAACATTTATTAAGTTAATAAATTATAATTTCAGTGTTATTTGATACATAAAATATTATTTTTTATAAAAAGTTAAATATTATATTTATTACAGCTTAACAAGTATCTTAGGACACACGTTAAAAAATTTTAATAAATAAATATAATATTTAGTGGGATATTTTGGTCTTTTTGATTATTTAATATTAAACTTAATCATCCATTTGAATGGAAAAAAGTAATTTCCTAAAATCATTTTTATTCTAATTAAATATCCATTAAAAAATCCTGTAAATAAATGTAATATTTAGAGGGATATTCCGGTCTTTTTGATTATTTAATGTTAAAGTTAGTCATCCATTTGAATGGATTGAGATTTTTACAAAACATATATTAAGATTAATACGGTGGTACAAGTTAAAGAATATTATAACTTTGGCGGTTGGTCAACGATGAATGTGGAATTGACTCAAAAATATATCAAAATTATCTTCAAATAAAAGGTGTATTTATTTGTTTTATTTTTGCAAATTTATTTTACTTATTTATATTTTATATTCTCTAGAAAACATAATATTTAAGAATAATATGTTAAAATTTATTTAAGTCAATTAATACACTTTATTGATCAATTAAGTGAAATTATGTCAAATTTAAATTCATTTAGTTGTCAAGTGTGTCCGAATCAGCTTACGTGTATTTCAATTAATTATATTCTGGTCTAGTTAATTAGATATCGGTCATTTATACCAAATTATAAAATTTATTAAAATTTTACTCTATACAATCTAATAAGTTGGTTGTTTGTTGTTATGTTATCTTTCCAATCCCTTCTCTCAAAACCCAAAATAATGCAAGTTGCATAATCATTGCACTAAAGTAATTCCACACACAATTCCGTGAAGCTTTAAACAACTTTCTCCTTTTATATACTACATAAACGAATTACACCTAGAAATTAAGTAGCTAAAACCGTAATTGGCTTCACTCAATGGCACCCAGCCAAAACTCTCTTCCTCTCCATGAAAGAGTTTGGCGTAGAAACAATATTAAAAGAGCAATGGATATTACAGTCTTGTTCTTTCTCATTTTGCTTCTCATTTATCGTATTGTCTCACTAAATAACTATGGTGTCCCTTGGTTGATTGCCTTCCTATGCGAGTTATGGCTCACCTTCAATTGGATCCTTGTCATCAGCACCAAATGGTCGCCAGCCCAAAGCAAAATCTACCTAGACCGCCTCTTGCAAAGGTATACAACCCTATACCTGTATAATATTTTGTTGGTTTTTGTAATAAAATCAGTCCTTGAATTTGTTGTGCAATTTTTTTAGGGTACCCGAGCTTCCTCCAGTTGACATGTTTGTAACAACAGCAGACCCGGTGCTAGAACCGCCTATAATCACGGTGAACACGGTGTTGTCGTTGTTAGCCGTTGATTATCCGGCTAACAAGCTAGCTTGTTATGTTTCAGATGATGGGTGTTCCCCTATTACCTTCTACTCTCTTGTTGAAGCCTCTAAATTTGCTAAGCTTTGGGTACCATTTTGTAAGAAGTATGATGTTCGAGTTAGAGCTCCATTTAGATACTTCTCTGATGACAAGGCCACACCCAATGGTAAAAATGTTGCAGACTTATCAGAATTCCAACAAGAATGGAAAACAATCAAGGTAATGGAAAACAAGGTTAATTTGTTTCGTTTAGGTATAACTATGTGCATAGAGTATTGTTGTTGTTGTAATTTTTTTTTTTTTTTTTTTTTTATGAGTATTTCACACTCTTTTGAGTGTAAGCCTAATCTCGTTCGATTCTAAAAAACGATACAGTTATTGACCCCCTCTAAAGGAAAGACTCCAGGATTCTCTTTGACTTCTTCCTAGGGTTGCAATTCACTTACTAACTATCTCTCTTATAATTGGTAATATTGTGCGAGTAAGTCTTACTGCATAGAAGCTACTCTCACTGAGATAGTGAGATAATTTCCGTACACTAGCATAGTATACATGGTGAAATTCCTAATTTACTGATATTCAGATGTAGGTTATTAATTAATTCTTCATTTTATTAATTTCAACAATTTGTCAATATTTATCTTACCCTGCCTATTACGTACAAAGTGAAGGTTATTGTCTCTGCAACATTTGTCAGGATGAGTATGAACATCTTTGTCGCAAAATTGAGAATGCAGTCAAAAATTCCACCCCATTTGATGGAGATGGGGAGTTTGCAGTTTTCTCAAATACAGAACGCAAAAATCATCCAACCATAATCAAGGTATATTGTTAGTTGATTATATTAATTTAATTTCATCTTAAATAAATGACAATCTAATATGCATAATGAATATTTTATGTAAGATAAAATTGTCTCCTACTTGATTATATTCAAAAGAAAAAAAAAATTAAATTGGATTTTTATGCAGGTTATATGGGAGAACAAGGAAGGACTTTCTAGTGGGTTGCCTCATTTAATCTATGTATCCAGAGAGAAGAGGCCAATGCATCCCCATCATTATAAAGCTGGAGCCATGAATGTCCTTGTAAGATTAATCCAAATTTCCTTAAATTTTATTGAAATTCTAATGGCTTTGTTTGTTTTCAAAACTTACACAAATTTTTTTATTTAGAAATAACTAAATTTTTACAAATAATATGTATTTGTTATATGAATTTTTAAGTAGTTTTTACATACACGGAACAAATTAATCTGTGCATCGAAATCTCTCACCCAAAAAAATAAAATTATGTGAGACTCATTTTATGTAAAAGATGTTTTTGTATACGAAACAAAGTAATATGTACATATTATATTGAAGTCTTTCATAAAAAAATAAACGAGACTCAGTAATCTGTACAAGATATTTTCGTGCACAAAGTGAATGTAAGAATCCCAAATTTTCAATTTCCTACTTCAGTTATATTTACTAATGTTATGTTTTATGTTATGAATAGGCAAGAGTCTCTGGGGTGATGAGCAATGCACCCTATATGCTCAACTTAGATTGTGACATGTTTGTAAACTATCCCAAGATTGTGTTACATGGAATGTGCATTTTACTGGATCCTAATACCCAAAAAGAAGTTGCATTTGCTCAATGTCCCCAATATTTTTATGATGGATTGAAGGATGACCCATTTGGAAATCAATTTGTGGTTCTGTTCAGGGTGAGTAATTATACTTGTCACACATATTAGAGAAAGAAAAAGAAAATTGTTTTCCTTAATTATATAATTTAATGTTTTAACTGATTTATCTTGTCTTTAATTTGTCTTTTTGGTGGATGTAGTTTGTGGGAACTGGATTGGGTGGACTGCAAGGTCCTTTCTATGGTGGAACAAATTGCTTTCATAGACGAAAAGTTATCTATGGTCTATCTCCCCATGACCTAGAAAATACAAGTAAGAACTTCACTTTGATTCCAATTAATATATATAGTAAACAAATTATTCCACTGTATAATTCTCTAAAATTAGATTTGGATTCTCTGTTATTTTTGGGCCTGTTCAAAGAGAAAAATACACAATTCTTTTTCTTATTTTCTCTCTCTCTCTGGTACGAAAAAATAAAATCTAGATCCATAATGAAAAATGGCATCCACTTCTGTCCAATATTTTTATTTTTATATACATTATTAATTTTAATTCCTTTATTTTCAGGAATCTTGTCTGAAAAGGAATTAGTAAGAAATTTTGGAAGTTCAAGGGAATTCATCAACACAGTTGCTCTTGCTTTGGAAGGGACTACATATGCTCCTCCTCAACATAATATTTCAAACTCTGTTGAGACAGCAAACCAAGTTGCTGGTTGTGGATATGAGTATGGTACTGGTTGGGGTAGTCAGGTCTATCAGAGACACATACATAATTTTTATGAATATAATATCTATTTTGTTTTTCCATGTTTTAATTATTAATTTCTCAAAATTTTAGGTGGGTTGGGTATATGGATCTACAACAGAGGATATCCTTACTGGGATGAAAATGCACACAAGAGGATGGAAATCAGAAAATTATATGCCAGACCCACCTGCCTTTATGGGATGTGCACCCACAGGTGGGCCTGCTTCAATGACCCAACAGAAGAGATGGGCCACAGGCCTGCTTGAAATCTTATTGAGCAAGAACAACCCAATATTTGGCACCCTCTTTGGTAACCTCCAATTCAGGCAGTGCTTGGCGTATTTGTGGTTCTACCAATGGGGCTTGCATGCTATCCCTGAAATTCTCTATGCTGCTCTTCTTGCCTATTGTCTCATCACCAACTCTCAACTCTTTCCCAAGGTTAGTATAACTTAACCACAAGCATACAATTTTCTGACAAAATTTTCATTCACATAAGCCAATTTAATCAATTTTATCGGATTTTTTTTTCTGGTTTTATTGTCTATTCAATCGAATTGTTTCAGCTCCCTCTACTTATTATGTTAGATAACTTCATTAAAAGTATATATTCTATTGTTTACTTTAAATTGTTCAGAGTTTTGTCAATTTGATTCTCACATGTCACATAACTATTAGTTCGGTCATTTTAAATCAATTTGTATGTCAGTACATATTTTATTTTAAAACAACGTTTATTTCATCATTTTATTCGTTAATACAGTTCGTATCAATTTACATGAATTTGTGTGTTAGCACTAATTATATCCTAAATCGTTGGTTGCTTACACGATTCATGTCTCAGTACACAAATCACTAGTTATTAAACCATTTCATCACCTCAAGCTCCAGACGTTTATATTTTAACTTCAATCGTCATCTACGTTGACGATTCATATCTTAGTATACTAACTATATAAGTGGTGAGACATATTAGTTATATAAGTTTAAATTTGTGTGCTAGTATATATTTTACTTTGCATCTTCATTTATTTAGATGATTAATGTCTTAGTGCACATTTCATGTATTATTTTTAAAAAAAAATTGAACCTGTTAAATGCATAATAGGTTCATCCATTTATGTTTTCTAACATGATTGGATTGCGCCGTCTAGGATACCGGACTATGGATTTTTGCTGCTCCTTTTGTGGTTCTCCACTTGAACTCTTTGTTAGAGTACTTTGAAACTGGACAATCAGTACGAGCATGGTGGAATAATCAAAGAATGTCAAGAATAATTACCATGAATGCGTGGTTTCTAGGAATTTTCAGTGTCATACTTAAAATATTAAGAATATCAGAAGCAGTGTTTGATGTAACACAAAAAGAGGAATCAAATTCCGGTGATGGTGACGATGAAGATGCCGGTAGGTTCACCTTCAATGAGTCCCCAGTTTTTGTGCCAGGCACAACAATTTTGATGGTGCATTTGATTGTGCTTGTTATGAAATTGTTGGGTTTGCAAGAACCAGCAAAAAATGGAAATGGGTCTGGACCAGGAGAGGTGTTTTGTAGTTTGTATTTGGTACTATGCTACTGGCCTTTTTTGAAAGGGCTTTTTGGGAAAGGAAAATATGGAATTCCTTCATCTACATTATGCAAGGCAGGAGCGTTGGCCGCATTCTTTGTGCACTTATCTAGACTTATCTAGACTTATCTAGAAGGAGTAATTATTAGCCTCCACTTTTCATTATTTTTGTTTCTTTATAAATCCATAAAAAAAAAAAAAAAAAACCTCTTTTAAGAATTGCAAGTTTTATGTATGACTTTAATATTTACAATAAGAATGTGAGTTTGCTATACATAAATTAATTGTAGCTCATTTTGTATCCAGAATAAATTAATAAATATATATTCTCTTTATAGTATTGTGCTTGAGGTTATATTCAGTGCAACTAGGAAAAAAATTGTACAACCATCTCTCATTTCTTTGAGAAAATTCCTGATTAGTACATAATTATATTGCGTGACTTCTTGATGGGTGCATTTCATATTCATTTGCACTCTTTTCTATGCTTACTTATTATTATTATTATTATTGTTATTTACTTCTTTTTGTTTTATTTAATAAGACATAATTTTCAATTAATTTAGAGAAAAAAAATCATCAATTTTGTAATGGACGTGCATATATTAATATAATATTTTATATATTTATTGTTTTAAATATTATGCGTTTATATTAATTAGAATAATTTTAATTAATTGAACTGGTAAAATAAGATTATTTTAATTTGTAATTTATCTTATTTTCATTAAAATTATTATAAATCAAAATTTTAACTTACTTTGGGGGAGAGACAAAGTGGTTCTGGGCTATTTAAGGGTTTGAGACTTCATCTTCTGTGCTCCCATTTTGATCCAAGTAAAAACAAAAAAATTTATAAATAAATTTATTTGGCCCTAGTAAGAAAAAGAATGCTAAATTAAACCTTTGGATTTATACAATGCCATTTCTTAATTTTAAATTATCTCTTATTTTGGTGTTTATCAGTGGTGGTATATAATCAATGTAAAAAATTTCTTGGCCAATTTGTCTTCTATTAATATTTAGTATCTATTGTTTACAATTAAAATCACTATTGGTGTATCAAATTTTTTTTTGAGATTGATGATGTAAATAGTAAGCTCGAATTGATTGAATGATTATGCAATCATATTATTAATCTAACACTACTAAATTTAAATAATTAAATTAATATTGTAAAGTTAGGGCAAGTTTAATTTAACTTTGGATATTTGAGATATTATTTAGTAATAATTTATATTTTTTATATTGTTTGAATGGTTTTAAAAATTGTAGTTGTAATCCATGATTTACAATACTATTATTTTTTTGTTTTCTATGTAAATGATAAAAAAAAAAATTATGCAATAATTTATTTATTGTTTAAAAAATAACTTATAGAGGTATTTTTGTAAAAAGCAATCGTTCGCTTCTCAAACCTCAGGCCTTCACTTTTTATAACTGTAATTATTATTTTTTTAAATGGCCTTCGAGTTTGGCATTGCAAACACCAAATCAAACAGTCACCTGGCTAACATGGAAGTAATTTGTAACTTCCACTATTATATTAATAAGTTGGTGAAAATTTTATTCTTTACTATTTTCTTTAAAAAAATTCGAACTAATATAAAAGAATGCATTCTTCTTCATAATAAAAAAAGGAAATTTTGATTTCCACCACACCATTCTTTAGAAGATCAAATGGAACCCGTCACTGCCGCTGTCTGTCTGATGAAAGCCACAAAACCTGTCAGCAAGGCATTCCAGCTGCAAATGGCATTCAGTGACCATGTGACATTCCTTGGCATATATATTAGACAATAAATGTCAGATTTATTTACGTTACATTAGAATAAAGAAAATTATTATTAGCCCAACAATCTATATAGTATTTTATAAATACTTTGTTCATAGAATTGGGAGTTCGAGTATATTGTTTCGTAACTATTTCTATCTATTTATGATAATTTTTAGTAAGTAAAATATTAATTCTTTCATATTATGTACTTGAAATAATATATAACAAAAAGTAATAGCTTTTTTGATATTTTAAATATCATAAAATATGAAAGTAACTATCTAAGCTAATTACATCTCAAACCACCTATGGATAATAATGTTGCTTTCGATGGAAATATGCAAATCCTTTACCAGAAAAAAGGACATTCCATCAGAATCTTACATATACATATAAGAAATAATAGAGATTGAATAGAGCCAAATAAGAAGACAAAATGTGTTCTTATATGGTCTAAAATTGTTCAGAATAAATACTATATGTACCTGATATAATCCCTTGATTCCATGAATTATTACAAATACATCAGCCCTTGTGTCATCTATGCTAATATGGCCTGCAACAATGTGAATATAAAATTATAAATTGAAGTGGAAGACAAACAAATTAAATGCATGTCTGTCGTGCATGGTCCCCTACATCTATATATACATGTATGGGGTCCTAAGCTCCAAATAATTGCCCTAGTTTGTTCAGTTTATATAGTCACAAGCCGATACTAGTTTTTTTATTGGTAAGGGACGTATTATATCTATAAATTATATAATAAGAAATAGTTATTATATTTTTCTCAACTAAATATGAGATTTGATCTAGAAGTTTTGAAAAAATTTGAAAAAAGGAAAAAAACTTTTATTAGTTAAACTATTGGACAGTTTTGAATAATTCTATTTTATTGATTTACTTGTAATCAATTAAATTTTAAGTTTAAAGAAATTATTATTTTTCCTCATTTGAAAGATTATTGTTGGAGTTTTACAGGCATGATCATTTTAACTTTCATGTGATCAATCTCTATTTTGTATGACTCTAGATGGTGTGTAATTAAGACAACAACACTTGGACAATATGAGCATGCTGAATACAAAACAGGAATATAAAATAAGAAGATCGAGGTTGTATCCATTGAAGAGAAAAAGATCGAGAGAACTATAGTTAGGAAAAGTGAAAAAAAAAGAGAAGATAGAAAATTGAGCTAGTTGCAACGAATAGAAAATGATAGAGAAACCACTTAAAATAATTTCGTATATAGGTTAATAATTAATATTGTAGTTAGGACATGTTACTCGGTGCATGTGAAATGTATTTAAATAGATAAAGTGAGTGAGATCCAAAATCACATAAAAATAAATTATTAAGAATGATATGATCGATTTGATTAAAAATAATATTTATTTATAAAAAAAAAAGAGTTTATATTTTACTAATGTCCAAGAGAAATAATTGTATAGAAAGGGAAAGAAAGAATTATTAATCAGCATTTACCTAAGAAAATGCTGTAAGGCATATAAAGGGAGAGATTGCAAAATCAACTAAAATACGTAACTAAGTTAGATTAACAAATTCAATTGATTATTATGCTTGGTAAGAACGCGTTAGATGAGGATTTGGATTCTTTTCGGTACAGGTGAGATTCTGCATCAAATTTCTTCACTCAAAAATAATAACTTATTCTAAAAAAACAAAAATTATCATTTAAAGTTAGAGCAAATACCAACAGCTAGATGAATAGTGACGTAAATTTATTTGTTATCACTATCACATATAGTGGCGCCAATAAACTAACATTTGGTCCACAAAAACTCTTTCAGTTTTAAGAGAGATAAAGTTTATTCATCAACATCAGACCATTAACTTCCAAGAAAAGAAAAATACAATTATTTGAAAGTCCTAGAATCCTTTACCACTTACCCAACTTATGGCCTTTTTTTTTTTTTTTTTTTATCTATTCTTTAGTTTTTGAATTTTTCTAACTAGTCTATTTAGAAATCTTTTCATTAAGATAATATCTATACAACTTTATGATGACTATAATTATTTGTATATTATATAATTAATGAGTTATTATTTTAAAATGTTTTAGATTTTAAAAATTATATTCCTTCTAAAATGCAAAGAGTGTACTAATATTAACCATTAAAAAAAAAAAACAAACTACTTAAATTTTAACAACTCATTCTTAAAAATTATCTTTTCAAAATTATCACAAGAGAATACAATATATATTTTGAAAAAGCAAACAAAAACTTTTTTTTTTGGGTTAGAAATAAAGAAATCAGGATTTACTTCTTTGAAATTTAAGTTTAATTTTAAAACTTTTATCTTTATTAGTCAAAACTATCAAAATGGAAAAAAGTTTGGTTTATAATATAGAGATTTAACAAAACAAGACTTATAATCATAAAATATGTGAAAGTGGATAAACATATTTACATGTTCAAGAAAATTTTAATTTTTTATGTAAATAATTAAGGTCAATTAGAAATTTCAAAAGGAAAAAAATATTTTAAAAGATTAAAATATATCTCTAAATATAACTTATTTTTATTTTAAATCCTAACTCTAAATCTAATCCTAACTATAACCCTAATCTTAACCTCAATCTTAATTTTAATCTTAATTTAAATTTTAATTATAAATCATTTAAATGGTTAAATTTAAAAAAAATAAATTGAATGACTAAGACGATAAGAATTGTAAGAATTTCATTAACATGATGTTAGCAGTGAAAGAATATTACAACTTTGGTGGTTGGTCCACGATAAATGTGCAATTGACTCAAAGATATATCAAAATTATCTTCAAATAAAAATACATTTGTTTGTTTTATTTTTGCAAATTTATTTTATTTTTTTATATTTATATTCTTTAAAAAATATAATATTTACGTGTACCTTAATTAATCACATTTTCAGTCTAGTTAATTAAATATATGTAATTTACACTAAGACTATAAAATTTATAGAAATTTACTCATATGTACATTAGTTGTACATTAGGTAGAAAAGAAAAAAAAAAGTATATAATAAATTTTCATTAATACTAGTTGCAGAATCTTTCCATTATAATAATTCCACACAATCCCATGAAGCTTTAAACAACTTTCTTCTTTTCTATATATACTACATAAACGAATTACACCTAGAATTAAGTAGCTAAAACCGAAATTGGTTTCACTCAATGGCACCCAACCAAAACTCTCTTCCTCTCCATGAAAGAGTTTGGCGTAGAAACACTCTTAGAAGAGCAATGGATATCACAGTCTTGTTCTTTCTCATTTTGCTTCTCATTTATCGTATTGTCTCCCTCAAAAACTATGGTGTCCCTTGGTTGATTGCCTTCCTATGTGAGTTATGGTTCACCTACAATTGGATCCTTGTTATTAGCACCAAATGGTCTCCAGCCCAAAGCAAAACCTACCCAGACCGCCTCTTGCAAAGGTATAACCCTATACCTATATAATAATTTGTATCTAGCAATTATTCATGGTTTTTGTAATACAGTCAGAACTTAATTTCATGTTGAATTTTTTAGGGTACCTGAGCTTCCTTCAGTTGACATGTTTGTAACAACAGCAGACCCGGTGCTAGAACCGCCTATAATCACAGTGAACACGGTGTTGTCGTTGTTAGCCGTTGATTATCCGGCGAACAAGCTAGCTTGTTATGTTTCAGATGATGGGTGTTCCCCTATTACCTTCTATTCTCTTGTTGAAGCCTCTAAATTTGCTAAGCTTTGGGTACCATTTTGTAAGAAGTATGATGTTCAAGTTAGAGCTCCATTTAGATACTTCACTGATGACAAGGCCATACCCAATGGTGAAAATGGTGAAGACTTATCAGAATTCCAACAAGAATGGAAAACAATCAAGGTAATAGAAAACAATGTTAATTTGTTTCATTATGGTATAACTTTGTGCACGGTGCGAACTCCTTCTTTTTCTCTTTGTTTTTTTTATAACCTAAGAGTATTATACGCCCAAATCCTACACCCTTTTGGGTGTGAGACTAATCTCGTTTGGGTGTAAAGTGTGATACGGTAATTAATCTTTCCTAAAGGCGTGACTCCTGGATTAGAATCTATGACCTTTTCCTGGGGTTGCAATTCACTTGTTACTGAGACCAATCACCTTTAAGTGTATCTCTTATAATTGGTAAAGTACGAGTAAGACTTACTGCATAGAACTAACTCTCGCTAAGATAATGAGATGAATTTCCATACACGAGCATCGTACACATGGAAAAGTCATCCAACCATATTTGTCAATATTTCTCTTATCCTGCCTAATACGTACAAAGTGAAGGGTTTTGTCTCTGCAACATTTTTCAGGATGAGTATGAACATCTTTGTCGCAAAATTGAGAATGTAGTCAAAAATTCCCCCCCATTTGATGGAGACGGGGAGTTTGCAGTTTTCTCAAATACAGAACGCAAAAATCATCCAACCATAATCAAGGTATTTTGTTAGTTGATTATATTAATTTAATTTCATCTTAAATAAATGACAATCTAATATGCATAATGAATATTTTATGTAAGATAAAATTGTCTCCTATTTGATTATATTCAAAAGAAAAAAAAATTAAATTGGATGTTTATGCAGGTTTTATGGGAGAACAAGGAAGGACTTTCGGGTGGGTTGCCTCATTTAATCTATGTATCCAGAGAGAAGAGGCCAAAGCATCCCCATCATTACAAAGCTGGTGCCATGAATGTCCTTGTAAGATTAATCCAAATTTCCATAAATTTTATTGAAATTATAAAGGCTTTGTGCTGTTTTCAAAACTTACACAGACTTTTTTAAGTATAAATAACTAAATTTATTTATAATAGAATAATTTGTTATAATTTTTGTATATAAATAATATGTATGGTTTTTCTAACGGGTGTCCAACAGACATTTGTTAAGCTACAATAAAAATAGTCATTGAAAAATGAAATTTTTTACAAGTAGTAATTAATGCAATAAATAGTATTGAAATCATGATCAACTACCATAGTAAATGTTATCAATTTTTTATTTATAAGAACTTAACAAGTGCAATTTAGGCACCGTTAGATAAATCTTATTAAGTATGCGTTATCTTAATTTTTAAATTGTCTTTACATACACAAAGCAAATTAATCCGTACACAGAAATCTCACAAAAAATATAAACGAGACTTATTTTTATGTAAAAAATGCCGCACAGGAAATAAATTAATATGTATATTGTACATTGAAGTCTTTCGTAAAGAATAAGAGAGACTCGTATTTCTGTAAAAGATACTTCCGTGCACAAACTAAATGTAAGAATCCTGAATTTTCAATTTCCTACTTCTGTTATACAGTTACAAATGTTATGTTCTATGTTATGAATAGGCAAGAGTCTCTGGGGTGATGAGCAATGCACCCTATATGCTCAACTTAGATTGTGACATGTTTGTAAACGATCCCAAGATTGTGTTACATGGAATGTGCATTTTACTGGATCCCGATGCCCAAAAAGAAGTTGCATTTGCTCAATGCCCCCAATATTTCTATGATGGATTGAAGGATGACCCATTTGGAAATCAATTGGTGGTTGTGTTCAGGGTGAGTAATTATACTTGCCACACATTAGAGAAAGAAAAAGAAAATTGTGTTCCTCTTTAATTATAAGATTTAATGTTTTAACTGATTTTTCCTTACTTTAATTTTTCTTTTTGGTGGATGTAGTTTATGGGAAGTGGAGTGGGAGGACTGCAAGGTCCTTTCAATGGTGGAACAAATTGCTTTCATAGACGAAAAGTTATCTATGGTCTATCCCCCCCTGACATAGAAAATACAAGTAAGAACCTTGCTTTGATTCCAATTGATATATGTAAATAACAAATTATTCTCTAAGATTGTCATTTGGATTCTCTTTTATTTTTGGATCCATTCGAAGAGAAAAATATACAATGCTTGTTCTTCTTTTCTCTCTCTCAAACAAAACAAAAAATAATCTAGATCCATAATGAGAAATGACATCAACTTCTTTCCTATATTTTTCTTTTTATATACATTATTAATTTTGATTCCTTTATTTTCAGGAAATTTGTCTGAAAATGAATTAGTAAGAAATTTTGGAAGTTCTAGGGAATTCATCAACACAGCTGCTGATGCATTGGAAGGGACTACATATTCTCCTCCTCATCATAATCTTTCAAACTCTATTGAGTCAGCAAACCAAGTTGCTGGTTGTGGATATGAGTATGGTACTGGCTGGGGCAGTCAGGTCTGTCAGAGACACATACATAATTTTTATGAATAAAATATCCAATTTGTTTTTCCATGTTTTAATTATTAATTTCTCAAAATTTTAGGTGGGTTGGGTATATGGATCTACAACAGAGGATGTCCTTACTGGGATGAAAATGCACACAAGAGGTTGGAAATCAGCAAATTATATGTCAGACCCACCTGCCTTTATGGGATGTGCACGCACAGGTGGGCCTGCTTCAATGACCCAACAGAAGAGATGGGCCACAGGCCTGCTTGAAATCTTATTAAGCAAGAATAACCCAATATTTGGCACCCTCTTTGGTAAGCTCCAATTCAGGCAGTGCTTGGCATATTTGTGGATCTTCCAATGGGGATTGCATGCCATCCCTGAAATTCTCTATGCTGTACTTCCTGCCTATTGTCTTATTACCAACTCTCAACTCTTTCCCAAGGTTAGTATAACTAAACCACAAGCATACAATCATTTTTCAGCAAAAAAAAGAAAAGAAGAAGCATACAATCATTTTTGACAAAATTTTCATCACATAAGCCAACTCAATCAATTTTATCAGATTTTTTTCGGTTTTATTGACTAATTGAGTCGAATTGTTTCACTTCCCTCTACTTATTATGTTAGATAACTTCATTGAGTGCATATATTCTTTTATTTAGTTTAAATTTTTTAGAGTCTCATCAATTTGAATCCTAATACTCATGTGACATTAAAAAGTTATAAGTTTTTCCACTCTAAATCAATTTGTGTGTTAGTACATATTTTACCTTAAATCAACATTTATTTTGCCATTTCATTCATTGTTACATTTAGTACCAATTTATTTGTGTTGACACAAATTGTACCCTAAATTTGTCCGTTGTATACACGATTCATGTCTCAATACACAAATCACTAGTTATTCAACCATTACATCACCTAAAGCTTTAGCAATTAATATTTAACTTAAATCACCATTTCGTTTAAGCGATTCATGTTTTAGCCCACATATTATGAGCTATAACAGTTATACCAATTTATTTAAATTTGTGTGTTAGTATATATTTTACTTTACAACGTCATTTATTTAGACGATTAATATCTTAGTACATATATTACCATAACCGTGTATTATTTTTATAAAATATTTGAACTTGTTAAATGCATAATAGTTTCAGCCATTTATATTTTCTAACATGAATGGATTGCGCCTTCTAGGATACCGGACTATGGATTTTTGCTGCTCCTTTTGTGGTTCTCCACTTAAACTCTTTGTTAGAGTACTTTGAAACTGGACAATCAATACGAGCATGGTGGAATAACCAAAGAATGTCAAGAATAATTACCATGAATGCGTGGTTACTCGGAATTTTCAGTGTCATACTTAAATTATTAAGAATATCAGAAACAGTGTTCGATGTAACACAAAAAGAGGAATCAAATTCTGGTGATGGCGACAATGAAGATGCCGGTACGTTCACCTTCAATGAGTCCCCAGTTTTTGTGCCAGGCACAACAATTTTGATGGTGCATTTGATTGTGCTTGTTATGAAATTATTGGGTTTGCAAGAACCAGCAAAAAATGGAAATGGGTCTGGACCAGGAGAGGTGTTTTGTAGTTTGTATTTGGTACTATGCTACTGGCCTTTTTTGAAAGGGCTTTTTGGGAAAGGAAAATATGGAATTCCTTCATCTACATTATGCAAGGCAGGAGCACTGGCCGCATTCTTTGTGCACTTATCTAGAAGGAGTAATTATTAGCCTCCACTTTTTATTCTTTATGTTTCTTTATAAATCCAAAAAAAAAAAAAACCTCTTTTAAGAATTGCAAGTTTTATGTATGACTTTAATATTTACAATAAGAATGTGAGTTTGTTATAAATAAAATTAATTGTAGCTCAGTTTGTACCTAGAATAAATTAATAAATATATATTCTCTCTTTATAGTTTTGTGCTTGAGGTTCTATTTAGTGCAACTAAGAAAAAAATGTACAACCATCTCTCATTTCTTTGAGAAAATTCTTGATTTGTGCCATAATTATATTGCGTGACTTCTTGATGGGTGCATGCACCCTTTTGTGTGCTTACTTATTATTATTATTTACTTCTTTTTCATTTTATTCAATAAGACATAACTTTTTATCTAATTCAGAGAAAAAAAATTCATAAATTGTTGTAATGCCAATGCATACTTTAATATAATATTTTGTAAATTCATTATTTAAAGTACTAGTGCTTTTATATTAATAAAAATAATTTAAATTGATTAAACTAATAATGTAATATCATCTTAATTTGTAATTGAATCTTATTTTCATTAAAAGTATTATGGAAGAAAATAAAAATACCTCTCATTCTTTAGTAAAAATTTAACTTGTCTTTTATATATCTAAATAAATTTTTATATGAAGGTATCAGTTTAACTAATAAATTATTTTAATGTTGTATACCAAGCCTTTAGGCTCAAATCCTAATTTCAGTTAAGATAAAGAAATTATGTAAATAGCAAAAAACTACCTCTAAAGGAGTTTTCTATGAACCAAAATAATAACAAACAAATAATAAAATTATAGAAGGGAAAGATTATTTCACCAAAATGGTAAATTTCACTAGTATTCATAGTCAAAAATATTATTCCACCACAAAATTAAAAAAAGATGGGGTGTTAATATTTGGCTTTCCTTTCTTATAAAAACTTTAAGAAGTTGTCTTTTTTCATGTAATTACAAACAACCAATAAAATTGGAGTCAAAGGCAGTTTGATCTTGTGCAACCAATCGGCGCATGTTTAGCACGTGGTCTCCATGACCGCAAAAAAAAAAAAAAACGTTATTTTTAATGCATGGAGGACATGTGCTTATTAATCAAAAATATATATATTGGGAAAATAGAAACTAGAATAAAAGTGAAGTATGGAAGAAGCAAACAGAGCAAACTATTTACCAACTATTTCCAGTATCTAGACTGTTACAAGCACACCAAATCAATGGTGTAATAAATAATTAATATTCATGATTATGCATTTTATATAAGAAGCTAGTCTCCATAACACACTTCACCTAGAAAGAGAGAAGTGCCATTGCTAATGCTTCCAATTAGAAGAAAAAAAATTGCTTGGTAATTTTCTAAATTCATCCGTATATTTTAATAATAATTTAGTCTTTATAATTTTATCTAAAATACTATTTAATTCCAAAAAAAAAAAAAAAAAGCTCACTTAAGTCATTATAGATTAAATTTGTCTTGATGTCAAAGTATAACATGGGAGAAACACATTGTATGGATAAGGGGTTTGGGATAAAACCCCGATGCAGTCATAATCATAATTCATGATTGACCGATTGAACTGTGATGAATTGAGGCCGTTCGATCCAGTTAATAGAACCAAAGTTATTGGCATCACTACATCAGTTACCAAATTATCGACTGTCATATATGAATAAGCAAAAGATGAGATGGGACGCATGCATCATTCCTTGCAATGACCTAATTTTATTATTCTTAACAACTCTTAGTCCTATTTATTTGTTTTGTCCGCAATAACTCTTTTTTTATTATTAATTCTGATCTCATCTTATATATATTTCTTACAATAACTCTTTTTCAATCTTAATACTTATCATCCTACTTATATGATTTACGCATAATAATATCATTTTCAACTGGGATAAGTAAGAACAAACAATCCCACAATTCTTATAATAATTATAATCATTTTCAACCGGGATAAATAAGAACAAACAATCTCACAATTTTTATGACAATTATATTTATGTATACAGGTGAGAATCCAAGAATAGAAAAAAATATTACTTGCCTTCAAAACGTAAATGGCCATAATAAATATTTTATTTCTCAAAAAGGACTATTAATTTGGTTAATCTCCACTTTTTATCATCAAATAAACGGTTATGATCAAGTAACTATAGGTATATCTATTAGCAATTCCACATGATTACACTAACAATTCAATATTATATATGACTTGAATGCAAATCTAATTCTTTCTGGGGCAAATTCTCTAAATAATTGAAGACTATGGATTTGCATTAAAGGTTAAAAATCCCTCCTAGACCCACAGCCTACCGACCTCCATATCTATTTTCTCTCTCCAAGGCCCAAACAAAAATATATATAAAGCAGACCATTCACTCTATGTAAACCAGGGTACTTCAGTCAGCCCCTTGCTCTCAAGGACACCATAGCTCTTCTTCTACCATCACCGGAGTTCAGTCAGAGACACAAACCGAAGACCCCCCAAGGGGAGTGAGAGTGAGAATATGTCGAACCTTCCAGAATCGTTGTTCGACGACGAGCCATCAGTGTCGTTACAAGCACTAGCGGCGTTAAACGTAGGAGAAGCAGGTCCGAGCTCCTCTCGTGCAACCCGACCCGAAAATGTAGACCTTAGAGGGTTCTCTGTGAGCCAGTTAATTCTTGCCCTTAACAATGAAAATCACCGAGACAACGCCTCTTCAACTCCTTTCAGAGGTGAATTCCTTTTTTTTTTTTCTTTATTATATGGTCTGATTATTCTCTTCCAACCTGTTGTCAATTTTTAGATGACGAATCAATATCTCTCAATGGTAAAGTTGAAATTTTTTTTAACTAAAATTATAATCCCATGATGTTGTTTGTCTTTTAACATATTTCGTTTATTTTTTCCCACGGTTTCTTGGCAACCAAACAAGC
This sequence comes from Quillaja saponaria, assembly GCA_029379385.1. Taxonomy (NCBI): domain Eukaryota; kingdom Viridiplantae; phylum Streptophyta; class Magnoliopsida; order Fabales; family Quillajaceae; genus Quillaja; species Quillaja saponaria. The sequence continues at coordinate 3,004,588 of CM055605.1, read as the reverse complement.
AGATTAGACGGCTTTCTTGGTATCATTAATTGTTTGGCCCCATTTTAATTTTTTCTATTGTATTTCTCTTTTCTTGGTAAAATTTTCTAATGTATTTATTGATTTCTTTGCATGCAGCATTTCTCAGTTTAATAGAGTGTAAAGTAAATATGCTCTGCTTTATTATTGTGTTAATATACATCTAAAGATTGAAGATTGCGACAATGTTGAAAATTTCAAATTGTGATTATACGTTGTTTCTGAAAGTTTAACAGCATCGTGTTTTTCACTCGTTGAGGTTTTAGCTTATACAATAATATGGTCAAGATATTGGTATCCAGGGAGTCTGATGTGTGTAATTCTAAGATATTTTCGAGTTTCTGATCATTTTTTCTTCCATATATGGATTAAATGTTCAAAGCATACATCATAGAAGTTCTGATGCATTTTCTTGCCCATTTGTTTTCCCTTTCACATCTAGAAAAAAGAGATTCGTGGAGAGCTGGGTCCAATGTTATGGAATTCTTTTGGTACTATAGCTATACTCTTAAAGGTACATGAGCTACTTGATTACTGGATGTCTCCTATAATTGGTATTTTCTTATAGAATCTTGTTAATCATTTGCCTCTTATTTTTAATTAACTTGCTCCTTTGTGTCTCACTTATTCTAATTGCTTTGTACAAGGTGAGAGACCATTATTTTCGGTTCCAAGAGTAACATTGGTAATTAATTTTTGTTATCATTTTAGGAAATAACTGCTGTTTACCGCATACTGTCATCCCCAAATATTCCAGATCAAGTTTTAAATCGAGTGTGCAATGCTCTTGCTATACTTCAGGTTATATATGGTCTCCTATTTTAAATTCTACCATTATTTAAATTTCTATTTTACTTTCTTTATAATGTAATTATTTTTTATGAGAATATAGTCATAGATTAGTCTCAGATCAGTTTGCTTTGATCTACTGGTTAGCTTAGAAGATATCTTTTGCCTTTTAATAAGAATATTATCCACACAAGTCTTGTTTGTTTGATTTATGGAATACCGTGCTTAATCCCATATTTATACAAATTCAGTTGGTAATATGGTATGTTAGCATACATCCAGTCGATTTAGGAATCAACTCTCCATTGGGACATTAATTAACTATTCTTATCAGGATAGATATCTCTCTAGATTCATTTCTTTATGGGGTAAGAATTTATGGAGAATTTGATAGTCTAATCTTACTTTAGGTTTATGGTGATATGCAGCAGTATATCATATTATGCTTGAAAATGTGCAGGGTTGAGTAGTTTACTTCTTGATACTAAAGCTCAAACGAGAACTAGTACAAAATATTTTTGTTTATGTACTTACTAAAATCTAAAATTTTCCAAAAACACTATGCTTGATAGTGTTTTCCACATGACCATTTTTTATTTTTTATTTCGAATTGGTTTTCCTTTTCATTCAACTAATGGTTATACTGTGCATTTCTCACACTTCAGAAATATTACTGATATGTTGTTTTGTGCTACAGTCTGTTGCGGTACATCCAGATACAAGGAGGCACTTTATTAAGGGTAATGTTATCTGTTGCTTCAAATTCATCAGAAATTCATTCCTTTAGGCTTGCAACATTTCATTGACAATAATGGTCCTTTTTCTTGCTTAATGCAAGAGTAGCAATTTTGCGTTTAGAGATGTATTATATCTTCTAATCAGATTCCATCATTTGCAGCTAACATGCCACAGTATCTGTACCCTTTTCTTAGCACATTGAACAAGGAAAAGCCCCAAGAATACCTAAGGATTTCAAGCTTAGGTGTTATTGGTTCTCTTGCCAAGGTACTTGGTATTTCTGCAATACCTACAAGTACTTTTGGCCTTCCTATGTTTTGTGTTTTAAGTATCATTTACGTCTTCTCTAAGCTTTCTCCTGATATTCACCTGTAATTCCTTGATCCTACAGAGTGAAGATGTGGAAGTAATTCATTTCCTCATTGAAACTCAAGTATTTCCCCATTGCTTGCGTTGCATGGAAATTGGCAGTGCTATCTCAAAAGCAGTAAGTGATCACAACTGATAAACAACTTTCATGCTTATAACTGCTAGCATGACAGCATCTATTAATTGGTGTTTTCTTCCATGTCGCTCTTGTACTACCTTTTATTTTAAATCCTGTAACACCAGTACACCATCAACTATTTTTTCGGTTTTCTTGAGAAAATATGATTATGGCCTCATGTAGCATATTCATAACTTTAGTTCTTTTACTGGTTACTTCTGGTACCTAGTAGTGGCAACTGGCAACTTTCAGTTTCTGTTCTTGGTTTCAGGGAAGCAAGAGTACTTACTTATATGATATGTCAATTAGAATTAAGCCGGAGTTCTATAAGGGAATGTAATGCAAGCAACATGAATAAAGGAGGAAAGATGAGAGGAAACCGTCCAAATATAGAGAATTGTTAGTCATGATCAAGCATGTATCTAATTATAAGACTTACGAGTTACGTGTACTTTGAATATCTATAGAAATAAATCATGATTTATGAATTTCTGTTTAAAAGAATTTGTGACACAGGTTGCCACACTCATTGTGCAAAAAATCCTGATGAGTGATGACGGGATGAAATATTGCTGTACTTTGGCGGATCGATTTTTTGTAATATGTTGCAGTTTGCGACAGATGGTTGACACAATTTCCGAAGAGCCCTCCTCTAAACAGCTGCTAAAATATATTGTTCGTTGCTATCTTAGGCTGTCTGAAAATCCAAGGTTAGCTAAATATCTTAAAGAGGTCTAAACTGAGTTTTTGTTTTTCGCCACAAATCCAGCATTTGTTATTTCATATCAAACTTCCATTGCAGGGCACTTGATGGTCTAATATGTTGCCTTCCTCCTAAGTTAACAGATGCATCCATCATCAATCTCCTTCGAGTATGTTCGTTTAACTTCAATTTAACACCCTTGGTTTAAGCACATTGTGGGATGGGGGACTAGTGATGATTGTTAACATGCATGTCACGCATACACAACTTATACTTAAATGTAAGAAAAAAGCAGGGGAAATTTTCGTTTAATTGGAGCAGTTAGTTCCAAAGTTAAAGATAATTGACTGTAGCTTCCCTATCCTACACGAAACATTATAAGCCGAACAGAATGCAGCTCATGCATGTTTCTCTTATTTCACCGTGTGAGAGTTTTCAGATGACCATACTGGACCCTGCTTTAACAGAAACATAACTGGGCACTGTATCTTTCTTTTAGGTCCTAACTAGTGCATTGCTCATTAAAGAAACGAAGTTTAGGAAGTGTACTTGTGCAATACAGTTCTCAGATTCTGGTTATCACATTCTTTTTTCTTTTTCTTTTTCTTTTTATTTATTTATTTTTTTGGAAAACTATGTTGTGTGGCTTTTAGTTGATTCCTGGTGCTATTTTCTTTTCCAGGATGACAGAACTGCAATGGGTTGGCTGAACCAGTTGCTTTATAATATCTCTACTCTGCACCCCAAACACAGAAATCTGAGTAGGTTTGCGCGCCCATTGATGAGGACTGAAACAAACGGAAAGCATTAGGGTAGACACCCACAATATTAGCATTCCTTTATACACATTCAAGATGAATAGCTCTATACCCAGTTTTTTATACATGAACTTTATACACAGCTCGTACAGGGCCATTGTCTTCTGGGTGTCAATGTAATTGCACATTACATGTGTTAAGTCACATGTCGTTTATTGTTATCTGAAGGATGCATCCTTGTTTCACCTTTATATCTGTTCTCCATGATATCTGTTTTAAACAGACATGTCCATTTCATTCCCCCATCTTAGATTTGTATAGCCTAGATCAAATCCTGGAAATGGAAGTACGATCACTTGATTGAAAAGAATTTTGGACATACAACCTGCAATACCAGAAAACTCCACCTGATCAGCCGATGAATTACTACAATCTGCAATGCCAGAAAACTCCACCTGATCCAACTGGATTGAGCATACTTTATTGCAGTTCAAGCTATAATTCTTAACTTCTCTTTTCAAATATGACTAACATTGTTTGACTACCAGACGTAGAAGATTACAGGCACTAGCTAACAAGAAGGCATGGCTGATCTATTGAAGGATTCAATATACAAATAGAATGGGAATAAGATTTAAATTACAAAATTAACCTTACATAACATATATGAAGAACAACTCGATCGTAATATTTGGAAAAAAGACATAAATCCATCTTACTTTGAGGGAATTGAAAGATTACTTTCAAGCATAAAGGAGAGATCATGCATCTGGGACATCAACATCTCTATATCATCAACATTTGACTCTGATTTTATACTGGAAACATCTCCACCTTTCACATCTCCAGTGTGTCCTCCTTTTGCATCCACATTAGCTTCCCTGAAACATGCAACAAGCCACATGAGAATGATTAAATAGAAAGAATTCTTTGTTCAGAGTGCAATTTTTCTCAATCATACGGCAGAAAGCAAGGTACCAGTTTGAGGATTGGACACAGAGCACAAAACAATTAACCAGAATAAACTCAAAACCACTTCCACAACCCCATATCAGAACTATTTCTCCCCTCATTACGTCATTAGCCTCATCACAAAAACATTTCTGCTCAACCATCTCTCTTTTTCAAGATGTTCCATTCATAAGGAAAATTCTGACAAGGAATTGCAACATTCAGGGTCTTTCCCTTCCTAGACTATGCTGGGATCAATGACCAAGACAAAAGGTTGAAGGTTCAACAGTAACCAAAACCCTACATGTTCATATAGAATTTAATGATAAGATTCAACCTTCCAGCTGGTTGATTTTTAATAAAAATAAATTAGATAGCAAGAGTAACATGAACATACCTGTTTGAAACATAAGCTTCCAACTGTGTGATCTTCTCTCCAGGAGAACTGAATGGACTATTAAATGGTCCTGAAAAGAAATCTGGTTCGGGAAAACTGCCACAATTCACATCATGCCAATTGTCTGATGAGTTGAACAAGTTTACTTCCGCAGTCAGTACTGCAGAAGGAGACACCTGAGTAACAGCTTGTTTCAAAACATTATTAGAAGGATCTTGTGTACTAGTTGAGCTGGTAAATCCGTTCCATGCATCAAAAGAATCAGTTTTTTCACCAGTGGTCCTATCATCAGTTGCTTTATCATTGGTGCTTTGCCATTTTTCCTCTTGAATCCAATCAATATTCTGTAAAGAAGAATCGGCAGCATTGTCAGTTATTCTTCCATCACTAAGACTAGCATTTGTTTCAGATTTGCCAGTTTGGCCAGATACCTCTGAGATGGAATTACTCCATATATCACCCTGAAAACAATCTCTGTCCAATGATTCTGAAGGATTCATGTTGTCTTTCACTTTTACATCAACAGAATCTTTTCCTGATCCAAATACTGTATCTATATGAGCGGTAAGATCAACCATCGAACCAAAAAATGGGTCAAACGATTTGGAACCCTCCTGAAGTGTTTCAAGACCAGGAGGCTGAAAATTCGCTGCCCAATCAGAAGTAGAATCACCAATCTCGTCTTCTGTGGACCTTGTAGCTGTTTCAGAAGGATGAACATTCTCAAACAAACTAAGATTTCCATTGCCTACAAGAGCATAACTGGTGGCACTGGCACTGTCAATTTGTTTATCTGGAACTAAATGCTCTCCGAATGCATCTGAAGAAGGTTCGTTTTTGGTAAAAAAATCATCAAGGCTAACTCCATCCAAATTCAATGAAATTTTGGTCCAAATTGGTTTCTCGTTCCAAACATTAGTTTCAGGTTTCTCTAATTCAGAAGGCCATCTTATTTCCAAATCTAGTAGTTCAGACAAGGAAAACTCGTCTTTCGAAGAAATCATTCCTCTGTTTGATTCATTTGAATCAACTAATGGCCCCGCTACCTCCTACACACAATGAGCCCAATTCCAAGAAACATATAAATCCTTCATGCAAGGATCCCATTAACATACATTACAAAATCAGTGGACAGACACCAACAAAATTGGAAATTTATAAATACAAATCACAATTCACAACACAACACCTCCAATCATCACAGAAACAAGTTAAAGACACTAACTTTGAAATATAAATTAGTGTTCTAACTAACACAAGCACCACCAAAGAAATTTGTATGAAGGAAAGCATTCATAGAAGAATTGCATTCCAGAAGTAGATCCAAAATGCACTTCTTAAGCGAGAATAAATAATAATATTGAGATTAAAAACCAAAATAATTAGGGTTTACCAATCCATCTAAGTGAAGGTAGTCAAGTAACCACCGATATCCAATTGTGTTCTTAAAATGGAGAGGCTCAGGTGGAACGTCCTTGTTGGGATGAGTGCCACAGAATACGCAAATTATTGATTGTATCCCACGGAGTAGCCTGCCCTTGCAATTCTTACACCGAAGGTATGGCGGCGATGGATCGAGCTCAGCAATTGCTTCTTCCACAGATGGTAGCTTTGGAAGCGAGGCAGAGTCCTTCTTCTATGGTTCGTACCAAGATAGCTTGGCTTCTTTACGAAGCAAGTTCCGTAACTCGTTTATCTGTTCCAGTGGAATCTCAAACGCCATTGTTAGAGCTTGGAGTTCAATTTCTACGTCTATAATCGAGGAAAGGAACGAAGGTTGGAACGACACTTTAACAAAACGACACCGCTTCTCTTGTCAAAATAGGCAAAGAAACAAAATTCATAAAAACCGCTGCGGGAACCGCGTATTTAAAACGAAGACAAACTGTGTCTGTCACTGTGTTGTGTTACTGTGCAGACTAGACACACCGAATCACTGCCTTCAAACCGCTAAAGAGAGAGAACTTTTAATTTGACAAATAAGATAAATGTAAAGAAGAAGAAGATGAAGAGGAAGCACTAGCTTATTAGCTGTTGATGACGTTGCCGACTAAAATTTCCTTAATTTTCATTTCACGCTGTGATTTCTGTCTCTGATTCTTTAATTTAGACACTTTCATTCGTTTTCAACTCCATTTTTATTGTACAAGCTGACAGAGACACAAAGGGAGAAACTTTGAGAGAGATGGCTATGAATCATTCAAGGGTTTTGTGCAGCCCAGCACTTGTGAAGGCGGGGTTAGGGGTGATGGCACTGTGTATAGCAGGATACATACTGGGTCCACCTCTATACTGGCATTTCATGGAAGCCATAGCCGCTGTGAGGCACTCCTCTTCCAATTGTGAAACTTGCGTCTGCGATTGCTCTTCCCAGCCTATACTTTCCATTCCAGAAGGTAATGAAAACAAACTCAATTTGAGGATCTGTTTCCTTTTTTATTTTCCGGGTTGCCTGATCTGTTAAGATCTCTTTCCTATTATAGTTTCGATGTGATTTTCTGCAGCTGTTTCAATGGTCAGATTTTTAACAGTAAATATCCTGATTAACTATATTTTGGGAAAGTTGAGTTCTGAATTATCTACCAACATGAAGCTTTAATTTGAAAATCTCCTGGACTTAAACACTATTGTTTTGTGGGAAAATAAGTTTTGAAGGGTTATCCATACTTTTAATACACTTGAGGGTTTGGAGTAAAAAGAGGGATTCAAGATGAAATGTATTATTATGGGACTTTATAGTTATATTAGGCATGATTCATCCTTGTTTTTTCTACGTTTCTAACCTTTGCTGGTGTCTCATTGTTTATTTAAACTCCAGCTAGTATTTTATGGAGTCTCATCTCTTATGTGTAGAAGCTGGACTCGTTGCTTTTTCCCCGATACCTATATTTTTTTCTCAATATCCTTGCTCTAAAGTTCTTCAAGCTACCTTACACAATTTTAACAATTTGTTTTCTTGTTGGTGAGTCAAAACACAAGAACCCATGGGTTTGAACTTTGAACCGGGATGTCACCATTCATATGTAGACCCAAAGAAAGAATAAAGAAATAATGTTCAAATATGAAGGAAGTAATTTGAGTTTTTGCACGATCTGATTCATAGATTGAAGTTTTAGAGGTTGATGATTAAATTTCCAGTTTCCACAAGTATACGGTCTATTATAAAGTACCAGGCATCATATAGCAAGGTTATAGTGAATCAACAGTTATTTAAAATGGTGTTTTGCTTTTTCTTTCAATTAATGTATTTTCCCATAGTTATCCGCATTTTTAGTGATCATTCATTGATCCAAAACTGTGACCTCTATAACTATTCATGAACAACTTCAGGGCAGATTTTAGCAATCTTCCTCCAAAATAGTCCCTACTAAAAAGGCAAATGCTAACAAGTGCTCTCAATCTTAGGGCACTTGATAAGATGTCATATCTATGAACTTATTTTGGTTTTCATTTAATGCTTTGGTTAATCTTGCTACGTTTTGTAATTTAAAAATTACTACTTGTGCAAAGTTTTAAACGTTAATTGCTGCATTTATTATAGCTTGTCGAGTGTGCTATGGGAACTGGTTAGCAGACCCCTAAAAGTAAAAATAACAAGTATCGGGAACTAGCAATTCAATGGTGTTTTATGTGGTTCTGAGTGTTTTATCACCATAACAAGGACTTGATTTAACATTCCCCTCATCATGTTCTGAATCCTTACTGGAAGCTTTTTAATTTGATATAAAACGACATATTACCCTCCGAGATTCCTACATCTCATATGATTAAAGACAGTAAATTTTACTTTAATGATCCCTTTTGATATTATTTTTGACTAGTGCCTGCATTTGTCTCTTACAATTGCACACTTCTGATGGAAACTTAGACCTGTTTTATCTCTTCCTGCATAAAGTTTGTTCCTTCGCTTGTCTTTTGATATGTGCTATTTTGGATTACATGTTCTGAATTAACACATTTGAGACTCCATTTTAATGATTGGCAACATAACATTTCTTCTACTATTTGTTGACTTATCTATGAATCAAAGATTCACTCATCTCCTTTTCTTTGTCTATAATGGTGCAGGACTGAGCAACACTTCTTTTGGAGGTTAGTTTCTCTATTATAGTGAACTGGGGTGGAATCGACCAATTTTTTTATGTACAAAAGTTAACTAATTTTATGTTGTGACTTCTATGTTTAACAGAAACATGCATCAAACTAAGATTAGCAAATATTTGTAACTCATTTTGCACTAAAACAATTTCTGAAGTTGTGGTTTCCTTTTGCAATGGTCTACTATCTAGGGTTAAAAGCTCTCAGGTGCCACTGGTTTAATTTGCTTAGTTATGAATTATGGAGTATCCTGATTTTGCTTTTCATGCTTTGTCAATCCAATAAGCCCATGTGCATGGTAGTCCAAAATAATAAGTAATGATACAGTAGAGTTCCTCCCTGTGTAAACATACGTCATTGCCAGTGGCCCTTTGGCCCATCGTCATTTGTTTCCCATGTCTATCCATGGGTTCCATGATTTGACTCCCATTGATGCTTCCTTACAGGGCAGTTTGTTAACCCTGCCTCCCCCTTCAGTCCTCAAAGGGTTTTTTCCCACAAGTTATCTTTGGCAAATAAAAAAGAAAAAGAAAAGAAGCATATGCATTATAATTGCAGGCTTCGAATATAATTTTTCATTCTTATTATGCATGGACTAGAATTACCTAGGTGACATGCTTGCTCAATGTTTATAAATGACATTGGGAGCTTAAATTGAACAAATTCTACTTTCTATATTTTTACTCAAAATCAATGTTATAAGCTCAACCTTGGTGTGTAGAATTTAACTAGCTGTACCATCATCATATTTGATAGGTTTCTGATTTCTTTATTGTGTTGGCTGGTGCATACTCTCAATATTCAATTCATTTTGTCAAACTTCCTCTTCTTTGTCTGACTGATATTGTAATCCAGATTGTGCAAAACATGATTCAGAGGCAAGTGAAGACACTGAAAGTAATTTCGCTGAGCTATTGACAGAAGAATTGAAGCTACGGGAATCTGAAGCTTTGGAGAATCAGCGGCGTGCTGACATGGCCCTGCTTGAGGCTAAGAAAGTCACATCCCAGTATCAGAAGGAAGCAGACAAGTGTAATTCAGGGATGGAAACATGTGAGGAGGCAAGGGAGAAAGCTGAAGCATCACTAGTGGCTCAAAAGAAGCTAACAGCAATGTGGGAGCAGAGAGCTCGTCAGAAAGGCTGGAAAGAAGGTGTTGCCCAAGTCTCGTGCTCAGCCTCAGGGGAATGTCCAGAGTGTTTGAAAACATTTCATGGATTTTATTCGTTACCACCACCACTCCACGTATACCACCAACCACCCCTAGTATGATTTTTTTTATTTAGGCTGGTAATGGTGAAATTTCATGAGGTTCTTCCCAAAAAAGGGTAAGATACTAGTGAATCCAATACGCAAGCAACACCAATATATTTTTCCCCTTCAAATATAAAATCTTTTATGCTTTTTACATTTCGAAGCTCCAATTTTCATGTAGATTCCATTTTAAAGCACTCAGGACTATAAACTTAGTAGATGGAATCATAAAATATGATTCTTTTTTTCCTTTTGCTGTTAAATTGCCTTTCTTTAGATCAGGCAGCAGTGTTATGTATTTTCAGTGTCAGTCAGATGTTTCCTGGCTTGCATGTTGCATGCTTAGAAGCATACCAGACCATGACCAGCTTCTGTTAGAAGGTCCTGTTCTAGCTGGCAAGAAACCTATGCAATGTTGATTTGGATCCTCTCCTTAGGCAGAGAGTGCTGTGGGAAGGAGAGATACATCAATCCTCCCCCTCCAAAATGTATTTAATTAAAAATAAATTTAAATTTGAAGAAATTTTTGTTGAGTCTGTCTCTTCAGTAGATGAGTTGGATCCATGCAATTTGTATTTTCCGTCAGCAATTTACAGAATCTTCACAATCATGTCATATCGTGCAAATATTGGCAGTAGTTAGCAAGCCTGCGTTATTTACAAGCATGCAATCACCATTGTCAAGACGCGCAAATTAGCTGATATTATAGATAGGCATTTGGGTAGCCAGCAATCATTTATGCTGCTAGCATATGAAAACGAGCAGGGATATAGTTACTACTGCAAGCTGTTATTCCCTTAAAACTCTTGTGCCAACTCTTGAGCCACTAAGCTCGTTTTGTTTTGTCTTTACAAAGTGAAAGACAACAAAGCTATAATACATACATAACGAAATGATCTTGATCCTTCACTTTGCCTTTTCAACAGCAGTAATCGAACTTGTACTTCCAGTAATTGAATCATACCTGCGAAACAAGTGAGCAACAAACAATGATGCTGTGAGTGTCACGTAGTCCTTAGCTGCACACTGCTTGTTTGACTCAGATGGTGACCCGGCTTGCGGTCCATTTGACCAATACAAATAATTCAATAACTCAGCCCCTTTCTCTTTGGTAAACCGGTCCGGTTTGAAACTCTCCGGGTCATCAAACACTTTCGGGTCTTTCATAACCAGCTTTTGAAACCCACAAAGCAACTCACCCTTCTTGATGTCATACAACGAGTCATGAGAACTCAGCTTGAAGTCCTTCCTGGCTCTAGCGTATTGAAGAGGTACAGGCGGTTCGAGTCGGAGCGTTTCATACACAACTGACTGAACGAGTTCCAACTGTTTTACCGAGTCAAAACTCAGAGTCGACCCGCCTTTTTCCCTGACTTCCTTCCTCAATCTCTCTTGCAATCCCTTGTCACTCCCAATTCTATTCACCAAACTCGGTAGGAAAACTGAGAAACCACCAAATGCGTTGAAACCCATTATGAACAACAAATTGTGTATAGTTTCATTTTTACTCAATCCGAACTCTGTCTGACCCCTCTTCAATACTTCCTTACCTGTTGTAAACAAATGACACCAAGGTTAGGTACGCCAAAAAACAAATACACAGAACAATTAAATCCAGTTAAACGCAAAAATACCTTCTTTTTCTACAAACTCGGAGAGGTTTCTGTAGTCTCCGCCAACAAGGAAAAATGGGTAGGCAAAAGAATGGAAGAAGATTTCCTCTAGAGGCTGAAGGATGCCAATATTGACAGTGGGGAGTAACTGAAGGGCGAGCCAGCGATCGAGCATGGCATACCCGGACTCAGCAATTTTGGAGTTAGTAGAAGGATCGGCACCAAGTAGGCATTTGGAGAGGAAGGTGAAAATAAATTTCTGGAGTGGAACAATGTAGCTAGCAGAGCTGGAGCTGGAGAGTGATGTCTCGACGGAATCCCACATGATGTCGAGGTTGGTTTCGACTTCGGAGACCCAAATGTTGGAGCTCCGTTTCAGGATATCCATCGCGAACTTCTTAACCTGTAGGGAGAATAAAATGGAGGCCAGTAAGAGCCGTTAAATACCGTATTGTTATGGCGGGTTGAAATTTAAAGATACAGAAGGAAAAAGAAAGGATAGTATATATCATTTTTTTCTGCTTCCAATCGAATTTTTGCTTCCAATCAAATTTTTGGCCTCTTCCTCGAATTGCAATTAACACCATTGACAACCACCTTTGGATAGAGTATGATTTACTTACCAATAACAAGTCTTACTGTGTCATCAACAACTAAAGAAATTAAAACTAATTAATGTCACAATCAAATTTAATAACAAAAAAAATATGTATTAGTAGTAATAGGAGTTCTGTTAGTTTATCAACTATACAGAAAACTCACATTTTTATAATTTTATTTATTTATTTTTAGTAATAAAATATATTTGACCAGTATTTATCTGATTCAATACGTTGTGATTAAAGAATTTATGAAAATTTTACCTTTTTTTTACCCACATTTAATTTTGAGGCGACATCAATTTTTTATTAAAAATTTGCCTAAGCATTGAATGAATAGAATTCTGGTTGCCGCTCTAAACAGTCTTGGACCAGTCATAACGTTCAGCAGATGCAAAATGGATTAGACTTAAACAAAATAGAATTGGGCTTGACATTATTGGGCTCGGTTTAGCAGAAGACTTTTTTATTGCTTTTACAGAACATCCAAGCTGTCTTCTACTTTATCTCTCTCTACGTTGCCCATGTGCTCATTTGTTGGTTTCGAAAAGATAATGATATCAATAATAATAACTTATTTGTGCCCACTACTTCGCCCAAGGACCTCTTTCTTTGTTATTATTACATGAAGTTTTTAGGTAATATTATGACTTCTTACGAATCAAATGCTAATAATGTCATATAATCTGTATATGGAAAAAGAAATTACACTGATTTCAAAAGTAGCAAAGATTTTATTTTCTTATATTTATACATTAGAAAAATATGAACAATCTTACAACGCAAGCTGAAGTACATCAAAAATGCATTATTCAAATGACTGAGTTAGCACCAGAATGTAAAAAATAGTTTGAGAAACATTATCTGATAGCATATTGGCTCTCAAAGATCTTAACCATTGTGTATTGGCAAATGCAACTGACTCCAGTTTCTTTGGGAGCCTCTATATCATAATCTAAGCCCATCCCTGTAGATCATGCTTTTAATGTTATTGATGCAAGGAAGAGGTTGGAAGCTTGGACCACCCATAATTTTGGAGCTCCCCTAACGGTACCACACGGATCTAGAAAATGATAGAACCATAAATTTCAGAAAATCCCAGTTTTGGTCTACCACATTACTGTTGGACCATTTTAATTAGGGTACAGAATTCACAAACAATTTCCCACAAAATTAAAAACCCAAAAATAATATATATATTTTAGAAATTTTAGAAATAAATAAATAAATAAATAAGAAGTGAATCTCGAACCACATTAAGCTAATCCAAGATGTTGAGATACTCGTGAGCAATTTTAAAATTCAAAAATACTCAAACTAAAACCGGTGATTTTCAGATGGAAATTTGTGTACCTTAGCGTGTTGTGGCTCAGAAGTGTCAAGATAAGCTCCAACTCTTAAATCCCCAGTGAATTTAACACTAGGCATGAAATCTCCAACTAGAACATTCTTCTTCTCAACCAGGTCCATATCAAAGAGGTGAGCAAAGGACTTGCAATCAAGCAAAGCGACGACGTTTGGATTCACGTTTAGAAAGAAAGGAAAAGAAGGAGGAACATTGGTACGAAACACAGTGCTCTTATACTTATCGATCCGCTTCTTGAAGAACGTTTCTGGTCCTTGAAACCAAAAATATTCTAATCGATCAGAGATAGGTCCAAACAACGGCCATCCGTATGATCCAGGAATCGATCGGACTGGTAATACTGTTGGTGACGACGACGGTGACGGAGACACCAGAGGCGACGGTGGTGATGGTGGTGGTGTGGATGACATGATTGGGGACATGCTCATCATGATAGACATTGCTTGAAATGGGTTGACTGTTAGAGTGACTGTGCGTTTTATGTGTTTGTTTGTTTGCTTAAATGGAGGTCAGTTAAAGGAGAAGTTTGTGTATTGGGGGTTGTGGTAACTGGCGAGTGAAGTTTGGGACGTAGCTGCACATGGACTGGAGGGGAAACAGAGGATCAGAAGTAATTTCTATTTGTTGTGAAACCACTATATATACTAATTTATGGGACGGGGTACACGTGGCTTATCTATTTGTTAGGTTAAATTACTACTTTGATACCTCAAATATGCCTAACTTATCAATTTTATCCTTTAAATTTTAATTCCGTCAATCAAATCCTTAAGTCCCTTAAAAATTTTAATTTATCAATTAATTCTATGAAATATACAATATTATTAATTTTATCACACCATATATTTTGAGTGATTAAAAATTAATAAAAATTAGTATTTGACAAGTAAAAAAAAAAAAAAAAGATTATATTTTATTATAAAACTTTCATCTTACATTTAGAATGTAGATATTAAAAAATTGATATTAACGTTCTAAGTAAATCTAAAATCTTTAATTTAAAATTTATGCACACTTTCATAGAGGCAATCCTTAATTAAACCAATATGAAAATATATTATCTCAAAGAAATCTTAAATAAATTTGAGAATTAAGATTTTTTTTATTAATTTAAGGTATCTATGAGAATTTTTTTTTTATTACGATTTCTCTTGCATATTTATAATACACGTTAATTAGAATTTGTATTGCCCTTTAACATGCAAATAGATATTTATGTTAATTCTCAAAGGAATGAAATTGATGATTTTAAATTTTTTTAGAGATTTATTTGATTAATTAAATATTAAAAGATGAAATTGATATATTAACCAAAAATATAGGATTTGATTGATGAAATTAAACATTAAAGGATAGATAGATGAGTAGAATACTTTGAGAGACTAAAATAATAATTTAATCTGATTATTATTTAATGAATGATAAAATGATTAATTTTTTTTTTTAGGAATTAAGGTGAAAATATTAATACCATTAGTTTTAAGATTTTAGTCTCGATATCTGAATATCTTTTATTTTTATTTTTATCTCTTTATTTATGTTGGTTGTGCTCCGATTAAAAGTGATGTGTTGGGATTTATGAGATTTAGAGTTTTTATTTTGTAGTTAACTATGATCTTAGGTGTAGAATTAGATATATAAGTTAATTGAAGTGCATAGGATGTATCAAGCACTATTGATACTGACCGTGTAAGATGCGTGTCGTTTGCAATAACAAAAATATCTGTGCAAAACGACAGATCTATACGTGCTACCGCAACACGGTTAAGGGAAATTCACGTGTAATTCATGTTTCATATAAAAAGTTTAGTCTTATGTTCTTTAGCTTCTGAGTTCTGACAGAGAAACATGGATCCAATTTAATAACTCTGTCAACGCCGCTTACTTTTGGATAATACCACAGAAATTTGAGGTATTCTGTGATACGGATAAATTGGAGAATTTAAGCTTAAAAAAACGCCTTAAATTATTATTATTTATTTTTAATAATTAATTTTTTAAGTGAAATGATTGTTTTAAATAGATTTTAATGACAAGATGATACCACTCATCAAATACTATCTCTACATTTAGGTGAGATTTGAATATTTTCTCACTGTTATTAACATAGAATCATGTAGAATCCACATTTTCATCATCAATTTATTTTTTATTTTATTTTTTTGGAGTTATTACGAGCAGAGTATTAACAATGGACTCAGCCTCAAAAAAATTAACAAAGGAGATGATTATTAATGCACATTTTCACAATCAAGTAAAGGTAGTGACAATTTTAGCCAAAAAAAAAAGAGGTAAAGGCAACAAAGCAATTCCATTGATGTGATTGTCCACCAAACAGAAACTACAGAGACTTGCAAACGAACAAATTTCTTATCCATCACCATTACTAAAGTCTCATTTCTCCACTTAAAGGACCATTCATTTCACTATTCTATCCAGTAATATAGCACAACCACGCTGGCTCTTTATAGTTTTAAAAAAATATTACAATTATAATTTTCTAGAAAAAGGAGCTAGTTTAATCTGCGTTGCTACTCCAGCAAATAAACGTAGAATACCCCGACCTATTGTTTGATCACAGCTTAACAGAGCATAGAGAATATAGTCCGATTATTTCCAAACAATTCTAATTCTTTAATACATGCAGGCTATGCCAAATTACTTGCAATTCCGAACCAGTGAACCATGATATTCACAAACAGTAAACATAAGCCAAAACGATTTGAATTGGTGTCAGATCTTACCTGAGAAGATCAATGAAAGCTACTGTCATCAAGACCAAGTTGACAAAAACAGTATGAAATGGAGAACAGAGAGCAGCACTCACTGGCGAGAGCTCTAAATTGTTCCACTTATATCTGTGCCAATATGCGGAAGGTATATGCTGAGATCATCTAAGTTGGTGCAGTTGTGTATACTCAACCCATGCTCATTAGCTAAATGTAATAGACATATGAAACACAAATGAGGGGAGATGTCATTGATAGTTGGAGCAGCACTGCAATCGCTAGGGAAGTTTGCTAATATTTGACTGAAAGATGTCATTTCTCCTTGCCCCTACAAAAAAAAAGGGAAAGAAAGGGAAGCAATAATATAATCAGAATATTTAACATATATGGACACAGCATAGCAAGGCTGAAGACAGACCACTAGCAACACATTCAGAGTCCTATAAATTACTACAATGTCACACATACAGATGTCAAAATGTTCAAAATCGATACATCCAATTGTTTTTCTAATGAAATATATTGCAGCTTACTTATTTTGGTTTAACGGTGGGGAAGGCTGGTAGATATTAACAACACCTCAAACCCCTTTCATGTTTCAACCAACCCCCAGTAAATTCATTCCTCTTCATGTGATGGAGAGCAGCAAAGAAACATAGGAAAGAAAGGTTATTGTTCAAAGTAAAATTTTACAAACTTAAGGATTTATGTGTATATATCTGCTGTATGAATCACTGTCTTTCTCATGAAGTAATAATTCAAGCGTAAAAGCAACTAAAAATGGTAATAATTAAAAATGTACCATAGACAAAATCAAATCTTAGAGTAGGACAAAAATATTGAGAATTAAAACACCACATGTTATGTCATTTTAGAGAACAAAACCCCAATCAAGCAATATGTACTTTCAAAAGTTCATAATAAGACTTGGAGTATCTGATTGTCATTAAGAGAGATTTAAGAAAGGAGATTGCATACCTGAGCAGAAGATTGATGAGATTCTTGTATACGATCCCAAAGAGTTATTTTCAGTGCCTGGACATCAACTTGTTTAGAAGTTTTATCATACTGGACATCAATTTTGTTGACCTGTATTATTTGGAAAACAAAAGTTGATTATAAGCTTGAATGCTAATATTTATGACATACCAAAAAATTGGGATAAATAATGAACTTAATGAAAAAAAAAAATTGATTGAGCACTTCCCTCTTTATGTATTATACTAAACATATCAAAACCTAAGAACATGAATGCAGAAACAAGTTAGTAATCAACCTGTCGAGGCTGAGATACAAGTGTGCTAGAGTCTTCCTCAGCATCATGAATATCTCCATCACCATAGTCGCCACCACAAACACTTCCATCATCCCAAGAAGGGAATGATCCATACTCATTGCATTGTTCTCTAGTTTCATCTGCAAATAAATGATATAATCTAAACTAATGGCATACAATTGTCTTTCATATATCATAATCAGAAGGATTAATGCACGTATATGATCATTTATGTAATAACTGAGGCAACATTTTACCTGAAAAAACTCCCCTCTTCTTCCCAAGGCACTATAATGAAAATAATAGTTATCAGAAAAACAACATAAATCTACTCAGAAAGAATGATGGAGAGAGAAAAAGAAACTAAAGGAAATATAAACATGATCCTCCTTCTCCAAGTCAAGGAAAACTACTACCTTCACATTAGGAAGAAGAAATAACTTGACAAGATCCTCTGGTTGATAGTGGCAATCTTCTGGGAGCTTCGTATTACAGTGGGGCCTATTTTCCGGCAGCAATAACGTTTTGGGATTCTTAGGAGGACAAAAGATATCCAACATTGTTTTCTCCAAGGCTTTTGTGAAATCTATATCAATTTCTGCTTGTTTCTTATTTCTTGGCCTCTTAGCTGTTGTCGGTGACCCATTTTCTGTAGCAATGACTTCTGAAACTACAAAACGGAATCCAGGTTAATTACAAAATATGTACACAAATGAGTTTACATACAATCTATAACTATTAACTAGCATCCTGAATTATATACCTTTAGCCTTTTGATACTTCCAATGATCAGGACCTGCCCAAGCATTTTGTTTTGATGTAAATCCTAGACTTAAAAATAAGTACTCATCAACATTTTCAAAACTGTCATCCATGTAAGGGTCATGGAAAGAGACTGGATCATTTTCCTACAAATTGTCACGTGTCAATAAATAATTCTAACATTCACTTGCATATAAAAATCAAATTCTTTTTATTTATTTTTAAAATAAAATAAAACTAAGGCTAGCTTTATGGATAATATATCAAAAAACCAAAACCTGAGGATAACAAGGAAAACTTGAATCTGCACCGATGGGGCCTACATCAACAACACTTATTTGCTCATCATCGTCATTATCCCAGGCTGTGCAATTGCCATATCCATCTCCATCAAAACGAATTCCATCAGGACAAACAGCATCAAATTGTTCTCCTGACTTCTGGTCAGAAAAATCAAAACTAGACAGCCTTCTATTATCTTCATCAAATTGGTTGACAATACTCTGGAGAGTTGGAGAAATTTCGTTCTTCATTCGTATGTTCCATACCATCTCTTCCACAGCACTCTATTAAAGAAGGAATCACCCACTAACTGCATTTGAATTATTCTTTTCAAAAATGTGAAAATAGTAAAATACTAACTTTCACAACATGTTTGCAATAGCAACATACCTCTGGCAAAAGAAAGGTCAATCATATCTGACTTATCATGTTGATGTTCAGATGTCATGCATTTCCCCGGCACTTCTAGTGAATCAAAGAGCACCCTACATCCACCATATACACTAAGATTGTTCATTAGCAGTCCCTTGGCTCCACCTTCATCAAATTGTGCATGATGTCTGATGATAGAGAGGATCCACTGAAAATGCAGCTGAAAAAGACATAAAGACTTCCATTATAACCTCAAAGGAACTTCCACATCCCAAATAAGTAACAGAGATGGAGTGAATAGAATTTGGATCAATCACCATCAAATTTCTTCACATTAAGAGACTCGAAACTTGACTCCAGTGTTGATAACGGTGACATCTGCATAAATGGACCTCTGTTAATGTATAGCTTCAGTAATTAGTATAGTCTGCAGACTGTATACCGTTAACCTTTTTATCTATCTCTTTACTGGAAACCTCTCCTTCTTGTCCACTATCATCCTCCAAAGTAGTATCTGAAATTATATCTCATAATCAGAAATCTAGTAAACAACTACTGATCAAAAGCTAAACTTAAGTGTATGTTACCATTCAGCCATTTCAAAAGTACCATATGACAGATTGTAATAGTGTTAGCATAAGACAGCACATACTTCCTAGTATGAAAAAATATATATATATATGTATAACTTCAGCTACCATCAGAAGGCACACAATATGAACCTTTTTAATTATTGTATCAATTTTTAGAACTAAACCTTCCTGAATTTGAATCACATTATACCAGTTCTTAGCTGCAACAATGTCAATTCATTATGGTGATGACATCAGAAAGTTTAAATAATACTCCCTCTCCTTAATTCATTGGTTGTGCTAAGCATTATTTCTGCTTAAAACAGTTATCATATAACAAGGAAAAGTACAGCGTAAGCCAACCCTGCCCAAAAGAAAGAAAAAAAATGAAAAATACAACAAAGAAGAAATTACTGTCCTTTAGGTGCTAACAAGCTAACCTCGTTCACTTTCTTGACCAGCTCTGTTCATTCCCTCCAAGGACTTTATACGCCTCTGAATGTACTGAATCCACCCTTAATGAGTAAATTTTGACTCCAGCTTCAAGAGTGCAACTTGCCTGCCCAAAGCCCCAAATTAAACATTACAGTACAGAGTTGCCAAAAAGGTGTCACAATAACATATATAATGCGGCAAGTCATGACTCAGCTTCAATTTGCAAGCATCTAGTGGTATAGCACATCACTTTAAGCTTGTAATTGAAAATGCATTATAAAAAGTTTCCATAAGAATGAATTGTACATAGAGAAAATCAAGTTAAAACCATAGAGATAGTAAGGTTGAACAATCCGATGAATAGTTATCAAGTGATGATATCTGTGCTACCACCACCACTCTCAAAGATAACATCCAGATGCCTCCACTCAACAATATACAGTTGCAGATACTCTAACTACTAAATTAACAAAGAAAGATAATTCTAGATTCAATATTCAACCTCACTAGGATACCTTTCTTCAAAGTAAATTCAGGGAGTAGTGAACATTTCCTTAATTTGGTAAACCAAATTACGTACAAATCATTTACATTAACTGCATTTCTCCGCACAATACACATTAACAACATACCTTCTGAAAATTTGTCTCCAGCATCGTTTTCTTCTTCAACCTTAATAATGTCCGTAAGGTGATCGATCAAATTCAACTCCCATGTATTCTTCTGATTAATTTTCTGCACCAAAAAACAACACAGAAATAAAAAATTAAAAGAAAACAGAAATTGTAAATGGGCGTCAAATTTCAACCAAAAAACAGGGAGGAAAGAAAAACTCGTTTGGTTTGATTACAATTCATTCCACAAATTTATTTTTTTAAAATTTCCTAAAAAAACACAAACAAAGACACCGATTTAGATAGAGAAAGAGAAGAAAGAGAGTAAGTCCGTGAGTGATGGAAAAAATTAAATAACATTTTCGCTGGCGAGCTTTGATGCAGTTCTGGAACAAATCGAAAATTTGCTGCTTGTCGAGACCGGGATCGGTATCAGCGTCGACATGCGAATGAGACGCGTTAACGGCAATAGACTTCCGACGGATTGCGGCAGCACGGGCCGCACGAGCCTGGGCACGTTCGAGCTGATCGTTGTTGGATCCCAAGAAGAAAGGACTAGTGGGAGATTGGATAAGCGTGGCGACCGGTATTCTCTGTCTTGTAGGGCTTAGGGTTTCAGCCATAGTTGTTGGAAGCTACAATACTTATGGCAACGTGAACTGCTTCTGAACTAAGGCCTCAGAGATTTGATCTGACGATAGCTTCTTCTTCTTCGAGGATATGCGCCTCTTTGGTTCGAAGATTATGGAATCTGGAATCAGAGAGAACTGTTAGCGTTTCCCTCCATTTATGATTTAAATTTTGGTACTGTCCGGGATAGGCAGAAATATGAAACGTGTAATTGGAAAATAATGTTTTATTATTATTGTGATCCCCAAAGATTATACTATTTGCAATTTTATCTTTTATGTATTTCTAATCAAGTCCTTCAAATTTTTATTTTTTTCTAATTCAATAATTTAATCAAATAAAAAATTAAATATAGATGGAGAAATTAACTAATATCAGCCCAACAAAGGTTAGAAGGAGCAAGTAAATTGTTTGAAGGATATCCTAATCGGAGCTTCATAAAACCATAGATTTAATATAAATAAAAATAGTTTTAGACATTTAATGATGTGGCATGCATCCACCCACCAACCCTTGTTAACAAAAGCAAATTTTTTATTTTTGAAGAGACTCTAAGAGATAATATTATTACAATGAATAAATAAGATTGGTATGGACACACCTTGCCTACTAAACTACAAAATTTAAATATAAAATATTGGATTATGAAATTTTGATAATAATAAAAAATTGTATAAACCAAAACAATAGCTAACCAGAAAGAAAGAAAAGAAAAAAAAAAACTAAGTGAGAATCGTAATTATTGATTTATAAATACTATTTTGATATACTACATACAAAATAATCAATTACAGAAGCCTCTAAAACAATAATTTTGTTAATACAAACTTACGTCACCTCGATTATATTATTTAGCTAAACCTATTTACGTCACCACTGATTAAATTATTAGCTAAACCTATTAAGACTTAATAACTTTATTTAGCTTTTACTAACTTACAGCTCAAACATGATTGTTTAAAGACTTAATCACTTGTTACAAATGGAAAAGGAAAAAAAAAAAAAGAAGAAGTTCACTTGGACATTGATGAAACCTTAAGAAAAAGGAGAATTGTAAACAGGTAATCATCCCTCGTTCTTGTAAATTTCGATATCCAAATCCCACAGGCTCTGCCTTTCTTTCCCTTGTAAAATCAGATAAACTAAGTATAGTGGGAGAAAGTAAATGTCATTTGCATAAGGATGACACTATCAGTTATAATGAAATATCCACTGCAGCCACTTCTTTCAGTCATTATCATTTGGCAAGTGATAACTTGCTTTATTACCGTTGCATGATGCAATGGTTCTGTAACTGTTTACTGTTCTAACAGAGCTACCATTAGTAATTTAGATATCTCAGGATTGAGAAGAATACACATTGAAGGGACCAATGAATCCCTCAGTTAGAAGGCGCACCGCTGCCCCGGTAGTGAATTTTCTGGCAAACAAGAAACATGAAGTAAATTTGGAATTTGCTTGGCACCACTCGGTTCGACGTTCAGACTTGTAGTACACTTGGTTGATATCCTGAAAGAGTAGATAATGATAAACACTAAGAAAGAAATCAAGAATAAGCATAAAATAAAGCAATGATGGAATTCCAAGTAAAATAATGAGTCATGCAACAGAAAACTATGTGGAGCATTGCAGCTTCATATGCATATCTACATGATATATTATAAGCAAATATCAAATGCACAGAATTTTATGTTGTGCTGAATCAAGTGCTTGACTAGTTGAATGCAACATACATAGTAATTTACCTTTATTTTTGCCACTTGTTCAGGGGTAACATCTGAATAAGTTAAAGTCACAGGGTGCCATGATTTTCTTGTCCCTCTTACAGCAGACTGATCCCATGATGTGTAGGTCAATGTTCTTCGTTCGAGTTCATTTTCAGCCCCACTCATCTTATTTAAACCATGAATAATTAAAAGTTTAGATCTCAAAATGAAAATTCCACAGCTTCATTATACCCAACGGCATTTCTATTTGGAAGGCCACAACAAAACTATAAATATTTAACAGCATTGCAGAAGTAAGATCGCGATTGCTTACTTCCAGTAATGTCTGCACATAGTGCTCATCTGGGATACAATTGCCGTGTTTCAGAAGTCTTGGCATTTGAATTGGAAATTTGATATCAATTCCCTGCTGAGAGTTGGGACAAAAGGAAATTTTCATGTTATAAAATACAAGCACTGAAATGGAATCAACTTTACTTTCATAAAGAAACCATCAAGAATTCACTTACAAGAATTTTCCTTCCCTTTCTAAGGCCTATTGCTGCCCAGCTCTGAAAGACAAATTAAAGAAAATTAATTCTTAATTACAATTGCTATGTCCTTTTCAGTTATGAATGGAAAGACAACAAATTGCATCTGCATACTGAAGAAGCACAGAAGAAGGAACTCTAGAAGAGTTCACTTATGTCTTCTTTTGGCTACTCACTAGAAAAACAACATTTTATAATTCTATAGAGGATTTTACCTCCTCCACTCACGTCTTTCTTTCCTGTTAAACAATAGTAGAATATAGAAGTTGAGAAATTGTTAATGGATCATCCAGGCGTACCTTACAATATTTCTCGAACACAGGAAAAACAATGTCATCATCCACAACAATCGTAGCATGTCGTCTGATCAAGGTTATCCACTGGAAGAAATCAACAAAAGAAAAAACGAAATATCACTGCAGGTTGTGTAATATTGGGATCATCATGTAGAAAAAGTAAATTGTTTTCTAGTACCGAATTGGACAGAATTGTGATAGACCACAGATTTAAAACAAGCCACATCGAGTGCATTCCATTTTTTCTCTCTCATTTTTATTTTTATTTTTTGTTTTGGAACTGTCAGATGATATAGTAAAGGCCTTTGCATATACTACAACAAGCCAAGCAACATTTCCACCAAGATAGGTGGGCTGGTAATCTTGTGCCATTGATGGCTGTTCTGTTGAAATGCCATGAACTTCTGTTCTCAGATTAATGACAGCAGATTCAAGAAGTAAGATGAAAACCTGAGATCCTTTTCGCCATTTTTCCTTTGGTATCACTGGTGACATCTTGGGATTATAGCGACCATCTTTCGGATTAGAAAAGCTACAACAACACACAGACTACAGAAATACTCAGCTTTACTCTTGCTTCAACATGTCAAGGAACATGAAAGAAAAGGTTCACACCTGTCCACAAAGCTTTCTGGAGAAGACATCACATAGTTATAGATGTAACTGAAGTTGTACAAAGGCACACAACTGTCAAATATACAATGAACAAAATTAAAATTTGAGAGTGACAACTTATACAGAATATGGACTACTTAATTGTCAAGGAATTGTTCTTAATTTTAGTTGTCAAGTTGCACAAAATTGTGACGTATTTGTTCCTGGATCAACCATTAAAACCTACCTATCAGAAAGAAGAATAAATCTCTGATTTCCAGGATCTCTAAGAGCTTCTTCAATTAAAAGTCTCTCTGCCTGTACCATACTTGATTCTCCCCATACTGACCTACAGAAGAAACAAGTCTAGCCTTCTTAGACATGAAGAAAGAGAGTGAGACTGTGAGAGAAGAGTTCTATAGCAATAAGTAAAGGACTTTGCATAGTTTTTCACATAAGGGCAACAAATCAAACGTTTGCAATTTCGTCAGATTCGTGAAACTCAGATTTTGTGACTCGTTTTTTCATATTTCACAACTACAGGGTCAAGAGAAAAGTATGAACACTAAAAAAAATGTTTTAAGCTGACCATGAAAGAACTTTTCTCCATTAATGCAAAAGAAAAACAGATTGAAGCATTAATCATCCATTAAAAAGGTTAAATCTTTCCAAGTAAAATAACAAGCAGATAGAAGGCATACCGGGATGCTATTTTTCAACTGTCGACCATAGAAGAAATCTGACCTCGTAGTTGTCTCATCAAACACAAAGTTAGGCTCCGAATGAATATATATAGAGAAACTTGCCCTATCAGAATTCTGTAAAGCTCATCAAACCCATAATCAAATTCAAAACAAACTAAGCCAAGCCTCAATCTTTGTCTTTATCAAAAAAAATTCTACCATTTATGTCTTTGTCCCAAATGTAACAGTTACAAACCTTGAAGAAGGTATCCCACTAGAAAATCAAGGGGAAGGTTGTGGCGAACAAGGAATAAAAAAGCAATCTTGGGAGGGCCCTCAAAATGTTCATCATGCAAAGTACGTGACTTTTTAGCCTTGGCTAACGATGGGTGGAGCTTGGACTGAAAATGGTGTCTGAGAAGAGCCAATACACAGAGCAGGACACCAACAGAAATCAGCAGCTTTGTGCCTAGTAGCCTTGGGAGGTGGCGCTGGGTTGATACTGAAGCTTTCCTTTTGGTCATAGCTTTCTCCTCCTCGCCTTCACATTGAAGCAGGTCAAGGGACAGGACAGGGGGGACGGTTTCAAGATGTTTAGTGTGAATTAGAAATGGTAGTAAGTAAAGCGTTAATAAAGGAGAGCAGGTCCCGCGCTTGTTTTTTTTTTTTTTTTTTTTTTTTTTTTTTTTTTTTCTGTTACTAAGATTGTTAGTGGACCATGGTCAATGAAACACGTCACTACTGCTTGGCAATTACTATAAAAAAAAAATGGGCACGATTTATATTTTAGATCATTTGTTAAGTTATATATAAAAAAAAAAAATTATAGTATTTATTATACTATAATTTTAAAATTATGTAATAAATGAGTTGTTCATTTTGAAACATTTCAAAATCTAAAGACTACAATTATAACACCTTAACAAATATCTTTAATCACTCATTAAAAAAACCTCTGGTGTAACTGAAAACAACCCTAATATTGCAAAAGACAGTAGTATGCTGTGATAGTAACTAGAAAAATCCATTTCTCGATGTACCCCCAAAAAAGTCAGTTTATCTTCATCACTATTTATTTGATTCCAAGGGCAAAGACTCAAGCTCTTATACCAAAACTTTCAATTCCTACAACAACGATTTAAGCCACAATAATTCGCAGACAGTCAATAATTCGCAGACAGTATGGGCCATAGCTCTTTACTTTGGCTATGCCGATTCAGTGTCAAATACCTTTGTGTCGCTACCATATAGTATTATAGGATTCATCTCTACTTGGCGATAAAGTATTTGTACTCTTTTTGATCTCTAGAGATTTCATAAAATGGGTAGTAGAGTTTCACCTTAAGGTAGTGGAAGTCATCCGTCATCTGTTCTAGTCTGATTATTTTCTATTTTAACTTGCTCCCTTAAGTTATCGGATGAGAATTGAGGAGTAGCCTAATCCGAAAAGGACAACAACAATCCTAGGAGACAGGCATCCTGTCTGTTTTGGCTGCTGAAAAAATAATCCTTTTTTTTTATCTCAATGTTTTACTTGATAAATGCTATTTTGATCATTTGATGACTGTGCTTCTTTGTTTGGTTTGAGAGAAGTAACTAATCAAATTTACTAGTCACCAAGTATTTGGAAAGTTCATGCGCATGCTGACCCTTAGGCAGCATCTTTTGTCCAAGGAATCCAAAGGAAGGCTGAGCGAAAAGATTAGGTTTGAGAAAACAAATTATAGCAGAAAATACAAATTCAAGTGCCTTCCAATTCCACAACAGGAGTAAAATAAGAAAACTACTCATTGAAATCGAAAGAATGAAAATGGATCAAATAATGTGTACATGTGAATATTCAAAAAATGGGGACACCGTCACCAGAATCAAGGAGAACTGCAACCTATTTTACAGGCTTGGGACTACAGTACGCCTTCTGCCCCTAGCTCTGCTCATTCGGTTTAACAGCTAATCAGTAACAAGATACAAATTACAATAGTTCACATCACATCCTAATTAGAGTTCCTCATCAAAAACGCTATAACACATCCCAATAGAGCACCAGCAACAACCTGTAACACGCCAACAAAAATGATCACTGCTACCTAAATATCCAAAATCAGATAGAAAAGAAAACCCTCAAAATAGAACCTATCTTCTAGCACAAACATAATGGTTCACATAAGGAAGAGGAATAGAATTAAAAAACTTTAGTGTCTTGTATTAAATAACGTTAGCCGTGTGGACAAAATTGTTTAAGCATTAAGTAAAAGCCAATTATGTGTATGGTTAGTCAAGCCACATTTGGACTAAGATAAATGCAGCTGCTTAATAGTAACCAGCATTCTTCAAAAGAGATACTCCACAGAGGGACAGAGAACTTTTCTACTTAATACATGAACAACTTAAAGAAATGAAAAAACAAAGAGTACAATAAATATGACAATCCTTGGGAACTTGATCTTCGTGCATATTAGACAAGTAAACAGTCTCACTACTGTAAAATAGAAATAGATTATGCAAAGACAATATTCAAGGAAGACAAACTTCCTTTAAGGGTCAATAGAGGTTTTTTTCTGCCCAAATATCGAAAGAACGTTACTCTCATCTTATATGGATTATATAATTGGTAAATCAAAGAAGAAACAAGTATTCCAAGGGGAAACATCAATGCATGAAGTGTAATTATCATGTTAAAAGCAATGAAGTTCCTAATTCTCACATTACTTTTCTTCTTCTATCTTTAGCACTGTAAGTCAGGTTCTAGTCAAAATCAAATTATATTGTGATCTTAGATTACAAGATGCACAGAATTGTATATAATGTATGCAGATACACCTTAAACATGATCGACAACAGAGCATTATAATTGATGCAATGTCCACCTGAACTTGTTCTAGACCCATGACATGCATGTGGCTCAATTTAACTCCCTTCCTTGATATCTCTGCTGCTAATAATGGAACAAACTAGTATGTAACATAAGTAGATAACTAGTCAGACCTTATCATCTCTCCTCTTCCCCCCACTTTCCATAGACCTAAGACAAAATTGAAAGCGGGGAAACAGTAGCAATTTAAAATAAGTGCAACAAGGGTGTAACTGACCTGAAGTGGAGTATGCCCAAGTGAATCACGCAGGGGTCTGACGTTAGATAAAGGGTGTTCTGGGGGTAGCTCACACACAATTTGATTCAGCAACTGTAGTTAATAACAGACAGTAAATGCAGATAGAAACACGAAACAAGCTTTGATCATACAAGGAGACTTCTAGTAAAATGGATAAAAAAATTAAAAACAAAATCAAACCAATGCTTAAGTAGTAGTGTGAAGAAACTTACTTCAGCTTGCTGACCTGCATGAAGTCTGACCCCGGTGGCATCATACATCACCTGAAAAACTATATTAGAATAAAAAAAGAAGCCGATTTCACTATAGTAAATACAAAATAACCTACCAAAGTGAGAGAGCAAATCCATAAATGATACTTCTCCACAGACTAAAAGAATTCCAAATTAACCAGAAAATAGAACTAAAGTGAGAACATAAATGATTCTTAGGCCAAAATTTTCTGTATAATTTTTACTTAAAATGTAAAGTTGATTGCTAATAAGCCAATAACAAATCTGCTTTGCAATTTGCAATGCTTGTAAATAACACAATACGTTAGTTGCTCAAATAACAACCTATAAGATAAATAATATATATTAATATAATAAACATGTAAGGAACAAACTAGTATGTATAATTGCAATATGAGTACATACAATAGAGGCCAAGACCACCGCAATGGCGAAAGCAGGGGCCCCTGTTCCTTCTTGGAGACCTATAGCCACTGCTAAAGCTGTCACAGTAGCAGAATGTGAAGAAGGCATCCCTCCAGAATCAAGCATCCTTTTAGAATCCCATCTCCTTTCCTTATACCTGAGCATCTAGGAGAAACATGATAAAAATTATTGTAATTCAAATCTTTTTTAGGTGTGTACAACAAAATGCATAACATTGGGCATCTAAAGCCTAAATCCCAACAAAATGATCAAACTTGCAGACACTCCAGCTTGAAAAATAATCTTAAACCCACACAAATAATTCTTAAATAACTTCCAAAAACTAAATTCATGTTCGGAAGCATTGAAAGCTAAACTCACATCTCTACTTCTGCGTTATCAGATTGGCCATATTTATCTCAATTTTCAAGCATCAGGCTGTATAATTTTCAACAGACCACAATAGAAGAGGGTAATTCTTACCAGTCTTAAAAAATTCTATATTCTGTGATTTAAGAGTAGTCCCTTGAAGGGATCGGAAAGGAATTTGCTTTGGTTAAGAACCCGATTCAATACTAAGGCTTCTAATCAAATTGGCGATAAAATTGATAAAAGAATATATCTTTAACAGTGATATAACGTTTCAATTATATATCATCAATTAAAAAGTTAAATCCCGTAAATATTAAATTCCAAATCCACTAATGAACCTAACAGATAAACAAATCCATCAAAACCATACCAATAGAATTTACATTTTTTACTACTGGCAAATCAAATGAGAGGAACAGATTATACGGACCAGGTGGTGAATATCTTGAGAAACTGAGCGAGAGAGAAGGCCAGGAACGCCGAGAGAAGAGGAAGGTTAGAAGGGAGCAAATACGCCGGCGTTGTTTGGGTGCCTGCGGTTGCGTCCGCCGCAGTCATCACCTCGTCCATCTAACAAACGATTCTGTGCAGGATAACCACCTCTGTCTCAAGCAGTGCACGAATATTGCACTGCGTGAAGGAGAAGATGAGGGATGAGTCAAACTCAGAGATCGGGCCCACATAGTACAGTTATACAATTGGATCAGAATCATCTTAAAAATGAAACAAAGAAAAAGAAACTTTTAAGCTAAATTATAGTTTGAGCCAATGTAATTTACTGCTTTTTCATCTGGGTCACTATTTCAATTGGACCACTGTTTTTTTTTTTTTTTTTTTAACTGAGTCTCACAAATGCATATTCATCCATTTATAAACAAAAATAAGCTAAAACTAAAAAGAAGACAATTAAACAAAAAAATAGAATGATGAATTTAACATTTGCAAACAAATTTTTAACAAAATACAAAAGATTTTGACAATATCAAAGAAAATCTGAACAAAAATATAAGTGTCATTAGATCAATTAAAATTAAAAAAAAAATGACAATCAAATTGTTTTGAAATACTGTGATCCAGATGAATAGTAAAACCAGGAGTTACCCAAACTATTATTTTGTCTTTCAATTACCGAAAAATCTGATTCTTTTTTTTCTAAGAATTATTTAAAATTTAAGTAAGATTTGAAATTAAAATTCCTTTCTCTTGTTATAATAGGGTCAAATACAAACATATAATAATGTAAGTCCATCCATTGAACAGCTATTTCCAATCGATATATTGATGTGTTTTTTTATAGAATTAAAAGAATTACATTTTTATTGGTCAAATATCACTAAAATTATAATATTAGCTAATTTTAGAAATTTAGTGCATGTCTATGTTTATGGAACATTTTGCTTATATAATTTTTTTAATATGAATCAAATATTATAAATACAACATATCATTTATATTTGAAAATATAAATTATTTTTTTATGTTAAATTATTAGATGATTATGTGTGTAACGTGTAAGAATTTATTATTTATATACAAATCAAATGATTGATGGTGTAACATGTATGAACTAAATATTTGTATACGAATTGGCATACTGTCAAACGATTTACAATGTAAGATATAAGAAACACAAATTGACAAATTAACTGACAAATTAAATTATATATGTGCCAAGAAACAAATCTCTAGATGACTTCAACGAATTCAGAAAAAAAAAAAAATCCTAGTAATGAAATTATTATATCTAATAGTATTTGTCAATCATTTAGTAGCTAGAGATATGCAGCATTATAGTTGAGCTAATGTTTTAGTTAAATAACATCAAAACATTCACTAATTTACACGTTCAAATATAAATAAATCATTTTTTAAAACAAGGTGGATATAGTATTGACAAAGCAAATGTAAAAAAATGTGATTATGCATAACGTTTCTTGTATTCATTATGATTTGATTATTTTAATTTTTTTTAAGGTGTAATATTTTGTTTTTATAATAAGTTTTTTTAATGTGAATCAAATACTATAAATATAACATATAATTTATGTATATAGAATTTCTGTATATGAAAACTATAAACTATTGAGTAAAATATTTTAATTGTAATATTTTTGAAATATGTTTAGAATAAATAAAAGTACTTGCATGGGTTACTAAAGGCAAGTAAGACATTCTTCACATTTATGTATATTTGTACACAAATTAGAAAAAAAATATATACTAACGATTTAAGGTAAATCATTCTAATTAATAAATAAGCTATTAATGTATATTTCAATTCATTCATCACCTAAATTTTTTATTGTCATTTATTATGAGTTTAAATTTTTTGTACATTTCAATCATTCATGTTTCCAAATGATATATAAAACTAGTTAGCTTCATATTACAATATTATTGTTGAGCTAATGTTTTAGTTAAATAACGTCAAGAGAATCACTAACTTACACAATCAAATAAAAATAAATTAATTTTTCAAACAAGTACATATTGTATTGACAAATTAAATGTAAAGATATGAATAAGAATTTTAGGGAGAAATTAATAAATTAAAACTAATTTAGAAAGAAATCAAACATCAAGAGAACATCGAGAGAGATGAAATTGATAAGTTGAGAATATTTAGTATATCAAAATAGTAGTTTATTTATTATATTAATATTAAATTATTATAAGGGTACATGAAATAGCATTAGTGCTTGTATACTTGTATTCCATTTAACTGTTTGTCAAGACTTTTGCTAAAAAAAATAGTAAATAGGTATTGCTAATTTTAATGGGAAGAGGTAATAGAAATTTAGAAATACAAAACAAAGGGTATATTTGGTAATTTGAAACAATGGAGGAAACGCGTGCATTATAGACTCTTCCACGCGCTTCCTTTCCCTCTAAACTTTTCCTTTCAGGTTTGGTAGGCGGCACCTCCAGATCAGATCCCAACTCTGTTCTTCTTCGTGTTCGTACTTCGAAAAGTTTAAAAATTGTTTATTTTCCAAATCCTTAAAAACAAAAGAAGCTCACACGATTTCTAAATTTTTCCAGCTTTATTATCCAAACAGCCCTTTACTCCTTCCTCTTCCTCTCCTCCATCTTTTTCTCTATTTGATCTGCTCCGGTAGTTGAAATGTCTAACGGTATGATGGATCCCGAGTTGATCAGAATCGCTCAAGAGCAGATGAATCGCATGTCACCCGCCGAGTTGGCTCGGATCCAACAGCAGGTCATCCTTCAATTACTCTTATGTAATTATTTCATGTTGTCGTGTTTGAGTTCTGAATCGAAAAGGTGAAAGAAAACGCGGTTTTTTGTTAATTTTGGTGCTTTTAGCCTGGAATTGAGACTGGGGAGTGCATTGGATTCCTTATTGGAGGACTTTCTGTAATTTTTACATGTAATTCAAGTTGAGGTTTATAGTTTCATAGAATATTGGTTAAGCTTGGTGGGCTATTGAATTTGATGTGAAAGTACTGGTCAGCACACAGCATATAATAAAAAGTTTTTTTTTTTTTTTTTTTTCAAGACAGTAGTTGCTTTGTTATTTTTGTTGGGTTTACATAGCTTGGTCAACACACAATGAGCAAATAATGAAAGCACCATCTAATTGGCATAAGATCAAGAACTTCTTGTTAAATTCTGAATGGAAGAATTTTATTTTTTTTCCACTGGTCAGCATATAGCTTCAGTTTATTCTCAAATTTGCAATATTCTTGGGGCTTTGACCATGCCCATGCCCATGTGGCATTTTCTGGGTTTGGTTTCCACTTACTTAAAAGTATCTCCTCAGTTCAGGTTATGTGGTAATTCCTGGTCTCTGATTAACATTATGTGTAATTGGACATACAGATGATGTCTAATCCAGATTTGATGAGGATGGCTTCCGAAAGCATGAAGAACATGAGGCCTGAGGACTTGAAAGTTGCTGCAGAACAGCTAAAGCATACTCGTCCAGAGGAGATGACCGAGATTGGAGAGAAGATGGCTCATGCAACACCCGAAGAAATAGCAGCTATGCGTGCCCGTGTTGATGTCCAGGTCACTTATGAATTAAATGCTGCTGAGATGCTGAAGAAACAGGTAGGTACTAACGATCTAGGCCAGAATCTCCAACATTTTTCTGAAATGTGTCAATAAACATATTGCTAGTGACAAATGCTGTCTGACAATCCTCTGTGAAAGATGGACATTTAGCATGGCAAAGCCTAGAGTCAGTTCCCCTTGCCCCATAATAAGATCCGTTCATAATTGATCAACCACCTAAGAATTGCACTATAACTTTGCCTGACAGAAACATATGAGGACCATATATTTTATTTTTAAATCTCAAAAATCCTATAAAGGTTTTAGCAAAAGCGATGAACCTAACTTACTTTTTAGCAATAGCGCCATATTAGTCTCGTCGGATTTTCTCAGTGCAGCATTGCATATAGAATCAAATTTAGCACTATCTATTAACTGGTGATTTTCTCCTTATTTTTCTTTTTAGAAGTTAAAACTAATACCATGAAAATTTATGGACTAATATCAATTTTGCAGGGAAATGGGTTCCACAGTCAAGGAAGGTTCAATGATGCATCAGAGAAATATCTGCTTGTAAGTGGTTAATGTGCCTGTTTTGTCTGCTAAACTATCTTTCTATTCTATTTTTACCCTGTTTCCAGATTCTATTCATGTATACTTATCTTTCTCCCCCTCTAGATTATAGTTCTGTTCCTCTGTGTAAATTCTAGGCAAAGAAAAACCTCAAAGGCATTCCTTCATCCAAAGCTAGGACGCTTCTTTCCGCATGCTCACTCAATTTGATGTCATGTTACTTGAAGACAAAGCAGTATGGTGAATGCATAAAAGAAGGCTCAGAGGTATCTCAGAGGCCATTTTCCTTCCCTGATTTCATCAGATAAAATGATATTTAGTTATAAATTCTGATTTCCATCTGCAATATCCAGGTAGCAATTCAAGTGGGAGAACAATTTTATTAATGGACTTGAACTTTAAAAAAAAAAAGTTATAAAAGGAAAAGTGTACAATGCTGTTGTAAAATATAGACAATTTTTGCCTTCTGTGTTGCTTTCAACATCTCTGTTGTTATCATTTGTTATTTTCCACAAATGTTTGTGATTTTGGTTATATCCTTATTTTTTCATGGCCGCCTCTGCTGCAGGTTTTGGCACATGATGCGAAGAATCTAAAGGCTCTTTACCGAAGAGGTCAAGCATATAAAGAATTAGGCCAACTAGAAGTGAGTTTGTCTGAACTCATATGAGTTCAGCTGTGGATTCCAAATTGATATTTTAAAATATATTTTTAGGGAATGGCTTCTAGCTCGCGTGCTTTGTCTGATGGCCTCTCTGGTTTTGGTAGGATGCGGAAACAGATTTGAGCATGGCACACAAAGTGTCCCCTGATGATGAAATCATTGCAGAGCTTTTAAGGTGTGCTCTCTCTTTCCCCCTCCCTCCCTCCCTCCAGCTGTTTAAGGATCATATAGCTACAGTGAGATTCATGAGCAAAGGACAATAAGTTGCAGTCGTCAAATGCTTATAAGAATGACAACGGAAGCCTGGACATGGGAGCAGTTAACTTTTTAATAATTTATACGTTGATTTTTGTCTTTGATCTTGTGTGTCTTACTGTTGATTGTGTTTCCAATTCGGCAAATGCCACTATTTTAGAGGTCAAGACTGACTTTCTTGTAGCATTGGTTTTGAATAACTTATGTATAAGTGATAAAAAAAACAAAAAGAATTTGTAATCTGACCTGCTGTTCAATGACATCAAATTTTTTTCACAGGGAGACCAAGGAAAAATTGAGAGAGGAAGGTAGTCAGCATGCACCAAGAAGTATGTTCTTCTCCTTTTAGCTCTCTCATCTAATTCTTTCCTGACAACTTTCCCTTTAAGATTTCTGGTCTTTCAAGTTTTTTCTTCTTTTTTTTCTTATGGATATTTGCTCAAGTGACAGGATTAGTCATCGAAGAAATAACCGAAGAAGTTGAGAATGTGACTTCTAGAAACCATAAGAGGTCATCCATGGAACCCACAGTGGCACAACCAGAGGAAACTGGTGACTCTTCTAAGAGTTGCAATACTATTAACAATGGGAATCTGACAACAAATTCAGAAATTTTGCAAGCTTTAAAAAATGATCCAGAATCTATCAGGTAGGTTTGGCACCATATGGTGGTTTAAGCACCCTTTATGTCAAATTGTGATTCTTATCTTCCTTGAACATAAGTTGTAACTGTCTTTCAACTTATGCCAGAAGTTTTTGAAAATCTGAGATGCTTTAACACACTTTTTTTTTTTATAAAAGAAACACAATTACAGATTTTTCTTAGGTACTTAAGGTATATGTTAAGTTATTCAACTACAATACCTTATGGTGATGTGCATATATCACACAAAACAGATGTCTCTGTATCTGTGTTTGTCTGACTGAGGAAGAGAGATGGAGAGATGTGACTATGGGGTCTAAAGCAACTATAGCGAAAACTTTAACATTTTGATAGGATATGGAAAAAAGATTCGAAGTGTCAAATTGATACAGTTAATTTTAACTTTTAAGCAAATGCATAGCAGCATGGTTTGTCATAGTTAAATCAGATTCTTTATGATTTTGTATTTCTTAATGTCAAGTGTTTAGCTTTTCCTAAAATGTGCCTTCCCCTTTCTTTTTCTGTGTTCTGAAGATTACTTTTCTTGCTGTATCTGTTTTTGTGTTCTCGATTGTTGATTTCAATCCACAAAAATAATTGTTCTTTTTTGTTTGTGTTTGTTCATGTTGCCTGTTCTATAGATCCTTCCAGAATTTCATCGCAAATTCTGATCCTGCCACTCTGGCTTCTTTGAATCCTGGAAAAAGTGGAGAGGTGCCACCGGACATGATTAGGACTGCCTCAAATATTATTGGGAAGATGTCACATGAAGAACTTCAAAAGATGCTTGAAATGGCTTCCTCGTGTCAGGGGGAGAATCCATTTTCTCCAGGAGCCTCCCCAGACACCAATTCTAATGGCTTTAGACCAGGGTTAATTCCTCCAAACATGTCGCCTGACATGCTCAAGACAGCAACTGACATGATGGGTAAAATGTCACCGGAAGATATGCAGAAGATGTTTGAAATGGCATCGTCTTTGAAAGGGAAAGAGTCATTTCCAATGCCTGCAGCTCTAAATGAGGATGGAATAAATTCAGATACTGGTTCAAAATTTTCTGGACGCTTGGGAAATCCTGTTGTTGATGAAGCTAATGTAGGTGAATCTAGTTTCGGTGCATTTTCAAATTTGAGAAATGCTTCTCAATCAAGCTATCCATCCTCAACTGCTGATTTGCAAGGACAGATGAGAGACCAGATGAAAGATCCAGCTATGCATCAGGTATTTCATGTTAAATACTCAGCAAATAGGTGACCAGATGCCTGTTTAGGAATCTGTCAAATTGCTTTTCTTTACATCTTATTTATTTAAATATCATGATAAATCTTGGTTATGTAAGCCCCTACTTTTTGGATTTCAATAAATTATGTTATTTATACTTTAGATAGTCACTTTGAGCTATGACTTATTTGCTGCTTTGAAAAATTACCATTCCAAAGATTGTTTTTGTACCTCCAATATTAAGAATATCAGTGGATGGAAATCTTGCTAGAAAAAGATTTTGCAAGGGGAATTATTTTATTCAAATGATTAATCATGCTCAGTTAATACTTAATAGTTCCCTATTATACCCCATTTATTTTAGTTGCATGATTTTGGCACCCCATTTATTTTAGTTGCATGATTTTGGCAGATGTTCTCATCAATGATGAAGAATATGAGCCCAGATATGATGGCAAACATGGGTGAACAATTTGGTTTGAAGATGTCACGAGAAGATGCAGTAAAAGCTCAACAAGCCATGTCGTCCTTCTCGCCAGAGGACTTGGATAAAATGGTACCTTCTTTTCCAAAATGCATTTTACATTGTTATTAGTTCAGTCCTGAATATAAATATTTAATTTCCAAGTTCGTGTCATGTCTGCGTATCTCAGTTCTCAAGCCAATTGTGCTGATTCTGTTTAAAATGCTACCTCTTGTTGCTTATTCACGAGTAGATATTTTGTTTCAAGCTTTCAATGCTTTTTGTGGATTTAAGAGGCCATCAGGTTCAGTGGAAATGTGGTAGTTCTTTTCTCTAGGGATAAAGCTAGTTAACCCAATTGTTGGTTGTAATTAAAGGGTGTCATCTGCCCTGAAGTTACTGCCTGGACTACTGAATAAATCCCAGTCTACTACAAAAACGGTTTGTAACATTGTAACATACCTGCAATGATGCAAACTAACTATGGTTAAAAATATTGTTTTCCTTGTTGCAGATGAAATGGGCGGATAGGCTCCAAAGAGGCGTGGAAGGCGTCAAAAAGACAAAGAGTTGGCTGCTTGGTAAACCCGGTATGATTCTCGCAATTTGCATGTTCATTTTGGCAGTGATCCTTCACCGGCTGGGTTTCATTGGTGGCTAGAACGAGAGCCTTATATGTTTTCTAAGTTCCAGAAAGATTTCAAACCCCCAAACTGAGTGTTGGAAGCTAATTTCATCATGTCTCCCTCTGGTGAAATTGCCGGGAGAGAGGTGGAATACAATGCAAACAGTTGCCCTGGTGCCAAAAAAAAGTGTTTTGGGGAGTTGAGTTGTGTTCGACACCCATGATTTCTTTGGTATCTTGTTTTACCAGTGAAATTTTTTTTTTTTTTTTGATTTGCTGTAATTTCCTTTTCTAATGCTTGTATTTGTGTCATTGACTATAGGATAATAACAAAGATTTATCTAACGGGTGTTTAAATGGTACTTGTTAATCTCTTATAAATAGAAAGTTTGTAACATTTATTACAGTAATTGATTATGATTTAAATATTATTTATTACATAAATTATTACTTATGAATTTTTTTAAAAACAATACCACAAGGACATCTTGTAAAGGAGATACTCTTTTTAAGAGATTCTAATCTCTAATATTTTGATGAAGCATATGACCTGTTGACTGTATAAATTATATCTAAACCCACCTCTCTTAAATTTCAGAACTCAGATCTTATAATTTGAAAAGAAATATTAAGGATGTAGGTTAAAAATAAAGAGTATTTTGTTTCGCATATAACTGTAAATTACTTTTATAATGGAAGTTATGTGCATGAAGTAATAAATTTTGACCGCCAAAGTTCAGACTCAGATTTTCTATCTCAAAATTCAGTCTTACTCTTGATTTGGATCCTCTTATAATTTTTCCTTTAAAATAATTTAATTTATAAACAATTTAAAGTTTTTTAAATTTTTTTGTAGAGTATTTTTCTTTCACGTATAATCCCCTCATGTTTTTACTGAAATGAGAGGATTTTCATTGTCTCATTTCCTATGTTAGAGTCTGAGAAACAAACACCTGTCCATTTCACTTACTCAGTCCGTGACCTCATTTTCCATTAGCTTGTACTCAAACAAGGCTTTATTTTTTAATTATATTCTTTTGCCCTCTCCAATAACTTTAAGGACATTACAATAAATATAATTTTTAAAATTTAAAACAGTTTAAAAATAATAAAATTATTTATTATGTAATATTAAAATTATAAAAATTTATATAAACTTTTATATTTATCATTTTTAACAAATATAACATTTAATAAGATACACGTGGCAGAAATAGAACAATTTGAGGGATAAACATCCAACATTTTGGGAAAGAGGATCTCCATCCCCAAAGTCCAATCTAACAATCGTGAAATCCATTTTCTTGCCTTACTTCCGGGGCATTATGAGGCCAATTGGCGTGATAACGACACGTGTCAGTTGTTGACCGAATGAGTCCACTTCAACATATGACGTGGACTACGTGGTTGATGTCAGTTAACCCTTACTTGGTTTACTTTATGGTATCTAGAGTGGCTGAATATCTTGTTTGGTTATTGTTGCCCGCACGTATTTTTGTCTTTTGGGGGTTCATTTCACTTTAGTTATATCAAGACGAAAATTAAAGACAATAAATGATAGAGATTCTTCATAAAATAAAAAAATAAAAATTTGATTAATCATTCATAAAATAGTAAAATAGTTTTAAATTTCTTTTGTTGGTAGAACAAGGTTTCATATTTAGCTTAATTTTTTATTTAGATTCGTGGCTGTTTATTTTATGTATTTTAATTATTAAATTTAAGTATAACTTATTATTAAAATCATATATTATAAATAAATATCAGGTTATATAAGTCAAGAAGAAATTACTTTAGTTATTCTTTTAAAAGTCAATTACTTAACATTAACACAGCATTTGACTGGTACAGGTAATATGCATTATCAACTCCCATTTTTAGTGTGAAGCACAACTAATATAATAATTTTCACATTGGTTAAAAAATAAATATATTAACCAAAATATAATCATTGATCTAGTATTTTAATGCTCTAGAGAATTCTATATTAAGATTGATACAACAAAACACACCTGATAAAGTCAATGATTCCTAATTGTAACCGGATAGCGCCCTTCTTTTCCTCCATAACCACACAAATTAGGCGTGCAACTCATAAATCTAATTTCTTTATTCTCTCTCTCTCTCTCTGACTCAATCCTCTTTAGTCTTCATCTTCTTCCTCTGTTAGACCAAAATTAGACAAAGCAACCAGCTGTATTTTTTCTTTTCTAATCCCTTGTTTTAAGCTCTTCCTTTTAAATTCTTATTTATTTAATTTGAGAATTCCCTAATTCTCAACTTACATAAACCTCTGTCACACTCTCTATCTCCTTTCATCTTTCTTGGCTCTATCAAAATTCAAACCCCGTTTGTTTCCTAGGAAAAAGTTAATAAATTATGCCTTTCTTTCTTTTCTTTCATCCACAACAAAGCCAATCGTTGGATGGTCTATCTTAATTCTTAGTCCTAAATGAGCAATAATTCTACTAGCTTTCCAATGAATTGCCGGCAATCAAAGTTCCTTCCGTTTTATCGGAATTTATTTTCTCGAGTAAACCGTTCATTTGTTCGTCCTTCCATCCTGTAGTTTCCCGCCGGTTTCTACTCTTTTTAATCAATTTCCGTTTTGGAATTTTTTTTTTGGGGAAAAGAAGAGGAGGAAACTGATTGAAATTCGTAATGACTCGAAAAGTACGTCTCCGTTCACCGCCCGTGCGCGATCAACCACTGTCGCCAAATGAGAAAACGTTAGTCCGCACCGAGAGTAAAGCGGCGGGTAGGTGAGATGGCCGGAGCTACGGCGGCAGAATGTGCGGCGATATGCTGTTGTTGTCCATGCACCGTGATGAACCTGTTGGTGTTGGCTGTCTACAAGGTACCAGCTGGATTGTGCAAGAAGGCGATGAACAAGAAGAAAAGACAAATTGCGAAGAAAAGGAGCAAGAGTTTATTGCATGAGAGGTCCAGCAATGCCAGTGCTAGTGCCGGTGGTGGCCATGCTGTGACCACGCTTGAGGAGCAGTTAGTGGCTCATACTAAGAAGGAGAAGGAGGCTGCGACGGCGGCCGAGAAGGGTGAAGGGGGTAACGGATGTCGTTGATTTGGAGAAGGAAATGTTGGCCCGGTTTGTAGGGGCTGGGTTTTGGAGGAGTCCTTCTCAGAAAGAACTATAACCGGTATTTTGTACATAGTGGATCGGATTTGAATTGAACCCATTTGTATTTGGATCTTGAAGCTGACCCGACGAGGAATTTGACTCTGACTTCGATTAAAAGACCCGTGCATTCGGCGTGATTTTTTTTTTTATTCCTACTGCAAAAATTTAATGACAAAAACCGAATTTCTCAAATTTTCTTTTTACTTTTCTTTTTAAAATTTTAATTTTCTTTGGTGGAACATGACATAAAAATATATAAAATAATAAATAAGTAAAATTATATACACTAAAAGATTCATAGTATACATGTTAAAGAGAAACAAATAAATAATATTTTGCGGTAGATAGAGATGACTTGTTATTTTTAAATTTTTTATGAGTATCCCTACACCTTATAAGTGAAAAAATAATCTCGTTTGAAATTCGTCACTGTCCGTTCTTCAATATTATTTTCTTTCAAACTCGAATTTCTAATATTACAAATTTCTTTTACTCTCTAAATTTAAATATATTTTATCACTTAAATCATGTCTTATAAATTGATGGCTTATTATTTTAAATATTTGGCTTGTTGTCTTCAATAAAATGTTTGCATAATATATTAGTTACAAAATATAAATAAAGTGTATTGGTTATCAGAGCTACTTGTGTTATTATAAAATAAGTTGTGCACATGAAAAATAATGTTAAACATTATTATGAACTTTGAGAGAAAATAGATTTCCACATTTAATTTATTGCTAATTATTTTATAGATATTATTTTTTCTATATTATTTAATGTTAGTATTTTAATATAACAACTATTGTTTATGATGTCTACTTTGTACTATGGACCTTCCAATTAAAATAAAATATCGTACTAGAAATAAACTCCAAATTTTTGTTTATATATTTATCTTAAAATAGAAAAAAACTCTTAAGCGTGAGAGAGTACAAAGATGTTAGAATTAATCTTATATATGTTAGATAAAGGAAAAACAATATATTTGAGTATGTGCAAGAGCCCTTCCCATATGCTTGTATGATAAAGTAACCTTATAAATTATAAAAATAAAAAGAGCGTGCACATATGTAAGTGTAATAAAGTAATCTTATACAATATAGATAATATATATATATATATATATATATATATATATATATCTCAGCATTCTATGTTAGTGCATGTCATTAAAATTATCTTAGCAGAGGCGCTTTTGAAAATATTAATATTTTAAACTGAATTAAAAACATATAAAATATTATTTAAGATAGAATAGGAGATATACATATCAAAATATACAATTTATCTCTACTATATTGAAAATTAGAACACTTTTATGATATCATGACTTTTTAATTATAGTTTTAAATAATAAAATTATCTTATATATTCTGTTTATAAAATTATCTTTATTTTTGCACATAGGGAGATTATAGTACTTATAGCAATAAATTTTATTTTTTAAAAAGAGCACTCTGCTTAGACGGTATTTTTTTTCTTTCTATAAACCAGTTTTCTACCATTTTTTTGAACTCTTGTTATCAAACATCTTCTCAATTATTCCTATTATACATTTTCATGGAATCCCTTCTTATCAAACAACTTCACAATATAATTAAAAGGTTTATAAAACCAAGGGTAAATTTTTTCTTTCTTCCTATCAATAATTTTACATTGTTCTTCCTAAAAAAGAGAAAAAAATATCTAAATATAAACAAGAGCATGTACGATGACACTAATAAATTATTTGAAAAGGGATATCTAAATTTGTCATTATATTAATTTTATATATAGTAAATACAATAGGACTTTTGATATTTGAAGAAAAAGAAATAAATTTATTGATTTTTTGTCTAAGCTCACTGACCCGTCAAAGACAGCTCATAGGAATGCCACGTGTTGTTTTGCAAGTAATGGTGGACCGAGCTACGGTTCGCTTACTCCGTCCGTAGCTCAAGTCATGCGAATAAGTTAAAAAAAAAAAAAAACAAAAAAACAAAACGCAAAGAAAAGTAGCTTCCCCCTATCTTTATCTATCTTTCTCTCTCCAATGAGTCCAGGCCCCCTAGGGTTTCTTTGAACTCAATTCAGGTACATCCCTGAAGATCGTGTTACTGATCAATAGCATAAAGTATTGAAATTATTTATGGAGGTAATTTCTGCTGTTTGATGCTCTTCATTTCTTGTTTGGTTTTTGAGAAAATTTTCTGGGACAGATTGAATGTTTGGAATCTCATAGTAGCCACATCCAACGAAAGCTTGAATTTTGGGTTCCGGGTCTTCATCTGATTGTCTCAAAAATCTGTATAATTAAGCATTAGAGTTCGAGATGCAGTCTCTTTTACTTCTTTTTAAAAAAAATTTATTGCACTTTGTTTAGACCTTCTCTTAGCATTTCGGTTCTATGATTGTATATTTTTCTTCTTATTTTGTAAAAACCATGTTGTTTATTCCAAAACTTTTCTTTCTGTGAGGCTACAGTTTTTTAAGAATTGATATATTCGATTGATTCTAAAATGCTTTGTCAGCTAAAT
This sequence comes from Quillaja saponaria, assembly GCA_029379385.1. Lineage (NCBI taxonomy): Eukaryota > Viridiplantae > Streptophyta > Magnoliopsida > Fabales > Quillajaceae > Quillaja > Quillaja saponaria. The sequence continues at coordinate 2,961,077 of CM055605.1, read as the reverse complement.
AGTGTTATAATTTGATCCGATATGTTCAAGATGTTATGTCCTGTTTCTTTTGTTCTTTTTTTTTTTTTTAGCAGTTACGTAATATTTCGGTTCTGTGTTTCCTTGGAAGGAACATGTTTGGTTCACAGTTATATGGAATGAACTTTTGTAATTAATTCTTATCAACCTTTGGGTGCCTTTTTCTAGGTTCCAGGAATGGAAGAGACCAAGAAGTCCGAGGCCCATTTGACTTCGCCTGCTGCTTTTGTGGAGGGTGGAATCCAGGAAGCTTGTGATGATGCTTGTAGCATATGTCTTGAAGACTTTTCTGACAGTGATCCTTCAACTGTATATATATTGAAACTTTATGTCTTAACTCTGAATTAGATCAGCTGGTTGTATATGTCGCTTTTAACCAATCATCTCATCCTTGCAGGTAACTAGTTGCAAGCATGGGTTTCATCTTCAATGTATTCTGGAATGGTAGTTTATATAACTTCATCTGTTAGAATCTTTTGGGTGACTTCATTATATCTACTATTATGATTGCTGAAAGTTAGGTTAGGCAATCTTTGCTGTCTTTTGTTTCATTAATTTGAGTCTTTGAGATCTTCAGTAGGGATTGAAGAACAGCTACATGGAAATAATATTCTGGATCATCTTGCTGTCAGGATGGTACATCCAAGCTTTTCAAAAACTCAACAAAGGGCTGAGATTTTAGTTTAAAACAGGAGTTCCCCATTAAATTGGAGCTCTATGTGAGTATCCACACATTGGAAATATGGAGTGCTCATTGGTGACAAGTAGATAACTAAATTTGATGAATGGGCCTATGACCTTATCCATGTAAAACAATATGGCTAGCTGAAGTTAAGTTGTAGTTGTCTACTTGTAGGTTGTAACTCGTAAACCATACACTAATATTCCACTCTTCCATCGTGGGACTTGGAATCTCTCCCACTATTCCTTCAACGTATATAAGATTCAATTGGCCAGCAAGAGATCTTAATAGCGTATTAAGCTTTAAGCACATCAAATGATATCTTATTAGTCTTTAACTTCCCTTGGACTGCCACTGTAGCTTCTGAGTTGATGGTAATCCTTACTGATGAAATGGAATACCATAACTGAAACATGTTTACTAGTGTAGCCAGAATAATAGAGACATGAAATTTTAGATGAGATTTTTTTAAACACATATATATAAATATTAAACACAGGTGTCAACGTAGAGAAACTAAAATAGGTGCAAAAGCATGACTCAGATAATATAGGTGATAGGGGCTCACTTGTTCTGGAACATAGGATACTTTGATGATGTGAATGCTGAGAAAGAGGGGAGAGAGATACAGTGGTATCTAGAATGCTATGGTGATATTGTTACATCAGACTACTAAACATCTTATCTGTTATCCTGGTTGATTGTAAAAATAATTATATACAAAGATCACTTAGCGTCAGAATCATACTTTATTGGGATATGCATGACTGCAAGAGGGTGCATTATCCATTTAGCATTTGTACAAGTAGTACAACAAAGCTGGAAAGAAATAAGATAACTAATGCAGTGGGATAGTTGTAGTTAATAGTAAAATCTTACAGATGCATATACAAATACAGTGTTAATTAACAGAAAATGTCTCTATGATGCGTTTTCACGAGTATATGAGAGAAGGGCTTGAGTCTTTGGGAAGTGCTTTAAGAGACTAGTGCAGGCACTAATGGTTGGAGGCAAGTGATTGGACTAAGTTATGACAGTCTTGCATTGAATTATTGTTTAAATTAAAGAGTCAAATGCATTAAAACTGACATCTGATAGAAGCTTGAGATAATGACCATGTCCTAAGGAGGGACTTTGCTTATACTTGGGAAAGATAATAAGGGTGCAAGAGTGCAGACTATGCTCATGGCACTGATTCTCAAGGCTTTTACCTTTGGAGAATGACATTAAGGGCTTGTGGAATGGTGCTCCATAAATCATTTATCCAGAGGATTTAGTCCATACTGTTTGTCTTTGCTTCAGTGGTTCCTTGAGGCACGTTGGTTCAAGAATGCATGCCTTGCTGTGTTTTCTTATCTAAGTTGTTCAAAGTAGTAGGAATTATGCGCAAACAACTCCATCAACTATGAATTTATTCTCTTAACATATGCCGAGAGAAAGAGTTTTATGCAAATTAATAGAGCTAAAACCCCTTTAACAACTGAAATTTATTTATATCTAACTCTAGTAATGGAAAAGTGTTATATCTTAACAATCAAAGGATTTGGATGTCCTGTACGTGTCCAGAATGTGCCAAAATTGTGTCGGAATGCTTGCAGAAGGACCAGAAAACAGATATACATTGGCGTCCAAGATAGATGTGTTATGAACATGGGTTATTTGTTTAAATGTTTCCTTTCTCTGCTACATGGACGTTGTCCCAGCTTGTTCTGCTATCTAAGACCTCATGTGATTCTCTAGTTGAAATATTTGTAGTAGTGAATCGCCGATTAATTCATATGCACCTAATTTTCTTTATAATCTATCCATATCCTGAATCTTGTTGCATTTTCTGTGACCTAAACTTATCAAAGTTTTCTTGAGGGATTCAGTTTTCCTTCTGTTAACTTGATCATCTTATTGGATCATGAATTTTTTCTTGCCTGCATATCCAATTTTGCAGTTTAACTCTTGTCTATGTTCAGCAATAAATACTTGACATTTGTCATGCTTTTTCACTGATTTGAAACTCAACTGTTCATATGCCTTATAACTGGTAACTTTCCATTTGAGACCCTGGAAACATAACACATACTGTTTGACCGACATGTTGTGCTGAAGCATTTTGGAGATGTGACTGGAGTTTCAAGTTATTGATTTTTATCTTGTAGGTGTCAGAGAAGCTCACAGTGCCCCATGTGTTGGCAATCTATTAGCCTAAAAGATCCAACCAGGTCTTTTATTTTGTTCCAGGCTCCTCATTTTATTCAATTTTTTTCTTTTCTAATAAGTATCTTCTATATAAAAATTAAAAAAATATAAATTCTATTTTATGTTTTGCTTTTCAGCCAGGAATTGCTTGAGGCAGTTGAAAGAGAGAGGAACATTAGGTTTAATCCAGCTAGAAATGCAACAATATTTCATCATCCAACTCTGGGGGATTTTGAGTTGCAGCATGTTAGTAGTTTGCTTATGCTAGTTGGAAGTTACAAACACACATTTATCATGAATCACTTTCAATTGTGTAGTGTGGCTCTAATTTAGATGATTTCCTTTCTTGTGTTCTCACGCAGTTGCCTGTGGGTGGAAATGATGCTGAACTTGAGGAGCGCATAATTCAGCACCTAGCTGCCGCTGCTGCAATGGGGCGAGCACGCCATGTTGCTAGAAGGGAAGTTCAGAGAAACAGGTCATCAGCCCAAGGTCGTCCACAGTACTTGGTATTCTCTGCTCATCCTAATTCACCACCTGTGGCTCCTTCTTCTGCCTCTCCAGTTCAGGGGGCGGATGGTGAACCAACTCCTGCTATTACTGTACCCACTCCATCTCCACCTCCACCTCCTACAACTGTAGGAGAAGACTCCTCACAATTGATTCCTTCAGATATTACTGTCCAAACCGACCAGGTCTCTGCCTCGATATCTGGTTCAAATGTTATTGCTGCCAATCATCATGTATCTTCCTTAAACAATAGGTAACTTCCCTTCTGAAACATCAGGGCATTTTTGTGTTTTGAGGAGTTCATTTATTGCATATTTGCTTATGTCTAAATATTTTCTTATTAACTTTAAATCTTAAAAACTTTTTCCTGTAGGAGGTCTCCTAGTCAGTCATCCCCAAGTAGTCAAGATAGAGCAGGACCATCTGAATCCCAATCATTTTCAGAATCTCTAAAGTCTCGCTTAAATGCAGTGTCAATGAGGTAAAGAAAGTGATCATCCTATATTAGTTATGACTTATGAGTGGTAACTCTGGAAATTTGTGTATGCTTCTTTTACTCTATCTAAATTTCAGATACAAAGAGTCAATTTCCAAGAGCACAAGAGGGTGGAAGGAGAGATTGTTCTCTCGTAACACCTCCATGTCTGATCTCGGTTCCGAAGTTCGAAGGGAGGTCAATGCTGGGATTGCAACTGTATCACGCATGATGGAACGCCTGGAAACCAGAGACAATAGTAGAACCAGCAGCCCTTCCATGCCAACTGGTGATGAAGATGGTTCAGTCCAAGGATCAAATACCCGGCAGATATCTGATACTGGCAGCGATGATCCTTTGAGAGAAAATAATGTACAAGCTTCTTGTGCTACTGGTTCTAGTTCCAATTAAGCACTAATCAGCAAGTGCATCAACTCTAAGCTTTCCTTTTTTATAAGGTAAATTATTGAATGTTCTATTTTATTCATTTTTTTTTATTTTTTTTGAACTGCCTTGGCTAAATTAGATTATCTTAAGAATTAAGTCAATTTTTCTCAGATAAACTAGATGACTGATCGTCATTTTCTCCCTGGATAATACTTCTTCATTGTATGATTTGTATCCATCATGTAACCATACTCTCTTCAATTCTAATTGGATACTAAAGTAGGGTCAGTGTGCCTCTTTCACATGGTGATGATGATTTGGTAAAGGGGGTGGGATTATTGGAATGTTCAAATTTCACATGACTTATGACTGTTACTCTGATATGAATAATACTTGCTGCTATTCCGAGCTCGGGGATTATGGAAGCCGCCTTTAAATTCCCAAGTCAATTAGCCTTCAGAACCGTACAAGTTTATATCTGCTTTTGTTTTGCTATCACTGTTTTAAATTGAGGCTGGTAACCTTATCAAAGATTTTTTTTTTTTTTTTTTGGTCAGATGGAATCTACCATTTCCATGTGAGATACTGCAGATGTGTGATGCTTCCGCGGTTGGCATGTGCTCCTCAGGCCAATGGATGGCCCATATACTTATGAGAAAGTTATTTGCGATTGAGAGAATAAAGAAACTAGGAAGACCGAATTTTCTCGTGTTTAGAACTTAGTTGCCTATATATGATTGTATATTGGTCTATATTGAATCTTATATTTATAAATATAGCTTGTAGACTACAGAGTCCTGCATGTACTATACGTTTGTCCAGAAATATAATCACAATCCTTCATCTGACATCTGTAGATGCATTCAATCAGGTTCTTATTTTATGCATACACTTCCAAATGCCTTGTGTGTATCCTGACATTATTATCATGACTGTGCTGCTGCAGCCCAGTATTAGCTTACCACCTCCGTCAATATTGGTGTATATTGTTACTCTGACCATGTCGAAAATGTTATACTGCAATATTGATCATTGTATATATTAGGTTATTAGAAACTGGTTGGGAAGTGTTGTATTGCATTTGTGATTCTTAAGAGTATTATCTACTAGTTGTTTTGAGATGAATTGATGTCGTTCTCGAGTTGGATTCCCGGTTAAATCATTCAAGTCTCTTGTGTATGGCATTTAACTCCACGTGAAGACGATTGTCAAAATGCATATTATGTATTTGGTGTTGAAGCTGCGAGGCCATGTAAAAGGGTACAAACCAAAATGAGGTAGAACCTAGAAATGTGTACCTGTTCCCTTTTTTCTTATCTGGGTATTTAGGTTGAGTCATCATGATCATTAACCCAAAATGTCTTGCAAGGGCTGCCCTCTACGCCTATACAAACCTTATGACAACAAAGTTCAGTCCTCATTAATAGTAACATTCTGACGACATAGTTAAGTCCTCATTAGTAGTCTGCAAAAATTGAAAGGGTAGTTTCAGTCTTTTGATTGTAAACTTTCTTGGCAATATATTAATGTCAAGCCCTTCAATAAACTTATAATAAAAATAAATTTAATAACAATGTTGTATATAAAATAAGAATAATGCCCACCGACAAATTCATGTTGTATATAGATGTTAACAGTACCTTCCCAACCACCAAGTCCCTGTACTTTTCTTTACTTCATAACCATTGAGTGGTATAGACTACCAAACTCAATTAATATTTGAGGCCAAACCATTCTTATAAGTATCTCATATAATATAAAATCAGCTTAAAATTAGATAATAATACTGCTTTCTGTTCTTTATGTCATACATTTCAATCTCATAAAAACGTTATTTGCATGTTTATGTAAACTAATTAGAGTTCATTAGTAGTTTTAGTGTTGATTAAGATTCAACTAATAATGTCAAGTTTCTAAATTATAAATCTCAATGAACATTTGACCATGCATCTATCTCTTCCTAATAAAAATAAAATTAGTGGGTATAGTACATATATAATAATTTATCTACATTTTGTTCTTTGTTAGTTATACAGAAATCAAGGTCCTTTTAAAAGGAGGAGGATGATAGTGTTTGGTGGATGGTCAAGTATATTTTGCTTTCTTGTTTTGTTTTATAAGAATAAGTTACTATGGGAATTGGCAACACACCAAGAAAGACCCAAACAATGTTATTGTCAAGGGACTTAGTGCAGTGGTTCTATATTTGCATGGAATAGCAATATTTGTCATGTCATTTGGCCAAGTCGTGCACACAGTTTTTGTAGAATATTACTTTTGTATGCTTTGGTTTTAGTTTGGTGGCTTTGTGCCCTAAGTATATCATATTTTCCACTTTCAGACAGATGGAGACAGCTCAGCTTATACTTGTATGTATTTGTATTCTTTCATCTTGGGTTGCCTTCATGTTTGAAGCCGAGCCATATTTAGTGTTTATCATTCTTTGTTGTCAAGCTAACAAGAATGTACCAAAAGAAAGAAAGAAAACAAGTATGTCCTTCATGTTTATTATTTTATTGGGATTTCATACACGATAATCTTTTTAATAAAATATACAATTTATTATAAGGATTTAATGTATTCAAAACATAAATCACTAATCATTAGTTCATTATATAATTATTTAATCTCAAGAATTGGTCTATTATTTAAGAATATGTCTCAATATAAATAACTTGTTTTAAATTAGTAAATTTACTCTTAAAATAATCTAAATATATTGTTTTAATAAACTAAAAAAAATTATATAATTATTGACAATTATATCAAATGTCCACCTTTCACATCACAAGCACACAAAAGGGGACAGTCAAACAAACCAAATGAGTTGCCAAGAGAAAAGAGAGGAAAAAGTAGTCCTAATTTTATGTTCAAGTTACCAATAGATTCTGAAGTAATTTTTATAGGAAGAGTAAATTATACTTTTAAGAATTCTTTTGCAATAAGTCTTAAACTTGATAATGAGATATTTTGTATCATTTGTACCTTTATTTTTATGTCTTAATTTTGAAATTGAAACTATTAACTAAGGTAGATCTTTTTTTTTTTTAAATTAAATAACAAAAAATATAGAAAATCAATAAAAAAAAATTAAAAACTAATATGATGAGTTAATGTAGATCAATTTTTAAAAATTAAATAACAAAAATATAGAAAATTTTAAAAACTAATATGATGTTCTCATAATTTGTTTCCTATTTTATTTTAAAAAATAATAATTAAAAAAAATTATTTTAAAGAATTTCATAGGTACTTGAGTTTATCATAAAGAGTCATATAAAATTTATTTATATAGGTGTTATATCATGAACAAATAATTATGTAAAATATGTTTCTTTAACTTTATGATTCGTTTAAAGATCGAGAACATATTATTATTTTTAATTTTGTTAATCATTACTATGTCATAAATTTATAATCTAAACCTATGTTATCTACTTTTTAAGAATTAGTTTACTTAATTAATATTTTAAAACTTAATAGTAACTTGAAAAGAAAAGTAAGACTTGTTTTTTTAAATTAGATGAGTCAAAAGACTCAACTAGCTATAAGCCATTTAGTAGCCAATCCCCGTTTAGAAGACGAGCTTTCAGCTCAGCTGCGGTGGCTGTTGGACCTATTGATTGAAGGACAAGCTTGTTACTTGTTAGATTCCCCCAATCGTCTACATCCAATCATACTCCTTTCCCTTAAATATAACCAATAAAATCATGCCACGTCAATTACCAACTCCCCAGACCCGGTTAATTACCCGTACTCTCAGTCTCGGGTCCCCAACTGAACTTCATTAATAAACAGTAAATGAAAAAATAATAAGAAGCAAACAAAGGCACACCAAACTACAAATAAATGCGAAGCCACAAAACCAGTAGTGAGTAAAGTAATAGCTCTCATTCTCTCTCTCTCTCTGAAAGCTTGATTCCACCGCATTCTCTCTGGTTGTCATGGTTTTTGGCATCTATGGCGTCGCCAACCTTCTTTTCTTTTCTACCCATTTTCTACTTCTTCTTCTTATGCCCGGAATTTGCATTGCATTGCCGGAAAATTCCAAACCCAGGTCATCGTCTTTGCCCAGCTCCGGTCAAATAAGCTCCAACTCGGTTCTGGTGGCTCTTTTGGACTCGCATTATACGGAACTTGCTGAGTTAGTTGAGAAGGCTTTGTTGTTGCAGACTCTAGAGGAAACTGTCGGCAGCCATAATATCACCATTTTTGCCCCAAGGAACGAAGCTCTGGAGAGGGATCTTGACCCCGAATTCAAGCGCTTTCTTCTTGAACCGGGTAATCTTAGGTCTCTGCAGACGTTGCTCAAGTTTCATATAATTCCAACCCGGATAGGATCCGACAAGTTGCCCAGTCGGACTGAGTCGACCCGCCATGAAACGCTCTCAAATGACCATCTCCATCTATCGGGAAATGGGTCCGGAGAGTGGACAGTGAATCGTGCCAAGGTTATTAATCCGAATGCGGTGAACCGACCCGACGGTGTCATCCACGGAATTGAGTGTCTATTGGTTCCTCAGTCTGTACAAGATGACTTCAATCGCAGGCGGAGTCTTCGGTCTATAACGGCCGTGAAACCGGAGGGGGCGCCAGAAGTGGACCCAAGGACTCATCGGCTTAAAAAACCAGCACCACCGGCTGAGCCTGGTTCATCTCCAGCTCTGCCAATATCAGATGCCTTGGCTCCCGGACCCTCGCTGGCTCCAGCTCCGGCACCTGGACCGGGTGGTCCCCACCACCACTTTAACGGCGCGGCCCAAGTCAAGGATTTCATCCAGACACTGCTCCATTACGGTGGCTACAATGAAATGGCCGATATTTTGGTGAATTTGACTTCCTTAGCCACCGAAATGGGTCGCTTAGTCTCTGAGGGTTATGTGCTCACCGTATTGGCACCGAATGACGAGGCTATGGCTAAACTGACCACGGACCAGTTGAGTGAACCGGGCGCACCGGAACAGATCATGTACTACCATCTGATACCGGAATATCAGACGGAAGAAAGTATGTACAATGCGGTTCGGCGGTTTGGTAAGGTCCGGTATGATACATTGCGGTTACCTCATAAGGTGGATGCTCAGGAGGCCGATGGGTCAGTCAAATTCGGGCAGGGAGACGGGTCAGCTTATTTGTTCGACCCGGATATCTATACGGATGGGCGGATCTCGGTGCAGGGAATTGATGGGGTTTTATTCCCACCTGAGGAGGTGGAAGCGACGCCGGTGGACAAAATGGTTCAGCCTGCCAAGGTAGCTGTCAAGCCCAGAAGAGGTATGTTTCGTTTACTTTACTTACTCTTATTTTTCCGAGTTAGATAATGATTTTCCCAGGTGAAAAGTGAAAAAAGAAAAGCTGACCATGATTTAATTGTGTGATGTTTGTTGATTGATCCTACTTGTTACTATCACTCCCACCTTCCCTTCCCAAGGCTTCCCCTCCACCCCTCAGAAATGTATTTCAATTTTCAACTACCTGTTAGAAGTTAATCACATATCCATTATATTTAAGCCCAAAAAAGTTTTATTTAGAGTTTAATCTTTCTAAAATGGAAACTTCCACTTTACCATTGTGATTTCACCTGTTTTCACATAAGAATTGACACATAAGTAGAAAGGATATCAATGATATATGAAAATATGACACATGGAAAAGTAGAAAACTAAAGCAAGCAGGTGACACCAAGCTGCCACAGTATTACTATTAAATAGTATAGATGTATCTTTCAGGGGGGGCTCTTATGGCGGAGTGGGTAGTTGGCTGGATAATATTAAAAGTGGTAAAGTGAATGGTACCATTTACTATTTATTTTAGTTTGGGCGTGGAATGCAATTTACTCATTGCTGGTAAAGTTAAAGGATGAAGCTGACTTCAAAGACAGACAAAGAGCCTGGAGTGCGTGAGAAAGAATAATGCAAGGGTTAACGCGGCTGAGGTTGATACTGAGGATGGATGATTAACTAGAACTTGTTCTGATTGCACATTCTTATTGTGATCCCACATGCGTTTTATTAGAGGTGCAACTAGTTTTGATCTAATTCATTGATAGGGTGTCAGTTAGAGTTTTTTGTCAATCTGGAGAAAATAGGATGACTTGGCAATTGTTATAGGATAACAACAGTAAGTGCAGAGGCTTCAACAATATAATCTCTGTTTTGACATGTAGACAAGTTTGAGGCCAGATATTGCACCCTCCCCAATTGCTACACAGGTCAAATTTCTCATATATTTCATTGCATCCCTATTTAAATATTTCTAGATTCGCATAAACCATTTAAGTGAGAGGCAGAAATTTGTCTTTTCCTTTGGGGATAAGGCAAAAGTGAGGAAACTGATTAGTCAGGCACTATTAACTGATTGTTGGTTTTAGTAGTTTTCCTTATTGTATTTGATGGGACATTTAAGAGGAAGAACAGCTCAAAATCCAGCTGGTGCTGATCGTGAGGTTTGGTCTCATGGGTGCTTCTTTTTCTTTTTCACTTATAACAATTATTTGGCTTATACTTGCATTCAGTCATCTGGAAACTATATCCCCGGGTTTTCTTTCTGTTTCTTGAAGGGGTCAATTTCTCCTCAAATTTTTAGTGAATTGTTGGTAGCAGCTTCTTGCATAATATGGTTATGAGATAGAAAATTGGGCATCAAAATGGAATGCAATACATAACATGGAATCGATTAAAGTGCCAATCTAATAAAACATCTGAGCAAAGATGGAATCTTGTATTTGTCCATGACTGTGTATATCTTCATAGCTTGCCCCTTAAAGAAGTAGCTTATGAGCTCAACCTTGGTTCACAATCTGTCCAACCTCGTTTTATCTATTTGAATAGTAAAATAAAAAGGAACTTTTTACTTTCATTTCTTTATAGTTTCTCTTCAAAGACTGGTTCCACATAAAACAGGTAATTGTTTTTGGTTTTGCTGATTTGTAACTTTATTGATACCCTAATCAATTAGGCATTTATAACTTTTTTTCATTAGTTTTATACTTTTACTTAAGTTAAAGTAAATGTACAATTACAGGAAAATTGCTGGAAGTCACATGCCAGATGTTAGGGGCTTTTGGACAGGATTCTAGATTCTCCACTTGCCAATGATTGATCGTCTACCATGGCTGATAGACTGCTTCAGAAGAAAGAAGTGAGATTCTAACCCCTCATTTCATATCCTTAATTCTCTTGCTATGGTACAAAGGATTCATGTTGTGGATGACACTTATTCATTGAGGTTCCATTATTACATGAAAATTTTATTTTTCTTAATTTATACCCAAGTTGTTGAAGTTGGTGCTCCAAGCATAAACAAGCATTTTTTTTTTCCAGATGAAAGGCATAAATATATCTCCTTATATATAATTGATACTTGAACCTTTGACAATGATTGACTTACACGCCAAGTTTCGATTTGGTAGTGGTCCAACACAATGTAGGGTCATGTTTTCCATTTGTGTCCGTGCTCGCGTTTGTTCTTCCCTTTTCCTTTGACTGTAAGCTTTGTGAATTTCATTGTTAATTATCAATCTAAATATTTATTGTGCTTGTATTTGAAGCAGATGCATGAGGTTTGATGGACATTCCAAGGATGTAAAAAGTCATTAAATGCTAAGGCAGCTCGGCTGAATGCAGAAATAGCAGTTGCCTTGGTTGTGATTTTCACCCTCTTTTTGTTTTTCTTTATTATTTTTCTACTATATATATAGTGCATATGGTATTTTAGTTGTATTTCTAAAATTTGTTAGGTGGTTATGTTGGTGGGATTAAAAGGCTTTGTGTATTCAAAAGTTGTATGGGGTTGGGTATCTCTGGCTGTCATATGCCCCATTGAATAAATCTTTCGACAGCACAAATGGGAAATGCAATAAGAATTATTCTTTTCTGTATGTATACAATTAAGCAAAGCAACTTGCTCCTTTTTCTTTTAATATTCTGTATTACTTGCTAGTATCTGTTTTCTCTATGAATCTCTGTCTTACGCACATGAAAGAAGAGTTCTTTATTCCTTTCGAGTCCTTTTCTTTTTCTTGATTTGGAAGAATTTGCAATATGCAAGTATTAAGATTTTGATTAGGTAAATGCCATTTGCATAGCAGGCATTGATATTTCCCTTAAAACTCAGTTAACTAGTTAGGGTTGCTGACAGAACTAACTGGGCAACATAGGAAAACATAAGGCATGAAAGAATATCATGTCTGAGGCCATTGTCTAAATTCAAGAAATTGATATTCTACGCACGCAATTTGGCAGTAGAGGAACACGTGCAGTCCACTCAGAAAAGTTTGATCAGCCTGCCCAACCATTTTCAACCCACAGACTTGTAAAGAATATAACCATTAGAGTGAAATATATAAAATTAGGGTAGATGTAGTAGAATAGAATGCAGTAACCAAAACGAATCAGCTTGTTTCTATATGGAAAAGGATTGTATGCCTCAAACCTCTTCAAGAAAAACTAACATCAAGAGAACGTACTCATTCTATCAACCATTACATTTGCAACATCGGAGCATTTAATTCTTATTTGCAAAATTGGGAAGAGTTGAATACTGCCCCTGGAATCCAAAGTAGTTAAGACCGTCCCTCACTCTTCTTTTCCCACCACTCCATAAACTTCACCTGCGCAGCCATGGTGTCCAACCTGTAAAGTTGCAGGGAGTGGTTTGCAATTTCCTGTCCAAATGTCCACCCAAACACTCCTCCAGCCAGAAAGGACAATCCTGCACCTGTTCATGTTTGAGGCAAGCACAAAAGATTAATGTAACAGATAAACAAATCCACTTCTGTATTACCCCAACAACAGAATCTCAAAATAATAAAATGGAGAAAAAAGAACTGAAAAGCAACAGGAACTAATCCTTTTTAGTGGTTTAAACTTCCTGCTCAATAAGGCAAAGATAGAAACAAAGTCACCATGTATATTGAAGTGCCACTTACAAGTACTTCAAAGAGTAAAATGGTTTTTTAAGGAGGGGTAAGAATGGAATAATCCTGATGTATGCTTCCAGATAGTCGAATCTTAGACCTCGTGAATAGTAGGGAATGTCAGGTGCCACTGGGCCAAGAGGCCACTAGTGCAAGTGAGTAAAGAGTTTAACATCTGTACAAAAGAGAAGGCAGTATAGTACCATGTAAACTCTTGGAATATTTCCAGGAGACACCTGCTGTTGACACTGCTCCAATAACACTACCTACAAGCCCATAGTTCGATGCTTTCCGAGCGGCTTTCAGCTGAACAGAGAGGACGAGATAATGATATAAGCTTCTCAAGTCACAATATTTTGCAGTACAAATACACGAGACACTTTTTCTAGTAGCCAAGCTTTTCAATGTTCAGAAGCATGAGTAAAAATTATTTAACACAATAAAATTTTAATTTGATGGCCACCGGTGAAGTCATAATAATATAACAGAACCTAAATTTCATGGTTGTAAGGAACAGAGAGAAAAGGAAAACGAGATCTAGTGTTCCATTTTGTCAATTAGTTTTATGAGATGCCGTTCGCTTTCTGTTAGATGCCAATATGCAGACATGTAAGGATGAGATGGAATGGGGAATTTCATAGTCACATGGTGGATACAAGGATCTACTGAAGATATATATTGCAATCACACTGACTAATTAGCAAAGGAAATACTTTTCCCAATAAAATAGTGCAAGTAATAAAAAGTTTTCATTGTCTTTGTCTAATTAAAAGAGACCATTGAAAATCAAGGCCATAAACATACTAGTGACAGGACACGAGACTATGATATTAGCCACTCTAATTAAGTTCATTAAGGGTTTCCAGAAGGATCACACCAAACACCAGACAAGGACAAGTAGGTATTCCAAATGTGAAAGTCATTCATTTAACTACTTTAACCAAAACATAGGTGAACAGACAATCCAAATATAGTTATCTCCTCTTATTCTTCTAGCTTTAGCATTTAAGAAACTGGAGGCATCTGAATTGGGGACAACCGAAATAGTACAAGACTGTGAAAATAAAATGTTAGTGGGAGGGAGAAGAAATATAATCATAACTGTTAGTTCGAAGCTTGTGTGAGATTTAGCACTTTTTAACCCAATGCTTAGTTGACTCAAAAGGGGAGGAGGGTGTTTGAGGTTCATATTTACATTATACTAAAAAAATATATATAAGAGAAGACAGAACCGGTTCAATTTCAGCAATCAGAACATCCTAAAAACTCAGCACCATTGTCCATTGTCAATCTCAGTAGTTGTTAACCCATATAAGAGAAGTCATCAAAACTTAAATATCTATTAAGACAAAAACTAATAAAGAAAATGAAATGTACCAAAATGACCAGCATGCAGCAAAACCTAGAAATTGGAATCAAGTGAAATCAAATCAGGGGATATCACAAATATGAACATCCCACAGTAAAAAGGAAGATATAATTGAAAATAACAAAAACACGAGCAGAGAAAACGAACCAAACACTACAGGTCAACAAATTCAATCTGAACCCAAATCAAAAAAATCAAATAAAGAACCAAAGAATGTTCTTAAACCCGAATGAATAATGCAAGAGACTAACTTGGGGACCCATACAAATGAAGCATAGAAAAAAGATAGAATTATTACAGTGGGTCCATGAACAGGGTCGGAAGCAATGAATTCCTCGACATCAGAGCTAGACCAAGAGGGGAGGGGTTTATCACGCTTGGTGAACCTGGAATAGTTGTTGAGGAACGAAAACCTTTCTGCCCAAAACTCTTTGTAGCCTTCCCAGTGCCTTCTAACAAAGGATTGCGATGAAGGATCTTCCACCTTCTCTGCCATCTCTGATTGGATTTCTTCTATTAGCCTCTCAGCTCAAAACCGAACTCACCCTTTTCAGTTTTACTACTCTGGAAAGT
Organism: Quillaja saponaria; assembly: GCA_029379385.1. NCBI lineage: Eukaryota > Viridiplantae > Streptophyta > Magnoliopsida > Fabales > Quillajaceae > Quillaja > Quillaja saponaria. Next base: position 2,945,956 of record CM055605.1, on the reverse strand, counting down.
TCTCTCTAAAAACACACCCATTTTTGCTTGATAAGGACAGAGCCGGTCTCCAAATGTTTTTTTATTTAAACAATAGTAAACAAAAAATTTGGCCATGTCGCCTAGTTCATTTACATGCAAAAATAAAATAAAAAAATGAAACACAATAAAATTATTAGAATTATATTTAATTCATATATATATATATATATATATTACAAACTTGTATCATTTAAAAAAAAAAAAAAAGGAGTTACGTTTGTAAACTAAACAAATATAACTAGGTGCTTAGTTCAACTCCCTAAAACATAAATATTCAAATCAAGAAATTTTTAGTAGGCCTCAATTCGATTTGATTTGATTCTGTTTTTAAGAATACAAATAATAATTTACATCTAAAAAAGAACTTACTTCAAGCCAAGAAAAAGAAGTTACTTCCCACAAAAAAAAATGGCCCTATTTTTTTATTATCTGAAAATAATAGATATACATATGTGATTTTAGTTTTTGTTATTTTGGTTACAAGATGTGGTTTGCTAATGCTTGAATATAACGGGCATATAAAAATCAAGTAGTCTTTCAACAAAATCCAAATAGAAAAAGATCATATTTAAATAAATCTAGTGTCTTTGGTTTAAAATTATGATACATTCTAATATTGGATGTTATTGACTTAATTATTTTTTTTTTAGATAAGTACTGCCCCTCAAGACTTGAAGCTGAGTGCTCGAGTCTCTAATACCTCGACAAACATCCTCATGGTTCAAACCCCAATGAGAAATAAATGTATAAGATGCCTCTGTCAGTTGAGCTAATTCATGCACATTATGATTATGAAGTTAAGACATTTGGAGAAAAAAGTTAGATGCAAAGCCAGAATAGTGCAGATATATAAGTTAATCAAAGCAAAGTTAATAAATGCAGGTTATTACAAAAGTGGAAGTTGGAACATGTACTATTAAACGGTATGGAAGCTAATAATATCACGAGTCCAGGCTATCTCAAACAATTCAAGGAAGGAGGGGGCAGAGTCAGAGAGAGAGACACTAGGATGGGAATGGTAGAGTATATATTGGGAAAAATGAATCATGGCAATTTGTAGACAGCAACAAAAGGCACAAGAACACTTCCCATCCACAGTTTCCCATCCTTCTCTTCCACTTCGCTAATTGCTTTGACAACCTTTCCCTGATTGTCCTCCAGTAGTTGTAGAAGCTTACCTTCTGGGCTATACTTGGCAACTACTGCAGTGGGGTGGCCCCCTATTTGAAGCAGGAAATGAATTTTAGTTGGAATAGGGAGCTTGAGTAAAAACGTTCTTATTTTTGGGTATAAAGCACAAAAATAAGTGTACATATTCCGTCGACAGTGAATTGCCACCCAAAAGTCGCCATTTTCATTTGTTCTGACATTGTCAGGAAATCCAGGTAGGATTGCTAATATCTCTGAAGTGCCAGCCTTCTCACCTTTCAGCCAGTACTTGCGTAGCCTACACAACAAAAAAATGGATACATAGTTTGTCAATAACTACTTCAAATTATTTCGAAACACTCAGAAAAGGCTTTCAAGTAACCAAAGTATACATTCGCAGAAACTCAGGAAACTTATACAACCAAGGCCCAAGTCAAGATATCTCTTCTGGACAAGTTGCGATTCATCATAACATCCATCCAAATCACTATTGAACCATAGAATTCTACCATAGGTACTCTTTAAGAGTACAATGCTCCAACCAATGATTTATTTGGAAATCTATCAACTTATAGTGAAGTCTACCATACTTCAGATAATACCGGCCCAGGAATAATCTACATGGCCACTTCACAGCATTATTTGTACCATAGATGTTTTGTGATCATCCAGAAACTAGCAATTGCATTTTGCATCCTTTCCAACACACAGATAGAAAATTCACACATTATTATAGAAGCTGCAAGGGAATAAATAACAATGAGCAAAAATGGTTCCTCGTATTGGATTTGGATCCTCTCATGTAGTACAGAAGTCCAACTGGAGAAAAAAAGAAACATCAACTCTCATCCCTAAGTGTGTCTAATTTTTGAATTTTTTTTTTCTCGAGTTTGTCTCTCCCCTAGAGGATTTCATCCTGTTCCAAGAGGAATAATCCCCTTAGATTCTAGCCTCACAGGCACCACAGGTCCTAAACTATGTGCAAGTATAACATTATGAATTATGATTAACTAACAAATGAAGTACCTGCCATGGGATCCTTCACAAAAAACGAAAAAGGAGCCATCCTTGCTTAAAGAAACACCATTTGGGAATTGGAGATCCCTCTCAAGAACGGTGGTTTCCTTATTGGCAGGGTTGTATTTCAAAACCCTCCCACTGTTCTCAGCAGAGAAAACTAACTGCATGAAGTTCCTGACAGAAAGGGGAAACGCATGAAACAAGCAAACATAGTGAGAACTAACAAATAAGAGAAAGGAAGGGAGAAGGACAATATCAGGATTGCATAACTCTTAAGATAGTTAAAATATCTTAGGAACTGACATTTTTTTTTTTGATAAGAGTTAGGAACTGAGTAATCACTTCAGTATCTATCAGAAAGAAAAGGTGAAAATCACTCAATTGAGATTATTATCTCCCAATGGCATTCTGCTTTGCAAACAACTATACAAGTAGACCTTTACCAAATGGGTTTTTCATCTTGTAGCATAGATAGTGGCTGGATCCAACCAACTCAAGCCGTTACCAATCCACCCAAGGATGGCATTAGATGACATTTTACTATAATAGGATTTCATAAAATGAATAACATAAAATGCCTACCTCCTCTGGTATTTTGTGCTGCTATCTGTAAAATAAACATTCCCTTCTTCATCAATGTCTAAATCATTAGTAAACCTTAATGGCACCCCTTCAGCTTCATTTGCAAGTGATGTAGCCAAACCACCTTCTGGCCCGACCTTCATGAGTCCAAAATATGCATCCGCAATGTATAAGTCACCTGTTTTCTTGTCAAATCTGAGCCCCAGAGGCCTTCCGCATATGTGCTCATTCTTCAAATAACTCAATGGAGATGGTTTAGGATCACATAATTCTGACCTGATCCCAAATACAAAAGGAAAATAAATTATAATTTTACATAATGATATTGCAACCATAAAATTGAGTGAAAGACAAGAATTCATGTCAAAGTCACCAACTAGTTTTGTGAAGGTCCATGTAGACAACCCCCAATAATTTGGGATTAAGGGTAGTTGTTGTTGTTATTGTTTTGTTTCAAAACATAAATAGCTAAGCGAGTGGCTACAGAGCTGAAAAACACAAAAGTTTACAGACTCAGACTCTTCTTTTAACCAGACAAGTTATATATAGTTTATACTTTATAGTTATAGCTAATAAATCCAATTTCAGTAACCATAAGTGAAGTTGAAGATATTGTGCTTACTGTAAAAAATTATTACTATCTGGAAATCCACTAAATATGGCATAAGACAAATATTTCAAAAAAATTGTATCTCCAACAAAACCATAGTATAAAGAATGAAAGCTTAAAAAACTTTCCATAATTACATTCCTTTAATTTTTATAACAACGAAAAGAGAAATAATCAATAGACAAGTGCTGTTTGACAATTACAAATCACTTTGAGTGGTCAGCTTGTGCATCTAAATTAGTGTTTTCTTAAGGATGGTATGGATAATCTTACATTCGCTTTTTATCTTCATCTGAATTATGATTGTCAAAATAGGGCCACAAACACTCATGATAAAAGTCAAGTTGTAACAAGTAATAACAGGCACGGCAAGAGCAAACTCTTTTCAAGAAGAAAATCCATTTCCTAAACCCACCTATTGGACGAAGTATAGGCGAAATCAGTCCAGGATTGGCCATTCCAGAACAAAATTCGACCATCAGCGACACCCGTGTAAGGCCCACGACCAAGAGGATCGAAGGCTATGCTCTCGGGGCCCTGGATTTGGTTCAAGAACTTGATCTCTGATTTCTGCAACAAATTTTCCGTGTCCCTCTCCGTTGGGACTTGGGACCATGCAGGCATGTCAAGTCTGTAACTTTGGAAGTCAGGAAACTCCGAAATTGCACTGTGCTTGAAAGGGTCTAATCCACAGTACAATGCCAACAGTAGGAAGAGCAAGGTGAATACTCCGACCGGCGTCATCGTCGGGTTTTTGAACTTTCCGGCAGTAGAGAAAGAGACGAGAAGAAGGGAGTGGGAAAGCTAAAATTTTGATGTCAATGTGTCTGCATTTACGACACTTTCGGAAAATATATAGCAGGCTTTCAATTCCCTCCGAGGGAGTAGAGAAAGTACAGCAAGCTTTTGATTGCTTGCTTCCAAGACGGGTAGGTGACAAACTCAAGAGGTAGCTAAACTTATTTGTTAATCAGTAATTACTATTCCTATATATTTCTACTTTCCATTCGTTACTTGAAAACGAATCATAATTTTTCTTCAACATTTTAAATAAGTTTAATTACTCAAAGGAGGTGGTTGGTAATAAGCAAATTGTAATTCCAGAAAGGAAGAGGTCAAACTCAATAATTACATCGCTTTTAGATCTGAACGAAATTAAGTTCACGTCTAAAAAAATGATAATAAAAATACTCATGAAAAACTATAAAAAAAATTAATTACACATTTATATTTTTTTGTAAATCTTACTTTTATGAAATTTTTTATAAATAAGTCTTAAATTGTAAATTAAAATATTTCTTATAACTTTTAAATTTTTAATGTTTAATTTTATATTTAAAATATTAATTACATGAACCAAATTTTGATAAATCACATAACATAAAAATTTTTATTTTATAAATTTGATCTTTATTTTTTTTTATTCTTTTAAAATATTAGAAATGCATTACTTACTGCAAAATATTTTATTTACTGAACTACGAGGTGTATGTTCAGTGTTTTTTTTATATTGATAAATAAATAAAAGTTGAATAAAAAGTTTTGTTTGTTAAGACTAAGAGCATTGGCTAGGGTTTCAAATGAAGGATTTGGGATCACTACTAGGGGTGTGGTTTATGAAAATTGGGCTCCATGTGTCACTGTGTCTGTGTCTAGATCCATATCTATCAAGAGCTCTACATGGGCTCATAGTTAAACTGGGCTTTGCCCTCTCACCAAGACTGCCAGACAGTCACACCCACCCAGAAACGTGTAACAATCATCCCTCCTTTTTCATTTTTCTTGCCTCATATCATTTTATCATTGAAAATAGTGGTACAACATTCAAACAATAAACTCCATGTTTAGTGAGAGAAAAAATAATCAAAAAGTTATTAAGTAAAAGTAAATTTTGATTGATCACTATACATGGCTTATCTTAGATAATTAAGGAGAGTAAAATTTGAGTACATAGAGTTTTAAATTTGATGTATCTATTATTTATGATACTAATTAAATAAAATTATTATTTTGAGTTCTGGAGGATTAAAACTCACAATCTACTAATATGTGATTATTTTTTTCACATGTTCTTAAGCACATGTTCAAGGGTTTTTTTTTACACTATAAAAAAATATTATAATTATTGTATAAAATGAAGAGAATGAAATAATTTTAGAAGGGGTTGATTTTATTTTATTTTTTAAAATAATTGATTAAATAAAGTTAACAATACGTGAGTTTTTTTTTCTTGTTAATTCGTTTTTTAATTATAAAAAAAAGTAAGTAATTTATAATAAATGATAAAATTTTAAATAAAAAAAACTCTTTAGCAGTTTCGCAAGCTGCCTGTTTTGGTCAAAAATATATATACTTCTTAATAAGGCATGCTTTATAAAATATGGGCTAATAACGACCCCTCAACTCTCTTTTTTTCTCTCCCCTCAACCTATTTTATCTCTCTTTAAAATACTTATAATTATTAATTCTTTTGACAAAATATCAAAATAAAATATCATATTCGAGCAATTTAAGTTTAGATAAAAATAAAATTCATTAAGATATACTTGTTCTAATAAAATGCATATTTTTTTTAGAGAAATAAAATTTGATACTTAGAGGTTTGGTCTAACGAATAAAAAATTACTTATTTTTATTGACTTTTTTCTTTTCTAACAAGGCATGGCACATAAAAGAAATTGCTTGTCTCTAATCCCAATAAACCCTCTTTCTCAATTCTCACCCTTAAAATAAGCTTTCCCTTCCTTTCTCCTTCATTCTCTTCCCTTCTCTTCTCTCTTAATATCCCTATAAATTCCAAGCATTAATATATCGCCCCCCTCGTCCGCTACAGAAAGGTAGGCAATATGGTTACAAGAGAGATGGGTCACTCCCTCCCACCCACTCATTCTCTCAATCATAACCCATCCACTCTCCCCACTTCCTTTCTCTTACAATCTTCTCCACTCTCTTCCTCAATGTCTTTCTCACACGCGCACAATTACAATGACACAGACCGAACCATAAATCAATTCACCTTTTTCATACCATAATCCATCTTTTCTTTGGAAAAATCATTAAAACCCACCATAACCCCACTCTCATAAGATCAGATTAGTCCCATCCTCACCTTTGTGATTTTTTTACACACCCTTCTCTCTTTCTCCTTCTATCTCTTCTCTTTGATAAAACTAATTATATATGGGTTTTCTTCTGCAAATGAATTCTCTTTGATCTTTTGATTCATTTGTCAAGGAATATTTCTCATCCCTCTGTGATCTGCCTAGCTACATAAACAGACAAACACCCTCTAAAACGAAAACTTACCCAAAAAAATGTCAATGGAAATGATGGCATCTGGACGTGTTTGTTATGTTCACTGCAACTTCTGCAACACCATTTTAGCGGTACATCCTTCAATTATTTTTCTTTCTATTTTTTTTTTCTTTCATATTCTCCTAATCAACATTACTTTCTTCATGCCATGTCTGTTTTACCACAGCTGAATTGTCAATCCGGGCTTCCAATTTTTCCTGTGTGTAAACAAAAGGCAAACCAATTCTGTTATGGATAGATCGTAGAATTGGAGTGCAATTGTTAATTATCTAATTTATTATAAAAACCCCATTCCTTTTTTGGATAAATTTTCCCTTAGACTTGAAACCCATCTTTGGTTTTCTTAATTAGCTAGCTAACATGAAATTAGTAAAAAGAGTTTGTCATATTTTATGAGAAAGATTAACTTGGTATTGTCCCAAAAGCCTTCAATTTCAAGCCAAGAACTTCAGGAGTTGTAGTTGATATATGAAGCCCTAGTGGCAGAAGAAATGTAATTTAAAGAACCCAGTACTCGAAACCCTCAGTTGATCTTTCTAAGAAGTTAGCTATATACCAATTTCAGTGGCGACCACAAAGATTTACTACCAGAGCGAAAGAAAGCCAGACCCAAATTATCATAAACATACAGAAAAAGACACACTAGAAGGAATATGAGGGCTATGGCAGCTATGGTTAGGGCTAGCTATACCAGGTCCAGGTGTATTGACTATAAGCGGGTTTTGACTCTACATAAAATACCAAAGTCTAATGAGATCTGTATGAAAGTGAATTGGTCAGCTTTTCTATATTTAAGTATTTCTGTTTACAAAAGAATCAAGCAGATTTTTATTGATGGCATGCAATCTCTCTCTAGATCTCTCTCTCCACTCTCCATCTTCTCTTCCTAATCTGCTGGTGCTTGACAATTTGCCTGTGAAGAATCAAATTTTTTTTTCCTATGACAATATATCATATGGCATGAAGGTTTTTGCACAGTTTCAGGCCTGCTAGTTACTTCTTCAAGTGCACAGCGTAGTCACAAAACTATGCTCTACTTTCATCATAGCAAAGCTCTGTTAAAACAACCCTTTTCTGAGAAAAAGCATCATCCCTCTATATATGATCTTAAGCACTGTATAAAGAGTTGTTAAATTAAGCTAATTCATGATGATCCGTGCACCTATAATGGTGGTGTTTCATGGCCTTTATGGTTTCCGTTCCAGTCAAGTCGTTTTCATTTCTCTCTTTTTTCCCTCTTTCTCTTTTTCTCTGCGTAGGTATATGTATTTTCCATCTTTTATCATCTTGCTTGAGGTGTGTCAGGCCAAAATGTCAGGCGCACTGAGATTATGAGAGTGCTAGCTTTTAAATTTTAGTTATTACCCATGTGAGAGCTCTGTGAACCCTGAGGTCTTATCACTGCCAAGTTCTAAACTCTCTCTATTCAAAACTTCCTCTAATCTAGTTAGCCCTTAAAAATAGGCCTTCTAGAGAGAATAACGAGGAAAGCTAACTGCACTGATTTCCTTCTTCCCAGATTTCATTTTCATAATCAAATTCTTTCTTCCAGCTTGCACACCTAATTTTTCTTTGTCTGCTTTTATTTTTGTCCATTTTCAGCTTCCTGCATTGGTAATATAGTTAAATACTTGTATGCTATTTCCGAAATATGAATGTTCGAACTTCAAAGCTTTCTTTTGTTCGTTATTACTATGCATTTTCTTAAGCTTGTTAACTCTGAAGCCAGATCTGGGGTAATCTTTTAATGCTCCTTACACTGATACGAAATTCATATTAAGAAATGGGTTTAGTTTATTGCTCTATAATGCTTAGAAGAATCCTATATTGGCAATTATGATCTAATGAGCTTTTATTTAATTTCTTGAGTTTAACGATCGGATGTTTTAACTTTTAAGTTGAACACCCCCACTAATTTGCATACTGCATAGGCTGGTGGGTTGGTCTGGTTTGTTTGTCTTAAGCTTTGGACAGTAGTCTGGTTTGTTTGTGTTAAGCTTTGGACAGTAGTCTGGAACTGCGAAGTGTCAATTCTGAGTATATTATTTACGTTACATGTGTGTGTTTGTGTGTGTTTGAGAGAGAGAGAGATTCCATTGGCAGGCTTCTCTCAAAGGTTAATAACTGATGAAGGTTTGTTTTATATTCCAAAATGGGTGTTGGCAGGTTAGTGTTCCATGCAGCAGTATGTTCAACATAGTGACTGTTAGATGTGGGCATTGTGCTAATTTATTGTCAGTTAACATGGGTGCATCCCTTCAAACAATTCCTCCTCAAGATCCCCAGGTATCACTTTTTATGGCCTTATGGATAACTTGACGTGTATGCTCTTCTTTAAGGCACTTCTTCTTTTCTTCTGCCAGAATTACACGTTCAAGGGCACGGATTTTTTTATATTTTTTTATTACAAAATATAAACAAAGCAAAAAAGAAAAATCCGTAAATAATCTCCTACCTTGTTGTTCTTTCAACATCTTGATCCACTTCCTGATTAATAACAAACTTATAGCTTGATTGACGCCCAAACTCTGAAGGTTCCTAGTTTTTTCTCCTTTATTTGTTACTTAGGTGCAAAAACTGCACCAAATCTCCGAAGATTCGAGCAACAAGGAGTGTGGGTCATCATCAAAGTGTAACAAGTTCGCTGCATTTGAGTCTGTAGAGCATGAACAACTTAGGATGCCTCCTATTCGTCGTAAGCCTCTCTCTTTCTTTTTCTCTCATCTGTGTGTGTTTTACCTGTAAATTGGTGATTAGTAGCATAATTTAGTAGTTCTGTATATACTATAATGCTACTTCTATAGACATGTGTAGCAGATCATATTAAAGTTCAAAGCTTTCAAAGCATAATCAATCACTGGGGTACTTACATACCTGGGCTAAATGTATTATAAGCTTTGAACACATATGTTCAACTTCATTCCTCAGTCTGTCACAAACAAATAAGCAAGCAGAACCAGCTCGTCATCAAGACCAATTGGAATAAATTAGAGTTTTGCATAAGAGTAGCCAAATTCTGAGTACCCAAATTCAGCATTTGATTCTTTTTTCCAATTTATACATGGCCCCCACTCAGATGGTGACTTTACATAACAAAATTGACCCATCCTTAATAAATAGATGGCTTTGCCCTTGGACCTATCATATTTATACATGTAAAGTCGTTTTACGGTTAGAAAATTTTCTTTACCATAACAGCTCAGGTACCTGATATTGGACTATATTTGAGTCTTGAACAGGTGGAATTTAGTTTCTCATCGGTCAAATGCACCTTTACATCATTCACAATAATATTGTGATTGCGAAATTACTAAATGATTACTAAAACACACCAGGAGAGCAAATAATGGCATTTATCTCTACAGATGGAATGTCAAAGACTATTTAAATGATTTTTTTTTTTACATAAATGTTGCATTCAGTCGAACTATATAATATGGCCTGCACTTGACAAAAACCCTAATAATTCCATGTGGTCATAGAGCAAAGTTTTTCAATACAGATGTAACATTATTTTGATTTACATGTCATTGCATGATGTCTTGCAATATATATGGTAGTACTCATTTGTTCAACATTATAAGCTTTTCAATTTCATGAATATGGCAGCCCCAGAAAAGAGACCACGTGTTCCTTCGGCATATAATCGGTTCATTAAGTAAGGGATTGTTTTTATCTTTTGAATTTCATCTTAAGTCCACCTTTGTTTTCCAATTATCAATGGGTTAATTGTTTCTGCACCTACTTTGTGGTTGTTAAAGGGAGGAGATCCAAAGGATTAAAGCTAGTGATCCTGCCGTCACCCACAGGGAGGCTTTTAGCGCAGCAGCCAAAAATGTAAGTTGCACCAGAATTGTGCAAGTTATTAATTTTCTTTTTCAATTAAGCCATAGATACCAAACAAATTAGGAAAAATGTTCAAACTTGGTTCCTCTCAAGTGTGCCACTACTATGTCTCTGCTACAGACTTTTTATGCCTTTATACATATATGGGGATCATATATATACTTTGAATGCTCTCTAGGTCTTAAATCCTAAGTATGCAAGTGGCCATTATGTTCCTAAAGGGATATGATCAGGAGATCATAAACTCCTTTAGTCACCATCAGAATTTGATCCGATGTCTTTACTAGTTGAACTAACAATCACTAATACTTGATTACATCTCATCTAACTCAATACATTTATTTTGGTTTGTTTATTTTATATTTTGCAGTGGGCACATTTTCCTCACATTCATTTTGGGCTAAAGCTGGATGGTAACAAACAAACAAAGTCGGATCAGACTTTAGCAGGGGAAGGCACTCAAAAGTCTAACAGCTTATACTGAAACAAATAGTATACCCTCTGTAGTGTACGTATGCAGTAGCTTTTTTTTTTTTTTTTTTTTCCGATCTTTAATTTATTTTCTATGCATGATTTGGATTAGTGAAAACCGAGGCTAGCTGTGAAGGTTAAGGTTCCCAAATCAGACAGGAATTAAGAACCTCTTCCTCACCCATGTTGTACCTTTTGTGGATTCCCTTTATAGCAGTTACAGAATAACTACTATTCTAGTGATTGCATTTATTTATGTTGAACTTAAATATTTCAAATAAACAAATAAATTCCTTATGGTCATATATAATGTGCAATTATTTGACTATGTGTTTTATCAGTTGAGCTAACAACATGTTTATCTTTTATTGAGAAAGTGGTGTTTGCTTTTCCCTCACTCCATTTCCTTCTTCCTTTATTTAAAGAAAGATTCTTGTTGTGGAAGAACCATCTTATTCACTTCAGGCATTATAACTAAAGCAGTACAACCTCTTAAAGGAGCAATATGCACGTATTATGTCATGCAGGTGTTGCATGCATGCTACCCTGTCATGTTCAGAAAGCACAGTCGAATTTTATTGCTATAATATATGAAATAAAATAAAAAATTGTTAATTAAGTAGAGGAAAAGGGGGGAAAAAAAGTTGGAAGCTAGCTTGCCCTAATTATTTTCCTAACAAAATAATAATAATAATAATAACTATATGCACCCTTTTATTGGATTTAGAACCTCTCTTGTATTGGAGAAGGATTTGTTTTTAGCCAACATTCCCTTTTCCTCTCTCAAAACTGTATTTTATTGCAAAAAAAAAATAGTAATAATAATACGTGGCCCTTGAATTAGAAAGAAATAATTGTTTATTTTTATAAAAACATGAGAGAATTCAGATCTCTTTTTACTATTTACATAGAGTTTGTTGTCAAATAAAGAAAGGAAAATGCACGAATTAGGGAGGTCTTCATCAAACAACATAATAGCAATTAATCATATTGCTAGTTATTTTGAATAACTTATTAATTTATTTCAATGCATAATGATAATTAACATTGATAATTAGAATGACTATGAAAATCCATCTTCTTACGTGATGTTTTTTTAAGCACGATAAAGTAGATTGTTATATTTACAACATGTTCACCAAGATCTCAATAGAAGTAATATTAATTAATTAATTGACATTAATTTGTTAATTAAGAATAAAAATTAGTTATCTCAAAAATATTTATTATATATATAATGGGATAAAATGGCATAATATGGAATAGTAGCAGTAATTTAAGGGAGAGAGGGTTTTGTTTGGAAGGACGATGATAAGAGTGCAGAATCTGAAATGTCAAATCAAACATGTGGGTGGGTGAGTTGGATCCATGTGTGGCCTCTGTGAGTGGGTCTTGTCTGAAATAAAAGAAAGAAGGAAAGATGGGTGACCTGTCTTTAGCTTTCGTTACAGAAAACAATAAATGAATGTCTCAGAACCTATGGGGACTGTCTTGTCACTGAAGGACTTGAAAAGTGGGTTGGAGGGCAAACCCTGCCAAACAAAGACCAGCTCCTCCTCAGTTCTCACTTCTCACAAGCAATATCCAGCAGAGATTGTTCTTTTTCTTGTTTGGGATTATATTCATTGTGCTAATTTGTCATGCCCAATATCTTATACCTATATGCATGTTCAGTCATCATTTTCTTTTTTTGTAAAGTTTCTACATGTATTAACAGAAAATTACCGAAAATTACTCTTGTGATGCCTATTATGTACTGCTTTGCAGTTGCCTGAGTGTTTTTGTTTTTTTTTGGGAGGTATAAAAGGGGAACAAATCCGAAACAATCTTTTGAGAGTCAGATTTTTGGACCTCTTGACAAACTCATGATCCTGCTGCCTGTGTGTGTTAGATAGTTTAACTGATTTTCTGGAACTTGGATTAACAACCAAATAATTCTGAAAGCAATCAAACTTTATCATATTTCAGTGGGGAGCATTTCTTTGGAATTTGAGAGCCACAGAATGTTGAGCAAATTTTGTGGACCAAGTCATAGTGGTCCTGGTTTAAGCTAGCCTTGTGTACCATGGTACTACAACAATCAAAGAGGGTGGTCTGGTCATATCTTTACACAAAAATGGAAAAGAAAGTAATGTGGTCCACTATGCCATGAACTAGAATTTGTGAGACAATAGAGAGGACTACTTGAATCAATTGCTGTGAAATGATGTCAAAATGTCCAATTATTGGTCCTTCTTTCCCTAGTTGTGTTGGTTCTCCATTTTCACAAAAAACACCAACAAGAATGTTCAATGAAACCTCTTTTCCAATATACCAAAATCAAAGCAGTATGCTAATGATAGCAAGAATTGAATTCCTAACCACTTGATCATAAAACTATTTCATCTTACACTGTTGGATGATCACAGGAATAGGTTTCATCTTTTACAACTCAATCCTCGCCTACCTCTTAGTGTGTTGCTGGTAATTGTGCAAATAACACCTCACCAAAAAATTACAGATTTCAAAGTTTTTGCATCATCACGTAGTAAACTGGTGACCTTGGATCACGTAAGAATAAAGAGCTGTTAAGTTAAAAAGTTCAGGCGGAACTATCAAGGAGAGCTGGACTTTTCACTAAATGACCCAGCAACCAGAACCAGCATTATATAGCCACAACAATGGCAAATGAAAATAAGGTAAGGAAACGCCAAACTGCAAAAACTTAAAACACAAAGGAGAATTCAAGACCTTCATTCAGTAGCTTTAAAAGAGAAAGCAAAGGAAAAGATGAGTTAGATACAACTTTCTTAAAGGAACCAAGAAATTTTCCTTCTAGGGTAGTTACAGGTGTAAATAATATGCTCCTAAATGTCACCTCTTCAGTTGTCACTATGTTACACTCTTAATCGTCACTACCTCTAAGTTTACATCCCCCCCCCCCCCTCCCCTCTCCGTAGACTCAATAAATTTTAATACTGAAGAATATCAGAGACAAAAGAATGCTACCTTTTCAGGTAGAGTACTAAGACTATGGTGGCAAGAATATCAAATACAAAGCTTCAATTGGCTTTTCCGACTATTTGAGAGACTATCCTGATGTCATCCTTCTAAGAAACTCTTCTGTAGAAAAGAACATAAGCAGCTGAAGACTTTATCTTCTCCAGGCTGATGGGATAAACATGGCTATCGTCGAATTCGTACCATCGGTCACCCCCATGCTACATCGAAACCAAGAGTCAGAACACTGGCAGATCAACATTTCATTGTTCTGCATGCTTTATTATATTAATTTACATGAAAGAGAATGCTCTAAATCTTATACTACTAACAGTAACAAAGTAATTTTCGTTATCTAGTCATGATAACAGCCATAGGTTGAGGCATGCAAGTCATACTGTGGCTCACTCTAAGAGATCCCTTTGAATGCAATGGAGTGCAAAGCATATGTTTTTTACATATTTAGGGCTACTCTCATGGTAAGTTATCATTTTCTACTTAAGTTTTGACATTGTCTCTTGGGTTTTAGGCTTGGTCTTCAGTAAATTAACATCCGTTTTAAGTCAAATAGCAAGCTTGAGAGGAAACACAAAAAGAAGCTGCACTTACATGGACAAATGCCGTATAATGACCTCCCCCCATGCTTCCATAATGGTTACTGACTGCATAAAGCATGTAACGCTTGGAAGAATTGTCATTCTTGTGGGCAATGTAATATGATAAATCAAGATCATCAATAGGGAAGTCAACATATGTCTCCAGCTTGTTTTTCATGAACCGGCTATATTGAAACCTCTTCAGATGTATAACCAAAACCTCAGGCAGTCTCCAAAGATCTAACTTCTTACTAGCTTGGCGATGCTGTTTGCAGCCAGGGCAGTACCTAAAAGTTGCATACAGTTATACCTTAGTAAGACCAGTTGAGGATAAAAATTTATAAGCAACTAATTTATTGCAGAAAACTCTAATTATGATAAAACAGAATACTGCTTATTCAAAATATAATGCAGAAGACAAATAATTGCTAATTAACATTTGTCACTCAACAATCATCATTCAGCAAGAATGTTGTGACAACCAGTCAGCAATTAGGCATGCTTAGAGTGCGTATTTAATGTGGTAAACAGTAATTTGCTGTGTCAGATAGAGAAAAGGGCTGAAAAGGAAAAAAAAAAATTTATTTATTGTCTCAATTGTTCAACTACAGATAAAAGTAGATACAGAAATTAAAACCATAATATTATCAGGACGCTACTGCCAGTTAACTATAACAAAAAAGCAGCGAAATACCCTTATGATCTTATTATTACGAGATATATATGATTTTAGCATTATTAACTTAATATTGTATGATATTACTAACCTTAAAATAAGATATGAATCAACATATGAATTAATTATCAATTCTTAAATTATGATAAAAATAATAAAGATTGTATTTTTAAAATGCCTAAATTTTAAATAATACGAAGTTGTTCATGTAAAATTTTGTATTATCAATTTAAGTTGAATAATAATATATCATTATTAATTTAATTGAATAATTTTGAAATTGCAGTTATCTATTAATAAGAATACGATAAAGGTATTTTATCTTAATTTTAAACTTGATGGAAGGCATGTGTAAGTTTTAGAAATAGAGGGAGGTCTGTGTAATATCAATATAATAAAAGGAAAGTTGGAGTAATTTACTCTTAAAGAAACTACATGGTACATATCCAAGGGCAACCTAGAAAAGCTCTTCATGATAAAGTTTGCAGCAATTACTAGCTATTTTTGAAGTGTTATTTTCAATTTTTTTACTGGAATACAAGTTGAATCTCCTTCATTGTTCACCACCCTGTAACCCAGTACTGTGGGATGTTAAAAAGAATTTTGCTCATCTCAAAGCAAACTACTGAAAATATCAACTATTCTGCGCGCGGCAGAGAAAGACATCATTATTGTCTAAATTAGAAAAGTTAATGATCACTAACCACATGTCTTCCGGTCCAAGAGGTTCCTCCTGCAAGAATGCTTCAAGGCACTTGTATAGAGAAACTGACTCTTGAGATCTCTTGACAAAAAAGCCAGACTTGAAAACTTCGGGTAGCGAGCTATGAAGGCGAGAATCATACTGTTGAATCTGTTTATCTGACCAACATACAAGCACATTCAACCGCCTAGACCTACTCTTCACTTGTACAGGTTCGTTCATTATTATCTTAGATTCCTTGGCAGTTCCCTTCTCATCTGTTATGTAAAACTGGAATTCACCATCAGAGGGAGAGTTTGATCCATTTAAATCAGACGGATTTGTACCTAAACCAACACTTGCAGTCACTTCTGCACCCGCAGCTTCTTCACTCCCTTCGGAATTATCATAATCCTCCAGCCCATTTTCAGCAGGCATTAGAAATGAATTGAGCAATTTTAGATACAAATTGCAGAGATCAGATCCATTAACAATATTACAAAGCCTAGCTACAAAAGGAATTCCAAATGCCTTTCCATTTGAAGTCAACTTCCCATGGCTATACTGCCTGACAATAAAAGATCAGTAAATTTATTGAGGCAAGTGATGGAAAGAGGGGGGAAACTTTGATGTATGTGCGTGTGAGTGCCCACGTAAGTTTCTATTGTATGCCTTTTTTCATCGGGGAGAGGGTGACAAGGGATATCATAAGTGGAAACTTGCACCACTAATATAAAATGAAATTCAGACTGGTTTTTACCAATGTAATTTACAAAACAAAAAATGTTTGCTCTAATAGATAATCTACCAGTTTTAAACTGCCTGGCCCTTCAATTCAAATTCTAAGAGGGGTAGGTAGGTTTGAGCAGGTCGTATAATCACAGGATACATTCAAAGAAAACTATAACCCAAAAAGTGGAAGCTGTCATTCATATCAATAATCCTATCAGCTTGCTTCAACGATTATCAAAATTATACCAGGGGGCAGGACACATTTTTAGAGAAGAGACAAGTTCATTGAGGACCTCTGCTAAAAGGATATAAAGGACATCTTCAGGTCTCAGCTGTACTTGTGTCCTGACCGTTAATTTCCAACAAGAATTCAGCGGCCATGTTGCTCCTTAGTCCTCACAGACAAGCTTAATGGCCAAAACGGCTGGCACTTTGTTTCAAAATTTTCATTTTTCTTTTGTTTTTGAATTGAAATTGGGGTCAAGGGGAGGGAAAGGACACATTGGTATGGCTGAACATTGGAAAATTGGAAGATTAAGAGCGCCAATAAACAGCATGAAGTCTATCAGTAAGTTGTGTTTTGTGATCCAATTAGTCAAGAATTGAGATTAAATATCTTGATATGCTGATAACAGTCCCAACTAAGTCTGAAAATCCAGCACACAAATGAAGAACAAATTAAAATGAAATTGTTGTTAAAATGAAAGAAACATATGACTTACTCCTCCATCTGCTGATTTACAAAGACCACCAAAGGGACTTTCTCGATAGTTTTCATAAAACGATAGGCAACTAATCGGTCACCATCTCTGATTAAGGATAATAAGTCGGATGGCTCTTCAAGAAAACGTATAATGCGGTTATTGTATATCTGCAAGAAAAAATTATTAAGAAACTCTAGCTGGGGAGTTCATAATTAACATATTAACATTTGAAGAATATTTATCTATGTCTAAAACAAGTCAGAGCAAAGAAATTCCTTATTATCAACAAATTCAACATAATATACCTCAGCCACCAATAATGTTTCATCAGCACCTAAAGAACATGCAACGCTTAGAGCTCTAATTAAATCTTCGCATTTTCCAAACTTCGGCACAGAAACGGTGTATGGTGATGGTTGAGTACTCCCATCAGTATTGATCACTGTTAAGGTCATCGTGCGCATCATAGTTGAAGGTAGCGGTAGTGATAAGTACATGAATGGATCAAATGTCACAGAGAACTTTTTACAATCAGGACAAACTAATGTTGATTTATATTGCCCCTGCAACAAGCATTGCACATTTTATCAGTAAGGAAAATAGCTGTCACTAAAAGACAGAAATAAAATAGTCACATGAACATGAAAAACGAACCAAAGTTCAATTCTCAGAATGATAACTGTATATAATAATAAAATAAATAACAATAGTAATATTGATATTTAATAATAGCATAGAAAATTATGATCATTTAATGAATTGATAAAAATAATATAGGATAAGATATACAAAAATTGTATTTGAAAAGATTTTACAAAAGCAAATCTAGCTCTACACTGTGATACTTACAATTATATATTCAAAACCCTTTCAAACAGCTATTCCAAAATCAAAATAATATTAATAGGATTATAGATATGGCCTGAACTAATTTGATTTATTCCATTTATTCAAGTCACACAGATCACAACCACCAGGATCATGATATGATTTGTAAGATACTTCGACAAAGATTTGACACGATGAATAGCTAAGCATCCAATAGTATCTACTTGAACATGAGAACACTCAATTGATATATTAAATTAATTCAAGTTCATCTACACCATAAGGGTGCAGAATCAAATTTTCAGAGGAGCTTTTTGAGGATCATTGACAAAAGTTGGACACTATTGAAGAGCATATGTCTTGCTATTGCAGTCTTTTATTTTTTTCCTTCCATACTTTCTATCTTTATAGAGGATTTCTTATCCTCTTCTTTGTACTCACATCTCCTTTCTATTAATAAAATTTATTTTTTCTATCAAAAAAAAAAAGGGTGCAGAGTCAGGAAGTTACACATTTACTCAGGTATATTACCCATGGTTACAGAGTTCTGATTCTTCTGAAATTAGTTTAACATCTGGAGTTCTTGACCACACCTATAGCCAAGCACGTGACACACACACACACACATATATTGGATTATAAATATGGAACTACAGACATGCACTGCTGCCCATTTCCTTATTATATTTGGAAGCTGAGGTTAAACAGGTGATGGAACACATCCTTGGCACTTTTGTTAATGCCTACAAACCGTATTGGAGGACAAATATTTAAGCTAGACAAGCATTTCTTTAATAGATGGATAGAAAAATAAATATTATTAAAAGAAAAAACAAGAGAATACAACAAAGAGGATAAGAACTCCTAGAAATAAAAAAGAAAAAGATACATACTTGGCACACATCGACAATTATAGAGTCATTGCGAGCCAAATGATTTCGCCAGTACTCATCAGCTACCTCTTCATCTGGTCGACCATCGCCATCCTTGGCTTCTATATAAGGCTTACATTTGACATGATTGAGATCTTCATGGAGTCCATCCAACAAAAAAGCAAGGAGCTCCTACAGCAGAAAGTTTATCATTAGATCATGGAATACATGGAAGAACCTTATGAGGCTTGTAAGCCCACAACCCTTAGAGCAAGACACTGCACTGACTTGGGAATCATGCTGATTAAATCCACTAAATTGAGGAGCAAATCGAGCAAGCTTTGACTTGAACATTCTTGGTGCCACTGGAGTTGCTCCAGGAGCCCATAATTTCCTTAATAGATCTCCAAATGCCAAAGCTATTTCACCCTGCCAAAAAAGTACATATTGAGAAGAGAGTCCAGAATTTCTCACAGCAATATGGTTTCTTGAAAGCCACCAAGTTAAAACCATTAACAAAATGAAAATACAATGATAAATAAAAGAAAAACATACATCCATGCCCAATGGGTTTTCATGATTTATTTCTCTACCATAATCTCCAAGAAAATAGTCAACAAGTTTTGGTGTATGTGCCAAGCACTGGAGCGCACTGTTCATGAAGCAAGTATTTCCTAGGTTCTGTAATCCTGTTAATCCCAAACTACCAGCTTCACCAGGGCCTCCAGAGAAGGCTGAAGAATTGACACGAGTATAATTAGAATTCGTATATCCAACACTACCATTCATCTTTAGTGAAGAACCACCAGAAGAATGTTGAACTGCCATCTCATCTTTCTTCCCTTCCCTACCTTTCATGGAATCTGACAACCCATACACTTGTAACTCCAGTAAAATCTGTAGTATTATTAGTAGAAAAAATGTCAATATGACAATTCGGATCAAATGATAATCAGTGATTAAGAAAGCAAAGTCAATGTAATCAAATCTTAAACTCAAATGCCAAAGATATCTACAGAAAAAATGTTGTAATCAATTTACGGCCCATTTGTTCAATTTGTAGAATCTCAAAGAGCTTTAGCAACCAATCATTTGAAATAAATAGCTTATTGACTTCCTAAGAGATGATGGTTTATCTCCCCAAACATTCAACTTGGTGCAGCAATACGCTAGCATATTACATTTAACAAATTATAGACAAAGCTTGATAGCTGGGAAGGTTACTGCAGGGTGCTTCATGTGGTGTCTATCAGTCTGTCTTGATCTTGAACATAAGAGATGACTTTTCCACAAGAAGGAAACGGGTGAAGATGACCTCAAAAGGATTTTTCTGAAACCACTCTTTTCTTAGACGATCATCTACTTAAGTCTTAACATTTTCCAATTTAGGATTTTAGGTGGAAATATTTACATGAATTTTAGATCTCAAAGATTTATTTTTAGGTGATGCCCATTCATCTTGTCCTATTTACCAAATTTGCATGTGGGTGTGTATAAAGTATAAATGCACGATAAAATATTATCCAAAATCCATACAGATATCTTCCCCTATACAAATCAACTCAACGATGCCAGATCTGAACAGATTTTAACCTGATAAACCTTCTTAGCTAACTGTAAGTGCCAGTGGTCAACCTCAAGGTAAGCAACTGAGTAGGTGATAAAAATAATATTAAAAACTCCCTCTGTTACCCTATAATTGAAATTCAAATTTAGCTTTATCAAATACTTGACATTTATTCCATCTAAACACTACGTTTTTATCCACCGGTAAAGTTGAAAAGTTATTATCAAACTTTATATTTCTTAAACTCCGTGTTCTTTACAAAAATGACAAAGAAAGCAAGATAGAGGGAGTACCATATTTATGGAGATATTGTGCAAAAACATACAAGCCTTCTCAGGAAAAAGGACGGATGGACAAACTATTAATGAGAAGAATAAACAAAAGAGAAGCTTATCAATGAATTATACCACTTACCTCCTGATCAGACTGCCTCTGACAGTCTCTTGTGAACTTGTTCTTGTCATTCATAAAGAACAAGGTTGTCTGCCCTGAAAAGTCCCAAATGCGTAACTGTGAAATAAACAGAATTAGAAATCTCTCAACTTCCCATTGAAACAATAAAATAGCTGAACAGAATACCTCATTACCAGATCAGACTCCACGCTGAAGATTTTGCAGGCTCTTTTGAAGAGCTCAACTGTGTTGTCCTATGAAAAGAAAGGAGAATGAATAGAGCATATTTGAATTCGAAAATTGTTAAAACCCCTCAAGCACAGATGTAATGATCTATAAATATAGAAGCACCCAATATTAGATGCATTCCAACCTACAAAAAGAAAAAAAATGGAAAACTACAACATGCTATTAGTATTTCGAAAGCTATCCAATTGTCATAATCACAAAATTTGTTTGTATTTATTATTTATCTCAACTTACAGTTCATATGAAACTGCCTTAACTTAGCTATAAAACTCAGCCTGGTAAATGTTTACAGACAGTATAAGTTGCAGACATGAAGAAGGATGGTTCTATAAATATTTATTTTTTATGGAAAAATAAATATAAAAGTAAACCACAGACAAAATGTCTGATCAGATAAAAATGCAATTCCATTAGCTACCCCTTCATTAGCAGGGTTTTAACATAATAACGGGAAGAGTAAACTATACATAATATACATGATGAACTGCTAGGCCACAACTTGGGTAGGTCACAGAAAACAATGTTCATCGCCAAAGAGAATTCAGAGAGAGACTAGGCTCACCTTTTTGCTTATTCTTACTCCCAAAGAACTTGTTTCCCGGAGAACTGAAAGCCTTAGCTGTAAAGGATAGACATCCGCCATATCATCTTCTGCGGCTGAAAAGCCCCTCCCGTCTTTCGATGCAACTTTAGAATCACTATGCCTACATGATTTGGCACAGGATATGATCACTGAATTAAATAACTCCATGGCATGTTTGTCAATTCCTCACGAAAAAGAATAGCAGAAAGATACTGATAAATGCATGGCAAGTTTTCTCAAAAGATAGATCCTCTATAAACAATTCATTCACACAAACATTTCTAAACTTCCCTGAGTTAACCGCATGCCACATATCCTTTCTATTTTACCACTGGCATATAATCCTAGCTATACTTATTGTGAAAGGACCACGTGAACTAAAAGCTTAAAGGAAATAGCCTATTATACTTAACACACTTAACACTTATGGAGGTCTTTGGCAGAAATTCAAGTTGCACAGAATACAATAGATATCAATGAAGCATTCAACAAGTATCCAAAAGTACAATACAACTTTCATATTTCCTATGGAAACACAGAAGCTGCAGCTCTATGTAAAGTAGATACTAGTAGTTTAAATGTAAGACATTTGTTGAAGTGTAGAAGAAGCATATACGCCCCAACTTAACAGTCTACTTTAATTACAAGAATCATATAACCGTAAATGATGCCGAGCTGTATAACATTCTACAGCAAGTAAATGACATCCAAACCTCTAGTTGAATCATATACTAATATTGGTTTACATTCTTAATAGAACCAGATATAATTCCACCATTACCCTTCTTTCTCTCTGCAGATTTAAATCAGATTGTCAAATCATGTAACGGGAAAAAGAAGAAATATAATCAAAACCAGACCTAGATCACTCACCATTTGAGCGCCTGCAACCACATTTCCCCAGGAACCAAGGCATAGTCCCGTCCGGATACACCCACTTCACCATTTTCACAATTTTGCGCTGAATCATCCTCTCTTCGTAGATTGACCATAAGATCTGAGTTGAAAATGTTATTAATAATCTTCATGGGACCCCCATAAGATGAACCTGGCGAAGCCGTATAGACAATCCCTTTCTTCCCATTTGAATCGCCGGATATTGAATCCTGAGCATCCTTCCACCACCTGAAAACCCAATTAACATATCAAACAAAATCTACCAATTCGGATAAGCCCAGATCACCTAAAAGTGAAAGTAAAACATGAAATAGCGCAGCTTAGCTAATAACAAACCACGGGGAGAAAAGGAAAAGAAGAGATTTAAGGGAAGCCAATTAAAACCCAGCTTAAATTTCTTTTATCTCCCTTTCTTTGATGAAGAACCCAACCCCCAACTTCCATTCTAAGTCAAGATTTCGCTTATTCTATTTTCTATTCATGCAACCCATATGCACCAAACTGAAATTACCCAGTTGGGATTTGATTGGATTCCAAGAAATTTGATGAGAAAAGTGTATAATCGAAGTGACAAGTAGTGAATCTGGAGAGTAACGAAACCTGTAAGGAACGAAGTAGACTCGTTGGTCGTTGTCTGAGTCGGGACCCTGAGTATTATCGGAGAAATCTTCGGAGTGGCCGTCCATGGTGTCAAGATTTAGAAATTGTTTTGGAAAATGCAGATCACATTATAAAATTCCAGGTGAGAGAGGAGAGAATGGCGAATTTGCAGAGAAACCAGTGGAGGTTTTCTGTGAAGAAGATTTAAGGAGGGAAAAATATATCGATAAGTAAAAGCTGGCATTTATATATTTGTTGTAAGAAAATTAAAAAAGTTAAATGACCAATGAAAAAAAAACTGAAAAATACATTTAAGAGTTTTAAGACAAAATGATAGTGGAGGTTGTGATTGGGACTTGGAGGCCAAGAAACATATCACAAATATTTGTTGGTCTTTTTGTTTATTCCAGCTCTGCTTTTAAAAATATTGTCCATTTCTTCTCAATTAAGTCTAATAAATAAAGAATCAATGAAATTATGGCATTAAGTTTTCCTTACTATAGAAATATGTTTTTACAAGATTAGTCAATGTTTTACAGTTATCCTAGTTTTTTCATCTATCATAATCCAAGAATCCTTCACTTAATATATTTTAATTCATGAAAAATATTCCCCAAAATGTGGAAAAAAGAAAGCCCTAATGATAGGAATTACATTGCATCCAAAAGATAAAAAAATTGCTACTAAATTATTGTTCGACTTATAATTATATATTAATAAATATTATTATAAAACGTTAATATATTTTCTTGAAGTCAATAGCAATGTATGGTATTATATTTGTAACTTTCTTATTAATATGATATAAAATTAAACACACTGTATCAAATAGTGTCTTAAAATTTGAAAGAAAATGTGGAAACACTATAGTAACTTGGAGCCCCCTGGCTTAGCTCAAGCGATAAGCAATCTTTAAAAAGCAAGATTTCCTTTTCTATAGATTAGGCATTTTTAGCAAACAGTTCACAAACTAATGCATTCCTTTCCATGGACCATCACCAACTATTTCTACCCTCATTTACAAGAAGTTGACTCCCAGATCTACATCAAAACCATTCCAAGAACATAAAATGCTTCCTGATGGTTATGTAAATATAAGAGGGAGAACGGACGAGAAAGAGAGGGAGAGAAGTTCAGTTTCACAGGTAGCAACTCAAATATCGAAAGGCATGTTAACACAGCCTAAATTTCACCACATCAATTTGTCATGGATAAAACCCAGAAAAGACTGTTAACTTGAGCAACTCAACTAGTAGTAGCATGTGAAGAATAAGAACTAATAGTAGCGTGAGGCAGTGTCATAAACACGACCTCCAGGGTATGGACCTCTGGGCTCAAACCCACGATCCTTGGCACCCCCAAGAAATCGAGTACGCTCTCTGTAGGAATCAAAATTTTCAGTAGAATAGCCTCGTTGTGCTTCTCCAACAGCTTCTGGAGCTGTGGCACCGCCATAACCACTGGGCCGCATCCCGCTGTCAGGGTAAGGATCCATTACAGCTTGCTGGTACTGATGTTGTCTTGCATGTGATTCCCTTCGAAGAAATTCATCTCTGCGACTAGCATGCCGAGCTCTAAGTGCTGCCAACTGTTCCTCATACTGAGAATTGATTGCACCTATTTTCTGAAAATGATGAAGCACAAACACCACAGAAGAAGATTAGATAGTTAATTGTTATTGAAATATATGGTTTTTATATCAAAAGGTATCTACACATTTTGAGTTTTGACATGAAAGCTTACCCCTATAGTCTGTAGTAAAATACCCATTTAATGGAAGAAAAGATTGTAACATGGCTGTGTCTATGAAACCTATAGTTTTTTCAAATTCAAAAATGAAAACTATGCAGAAAGTGGATTCAATTTAGGGAAATGATACTGCCAAAAGGAACAAATATGGCTCTTGGCTAAAGGTCCCTTGCAACAGGAGCTGGGGAGTAGCTCACTAATCAATCTTACTGTAACTCAAACTCAATTTAGCATTGACAGATGCCTAACCTCAACATTCAAAATGTATCAGCCAAGCATAAGCAATATTGTCTTGCTGTTATTATTTTTGGGTTGGCTACTAGTGGATCCAACCCCTGGGCCAATGGGGTTGAATCCACTAGTTGCCAACCCAAAAATAATAACAGCAAGAACAAACACAGCAAGTATCATAATGATGATGAAAATGCTGATCTGGACTTTCAAATTTTCTAATCATTATTCAGTGCTTGCCTGCTTGGAATGAAGTTCAATTCAAGCCAGAGGATAAATATTGCAGGACATTCTGTGTCTGAAATTTACCTAGCTTCCATAACAATTTACGTCAGATATATTCCTTCCCCATCTCCTCTCTCAACCTGTTTCATACGATGCTCTATAGCTCAAAAAATCTATGAGCCCAGATCATAGTTTGACGCAAATGGATTACTGAGTGCATGTTCATAAGCAAAGAAAACTATAATGGAGGAGGCTAAGCATTGATATGGTTTTTCTTTTTTTGCCCAAATCAATTTGGTAGTTCATTAGCATATAAGCTACATACCCATTAAGCAGTTCACAGAATTAGAATAAACCCCTCCCCTCTTCAGTGGAGATTCTTTTCCTTTCCCCTCATCAAAATCAGTGGAGGTTTGGTTCAACCCATCAAAAGTTTTGTAGGATAAGAGCAATGTTGTCATCTACCAAGAAAATAGTGAACAGAGAAGGAAGTAAAACATCTCTGAGAAGAGTCTGAGGTTTCTAGTTTCTACAACTAAAGTTATTAACAACCAAGAACCCAGGTATGTATATTCTTAACATATCCATTATTTTATAGTATTAAACATATACATTTGCAAAACTATAAAACTAACCTCTCGATGTCTTGCATTTTCTGAATCTTCAGCATCATTCTGGTCTTTGGCTAGTTTCATAATGTCATTGAGAAACTTCTCCTCAAGACGTTCGAAAGTCTGTAACAAAATATTTTCCTCATACCCAATGTCCATATCTTCTTCATGTGTTTGAGATCTGGAATCATTGTTGCTCTGATTCTGTAAAGCCAATTTAGGATCATGCCTCTGGCCCTGAAAATAGGATCTTAATGCATCACCCCCTTGACCTAAATCACAACAAAGAGAGACCCTCAGATAGGATTTCATAACTTCATTTGTAAATACAAAATGATAAAATTGAATCCTCACAATTTAATAATGAAAACCTACATAATAAAATGCAAATATAAGGGTTTTCCTTCTTCTTCTTTTTAGGGGGACATAATTCAGTGATAGTTCATTCTACTAATTTACCTTCTTTCTTTCTTTTTTTTTAATGTTAAACTACTCCAATAAGTAAGCTTTGTGAAACCAAACTCTAATATACCTTTTGCCAGAAAGAAAAACTCTTCATCCAGAAACTAGCACAACTGATGGGTTATATAAATTTTTAACTTACATAAAGCATATCCTGAATAGATAGTTAATGGTTATACTCTTGTTCTTAATCAAAGGCTTTGTGTGTGCATAAGGGGCTCCATTTAGGAGAAGATTTCAAAAAGTGTGCCTGTGCTAGAGCCAGCATGCAGACACGCAAGCACATGCACAACAAATAGGACTTACCTTCATTGAATATATGAGAAGCCATCGGATTTGACATTTTTGGTCCATCTCTTTCCCATCTCCATTGTCCCTCTGGTTTTGAGTTTCCGTACTGATGCTCCCTCTCCGGAGTGAAAGCCTCTAACCGTTCTTCAAAATGACTAGACTTGTGTTCCACCTGCTGACCAGACATATGCACCTGGGCAGTGACATAAGTATTGGCAGCTGAATCGGCATACTGCCCCTGCCGTCTCATTTTATCGATTTGAGAAAATCTCCAATGATGGTTCTATCCAAATATGAAATTGCCAGATTAAAACAATTACTTTAAATACATTTGTCATTTATGTAAAGAAAAGAGGACAAAACAGTTAGTATCACATTAAAACTAAGTTTTGTAGGTAAAGGATTAGAAACAGTCTACCTATGAAGAAACAAAGCTTGTTGAGAAAGAGGATTTTGGTTGACACCAAATACAATGCCATCCTCTGAAGATTTACATTATGAACTTGAACATTGGATAAAATCAGTTCAATATTCCTATTATTTAAATTAAATATGTTCCTTAGAATTTTCGTTTTTCTCTTTTGATAGGTAACCATTTGTAGAAAACTTCACAGCTATGATCATATTTTCTGGTCCCAATTTGAATCTATGCAATCCAGAGCATTACTAAAACTAAAAGCCAACACTGGTAAGCAAGTTTTGTGAACACAGAAAGATCAGGATTGACAAGAAGAAGAAACCAATTGAATGACAATATCAGAGAGGAATGCGTAAGGATTATAGCATTTGTTAAGATTCCTGTGTCAATATATAACAAACTTTTACAATTTAAAAAATTGGATTCCAATTCTCCAAAACTTAATCTGCTTGATTCCAGCATGAAATTTAAATAAGGTTGGTTTTCCTCCAAATTCTAAAAATAAATATAACTTGATAGTTCCCCACTTGAAAAAGTGGCGTTCCATGCAAGAATACTGGGCACGGTATTAAATTGAAAGTAAAAGGGTTAAAATATAAAATTGAAAATCCATCTTCAAGAGCTTTCTCAATAAAAGCATCATAAAAAAAATACTCTACTGAGAAATTAAGCTTCAGAGAGACGAACTCTTTTAAAATACAGATTAATGGTATTCAGAACAAAAAACAACTCTGCTTATACTGCAAAAAGGGTCCACGTTTATAGATAAACACCTCCTACCATATGATTTTTCTGGCTAGGCAAAAATAAGCTTCCAAGCATCAATCATGACCAGCATACCCATCAGATGAAAGCAAAAGTCAAATAGCACAACTAAATAATCAGATAATCAAGCCTATGTTGGTAAAGTTTCCTGAAGCTCCAGAAAATGGCAAAAACAAATACACAAAGTTTCGATTA
Organism: Quillaja saponaria; assembly: GCA_029379385.1. Lineage (NCBI taxonomy): Eukaryota > Viridiplantae > Streptophyta > Magnoliopsida > Fabales > Quillajaceae > Quillaja > Quillaja saponaria. The sequence goes on along the minus strand of CM055605.1, from coordinate 2,917,637 downwards.
ACTCACAAAACTAATAGGAAGCATCATAATTATTCTAAGACGTCCAGTAACCATTCATTTACATGCGAAAAAGCATGAAATATACATTTTTCTAAGTTTCTACATATTTATTTACATGAACCAGAAACTTGTATAACTTAGGGAAGGAGGGAGAGAGAAAGAATCTACCTGATTGAATGGAGGAAGGGAGCGTGTTGCGGAGTCCGGTGACTGAATGGCCGGTGTGGGTTGCAGATCTCCGCTCTCGATTGATGGAGCTCCAATTTCAATTATGCGCGAAGTATCTGAGTCACAAGGGCAGGGACGCAGTCACACACAAACGGCGGGTTTTTTTTTTTTTTTTTTTTTCCGTGCCTGTGTTTCTTTCATAATCGAATGTCACTCACTTATCCATGTCTTTGAGTATTAGAAATTTTCATTAGTTGTTACGTCAATGTACCAAAACAAAAGTTATTATTATTTTCTTTGACTTGTACGATGTGTAAAATAATATTCGGTTTAGTTTACACAAATTCGAAATTATGAACTCTTGATAATTTTACCTTATATGTCTTTTACTTAAAGTTTCAAACTCATAAAAATTAAAAAAGTTAATATATATTTTAATTATTTGTAAGATCAAAATAACTAGTTAACTCAACTAATAAAAATATTTATCTGTATTATTATTCATTAATAAAATTTGAATCCAAGAGTGTTTAGCGTCAATAAACTTTTTTTAGCTAGGACATGAGCAACACAATTAAAGTTTAATGTTTACAACCTAATCTTGGACCACACCACAAGGGAATAAAAGAAACGTATGCTTTTCTTAACTAAGAACAACATGCAAGAAAAAGGGGTTGCTAAATTCTTACATACGTACATTTTAACTTATTCATGAGATTTCAAGAGCCTTATTTTTCAGCATTTAGGCTGTATGAAATGTACCAAAATTTATAGGTGTATAGTTAGACTGCAACCTTTAATAATGATATATTTCATCTCAATTCTGATGCACTTGCAATCAGGAGGAGCTCAGTTGCCTCAAGAACATGTATATATTCCATGTCAAATGAACCCACAAGAAATGTTGCCAAAACCCCACTGCATCCATCATCAAACTCAGTTTCCAGTGCAGCAAACCGTTTGGACAGATAGTCATACAGCTTTCTATCAATTTTTTCTTGATAAATCTTGTCTTGAACTATAGAGGTTTATCAAGGCTACCAATTCGTTTTTACTAAATCTGAAGCTTTGTTTCTAAGTATTAGGGTACAAGCTTGATGTACGAAGGGTTAAGGTGTTAAAGACTATCAGTAAACATGTTCTTTCTTCATTCAATAAAGCATAAGAGCTTCAAAATACAGATAAAAATGACATACTAAAAATATGCCTTATACATAAAAGTAGGAGACAGAATTCGGGCTACAGTTACACAACTGTCCATGTACTTGCAAAATACCATGAACTACATGTCTACATGTTCATTTTGCTTTTGTTTCCTCGACTTCAAAAGAGATACACACAACATACACAACTGTAGAATAAAAAGACAGAAAAAGCAGCTGGGCATTGGACACTCAGATACTAGACACAGAGGAGAATAACGCCACCTTGAAACCAAAGCTAATGCAAGTCAGTTGTTGATTGTTTTCACCCTCTATTTTCATTGTAAGAGTATAAGAACCCTGCAAAAATACACACCATCAGTGGAACAGCAAATGGAGACCAAGAAACAAAATCAGAAGTTCCAGGATTTATAAAATATGTCCTCAGTCACAAAGGTGGGGAATTTATAAAGGAAATATCAAAAGGTGTCACTTCACTCTGTCGAGTATCTAATGCCAGCAAAAAATCATTTTGTTGGAAGATTAGGGCTAGCAACCATAACAGCATAAGGTCTCCCACTACATAGAACCCCATAGACTACAGACAAATGGGGAAACAGGGTACGAGAATGATATATACTATACAATCATGTATGGTATATAACAATCCAACCAAAGAGGCTGATATTGCAAAGAGAAATAATATTTATATAATCATGTTAACTCTCTTAATCACATTATAGTAGAGTTTACAAAACCAAGAACATACCAAAAGTAAGTTCTCAAGAAATTTGCAAATTATAAGAACCAACACAGTGAACACAAAGGCATTAGATCATAAAAGTAAAACCAAGATGCAAGAGTTCTAGCCATACAAGACAAAGTCATAAGTGAAAAACTAGCACAAAAAGAATACAAAATTTTTCATTAACACTATCCATAGGACTTCCTCCTTCTCTTTTAGTAATAAGACCTGCTTAAAAATAGTCTAAAGTCAAGACCAAATAGCGGAGCATTGCTCTCATCTATTAAAGTTAAAATCTTTTCTTGGTTATGCCATGAGACCAAGTGCAAAAAAGTCAATAAACATCGTGGGAAGACTACAACCTCCCTCAGAAACCTCCTGTCAATTCTAAGTAAGGAGATAAAGAGACTTTAAAGTGCCCATTTAGGTACTGTTTCTTTGGAAAAGAAAATTCTGTAATTATTACAGACCAGGAAAAAAAATATTAGGTATTAGACTTGTTAAATCAAGAAGCAAATTGCATAAAAATCATGCACCAGACATAAACTGAATCATGTAGGAAAAAAGTAATGAGGATTTAAGAGATGTACATTGTAACGCGCATTCACATAGAGAGACAGAGAAGACTGACATTAACCATAGTTCTCATAGGCTTCAGTTTGATATGAGATAAGGTAAAACTGAACCATGGGGTGGGTCCCCCATTCTCTCTCTAAGCATGTCTTAAAGACAGAGAATGGGGGGAGGAGAGGGTGTGTGAGAGATACAAAGAGAACAAACCTTACAATTCTAGTTTAAATAACCTACAATCTTGGACAACATTACAGACATCATGCATGACCAAAGGTTGACCTCTGTCTGGACTTTATAATTGGGAATTAGCAATAGTTCAACTGAAGACATGAGACTCACTGGTGGGGTAATTGCAGGCAATGTTTGGCTGTGAGAGAGCACAAAGTTGCCTGCTGAAACAGGACATGCTGTTTCCTCACAAAGATCATGGATTTCTGTATGGACATGCACTCCAAAGTAGGCTACATCAATGGTTACTTTCCCATGATTAATGGCTTCACCTGCGAGAAAGATACAGAGCAGCTTAACTCTTAAAATCATTAAGAATTTATTCAGGGGATGCAGTTCTTGTAGTTTCATCACATAGGCACATATATGATTGAGGAAAGTCAGAAACAGTTGCAGCTGAAGATTCCAAGGACTGAAAATGTTGATGACCTTTTAGGTCTGAATAAATATTGTCCAACTTTTCATGATTATATTAAACAACCCTCAAAGTCAATCCTTGTGTCAACTAGTAGTAGTCAACTTGATATTGACGCAATTATTCATGCACAGCATTCTACTCACTACATAAAAAAAATATCAAACTATAACCTACTAGTGATTGATACATTTCCCTTTGAGAATTTTGCCTGAGCTTATGTGTGTGTGTGTGTCGATATTTTAGATATTACGAGAATATTCATGCAATTATGTTATGGATACAACATTCGAACACAAGACAACAATCTTAGCTATATAGAGCAATTTAGTGAGAAAACAAAGAAAGTAATCTATAGAAAAGAACAAGAATAAGAAAACAGAGAGATATACCAGCAGAAGCAGAAATACTAAAGGTAGCCGGCTTGCCCCTCGCCACAGGGTCAGGTGATATCTTAACTCCATCCACCTTCACAGCATAGTTTCCTTTCTTATCTGGAATAGTTTTAAGGGAAAAAGGCAAAAGGGGCGAAAATCAACAAAAATATAAATATATATATATATATTAACATTCGTACTTGATGCAAAGCACCAAAATTTCTTTACTGAACTGATTCATAAAAACGACAAAAGCACTAAATTGGCTGCCCAGATGTTTAAGAGTAAGAATAACATCTGAATACTCCCGTTGGTAACCAAGAAAAATGGAGTAACAAGTATAAAAAACAATAATAAAAAATCCCCCGTCCCCAATTTTCACACCCAACAGAAAATTACACAATCTCCTGCACAGAAAATTATTCTCAAATATAGCATAAGATTAATCAGACCTAAACCCAGCGCTACAATAAGAAAAAAATAAAATAAAATCAATTAGCTTGAGTAGAGACGAAAATAGAATTGAAAAAGAGGAGAACTGACCGCAGTATTTGACACTCTTAGCTTGAGCAAACGAAGATAAAAGCAAGAGAATTGGCAAGCACGTAAGAAGGTAGAGCTTCAGCTTGGACTGAACCTCCATGAGTGGCGCTAATCGGAGCGTGGATGATATCGAGGGTTTGCCAGAGAACACCAAAGAAAAATAGAGAAAAACAGAGTAGAGAGCATCCGTTAAGCATTCTTTTTATAGAGAAAACTTCCCATTATCTACAATATTATCTATATTTTTATAATAAAGAAGAGCTCCCATTTTATATAAATAAATTAAAATTTTAATTAATTAAAAATATTTTAATTTTTTTTTCTTTTAACTAAAAAACTACTTTTTTAATTTAAAAAAAAATTATTTTCTAATATGATATACCTGTCTTTCTGTTCTAATTATTTAATTGATCTAATTAATTATAAAATAACATTATTTGTAAAAAATATTAATAATAATTATAGAAAATTTAATATCATTATCTAGAAGGTAAATTTTTTTAATTGACTTAATGAAAAATCAACCTTCAAACCAAATCATAACCATAGAAGTAATTAGCTTACCAACACACCTAATTAGTAAATTAATATCATGCCTCCGCAAAACTAGTTAGCTATACAAGAATATTTAATTTTATTAGAAACTTTGGTTTTGAATGGCTCTGTTTCAATTTTAACGCCAACAAATATTATAATATTTTCATTTTGGTTTGCAAATGACATTTGCAATTTTTAAAATATTATATTATAAAATATTTTATTCCATTCTATATATTATTATATATTAAATTAATAAATAAATATAAATAATATTCCCTAATATATGGCCCAATGATGAAAACTAGGAAAACACAAGTCTAAATCATATATAGTACTTTCTTTTCCAAGATAGTAAAAAATTATGACTTACGCGATACAAAGCAAACAGAATTTCAGGCAATCATCAATAAGTCTAATCTGAACCATCGTCTAGTGCGGCCAGCTTGTACTAGACTTCTATTAAAAACAACCAAAAAAAAAAACCCGAAAGGAAGAGCTGCAGCTTCATCGTCAATATCTGGAGAGAAGCGCCTCTCTGCCCCAGCTAACTCCTTACTGCTGGGCACACTGTACTCTCTGGGCACCACCAGGCATTTCATCATCCTCCTCGTATGCCTCCTGCTGAGCCTGCATCTGCTTCCTCCTCCTCTCTTCCTCGATATTAACATCATGAAGAGTAGTCTCCTCACATTCATCCAGCTCCATGTCTGTCAACTGTGCTGAAGCCCTTGGTGGGAGGACAGTCTCCAAGGCTTTAACCTGATCAGGATTCAAAGACTCTGGGAACTCCACAGTGAAGTGAATGTAAAGTTTCCCCTTCATGAATGGCCTCTGGTATGCTGGCATTCCTTCATCATTGATTGCCTTGTATGAATCTGTACAACGTGTAGTGAAACAACAGGGTAAATTAATCATCTACCAATATCAGTAAAATGAAGCAGAGACATATTTTCTTCTACTCACTGGGCTTAACAACTTCGCCAGGATTTGTTTTAATAAGGAGCTGTCTCCCGTCCAAGTGGGTCAATGCAAACTGGAAGCCACATAGAGCCTCAGTGAGGGACAAAGTGTGCTCCACGAAAAGGTCATCACCCTTTCTCTCAAACTTTGGATGCTCCTTCTGCTTAAGCACAAAGACTATATCTCCAGTAACCACATCGGGCTGCCAAACACAAACAAACAGGTTACATCAGTCATATTTTAGCCAGGGCAACTCAAAAAGGCAATAAACAGGATTTGCAACTTACCGCTTCATCTGCTTCACCAGGGAATGTGATTTTCTGTCCATTCTGCATACCCTTCTCCACAAAAACTTCCAACACTTTCTTTTCTTGGACAACTTTGTCTCCTTTGCACTGTGGGCAACGGTCTTTATCAGTAATGGTCTCCCCAGTGCCCTTACATTCATTGCAAGCATGCTGCATTTGCTGGATCATAGAAGGACCAAGATGCCTAATTGAAACCTTCATACCAGTTCCTTGACAACCAGCGCACTTCATTGATGCTCCAGATTTTGATCCTTTGCTGTAACATACAGAATATAACATAATTATATGAGCAAATCACACAATTATAACCAAAACCAAAAAGAGGATATGATAAAGTGATACTCACCCATTGCACCTAGAACATAACACGTTTCGAGAAAGCGATAGCTTCTTAGATGTGCCAAGGTAAAGGTCTTCCAAAGAGACCTTCAGGGAGTGAACCACATCCTCCCCCCTTCTCTGCCTTCGACCCCTGCTACTACCACCTGTGCACGGGGGGATATTATTTCTTTAGACTATCTGACAATTGTAATAAAATATTATACATACTGTAAAACTCATACAACTAACTATATTCGTACCTCCAAAAGGACTCCCACCAAAGAAAGACTGGAAGATGTCAAATGGATCATGGCCACCACCGCCGCCACCCATTCCTTCCTTAAGAGCATCTTCACCATATTGATCATATATTTCACGTTTCTCAGGATCACTCAGAACCTCGTAAGCCTGGGCCAACTCTTTAAACTGCAGCAGAATTACAAATATCATGCTTAGATTAACATGAAGTTTCAAACTCATACTATGGTAATAATGGTGCGATTGCAAATTCGAATTAAGCACAGCATACACTAGCAAAAATTTTACAGTAACGATGAACATAAGGTCAGAGTGAACATTACAACAACGTAAGAATTTCAATTGCGGGTGAAGACAGTAAGTGCCAAGTCATTGCCACACCGTGCATTTTTAAGCAAGACCATGGTTATTCGGTCCCGTAAAAAACAATTCTTCACAAAATTATATTTTGACCGAGCCCCTCGTCCTTAAAAGGATGGGAACAAGAGAGCAACAAACAACTTCTATCAACTGGTATATTGTACCCTTTATGAATCAATCCAGTCAATGAATACCTTCCTTAACCATCCAATCAAGGCATATCTCAGAAACATTCAACACAACAGTGGAAACAAAAAAGGAAGCTTCAAACCCCTCATTCCACAGCAACAAACACCATTAAAGGAAACCTTTCCAAGAAAAAGACAAGGGTCTCTCCCACAACACAAAACCAGAAACAAAAAGCGACTAAAGGCATAACCCAATCTGAAATCCTACACTATCATGAGCCCAACTCGCAAATTAATTATTATTCCAAAAAATTCACTCCTAAAGATGAAGAATTCCAAATACAATTTGCAATTACCCTCACATAAATCAACAAAAAACAACACACGAATAAACGTAAATCAAAAAAAAAAAAAAAAAAACAAACAAGACACGAATAAATGAAAGACTTATTTTGAGTCATAACTTTCAATCCTATACAAAGTATTTGAACAAAAACAAAAAAAAAAAATTACCTTCTCAGGATCACCACCTTTATCAGGATGGTTCTTGATAGCTGCTTTCCTGTAAGCCTTCTTCAAATCATCCTGAGAAGCATTCTTCGCAACCCCCAAAATCTCATAGTACCTAGTGTTATCGCTTTTCTTAGGCGCTCTTCCAAACATCTTCGATCCCAATCAGAAATCCAAAAACAAAGAAAAACCCACAACAGATCCAAACAAAACCTTCCGATCGAGATCGAAGAAACCTTTGCTCCACAAGCTTCGGTTCGTCTGCGATGAAGTCGTATATAGAAGACGACTCTGAAACTGGAAAGGGAAAGATGAATCTTTTCAATTCAAGAAGCAAAGATAGGGCTGAAGTATACTGGGGTTGTATATGTAGTGGACAAAGATTAATTTCTTAATTTTTGGTTTTTATTGTTCGGTCAGGATTCAATCCTGGTAATTTGGTATGAGCAAAAGAAGGATCTAGAATTCTTGAGGTCTCCTCCTAGTCAATTAAATTTTTTGTGAGAAAGTAATGACCGTTCGATGCCGACTTACGTTTGATCATAGTTTTTCTTCTAGATGCTTCTCATGAAGTGCACCCCGTCCGCTCTTCATGGTTGCTTTACCAAGCTTCACCCAACGTATATTTCGTGTATTGGGATCAAAACGCTATGTCGTTTGGAGAGGCATTATCATTTCAGAAATTAGATACCTTGAAATAACAATTATTGTTCTTGTCTTGTCTATAAAGATTACAAAAACTACTATAAAAATAATAAGGAGTCCTTTGTAACACATTTAAGTATAAATAATACTCAAATGTTATATGATTTTAATTTTGTTGGTGTTACAAATTATGTATCACTACATAATCATTTAAAAAATAAAAAACATCCACAAGTTGTTTCTTTTAGTTGTTGATATAGAAAATAAAAATAATTAATATTTGATGTCATATTAAGGTATCTAAATTTTATAACATTAGTAAATAATAGAGGAACACATGTCACTACAATCATCTTAATTTATTTTAATCAATAGTGCTAATGTGTTATAATCATTTTTTTTATTTAGTAGTTTGGTATGTTTGATATCAATTGACACGTATCTTAACTAATCTCCTCTCCAATTCAATAAATATCATATATACCAAAACTATAAAATTTAAAAAATTAAATTTCTCACGACCTTTCAAAAAGATTCAAGCTTAGTCAAAATATGAATGATATAAAATTTATGCATTGTCAAATGAAATTAATTCTAACTCAAATAAAAAATACCTCATTGACCGACATTCTCTAACCCTCTCCATATTTTTTTTTTTACTTATTTCTCATAATTTTTGTAGTAATCAATTAAATTAAGAACTTGTTAATAACTTGTTGTAACCTGATATAAATTTAAACCTTTTAATGGTTTGCATCTAACACTAATTCAACAAATGGATTACAAAATACTTAAACCAACAAAGAATCATGAGATAATTTATTTTCATTGAATTTGTCACAATACACCCATTTTATGCCTATTACTAATTAATAAAAGGGAGCATGCCTAACCAATTAACCATAAAATCATAGATAGATCAAGAAATCCATTTAAGTGTAAAAATATCTTTGTCAAACGAGATTAATTTTCAAACAACCCCTTTTAAATTTAATTTGGTACATAATTCCAATGATAATTAAAACTTAATTCATAAAATAATATTTGATTCTTAACTTGATGGTTTGAAATGATAAAATAGAAAAATTAAGGACTAGTTATTAGCCGATAAGGTAGTAGTAATTAGGCAAGCAGAGGTGTTGTGACCATTATAGATCACATGTTCAAATCACAGCGCCGAATGTTTGATTACTTTTTATTTATTCGTGAGTTGTTTCTTTAACAAAATTACAAAACATGCCTAGCCAAACTACAAAGTTGAAAATAATATTTGATGGGATTAGTTTCTAATAAATCTTTTTAAATTCAATTTGTTACATAATAATAATTAAAATTCATTCATACAAAATAATTCTTAATATTAATGATAGTTTTAGTTAATAAAAAAAAGTAATTTAAGGTTTACTTAGAAATTAATACTAACAAAAAAAAAACCACAAAAAATTATAAAATCAGTGAGTATTGTTACAGGAAAAATAGTGACATGATAATTTTTTATTTTTTTTTACATTATCATTGATTTTTTTTCCCTCCATCCCTATAAATTATATATATATATTTATCTTATTAAGTATTTACTTGGTTAATTTTAAAATTCTAAAATAAATTTTGAAGAGCACCAACTAATTATTTATTATTTATTTTTGTTTATAGTATTTTCCATCAGACACAAAACTTACGAATTGATTTTTTGAAGGTTCACATAATTTTTTGATAAAATATTTTAAACGATATAAAAACAAATATCAGCAAATTATGATTTGTAAACAATCAAATCAATTACAAAACATAAAAGAGGTTGTTAACTTGACCCCATCTTATCAATTTGACAATGACATATAACACATAGACCGATAACTTTAATTGCATGGACAAAATTTAAATTTTTGGTTGATGATGTTAGTAAATATAACTCAAGTATCAAAAGGTCTGATCAATTTTTTAATATAAAAAATTAAAATTTATTAACCTGTACTTAACAGCCACTAATGGAATGAAAAAATAATAATTAAATATCTATCAACTGGGAAATTTAAATATGATATTCAACAAAAATAATACTCAGTCAGCAAAAACTAATAAACTCTGGTGACAATAATCATGTTTTTTTAACTAATTGCATATATTTAAGCAATAAGATGTAATTCAATGATAAAAAACGCTTGAGTTTAGTGATAGAACAATTTTATAATATCAAAAATTGAAATCATAAAACGATAATTATAAAATATAAAAAAATAATAATAACAAATTCTAAAAAAATTAGACTCATTTAAAAGACATAAAAATACTTATAAAATATTTTAAAAATTCACATATTTAAAACAACTCATGCGGTAGATGTAAAAATTAACATTGTTTAAGTGTATTTTTAAATTATTATTTTTTGAGTAGTGTTGTAGATTAGGAATTGAGAATTAAAATTTGCAAGTTTTGTGAAAAATAGTCATTTTTTGTTACTTTTTTCCTAATAAAAATAAAATAAAATAAACTCTGCAAAATTCAGGTATGCAAACTGTAATTAACATTTTGTTTTATTTTTTTATAAAAAAATTTAAATATGAGATGCTAACGTGCGCCAGAGGTTTAAGCAAATGGGTTCACACAAATCGGTTCGGTGGGGGTAACACGTCCCGTGATTGACTCTCCCTTTGGCCTCATCATGCTTGACAACGACTCCTCCACACCGATCCCGAGACGACATCGTCTTCTAAAATCCAGTGTTCACATCGCATCCCGGCGTACATTAGCTTACACTATTCTCACTTCTCGGACCTCATTTCTCACCTGCTCAGTGTCCTCTTTCGTCTCCAAAAATTCCACACACAGTGAGAGAGAACGAGCTTTTGAACAAATTCTGAAGTTGAATTTGGGTGACAGAGACTGGGATTTTGACCTAGTTGACTGATTGATAGATCAACGACTAAAAAAGGTGATGCTTACTTTTCTACTGTTTCTTATATATCTGAATTTTCAGGGAAATTCAGGTTCTTAAGCTTGTGACTGGATCTGCATTTTCCATTGTTTTCTTGACCAATTGCATTGCTTATACATCTAATCAGTTTTTGTGTGTGTAGAATTTGTGATGGTGACGATTGGAGATTCATCTTCTTCTAGCTCTGTCTTTCTCTTAACCCCCAGCCCACCACCCCCAAATTATCAGAAACTTTCTGAAGTGGTTTTTGGGTTGGTGAATTTGTTTCTCTTATGGGTTTTGATGGAGTTTGGATTGTAAAATCACTAAATTTATTGCAGGGTTCCACTAACAATGGATAATTCTCAAAAATGAAGCTGGTGGTTTTTCCAACTTACTTCAAGATTTTGATTTTGATTTTAGTTAATTTATTCAGTTAATCCCAAACTAACAAATTGTCATTAGCCAAGCAATTTGGTTTTCAAGAAGCCTTGGGGTTCTTTCCTGTCCGATTGCATTTGTTATTTTGATCTCAGCTTCTCCTGTAATTACAAGATCTATGATTATAGTGCTATTCGATCTCAGCTTGGTAGTTACAAGATCCAATGCTTTGTGGGGATTATTCTACATAGCCTTACAAGTTCTAGTAGTATAATCTTTTAGTTGCAAATAGGTTGAGGGATTGTTGTGGCTTGTGCTGCCCATAGAATATTACAGTTATTTAGAAGGATTTTACACTTGTCAGTTGAACTTGTCAGTGGTCATGGGCCACTTGTTATCTCATTTTGCTCTTTCAAATTTGCATAGTGTGGACTGCGGATTGAGCGATATTGGCTGCTGTTGTATACAGAACTTTAATATGTACATAACTTTTTCAGGTTGGCAACATTAAGGAAACTCTTATTGACTGTTGTTGTCATCTGTACTGGATCAAATCCTCATGTAACACTTTCTTCTTTAATGTGAATCCTTGTTCCTCCACATCAGTGATACTCAAATGACATATTCCATTTAATTCTAGAAATTCTAGACGTGATGTTCAAAGACATCTCCACATAGGCATTATGTTTTGTGATTTGTATGCATGTCTCTTCTCCTGCAAAGACAAAATCTGGTTTGAGGGAGCTATTCACTATGAGCACCCTTGCTCTACTATGAAGGTATCTGTTTTATGCTATTGATGTCTTGATAATAATGCACGGAGTAGACATCCCTCCCCATCCCTTACTCCCACCAACATGAAAAGAGAGAGAAAGAAGAGTTTGGCCTAAACCATCAGCTTCCTGTTGTTAATAAACACATGAAATTGTAGACCTAGCATAACCAGTGATAAAGATCTGGTACACGCTTCATAATAACTTTATGGGATTAGTTCTTTATTTTTATCTCATTGATACCGTGCCTTGATCCTTTTGCTATATGCTTTGCTCTCCTCTTGCTCATAGTTCTCTGCAGCACACTTTTTGGCTGTAAGCAAGATTTTTTAGAATAAGCACTTCTTTTTCACTGAATTTGCTATGAAATTCCTCTACCAGGTCTGTTCTGGGTTAAGCTAAAGTGAATGACACTATGGGTGTCTCAGGGAAATGGTTTAAAGCATTGGTTGGTCTAAAGAAATCAGATAAGTCAGAGTCTTCAGAGAAGGATGGAAATGTGAGTATTGGTTTCTGAAATTTCTACCTTTTCTTTTGAATTTAACAGAGTGAGATGCTAATTGATGAGATGAAAATAATACATGTATCATCTTCTGAAGAAAAGCCATATGGAAATTATCCAAGTAACTGCACAGAGTTTTGTCCTTTGCAGAAATGAATTCTACCATAAGATCCTCTATATTATCCCTTTAGGAGTTGTCTTGTTTTGGCAAATAAACAACATAATATAATCTGAAACATGTCAAATAACTGCGGAGCAAGTTGTGTAATAGATTCTAAGCTTCAACACACTAAAAAACATCACACATGCCTTTTGTAATTTCATCTCCTTTATTATCAGAGGACATCAGGAAGCAAGTTTCAGCATCGGAGAAGGCATTCCACTGAAATAGAAAATGAGAAACTTCAAAATGAGTTTGATAATGATGCTGCTGTAGTACCTGATGCCAATGGAGATCGAAATACACATTCAATCCTTGACATTGCTGAATCTCCTCCTGCTTCACATCAATCACAGGTTTCTGCTCACAATCATCAAATTTTGAGGGAAGAATGGGCTGCAACACGTATTCAAACAGCCTTTCGAGGGTTTTTGGTAATCAGTCCATTTCATTTTTGGCTCATTCAGTCAGAATCTAAAATTGTCAGAAGGATTAGTTATTTGTATCAAATATAGGGTTCAAAGTTTATCTGGTTGAACAAACATCTTTCTGAATTTACTTCACTGTGTTCGTATCTTTTTAACTTAATTTGCGTAACTTCTATCTTTTTTTGTGGGTCTCCCTCCCTTTAGACTTCCATAATCAAATCATAAATCAATGAGATTTGAGACCTCTTTAACTAATTACTACAGTAATTTGGTCAAAATTTGAAGTTTGACTTTAAACAAGAACAGCACTGTTAGGCCCTAAAGATGTTGGAAATATTATTTGTCACTTTATAGGGTCCTAAGCTCTTAACCCTTCTGGTAGAATCCTCGCAACTGTACTAACGATAATGGAGAAACTACTTTATAGGATCATTTAGGCTGGCCGTTTTTCTGCTACTTGGATTAGCCTTTTCTAAAATTACTCAGCATGACATTAACATTTTGTAATTGTATTTAATTAATGAGTACTGTAGTTTTCAGCCTAGAAATTCATAACTGGAATGTTTTATAACGTCTTTCAGGCTAGAAGAGCTCTACGAGCTTTGAAAGGATTGGTAAGGCTTCAGGCCCTTGTAAGGGGCCATGCTGTGAGAAAACAAGCTGCAATAACTCTCCGTTGTATGCAAGCTTTGGTGAGAGTTCAGGCTCGTGTTCGAGCAAGGCGTGTTCGCTTGGCATTGGAAAGTCAGACAGCTGAACAGAAACATCAGCAGCAACTTGCAAACGAGGCTCGTGTTCGAGAAATAGAAGTAAGCAGCAGTAGAAATTTCTAATCAGATTATGTGGTTTTCTTTTGTCTCCATTAGTACATCAATTCTAATAGTCATTATGTTCAAATTATTCCTGTAATGTGCTTTAATTTTATCTATAACACTTTTCTCACACAACTTTCTCACATAGATAAATTCATGAGAGCCAGTGATAAATTCCTTAAAAGTGAATGATAAATTTTTATTGTTAGTCATCACACCTATCAATCATTTGCAAGTAATTTATCATTAGTTTGAATGAATTTATGTATGTGTGATAGAAGTTTGTTCATGTAGCATTACTCTAATTTTATTAATGTGAGGTAGAATTTAAAGATTGAATTTAAATATTTTCCTTTTATATTCTTATTTACCTTTTGCTATCCTTTTTACTTTCTTTTCCTTTTATTTCCGTTTTCTTTTTCTTTCTATTGTTTTGTTGTGGGATATGGGTGTAGAAAAATTGTGCATATGAATTTGAAGTGGTTGTTTGATTGGTGATCTTGGAAAGTAGGACCTACCTTACTCTTCTCATAGTTTAACACTCGAGCCAAGTGACAGTCTTGTAATGGCTTTAATTCCAAGATAGACATAAATTTAGGAAGGTTTGGAATTAAGAGATTGAAGAGAAGAAACAAGTAGATGTGACTATTCTCAGTGATGATACTAGTAAGAGCAGAGAATAAGAAAAAGGTTGAGTAGTGAGCTTCTTTTTAAAATGCAAACTTGTACACTTATTGCTAATCTTTCCACACAAAACCAAATTATAGCATTGCAGAACTGAAGAGCTATAATATTGACGTTAAAGATCAATTAAATGATTCTGTATAGTAATTTACAACAATTTTCTCTGTTTTTGCATCATTTAAGGCCATGCCAATTTTTAACTTGTTACTGATGGATTGAACTTTCCAAACCATCAAGGTACGAGGGAAATTGACTAGTATTTTCCTTAATGTGTCCAAAACAACCAAGCCAAACCAAAGCTACTATGTTATTTTCAGTGTCCTGCTTCCCAGAGAATACTATTCTTTGGGCCAATTAATAAACTCTATGTTTGGACCTACATTTGCATGCTAATCCAAATATTGCTCAAATCTTAATGGAATTCTTTATGTTGGTACGAGTGAAGTGTATCAGCAAATGCTACAATAGAACCTACTAATTAATATGAGATTATGATATAATAAGCACTGAAATTTTATACCTTCTTACCTTGCAATTTTCTTCTCATATATTTTCTAGAGGAGTCTTATTTTGCAATTTCATGATATGAGCTTAGGTTTGTTTGTTTGGTTAGGTGTTTCATGTGTCATAAATCTGTGATACAGGAAGGATGGTGTGACAGTGTGGGATCTTTTGAAGAAATTCAAGCCAAATTGTTGAAGAGGCAGGAGGCTGCAGCTAAGCGTGAGAGAGCCATGGCATATGCTCTGGCCCATCAGGTGAATTTATGACTAGCTTCTTGTTGAATTATTGGGCCTGATGGCAACTGACTATAAAACTTGCGTATTGAGAGATGTTTAGTCTCTGGTAAGCAGGATTAATATGCATATAGATGTAGAGACACATACTTAAATTCATAATTGATAAATATTTATTGAAACACAGGATGAACTTTCACGTAAGAATGTGCACTTGCAACTAGATTGATAATATGCTACTATTCTGGGCTTTTATGTGATTTGTATGGCTTTTCTCTCTTAATATAATTACCTGCTTGTTCGTTAGCCTTATGGATGTCTATTTTCTGTTATACATATGCTTTGTGATTGTCCTGTTATCATTCCTTTTTCTATTGGGTTTACTCCACATCCATAGGCTTCATATGTTAATTCTCTTGCTTAGTGGCAGGCAGGATCAAAGCAGCTGACTGCTCCCTCAGGTTTTGAACCAGATACAAGCAGTTGGGGTTGGAACTGGTTAGAAAGATGGATGGCTGTCCGTCCTTGGGAGAATCGCTTTGTTGACATTAATGTAAGGGATGGAGTTATGGTACGGGAGAACGAACCAGCAAATGGTAAGAACGGCAACACATATCAATTGAAATCTGTTGTCAAGAAATCGATTCCGCCAAATATTAATCCCAACCTTGCAAGTCAGAGAATAGGCCCCTCTCAGTCCGATGACAGTGATTCTTCACCTAGTTTGTCAGCAGGTGTGGTAGAGGCATCTAACACACAGTTAACCAAGCCAAAGTCCAAAGCGCATATAGAATATCCACTTGAAGAAACTGATTCAAGGCCTGGTATTGGGTCAAGATCCCATAGTAATCCAAAAGAGAGAACCACGCAAACAGATAAACATGCAAAAAAGCGACTATCTCTGCCTAACAATGGTAAGTTCTCTGTCTCACAGCACTACCCCTCACTGAAAGAATGTCGGCTATTGGAAAGGTCATGTTCCTGCATCCACTCTCCCAGTAACATGTTAACATCACTACTTGGATTGCTAGATATTTTATTATAATGGGGGGAAATTGCAAAAGAACAAACTTCTTTATCTACAATATTCTCATTTTTTATTCGGAACTGCTGTAGATATCTTTTAGTAATCTGTAAAGATGCAATAATATGACAAATATTGCTTAGTGGCTATCTTGCAAATCCTTGATAAATCATTCATTATATTAGAGTAGGAGGCAGCAATAGCTTAAAATTGTTTTCATTTTCATTGAGCAGGTGGCAGTCTAGGGGCTACGCTGAGGAATACAAGTAAAACAAATTCAAAGGGGATACTCAGCTCTAGGAAGCCCATCAGAGATAAACCTAAGCTTAATGGGAGAGGGGAAATGAATTCTACAAAATCTATTCCTCAGCCCGTTGATCGTTAACTTTAAGAATGACAAGGGAGACAAACTACTCTAGACCATTCTCCATTGATATCCTACGGATTGTCAATTTGTACATATAATGCCAGGCATTGGAGCATATAACCACAACAGAAAGTTCTGCCATGGAAATCCTGATGTGGAGGCTATTGGATTGGATAATCATGGGGAATAAGGTTGGCTGGCTTAAAACATGACTGTTGTAATTATCTGTATTTGTTGTCAATTATGTGATCTTGATTCCCTCGGTGCTTGTATCTATTCTTTCAGAGTGCGGTTGGATTTATTCTTGATATGCTATTGCGGCTATTGCCAGGTTTTCTTGCTTCATTCTGGTCATACAGACTGCCTTCTGTTTTTCTGATTCATACGAGAAATGATATGAAAAATGTTTGCACCGGAATCTGTAATCAATAGGCATGAACAATGAAGGGATGATCTATAGAAAGGTTTTGTGCATAGTTTAGCTTTATGTAAAAATTTAGGGATGAGTTTTAGTTACGCTTTTTCTTATATATAGTTTCATTTTGAGAACATTATCATTTAGCGGAATCAAGTTTCCATCAAAAAGCTTATCATGTGTCTATACATCTCTTTATGATAGCATGATGACCATGAATAATCCTCCAACAAACATACAATTACATTGAGGCAATTAAGTTGTCGGTTGAGATAACAACTAGTTTAGTTATGTGTGAACGATGAATTGAGATAACAATTAGTTTAGTTATTATCGATTAAGATAGTAAAATAACTAAGTAAGATAACGAGTTTAGTTATGTGAGGATTTTTAATAATATTTTCTACAATAATCAAGGAAATCTTCCCCCTACCTGGTCAAGGAAATGCTACCAATTAATATTGTTAAATACTAGGCATATTCTCTGTAAGAAAATAAAGTTCATTTAAAAGAATTAATTACACTATCAAGTATTAGTATTTGTGAATTCTTAATGATTAATGATGTTTAATCTGATACATAAGATTCGTTTATTTTGTTTCGTTACAAAGATGCGCACCGCCTGTAACGCCGTTACTCATTCTAAAACAAAACTTCACGTAACACCGTCAGATATAACGTCGAGTTGTAACAACCACCTGATCTCATTCTGAGAGTCTGACCCAATCAGTCCCTTACCATTTTCATATTACAGACCTCAACCATCATCAGCAGCCTCTCTGTCTTTCTCTTTCTCTCTCTTTAAGTCCAGGTGTTGAAGGTAACAGACCCAACAGAAACCCTCAACCCCGTTACTTATTACTTCCATTTCCATCCTCATGATGAAGCCCTAACCCACAACATTTTCCTTCGAATTTTCCCACCTTTTCTTTCACAATTCCAGACCAATTATCCCAAACCAAGTTTCAACGATTTTCCCAAGCTTTCTTCTCAATTTTCTCACAATTTATTTTTTCCTTGAGATTTTACTCATCTTCAATGTTCTCAACCCCATTTGTTCTCTTCTTCTCTCTCCTCCTTTCTCTTCCAATCCTCTTCTTTCTCGCACCTCGTATACTCCCTCCTCGGCAATCCTCCATACCCATTTCCATTAACGACGAGCTCGACGATCTTTCTCTCTTCAATCGAGCCGCTACGCAATCCTATTCCAATCCCAATAACCCCTCCATATTTGCCCACCTCTCATCCGGCAAGCACCCAAAGCTCAAGATCGCTTTCCTCTTCCTCACCAACTCCGACCTCCATTTCGCTCCTCTCTGGGAACAGTTTTTCCATGGCAGCCCAACTAATTTATATAACATTTATGTCCATGCTGATCCCAAAGAGAATGTCACGCGCCCCACCAGCGGTGTTTTCAAAGGCCGATTCATAGCTGCTAAGAGAACCTACCGCGCTTCCCCAACTCTCATCTCCGCCACGCGCCGATTACTAGCCACCGCTCTCCTTTCAGACCCTGCCAACGCTTTCTTTGCTCTCATCTCCCAGCACTGTATTCCTCTCCATTCCTTCGTATATGTTTACAAATCCCTTCTTGTCTCCCCAACTTTCGATTCTACCTCCACCGAGTTGGATCCCGACTTGGCTCATTTGGGTGTCCGAGTTAGATACAAGAGTTTCATTGAGATTCTCTCCAATGCGCCTAGACTGTGGAAGAGATACAAAGCCAGAGGCCAATTTGCTATGATGCCTGAGGTACCCCTTGAGCAATTCCGGGTAGGATCTCAGTTTTTCACGCTTACACGACGAGACGCATTGCTTGTGATCAAAGATCGAACATTGTGGAGGAAGTTCAAATTGCCCTGTTACAGAGAAGATGAATGCTACCCAGAAGAGCACTATTTTCCTACTTTGTTATCCATGGTGGATCCGGCTGGTTGCACAAAATACACGCTAACACAAGTCAATTGGACGGGTACCCACAATGGGCATCCGTATACCTACCACCCGCCTGAAGTATCGCCGGAGCTTATTTATCGGCTACGGCAGTCCAATTATTCAGAGTCATACTTGTTTGCCCGAAAATTCTCGCCTGATTGCTTGAGACCGCTGAAGCAAATAGCCGATTCGGTCATCTTCAGGGATTAAAATTTTCCTTGGTAAGAAAATTTCAAGCTTTACACTTTTTTTTTGGTTGCTTTAATTTTACTTTTTGTTCCGAGTTCATTATGGTTTCTGAGTAGGCCCCCAATGCTTGATGATGAGTTGCAGATTTTTGTTGTTGCTGAAATGGTATAATTGTTTTGGTGTCTCTGTCTGTTATGCATGTGGTTATGATGAAGAAAGAATTGATTGTGACATCTGAAATTCTGAAAGAGTTCCAACTAGTTGAATATGAGCTCAATTTTTATTTTATTTTTGTGATTATAGGGTTAATCGGGCCAGTGACATAAAGTAGTTGCTTATTCATTCCTTTTTGATGTTTTTTGTTTGGAAAAAACTTTCACAGCACTTGGGTAGGCATGTGTCTCTTGCTGTTAAATTTCCTGTATCAGATTTTGGTGTTGAACTTACCAAACTTGGCCTAATTTATCTCCTTCCACAGGTGAAAATAAGTTCAGTGTAAACTGGATAGTTTTGATGAAATGGCATGGCATTTGCAGAATGTTGGAGCAAATTTACTGGGGAATATGGTTTTGAAGAGGCTTGAGTGTTCCACAACCAAAAACCCAGAAATGTTCTTCAAAAGAGACACATTCAAACACAAGATGTATAAGGAATCAAGGAAGTAGATACTATTGCATAAGTTAAAGTTTATTTCAAATGGTGTTTACAAATTGTACCTTCAAAGTAGGAGCTGTGATAATAGATGATGTAGGAATTTTTGTCTTCTTTTGTTGAGTGCTTTGTACATATGTTTCGTGTCCAACATCCAACAATGATAAAACAAACTCTACACTGTACTTTAGGATGAAAACAAATGCTGAAAGCAAACGGGAGGGAACTGTAACGTCAGGCTTTTAGATTGCAAGCACAATTAGTCCCAAATTTATGCTTTTATTTTCTGTTTGGTGGAAAGGAAAAAAATTTCTATGCAATTTTCTTGTCATTTGCGAGAAATTGAGAACGAGAGATGGTTAGTTAAGTTGTATCCGTTTTAGTCTCGTTTCAAGAAATTAAAGATACGTGATGAGAATATATGAGATGTAATTAGTTAAATTGTCGGTTAGTTAAGATATCCGTAAAATAGAAATAGAAATTTAGGTAAACAAAAATAACTATTTTACACAGTATCTCGAAGCTCTAGCAGACAACAGAAATAGGTTGGTAGGGGCTAAAAATATCATTACCACATAGTTTTTGTAGTTCTACTTGGGTTGAATTGATCTCTGACTTAGGACTTGGTAGTTGGTAGTTAGCTCCTGATTATTGACTACTTAATTAGTTTATATTATTTCCTTTTGATAGAAAAAGCAGTAGGAAAAACATCAAAAATTAAGAGCAATTAAGGGTGGGTAGGTAGATTTACTTACCACAAAATCTGCTCAACCCATTCTCACCTCAAAACAAAGACTTGAAGTTGTATACATGCCACATGCCACATGCCACATGCGCACATACATACTCATCAGTATTCATGATTTCATGAAATTTGACCTTCTAATTTTCAAATCAAAACTAAAAATGACTTCTGATTTTTAAATCAAAATTAAGCAGCTGTTTTGTGTCGTGGGATGTGTCCTATGATTATCGTAAATTCCTTAAGCTATTGAGGATATGGGTGTCTTAGCGTCATGCACAAAAAACAAAAAGCATATAGGTGATCTTCTCCACCTTCCTGGAAAGTGAAACAGAAGCAAACAATTATTGAGGCCAAACTTGGATTTAATTATTGCTGGTTGTCGGTGCAAGCATGAGCCACCTAATGCTCTGTTTGGAAGGAGGGAAGGTGAGGAGAAAGGACAGGAACTGACGCGTATGCGATGGGTGCACTATCATCTTTCACTTTCCTTCGTTTCTCTCCATTTCCCTCGTACGAACTAAAGCTAATAAAGCTTTAAATTTGTCCACAAAAGTTGCGTGAGTTTTTTAGAATTTTTTTAACCATATTGTAAGGATACTAATAATTTTTAAATTTATTAAAAAATAATAATTTATATATTAAAATTATAATTAATTATTACTAGAAATTTTTATTTATATAATATTAATAAGTATTCTTAAAACACTCATTACTTTTTTTTTCTTCTATTAATGTGTTGTAAATTGCCTAGAATAAAGTTAATTATTCATTGTATATCTGTTAGGATCATATGTGTGGAATCCAATGGAACTTCAAACTTCTAGCAACTTGGTAGATATTTTACAGTTTATCTCAGTGGTGACTTTTATGTTAATAGTTTTTTTAAAATTTTAAATCGTTAGTCATTCAGGTCAATTCATTTCCCAATATAATGTTTTATTCTAAATAGTGAGAGAGAAAAAAAATTGTAATCGTTTAGTTCTTCTTACAACAACAATTCTTATTTTAATAAATATCTCATTTTAATTAATTTTTCATGTAGATTATATCTTAGAATAATGTTTCCTACTAACTACTGAGACCAAAAAAAAAAAAAAGATTTAATTATATCTTTAATATAAAGAACCTTCATTGTTCTTTAAACAAACTACAAACTTTCTAGGTAGAAATTTCAGAGTATAAATCGTGGTATTTATGATTATTTTTATGTTAGTAGACAAATAAATATTTAGTTTATTTTAAATCTTTATCAAAAGTATATAGTATTGTCGGTTAGAGCTGAATTATTGATTTTGTGGCTAGGGCTCCTAATTATTTGAAACATGGGTTCTCATTAGGTTATGGAGGAAATTGACTCACAAGTTATCATACAAATAATTCTGAAGGATGATATCAAACTTAATGCTCATAAACCTTTGGTCATTGATATTCGAAGGCTCCTTGCACAAGTTGGGAGGTTAGGTTGCAACATATTTATCATGATGGCAATAAAGTGGCTGCCCATTTAGCCAATTTAACTCTTGACGATCAGCTTAGTGACATTATGGGGACAAGTTTCTCCTTCTCTTCTTCTCTTCTTCTCTTTTTGGAGGCTAATAGTGCAGGCATATCTTGTGAAGGTAGAATTGTTGTTAGCTCTTTGTAGTTTTGTTTTTTCTTATTTCCCTTCTATAAATAAAAATAAATAAAAAATTATCATTCATATCGTTGGATTTATATTTCAATATAATGTTCATACTATGACAAGAAAAATAATATCTTGTCTATTTTAATTATACTTGCCATTTTGGTTAATTTATATCTCAACATTATGTTTCATACTAATTTTAAGACAAAAATAATCCAACTTATGTGTAAATTTATTTAAACAAAGAACAAAATTTGTAAGTGGAAATGTTAGTGTGATTCGCTATAGTTTATGATTATTTATAAGTTAGTAGGAAAAACCATTTTGTGTGTAAATTTATTTAAACTTCAAAATTGTATATAAATATGTCCAAATATATTTCACAATATAAATTATTTATAGAAATTTCACAATAAGTCGCTAATCCATATACCTCTTTCAATACAGTATATATTTCATACTAAATCATAAATCAAAACAATCAATTTGTGTGTAGATTCAATATTTTTTTTTTTTTGGTAAATGAAAAGAAAATGACAGGTAAATAAACACAAGAAGATTAAGTTATGTCAATCCTCATAATAGAATACACGGTTAGATATTCACCAACTCTGAGCTAATGCATTTTGAACCTAATCATTTTAGTAACAAAGGGACAAACTTATACTGAACTAACCCATTGTTGACTTGTAAATTTATTTTATTTTAAACTTATTGTCAAACCATTCTGTTAGGATATAGACTTATTTACAATTTCCAAGTCATTTTATTTATGCAAAAGTTCAGTTTTACATAAATTATGGAAATATAAATGTCCAAAAGATTGTTATTACCAAAATAATGAAATCCAACAATTTTGAAACTTTTTTTATTTTGATCAGAAAAAGAAAAAACTAAAACTTTTCTCTCCATTATCAAATAGAATCCTACGAGGAATTTTATCCAAGAAAAATAAAAAATAAAAAATCCGAGCCCGTCCGAGAAATGTTTTAAGGTAGAAATGGTGTTACTCTATTAGGTACCACCAGCACCAGCAGGCAACATCTTACCTTTCTTTGCAGTCCAGCTGTGTTTTGCTATTATTGCCAGCACAGGCAGTGGATTCAAACAAAGACCACCATCTCCGATCTCACCCATGGCAGCAGAAATGGCGGTCACTGTGATACTGATATTGATGACATTATTGAGTGTCAATGTTGGTGCTGAAAACACCAATAGGGTATATCAGCCTTGTTCTGATACCAAGATTCAAAGATCTGACGGCTTTACTTTCGGTATTGCTTTCTCTTCCAAGGAATCGTTTTTCTACAACCAATCTCACCAGCTGTCACCGTGCGACCGTCGTCTTCCTCTCGCGTCATCGAACTCTCAGCTCGCTTTGTTCCGGCCCAAAGTGGATGAGATCTCCCTCCTCACTATCAATACCTCCAATTTCTTCCCGGTATTTAATTATTAATTCCTTTATATTTAGATTTCCTTATTGCTTTTGGGCTAATTGCTAATCCCCGAAGTTTTCCTTTCGGTTTTTGGTTGGTGAGAAAACGTGGGAAAAAGGAGAAGAAATCGTATTCTTGCATTTGACTTCCATTTTTTGGAAAGTTTAGAACTTTCAGGTGGAGTATAGATAATGGGTTACTCTTTTAGAGCTCTATTTGTTGGGAAGTCTAGAACTTTGAGATGGAATATAGAAGTGGGTTACTCTTTTAGAGCTCTATTTGTTGGAAAGTCTAGAACTTTGAGATGGAATGTAGAAGTGGGTTACTCTTTTAGTATGATGAAACTTGACTGGAAGTAGAAGATATTTACTTGTCTCCAATGATGAGGTGTTGCTCACTTGGATTTGGTGATTTCTGAATGCCTTAGCAATTGTTTTGACACCCAAATAGAGCACTAAGCAGACAGGGTAGTAAAGAAATTTTCTATGTGCATTCAAACTGTTCTGCCATTTTCCTATGTAGAATTTCTGTGCCTGATATTTGTAAGTGGATCCGATCTGTTTGTAAATAGTGTTTACAGTTTACTAATTGATAGATGAAGACAACGAAGTTATATGAACAACAATTTAAGTACATTAGACTGTTTTTTGTGTAACTCTCGTATTTCACATTCTATGATAGAAAATTCTTGGATACATTCTAGTTATCACCCCTTTCCACTATACTACATTTATTTTGGTTGATGTAAAGCTTCTATGTCTGTGTGTATGCATGCATGCAGGCAAGCAGGGCATATGTTCTTTAGCTCCATTCTTTGCTTCTCTTATTTGCTTTTCTCAATATAACGCCACTGTTGTCTTCTTTCTGCTGATGCAAAGTTTCAAGATACCCTCAATAACTGTGTTTGTTCACCATTTTTAACTTCCTAGGATTCTTATGGTGGGTTTATGGTAGCATTTGCCGGACGAAAATATGCTGCGAGGTCTCCTCCTGCCTTCGTTGCAAACAGCTCATATATAGTTACTAGCTTTACTCTGGTATAAATTTCAAATCATGGACCCTGTTAACTATTTATAGAGCTTTCTAGTTCAGTTATTTACCCGAAGAAATTGGTATTATTAATTAGGTGCTAGAGTTTCAGAAGGGCAGGCTGCAGAACTTGTTCTGGAAAAGAGATGGATGTGCGTCATGCTCAGGCAAATCTAGTTTTGTTTGCCTCAACAAACAAGAATGTGCAATCAAGATATCAAGCTGTAAAAACCGAGGAGGTTCTGTAGATTGCAGTCTTGGGATACAGCTAGCCTTTTCTGGTACCGATAAGCACCTTTCTGTGCTTAATTCATGGTATGAAGTAGAAAACTTACAGCAGTATTCCCTTTATGGCGTGTATTCGAATCTTAGGGATTCCCTTACTAGCCAGTATAACAAATTCTTTTAACCAATTTTCCAATCCTTTTCTGGATTCTGTTGATTTGTTATGGTGTAATTTTTGGGACTATCATTTTTCCCTCCTCCATTCATCTTCTATGCTTATATTCATGGGGGAAAATGGTTCACATGAAACTCTATTACAATCATGTACTACTAAACCATTATTCTGGTAGATCCAGATGGTTTTCCAGATTGTAGTTTGTTTTCATACTTGATTTAAAATCTGATTGCCTCTCTTTGCTCTCAGAGCTTGATTGCGAAATTTACTTTTATATGGATAATATTTATATTGTTGGGCTGATAGATGACCAATATTCCGATCAATGATGGGGTGGTAATCAAGCATATGAAGGTTCATCACCCCAGTTTATGCTCATGCTGCAAAAACTAAGAAAAAGGGCTAATCTATGACATTATTTTTTCTATATTGTTTTTGTTTTTACTCCTATAATCTGTTTCCAAAATCAGTATAGCCTTTCAAATTGAGCACTCCCGTATTCATTCTTCTGGTTTATCAGAAAGACCCAGCAACTCAATATAGCTTTTATTTTGATTTGTGTCCAGCGTCTATGCCTGTGAATTCAGGTTTAATCCCAAGGTCTAAGCATGTTTCCTTTTCGTATTTTCTTACAAACTCAGAGTTTTCTGATGGAAAGCATTAACAATGCCAATACCAGATCCTGGTTTCCCTTGCCTCAAGGCTGGATTTCTTGCAACTCCCAGAGTGATCAACACAAAAATGCCATTACAAAGTGGATTTGCAATGAAGGTTCCCAAAAAAAGGAAAGACCTACAACGATGATTCTATACCCACCAACGTAAAGTCAGTAGAACAAAACAAAAACAAAACCAGGAACAAAGCTAACAAAATAAATACTAATAATTGGTTTACAGTGGATAAGGTCTCACAAAAATATGCTTTACTGCATTTCATCCAAGTTTGCTTGAAGTAAAGGAGGACAACTCTGAGGATGAGAACACAAGCTTGAATCATGGAGCAGCAATTATTGGGAGAGCTATTCTAGTTGTGATAGAGCTTAACCTGAAAAAAAAAAAAAAGGCAGTTCCATCAGTGCTTAAAGACCAATGAAGCTACAGTTCACCCATTTCTCCCCATTGTTTTCAATTCCTTTCCTCCAAAATATGTATTGATTTGTAAATCGTCAAAAGCTGCATTTTCTCATTGTTTTCAAATTTTTGGATATTTCACTCTTGTTCATAAATCACCAAAAGTGTCGAACGACTTACTATTATACACACTACTCTTAAGTTGCAATAATGTGAAAATTTTCAAGTAAAAACGCTATCAAAATCAGTTCATCTTTTGTACTTTGTAGCCAAACTTACACCTGGTAGAACCTCTTAATTTCATTTCGTAACTACTGATTATAATAGTGTGTCCAAAAAATTATTTCAATTTCCATTTGTTAATCTCCCTGTTGGTGTAAATTAAATAGTTCTGCTTTTGGGTAATCTCGATGCTATTGTGTTATTGGAGGTATTATCAGAGATGACTTGGATAATCAAATCTCGAATTTTCAAAAAATGATAGTTTGGGATATATTGTTCTAGATGAATTTATATTGTTTTAAAAGAATTTTGATGAGTATTTTGGGGGTTTGACTCTCACAATAGTGTGCTTAGTAATGAACTTGAGATAGAAATAGATTCTATCAATATCTTGCAGCTCATCAATGATCCTATCAATTGTTTCTCACATATTCATGATCCCCATTAACTCGTGTAGACTACTATTTTTATCCTTTCATGAAGTGAAGTTGACTCATATATATAGCGAAACTAATTCTTGTGCTATGATATTATTGCATATGATTTTGTACCTAATTTTATATCTATTTCTTTATCATCAAATTTTAAGGAAGCTTTTTTCCCTTGTTTGTATGAATCTTTTTTTAATTTGAATTGCACTTCCATTTCATCCAAAAAAAAAAAAATTCCAAATTCTTCCCCTTTAGTTCTTTGAGTTACTAGTTATTTTACATAAGGCCTACCCCCATATCATATCATAGCTAAAGTTTGCATGTGAAGAATGAAAAAAAAAATAGAAGGTGTTATTTGGATGAAAATGATAAAGTTGATAATATATGTAGACAGATTAATAAAAAAAAATAGAAATATTAGGCGGCCAATTTAATATCTCAAAAAATTACCCAACGAGTAAAGTGACAAAATTACGACAACAATTGAACAAAAAAAAAAAAATTAAAAAAATCCAAGAGATTCTAGGGTTTGCAGGTAATAAAGAAGGTGTTATTTGGGTTAACAGAGCTCCTTTCTGCTTCCAAGCAACCATGGGTAAGAACGAGAAGACGGGGCTCGGTAGGGCTTTGGTGAAGCAGCACAACCAGATGATCCAGCAGTCCAAGGAAAAAGGCTGGTTCTATAAGAACCAGCAGAAGAAGGTTTTGCAATCCGTTACCGAGATCAGCGACATCGACGCTATCATTCAACAAGCAGACGAGGCCGAGCATCTCTTCAACGCCGACCATCCCACTCCTAACCTTCTCATCAACTTGTGAGTTATGCAGCTCAATTTCTTTCTGCTTCGTTGAAAAAATGGATTTTTTTTTTCTTGGTTCCAAGTTAATCCGACGATCAAATTTAAAGTTTAAAACTTTTTCCTTCTAAATTACCCTAAAAATTGCACCTGAATTTAGCTTATGGGTTGCTTTCGAATTTTTGTTTGTGTATGGACATTAGCTACTGGTTTTGAAATCAAAGTGAATGATATCTATTGTCAGCTTGTTACGGGCATGGAACTGAAATTGTTAAGGTGGCAACTGCAAGAGATGATGATTGTAGACTATTATAGTAGATGCATTTCTTTCAAGAGTCGTTATCACTCCTTCAATTAATATAAGCTGGCCGGTTACAACTTACAACCTATTTGGCATTTCTCATGTATTCTTGTGGGTTTTGAAGTTCTGTCACCAAGTTTTTGTTTGTGTTTAAATAGCTCAGTACTTCAGTCATTATTACTCAAATTTGTTTTTTATACTTTATGGCTTCGCAATGTCATTTTTATGTGGGTAGGGATGGGAGCTCTAGAACAAGTGATATGACACCTGAAGAAAGGAGAGAGCAACAGAAGAGAGAGGAGGCGCTACATGCCAGCAGTCTCCAAGTCCCACGCAGGTATGATTTCCTATGCTTATCTGGATATTCAAGTATCCTTTTGTACGCTTAGTCTAAACTCTGTCTTTTCCTGTAGACCATCTTGGAACTCCAGAATGTCAGTAGAAGAGCTTGATACCAATGAGAGACAGGCCTTTTTAACCTGGCGTCGTGCCCTTGCAAGGTTAGCTTCATATGTTTGTTCTGATGTTGTCTATCAGTATAAATGCACATGCATGCAAATAAATCAGCATTAACAAGTATGTTTCCTGCAAATTTGGAACTAAAACTTAATTGCAGGTGTCATTGCTTGATAAATTGCTAATAGCTCTTCATAAGATCAATTATCAAACTCTTTTAATCCTCATTTTCCCATAGTTATCCAATATTGCATGTTGCGCTTCGTTCAGTTTCATGGTCCATGTGTGGTAAGCTTGATATACATATTGGTCCGTGCCCATCTCTGAACAACTTAAGCTTTTGAGATAATTGGTAATCCAACATTAATCATTGGATGTCATAGGAACTTCAGTGAGTTAATTAAGTGTTTTCAATATTTTCATAGCTTGAAGATGTTTGACTCTTTATTTTAGACTCGAAGAAAATGAGAAGCTTGTTCTCACTCCATTTGAAAAGAATCTGGACATCTGGAGACAGCTCTGGCGGGTACTTGAGCGTAGTGATTTGGTAAGTTAATGCTCCTTTGCTAATTTTGTAATGGTTTGAGTGTTGCTTCAGAAGTTAGATAGGCAACTATTCTTAAAGACAAAGCCTATGGAATTATTTGACATTCAGGGTTGAGGAAAAAGTTTGGAGAGTTTAAATGTATTCCCTTCTTTCATTTCATATCATAGATGCTATTAGATTCGGTTACTGTAAACAAGCAGTACCTTTTTTCCACATGTCTGAGTTCTGTAGTATTTATTATTCTTTTAGTAGAAAGCGTTGAGTATTAGTGTACGTTAGAGTCTAGCTGTTCCCTTCTCTAATTTTGCTAATGTAGTTATTGTCAATTAGTAATTATATCAAGATGATGTCACTTCTTGTTCATTATTATACTATGTTCTGTTTTGGCCTTTGGTGGTGGCCACAGGACCTACAAATTTTAAGCATCATATGTACTGGCTATTTGGTATTTAATTTTGTTTCTGATGTTGGCGTTAATAATCTGGCCTAGGAAATCCTCTAGTCCTGATTGCTAATTTTTAGTTCGGGATTTGCCCTGGTCCATATTTTGATTTTGTTTCTTTACTTATTCTAACATTTTGTTCAACATGTGAAATCTATATTTATACCATGAAGATGCTGATCTGATTATGTACTTTTCAGCTGGTAATGGTTGTTGATGCACGGGACCCATTGTTCTATCGCTGTCCTGATCTTGAGGTAATAACTTATTGTTCTTGCTCATGGAGTCATGGTAACTTGACAAATCTAGAGGTGTTTTAGGGTCTAGCAGTAATACATAATGTATTTAAATTAGGTTTTTTAGAGTCATGGTAAGATGATTCAGAAGTTGACAGTGTTATATCTTGAGAGTCGGTAGTCAGAAGGGTTTGGAATGGAAAATTAGGAGGTACACTTTTGTCAAGTATATACATATTATGTTTAAAATATGTGGGCTCATCAGTATTCTATTGGGGGACCTCTTATGAGTTATGGGAAAAACAGTTTATTTACTCAATCGACATCCCCTTGTAATCTAATAGCACGAGTTCAAATTTGTAATGTCTAAAGCAATTTTCTGGACAAGCGATTCACAATTTTCGTTCTCTTTTCCTTTTTGCTTGTCAGAATAGGAGATAAACAATTGCTGGGATATGTCTAATCTATGAAACACATGTGAATAAAAGGAGGATGATTTCATTAGAAATTTGAGTAAATTTAGTTTTGTGCAGGCATATGCACGAGAGATTGATGAGCACAAGCGCACTTTACTCCTGGTGAATAAAGCGGACCTTTTACCAGCTTCGATCAGGTTAAATCCTTCTCAATTCCTGGCTGCAGCAAATCTTTTTATTTTTTTTATTTTTTATTTTTATCTTTCACCTGTTAACTGTATTATTGCTTGATTTTTTTCTGCAGAGAAAAATGGGCAGAGTATTTTCGCCTTCATGATATTCTCTTTGTCTTCTGGTCTGCGAAAGCTGCTTCTGCAGCTCTAGAAGGAAAAACACTTAATTCACAATGGAAGACAAATACCTCAGGAAAGATGGATGACTCTGATACCAAAATACATGGTAGGGATGAGCTTTTGGTTCGTTTGCAGTTGGAGGCAGAAAGGATAGCCGAGATGAGGTCGCCTGCTGGAAGTTCAGCAAAGCAGAATGTAGTTGTGGGGTTTGTTGGATATCCTAATGTGGGGAAGAGTTCAACGATTAATGCTTTGGTAGGCCAAAAGCGAACAGGTGTCACCTCTACTCCAGGGAAGACAAAGCATTTCCAAACATTAATTATTTCTGACAAGCTGACCCTTTGTGACTGCCCTGGATTAGTTTTTCCCTCCTTCTCAAGCTCAAGATACGAGATGATTGCTTCTGGGGTGTTGCCTGTTGATAGAATTACTGAGCACAGGGAGGCTGTCCAAGTTGTGGCTAATCGAGTCCCTAGGTCTGTCATTGAGGATGTGTACAGGATCAATCTGCCAAAGCCAAAGCCATATGAGCCCCAATCTCGTCCTCCTCTAGCAACTGAACTTTTCCGAGCTTATTGTGCCTCCCGTGGATATGTTGCCTCTAGTGGGCTGCCTGATGAAACTAGAGCTGCCCGTCATATATTGAAGGATTACATTGATGGGAAGCTGCCTCACTATGAGATACCCCCTGGAATGTTGAATGAGGAACTGCCTCGGGAAGATGCTGCTGGAATTGGGATGTCTGATATCGAGGAGTCAGATTCATCTGATGTTGAAGATGGTGCAAATGGCGAGCCTGAAGTTGCATCTAAACTTGAGCATGCATTGGATGACCTCAATTCATTCGACATGTCTAATGGTCTAGCACCTAAGAAGATCACTGTTAAGAAGTCTGTTGCATCTCATAAACAACATAAGAAGCCACAGAGGAAAAAGGATCGCACGTGGAGAGTAGGGAACGATGATGGTGATGGAATGCCAGTTGTAAGAGTCTTTCAGAAGCCTGTCAATACAGGTCAGGTGAAAGTTGGATGAGGGATCCTCATATTTTCTGAGATCCCTTCCGTGTTTAGGTCCAATTATTCTCATGTTCCCTACCCAGCACTTAGATTGGTAGAATTATGAGATTGAGAAAGAAAGAAAGAAATACCTGGTGCTCTATTTATTTGTATGACATTCCAGAGATAGCAACATATAGAAGTCAACTTAATTTAATGTCCCACCAATTTCGACATCCTTCATGTTAATTTTTTTTATTGTATGTCAGTTTACCTTAAATGAACTGCATCCTGCAAAATAAAATTAACGTTAGGCTTCAATTGTTGGAATCATTTGACAATAAATTACTCAGAAATTTTGGTTATAGATGCTTCCATTTGTCAGGAAACAAACAAAAAAATGTTGATTGCGGATCTTTCTCATAAAATCTGTTGTGCGTAGGAATCTCTTGCCTAGTGGAATACTTTTTGCTAAAGATATTGTATACATTGAATAAAGAACAAAAGAGTGGACTCTTACAAAAGTCTAACGAGCCAACTGCTAAAAGAAGAAAATGTACATGAATAATTGGCACAGAACAAAAGAGTGGACTCTTACCTTATAGGTGTTTCAGTTTGCTAGTTGAGCTGGAAGGTGATGGTTCATGTGGCCCTGTCTAACAGGTTCCACTTCATCGTCATCACCATATAAATATGGAAAGTGAGCAGCCAAACTCAAATTCGTCTCATCAATCATCATATCATATTTTAAAAAGAACAGGTTTTTATGTTTTTCAAAAAATAATTCTCTTTTTGGCGTTTGAAAACTAATTTTTGTTCGTGTAGTTTAACTACAATGCATACTGATCACCGGGAGTTTATCTTAAGCCGGTCGATATTTATTTTCTCGCTTGCTGCCGAGTTTTAACACTCTCAATGTACCAAAAATAAAAAAAACTATAATGTATATTTGTATATGAGTAAGATAAGATTTGAAAAAATATCTAAGTTAAAACCAATATACACGGGAATAAATTGAAAATTATGCCAGGACAAAAAGACTGATATTAATATAACTTTTGAATGTGTAAAGATGTGTTATTTTACATGTTAAAATAGAATGTGAGTTTCCAATTTAATAATAATCTAATTTATTGTTCTTAAAACATAAGTTTACATATTATTTTACTTTTATAAAAAAGGTACTAAATTCACATTTAGAGCAAATAAAAATGAACATTATAACAACCATAATGGAATTGAGTTTCTCTTCACATTTCAAATAAATTCTACAATGTATTAGCATTCCTAAGAGCTCATATTTTTAAAATTTCTCTCAAATAAGCCCTTAATTTTAAATTAAAACTTTTTATGACACTTTTACTCTTATTTCTTAAAAAATGACATAATATAAAAAAAATATTCATTATATAATATTATTGAAAAAAATATATTCTAAAAAATAATAAAAATATATAATGATCTCATTTCATATTTTTTCAAAAAACATTTGAAAAAAAAATATTATTTTACAATTTAACTTGAATTGAATTGCTGCATCTTTTCATGATAAGAACTACAGATAAATAAATCTAGGTTCATTTTGTAATCGTATTAACAAAAAACAAATGACGTACATATGAATTTAAATTTACTTATAAAGATATATATATATTAGCTTCGTGACACATGAGTTTCACGTGAATCGAATTTATGATATATACATATATACTCATTAATAATTGATGTATGTAATAAATAATTAAAGTTCATAAAAATAATACACAATTAATTACATTAAACAAATAGATCAATTTAATAAAAAAATTAATTCATAATATAAATATATATTTTTAATATTCTAAAGATAGAAAATGAATAAACACAATAATATTATAATCATAAAAACTATAATCTTAAATACTATTGATATATAGTTATTGACAAATTATAGATTTATGATATCCTAATCTCATCCCTAATTTTGATACCCAAACCCTAATTACGGTATCCTAATTCTAGTTACAGTATCTTAATTATAGTTATGGTACCCTCACCCTAGTTACACCACCCTAATCACAGTTACGCTACCTTAACTAATTACGGTACCATAATCTTAATTACGATATCCTATCCCTAATTACAATATTTTAACCTTAATTACTATACTTTAACTCTAATCTTAATTACGATACTCTAATCGTAGTTAGTGTACCGTAACCTTTGTTATGTTACCCAAATTAATTACGATATCCTAACTCTAGTTATGTTATCCAAACTAATTACAATATCCTAACTCTAGTTACGATATTTAAACCCTAACCCTAATTATGATATCCAAACCCTAGCCTTAGTTATGGGACCATGACCCTAGTTATCTTACCCTAATCCTAATAACGATACCTTAACCCTAACTTTAATTGCGGTACTCTAACACTAATTACGATATCATAATCCTAATCACGATAATCTAATTACAATACCCTATCCCTAATTATAATACTCTAACCCTATTTCTAATTACAGTATCCTAACTCTAGTTACGATATCTTAACCTTAGTTCCAATTCCTTAATCTTAGTTATGGTACCCAAACCCAAACTCTAATTATAATGCTCAAACCCTGACCCTAATTATGATACTATATAATATTTATAACTTTTTAGTAGCATTTATAATTTTTTATATAAATATAATATTTATGATTTTTTTTTAGCTATAAGATGTGTTCGGTTCGGGTTATGAAAATCTATGTCGAAATTCGAAAATTTATGAAAGTGAATGATATTATATCACCAAACCAACTCATTAAAGTAATATTTCTGAATTTAACAAAATAATAAATTTCAATCTATAATTAACGCGCGTGATCTCATGTAAGTGGTCGCGGAAGGGCAAACTTAAAATTAGGAGCCGGTTCTTACCGTTTGTAGTTACACCCACACCCACACCCGGTTAACCCGGCCACATAGAGTCCGTTTTCCGCCGTCAGTCAATACCTTTACTGGCGGCGCTTGGGCACTTATCCGTACACACCCTACCGGTTGATTTCGGTCATTAACCGACTTTTGTTTTCTTTTTAATTTTTCTAGAGACAGAAAGGAAGACATTGGTATTATTATTTATTTTTAATTTATTTTTTTTGGTTTTGGGTTTGTGAGTGTGCGTTTGTTAGGGGCCTTGTGGTTGTCTCCGTCCCGTTTCGTTGCCTCGACCGCTTCTTTTCTTTGAGGCTGAGAAAAAGAGAGAGAGGAGGTAAAGGAGAAGAAGAACTGAAGAATTTTCTCGGAAAATTTGCGTGGTTTTCTTTAATTCAAGAATTGAAGATCTGCGTTAGGGTTTGATTGTGGATTACGTATCCCTGTTGTGTAAATCGTTGAAGGTAGTGGATGGTAGGGAGGGTTTGGATTTTCAGAATTGAATCGAAATGTTGATTAGAAATGCGAATTTGTGGAAATTCTAGCTCCGATCTTGACGGTATTTCTCAAATCATAGGATTGAAGCTATGGATGTCGATTCTTCGATGGTGCCGGAGACGGATCACGATCCGGCCGTGCAGAACCACACAAATAGTCAGTCTCCGGCTACAATGGAAAGAGAGCAGTTAGGAGAGCAGCCGCCAGCTGGAGGGGGATCTCCGGCACAGTTGCCGGTGCAGCAGCAACAGCAACAGCAACAGTCAGCTGCTCAGGTGCAGCAGAGTCCGGTTGTTGGACCCAGGCTTGCACCAACTTACTCGGTGGTGAATGCAATTTTAGAAAAGAAGGAGGATGGCCCAGGGCCGAGGTGTGGCCACACACTAACGGCGGTGGCAGCTGTTGGAGAGGAGGGGACGCCTGGGTATATTGGTCCGAGGCTGATTTTGTTCGGTGGTGCCACTGCACTTGAAGGGAATTCTGCTGCTACAGGAACTCCTTCATCGGCTGGAAATGCTGGCATCCGTATGTTTCTCATATTATTTCTATCATTGTGTTTTTCTAATATCCTCGATTTATTGTCTTGCTTATATTTTTGCGTACAGTAGAAAATTAAGCAACTTAGACTTTAGAGCTGAAAGTGGTGAGCTGATGTTATTGCTTCTACTATTCTCTAGAAATTTAAGTACCGATCTTACTTCATGGCCTAAAGCTGAAATAACTTAAACTCGGTTCTTTTCTTTTATTGTTTGAATGCGAAAACCTTAATTTTGATATTTAAAAAAAAATTATCACGAGGTTGCATTTATGGAAAGGAAGGCCAGAATTGTTAATTAATTTGCAACTTCTATGGCATTTTGTGGCCTTCTATTTTCGGAATTTGGTTCTATTGAAGTCACCTGAAATAGCAAGGGCATCAATTTGGTATCATGCCTGGACGGTCTATGGCGTTAGTTATCTTTCTATTAAGGAGATTAATGGAAAAGTACAAAGAGAAAGAAAAAGATTCATATGATTTTTATTGGCTTGGAGAAAGCGCATGTTTGGGTTCCTAGAGAGGTTGTGTGGTGGGTTTTCTGAAAAAAAAATGAGTACCTTCATAAGAATATAAATGTCATTTGAAAGTATTTATGAAGAAGTAGCGACACGGAGGAGTAACGAGATCAATTTTAGGATATTCTAAGTTCTTGATGGCTTTATCACCTTTTATACTTTATGATGCATAATGCATTGTGAAATTTGGAAAATACATGATTTCTCTTCTAGAATATCCAACATCATCTAGTTATCTGCATTTATAGATGGCACAAGATGAATACTTCTGATTTTTCTCTATTTTGCGAGAAGAAATAATTATTTTTGCTCTTAAAATTGACGTGATTGCTGGAAGCTTTTCTGGAAGCTAAAAGAAAGTTATGTTATATTCATTTTAATTTGCTGTGATAATTACTTTACTATAAAAACTGCCATAACCTATACATTTACTTGAATTTCAGGTTTAGCTGGTGCCACGGCTGATGTGCATTGTTATGATGTCTTAACTAATAAGTGGTCTCGGTAAGCCCAGAATGAAGATTCCTTTTCTTGCTAACTTGTAATTAAGATCTATATAGTGATTTTTGTTACCATAAGTTCTCCGTCAGTGCTTATAAAGAAATCATGTTGCAGGATCACTCCCTTTGGGGAGCCACCGACTCCAAGGGCAGCACATGTGGCTACAGCTGTTGGAACTATGGTAGTAATTCAGGTAGTATACAGAGGGAATTTGTTCATGTTAGCCGCAGTAGACTGTAGATCTAGTTTTATTATTTGGAGCTAGTAACTTAGTTCTTACTGGAGTATCGCATTTTAACACAGGGTGGCATTGGTCCAGCTGGTTTGTCAGCAGAGGACCTTCATGTTCTTGACCTCACACAGCAACGACCACGATGGCATAGGTTGGACTTGAAATGCCTTTCTCTTTTCTGAAGGTTATTTTTTTTAAACGTCATTCATCTATTAAAGTGAATGCTGAATTTTCCTTAGGGTCGTTGTTCAAGGCCCTGGACCAGGGCCACGTTATGGACATGTGATGGCTTTGGTGGGGCAAAGGTATCTAATGGCAATTGGTGGAAATGATGGTAGGCTTCATTGATAACCTACTTATTATTGTGTGCTCTGCATTTCGCTTTTCTTATGGATGCTACAAATATTGGCTCTTCTTACCAGGAAAGAGACCTCTCGCT
Organism: Quillaja saponaria; assembly: GCA_029379385.1. Classification (NCBI taxonomy): domain Eukaryota; kingdom Viridiplantae; phylum Streptophyta; class Magnoliopsida; order Fabales; family Quillajaceae; genus Quillaja; species Quillaja saponaria. The sequence continues at coordinate 2,880,319 of CM055605.1, read as the reverse complement.
GATGTATGGGCCCTGGACACAGCTGCCAAACCTTATGAATGGCGTAAGCTGGAACCAGAAGGAGAGGGCCCACCTCCATGCATGTAAAACTCTCTTGCCCCGCCTTATTTTCTGAGAGTCAAAATTGATATGGCATACATTTTGTTTGTTTTAGCATACATAGTAAATATTGTTATTTCACAATTCACATAGCCTTTGCCTCCTGAATTTAGGTGTTCCAACTTTTTCATGAGTTTTCTTACGTGGCTACAGTAATTCAGTGCCATTTTGTTGAGATAATGGGAAAATTTTAAACCCCTCTGGTTTACCACAAGAATTGAATTGCCGTAAAATAGAAGTGACTTTTGTAAAGGAAGGGTAAAATTAAAGCAGGAACTAAAGAATTCTGGTCTCAAGTGCCCAAGAGAATTTTCAGATGTGTATATCCTTTTTATTTGATAGCAAAAACTGCTTTCAAGCTCCTTATATTTGAGGTCTTTAGTAAACCTGGTATATCAGCCTTATTTTCTTAAGTTCCTTTTGAGTCTCTGCTGTTCAAGTTTTTCAAGACACCCCTTGCTAGGCATCTGCTATTAAGTGACTTCGAACAGAACTTTTGGTTAAACTTAACATGAAACATAAAAGCTGACTAGCATTTTGTATAACTATTGTACTCCTAATAAAATTACTGGGTTGTTCCAATGTGCTCACTGGACAAAGTCCACTTAGATGCTCTTTCATCACATGGTATGTTTCCTCCAGGTTGATTAATATGTATAATTGTGGATGCTTCGTGGTAATTGGCCATTTATTTTTGAGCAGGTATGCAACTGCAAGTGCACGTTCTGACGGGCTTCTTCTGCTTTGTGGGGGAAGGGATGCCAATAGTGTGGTAAGTTTAAATCTTTAAGTTGCATCGTATTCTCTCTTGGTGGATGAATCTTTAAGTTGCATCATATTCTCTCTTGGCGGATGATTGACATAATTTTGAGTGATATTTGATATGGTTTGTGCTTGTGCTTGTGGGTTAGTAATGTTAGGGCATACATTCTTAAGCCTATCACTCTTGATATGGTTTGTTGTCATTTAGTACTAATTTCCAGAATTGGTGTAGGAGTTTGCATTTTGAAGCTGGGGGCCTCATCTAGCTTTCGCTCCCTCCCTGCCATGGCCAAAAGCTGGGGGTTCACTTATATATTTTTCTTATAGGATATAATTTGTAACTCTAGCAGGCTTAAGCTAAAGAACTGGATTTCATTAGTAATAATCTTTTACCTTTTCTTTATTTTCAACTTTTGCTTTTTTTTTTTCCTGGGATGGGGGTTGGTGCTGTTTTGAAGGTTTCTTAGATTCTGCGCTACTTTACATCTACTTGGAAGGCATTTCTAGCTGTATATCAGGCGCATTAATAATCATATGTAAATAATAGAATTTCTTATCCTGCTATATGTAAAGGAGACTGTGCTTTTGTGGCTTTTTTTTTGCTAAGTTCCTTTAGAATTAGTTGGTCTGATCAGTTTTTAGAATATGTTTTTTAAGCCCTTATTATGTCCAGATATTGGCATGAGTTCACGGCTTTCCTTTCACATATGCTGACAGTTATTGGTAAATTCTTTTAATTATAGTAAAATATTTATTTGTAGCTTTTCTGGATAGTATAATAATAACATTTGGCTGACTTTCTTTTTTTACATAATTGTCTCTCTTTCATGTGACTCTTGCAGCCACTGGCTAGTGCATATGGACTTGCTAAGCATAGGGATGGTCGTTGGGAGTGGGCAATTGCTCCTGGTGTCTCCCCGTCCCCAAGATATCAGCATGCAGCAGTGGGTTTTAATTTCTTTTCCTGTTTATTTTGTTGATTTTCTATTACAAAGATCATCATTTTGCTTATCTTAATGGTTCTAGGTCTTTGTTAATGCAAGGCTCCATGTGTCTGGAGGAGCACTTGGTGGGGGACGCATGGTAGAAGACTCATCAAGTGTTGCAGGTACTTGATTATGCTGTTTTCAGAGTTTACATTATATTTTCCTTTCTTTTGTTGCAAATTGATTTAGTTATGTTGAGTTTGGATTGTTTTTGGAGGTCATACTGATTTTTTAGTGATATAAGTGCAAATAGATTTTTTTTTTGGTAAAGTAATGAAGTGCTATTGGGTTTTACACTTATCTCTCTTTTTCTCCCATATTTTTATGTATACTTTTGCTTCTGTTCAAGAATGGTTTAAATTAAAAAGAAAGAAAAACTTCCTGTGAAAGATGGAATTTCAGTTTTATTGAAAGACGATAACTTTAAAGTTTGGCCATTATCATATTTGTGGTTGTAGTTGACTAGTTGGTAGTTTCGCCATGCATATATGTGCATATGCAGAAGCAGGGTTCATGAATTTTTTGGCAATTGATATTCTATTTAAGAAAATTTACTCATCTTTATTTTGTTTCCTCCATTTGTAGTGTTGGACACTGCTGCTGGTGTTTGGTGTGACACTAAGTCTGTAGTTACTATTCCAAGGACAGGCCGTTACAGTGCTGATGCAGCTGGTGGTGATGCTGCAGTTGAGTTGACAAGGCGTTGTAGGCATGCAGCTGCTGCAGTTGGTGACTTAATCTTTATCTATGGTGGTTTACGTGGTGGTAAGATGGATTTAAAATTCATCTTTCTGGATTTCTCTTTTCCTAGTTCAAAGATAATTTGATCAAAAGAGTTTGGTACGTCAGTCTGTATTCGAATGACTTTGTGGTATTGGTTTAGTGATTTCAGTGTTACTCCTTGGCTGGATTTAGGAAAGGATGTATGATATATAGAAGAAAAGGGCACCTTTAAAGCCTAGTAGTTTGGTGGTGTCAAAATTAGCCGTTCTGCGGGCAGAAAATAGTAGTGTCTGGTACTAGAAGATGAAAGTTGATGCTTCTCAAATGTTGCTGGAATATAGCAATGGAATTTGAATCTTTCATGGCTGAATCAGCTAGATAGGTGTAACTTCCATACTGTTGAATATCTGTGTGTAACAGTTTAAGTGTGGTAGTATCATGGAAAGATAGTTCAGAGCCAAATAAATGGACATTGGCTGTTGACCATGGATCTAGGCCAAGCGGTGAACTCTTGGATATACAGTTTAACTACGTTTAATACTTTCCCAGGAGATTATATTTGAAGTGATCTTGGGAATATCTAATAGACAACAAAAGTTACTGAATGGTTATCCAAATGGAATTATAATATTATTCTGACAAGATATTTTATTGATACTTTAGATCTCCTCTTTATTTATATTTTCTATGTTCATGAAAGAGGGAAGTGAATTCCTGTTCATCTTGGGTGGTAATTACTTTGTTTGGTCCCATATGGAGGATTTGTGAGGTTAGGTTTAATGGTTAAGTTTCAAGCCACTTTGTTTGGGTCTTGGCATATTGCAAAGATGATTTACTAACTTGATCAGTTTGAATTTTATGTTAAGGCGATTTATTGCTGCTGCAGGAGTATTGCTGGATGATTTACTTGTTGCTGAAGATCTTGCTGCTGCTGAAACAACAACTGCTGCTTCACATGCCGCTGCCGCTGCTGCCACATCTAATGTACAAGCAGGACGATTAGGTGGACGGTATGGATTTATTGACGAAAGGACTAGCCAATCAATGCCTGAAGCAGCTCCTGATGGTGCAGTTGTTCTTGGAAATCCAGTTGCTCCTCCTATAAATGGTGACATATATACTGATATCAGCACGGAAAATGCAATGCTTCAGGGAACTCGGTAAGATAGTCATTAATCATTTTTATTCATACTGGATATAAGTACTCGAGTGCTACTTCTATAGCTTCCTTATTCACTGGGAGAGCCTTAACAGGAGAACTAGCAAAGGTGTTGAATATCTGGTCGAAGCATCAGCTGCAGAAGCTGAGGCTATCAGTGCCACGTTGGCTGCTGCAAAGGCACGGCTAGTTAATGGAGAAGCCGAATTGCCTGACAGAAACCGTGGGGCTGAGGCTACTTCCAGTGGGAAACAGATGCCTTCCTTGATTAAACCTGATTCTGCAGGTTTAAATAATACTCCTCCTGGTGGAGTTCGGCTGCATCACAGAGCTGTCAGTATTGTAATTTGATTTCCGATGGAATGTTTATCAAGTTAATTTTGGCAAGCAAAATAGCATTGACTCCATATCTTATAAATCTTAAATTTGTCTTCAGGTTGTTATTGCTGCAGAGACTGGCGGAGCTTTAGGTGGTATGGTTAGACAGCTTTCGATTGATCAGTTTGAAAATGAAGGCAGGCGGGTCAGTTATGGAACACCAGAGAATGCAACTGCAGCTAGGAAATTGTTAGATCGGCAAATGTCTATCAATAGTGTTCCAAAAAAGGTATAGATATCTAATTTATATTTTTACACATCCTGCAGAAGTGGGTCAATATTTATATGTCATACATTGAAAAGTGAAGTGAGACCCCTGCTGCTGACTGCATATAAGTTTGGAAAACATGCTCTATACTTTCTTTACTTATGATAGCATCTTATGCTTTTATGGGTTTGGGCAGCTATAAGCTGGTGATCTCTGGTAACATTAATGTCCACTTAATGGCATAAGAAATTGGGTCAAATTTTTAAATTGGTATGACATTACATATTGTTGGGAAGATTGAGGAGCTTAATCAATCTACATGTCAGGAGGCATGTTTCTTCATTCTTGTACATGCTGGCTTTTTAGTAGATAGATCTAGATAAATCCGGCATATGGATAGTTCACAGTTCACTATCTCCCTCATTACGGTCTAATCATCATCCCAAATAATGCATGACCTGACATTATCAAGGGTCTTATCTAAATCTGTGTTTTTCGTCACCTCTGATTTTTTTATTCTTAATGTGTATTTTACAGTGAGGTCTCGTTTTTATAATGAACATTAGTGTCCACTTGATAAGACTACAACAATCCATGTTTAATGTTTTATGACATTTGTTCATGTCTATGCCCAACGCCCATCCCCCCTCTTCTGATTTCCTGTGTGTTTTATTTAATTTTTCTTTTTTTCATCTCATACTCTCATCAGGTCATAGCACACCTATTAAAGCCTCGTGGTTGGAAACCTCCAGTTCGCCGGCAATTTTTCTTAGACTGCAATGAAATTGCAGATCTTTGTGACAGCGCAGAACGAATATTTTCAAGTGAACCAAGTGTCTTACAGCTTAAGGCACCTATTAAGATATTTGGTGATTTACATGGGCAATTTGGGGATCTCATGCGCCTCTTCGATGAGTATGGTGCACCATCAACTGCTGGAGACATAGCGTAAGTTTCTTAATTGCTTTTTAGTTTTATCACATATGGGTGCTATTAGCATATGTTATGGATGTCATAATACTTTTGTTGGGTTCCTTTCTTTTGAGGAGAAAGTTGTACATCATAGCAATCTTTTGAAACCCAACCTAGAGGTTGACCCGCAAAGGTGTCCGGGTCACGGGTCAACTGTCGGGTCAACCCGAATCAACCCGCTGATGTCATATTTTAATTTTTTTTAATTATATTATATATTTATATTTCTTAAAAATAAGACAAATAAATCTTGTATATATAAACTATACACTTCCCAGTTGATTGATCCTAATCAATTATTTCATAAAAATGTTAAATGGAAGCTTCAAATTGTGACTACTTTTATTTTCCTCTCAAGTAAAAGATTTGAGCTTCAAGTTCCATAAATGAATGTTATGGAAATAAAGAACCAGATTGATGGAACTAGTTTTTTTCATTATTAAAGCTTGTTTGTTTAGTATGTCATGGATATAAGGAGAAAATTAACTCTGTAAAATACTTTGTACAGAAGGAGCAGGTTTTTTCATTATTGAATTCCTTAATTTTTCATCTCATAATCATCACAAAATATAAATATATCAATTTATAAACAGTGCGATACCCAACAGTTCTTTACTTCTTTCTTCTGCACTTTTTGTTTCTCATAATCAAAACAAAGTGACAGATAGCCCACGGACAAGGGGATAAACAATTAAAGAGGACATTCAAAGTTCAAACAAAAAAAAAAGGGACAGTTGCTAAGATTTGAACAATCCCTTCCTTGGAATCCATGATTGAAGCTGAAATGATGTACCTTTCGACGGAGAAGATGACTGGACCGGAGCAGTGGAGTACTCCTTCCTCCTTGTGCATCTCCTTCCGTTAAAGCCTCTTGTGTTCTTTGACTGGAGGCGATAAAGCACAGTTAGGGATTTAGATTTTAGACATTGAAGATGGCATAGTGGGATACACATCTTTTCTCTTTTCTCATTGCAGATTTTAAAAAATAAAATAAAATTCAAACAGGCCAGGTCTCTAGAAACATACCAGGTTGAACAGGTTAGGCGGGTCTGGACGAGTCTGAACGGGCCAACCGCTTCCTTAGGTGCATGACTCGGCCTGGATTGCTACCTGAGCTGCGGTCCGACCGGTTGGCCCGCCCGGGGTCAATCTGGGTCTTAAAATATTGCATCATAGTTGCTAAGTACAGTTTCCCTTCAATTTTTATTTCATTTTTTTAACTTTTCTCTCCCACTAATCCAATAAGATTTTCCTTCTAGTCTTTCTAAGTTCCTTTCTTGTCGCTATTCAAGAATTAAGTACTACATCTTTGGGTTTAGTTCCAATTTGTGATTGCTACGAAGTTGTATCTGAGAGGAAATGTTATGTCTTTACACTTTATATGAGCAGTTGGGCTCATAACCTTTCAGCTTAAGCTTTTCTGATTTGTTATCTGAAACTATAACTTCATCTTGGTTTCGCTCTCAAATTTATTATTTTAATATTGGCAATGCTTGAGTTTACCTGATGTATCCATGATGAGGTTTTCTAGTATGTGTGTGTTGATAATATATCACTATGCCAAAATTATACTTCTTTGTTTTCTTTCATCTTAAATCGGTTGGTGGTGTTTATTTCATTTTACTTTTAATCCTAAATTGTGGTTTCAACAGTGGGCTCAATCTTATGTTCTTGCATTGGAGAGGCTAGCTGACTGGCTGCCTAATAGATTTTATTTAAGGTTTTATGATGCGTCTATCTTGATTGGCACCTAACTTGATGCTTATAAAGAAACATCTGTATCTTGATAGAATTCAGGTTCAAGATTAAAACATAGGGTTTTTAGGATGAATACTATAGAAACCATACATGCCCAATTGCCCACATGTATTAGACAGGTAATATGCTTAAACCAAACACGTTTTGTATGATGTCAAACTATTCAAAACTATTAAAATTAGCTGAACACGCTAAAACATTACTTTTTCTGACATTTTTTGATTTCCCACTAGCCTGTAGAACTCACAGTAAGGTCATCAGTTGAGTTTTTACTTATGTTTTAGATGTTATGAATATGATCACCGTCAAAGCGGAGTAAATTAATCAAACGTAACTTTTAGGTTTTCAGTTGTATTTGGATGTTTGTTAAAGTTTCCTTTCTAAGATTACATACCTTTGGGCTTTGTATTAATAAATTTGTCATTGTGCTGATGGTGTATAAATGACTATCAGATATATCGATTATCTCTTCTTAGGGGATTATGTTGACCGGGGTCAGCACAGCCTGGAAACCATTACCCTTCTTCTTTCTCTTAAGGTACTGTAGAGGGACTTTTTTGTCTTTCCTTCTTGTCCTTATTATTATTTTCACTATGACTGTCCAAGATTTCCCTGACATCATGTAAACATTGCAGGTTGAATATCCCAACAATGTACACTTAATACGTGGAAATCACGAAGCAGCAGATATCAATGCCCTTTTCGGCTTCCGAATTGAGTGCATTGAGCGGATGGTATACTATTTTATGTTCTGAACAACATGTGCGTTTTTCACTTAACATCACCAGTGTTTTAAACTGTAACTTATTGATCAGGGTGAGAGGGATGGAATTTGGGCATGGCATCGGATAAATCGTCTGTTTAATTGGCTTCCTCTGGCAGCTCTAATTGAAAAGAAAATTATTTGCATGCATGGTGGTATTGGTCGTTCAATAAATCATGTGGAACAGATTGAGAATCTGCAGCGTCCAATTACAATGGAAGCTGGGTCAATTGTGCTTATGGATCTCTTATGGTTAGTGCATGTCTGTGCTATTACATTCTTATGAAATGTTTCATATGTCTATTTGGATCAGTAACTGTTTAATATATGTTTTTCCTTAGGTCTGATCCAATGGAAAATGACAGTGTGGAAGGATTGCGTCCAAATGCTAGAGGTCCAGGGTTAGTTACTTTTGGGGTGAGTGTTTTATTACTTAATTCTGTCCATTCATAGCTTAAAAGAAATTGCTAGTTTTTTGGATTTATTCTGTTAATCAAAAGGTTGTAAATGGTGGTTGTCTTTCCTTGTGGTGGCTATACCACGGATGGTTTATTTTAGTAGTTCACTTTTATGTTGATTTTCTTACAATTGTCTGCATATAAGGAAATGATCTATTATGCATTGTGCTCATAAAAAAAGATTTTGTCTGCAGCCTGATCGTGTCATGGAATTCTGCAACAACAATGATCTTCAGTTGATTGTTCGTGCACATGAATGTGTAATGGATGGCTTTGAGCGTTTTGCACAGGGGCATTTGATCACACTCTTCTCAGCCACCAATTATTGTGGTTTGTTCTGCCCTCCTACTCTGACCGATTTTCAAAGCTTAAATGACTTCATATTAAATTTGGACTCTTTCCTGTACCAACAGGTACTGCAAATAATGCTGGAGCAATATTAGTTTTGGGTAGAGATCTTGTTGTGGTTCCTAAACTAATTCATCCATTGCCACCTGCGATTTCATCACCTGAAACATCACCAGAAAATATTGAAGATACATGGATGCAGGTGCTAATTCATAAGTCCCCATGTCTAGATGTAAATGGGTTGTGCCAGTTGGTGTTTTTTATGATACAGTTATACCATACCAGTACCTATAAAGCAATATATTGTCCAAAGTCAGATTGGAATTTTCCCTGAAATTTGTGGTGTTGAGCCGTTTTTTCTATGTTCTTTATATGTGGAACAGGAGCTGAATGCTAACAGGCCGCCAACACCAACCAGAGGTCGTCCTCAAGTAGCAAATGACCGCGGCTCTCTTGCTTGGATATAATGTTGTTCGAACATGCTCCTGTATTTATGATTACAGGCTCATGCTATCACCTGGGGTTTCTGGTGTCTGTATTGCATGAATTGCCGTTTACAGGAAACGCTGAACTTGTGTTCTATTTCCTGGTAAGAAGTACAAATGCTGTCTGAACTTTTTGGTTTTCGTGGCACAATATAGAAGCAGGTTCGCTGCAGCTGGTAGGTTCACTTTGACATGCTAGAAGTTGCAGACCGGGTCCATCCACCTTTTGTAAATTGAGCTATAGGCAGGTAGAAGTCAGATTTGTGGTTGTTTCATCCTCTGGGTTTAGCGCTGGGTAATTTTGTCATTGATTTTCATATTTTATTATTCCTGGGTAGGGCTATTCTTATTGTTAGTTTTTTTTTTTTTTTTTTTTCCCTTTCAAGAGGACACGAGGGCTTTTTATGTGATGGCGAGATATATGTCTGAAATTGGGGGTCTATGTATCATAGAAGTGTTGCTTTGTGTAATTTTCTTTTCTACTCTGTATAATTAACTTGAGGTAACTTTTTTTTCTGACAGAATATGGGAAAGTTTTGGTCGTAGAATTTGTGTTGTCACGATCTGCAAAGAACATGGGATTGGTTTTGGTCCTTTTTTAAATATTATACTTTGTAGGAAGTTTGGTCCTGGTGTCGTTTGTAGCTATCTTATTTGTTAATAGATAAAAGCATTATATACAGCAGCATTGATTGAAAGCAGAAGCGATACAATTCCAAATAAATGAGTACTGATTGTCTTATTTCAAGGCCAACCCGCTCAACCTTTTCCCTTTCAAAAAAAAAAGTTAGACATTCTTTTGTCAGTTATCTTTAATTTTACTTGGCTATACAAGGATTTTACTAAGTCTATGCAAGTTGCAGAAAATAAGTATTAAGAAGTCAGATAAATAGAATGTATTACTATCGTCATCCAACTAGTGAACAAAAATAAAAATAAATACATTTTAATATTGGAGGAGACAAGTAACAGCTTCCCCTGAATATGTCCAAGGTAAAGGATGGGTATATATATGTTTCAACTTGCTAAAAAAATATTTAGAAGTTAAAATCACAAAAGTAGTGGCAGAAAGATATATCACATTTTCCTTTTCTTGGTACGACCTATCTCGAACTAAGCAGTTATCAGTTGGACCATTTCTATTACTGCATGCCCTCTTGGAAATTTTGAGAGCAATCAGTTAATCTGATCCTGCAAGACTACTAACAAAGAATTTCCAATACTATAATTATAGTTCAATTGAGGGGGTGCAGGTTAACAGCTGGACCTCAACAAAATACATGCTTACAAGTAACAAGCTGATACGAAGGTCGGCCTTCAACAAGAACCTACATGGACTACCCTAATTTTCTATGAAAATCCGTCAAGAACTCGAGCATGCCACTAACCTCGTTTTACAGGCCTCTGAACGTAAGATTTGTTGGGGTCTTCTGTCTTGAGCTTGGGAGGGCAGACTTCTCCTTTCTTAGCCTGCAAACACATACGAGAAGTACTTTATTCAGGCAATTCTTCTTTGTTTTGAATTGAGACAAATGCTTATCAAATTGTTGCTTAGACTAAAGCCGTAAATTTGGATAATATCTCACCTTCTTTCCACCCTTCATAAAATCTCTCCAACTAGAAACCTGGTAATAAAATGGTAGTATTAGCTTGCTGAGTTAAGAACTTAAAATCTAGAGTATTGTAATGACATATTGCTGCAAACTGTCTAAGAATAGCAGGATGACAGTAATAGTGTCCCTAATCATTGTGTAAAGCATTAGCAAAAAGAAAATCCCAACCGCAAAGAACTATCTCAATACTGGAGAACATGCTTAAGTTAAAGTCAATGAAAAGGTACTGGACAAACAGTTAAAAATTAAGAGTTTCCGACAATTTCTGGCAAGTATATCAGATAGACGGACACAAAAGGGGTAGAGGGGGACGGTAAACTAGAAACTTAGAAAAACAGAATACAGTTTAATGGCATGACATGTCGAGTTAGAACTTCTGAAAAAAGAACCGTGCTTCTGAAAATGGCCACTTTAGATACTATATAAATGAGTAGGTTAGTATCACGGTCTTCTTACTCTTTTTTTTTTTTTTTTTTTTTTTTGGTATTCTAATAAATGCTGCCAAGATGAGCTAGACCACAGATACCTAGAGCCTAAACCACATTTTGGCTATAATCTTTATATACGACAGAATTATAGATTGTAGGTAATTAACAAAAGGAACTAGGGTTCTTTCTAGATCCAAAGGCATGAAGGAAAGTTGCGTGTCTAATGTATAAAGACAAAATTCAAATACGAAAAACAAAAAACAAAAAACAAACCCTCTGTTCTCTTGTTCCTTCCCACTGCTCTTCATCCTCACGCTTTCTTTTCCACATCTCTTTTGTCTCCTCTTCGTCCCTTTTCAATCTACCTTCCTCTTCTGATATCTGCATGATCATGAATGATATAGAGGTCATTAGCAACTTGAAGCCTCATAAAAATAGTGAAAAGAAGTTCAAATAACATGGTAACAAAAATGAACATAGTATATTATCTACTAATATGGGTTTCTTATATGTTTCACATGGGGGTGGGGTGGGGGAAGAAAAATGAACATAGTAACAAATAACAGCATACCCTCATTTGCATTTTTCTTCTGCGCCATTCTTGTTCTGTTAATAGTTCACAGACCTTCATTTTCAGCTCCTGCTTGAACCCCTCAGATTGCTCACACTGTTGGTCATATTTCCCCTTAAAGCATAAAAGGAAGAATGAGAAAGAAAAAGTTCATAGGTTTGTTTACTTGAATATGGTTGAAAAACAGAAGTAAGATGTAAAGAAGAGCATTTTTAAAAAGATGGGAATTTTTTTTTTTACATCCTCCCTTCACAATTTCCTTCTGTTCTATGTCTATCCTCAAAAAGCAAAAAGGAAGAGAAACAAAAGAGATACAATTTGATAGGAGGGGGCAATCCTTTTTTCAAATTAAATAAAGCAAGCAAGGCAACAACACTAACTAGTAACTGCACGGTGCAGCTTATACTAAAGTTAGAAAGATGATGGAGCTATAACTTACACTTTCACTGTTGGTGAGAGCGTATGTGAATCTTTACTACTTATATGATGTTGAGATCTAGTTATCTCACCACATAACAAATCTAACACTTTTAAGAGCGTATAGTGTATATCTTGATCGATAAAGATTTAAAATTTGCATATGCAATATATTATGGAGAAAAAAATGAAGGAGGAAACACAGACTTCTTCCACCATAGACTTGATTTTTGAAGGTGTATCTTCTAAAACTGTTCTTCCTCTTTACTCTAAGTTCTTCTGCAGTCCATATTAACTTCAAATTTTAGCCCTGTTCTGTAATATAAAGCATGACATTGACATTCCACATTTCAGGATTTTCATTTTTCCTACAAATATTATATGGAAAAAATCTGACCAAACAGCATTTTCTAATTTATGAGGAAATCTAGGGCAGATATGCACTTTTTCCTAGAAAATATGACAAAATAGACATTTGAGGTCAATCTTTTCAGTATTCAGTAAAACATTACACAAGTAAACTTTTTCCAATTATTATGAGAGTACAACGAACAATAAGCTTTAGACACTTTTTCAACTTCGCTTTCACTCCTTCTTTCTCCTAAGAGCTGCAAACACCTGGCCCTTAGTACAGGTATGAGTAAGACCTAGACGCCAAGTAGAATTGAAAAAACTTTTATACTCACCTTTTGCTGAGTTGACATGGCTTAGAAGATAATCTCTTTCATTTTGATCAAGTAGTAGTTGTTGGGCTTTGGCTAATGCTGCTCACAAGTAAAAAATGGAACATACACTTCAGAAACAAATACAAACTTTCACCTGAATACTGTAACTGCAAAAGTTTAGAATTTGAGTTCATATACATTCTTCATTTATGCCACATAACAAAGCCTATATTGATAGGGAAAAATGTTCGAGGGCATTCTTTAATTTGCCTGCTTGGAAATTAATATATAACTGATATAGAAATAGGCATCAATAGCACTGATGAGCCACTTGAAGCTAGAAGATTTATGTAGATAACCGGAGATATACAACCAATCCTAAAGGAAAATAGACAAGATATTCTCCACATTTGACAATGGCTTTACAATAACTGATGCCCAAGCAATTTTATCTTTAAAAATGTTGACAAAGTTAGATCAGAATACTCAATACATAAATACTTCATTTCTACTTGGCAGGTACTCTTACACTATAAAAAATTAATGTTTCAGTAGCTTGCAAAGACAAGCATCTAGAAAAAAGCATAAAGAATGTAGACATGTACCTCCAAAGGCCTCCTTGGAATGTGGATGCTTGCATTTATCAGGGTGAACCAGCAATGATAACTACAATGATAAAAAATAATTATGTTATTAAGAGGTCAAATTGTAAGAAGAAGAATTCCATTGGAAAACGGCATTACCTTACGATACTGCATTTTCACATCATCAGGAGATGCATCAAATGGTAGGTTTAGATGCTCAAATGGATTTAATTTGAAGCAAGAGAGAATCCTATGGATATTTATATAATTCCAAATTGGGAAACACTAATCAGCAGATGACGGAAAAAATCAAGAACTTAGCACATAAATTTTTTAGAACAAAAAGTTATATGAAAAGCATAAACAAACAACATATATAAATTCATTAGACGCAAGAAAGCAGGAATAACCGGTATCAGAAACCCTAATATACCATTAACCAAAACCAACATCTACGCCCTAATTCGGAGACGAATGAAACATGTATAATAATTCAAACACAAATTTACATACACAGATAGAGAATATAAGGATGAAATAGAGAGACCTGACGGCTTCATTGTCCCTCGCAACTTCGCTGACTTCGGCGAAGAATTTCTTGAGAAGCAAATCATCATCGGTGGTTGAGGTTGTGTCGCCCATAGATGCCTACCTCTCGCTTTAGGTTTGAGAATTTGAAGATATCAGCACTAAGCAAAAGAGAGCAAATTCGTTCGCGGAAAAACAAGAAACTGATTTCACCGGTCGTTGAAGCAGTTAAACGACAACGGGACCAAAGTTAATTAATTCTAAGTTGGCGTGCTTGGTATTTTTTTTTACATTTCCCATGGTAGCGTTTTGAAGAGAAAACGTCACGTCGTTAGTTGAAGTTATAATTTAGAGAAAAATAAGGATAAATTTTATTCCTGTAATAAGTTATACCTTTAAAAAAATTAAAAAATATTTTATACCACTTATAACTTTATTACTATATTAAATTTTTAGTCTAAAATTTTGATTATGTATACTACTTTTCAAAAAAGTTCATTATCTTAAAAATAAATAAATTATTATTTAATAATTAGTAGAAGAATAAAATCTTTTTAAAATTAATGAAATTTTCTCATTTCATATTTCTTTCATAAGAATAAATTTTTTTTTATCTTAATGAGTAACTATATTCATATCTATGTCATTTGTTTATTTATTTTTTCAAATAAATATTAATATTTTGATTTTTTTTTACTATCATAATAAAAAAAAAATATAAATAATAGTTGATTTTAAAATATCTACTTTTTAATTTTTTTAAGTTGGGTCACTTAATAATATTTTAAACATTAAAAAGAGTAAAAATGATACAAAATGTTTCAATTTAGAGTTTAGCTAGGACTTATTTTAAAAATAAAATCTTAAAAGTATGATGTACTGGAAATATAAATTTATTATATGAATTGTTAAAAATATTGAAAGAAAAATAAGACCTATTGTTACTTTTCCTTACAATTTATAGAGTCACCCTCTTATGCTAACAAGATATGGAGTTCTCTAACTTATAGTTTTGGTTTGCACACGTAAACATCAGGCAACATTGCTTAACTGTCTTTTTATTAGGGAAAAAAACAGAAGAGCTTTTTTCTATTCTCAGATATATTAATTTTTTTTTTTAGCCCAAGATTTTCTTATTATTCAGTTCTACAAAAGTTGTTATTACAAAACCTCAATACACCATTGCAAAAAAATGTAAAAGAACAAACTAAAATGAAGTTAGTGAATTTGACTTACGATATGATACTGGGTGATTAGATAAATAAGAGTTTATAAAATCATGTTCAAAAATTCAAACAGTTAGACATAAAGAAACATGGAATGAATTAACATGTGAAACATGCATTACTAATGGAAGAATTTTGTAAGCAATTCTTTTTTCATTTTATCTTTGTTTTCTATTTGCATAACCCCACTAACAACAATGTTTGATTTTGTTGACTTGCAGATAGTATTGTTAAGTAATTGGGAAATATCCATCATCACAGTTATCATAGCTTAGTGGCAAAGAGAAACAGAGCATATCAAGGGCGGATCATGGTGTTGCTAAAGTTTAGACCAATTAGGCCAGACATGATGCATACTAAAACCACATTGCTCCAATTTCAAAAGCAAGAAAGTTAAATAGAAAGAACCCCATTATAATTCAGAAACAGATAAGACAATCCACCAAATTAAAAGGTTATGCAAAGATTTTGTGCAGTAGTAATTATCGAATAGTAGCAAAGACTGATAAATCTTTACAAAGGATACTTAGCAGAGACTGATAAATCTTTACAAAGGATACTGTTTAAGTCCTCTGTTTTCCTCTTCAAATCTCACAATTACAAATAAACTATTCTCTCTCCCCACTTCTCTCTAAGTTGGTTTATTTGAGAAAGGAATGGAGTCATTAATAGTGTTATGCAATAATTGGTTTTGGATTGACACTGGGACCAAGTTCAGTATGAGCAGGTAGTGAATTATCAGGAGGTGGCAATGCAATAACGTTCCCTGAACAGAAAAGATATTCTGGACTCCTTGCAAGTGTTTAACATTGGAACCAAGCAATCTCCCTTGTTCTCTCTTAATACCAGCAATTGTTGCTGCTGATTATTTGGCATTTGGAAATTTTTTGAGAAAATGAGCTTGCTGCTATTGTTATTGAGGGATAGGTTTTGTTGATTGGCAAGTTGGTTAAGAACTGAGGTGGGTATCTCTGTGGGCTTAGTTCGCCAGTAGTACTCATAAGCATTGAAAGAAGCTGCTGCAGCTGCTGATGCCATTGATGGTGATGAGGGTATTAACTGAGTCACCCTGGGCCTTGGAGGTAGTGATTTTGCTACTGCTGTTGGTTCCTCCACCTCATCTCCTCCCTCTTCAAAGTTGACAACTTTATTGAACTTCTCTGACCATGATGGGTTCCTATTAGTTAACCCAATTGGCTTATTCATCATTATTGCTAACCTATGAAAATTGGTAATCCCACCTGACAAATTTGGTTCTTGCTCCATTACAATTTCTATATCTTCCTCTGTTTCATCGTCTTCTTCCTTATTATCATCTTCTTCAAACTCCCCAAATACTTCTTCAAATTCCTCCATGTTATCTTCCACTTGTTCGTCATACTCCTCCTCATGAATCTCTTCCTCACCTGCATTCTTCAATTCTCCTTCACTATCAGGGTCATTAACAAAAGTTAGGACAAGGCGACCATCTTGGCGCTGAGCAAGAAAATTGTTCTTTGAAGGGATAGATACAGCTTCAAGTACTAATCTTCCATTGTCACGATGAGACCTCATGTGAAGTAAAGCCCCATCTTGACGAGAAAGAGAAGGAATTGGAGGAGGAAATGATCGTGTCAGCAATTTCTTGCTGCTAGCAGCAGCAGCAGAATTGTATTTTGCCACTGGAATTTCTTCCTCTGCATCATAAAGTGTCACTCTCTCTGTTTCTTGCTGCTCCGCCTCTTCTTCTTTATCCTCCTCTGTATCCCCATCCCCAGTTTCTGATGGTGGGTAAGAGGAAAATACATCAGAACCAGTCTCAGATCCAAGACTCTCAGTACAAATTTCAAGACTTTTTTCAGTGAGAGAGCTTTGTGATCTTTTTACAAGTGGGTGAACATAAGGTGGTGGAAGCGATTTTGATGTGTCATCGTTGGCCTTCTGGGCTATAATTGAGCTCCAAATATCAAATTGTCCTGGTTTTTCATCACCCTCTTCCTTCCTCTCATTCTTTTCTTGTTGAATTGAGCTCCAAACATCGAATTCTCCTTGCCCTTGTTGGTAGTCTTCTTCTTCTCCTTCAGTCGAGGGGGAAGAGGAATCAGCAGTGATGGTAGGGAGTGAAAGCTCATCTGAAGATGCAATCTTTTTCATGGGATAAATCCCATTTTGAGAAAGCCATTTCTTGGAGGACATGTCTGCGGATAGAGTTCTTCTCAAAGAAGCAGCTCTGCCTCTGTCAGAGTCAGAACCAAGAATGGTGACGATGCCCTGCTTTTGTATGAGCTTAGACTCTTCATCAAATTTCAGAGACGAATAAAAGCCACTGGAAGTCTTTCTTGTAGACATCTCCGAAAACTCAAGTAGATAGAAGACAGGTACTTAACTGCATAGAAATAATAGAAATTTAGAAAAAGAAAGAGACACCCATGAAGCAGAGGATGGTGCACTAGTCCAAGCAGTGTATATATATATATATATTTTAAATGTAACAAAAATTTTAGTTACAAAGCAGACTCAGACACATGCATGTGAATTTAGATTGATGCTTGTAATGGGCGGTGGGAAATTGAAATTAGATTTTAAAAAAGTACCTGACGAGGCAAAGCAACAGCAACCAACAGAGGTCTTCACAGAGACCACTGAGGGGTGCGAGTTGCAAGGAAATGAGGAGGAAAGGCTGCTGCTTGGTTGTGCAGTTGATGAAGATGAATGGGTGTTGTTTGATGGCAATGCAAGAAGGGAATGTTGGTATTTGTAGAGTGCCAAAAAGCTTTCAGAACCGTGTTCAATGGGACCCGCATACGCCACCATGAAAAGACACCTTCATTGGTTTCCAGTTTTTTGCCTCATCAGAAAAGCAGTTCTAATTTATAAAATGAGTTAAAACAAATATAAGAACATGTTGGTTAACATCATCTACCCACTCAAATTTTTGTTGACGTAGATTTTGGTGGTGTGTTGATTAGTTTATATTGATTTCATAAGGTATTGTTTGAGATAATTTAAAGTCACGTTAAATAATTTACTTCTCTAATTCAATATTTAAAAAAAAATTCAGGCAAAATGGATAGGAATGATACTAGTCCACTACAATAAGGTGTGGTAACTCCCAGTCTCCCACAGTAACCCTAACTCAAAGGAGAAAAAAGCAAGGGTAGCACCATATATAGTAATATTTCCAATTGGGTGTGGAAAAAAGCAACAATGATCGTGATTGGATGAAAATGGCACAAGGAGGAATCAAAGGAATCACTTTGATTGAGCCCAATATGACTGGGCAGTCGTAAACCCTGGTTTTAGACCCTCACATAGAATAGTCCACCTTCTTCTTACATAAATTTAATCACAAAGAATAATGTTCGTGGAAATAATAGTCTTGATTTTTGGGACCCTTGTTTTGGCAGATTATAATTATACAATGGCAATGCCCTCCAACTATTTGTGTTTTTATGTGAGAGAAAGTCATGTCGTTTATTATACGTAAATGAGGAATAGACTAATACGTCGACCACTCATATTCATATACTAAAAAGGTAGTGATGTTGATGAGTTTAAATCATATTATATAGTACAGAAATAGAACAATTAGAAGAGAGAATTTTTGAAAAATGGAAAGGGTAAAGGAATAGAGAGCCACATAAAGCCAACTGATATGCTTTGCCACAAACCCAGGAACGCAAAGAGGAAACCCTCAGGATTCTTCTTGTCTGCCCAGCTAACTAGAGCTATAAAGCAATACCACTCAAAAGAGTCAAAACCTACAATGAGGGCATTGTTTTAAAATTGATGATCTACTCTGTTTTTTTAACCAAATGGTCGGCTTGCCATGCATACCTAAGGGTGGTTATTGAACAAGCTCCTTCTTAACCAAATGGGTTTCTTTGCTTTATTACAACCAGGAAAAAGCTGTGTTTGAATGCGGCTGATGCCTGATGCTATGGAATTTTGGCTGCTTTTTGTTCTGATCCCTAACCCAACGTTTATAGCTGGTTTAACTTGCGGCTACTTTTATTTTTTATTTTTTTTAAATAGTAGAAGAAGAAAAGTAGTAGTGAATTAATTTCTGTATGCAATAAGGGCCCAGATTCCTTGTTACGTACTCAATGAGGGTCCACGAATGGAATAGGAATTAGTATGAGGCTTGCACATGCATGATCATCAACAATTCAACTTCCTCTTTTTTTACAACATGATCATCAAAACTTTACTTCCATTTTTGTGTTCCTTGAATTGTGAATTAGTGGTTGATATATGCATGTATAATTGGTTTGTAAACTTATAAGCTTATGAAGCATATTGAATTCAATTAAAATTTTAAATTGGACTTGTCTGAGGAGAGATTCATAAGGTTCTCTTTAGATTATTTAAATGAAAGCTGTGTTAGTGTTGATGACCAAGGATTCAACTAAAGTTTTCTCTTAATTTTTTTTCCTCTTTTATAATAGAAGAATAAACAAAGAGCTAATCACCATTGAAATTATATAAATAATGGAAAGATATGATTCCTATGAGAATTTACTTTTGTTTTTGGATATCGCAAAGGAAATTAAAACGATGCAACTTAAATTTTTTTCTCATTTAATGCATTGTATAAGGATAATCGATAACATGATAGTATAAGACTCTTATCCAGTTAGCTTTAATACAACGTTTGACAGTGACATGATAATATAGATTTATATTGTTAACCCCTCTTATACTATACTTCACAATATGAAAATATATATTGAGAAAGGAAATAATAAGACTATTGTATAACAACATAATAATTATACACCTTACTGCATTGTATAATCTTATACAATCTTATATGATATGCCAAATATCTATAGTTTTTTTTAATCTACAGTTTCTAAGCTTATGCAATTCATATAACCAGACTTACCACTTGAACTATAAGTTTATGATCAATCATGAGTAAATACCCATGTCAGGATTATAAAATTTATAAAAATTTTATTTCTCACAGTCTACCTCAAAGATTTAAATTTAAAAAATCAAGGAATGGAACATACTTTCTTAACAACTAGATCAACCACTCAAGCTCATTTTGTTCACCATATAAGAATAACATGATAATATAAGATTATCAAGTTGGCTCTTGTATATATAATGTTTGACAAACGGGATATTATAGACTTATATTGTTAATATTTTGTTACGCAATGTGTAACAGTATAAAGCTATACAATGTGGAGGAGAAGAATAAACAAAACATTTTAACTATGTAGCATATAATATATTATATAATTTCATAGTATACAATCTTATACGATGCACCAAATTATGAGCTTTTACAGTATTATACTTATATTACTTATTTTGTCATGTAGCCCTCCATTAGTATATTGCAGTATATTAAAACTTAAGATTATCTTAAGTACTAAAAAGTCAACCCGCTCTGATTCATTTTGAGTAATGAATAGATAATAGAAAAAAAGTAGTATTAGTTCATTTCATTTTTTAAAGCTAATTTTAAATATAAAATAATGTAAGTGTAAACTAAAAAATAAAAAAATTCACTTAGAATTTGAATTGTTTAATTTCATGCCCTCTAATTAATTAACTGGATGGAACAATTCGGACTTGACTTATCCTATTTATAAAATGGTAACCCAAAGAATCAGAACTCTACTTTCGGTAGTTCTTCTCCATATATTTTATGAATGACTTGGAAAGAAACTCAAAGCCCTTATTGCATAACTTAATTATACTATTCGTAGTGTTCATAACATGAGATGTAAGTTATTTATTAGCTCAACTGATAAAATATTGCTCATTAGAATTATAATTTTTATATTCACTTATTTTCTTCAAGTATAAGTTTTTTTTAACCAATTCTATCCTCGACAAAATAAAATACAACGATAATAGTAATTTTTGAGGCAAACATAGAGCTATTGTATATAATTTTTGGGTAATATAATTTGAATTTCTTTGATTATTTTATGGTTATGTGTCATGTCATACAAAGAATCATATATTTATTTAGTGTAAATTAAGGAATTGGATTAGCTTGCATCATTTTGTGGACGTACCTAAGCTGGAAATCAATAGCTAATTAATTAATTAACAGACAATAGGAATTTAATTAAAACTTTTCACTGATTCTTTCAATTAATAAACTATAAAGGTTAATTGTTAAAGTAATAAATAGCATATATAGTGTTTGACCTACATTTTGATTAATTTAACCACTATTCGTTTAAGAAAAAAGAAGAAAGCTTTTTAGGCCGTTGGATATTGTTTACATCATGCTGGTGAGTACATTCTTGGCATTGTCTGTTAGGTATAATTAATAAAGTTATTGCGCTTGTCCACATAATTAATTAGTTTATAATTTCTTCATCTTCCTTTGTTTAGTAAATAATTGAAGAATTTATTGAAAACGATTTTTTTCTCTTAATTCACAAAAAAATAAATGTGAAATTATTCTCAATCGTCCCAAAGAAAGGTTGGGGAGATAAAATCTCATACAATATGTCTGTTTGATATAAAAATATTTCTTAAGTAGAGCTGTTTAAAAAGTATTGTATAAATAATTAAAAAATATATTTAGATTTAATATAAAGTGATGTGAGATATAAAAATATTGTTTGATTTTATTTTTTCAAAAATGATATTTAGTTTTAAAATTACTAAAAATAAAACATATATTACTAAGCTTAAGCCCAAAAATTGTTTTAAAAGCTAAACCAAACATGGAGAATTACTATTAAAATTTGTAGTTTATCTAATTAAAAAAAAATTGAATTCTATATTTTTATTAATTGAACTATTTCAATTTGACAGCTATTTTAAAATTAAAAATGTAACTAGAACTCAAAAGATGTAATTCAAATTATAAATACGTTTGAGCTCAGCGATTGAAAAATCTTTATAATATCATGGGTTGAACCTCATAGAAAAACACTTGTGGAAAAAATAATTACAAATCCTGAATAAAATTAGACTAACACCTCAAAAGTGTGAGAATACTTGTAAAAGAAAAATTGTAAAAATTATAAATAGAAGACCTGCAGTTGTGAGTGGATGTCCAGTGCCCATTGGAAATTTTTTTAACGAATAGGAAATAGACACACAATCAAGTACGTGAAAGCTTCCCCATAACAGGCCACAGACTTGTCTAATGAAAATTTTTCATGAAAAGAGAGGCCAGGGGTTAAAGAAAGGGGAACATATGGTTCTGTCTCTGATTCCCACTTACTCGCACTGTCACACCAAACTAGGATTAGCTAGTAGCCCTTTACCTTATTATTCCAGTTTTGATTAAATCTTCATCTTATGTATTTTGTATACATAAAGAGCAACTTGTTTAGCCTTGAAAGCTCATGCATGATTATGACCTCCCTTGTATGTTTGTCGTCCTTGTAGGTACCTTAGGAATCTCTGCAAACTGCATCCAATCTAGTAGAGCACTGCATTTGAATTTTGAGAATTATTTTTATATATGTATATATATCTCAATGATAATTTTTCACTCTTAGTTCTTGAAATTTGATTTGTTAGACATGCAAAAGAGATAATTAGATGAATAATGCTCGATATAATTACTTCGAAACTTAAAGTTAGTATACAGTAAGAGATAAAGAGATCAAAAAGTACTTAAAAGATTGATTAAAAAGAGAATAGTAATTAATTCAATTACATGTGAGGACAATTTGTAATGGAATAATAATCAGACAATCCAATTGCAATAAAGAAAACAATTTAGGTTGCAATTCAAAGAAAAAATGATGATAGTTGAGTGGTGTCAAATTCAGCAAGGTACCTTAATTTGTCCGTACGAATTTGTTTGGTTATTCTAATTATGAGAAAATCCAGATAGATATATATAACTCTTGAAGGGGAACACATACTGTAGTAGGGACAAAATATGCAAACAAACATGGATACTACTTATTATGTATGACTTGTGAGAAATTGAGAATCTTAGATGATGAGACACCATGAGTTGTACAAAACAAAACAAAGTGGTGTCCCATCTAATTGACCACCTCAAGGAAGACAAAAATCCGACCACAACATCAACACACTTGGTTTTATCCTAACGTACGTGCTCCCCCAAACACGGTCTTCCATTTCCACCTCAGCGCCACCATGCAACACCCACCATAAACAAAGATGAATATTGCCCAAGATTTGGCGTATGCATTTTATAGCCATTGTCACCACCAATTAAGGTCTCACAAATTTTGGTAAAACGTTCTATATTAGTTTTATCATTTCATTCATCGATTATAGTAGAGTCAAAAAAAAATCTTATCTTAAAAGAAAATAAACTCCAAGTTAGTTCTTCCATGATAGTCAATTTCAAATTTTTTGGACAACAGAAGTAACATGTATTACTATATTACTCAAGATCATTTCGGTATTAAAGTTGTAAATTTTATATTGGAGAGGGATATACTTGAATATTTAATTTTTCATGTTTTGTTAATTATTATGGAGCTATCTCTAATTTTTATATATTTTTAGTATATTGGGAGTGCTTGAATTTGGCACTAAAAGTGAAGAACATATATCAACTGTTTGAGTTAAACTCTCGATAATATTATTCTCTAATTTTATGCCCATGGAAGGTCAAAATAGACAGTGTAAGCTGGGTATACCTACAAGATATTAGCCAATAAGAATATACCAGGATTCTGGTACGTTGGCCACCGATAGCTAGTGGTGGTTCATTCCTATTCATTTCCCACAATTAAAAAGGTACACCCACAGGCCACAGCCACCGCTGGTCTCGCCATCAGCTCATCATGGTGGAATGAAGGGGCTTGGACCACGGCAAAGTAAGGTCCATAACCTCACAAAAACTAACCACACCCACCCATTTATATATAGGAAACGTGTCCATTCACCTATTTCACCACGTGTCAGTCACTGATTCGCAAATTTGGCTCACAATAATTTGATGTAATGCAAAAGAAACAAGGATAACTTTATTTTTATTTTTTTGGAATAGTTCCAAAAACATATTCCCATTCTTGTAGTCTTTTTCTTTGCTTCTGTGCCACCATAATGTCTCATCCAATCACTGTAACAATTAATAGGATAAGAATAATATATATGGAGTGTTACAAAACCTCTCTTTATTGTATAAAGCTTCAAAAAAGCAACTCTTGTGGGCACAGAATTCCTACCTTTTCTTAATTGTGTAAAAAAAATAATTTTTTATTTTTATTTTTATACCCTTTTCCTCTCATTGTCACACAACATATTTTTAGATCCTATATTCTGATTTTTGAAGAATATTAATTATCAGATCAAACACTACTAGAAAAATAATTTTTTTTCGAAGACAAAAACTTACATGAATTAACTAATTTAATACCAAATGCTGTATTCTTATGCTAGGAAGTGGATATGCTATTTCTAATTTTGAAATAAAATTTTCTAGTGCCTTTGTAAAAAAACAAATATTACACTTGAAAATCTAGCTTCATTGTGCAAATTGCATGTTGGATAGGACTCGTTGGATCAATTTGATCCAACGGTTGGTTTGGAAATTTGAAGCCCGATGACTCTTTTTCTATAATCCAATCCAAGTATATAAGCCCACAATTGGTTTCGATATTTGAAGCCTAGAGTTTTGAGTCTAACTCCAGTTACAATGTTTGGGCCTGAAAAGGTTTTATATGAAATAATATATTAGTTCGATCTGCCTTTAAATTTATTTGATTTGAAAAAAAAAAAAAATAGTCTGAAAAGTCGTTGTAGAGTTTTTTAATTATATAATAATGAATAGGAAAATTGGAAGCTACTAGCAGCATGCTACTGCTAGCAATATTATTTGTCAGTGAGTTGACCTTGAGAAAAATAATATAGCTGGTAGTTGGCATACAAGCTCTGAAAGGCATCAATTTTAATTAAGCATCCAAGTTGTACAGTTGCCAGCCAAACAAATATAAAATTTAAAAGGAAAAATAATAATTTATGTAATTTTACAAATAAATTATCAATTATGAGTAGAAAGAAATTAAGAAAGTGAAAGAAAACTGAAATCAGATATAGTGTGAAAGCTTTAAGCAGCAAGAATCCAAGCATGTTTTTGGATTCTTATTTCTGCAATATAATCTTCATGGAGATTGGTGCTTTCAAAGCATCTGGTTGTATTATATGTGGCTCTGCTGGGTCTGATCTCACTGGCACAACTACTTAATGCGACTTAAGCTTACCATAATAATAATAATAATAAAAATAACAGAAAGAAAAAAAGATAAGATAATACCAGTAATATATTATCAGAAGTCACGCAGTTCACAATATTATAATTGTGTTATTACTTATTAAGACCTAGTCTGGGAGATCGTGGCCTAGCCCGTGTTAAACGTGAGTTAGAGAAATTATTTAGGGAGCATTTTTTAGTTAGGGTTAGGGTTAAGGTTTGGTCAACCCTAACACAGCATAAAAATATGACGAGATGTAAATCATGATTTTTGTATCGTCTCCAATCCAAATAGATCCCAAGTCTTTTCAGAATCAAATATTTTTCAAAGATGAGTCTATCAATTATTAATTCAACTAATACAATATTTAATTAAATAAAGATATACTTCAAAATTACAGTAAAAATATGACAATTAAAATTTCTTTTTGTGGTAAGAGTATAATGCAATAACCATAGTATAATTACACTATTTATTAGTAAATATAAAAGCGTAATGTATTTTTCAGATTAATCATCACTCTTGATTCTGATTATCACTCTTCGATTTTAATCAAATAAAATAATATATTATGATGCTATAACTGATAATGTAAAAAAATTTACATTAATAAATGGATGAAATATTTATTGGAAAAAATATAGACTTTGTGACAGATTTTGTGCACAAGCACAACGGTAATGAAGTTGGTCAAACGCACTAACGGCCATATGAACTGGCAACACGTTAAAAAATTAATTGTCCAAACTTCAAAGAGTTAGCAACCCAACGAAAAAAGCATTTATAGTAGCAGTCAAGAATGGAGTGGAAGAAGCACTTCCCACCAATACCAATATATCACAATCCGTGTGACACTTTTCAAGTTGTCGATACCCTATTTGCTTTGCACCAATTGTAACCTTTAGCTTTTTAATTCCAACATTATCTGATTGTCAAAAAAAAAAAAAAATTAAAATTTTTTCCAATATCAAATATTTAGGTATGCAAAATTTTTATATTTAGTAAAGAATATCGTTATATCAATATATGTGATAACGATCAAATTTAAAATGTATAAAATATGATCCAATTCAATTTAAATAAGATTAAATTTATATTACGTATTAATAATATTTTATACATTTATCCTGATCCGATTCAAACTTAACGAATATATTTTAATCTGAATTAGTTAACACATAAAACCTTCCTAATTTAAGAGAGAGAAAAAAACATGACTTTCATTGATTTATTATATTATTTAAATTACAAAAAAAAAAAAAAAAAAAAAAGTCAAAAGCCTCAAAGGGAGGCTTTAACTTGCAAATTGCAACACCGACGCTGCCCCCAAAAGACCTTAGAATTCGTAGTTTAATAATTGTTGAGCTTATCTCATTCCAAAACCTTGGAAATCATTTAATTCACTCACACCATCTCTTAATTTCCGTGTGTTGACTTTATCGTTAAGAACAAGTTGTAGCAGCGAAAGGTGATTTCTTGGTATATATATAAAACAAATATCACTATTATTTCCATTGTAGTCCACTTTCTCCAAATTTGATTTTTGGCCACATTTTGATTTAAGCCACTCCAATTTCTACCTTTCTATTTAAATCTCAAGCTCCTCTCTTCCTAATAATTTCTCTGTAAAGAAAATTCATGGACGAAGTTGATGTTCCTCCCCAATTTTTGTGTCCCATTTCATTGCAACTTATGAGGGACCCTGTGACTGTCTCAACAGGAATCACATATGATAGAGAAAACATTGAGAGATGGTTATTTTCATGCAAGCAATATACTTGTCCAGCAACAAAGCAATCACTTACTGAAACAGATCTCACTCCAAACCACACTCTTCGCAGGTTGATCCAAGCTTGGTGTACACTTAATGCTTCCTTTGGCATTGAACGTATTCCAACTCCAAAGTCACCAGTTGACAAAACCCAGATTGTCAAACTCCTCAATGAGGCCAAGAAGTTCCCTAATTTGCAAGTCAAATGCTTAAGAAGGCTTAGATCTATTGCTTTCGAAAGCGAAAGGAATTTGAATTGTTTGGAAGCTGCTGGGGCGATTGAATTCTTAGCATCAAGCATGAAGAATAATGATTATGATTCGACGGTGAGTGAAGCAGTTGTTGAAGTTTTATCTCATTTAAAACTTTCTCATGATCATTTTAAGAATTTGGTAAACAATGATGGCATTGAATTTATTGAGTCATTGGTGAAAGTTTTGAGAAATGGGAATTTCCAATCTAGAGCTAATGCAATAATGCTACTGAAGTCTGCTTTTGAAGTGGCTGATCCAACCCATTTGATTAGTGTCAAAACTGAATTATTTGTTGAGGTGGTAAGAGTTTTACAATATCGGATTTCACAGCAAGTATCTAAGGCATCATTGATACTTCTTATGGAGCTTTGTCCATGGGGAAGAAACCGAATCAAAGCAGTTGAAGGCGGTGCGGTTTTAGTCCTTGTAGAGCTTCTTATTGAAGTAATGGATAGAAGAGTTTGTGAGATGTTGTTAATTGTTTTGGATCAACTTTGTCGTTGTGCCGAAGGGCGAGCTGAGTTGTTGAATCATGGAGCAGGGTTGGCAATTGTTTCCAAGAAAATTCTTAGGGTTTCTCATGTGGCAAGTGATAGAGGGGTGAGAATTTTGACCTCCATTTGTAGGTACTCAGCAACTTGTAAGGTGCTTCAAGAAATGTTACAAGTTGGGATTGTGTCTAAGTTGTGCTTGGTGCTTCAAGTGGATACTAGTTTAAAGACAAAGGAGAGAGCTAAGGAGATACTCAAATTGCATTCTAGGGTTTGGAAGAATTCTACATGTATTCCTTCTCATTTGCATTCATCTTATCCATCCAATTAATTACTGGATAAATTTTACTATACAATCCATTAATTGTAATTTAATTACCAAAGGGAAATAGATATAATTTTTTTTTCCAAGTTTGTCCTCTTATTTATGCTACTGCCATCTATAACTACTCATTTTTTAATTTGTCATATCCAATTATTTGAGCATCTAAAGTACAAAAAATGTCTATTACGATTCGAAGTATGTAAAATTGATCTGATATGATCCGAACTAAAAACATAATCAGTGAATTGGTTAGATCAAATTATCATTCCTATCAAAGAGAGGCCGTAAATTATGATTGTGTGTAATGTATACTATATATATGATGTGTGTTTTAATTGTGCCATTAACTTTCAAATTTTCCCATGAAAAATTCCTTAACATTTTCATTTGTAATTGCCAAAGTTTGGCAGAAAAGGGAAGAAGTAATATAGATAGAATCTCCTCAATATAATAGTATATATTAGGATTAGGACAATTAATTTGTCATCCCCCTTAATGCAAATTGTAAAGGACTTTTTCTTTTTGCTGGAAATTAATTGTAAAAGGGCAGTACATGAAGTATGGGTGGTGGCCAAGGATTATTAAGTAGGCCAATGCTTGCTGAAGTTGACCTAGCTATTTGTGTTGATTCATTACAAATTTAGGAAATCAAGCAGATCCTAAATTTGGGGATCTAGAGCATGATGCCAGTCTTTCTTTTATAATTTTTTTTTATTTCTTCCAGCTAAACAGAGATGACAGTGCCTTTGAAATACTGCTATCCTTATCGTTTACAGCTTCAAGATTGCACTTCTTACTATATAAGGAGTGGTTAATACTTACAATCAAATTAGCCTGCACAAACTCATTCAGTTGAAAATTCAACAAATAGCGGCCCTCAATAATATTTTCAACAATATTTCAGATGAATATTTCTTCAATTCAAAAATAAAACCATATTTCTTCAATTCAAAAATGAAACCATCTAATACACACCCTTAACGTTGAAACTAAAAAATATATGAATTTTCGTATTATTGTGTTTCTTTATCTCAAAATGTGAAATGGTAATGTGTTGGGGCCAAACCAAGGTATTCTAATTCATAGACCATGTGAGCTTTGGAAAATAAACCCAAGAATTTGCACATAGAATCATAAAAATTAAGCTCCACTGCAACAAGTTCAAAACTCCAATAATCTAGATTCATGCATTAGCCAAAAAGGAAATATTAAGAAAAGCATCTAGACACACGATTTAGTACATGATTTAATCTATGGTCAAAGTATGATAATGGCCAACCAAAACTATAAAACTTGTCAAGTCAAATGAAGAAACATTAATGTACACATGAGCATGTTGCGTGGCTATATATGTGCCTAAAATAAATAATAATATAACAATATAGGTCATACTCAAATTTGACTACGAAGTAGATGGAATATATTAATTAGAATTGAGAATACGCCATTTTAGGTAGCACCTATAGTTAGACATCAAATTCACGGAATTAAAGCATTTGGTCTCAACTTGAAATATAATTTTATTCGCTACACATAAACATTCTTACCAATTATCCTACACTTTGTCTATACATTCATCATCTATATCTAAACCTTGGCTCTTATCCCAAATTACTTTATGGGCTTATATGGGAGATGGTGCATGATGTATATATTCTCTCTCTTTCTCTCTTTTCTGGTCATACGTTAAATCTATGAACTGCATAATTGAAAATATTAACATATTTTACTTTCTGTGAAACCTCTCATTTTTTTATAATAGTTAGAATAAAAAAAATAGCTTCTATATCTTGTGTAAATTGATATGAAATATAAAAAGAAGAGAGCTTATATATATATAGGCTATATAAAGTTGACTGACATAACAAATTTGGCCTAAAATGAAGTTATGTACAAGGAGTGAATTACTCATATAATCAAGCTTATTACACTATAATGACAGGAGTAAATTAGAAACCTCTAATTTATTCTAACACCTCCTGATCAGATTCAAGTTAGTTGATTGGAAACCAGATTGCGTTTTGAAACCAAACAATGGAAGTCTTTGTGAAGATATGTACAAACTGGTCCGAGAATTACACATGAATGAGCAAGCATATTATAAGTTAAATAAGTTTGCATGACATGACTGTCAATCTCAATATGTTTGTCTTCTCATGAAACTATCATTTTGAGTAATCTGAATAATGCACTATATGACTGTCATAATGAATAAGAGTAGCCAAAAGATAAGAGTTTATTTCTTATTGCTCCAAGTAATCATAGAAACACTAATAAAAAAACAGAAACTGGTAGTAGAATACTGTCTATCGGAACGATCACAAGATCACAAGCTCAAACTACATCATAGTAAACAGTAAGCATAGAGGGGAAGTCGTTGGATAATGCAAGCCATGGAAGATAGCTATCTTGGCATACCTCAGAATCCGTAGAACTGCATGAATTTGATATAAAATATACAAAGGAGAGACTGTTATATGTAGACTATATTGACTGACATAATGAATCTAGCCTAGAATGAAACTATGTACAAGGGAGTAAATTACTCCTATAATCAAGCTACTTACAAACCTAATTTACTCTAACAATAATAAAGAAATTTGGTCAGTATACCAAAAAAAAAAAAAAAATTATAGTTAATTGAATCACTTAACACTTCCGAGTATATATATATTCTCTAAATGATATAGTGATGAATTGCTCAAATAAGCAAATCAGATAGAAAGTGCATACTTGATTAATTTTTAGAGGCACTTGGTAGTTACTACTATTAAGCCCAAAAAAAAAAAAAAAAAATTCCTCATTACGAAGTTACAAAGTATATGATAATTACCTACAATTTTGATAACTAATTAACTACCTTTGGTATCTTGTTAAGAGATAGACAGCAATACAAGGGGAATTATTCCAAACACTAGAGTGTAACCTAAGAATCCCTCTTACTTTTGCTTTCAAATAGTCATCACAATCAGCTTGCATCACCATACAAAGCTTTGTCACAGCTCCAATTCTCAACATCTCTAAAACAACTTCCTTTGATGCAGAAAACTTAGCAATCAAGGAAAGTATATGAACAGCTCGATCACTTGTTGCCGGCGAAACCCTTAAAATCCTTTTAGATATCACGGCAATGCTTCCTGCATGTTGTAAAAACCTTTCCCTCCCATCAGCACAACTACATAGATGTGCCAAAACCTCAAACACAAGCTCGGTAATGTTTTTTTCAGGTTTTTCTAATTCAATCTCCACAAGTTCAAAAACTGCACCGGCTTCCACAATTTTCATTCTATTGCTACTAATAGAACATGTTTCTATTAGTACTTGCAAGGCGGATTTGATGGCTTGCTGAGAGACTTGTACTAATTTGTGAGTTTTCAATACAGCTACAATTTCGTTGAAGAATTCAAGCTTTAAACGACTTAATAAACTTGAACTCGCTGCTCGAATTGTTGTTTGCAATACGGGCATTGCTTCATTCACCACTTTGTGATGATCATCATGATGTACTTCTTGTAAAACCCAAGTCAAGGAATTGATAAACTCCAAATTCTCAATAACAAGAGGCTTAATATTTGAACTAGGATTACTCCAAACAAGGCGTAGAATTCTCAAAGCTTCAAGAATACAAGTAGTAGAAGATGATCTACCTTCTTTGAAACTCCTTGTAATCAATGAAATCAATGCCTTTGCAACACCGGCTTCGGCCATTACACTTCTATTCCTTTCGTTCTCCATGGCCAAGGCTTTCATCTTCATCAATGCCAGTTGATACAAATGAGGAACCTCAAGATCACGGACAAGTTTTAAGACATGTGATATTTCAAGTGGAGATTTTGGAGTTGGAATTCGATCCACACCATTAGTAGCATTAGCTAAGCACCAAGCCTGAATAAGCCTGCGCAGCGTATGGTTTGGTGTCAAGCCAGATTGTTTTGTCAAAGGTTGCTTGGTGACAGGACATGCAATAATATGATCCTTAGCCATAGATAGCCACTGCTCGATGCTTTCCCTGTCGTATGTTATGCCTGTCATGGCTGCCACAGGGTCCTTCATGATCTGAAGAGAAATGGGGCAAATGAAATATTGGGGGATTTCAATTTCAGCCATTGAAACACACAAGTTGGTTTTGTTTTCTTGAAGCTTAGTTAGCTGTAAGGGTAAGAAAAATGGGCTTAATATATAACTAGTTTTGTATTAAAACTTTGGAAGAAATTTCTAGAAAAATATTAAATATGCTCTTCTTTTCTCTTAATTTACCAGTCGTTGTTTGTTTTGTCAAAATTAATTGCTGCTTTTGGATGGTCAATTCCAAGATTCTTAAGCAGACATTTTAAAATAAAAAAATTCTAATATATTTCTGGCTTTTGATGCATGAATTTTCTTTAACGTGTCACATGGAGCAAGTTTAGTGGTCAAATACTCCATTTTTGAGCAGTAAAAAAATTAACAGAAAAATGGCCCATTTTTGCATATTGTTGTTGGGTTTATTTAATTTGGAATGCTATGTGTTAATTTTAGACTTCAAAAGGAAAGACTAAGAATGAGCCAAATTTTGTGGGCGGAATTTCTTTGACTAGGGTTTTGTGGATTTTAGAAAGATACCAAACCTTTAATGCCGTAAGCTTTACAATTGAAATTTATATTATTCTTTTTATTTTTTATAAATATTTTTTGCTGGCTGCTTATTCTTTCTTCTACCTACTTTGACAATTTGACCAAACTATGAACGTGTACCACATACATGGCCCATGCTTGGCCACTATGACTCCAAGGTTGAAAGGCAGTTTCTAACAAATTTAGGATAGATTTGAAGGTAAAAATTTCACTTAAAAACGAATATTATCCTGTGATATAACCACATTAAATTTTTGAAGTCGTGTAAGATATTGAAAAGAATAAATCTCACTAGAAATAAACACTAAATATAAATTTTATTGAATTTAGTTAACAAATTTCCGAATATTATTTGAATTAAGAGTTATTGGTGATGAATTTATTTTTTTCTACTTGGTTAGACCTATTATAGTTTATCACTAAGCATTTATTTCAAGCAATATAGAATATCGATTTCAATTAAGATTACAGACACTAGTACTGGTATATATTTCATACATATAATGTCTAGAAAATTGAATTAGAATAATTTGACAAGTAATATTTGATTCTTAATTATGACATTTTGTTCTGACTTTGTATATGGTTTTAGCCAATAAATATGGAGGCACGTTTCCCACATCTGTCAGTAGATGTTGCATAGTAAGATAACTCAATAATTCATTCTAAAAATCTTGAACAAAGATTCCGGCCACATATATTGGCCAATCAAACTAAAACTATTATTAAGGTGAATAATTAATCTAGAAGGCTTAGGACTGACCAACATTATATGAAACTCTCAACATTTTCAGTTTATTATTACTTTTTTTCTTTTTAACATTTGACTTTGTCTATGTTATATATCAAATGCGGGCAGTAAATATATTTTATTTTTGATTTAGAGATCAGATATCTCTGGAGAGCTTACACTTCCCTCAGTTTTTATATTTAAATATTGTTAGGATTTTTAACTAGTGTGCTTGGAGTATTTGTTAACATTTTATAAAAAATAATTTGTAGTAATAATTATGATAATTAATTATAATTATAATAATATTTAATGCATAAATTAATATTTTTAAAATAAATTAATTTTTAAAATCTTATTTATTATAATTTAACAAATGTACTTAGAGCACACATTAAAAAAATAATTTTTCTACTGGGTGTCCTAAATGTACTTGTTAAAATTTTCATAAATAAAAAATTAGTAATATTTATTACAGTAATTGATTATGATTTCAGTATTATTTAATATATAAAATTACTATTTTTTAAAGAATTTTTCTAATGAGTGTCCAAATGATACTTGTTAAGTTATAGTCATTGAAAATTAAAATTTTATACAAGTAATAATTTATACAATAAATAACATAGAAATCATAATCAACTACTACAATAAATATTACAAACTTTCTATTTATAAAAAATTAACAAGTATATTTTGGATACCATTTAAATAATTTTTTTTATAAAATTTTAAATTATAAATAGTATATTTATTATAACTTAACAAATGTGTTACGACACTCGCTAGAAACATTCAAACTCAGTTCGAAATTATCCACTAGCTTAGCTTGAGAGAAAAAAATCCGTAGACATTATTGTTTGGACTGCAAATCTCGGGTTTCAACCCGATTACCAAAAGCCCGAAACCATTAAGAGACAGCCACCAAAATTCCAAAACCCGGTAGTTAACGGTTGGCCGAAGGGTTTAGGTCTAGCCGTCTAGGGTTTTACAATTTCTCTGCTCCTCAACGGTGTCTGTAAATCTATTGAATTGGGGGTAGGCGAAATTTACAGAGACAGAGAGATAGAGAATGGGGAAGACAACTTACAAAAGGATAAAGGGAAGTCAGAACTTGAGGCAACGTTTACTGCTTGCGACCCTCTCGTCCACTCCGGTTCTCATTGAGGATATTCGAGCCGACGAGACTTGGCCCGGCCTCCAAAAACATGAGGTTTCTCTGCTCCGTTTGATTGAGAAAATCTGCGACGATTGTGTGGTGGAAATCAATGAAACTGGTATACTTAAAGTTTGGTTCTTGTAAATTACTTCAATTTGCTAGATGAAAAATGTTTCACTTGGTTATAGTTTGTATTGGGTTTAATTAGTGTATTTGGTTTTTTGGGTTTCATTTGCTATGTATATTGGCAGGCACTAAATTGAAGTATAAGCCAGGAATTGTAATGGGTGGGAGACACCTTGTGCACGATTGTGGTGTTAGTCGTTCCATTGGTTATTTCCTGGAGCCATTGCTCGTGCTTGGTTTGTTTGCAAAGAAACCCCTTACAATTAGGCTCAAAGGAACTCTCTTTTTTTCATTTTTTTTTTCCTGTTTGGAATTTATGCAAGTACAAATTTCAATTCTCTTTGAAATGTGCTCTTTTTCTATCATGGATGACTTGATTGTTGATGTCGACACTTGTTGGTTCCATGCTCTCAGTTGGTACTTGGTTCTATGTGCTATTACTTACAGTACTAATTTACTACGTCCAATCATTTTATGACAATATTTTGTTGTTTGTCAATCTAGATGTTTAGTGAGGCGTAGGGGATTGGTAGTTTGTAGTTGTAGTACTTTAGTCCTTATATTCTATATCATTGTAGGAAGAAAATGCTAATCTTATGTAATTAAATATAGAATGGAGACTAACTTAAGCTGTCTGTTCTGTTGCATTGTCCTCTCTATTTCAGAATAACTACATTTGGTTCTACCATAACAGCAGCATGGTGTGAATTTATGTGCAGGGACCATCCTTCTCAGCAAAGCAGAGGATGGTGATTAGAAAATTAGAATTTCTGCAATCTTGTTTATCTTACAACGTTGATTGACATGTTAGGAAATTTCCAATTTTTTTCATAACAAGGTAATAACAACTCTTAAGATCACCCACCTCTGAAAAATGTCATTTTAGAAAGCAGGACCAGATATTTTCAGATACCTATGGGCCTTGTTTTAGTTATTTTAGATAATTTCCCATTTCCATATCCAAATTGCTTTTCTCTTTTCTCCTTTCTCCATGAAACAAACAGAACCTGATATTACAATATAGAAAAAGGTTAACAGGATCTAAAACTAGCTTCAAAAATCTATAATGTCATTTGTTAAATAAAATAGAATAAGGAAATGATTGTAGCCTTGATTGATATCTCAAAGCCTATACCCATAAGTTTTATTTATAGTAAATAATAAAACATAAACTTCCACATCTAAACAATGTGGGACTACACAATATAATAATATTATATTTCTAATACTCCCCTTCAAGATGGAGCTTATAATGCTCAATCTTGTACAAATAAAACCCAATTACCAATCTCAACACTCCCCTTTACTGACAACAATCTAGGTGAAGCTTCAATCTGTTTGATGAACATACTGGTACCCATGAATAGTATTCGTGTTGGCTGGAAAGAGACATAGCCGAATTTTTCGGAAAAAATAAAAAGAGCACCGTTGAAAAAACGAACAACGGGATTTTCCAGAAAAATAAAAGGAGCATCGCTGGAAAAAGACACAACGGGAAGTTCATGAAGGTACTGTTGAGCTGTTAAACTCTTTGAGCTGTCAAATCCTAAATAAGCTTGAAAAGAAAAGGGGATGAACCGTCTTTAGATAGTAAAACTTCAAGTGAATTGGCGATTTCAATTTTTTCAGAGGTAGACATACCGATGAACAGTACTCCGATAAATAATAATCGTATTGTTGGAATGAAACGCAGCAGCAATAGAGAGACACGCTGGAATGAGACGTGAATGGAAGAAACAACTAGGTTTAATGATAGCTGGTGGCAAAGCCTTTTTTTTTTTTTTCTTCTTTTTTTTCATGTGACGGCTAGATAAAGAAAGAGAAGATTAGAATTTTATTGAAAATAGGGCCAAGATCGGGCTTGGGTTTCAAACCCGCTCTGATACCATGTTAAATAAAATAGAATAAGGAAAAGATTGTAGCCTTGATTGATATCTCAAAACCTATACTCATAAGCTTTATTTATAGTAAATAATAAAATATAAACTTCCACATCTAAACAATGTAGGACTACACAATATAATAATATTATATTCCTAATAATTATATTCCTAATATCATTGATCTCATCATTCTGACATGTTTCATTTTATATTTTCTATTTAATTGTTTTCAGGAATTACGAATGATTCCAAAGATTCTTCTGTTGATACCTTTCGGTCAACTACTTTACCCATATTAAAACGCTTTGGAGTTCCTTCCGAAGGGTTGGATTTGAAAATAGAGAATCGTGGAGTTCCTCCAAATGGTGGTGGAGAAGTTGTTATGTCAGTTCCTATTGTCCAGAGTCTAACTGTATGTAAGTTTCCGCATATATGTTACTTCATCATAGTTGTGTGTTGTTGTCTCATATCTTCTTCCCAGCAGGCAGTTACGTGGACTGATGAAGGAATGGTTAAGAGGATTAGAGGGGTTACTTTTTCAACAAGAGTGTCTGCCCAGTTTGAAAATACCATGATACATGCTGCTCGTGGAATCTTCAATCGCTTATTGCCAGATGTACACATATTTACTGATCATAAAGCAGGTCCACAGGCTGGAAAGTATGGTCTCTTTTATTTGGTAGATAGTACCTGCCGTCAATTTAGGACATACTTTTGCTAAAAGTGTGAACATTCAAATGTTTATTTCATAAAAGGCCAAGTCTAATTATGCTTTTGTGATTTGATCAATGGCAGCTCACCTGGTTATGGTATTTCACTGGTTGCGGAGAGTTCTTCTGCTTGCTTCATCTCTGCAGACACTGCTGTTTATCATGCACGGCCAGAAGAAATAACCGAATTTGAAGATGATGAGAAGAAAGAACTGATGCCTCCAGGGGATATTGGTGAAAAAATTGCTTCTGCACTGCTTGGGGAGATTGAACAAGGTGGAGTGGTAGATTCAACGCATCAGGTTTTCACTGTGTACTGTTGTTGTTGCTTTCCCTTAACCCCTCTTTTTGATTTTGTTTGCTGTGTGTCAGATGAGATTGGCTCTTGTCCACATAAGAAAAAGGAAAGAGTTCTTTATTGGCTTTCCTATCTTTAAACTTAACTCATCCCCTAATGTATCTGTTTTTATTTTTTGTTTGCAGGGTTTGTTATTTCTTCTTTGTGCTCTATGTCCTCAAGATGTTTCCAAGGTTCGTGTTGGCAAGCTGTCACAATATGGGATGGAAACACTCAGGAACATCAGGGATTTTCTTGGCTTGAAATTTGCTATCAAGCCTGATGCAAGCACAGGGACGGTTATCCTCAAGGGTAATGGTTCTGGATTGAGGAACCTATATAGAAAAGTCTCATGACGAAGACGAGTAAAAAAGTACAATACAAGCTGGCAGGTTGATATATCAGCTGACATCTGTTGATGTTACTCAGGCTAGTTGTGTTTGATGACTCAAATTTGTGATGATGCTCTGCGGACTGACGCTATAACTGAAGTATGCGAGGGAACCAGACATCTGAAGTATACTACGCATTTCCCTTTTTTGGGCTATATCTAAAGTATACTCTTAAAAAATGGAAGACATGATCAGATGTAGTTTTAGAATGCTGGCTGTTCAGTAATACCTAGTAGCAATTCGGGAAAGGCATGTACTTACTTTCCGGACAATGGTATATACTTTCTTTTGGCAATTTGCACATGCTCTCAAGAAGCAGTTCAAGGATGCTGCACGTTTTAAGATCATTGTCCCACCATTTTTATGTTCTTTTATGATTTAATTTTATTCCTTTTTGTTTCTGCACTAACTAAGCTTTTAAACAACTTAAACACTAAAAATGAATACATTTTTTGTAATTTACACACATCAATTTTTAAGACCATGATGACAAACTATAACAGTTATATTTTCAAGTCTCCATGAATTACAAGTTTTAAGAAACAACAATTGATGGGTTCTAGTTAAATATAATCTCACGTAGTGATGGCAAATGAGTTGAGTTAGGTTGGGTCAAGTCAATTACAATGTTAGTGTATTGGATAATAAGCAAGTTGTTAGATAAGTTTCTCAACTTGGATTGAATTGAGTCGGATCATCTATTATATATCATTTTTTTTAATATTATTATTATTATTTATATATTTAATTAAAATTATCTACATTTGTTTACTTGATCTATTTTTATAAATGATAAAAACACTATATAATAAAATAGTAAAAATAATAATTTAGAACAATATCAAGAGTTGACAAAATAAAAAAAAACAAAAATAATTTAAAATATGGTTGACTCTTTTTTTTTTTCCTTTTCAAACACAATTTTATGAATTTCAACAAATTTATTAATTATTTACTTAAATAGCTATCTAAACAATTTTATTAATTTTTTTTTATTTAAATAGCTGTTACAAGTATATATAAAAAATTTGGCTAAAAAATAAAACATTTATTATCAATTATTACCTATTAGATAGTTGACTACAATATTATTATAAAAATAAATTGATTAATTTCTTTTTATTTACGATTAAACTTTATATAGTTTATTAAAATAATATTTTAAAAATGAATAAATTAATTTATTTTTATCTATGATTAACTTCTATTTTGACTAATGTAAAAACTACAAAACATAAATTTTATGTTATTTTGATAAAAAATATAAAACGGATCAAATCTATCCATCATGATTTAAAGATCATATTTGGATGGATGAAATTTGATCTAATGTCTATGTTATCTTTTACTTGTATTTTCTAGTAATTTTTTTTACTTAATTTCTTTTTCTGGTTGTTAAAAAAAATTGATTTTTTTTTTTTTTTTTTTTCTGAACAAAAGGTCGGGTCAAGCTTGAGTCATATAGATTTGATCCATACACCTTTGGATCAAACCTTGGACTAGGTCAGTCCGATCCATTGCCAACTATAAATTCTCACGCCATTACAAGGGAATTCTCATCTTTAATCTGAATCGAAAACATTTTCATTGAAGCAGAGCACTTGTCAACAAGGACTTTTGCACTTGGCAAGTAATTATGAGCAAGTCCCTAGCTTCTCCAAGTACCCAAGGCATATATCATATGCAACTACCCTGCTATCCACGTCCAGTTGGAGATGAGTTTTCCCATTATCCCAAGCATGAAGTGTAAACAGCACCTAACTCATAATCTACTACGAATCCAGTATCTGCAGGTTGATAGGCCTTCTGTTTGAATTAGAAATAGCTCCAGTGTGTCGCTATATCACCCAAATATCTAGTTATCAGATCAAATACAGGAGTCATTACTTATTAGAAAGAACAGCAAGCAATAGCCAATTGACAGGAATATTAGCAATCATAATCTATGTAAAATTTACAATTAATAACTATTTACAAAACATCATCCTGGTAGAAGCATATACTTCCACTTCCACATACTGCATAAGATCCTTCCCACTTTTTTTTCTATTTCAAACCTGATACTAGACAAGACTGTATACATGCAAAGACGATACCTGTGTCTCCAAACAGAAAATGTGAATGATTATAATTGCCACTGAGAGAAAAAGGAAAGATCCCCATTACAGAAAAAGATAAGGATTAAGGAAAATGAATATACAA
Organism: Quillaja saponaria; assembly: GCA_029379385.1. Classification (NCBI taxonomy): domain Eukaryota; kingdom Viridiplantae; phylum Streptophyta; class Magnoliopsida; order Fabales; family Quillajaceae; genus Quillaja; species Quillaja saponaria. The sequence goes on along the minus strand of CM055605.1, from coordinate 2,840,043 downwards.
GCCCTAAAATTTCTTTCAGCAAGTGTTTACTAAAACTGCAGGTAAGAGAAACTCAAGATATATTTTGCAATAAGTATGATTTTTTTTTTTATATACTTTCATGCACACCCTTTGCAAAAATGTAAGGGAAAGGCTGCGTACATGTGCGCCCACCCTCCCCCTACCCCCGCAATAGCCGGGGAGCACTTTGTGCACCGGGTGAGCCCTTTATATACTTTCATGCACATATCTTAAAGCACACTGCCGTTGGTAAAATACTCTATACCTGAGCTAGGCTTTCAAGTAGAAGAAACATTAATTTAACCAAAGACGGGACAGAAAATGAAAAAGAACATTAAATAAGCTTATGAAGGACTTAAAAACAGTCCACTAAGAAAGAAAAAAAGAAAGCATCGGATTGCTATGCCAAATTGCTGTAGCAGTCTGTATTTACCTGTAAATTGGCGGAAGGCTCTGAACTAATTGATTAATTTATTATAAGTTCCACATGCATGATGAAATAGAAAGAAAACAATAATGGAAACGGGAACACTAAGTTACCTAGCAACTTAATAAGCTAGAAAACAGATTTTCATAGGAAGAAATGACATGGAAATAACGGAAGACAGAAGTCATTAAGTACAAAGACAGATAAGAGCATATTTGCAGGAAGATACAATGAAGAAAAGGAATTAAAAAAAAAAAAAAAAAAGATATTTAAAACTTACATTCTAAATCTTTTTCGTTCTTTTGCTACGTCTGAGCCAAGGTTGGGGAGACAAAAGAAGGTGAGGCTTATCAGGAACTCTTGGCACCAGCTTCACAGAACGATTCTTCAAATCAAACATCCATGTATTAAATCCTTCATAAGCACAATCCCATGTATAGCCATAAAATATGAAATAGATGCAGTTCCTTTTGCATCCAAATCCAATCAAATCTTGAGCAGAAACAGATAGTGAGCATTTAGTATCCAAAAACAACACCTGATCTCCTAAGCTAACTACTGGAATCCACATTTGCTTTTCTTCATCTAACTTATGAACCTTAAAATGAGCCCGATGGTCCCTTTCACCTGTATTTGAGATCAGTAACAAATTCCCAACAGAGTTCACCAAGTACCTACCCCTATTCTTATAACTTTGAAAAACAGACGGCATCTCAGGAGGAGCTACACTTGTAATTGTAATTGGTTGTAAAGAAGAACAATCAACCAACATGATCTGACCGGTGATATCCATAGCAGAAAACTTACCATTGTGATAAGCAATGTCTATATACATATCTGACAGGCAACCATTTTCTATTAAAGTCCAATCATCATCACCCATTTTCCAAACAATCAACTTTGTAAAACGATTATTCTAAAGAGCCATAACAGAAAAATAGTCACTGTTTAAGGACACCGCCACTTTGTAACTTAACGAAGTGGAATGACCTCTTTTTTGGGTATCAACAAGTTTAAGACCATAAAATCGACTTACCTCCGAGACCCTATACTAGACCAAATTCAAAAGCTTAGGAATACCACTCGGATTCACAAAAATAGAAAAGACCTAAGGGGTCAGCGCAACGCAGTTTCCCGGGCTCTGCAGAATGTTCGACCCTGACTAACCATGAGACCTTGTTGATGGACTCCGAATTGGAAGCTTCGGGAAGCTTGTCGGGGGCTTCTATAAGGTAAAGGATGCTTTCTGTGAGTAAGAAACAGAAATTGCTACATGAATTTCGACTGAGGCAGGTTGATGCTGGTAATTTGAGAGGGAAACAACGGGTTGAGTTGTTTGAGAGAGAGGAAAGCCATGTACTATAGACGGCACGTACTAGAAGAATGTCAGGACGAGAATTTAGATGCTTTGCGGTGATCAGTGCCAGAAAATCCCTGGGAAGATCGGACCATTTGCCTGTCCTAGCTCTAGAACCCATACTCAAAAGTTAGGGTTTTGATCGCATTGCAATCTGTAACCTTTGCGGTCGGTTGTTTGGACGGAAGAGGTAGGAGAATAAGGTCTCATTTTGGAATATTGGCATTGATTGGGAGAGGAAAGACAAGAAGAGTAATTTTTTTTTTCTTTTGATAGATAAAAAAATAGAGCACGATTTTTTACCTTATGAACTGCTATTTATTTTGTAAAAACTCTCATAAAATATTACATTAGACACATAACATTCTTATAATAATAGATATGTTTTTATAGTTTCAAGTCCAGTAAAAAAAAAAAAAGAATCACAATAAATTGATAGTTAGCATAAAATTATTCATACCTTATAAGATAAATCCGATCAAATTATAGTTATTTTAATTATGGACAAAGTTATATATGCCATTTAAGATAAGGTTTCATGGTATATAATTTTTGTTGATGATATCATTTAGTGGAGGAGACAAGAACAACCCTAAATTTTATGTTGGAATTATGGAGCGTGTTAAATCTACAGATTTTAAGTTAAGTTGAATAAAAACCGACTATATGGAATGCAACTTTAGACACACTAGAAGAGATTCAACCAAATTGGTTTTCCATGTTCTTGAAATCATGATAAATGAAATGTTTAAGTATTTAGATTATTTCCTATAAAAAGATAGAGCAATTGAGCTTGATATAAGACATCAAATTAAGATAAGATGGATAAAATGACAAAATGTCTCGTAATTTTATATGATTCTAAAATCTTGAAGAGATTGAAATAAAAGTACTATAAGATGGTCATAAGACCAACTATGTTATATTATTATTAATGTTAGACAGTTAAAAAATAATACTCACATAAGATAAGAGTGTTTGAAATGACACTAATATAAAATGAGAGTGTCTGAGATACAAATGTTAAGATAGATAATAACATATAAGAAATGATAAAGTACAAAATGATTAGTAAGGAAGAGGGTGACAAAAAAATACTACTTACAGTGATTTAAACATATCTAATATAATCCGTTAGGAAATGTGATTTAGTACAAGTAAATGTGATTATACAAGATGGAGGAGAATCACGAATTACATTGAGAGAATATTTTTTTTTAAAAATAATTATTATTAGTAAAAAAAAAAGGTTAATATAACCAACCCTAACTAATTTGAAATATCTTATAAGTATAACTATAAAAATATATATATAATAATGTATCATTTTTTTTTTCTTTTCTTTTTCTCCTCAACCTCAAATAAAAAATGTACAGGAGTATATGAGGGAACCGAAGATCGGTAGTATACTTCTCAAATATGGAAGACACGAGCATATGTATTTCAGGGTGCAGCAAGTCGGGAAAGTCATGTTCTTACTTTTCAAATGCTGTAACTGGAATTGAAAGAAGAGACTCTAATTTGTCAATTCAATCAAATTGTTGAAATCTTGGCTTTAATCTTAAGGCCAGCTGTTGTTATTGAATTGCCTCAGAACCTCAGGTCAGGAGATGAGATAGTTAGAGCTATAGAGTAGTTGAGCAAATTGCCAATCTTGAATTTACAAAGAACAAGAAAATGTAAACTGTAATTTGACGCCTATGTGCATTTCAAGAACTACAGTAAAGTACAAAGAGCCTTTTCATACGTTGCAGGACCATTTTCAAACCTCCATGAAAAATCATAAGAAATTAAGATAATTCAAACTTGCACTCGGATTCTTTTCTTTCATTTGCTACGCCTGAACCTAGTTGGGGGAGGCAAAAGAAACTGAGGCTTATCAAGCACCACCTTGACAGAATGATCCTCCAAAATAAACAACCATGCATTATATCCAGGATAAGCATACTTTCTATAGTCATAAAAACTTAAATATATGCAATTCTTCTTGCATCCAAATTCAATCAAATCTTGGGAGACTGAACAGTTATTATCCAGTAACAACACTTGTGAGACGATATATGTGTCCAAACAGAAAATGTGAATGATTATTATTGCCACTGACCGAAAAAGAAAAGATCCTGATTACAAAAACAGGCAGGGGGTGGCACTAAGGCGCCACCTAGGCACGTGCCTCTGCCATGTTCTGAGACACCATAAGGTGCACAAAAACCCAGAAGACGCTGCTAAGATTTTAGTTTTTTTTTCCTCAGTTTTTTAGTTTCCTCAGAAATAGCAAACGTCAAATATTGCAAAGAGTCTAATAGAAACATGAATGGTCCCTAAAACATAAAAAATAAAATGAAAAACTAAATCAGCCAATGGTCTTCAACCAAAATCCTGAAATCAGCCTCATGTGGACTGAAATCTCAGAGCACCCCTGTTTTCTGCAAAAAAGAGAGCATATTTTCAGCTGCGCCTAGGCTCAGGACCCCTAGCGCCAGGCGGCTTTTGATAACACTACACAAAAGTATAAGCAAAAAGAACAAATCACTACGGGCTTTACTCGATGTGTTGTTGCATTGCTATTGATATCTTAAAGCATACTGCCGTTGGTAAAATACTCTATACCTGAGCTAGGCTTTCAAGAAGAAGAAACATTAATTTAAACGACGACATGACCGAAAATGAAAATGAACACAAAATAAGCTTAAGAAGACTTAAACAGTGCACTAAAAACGAGAAAAAGAAAGCGTCAGATTGATATGCCAAATTGCTATAGCAGTCTGTATTTACCTCTAAACTGGTGGAAGGCTCTGAACTAATTGATTAATTAATTAATCAATAATAAGCTCCACATCAACATGCATGACGAAGAAATCAATAATGGAAACGGGAACGCTAAACCACCTGGCAACTCAAAAAGATAGAAAACAGATTTTCATAGGAAGAAATGACATGAAAAATAAAGGGAAGACAGAAGTCATTAAGTAATTCAAAGACAGAACAAGAGCACATTTGCAGGAAGATACAATGAAGAAAAGGAATAAAAAAGATTAAGATATTTCAAACTTACATTCTAAATCTTTTTCAATCTTTTGCTACGCCTGAGCCAAGGTTGGGGAGACAAAAGAAGGTGAGGCTTATCAGGAACTCTTGGCACCAGCTTCACAGAACGAAGCTTCAAATCAAACATCCACGTATTAAATCCTTCATAAGCACAATCCCATGTATAGCCATAAAATATGAAATAGATGCAGTTCCTTTTGCATCCAAATCCAATCAAATCTTGAGCAGAAACAGATAGTGAGCATTTAGTATCCAAAAACAACACCTGATCTCCTAAGCTAACTACTGGAATCCACATTTGCTTTTCTTCATCTAACTTATGAACCTTAAAATGAGCCCGATGGTCCCTTTCACCTGTATTTGAAACCAGTAACAAATTCCCAACAGAGTTCACCAAGTACCTACCCCTATTCTTATAACTTTGAAAAACAGACGGCATCTCAGGAGGAGCTACACTTGTAATTGTAATTGGTTGTAAAGAAGAAAAATCAACCAACATGATCTGACCAGTGATATCCATAGCAGAAAACTTACCATTGTGATAAGCAATGTCTATATACATATCTGACAGGCAACCATTTTCTATTAAAGTCCAATCATCATCACCCATTTTCCAAACAATCAATTTTGTAAAACGATGACCATAAAGAGCCATAACAGAAAATTTGTCACTGTTTGATGACACCACCACTTTGTCAATTAACGAGAAAAAAGCTCCCAATTTTTTGATACCAACAAATTTAAGACCATAAAATCGACTTACCTCCGAGACCCTATACTCTAGCAAATTCAAAAGCTTTGGAATACCACTCGGATTCACAAAAATAGAAGGATCTAAGGGGTCCGCGCAACGCAGTTTCCCGGGCTCTGCAGAATGTTCGACCCTGACTAACCACGAGACCTTGTTGATGGACTCCGAATTGGAAGCTTCGGGAATCTTGTCGGGGGCTTGTATAAGGTAAAGTATGCTTTCTGTGAGTAAGAAACAGAAACTGCTACAGGGACATCGACAGAGGCAGGTTGGTACAGGTACTCTGAGAGGGAAACAAGGGGTTGAGTTGTTTGAGAGAGAAATCGAGGACCGCCATGAACTACAGACGGCACGTACTCGAAGAATGTCAGGACGAGAATTTAGATGCTTTGCAGTGATCAGTGCCAGCAAATCCTTTGGAAGATCGGACCACTTGCCTGTCCTAGCTCTAGAACCCATACTCAAAAGTTAGGGTTTTGATTGCCTTACAATCTGTAATCTTTGTGGTCGGTTGTTTGGACGGAAGAGGTAGGAGAATAAGGTCTCATTTGGACAGAAAACTATTTAAACCCTATCAAATTATATTTATTTTCATCACGGACGAATTTATATATGTCATTTAATATAGGATCCCGTGGTAAATGATTTTCGTTGAGGACATCGTTTAGTGGATGAGACTAGAGTATGTCTAAATTGTAGATTAGAATCAGAAAGGATAGACAAAAATCTAGCATATGGAATATATATTTTAGACACGTTAAAAAAGATTATACTGAATTAGTTTTGGATGGTCATGAAATCTCAACAAATGAAGTGTTTAAGTATTTATTTTATTTTATTTTACAAAACAATGGTGTAATTGAGTAAGCTATCAAATTAAGATTAGATGAATGAAGTGATGAAATGTCTCGGAGTCTTATATGATTCTAAAATTTTAAATAGGTTAAAAAAAATTAAAATGTTATAGTACAGTCATGAGATCAACTATGTTGTATGATTATTAATCTTGGACAGCTAAGAAACAATAACATTCATGTAAGATAGATTAGGAAACGATAGGTAGTGAGGAAGAAGTTGCATTTTTTAAAATAATAAGAGATGACCACGTACTGTAATTTGAACATATTTAATGCAATTGGTTAGGAGATGTGATTTGGTAAAAGTATATATAGTTAGACGAGATAAAGAGAGACCAAGAATTACATAGGGAGAAGGTTTTTAGAAGAATATAATTGTTCTTGGTGTCAAAGTAATACATTGAATCAATATGAATAGAAAACAATATTAATTTAGTCGACCCTAATAATTGGTTTGAAATATAAAACTTAATTTAGTTGAGTACCTACTAATTAATAATCAAATAAAATAAGAGTATATCATTTTTTTTCTTTTTTCTCCTCAACCCTAAATAAGAAACGTATTTAGGGGTATATATATATATATACATACACGAGGGAACCAGGAATCGGAAGTATACTTCTCAAATATGGAAGATAGAGCATGTGTTTCAGGGTGCTGCAATTCTGTAATGGCTAGTAACAAGTCGGGAAAGTCATGTTCTTACTTTTCACATGCTCGATATACACTTTGTAATTGGAATTTAAAGAAGTGACTCTAATTAATCCATTCAATCAAGTTGTTGAAACATTAGCTTTAAGATAAGGCCAGCTATTGTTATAGAATTAATTGCCTTAGAATCTCAGGCCAGGAGATGAGATAGTTATAACTTAGAACTATAGAGGAGTTGAGCAAATTGCCAATCTCAAATTTACAAAGAACAAGAAAATGTAAACTGTAATTTGACTCCTATATGCATTTCAAGAACTACAATAAAGTACAAAGAGCCTTTTCATACGTTGCAGGACCATTTTCAAATCTCCATGAAAAATCATAAGAAATTAAGATACTTCAAACTTGCACTCAGATTCTTTTCTTTCCTTGCTACGCCCGAACCTTGTTGGGGGAGGCAAAAGAAACTGAGGATTATCACTTATCAGGCCCTCGTGGCACCAGCTTGATGGAATGATCCTCCAAATCGATCGACCATGCATTATATCCAGGATAAGCACTATACTTTGTATAGCCAAAAAAACTTAAATATATGCAATTCTTCTTGATTCCAAATCCAATCAAATCTTGGGCAGAAGCAGAGACTGAACAGTTGTTATCCAGTAACAACACTTGATCCCCTAAGCTATCTACTGAAACCCATATATGCTTTTCTTCATCAAACTTATAAACATTAAAATGAGCCCGATTGTCACTTTCAACAGCATTTAAAAACAGTAACAAATTTCCAACAGAATTCACCAAGTATCTACTCCTATGACCATAAAATTGATGAATAGATCGAAACTCCGGAGGAGCAACACTTACTGTAATTGGATGCAAAGAAGAACAATCAAGCAATATGGTCTGACCAGTGATACCTATAGCAAAAAACTTACCATTGTGATAAGCAATATCTATATACCTACTTTGCACACAACCCTTTTCTATTTCAGTCCAATTCTCATCACCCATTTTCCAAAGACACAATTTTAAACAATGACCAAGAGCCATAACAGAAAAATTATCACTGTTTGAAGACACCACGACTTTCTTAATCATAAAAGGTCGACGTAAAGCTTTAAACTTTCTACCATCAAGTTTAAGATCATAAAATCTACTTACCTCCGAGACCCTATACTCCAGCAAATTCAAAAACTTTGGAAAAACAGTCCTCGGGTTCTCAAAAATAGATGGAGCCAAAGTTTCCATGAAATGCAGTTTCCCAGGCTCTTCAGAATGTTGTACAGAGAGTAGCCATGAAAATTTCTTGATGGACTTGGACTTCGAAGTCTTGGGAAGCTTGTTGGGGGCTTCTATAAGGTAAACGATTGTTTCTATGAGTAGAACAGAGAGACTTGTACGGAGGCCCGGAACGAAGCAGGTTGGCGCTGGTACTTTGAGAGGGAAACAAGGGGTTGAGAGAGGAATCGAGGACCTCCATGAACTACAGACGGCACGTACTCGTAGAATGTCAGGACGAGAATTTAGATGCTTTGCGGTGATCAGTGCCAGCAAATCCTGTGGAAGATCGGACCACTTGCTTGTCCTTTTACTAGAACCCATACTCAAAGATTGAAGGTTTAAGGGATCGGAAAGGGTTTGGCACACACTCTTCTACCACTATTCTTATGTATAAAGCAAAACTTAAAACCCTAAAACTTTTAATATTATTTAAATTCTTCAAAAGATTTGTTTTTGGTAATTAGGATTGGGAAACTTAATTTTTTTGATGCTCCAAAGGATTTGTTATTGGTAATTAGGGTTGGGAAATTTTTATTTATTTATTTTATTTTTTTATGAAAATGATTATTTTTTCTTTTCTTTTTTCCTAAACACATTGATAATCTCACATCTCAAGTCCATATTGAGACTAGCAAATAAACATACACTTTTAACCAAGCAGGGAGGTAAGGCCATCTCCCGGGGCCAATTTTTTTTGTAAGAAAAAGTTGGTTAAAAAGAAATAGTAAACCCGTTATTTGAAGCAAAAAAAAAAAAAAAAAACTGAATATTTAAAGTGTTCTTCTTATCATACTATTTGGACAAATTTTTTGATTCAAGTTTAGCTCTTTTGTTTTCCTAATTCAATTGGAATCACGAATTTACAAGCTGAACTTTGCCCTTCATGGTTCATTTTGAGCATTGTCTCCACAAAAAATAGGCTGTCAACATATACGGTGGTGGCAACTGGCAAACCATTTTGGTAGACTAGAAATCCCAAGTTCCTTAAACTCTTGGGGATTATGCAACACAAAACCTCCATTCTCATATTGCATCAAAGACTCCCCGTTCTTCAGAATACATAGAACTTGAACAGCTCCTCTGCTTAGCCTTGACTTGTCCCAAATTCTTGAGCGTGGACGGACATGTGGTTTTAAGCTAACAGGTAAATATGCTCCAATGACATATATGATCTTTGTTGATGACATCATTTAGTGGATGAGACTAGTGTAGGCCAAAAATTTATATTAGAATTATAAAAGAATGTCAAAATTTAAAGATTTTAGGTTAAGTTAAATGAAAACAAAGTATATGGAGTGTAACTTTAGACACTAGAAAAGATTTGATTGAATTGGTTTTTGATGGTCATGAAATCCTAGCAAATGAAATATTTAAATATTTAGATTTTTTGATACAAAAAAGATGGTGCAATTAAGTATGATACATTAAATTAAGATAAGATGGATGAAGTGATAACGTGTATCGGAGTCTTATGTGATTCTAAAATCCTAAATAGGTTGAAAGAAATGTTTTATAAGACAGCTATGTTGTATGGTTATAAATCTTGGACAGCCAAAAAACAACAACACTCACATAAGGTGAGATTGTCTTAGATATGTTAAGATAGATGACATGACATACAAGAAAAGATAGATTACAAAATAATACTTAATAAGGAAGAGATTGCAATAATTAAAAATAAAATAAAAAAATTACCGTTTATGGTAGTTTGGATATATCTAACATAATCAAGTAAGAGATATGATTTGGTAAATGTTGATGTGGTTAGACGAGATTGGCGGAAACCAAGAATTACATGGAGATAAGGTTTTTAGAAGCATATAATTGTTCTTGGTGTCACTAAAAATTATGTATTCAATCGATGTGAATAGAGAAAAAATATTAATATAGCCGACACTAATTAGTTTAAAATATAATATTTAGTTGAGTAACTACTAATTAATACTCAAATATAAGAGTATAACTATATGTATTTTCTTTTTCTTTTTTCTCCTCAACCCTAAATAAGAAATGTATTTAGGGAGTATATGAGGGAACCAGACATCGGAAGTATACTTCTCAAATATGAAGACACGAGCATATGTATTTCAGGGTGCTGCAATATTCCTGTAATGCCTAGTAGCAAGTCGGGAAAGTCATGTTCTTACTTTTCACATGCTCGATATACACTTTGTAATTGGAATTTAAAGAAGTGACTCTAATTAGTCAATTCAATCAAGTTGTTGAAACCTTGGCTTTAAGATTAAGGCCAGCTATTGTTATTGAACTAATTGCCTCAGAATCTCAGGCCGAAGACGAGACAGTTAGAACTTAGAGCTATAGAGGAGTTGAGCAAATTGCCAATCTCAAATTTACAAAGAACAAGAAAATGTAAACTGTAATTTGACTCCTATATGCATTTCAAGAACTACAATAAAGTACAAAGAGCCTTTTCATACGTTGCAGGACCATTTTCAAATCTCCATGAAAAATCATAAGAAATTAAGATACTTCAAACTTGCACTCAGATTCTTTTTCTTTACTTTGCTACGCCTGAACCAAGTTGGGGGAGACAAAAGAAACTGAGGTTTATCAGGCACTCCTTTCACCAGCTTGACAGAATAATCCTCCAAATCAAACAACCATGCATTATATCCAGGATAAGCACTATACTTTGTATAGCCATAAAAACTGAAATATATGCAATTCTTCTTGCATCCAAATCCAATCAAATCTTGGGCAGAAACAGAGACTGAAAGGTTACTATCCAGTAACAACACTTGATCCCCTAAGCTATCTACTGAAACCCATATATGATTTTCTTCATCCAACTTATGAACATTAAAATGAAGCCGATTGTCACTTTCACCAGCATTTGAAATTAGTAACAAATTTCCAACAGAATTCACCAAGTATCTACTCCTATCATCATAACATTGAAAAACAGATCGAATCTCTGGAGGAGCAACACTTATAACTGTAATTGGATGTAAAGAAGAACAATCAACCAATATGGTCTGACCAGTGACACCCACAGCAAAAAACTTGCCTTTTTGATAAGCAATATCTATATACTTACTTTTCACACGACCATTTTCTATTTCAGTCCAACTCTTATCACCCATTTTCCAAAGACCCAATTTTGAACAATGGTGAAGAGCCATAACAGAAAAATTATCAGTGTTTGAAGACACTACCACTTTCTTAATCAACAAAGCAGGAAAAGATTTCAACTTTCCACCATCAAGTTTAAGATCATAAAATCTACTTATCTCCGAGACCCTATACTCCAGCAAATTCAAAAACTTTGGAATAACAATCCTAGGATTCTCAAAAACAGACGGAACCATAGTGTCCTTGTAATGCAGTTTCCCAGGCTCTTCAGAATGTTCGACCCAGATTAACCATGAAAATTTCTTGATGGAATTCGACTTCGATGTCTTGGGAAGCTTGTTGGGGGCTTCTATAAAGTAAAGGATGGTTTCTGTAAGTAGACAACAGCAACTGGTACGGAGGTCCGGATCGAAGCAATTTGGCACTGGTACTTTGATAGGGAAACAAGGGGTTGAGCTGTAGTTTGAGAGACAAATCGAGGACCGCCATGAACTACAGACACCACGTAATCGTAGAATGTCTGTACGAGAATTTAGATGCTTTGCGATCAGTGCCAGTAAATCCTTTGGAAGATCGGACCACTTGCCTGTTGTTGTTCGAGAACCCATACTGAAGAATACAGGGTGTTGACTGTAAACAGAGCGAGAGGTCTGTGCCACCATACGTTTCGGAGATAAGACTAGTAGTGCTTGGCTATCATATCCTACTTCTATAACAAAACAAACAAAAAAAGGGCGAGTTTTTTTTCTTCTTCTTCAATTTAAACTTATTTTGTTAATGTTCGAATGAGTTTGATCTTCGTAACAAGTGTTGGGAGATAATTTTTTTTTTTTTGTGAAAGTCATGATTTTTTTTATTTTTTTTTCAAATCCTCAAACCGATGTAAGTCCACCTCAACTTTACCCCATCTCTCAAGTCCATATTGAGACTAGCAAATAAACATACATTTTCAATCTATGGGGCCAATATTTTTTGTAAAAAGTACTAAACTCGTTATTTGAAGCAAAGGAAAAAGAAGAATTTATGAGGTGAGCTTTGAAGCCATACATTCTCAAGTTCAGCTCCTTTGTTTTCCCAATTCAATTGGAGTCACGAATTTATGAGGTGAGCTTTGCCCCTTGATAGTTCATTTTGAGCACAGTCTCCACAGAAAATAGGCTGTCAACATGTATGGTGGTGGCAAACCATTTTGGTAGACCAGAAATCCCAAGTTCCTTAAACTCTTCCTCTTGGGGATTATACAACACAAAACCTCCATTCTCATATTGCATCAAAAACTCCCCGTTCTTCAGAATACATAGAACTTGAACAGCTCCTCTGCTTAGCCTAGACTTGTACCAAATTCTTGAGCGTGGACGGACATGTGGTTTTAAACTAACAGGTACATATGCTCCAATTACATAATCTTTGGTCCAAGAATTGCTCACTTTGTAGACCTTCATGACCCATATATCACTTCCTCCACCATCTAGACAAACAGCTGCTGATAGACACCCACTCAAACCCACAAGATGAAAATTACAAGTTTGAAGGCTGCCACAACTAGGACCAGCAATCATTTTAAATTTTTCCTCAGCCAGGTCAAATGAAATAATACGAAGGCCAGGACCAGGTGGGTACAGATAACGGAAAGTTACCCAGTGGAGAGCTGCATTTAACAAGGCTTCTGATGGTCTTGGATCCAGCTTCCATGGACATTCTCCTAAACTCCTCCAAGCATTTGTGCCTATGGTGAGAATTTGGACATCCCAGTGTTCAGACCACCCCCTAACCTGCAAGTTTGCATGAGTTTTGTGATAGTATGCCATCCTAACCATCTTGTATTTCATCGTGTCCGGATGATAACCGAATCCAACCGCTACTTCTTGTCCCGGCTGATGATTTGTTTTCGGCAATTCTATATAATCTCCTGTGAAAGGATTGCATATGCGTATGGGATCAAAAAATAGTGTATCAGATATACATAGCAAGCCATTACAGGAACCCACCACCTCGAATTCAGGCATAACAGATTTAATTCTAGCATCAATTTCTGAAACCTTGTTGCCATAAAGGTCAGGTTCCTCACCAGTGCCAACATAATAAAGCTTGTTTATAATGGGAGTGTCACAATGAAGGATGAGACTTGGATTTCTCCTTTTTGCTCGAGTGTGGAACATGCTGGGGAGACGAGTATCTTCAGCTAAAGCACGCCAAGCTTTGCACACACCCTTGATTTGCACCAAAGAAGTGATGGGCAGTCTTGAAAGAATGTCTAAATAAATGTCACGGGGAAGCTTCTCCATACTGCCACTGGTAGAGACTGATCAAATCCAAGGATAGGTCACCTGAAAATGGTTGTGAATCAATCATCAGTGAAAAGCTTGTAGTATGAGGAAAATCATTTAGTACAAACAAATCTGAACTCTTAGCTTGATGATAACAGATATTTTTGTAGTTCTTAATATTTGTTTGTTTAAAACTTGGTCTGTGATAAATAAATCAGAGCATATGCTTGTTTATTGTATACTTGAGTGGAAACTACAAAGAAGATGCCAATATAAAGAATTTGAAATCAATAAAATATACACTAATCAAGTTGTCAAATTATCCCAAAGGACAGTAATATTCGAACAAATGTTCTACTTAAAATAGTCATTTGTTACTAAAAAATCAATAACCAAACAACAAATTTATAAATAAATAAATAAATCTTACCATGTCATCCGTGGATAACAATATTTTTGAAGGATCCCGTCAGCCACCCCAAATATGTCGAATCTTCCGAAGAGTCTCATTTTATGAGATTCTGATTGCCTTGTTACAATACCACATCTTCATCATTATGCATCTTGCCGTCCTCTCAGAAAGTCTAGGAATAACTTGCTGGCTAGTGACCTCTACCTGTTCTCATATCACTTGTTTGACTTCATTGAAGAAGGCTTCCCAGTCTATATCTGCATCAGTCATTAGAGATTACTATGGTATACCACAAAGCCTCATGTAGAATTTCACTGCCAAGGATGTGATCCTTGGCCAAGTATCAAACCAGACTGGAGCAAAACCATGTCCCTTCAAATCTTCATGTTAAATGGTTATCTAGCCAGATTCTACTTAATGCACCTGATGGAATTGGAGAGCAGTTGCACTGAAAATTCATTTGGTGATTACTTAGGACGTACCTAGTGGAGTTGAATATAAAATGAAGTGAAACTGATATGTAAATCAAGATATATTCTAATTTCATTGCACTTTCTCCATGTTCTTCCCATTTTTGGCTCTACCAAGCATAGCCTCAGTATTTCGAGCACCAAATTAACAGTCTACTTAAAAGATTATGAGTCAGATTAACTTCAGCTCTAACAGCTTATATAAAGATAATGAATTCAGGCTATTTATGCTCAGAAAAGGTCTGCACTCTGCAGTAGAAATATATTTTTTTGGGGCTAGAATTTGTACAGAACTTAAAACCTATCAACAAATCAGGGGTTACAGCAATGAAAGCAAGTATTGTGAGATGGAAACTAAAAGATATTAATTTTCATCACCGCCCCAAGCCTCATCTCTCAATTTTTGCCTAGTCACTATCCGGTTCCTTCTGTCACCTTCCTGCTTTCTCAATTCTCGGGTCCCAAATGCAGTAGGCAATTTCAACCCCATTCCCTGAGCAATCAATCTCTGGGCTGTTCTTGCTGATGTCTGTGGCCTTCGTCGAGGAGGTTCAAGATCTGTATGAACAACAAAACAAAACTATATCAGACTAGGAGAATTATATTTAAAAAACTTACACGCCAATATTTTGAGGTCATTTAGAATCAATGACAGCACTTGGCAAAAAGCTTCATACAACAATAATCTGTAAGAGGGGACCATTTATTAAAACACGCAAGTAGTTGAAGCAAATCCAAACACACTTTAGTTCTTGTAATCCGCGAGTCTCTTTTATAGAATTAGTATCCAAATTCAGACTTATTGGTAAATGAACAACAACTTGCTCCAGTTGAAAGGAGATAGACAAGATTAAATGGAAGAACGCAATTCATTTTGCTCGTGAATTCCCTATTATCATGCAGATCCAACAAATAAAAAAATGTAACCCGTATAGCAGTATAAGTCAAAAAGCTTATACCCATCAGAAATTCAGGGAAAGCTGGGAATAATAAAGTTTCAACATATGTGTTAAATATGGGAGCCTAGTTTTTAAATGGATATACTAAGGCTTCTCAATAAGTAAATCTACCATGAAGAGTGTCCTGAATAAAGAAATTAAACTTTTAGTGCTGAAAATTGCAGAAAACAAACTAAATCAACAAAATAAACTACCTTTTGAATTAATTTTACTTAAAAGAGTATCATCTTCAACAAGTATCCGTACTGTGAATGGAAATTGAATGCGGTTCTGGGCCTCAAGTGCTGCATCAGAAGCTCAAGTTTGTCAAGTAGACCAAACTATAAAATTCACAAAGAAACTTAAAAACAAGTCAATTTCTCAAGTAATGCTGCTAAAATGGGAAGCATCATTCAAGACAGATTTTGAGACCAATAATGGGAAGCATTTGAATTCCAAAAGGGTAATCCAGCACTATGATAAGACTTTTGAAGGGAAACCATTAAAAACAACTCAAATACCTACCTCAAATGTCATCCTAGATAGGTAGAGAAGAAAAATGGGGAAGATTTAAATCTTTCATGCTTCAGCATTTCTTCAAACTATCCTTATTATTTAATGCCATATTTAGATTCATGTTCAACTTCTAGTATATCAATGAATATCAATTAGTCAAAGAGGTAAACAAATTGTTCAAATAAGAGCATCTTCCTTCCAAGATGATCATAAACAACATCAACTTTGTGAAAATAGTAATTGCCAAACCCAATGCAGTTTCTCCTCATGAGTGATAATACTATTTCCTAAAGGCACATCTTTCATTTGTGCATCATGCATACTGCACAGGAAACAATAATCTTCTGGCAAAACAAAGTGAAGGAAGATTTTCAAGTAGCATCATGAAGAAGCGAAAAAACCTGGAGATAAATAGCAACAGGAACACATTGGCTCTTGGACTGATGCAAAACCAATTTACAGATGCTTAGGAGTACTCTTTAAGAATTTTAGCGACCATTGCTTTATCATATATTTGCTTAGATAAAAAGTTTCAGGGGGTAATTACTTACCATCATTAATAACAACAATGCTGGGCTAAGAGTTGCTTCTAAATTTTAAATTC
Organism: Quillaja saponaria; assembly: GCA_029379385.1. Lineage (NCBI taxonomy): Eukaryota > Viridiplantae > Streptophyta > Magnoliopsida > Fabales > Quillajaceae > Quillaja > Quillaja saponaria. Next base: position 2,823,367 of record CM055605.1, on the reverse strand, counting down.
TATTCAAAATCTACCAGACTATTATATTACTCTAGGAGTGGTTAAAGTTGAGAAGAATATTTCAATATCAATACTAAACAAAGAGTAAGGGAGAAACATCACTATTTCACCCATTCTATTCTTTTTCGATAAGCAGAGCAACTGAGAAAGTTCAAAATATCTCCATACTATATATATGGCCTCCCAAACAAAGAATAATCCCGGGAAAACCAAGATGTCATTCATAGACAAAACTACGGGATGTAGCTTATCAGAAAGCAAGTAATATACAGGTACCACTCAATTCAAAGTGCTATAATGTTGCTGACATGATTAGGAAGGGACAGTGTTGACATAGATAGGATTGAATGACAAATATAATCACATAAAGGATCAGTCTGCCATAAAGTTACTTAGAAACAATTAATTATTTGATATAATACTTTTAAACAAATATAATTATGTCAGTCACTCCATAATTACCAATTGCAGGTGTCTGAAATACTGCAAGGGCAACTGTATCATTGATCCAGCGAATCACAACTGCATGATCTTTGAAGTCCTTAAAAAGCTTCTCCAGATCTATTGTCTTCGTACTTGGAGGAAAGTCAGATAGAACAAGAACATGACGCGTCCCATATTTAGCTGGATTCAACAATAAATTAGACTTGGATGATTTTGCATAAAACTTGTGTATGTCAAGGCTGATAATTTTTAATAGCATGGATAGAGTATATTTTGAAACCATAAAAATATTGTGGATATAGGATGTCGACATATCTAGAAATAACAATATTTAATTAAATAAGACAGGCTTACAGTTCCTTATACCTGCATTTCCTTCTGATCGATTTGCCTCTTCATCCTCTACATGTGAGTTATCAGATAACTGATCACTATAAAGTTCTTGTTTTTCGTATGAGAATGTTCCCCTCCCACGGCGCTTTGGCTTTTGAGTTTTGTTATCTTCTAATGTAAGATCTGATATTCTTGATGAACACAATGAGGGAAGTAACTCATCAGGTTCACGATCTGCAACTGCTTCCCAGTCTGTAGTTTTTCACTAAATCATTCAGTTCATGGTAATAGTAATGCCGTTTATGAAATAAACACTGATTTGAAATTAGCCGGACTGCAGTATATGATTAAGCTTTATGATCATGCTGCCCCCACTAGCCCCATCGGTCCACCCCTGAATGCAACAGAGAAAGAATGATGTTGGTCTTAAACATAAAAACGTACCATCATCTGATGACCCGCTACCTGTCAAGCCTCATAAGTCAGAAAATAGTATGATTAGCTTCTCAAAAAACCCTTTTGACAAGAAACCTAGTTACAGAAATCGAAAATGTTAGATTAAGATCGTACAAACTTACCATGATTGGAAGTCTCATGATGGACCGAATTGTTGCAAGAAGAGCCAACACTGGCCGGTGAAACTCCACCCTCCTTCAAGTTCTTCACAACTTGGTCACTGAAATATGAAACCACAATGGGAAAATAAAAGTGAGAAACGTAAGATATTTCTCAGTCAGCAATGCAATTCATTGTTGCATTCGGTTAAAAACCTTCTTCTAAAAACTACAATAGCCTTTTCAGTGTGAATTTTAGGAAATCCGTCAAATAGTTTCCCCTTTTCTTCCTTATTTTCTCAGCAACCAAACAAAAAAGAGAGTGAGAGAGAAAGAGAGAGGGGGATACCCAGAAAGAGAAACGTGGCGAGGTCGTTGTTTAATGAGGAAAGCTCGAGACTGAAGTTCATCGGCTTTAAGAGAAAAGCCTTTGGAAGAATATAGTTTGGCTAAGTCGGCGAGAGCGGATGCCAATTGGAGCTCCGAATCTGATTGGGAAGAGCTTAGGGTTTCGAGTTTGATGACAACGGATTGGAGGAGAGAGATGGCTCCATCGATGTCACCAGCAGTAATGAGATCTTCCACTGCCTCGCTCCAGTTTTCTTCAGCTTCAATTTTCTCCATTATGGCCTCAGCCTCTGCCTATGGCTAATGGCTTTCGTTTTGATCAGATGCAGGGCCTAAAATGGTTTCGCACCACACCGAGTTTGGACCTTCCAATTGCTACTTAGTTTTCCTTTTTACTTTTTTCTCTTTTAATATTTGCGAGTAACAAAAGTATTACCCGCCTAGGCGCTTTATGGCGTAATACCCAATTTTTTTTTATATATTTTGTTACGAGTTCAGATTATTTGAATCATGATTAATTAACTTCTTTAATAGCAGATTATTCACATATAATCATAGACTAATAAATTTATATGATTTATTTTTAATGCCTCGTTTGAATGTGTCACATGGGTATATTTTTCTCCTATTACTTTAAAAATTATTGTTTGATTTATTGATCATGTCTTAAATATTAGTACTTCTTTTATAGTTTTTAATTTAAAAATATAGATCAAGGCACAATTATTAGTGTTTTTTATTTGTGACGAGGGTTGTTGGCCTATGAGTTACAAAACGGGAGGTACATGCTCACTTCCACATGAATATATGATTCAATCTCAAAATATAAGTATACAACACCAAAATATTTTACTAATTAAATTAATTTGCACCTTTAGCATGAATGTTTTTAATATTTTACAATAATTGAATTTGAGATATATAATCCAAAAATTTATGCCCGCTTAAAAACGTGAAATAGTTACTCACAAATATTTTAAGCAAGTATAAATTTTTTTTTAATTGTCGATAAGAAACAATTCTCTTCAATAAAAATATGCATTTTGTGTGAGAATTAATAACCAAGAGCAGTTGGTACATTGCTTGACACCTTTGATTGCCGATTGAAACTCTTCAATCGTAGATTTGATGTGTTTGATCCCTAATATGTAAATTTAGTTAATCACAATATGATATAATTTGAACTAAATCAGTAATATGTATAATTAAGTTGGTCAATACCAACTTATAAAAATATGATTGTCTTCTCAAATATAAATAAACTAACTTGGCTTTTAAATCTTAGTATTATTACATTTTTAACTCCTAAGCCCAAATAATATTTTTAATAATTACTCTCAATCTAAGAAAAAAGAAGTTAATTTATGTAAATAAAAATATCTCTATTTAAATCTAATAAAAATAATATTAAAATATAAATTTTAGAATTCCACTCAGAGAACAATTTTAAAAAATAGTTTTAGATAATCTTATTTTTTATTTTCTTTCGTATTTAAATTTTATTATAAGGTCACATTTTAAAAATATTTCATTAAGTAAAATGTTCAATTTGCTTGAAATAAAAAAATTATTATAACTAATATATAATTTTTTAGAAAATTTATTAATTTTTTATAATTAATAATTAAATGATTAAGAATTTACACAATATGTTATGATATGTATCCATTTTATTGTAATTTAATACTCAAACTAACTTTTACTATTTCTATATCAAACACATATTATAATTACCAACATGACTTATTCATATACATACCAAACAGATATTTGACTTATGATTGATCTGATTTTATTATTTGTATATTAAACAGGTCCTAAGTTAGAGATAATGTTATTTCTTTATTTTCTTCATATAAAAAATAAGAAGATGTCGTTTTTAGTTTTTTTGTTAGCATTTTTGGCATGCATAAGAAAAAAATAAATCATATAATAGAAAGAAAAAAAGTATTATATGGAGCTATTATTTTCTTCATATATGTACTCTTTTACAGCTCGCTCCTTACCTTTCATTCCATTCTAGTAAAATGAATCCCTTCTTTGTTGCTACCACACGAAATACACCAAATTTCTGGTTTTTATTTTTATTTTGGGTTTTTAGTTATTTATGTATAGCATACGTTTCTTTTTGCATTACGAGGTTGACGGGGAATCAAATAATGTAAATGAAGTAGTATTTCAAGCAATGAAACCACTTTTTTATTACTTACCATTTTAATTGTTTTACCACATATTGGACTCTCAAACAATAACGATTCAGGCATAGTACAAGGTGACAACAATATAAATTTATAATATCATATTACTGTCAAATATTATATAAGAATTAATTAAATAATCTTATATTATTATATTATTTTTATATGATACGTCAGACTAACCCTTAATTGTTGAGAGAAAAATTATAATTCATTTACACTGCTTTTGAAATGTATGTTGATATGTTTGAAATGTATGTTGATATGTTTGGAGGCAGTGGAAGTCGAACTTTAGGAGGAGAGAAGATGTAAAATTTGGCTGTGAAAATAACAGTGCTCTTATTTTATTATGAAATAATTCGAAAAAACTAATGTAAAAGTTCAATCAAATTGTGGCTATAATAATCACAACATATATATGTATATAATATTACATACTTAACAGAGAATGAATATGCTTATTGACATACACATCTACAAGTTTCCATGAAGTTTATATATCCAAACTATATGCAAATCAATGGCTATATAGCATCATAATTAAATCATTGTCTTATCGTTTTTATCATCACTATATAGCTTTATAGTTTATACTGTCATGTATAGTACAAGATATCAACAATATAAGTTTATACTATCTTGTTGTTATCAAATATTATATAAAAATTAACTAGATAATCTTATATTATTATATTATCTTCATAAGATGCATCAAACCAACCCTTAGTTGTTGAGAGAAAAAGAATACTTCATTTGCAGTTTTGAATTGTATGTTCATATGTGTGGAGGCAGTGGAAGTTGAAACTTCAGGAGGAGAGAGAAGATGTAAAAACTTGGCAGTGAAAATAACAGTTCTCTTATTTTATTATGAAATAATTTGAAAGAGCTAATGTAAAAGTTCAATCGAATTGTGGCTATCATAATCACAACATATATATATATTATACTTAACAGAGAATGAATATGCATATTGATATTCACATCTACAAGTTTCCATGAAGTTTATATATCCAAACTATATGTAAATCAATGATTACATAGCACCATATTCGATACAATGCTTTGGTATCATACAAGTTTTCTGCAATTATATTCCTATACTAACTACCAAATCGTTATACTTTACAATACTAGCAAGCTTTTCCATATCCCTTCGTATCAAAAAGCTACAATCAGGATGATAAAGAAAGTGGAATTGAAAAACCTACATCTCCATTTCTTTTATTTCTTGGCTATCAAGTCTTCTGTTTGTCTAGAATATGAAAGTTTCCTGCAAATGGTTTACTCATTGAATTGATGTATCAGGCCACGAAATCCGGCAAAATTTGGGTAGCAAACCTTTTTGGATTTTGAATGTCGATATTGTCGTAACGATTGCTTGAATGAGTAGATTGTGGAGGAGTGTTGATCGAGCAAAAGTCGATTCCATTATTGGCTCCCATCTCAAATCTCCTCCCAAACTGAATACTCTGCTGGTGGGAGAGGTACTCATGCTGGTTTCCTGTGAAGGGGAGGTTATCACTATGAGGAAGGCCTAAAGTGAGAGAAACACCATTTCCATGAAACATTGGAGCCAATTGTTCAGAATTAAATCTTCCAATATCTCCAATATTGGAATATCCAACACATTCACCACCATTTGTAGTTATAGAAGAAGATGGGTAACCATCTTTGCTTTGCATTTGATGATTAATTCCAAACTTTGTACCCATTTCTCTATTCGTCCCAGGGAGTTTCATTTCCATTTCCATTGAGAGGATACTACTTGAGGAATTTTGTACTTCAGGATTCTTTCTTTTGTTTGGACTTCTTCGCATGTCATGAACTAATGTTGACATTGAAGAATTTGAAATATCAGTGGGAGAAGCATTTTGATTACTGAATTTTTCTGCTGGCTTCAATTGGAGAGCTTGATTAGTCTGATCAACTCCAACGGCACCACAAGCAGTGATTTTTATTGATTCTTTTGATCTGTTTGTATTGTCATCCTGCTTGAAACCATTCTGTTCTTGTTCCTTGATTTCTTCCAAATACATTTCTTCAACCATTGGCTTCCATAGTCGAACTCGAGCATTTATAAACCAGTTAGACACCTGAAATAACTCATTTCATAACCTTCAGTTACCTGTCTTTACCAGTATTATATGAAATTTACAAGTAAATCATGTAAAATGTAATACGTACCTGGCTTCGAGTAAGTCCAGTTTGTTTTGCAAGCATAATTTTATCCGAATCCTTAGGATATCTGCAAATCTCCCCATGAAAAGCAATGTTAGAGATATGTGTACACACACACACACACATATATATATATATATATTTATATATATAATCTTGTGTGTGTATGTCTGTGTTTGATCCAGTTACACAACTTACGGGTGGAGGAAATTTTCGAAGAGCCAACAACGAAGAACAGAAACAGCTCGTTCAGGCAATCCTCTTTGGGGTCTCCATGCATTGTGATGGATCATTCCTAGCTGCTGTAATGCCCTTTGTTGTCCTAGATGAGGATCAAAATATCGAAGTTTAGAACCTTCAATTTTTGCTCCTATGCAATCATCTTCACCCAAGCTCTTGCTTGTTGCATTAATTTGTGCTGATATGACATCTTTGAGACAACGAAAGTGCTTTGAGATTGCCTTTAAAGCAAGGTCTGTGTATGATTTTGCAGCACCTAGACCTGCTGCCTGCTCAAATGATGAAGCTACAATTTGCATTTGGTTGTGGTACTGTCTGTACCTTTGCTCCACCTTCATGTTCAAAATCGAAAAAAAAAAGAAGAGAGATTAATTTAATGGTTTCATACTTGATGAGATTGGCTAGCTAGAAAAAGAAAAATGGATCTAAATATTTCATATACACTCAACTGAAACTGATTAACCCCGAATGGGCTCGACCGGGTCAATACTCAATACATGAATCTTAAACATGATATAAATCATGAAAACAAGTTCGAATTCGAAATCTTCGCTCATGATAAAGTTTCAGTGAAAAATTGCATTTAATCATTTTTATATTTAAAGATACTGAACATACAAGTGGGCAAAGAAACCATATTTGGAAATCAAAATCCAGAGAACTTGACAAAAACATTACCTCCTCTAGCATGCTAATTAGTTTGGACTTGTTCATCTGAAGCTCTTGTCTTTGTGCTGTGGTTAGCTCATTCCCTCCTTGCTTACCACTATTAGTGCCGGAACCATCTCCTATCCAAGCTGTTGATTCTTCTCTATTCATTTTCATTTTCATCATTTTACTCTTTTCCACTGACTCATCTATTACCTTTCTCACATTAACAACTTCATTGAGAAGCTCATGTACAGCCTTCAAAAACTTAGATCCCAAAATAACACCTGCCACACCTGAAATTCCACTTGACACGGTGGATAGCGGAGAACTACCTAGAACTCGCATATCATCACCGCCACCTCGACCACCACCACCGCCACAACTCGTAGGCGATATTGCCGGAACTTGACGAGGAACGTCAAGTGATCTATAAGCAGTGGTGTGTTGTGATGAAAGGCTCAGTGACAAGCCTTGCTGCTGACTTGCCCTCCCGAATCCCATATGAGATGGCACGCCGTCTGCGGTGGCAGCCCCACCTCTTGCCGTCTGGTCGATCATTGATCCCCATAAGTTGTAGTCTTGACCTAGAAACAACGGACGGCTGGAATTGTCTAAATTGGTGGTAAGTGTCGTTACACCGACCAAGTGTTGGTTGTTGGTACTGGATGGAGGCGGCGCGTGGGAGAGATTCATGAAGTTGAGCGCGTTTCCGGTGGTGGTTGGGTTGAGGAGGAGCATGTTGTCAGAATAATTAGATACGTAGGATTGGATTTCTGAACCACTTCCATGAAAGTAGGACGCCGCCATACTCTTATCTATCAAAAATCATGGATTACCCTAATATTTAATTTCTAGCAGAATTTTTTTCTTTTTTTTAAATACATAAAAATGAAAAAACCCAGCATAGATCATAGGGGAATAATTAATAAATTCTTATACAAAAAGAAAGAGGAAAATGAAAAGGATTTTCCATCAAATTAAAAATAGTACGTACCAAGTACCAAACCAATTATGGTTAAAGAACATACACACGAGGTAGAAGGAGGACAGATGTGATGGAGAGCACCATAACAAGCAGAGCAGAGCAGGGGAGAAATCAATCTCCTTAATTTTAGTTGTAATAAGCTTTATAGGAGTTGCCTTTTATTGGAAGAGCATTTCTGTGTTTTCCTTCAAAGTGACAATGAACAGAAAAAAGACAGATGGAGGATATTTCTAAAAAGTGTGGTCCTCTTCTTCATATTTATAAAAAATTAATTATGCAGTTATCATAGTAAATTAGTATAATTTGTTGCTAACGTGACTTTTGGATTCCCATTTGTTGTAACAATAAAGCTTCGTAAGTGATTATTTAGTCTAGCGACACATATAAACTTTGTTTTTATGCATCTAAGATTCGACTTCCATGAAAATTTACATACAAGAAATTATGTCTTCTTCACTTTCCCTATAAAAATAAATAAATAAAGTTCAAACACAAAATTATTTTATCTGTATTGAGTCTTACCCTAAATAACATTAGTTAAGTTTTTTTATTTTATAAAAAAAAATGTAATGAGAACACTTGTTACAATTTAAAATGTAATAATTTTATTATAAATTCCATTACATTATAATACATGCATACGCACCCCATTTATTAATACTTATGAAAGAAAAAGTAGATTGTGGAAATTTTTGAACTAAAAAAACTGTCCCATAAATGTCTGCATCACTTCTTGAATGGTCACTCCCACCAATTATGAATTCTTATCTTTGCTTGGAAAAAATTTAAATTTCAAAGTGCACGTTCCCTTACTTACCTATAATCCTATCATATTTAAGCAGAGCCCAATACAAGAATATGATTATTTCAATTTTCGTCTCTCTTCACATCATTCAAAAAATAATTATAATAGAACTGCTAAAACTCATAATCAAGTAAGTGAATTAGAGCTCTCTACGTCACAAAAAAGGTGAAAAAGTTGACAACATTGTTCGAGGTTTTCTTATATTATTGACATACCAACAAGCTTTTATCAGAAAAGGACACTTTGGGATGAAAGATTTTTTTACATAAATCTGAATATTAAGGTTCTTAATTAGTTTTCAATTTTTACATCCCATATTTTAAAGGATATGACAATTCAACGTTGATAATTGGGAACATTAAATGAGAAAATTTAATTATATATACTTCAAAACTCAAATCTGTTAAAAAGGGCCTCTTTTATCTCAAACCTGCCGAAGCCTATTGGACATTATATTAGTAAACCACAAAAAAGTCAATTTAACTACAAAGCATCTATTTAATTTAGTTAGATTTTTCTAACAAGTGTTTTAAAGATATTTATTAAATTATAATAAAAATATTTTATAAAAATTAAAATTTTATAAAAATAATAATTTGTATATTAAATTATACTGAAATCATGATTAACAAATATAATAAATATTATAAATTTTTTATTTATTTAACTTTAACAGGGGAGCACTTGTTAAAACAGTTCTTGTAGTTATTCTTACAAAATTCACTCAACATGAATACAACTGGAGCACAAAGACACAAAGTAGTAGTTGGCTTGGCTCATTCAATTTATTAGCAACAAATAGTGGGTCTAAAACCCATAAATCTAATGTCGTTTTCACATGGTCATCAACCCATATACCCTTCAAACACGCAAAGCATGGCCCCTTATCCCTTGATCTTTTCTCTAAACACACCTACATATACATATGTATAATTGGCAGGCATATGCTACCACAAGTCAGACTGCATGCAACACCATCCAAATGGTGTGATATTGCATAATATATGCGCACACGTACTACACCACCACACCATGTAAAAGGGATATGGTCATGAATCATGATAGCTAGCTAGCGGGCCATGTAACAGCCTTGCCTTCATTACTAATAATAACTTTTGTAAGGTATCAAGTTTACGTTCATGCATCTAATCAAGTGTTAATTACCCAATCAAGGATCAGATTTTTCAATACTAATTGTATGTGAGTTTTATTTCATATTCTCTCTCCCCGGCATGTTTCCTAAATCTATATATAGGGGATGTCCATGTTATCAAAGTTAAAATGAAAAAAATATATCTTATTAATAACGGGTTAATCTAACAATTAAGGTAATAATCAAGAAACGCTTATTTAAAGAGGTTACAGTTCATAAATGTGGAATACCTTATCTATATTTTTATTTTCTTTACAAACAAAAAAATTATATCATTAACTTCTTATTGACTGAATTATAAATATATTGATGACAAAAAATATTTTATTTATTAATTTTATGAGTTTAAATGAATTAGAAGAGCTGTGAAATAAAAATTTTATAAATTTTGTATTTTAAGAATAAATGACTTTTTTTTTTTTTCAGTACATTAAGAGTGTTCGGTCACAATATTAAAAAGTAAGAAATAAATATTAATTATTTGAGATAAACACTTAATAATTGAATGACCTGTCTTTGATTATAGATATACGCGTAAAATTAGAGAGATGCTGATAGTTAAATAATAAAAAATAAAAATACAAGATGTTCTCCACTTAAAACATTTTAGTCTACCATCCCACGTGCCAGCCAAGCATAAATCCATGCGACTTTTTGTAAAATTTTTGGAGTTTTACCAAAAAGATTGGCCCCACAAAGTTCGATGGAACATACGTGTTAGTTTCAAACTACATTATTAGTCCCGGGGGGGGGGGGGGGTTAACTTCGTGTTCCACCTATTTAACACGCGTCGAATTTAAATTACATTCTCCAAAATGTGGGACCCACCATTTGATTTGTTCTCCTCCGGCTTTAGTCTTGTTTTGTGGGTCCCAGTCGCCAATGAACTGTAGCTTTTGTCTCTGTACGTGCAAGAATGGGCCTACGTGTCAATAGGTCAATGAATCGGCCAACTAAAAACTTGTGGGGCTGGTAATGGCATTAGCTTTCGGCTTTTGTCGTATTGCTATTGGCTAACGTGCCAAGCAAAAAGTAGCGCTATGTTCCTCGTATTACCGGGTGACACTTACTTAGGTCCATCATTTTCGGAAAATGATAGTTACGCCCCTTTGTTAAAATCTTTTTGTATTATTCGTCCCTCCCATATAAATGTTTGTCATTTTATCAGGGAATCAATTGAATACATATGGTGACAATTGCTTTTACACTAATGTTATTATTTTATTAAGCAATCTCTATCCATTAAAAAAAGAAGTGTAATAAAGTGCGTAAAGAATCACATTCCTTTTTTGATCGAGTAATTAAAGAGATATATTTTAAAATTTTATTTTCAAAATCGTAAAACAATTATGAAGAGTAAAATTCTCATGAAATTACTTTCCGATGTAAATGACTTGGGCTGAAGTGCTACAATAATAATTCCTCCAATATTGCTTGAGATGAAAGAGTTTTTGCTAGCACAATATATGCAACCACCTCTTTCTCCTTCATGGCATGGGATAGATGGGCCTAGGAGTTTGGGCAAAAAGGCTGCCTCAAGTAGTTAGTTCAACATACCATAACAAATGTTTGGGCCTTGAAGAGGTTAAAAAGGAAGGGTACCCCTAACTAACTACATTTGGGCCTCAAGCCCTTTTGCTTATCATTATTGTCACTATTTGGGAATGAAATTAAATTGAAGAAGAAGAAGCAAAAAGAACTGAAATGCCACCGTTGAGTTTACATCATTGATAGCATAAACTAATTGGTACATGCATGTTATCTTGTTCTTGTTGTTAGTGCAACAACATGATGTGTTATAATCAATATGGTCTCCAATTGCTAAGTGCTATACTAATTAGTACTTGGATTTGCTATTGTCAAACAAACCAGAAATCCCAAAGAAACACACATTTGATTCTCGCATGACTTCCATGCTACAGCAATCCAAGTTATCAAATACATGTAGGACCTCCATATCATGATATGACATCTGTCATATAATGTAGCCAAAAAACACATGCCAACAATAACATCTCTAAATTAAAATTCGTACTTTATTTAAAAATTTCAACTAACATCTTAAATTTTTTAAAATCTAATTAATCATTCCATATCATATTAGAATATTTTTGATGAAATGGATAAGAATTTAAAGTTTAACGAATGACACTTTTACAAGTTGAATAGCTATTTGAGCATCTTTTATAAATTTTTTTCAATTAACTAAGCTTAATTTAAAATGTTGGATAGTATATAATTATGTGTAGATAGGGTGAGAGATTTGGAAAATCCAAGATGGATTCTGTGAAATAATTCATGAACATTTAAACACAATTGGCAATATATATCATGGTCAAGATTCTCATGCGTATTTGTCATATTGTGGGCTTATCAATCTCTTCTCTGAGGTAGCCTTTTGTGTTGCTTTTTTTCCCCTCATGATCCTAAAGAAATGATTAATGGGTCTTTGTAATTGTATGGTGGAGCTAGCACTTACCCTTCCTAAAAGACTCACTCCCTTATGAATGTCCAATTTTCCACCCTTTACTAGTTTACTTTACCAAATGTGAAATATATGCTTGCAATGCAAAATCATAATGAAAGATTTGCTATGTTCCTTTTGTGTTTTCTTTTGCAGCATTTAGATATGAAGAAATTTACAATTTTTGACTTTTGATTAACTTTGTAGGGACATAACATTTCCCCTTCATTGTATAGGTACTCTTTTTGGCTATGCCTTTTCTTTAGGTTCGTTAGTCAAGATGATTACCTTAAATTAGTTGTTTGGATATATTATTAATGAAGTACTCAGACAACAAAATCTATATCCAGGGTGGACTAAGATTTTGTTAAGCCAAAAAGGATATGTAAATACACCAAATTCAAACACCTATTTCTTTTTAATATATTTTTAAGATGTTAGTTTCATCATAATATTCGTTAAGTATGAAATACATACATATAAAATAATATATTTTAATTAAAATTTTATATTTTTAGGAGAAGAGTAATTATTTTTATATTTAACACTTTCTCTTGTGTATGAATTCGATACCATTTTTTTAATGATTGTTTAACACATAAAACAGAATTAGGGTGATGAGCTCAAACTTATGATCCACTGTTTTGATATAAATCTTCATGACATCTAAGAACTCGAACTTTTCAACAAAAATAATAATTAATCATTTTTTATTTTTTAACATGTTGCAACTAGTGAAGTAGTTCCTCTTTCAAACCCCATCCCATAGTCCATGAGTCCAAAGATTTAAGAGAGTTTTATAACTAACAAGTTGAGCCGGCCTATTAAAGAAAATAAAATAGTTTGCTAATTTGGCTAGTTTAACCAATTTGGCTTTGTGACAGAGCCCTTGCCTATCCTATTCTAACATGAACAAATTTAGTAGCATAGTTTATGCTAGTATTTTCTTGGGCTTGGATTTGGTTTGGTTTTAAAACTAAGCTAATGTATCCCTTACCTAAAATGAAAGGGCATTGTAAATTTGTAATTGATATTCCTTTTGATGTTTGACAAGCATGTATGTACTAAAAGAAGTCAAAAGCCTCTCCGCAGGGCATATAGCTAATTGATGGCTACACCAACATCCTCTCTACTCGGCAAAATTAATTCCACTCCACCTAGTGTTCCTCCTTTGTATGTCATGTGTACACACTATATGCCAAAATGGCACAACACTTCTACTTCCATAGACATAATCATGGAAGTACTCCAATCCACCCCTTAGCCCTCCTCTTTCCTTTTACAAAGTAGTAATAAATAGCAAGAGTACTAGTTACATAATTGGTCATGATTTCCAATTTGCTTGTCCAAATATACATATATATTTTTTCAGTTTTGTTGGCAGATTATGTAAATTTGATATATATACAAAAAGATTAGAAAATTAGAATGATCCATGTTTATGGTATTCATATTAAGTCTTACTTGAATTTTATAACTTAATTTGTAAGTTGAAATTTAATTGATATTGAAAAAGGTTGTTATAACTTTATCGAACTCATAAACTCTAGTCCTAGTCTTCATTGGAGCTGAGTACAATTCCTTTGCTAAAATACGCAAAAATTTAGATTATTCTTTTGTGAAAATAATTTATGATTAACCTGTACATATGATTTTACTTTATTAAATATTTAACTATTAGTTTATGTCTGCTAGAGTAAATCCTACTCTTTCTTTTTTAATACTAGTATTCATCACTAGGTAGCCATGAGTAAGAGAGTAGAAACTCAGTCAAAAAACCTCAATGTTCTAAAACATCAAAGATAGGACTACCTTCATGTAAGCCACTGAATAAGAATCTTTTACCCATTTCCCCACAAGAATTACTATACCCTACAGTCAGATGAAATAATAAAAGTAACCATAAACACATAAAGAAACACACACTCATGTGTCCCCAACCATAGTGCTCCGTCTTTTTATGCCTTCCACCCTATTTCTTTATCTGTCAAACACAATAAAAGACAGAGCAGTCACTAGCAACCAATCAACATTAGAATTTCAATTTTTACATACTTTATGATGTGCAAATGGCCCATCTCAGAATCAATCAAAGAGTTTGATCAACGGTGGAGAATTCATCAATTTAGTTCTATATTAACCTAGAAAGCTTCAAAATTAACAATTATTAGTACTTAAAACAGAGAGCAATAGAATAAAACAGAGCATAACAGGGACCACCTATGAAAGGTTAATATGTGTTTGAATTGCTATAGATATAGGTTATATTTGAAAATTTAATGAAGAAAAAGGTTGGGACAATGACTGAGATGTCATCCAACAGAGTCATACAACAACATTTAAATACTTACATAAGAAGCAAGATAGGAATGGAGGAGAGCACCAAAAGCAGGGCTGTCAAATATAATAATACAGTGGAGTTGTATCAAGTTAGGAAATTTTCTCACTCTTGAATTTGATAAAATAAAAGTATGAAGGTTTTTGTTATGTTCTATAAAGACACAAGAATTTTCCAAGAAAGAAACTATACATTGAGAGAATGAAAAATACCCTACCTATGAAACTTAATTTACTAATTAATTAGGTTATAGGGGTATCATGCAAATATACTTAATTACAGCGTGATCAAGGCAACATAATTAAATTGTAACATAAAAGTTAAGAATTTGAACATCAATTTTAAAGAGTTGGCCTGAAAATCAAGAAGATATGTTTTTGTTTAATTTTCATTGACTTTATGAGTTTGAATATTCTTAGAGAAGGTTGTGGGAGGTTAAATCCTTATAAATTTTATAGTCTTGTTGTGAATAATCTATTTTTGACCCGACCAGAAAGTAATTAGTTGAAATACATGTAAATTAGTCTGGACATACTTGACAGGTAAAAATATGAAAAAAATTTAAACATCCAAAACACATGGCATAAGGAATTTATAACAAGTAGAAGTAAGAGAATTCTTGGATAGTGTAGGTTGAGGAGAACAAAATGGATTCTCATTTTTTTTTTATACAAAATACACTCAACTACAAAAGTTTCATTGCTGATCTTTATTTTGCATTAAAGGTAATTGATAGCAAAGTGACTTTGACTTTGATTGAATCAGAGAAATAATTAACTAAGGTGCGATAATTTGATTTGGACATTATCAACAAAACGGAAAAAAAAAAAAAAAATAGTGTTGTAAACATTTACCTTTGAAAACGAAATCTCTAGCTACAAGTTAATTACATTGGTTTATGGTACATTGACTATTTTTAACTTTTTAAAGCAAGTACAAGCTGATTTCTGAAGTTTGATTTTTTTGTAAACTTTGATTCCCACTCACTATTGTCCAAGATTCAAGTACCCTTTTGAAACCTCAAGTAGGTATTTTCCTTCCAAGATGACTGGATTAGGAGAAGATGAATATTAATTAATAGCATATATAAGAAACCAATATTTAGTTTCTATGAAATGGTCCATGCTTGATTGTTTAGAGAAATTAAGATAATGATGGTTGTTGGTTAACCGCATCCTCCGTATATATAAATGTACCATAACAACAAAAATTGCAAGTTGGTCCTTTAAACCATTTTTAATTGTATCATAAGGATGAAATGAAAATAATTAACTAGTCTTTTTTTTTAATTAGAGAAAATGATGATGTTTATCAAGTAATTAGAGAAGATTTTCTCTTTTATTATTAAAAGATATTTACAATGAATTGTAATCAATTACAAATGTCACTTTGTCTAATATTAATTGGGCAAGTGGGAGAAAGCTCCCTCTTACCAAAAATTTATTATACCAAAAGAGAAAAAGGAAAAAGAATTGGGCCAATAACATTAAATTGAAGATTTACTTAAAAAAACACACTATTGCTAAGATTTGAGTGCCAACCTCTCCTCCACATTGTTTTGTTGTTTTTGGTAAAACTCTCATCCACATATTTTAATATCAACATAAAATAAAAAACTCCTCAAAGATTTATGAAGTTGGTATTTTTTTAATTTCTTTTTCAATAAATTATAATATTGATTAAAAGAAATTTTGAATTTTTTTTTTAAGTTTAGAGGTTATGTGATGTTGTAGACAAATTTTATAATTCATTTCGCTTTAATGTATAATTTTATAGTAAAATTTTATTTATATTTTATTTTTTAATTTAACAATATAATAATATTACATGCACATCAACTTATTTATCTTTATTTACCTAAGTGATTTCATGTGTATTTACTTCTATATAAATAGTTCTTTAAAATTATTTTAGAAACAATTAATTAAATATTAAAAGAGTATTATAATTGTGGTTTGTAAAGAGTCATTTTTTTAATGGAAATGAAAATATTTCACAAAAAAAATAAAAGTAAAATATATTTTATTATATTTATAAAAAACAGTGAGGGCATTCATAGATATGACGTCATCACGATAGCAACCCCCACTACTGCCTCATCACCACCACGGCACCACCCCAACCCCACCACCTGTTTCAGACTTACAGCCCCACCAATGACCAAACAACCCTCACTCTCTCTCTCTTCCCTGACTCAGACACTGTTTCACAAACCGACAAAAGCAATCTCTGTCCCCTCAGTGGCAGTCTCGTATTTTCCTCTAAAACTGAGTCCTGTTTCTAACTACCCTCCCTCTCTCTCTCTCTCTCTCTCTCTCTCTTCCTTCTCTTTGTGCTTAATGAGGCGCACTTAGCACATTCCCAATTTATTTTCTGAGAAAGAGAAAGACACAAACAGAGAAGAGAATATCACAGTCTACAGAGAGCAGCCTGAAGTTGAAGACGACCTTACCAACCTCCCTGTACCTCCAAGCGACACCTAGTGCGACACACAAAATCAGAATCACTGTCTCCCACCAGAGCTAAACAACCTACCAAATTCTTACACTTAGTTCATCTTTTGGTATATAAAATCCAGTTTTTTTTTCTTTGTTTTCCATTTTCCTAGCTCAAAAATGGAGCAAATCGTAGCTCTCTACAAGCTTGAATCTCGCGGGATAGTGTAGATTTGTAAAGGGTCTTCCTTTAGCTTCTTTCTCTCCGGAGCTAGGTAGCTTTCATTTTCTTTCTTTCTCTTTTATTCACACTCCCTACATCTTCCTTTAACGGAGGATGGCCTGCCTGACTTTGATTATTGTAAGCTTGGATCCGCAAAGAAAGAGAAGTGGGGGTTTGAGAACGAAGCAGGCAGGAAGAGGATCGTGCCGTGGAAGTTAGGCGTGAGAAGCTATAGTTGCCGGAAAATGCTTGGTCTCCAACTTTGACCCAGTTGTTCTTTCTGCATCTTTTTGTGCATGACTTTGTATTCCATTATTTCGTCAAAATTCTTCCCCGTTGTTTAAGCAATGGGTTTTTTGCTGAAAGAAGTGTTGAAGACTCTGTGCGGTTCGAATCAATGGTCTTATGCTGTATTCTGGAAGATCGGCTGTCAAAATCCCAAGTAAGTGCCAGAGGCCATGAGTGTTTAGTGGATATGGTTTGTTTCTACGTTTGGTTGTCGAGAATGTGGAAGAAAATAGAATAGAATGAAAAGCTTAAGTTTCTTCGTTTTCTTACACTAATAATTGCTTAGTATTAAGTCTAGGTTTAGATTCTTGAAAAAACTTGCACGACCAGAAATTTTTTGATCAAGAGGAAAAGTAACTTGTGAATATTTTTGGGTCGATTCAGTTGAAAATTCTGTTAATTCGGAATCAAATTTAGTTGAAAGGTATATGTTTTTTTTTACTCTAGTACTTTCTTAGCGACCAAACGGAGGATCTAATACGGAAGTTATATTTTTGTGGAAATTTCTTCCGCGAGGACTAGTGTTTGTGGGCTTGGATAGATTCGAATTTACGATATTGACATGTACGGTCTTATTGGTCACTGTTGTCATGTTTTGATTCGTTTTCTGCTGTATCTTTATTCCTGTATTGGATCTTTGTGTTTTGGTTGCTTCTGTTTTGTCTTCAAGAATCTCAGTGAAAAAGTAGATTTATATTAGTTTGACTGACCCCCTCGAATATGACACGTTCTATGTGAATGAATCTATTCCCAGAATTTTTCTTCCTTAGTTGATATGTTGGATCTTATGTTCTTGTTCAAATAGTAAAAATGACCTTTTCTAATTTGTTTTTTGTTTTTCTGCTAGTAATGGGAGGTCATCTACTGATCTGCTCTGCTGGTGCCATGCTAAGTTTAGCTGCTAAGAAAAATGTTTTATGGCTGCTTTAATGATAGATCTTCTTGCATATTCTTCTAGAAAAGGAAGATTTTCAGCCTCAAAACTCTCTCTTTATCTGGCTAAAGTTTTACTATGCATCACCCAAATTCATTTCATTTCCATCCTGTGCATTCACTGCAGCCAAAACATAAGTTGGGGAAATTATGCCTTGATTATATTGTGATTGCTGACTCCAGAACTTGTATTTCAGCTAATAGATAATTGTCTGACTTGGCAGGCTGTTAATCTGGGAAGAATGTCATTATGAACCCTCACCGTGCTCTTTTGCTCCACCCATATCTGGAACTGGGACATCTAATTCACCTTTTGTGGGGTGGGAAGGATGCTGGGTTTCTTCTGAATCTCAATCTTCTCAGATTGGGATGCAAGTAGGGAACAGAGTCAGTTCATTGATCGACAAAATGATGATGAATAATCAGGTCAATGTAGTGGGTGAAGGGTAAGGCATTTCAATTTTATCTTTTCTTCTTATATGAAGAGCTTTCATTGTTACATCTGAGAGTTTGAATCACCAATTTTTCATTGTTCTCCAGAATTGTTGGGCGTGCTGCATTTACAGGAAACCATCAGTGGATTCTTTTAAGAAAATGCCCAAGAGATGGCCATCCAGCAAAGGTATATAGCGCAGAACAATGAAAATTTACAGGGAAACCCACTGATGATATAGAAGAACTATATTAAGTGTATTCCAATGGAGATGGCTCAAGCAATTTCCATGAAAATTTATAGGGAAACCCATACCTTAACCTGCATACCAAAAATTGAATTGGGTGGTTTTAGCTAAATTAGTAATTGTGTTTCCATATGGAATCTAAAAATCCACAAGCCGCTTCTGAGTTCTTCCTATATTTTTCCCCCATGAAGGCATAGAGTAAGTCCTGAGTCATGATGTTAACTTTTTTATGTGCTTTCAGGTCTTCAATGAGGTGCAACACCAAATTTTAGCTGGAATGCAGGTTTAATAATTTTCTTCATCCTCCCTTTTTTGCTGTAATTTTTTCTATTGGTATTTCATCACAGTACTTATATTATATTTGTATCCAGACAGTAGCAGTTATTCCTGTGATTCCCCATGGGGTTGTTCAACTTGGTTCCTCTTTGGAAGTAAGTCCTTTTCTTCTTTTTTTCTCTTTAGGGCAAAGTGTAATATCTCATGCACGCATAATTTTGTTTTACAAAATCAAATGGGACATGAATTCTTGAGGAAACTATAGCATAACTTGACACCTACTCCATCATGTCTTGGAAAAAAAACTGACCCAGTGGTCAGTGTATCATTTGGAATATAATCGACTTGATCACCTAGAGGTTTAACTTCTTTTATCATTAGAGTACTTTAGTGGTATATATCAACTATAATCTAGTCTTTCAACATTGTACTGAATGCTTGATTTGTTTACTGTGCCAAAGAAGTTAGTTTCTATTTTCTGCTTCATTGGTCCTCAATTAATGTGGCCATACCTGCTCCTTCAGATAATGGAGAATATGGGAT
Source organism: Quillaja saponaria (assembly GCA_029379385.1). Taxonomy (NCBI): domain Eukaryota; kingdom Viridiplantae; phylum Streptophyta; class Magnoliopsida; order Fabales; family Quillajaceae; genus Quillaja; species Quillaja saponaria. Next base: position 2,803,298 of record CM055605.1, on the reverse strand, counting down.
TTGTGAATGACGTGAAGAGTTTAATCCTGCAATTAGGATGTTGTGTACCTGGTGCTCTTCAATATGAAAACTACGCAACAGAAGTTTCTGCCGAGAAACTTGTTGTACCTGTTACTCCTGGGTTACCTGTGTCTGTGGATCCATCTGCCATTTGCAAGGTGACAAATTCCACTCCTCTATTGGCCATTGGCTCCAACCAGCAAAGCAGTTTATCTCATATGGTAAGGCCCAATGGTCAACCATCTCATTCTCTAATCAAAGAGTTTAATAATCCCCATAGTTCTGATTTGATATATCAAACACCTAACCTAAGCCAGAAATTACCCAAATCTCATGATAACCTTTGTCAACTGAAGGCCATGTCAGCAGTGAAGCCAAACTTTACACGTCTTCTAGAGAATGGAGTTGTGGGGGCTGAAGTTATCCCCTCAAATTTCGATGCATGGTTGGAACAGAATTCTGCATCATACAATTCAATGTCTCGGTTCAATAGTTTAAGTGATGTTGGTAATTCAGGTGCAAGTCCTTGCAGCATAAAATTGATGGAACAGCAACAGATCTTCTCAGGCTTTGGTGATCCCAATATGAGTGCACCAAATGTCTTAAACATGTCTCAACTAAGAGGAAATGGAGACAGTACACTTAATCACCATCAGGTTTCTGTTAACACTCCATTACTTGGAAAAAGCCAGACCCAAGGCGGAATGAGCAATTTAAGGCCAAATATAATTCTTGACCCTCCTAAAGTGGCTTCAGTTAGTGTTTCTGGCATGCATCAGGCTGGAAGTGGACTTCAAAATGATGTTTCATCCAAAATAGGTGGCTTAATTATGCCCAATATGACTAGTCACTCAAGTGCGACTCACATGCTTGCAGAAGGCTCTGGTCAAAAGAATCTTTCGGCAAACTTGAAGAGTGGTCAAAATGAATTGGCTTCAACAGATCGAAGTATAAATAATGCTTTTCTTCAAGTCCTTAACATTCCAGCGACCCCTCTTGTGGGGAATGTGTTTGGTGAAAGCATCCCTGCTTTTGGTCATAATTGCCAGAACGATGTTAAGGGAATTCAAACGGCTCAAGCAATGAATGCTGGAAAGGAAGATTCTTGTTCCCCACCTCCATCTGGGGATGACTTATTTGATGTTCTGGGCATGGATTTTAAAAATAAACTATTGAGTGGCAACTGGAATACGTTGCTTGCTGATGAGCCGGGTGGTAATGCACACAATATGGGTATGAGCAATTCAGCATTTACGAATATGCAGGATATGGATCCTGATTGTTATTCTGTTACTGCTGCAATGTCAGATAGTGATGTCTTCTCCGGGGTGGGAACAGACCACCTTTTAGATGCGGTGGTGTCAAGGGCTCAATCTTCTGTCAAGCACAGCCCTGATGATAATGTGTCATGCAGGACAACATTGACAAGGATCAGTAGTTCCTCTATTCCTAGTGGTGGTTCCCCCAGCTGCAGGTGGGTTAGTGGGTCTGATCATGTGCAGAAGGAGTTATTTGGAATTCCTAAGAGAAGGGGTAAAGCAGGAACTGCAGAAACTAGTTCTCTTAGGTCCGAATGTAAGAAGGAAGATTCAGGAAACTTTTCTTATACTACTTCGTTATATGGTTCTCGACTCAGTTCATGGGTTGAACAGGGTAGCAATGTGAAGCATGAAAGCAGCGTTTCGACAGCATATTCTAAGCGGCCTGATGAATGCAAATCAAGCCGTAAAAGGCTTAAACCTGGAGAGAACCCTAGACCCAGGCCTAAAGATAGACAGATGATTCAAGATCGCGTGAAAGAGCTGCGTGAAATTGTGCCAAATGGGGGAAAAGTATGCCTACGTTTTCTTTAATAGACTCTCCAGATTGTCTTAAATAAGACATTGATTCTCAAACTTGTTAATGTTGTTTAACAGTGTAGCATAGATGCCCTTCTCGAGCGTACCATCAAGCACATGCTTTTCTTGCAAAGTGTCACGAAGCATGCAGACAAGTTGAAGCAAACAGGAGAGTCTAAGGTATACACAGCTAGCTTCTTTGATTTGTTTCAGTTTAAACTTTGTACATATCTATATCTATAAACATACTAAATCCAGTTATGTTGTAGCGCTTTATCAATAAACCAAAGTAGCATATGTGTAGCAGCTCTCCTTAAAACCTAAGGCGGGCAAACATATGTTTGATGCTGTAAAGTTGTATGAATTGGCATAAGTCAAAATCTTATTATAAAAGTGGGAAAGTTATAGAACTTTGTACACAAATTACAACGAATGCTCTTTAAGTTGTAGGTGTAAATAATGATATCAATATGTTCTGAAACTGCAGATTATTAGTAAGGAAGGCGGACTGCTTTTAAAAGACAATTTTGATGGAGGAGCAACATGGGCATATGAGGTTGGCTCACAATCCATGGTTTGCCCCATAATAGTCGAGGATCTTAATCCACCTCGTCAGATGCTAGTGGAGGTAGTGACTGGTGATGTTGCACAGAACCACATGCACAATTTGTGTTTCTGTGTGTGCATTTAATAAATATGTTTATATCTTTTGGTCCCAGTACTGTCTGTATAACTACTCTGTATGTTGGGTTCCTCTCGTGACAGATGCTTTGTGAAGAACGGGGTTTCTTTCTGGAAATAGCTGACTTAGTCAGAGGATTGGGTTTGACCATCTTGAAGGGGGTGATGGAAGCTAGGAATGACAAAATCTGGGCCCGCTTTGCTGTAGAGGTAATTCTTTAAAACAAGAACTTGATATTCTTTTGTTGATCATGACCAGATGCAAGGTCACACTGCTAATTGAGGACATTAATCCCCTTAGCCAGTAATAAAAGGGAAAAACTATGAACCGTATAAGAATCCAAAATGAGTTTGCTAGAGGAAAAGTTATCATCTTATAAGATGACGATATCTGAAGTTGTAGACTAGTCATACATACCATATCATAATAGTTTTCTATTTTGTACTTGCCAGTTACATTTTAAACTTTTCACAGGCAAACAGAGATGTAACAAGGATGGAGATATTTATGTCACTAGTTCGGCTTTTGGAGCAAACTGTTAAGGGCAATGCATCTTCATCAAATGCAACTGAAAACAACATGATGGTTTATCACTCTTTTCCACAAGCTACCCAGATACCAGCAACTGGTAGGCCTTGTGGTTTGCAGTGACGGCCAGCTACGCAATTTGTTGTTCTAAATGTGTTGAGAGCAAGCTTGATTTTCGCTTGCCATGACTAACACTGATCTGGTCTAAGTCTCAGGTTTTGATTTTGTCTGACTTTTGTGTCCCGTAGTTAACCTCACTTTTAGAGTGGCAGACTTGTTTGCAAAAAGCCCCCAAGAAACTTTAAATGTAGTCCTACTCAGATCTGAATCTTCCATCAGTAGCTGCCATCAGTAGCTGCCAAGATACATATCCTTGGTTGGTATTCTTCATGGAGGCTATTGACACAAATCTCAGATGCCTTAGATTTTTTTACTTTTTTCTTTCGGCTTGGGTAATTTTACAGGCTGGAGATTGTTGCAGGGCGGTGGATTTTGTGTTCCAAAGATGTATAGATGTTAGGTTAATGCGTTTAATTAGCAAGATTATGTATTTTTTTTTATCCTGGATTTTTCTTGGGTTAATGATTAGTTGTGTTTTCATAGTGAGGATGTGATCATGACCATAACTGTTGAACTTTTTAGTGCTTTCTAAGATTTGTATGTATATTACTGGTGTTTATTATACTTAAATTAAGAATTGTTTGTTTATGAACAAAACCATAGTAGTCGTATTGGTAGGTTGTCATAATCAAGTTTAAGACTATGAAGTGCAAGTCACGAAGTATATCTGTTACTTTTCTTAAGAAGTGGATGGTGCCTGACCCTACTATCAGAATCACGGATTAAACCACTGTATAAAACTTTTTGGGCAGGGGAATTGTAAATCTTAGGAAGATTTATAGCTGCATGACTCATCTGGCAATCTAAATTAATTTGTAAAAGTTTCATGAATGAGCGATAACTTGACCAAAAGGGAGAGAACAATTGCTTTGGAGAAAAAGGTAGACTACAGCAATGAGTAATAGAACATATTCTAAATGTTGAAACTTGTAATTGTGTAGGGTACATCACTTCATCTTCATCAATCGAAAACTTCTATTTTTCATGCAAGATTCAGAGAAAATACTTTTCCATATGCGAGAGGAGGACAGGAAACAGAGTACCGAAAGAAAAAGTAGCTGGGTTTAGAATACCATTTGCTAGAATAGGATTATACCCAACCAATCCACGGCAACTTCACCCAAATGAGGAGGACCATTCACTTGACATGGCTTCATTTCAATTCGCCATTTATCATGCCCCAAATGTTAGAAAAAAAAAAAAAAAATTCTCATTCTCTCTGTTTTACACACTCACTATACATTTTACATCATCTTGTCTCTCTGCAAATGATTGAGTTAAACTTTGGAGAGGGATGACACCGTTGGTCTCCTCATTCTCTTGTCTTGCATGTCAAACCTACCATGTAGGGATTACTCGAACACGTAATCCCGGACAAATGAAAGTTTTGTGCAATTTAATTAATTGAAAAGGCAGTTTATCCTCCAACGTGGTCAACTTAATGGAACCAAGTTGGGGTTGAAGCATGCATGCATGTTCATAGCTAGCTTATCTCATTTCACCATCTCACATAATGTACTCTTTATGGCTATATATGCTATAATTGGTATGTACTAGTAGAGAAGACTCAAAAAAAATTAATTGTTGCAAGCTGTTTCAGCCAATTTTCCACTTTTAGCAAGTTGATGAGTAGGTTTTTAGCCTAAACCCAACTCTATTAATTAAGTATATGTAGTCTCCAAGTGGATCAAGACCAAAACCAAGTTACCAAAAACATATCAACACTAAAATCGTTGAATGTGGGTTAATTTCTATAAGGATATATAAATCCTAACCTTTGGTCTAAACCTAAGCTTTATCTATAAAAAGAAGACACAAAGACCTGAACTTTGGGACATCAATTCCAACACATGTTATTCAAGAGCAATCTAACCCTCTAAGTGGAACGAGAAGAAATCCAGAGAACTAATTGGGTATACTTTTGGTCTTTCTCTCTATATTTGTTTTTCCTTCAATAGTTTTTGTTTCTGATTCTGGAATTTTATGTTTGTTTATGAATTCTACACTCCAAAAAATGAGTCTTTATTTATTTTTTTCTATATTATCCTCTAATTTTACTTTTTTTTTATAAAAAAAAATTATATTTTAAATTATACATGAAAAAATAAAAATTATAAGTATCGTCTTGCCATAATTTTATAAGACAAATAATTCATACTTAAAAAAAATTACAAATAAATCTTCCATTTTAAAATAAAAAATATTTTTTTAACATTTTAAAATTTTATTTACGTAGGAAAATTTAAAAAAAGAATCATATAATATAAATATTAAAAATAATAATAATTTTGTAATATACTATTAATAAAAAATAATAAGATATTCTCACCTTTGCCCTTCATATATTTTTTTTCTTCTAAAAAAAGGCCATTTTCATGACTGAATTTATATATATCTCTTGTCTATATATTTTTTTACCACTTATCTCTTGAATTCATACAAGTTTTTATTTTAGAATTCATATCATGATAAAATAAAATAAATCTAAGTTATTTTATTTAATATTAAATTTTAATTTTACTTCTGTATGAGTAAAAGGAATAATAAAATTAAATAAATTGAGTTCACATAATATATTGATATCAAAAATAAGAAACTAAAGATTAGAAATATTTTGAACTTATTTGAAAAGAGAAAAATTATATTAAGATATTTCAGTACTTTGAAAATAAAATTAGAACTTTTTAATATTTTTTTAAAATTATTTTTGAACATCATTATTATTCAAAAAATATAAAATTTTGAACTTTAATTTGAGAAGGGAATATAATTTACGCAAGGAATTTTTTTTATTTTTTATTTTTTGAAGTTCCTCTAGATGCTTTCCCTCTTTAGTCCTTAGAGTCTCACCTTACCATGCATCTTTGTTCACTCACTCCCTCTATTTTTTACAGTTCAAGCAAATTTGATTTGCATTCATCGTTATTTAGAGATGGGCCTTGAGTCTGCAAGCCAAGAGAAGAAAGCATGCTTATTGGCTCGTGCATGGGATTGGTTAAAAGCTTTGCCAAAGAGTTTGCTGGGAAAACTGCTTGAATTTGGTAGTAACACAAAAAAAATTGGCCAAGATGACCCAAGAAAAGTCATACATTCAGTAAAAGTAGGAGTTGCTCTCACTTTGGTATCTCTATTCTATTACTGTCAGCCACTCTTTGACAGTTTTGGTGTTTCTGTAATTTGGGCTGTCATGACTGTAGTTGTAGTTTTTGAATTCTCTGTGGGTAAGTTTTCAACACATTGTGCTCAATTTTTAAACATCAAAATTTACATTTTTGGTGATGCAAAATTTGCATATTCTCCAGGAGCCACACTTGGAAAAGGTTTTAACAGGGGAATGGCAACATTACTAGCTGGTGCTCTTGGTGTTGGTGCTCATCACTTAGCTTGCCTATCTGGACACATAGGGGAACCCATTTTGCTTGGACTGTTTGTCTTCGTACAAGGTGTATAAACCTTAAAGCAGAACACAAAGGACACATCCTTACCCATTTTTCAGTCATTAGTCATTGTCTAATTTCATAATATTCTGTTTTGCAGCTACTACAGCAACATTTATACGGTTCTTCCCCAAAATCAAAGAAAGATATGATTATGGGATGCTGATATTTGTTTTGACATTCTCTTTGATTTCTGTATCTGGGTTTCGTGACGATGAAATATTGAAGTTGGCAAAGAATAGGCTATCAACCATCTTAATAGGTGCCTCTGCCTGTATAATTATAACCATTGTGGTTTTTCCTGTATGGGCTGGTGAAGACTTCCACAATTTAATTGCTAACAACTTGGAAAAGCTTGGAAGCTTCTTAGAAGGTTAAGATCAATTAGTAAAACTACTTCAGAATATGCTACATTAAGAAAAACAAAGACCACATGTCAACTTCTATTTGTTCTATAACTAAGTTATTTTCTTCTTTAACAGCATTTGAAGGTGAGTATTTTAAAGCATCAAAGGATGGAAATTCTGAAGATAACAAGTCACTTCTTGAAGCATACAAAAGTGTTCTCAGCTCAAAAAATAATGAAGAATCTTTGGTGGGTAAAAATTATCCCCATTTTCTCTTTTGCTTTCCATTTGAAAATTTAGTAATGTGTATGATACTAATTCTCTTATTTTGCAGGCTAATTTTGCTAGATGGGAACCAGGTCATGGCAGGTTTCAATTTCGTCATCCATGGAAACAATATCTGAATATTGGAGCCCTTACTCGCCAATGTGCCTACCGAATCGAAGCTCTTAATGGCCACCTCAATACTAATACTCAAGTAATAAGATGAAACTGATGTGTCACAGATTTAAATTCCAAAATAAAGAAAGAAACCAATAAAACTATGAGTCAACTACCACATGCTATATTCAACCTGCTTCCTGTTATTGTAGGTATCTCAAGAAATTCTAAGTATGATCCAAGACGAATGCACACAAATGTGCTCGGAGTCTAGCAAAGCTCTAAAGGAGTTGGCATTGGCTGTGAAAACAATGACTAAGCCATCTCTCGCAGATACCCACATTGCAAACTCAAAAGCAGCAACAAAAAACCTGAAGTCACTATTCCAATCAAATTTTAGGGAAGAAGCTAACCTCCTAGCAGTTATACCAGCTACCACAGTAGCATCATTACTAGTTGATGTCGTCGACTGCACTGAAAAAATTGCAGATTCTGTAAATAAGCTTGCATCAGAGGCAAATTTCAAAAGTATAGATTCAACTGTCTCCCTTGAGGAATCACAATTACAAAAATGTGAACCAGCTCACTCGGAACCCAAAACTGATAGCCTCCATGTTGTTATAATAGTTGGTTAGTCATAGCTTTTACCAGGAAATGGGATAGTACATCCAGTACCATTGTAACATAATCAAGTATAAATATATATATATTTTTTTGATTTGCTAAACTTCAAGTATAAATATGTTACTAACACTAACACTGATATGTATGAGTGTCTGTCCCTTAATGGCTAAGGCAGTTCATGCTATCTTTTCCTTCAGCAAGGTGATGTTGCAACACTTCATATTATGTGAAAAAAATTGGTATGCTGCTTGCAACTCTCTTTTGGCATAAACTGGAAACAATGGTTAAAAGATCCCTAAAGCCAAAGCATATGGAATTGCAGCCTGCCAAGAATTGCTGCATTGAAATTTTTAAGTGCTGCTAATAATATGATAGGCGTACTTGGCATTTAGGAATTCAAGGTCTAGTTGAGTTGAGGCATAACTTGCCATTTTGATTAAAGCATCATATTAATTTGTGCAATCCAAAACAAGAGGCTACAATGTCAAATTTTGCATTCCAAACAATGAAGATGTCATATAAAAACCTTTTGTACAATTTGATCATCATTAATGGCCCTAAAACCCAATTAGATAGAGTTAATTGATCAGCCTCTTTAACACTTAAGTATGGCAACGAGTATGGGACATGGTTATCCATAATGCCATATGCATTATCTTAGGCGTATAGTACTCCTCCTATATGGAAATAATTTTTTTATTTTGAGCAACTTATTAAAGTATAATAAATATAATAGTAATATTTAAAATATTTCAAAAGAGTTTAATCAATAAGAATTACATTAAATGTAAAAAATAAATTCTAAATGGTATTATTTTAATAACTGTTTAATGGCACTTCATAAAAATCTATTTAAAAAAATAATAAATAAGTTTATGTATGTCCCTAAATCACTATCTATATTATTTTAAAAGTTAAAAAATATTTATGATCTCTTACTTTAAATAAATATAAATTATTAAATTAATTATAAAAAATAAAAAATATACTTCTCTCTCTTAATAACATCATATTATCCTATCCACTCACATTAACTCATTTTTTATTTTTTAAATATAACTCAAAACTTAAAATTACACTTTATATTTATAAAAAATTAACATATGTATAAACACGTGTATTGGCTAGTGTTTAAATATATATATATATATATATAAAAGCTTTAAAATATATTAGCTTAGACACTTATTCAAATATTCTTACTTTATTTTCTAATTATAAAGTTTAGTAGTATTTTTTTTTTCAATAAATTTCTAATTAATAGTCCACATAACTTTCTAAAATAACTTTTTTAATTTCTAAAAATTATGAAATTTTTTAATAACATTGCATAAGAGACAACTTAATGGTTGATAGTATTAGACTGTAGCCAGCCTTAACTAATCTGACAATACAAAATAGTAAATTTGTAGAATAGAACAAAAAAGAGGAAGATAACGAAACGCCAGCGAGAGAGACCGTCATGGAAGAGTACTACTTCCTATAGGGTTCCTTGCATGGAAGAAATAGAGAAAGCACTTAACAAGTGGAAGACAATCTTCATCCGCCTGTCACCATCTCGAATTCTCAACTTAGAACTTCGATTCTCGCTTCTGGGTCCCCTACATTTTCCTATTTGTTGGTAAGATGAGCACAACTTTGAACTAAGATACTACCTTTCAGTTGTTATCACTTGTTTTTGCTTTCATCTGGGTCTTGTATTTGACATCCTTCTTTGTTCGTAGAAATGAGATAGATTCAGTTGGATCATCATGGCCAAGTTAGGTACATTTGGGTTTGATCATTCATTTTTCTTTCTGGGAGTAGTCATGGAGTATAGCCAGAGAATTCTGCGCATATCTCTTCTTTTATGCTTAATAAGACTGGGTTATGGTGCCACAGACCCTGGTGATCTTAAAATACTGAATGATTTCAGAAAAGGGTTGGAAAATCCAGAGCTTTTGAAATGGCCAGATAAAGGAGATGACCCATGTGGTTCTCCTTCGTGGCCTTATGTTTACTGTTCAGGTAATAGAGTCACACAACTTCAGGCTAAGAATCTGGGTCTTAAGGGACCTTTGCCTCAGAATTTTAACCAGCTTTCAGAGCTTTCCAATTTGGGTCTTCAGATGAACAAGCTTAATGGGATGTTGCCCACTTTTAGTGGATTATCTAAATTGGAATTTGCTTTTCTGAATGAGAACCAATTTGACGCAATCCCTTCTGATTTCTTCAATGGACTTAGCAATCTTCGGGAGTTTTATTTGGATAACAATCCTTTAAATGCGAGTACCGGATGGTCTCTTCCTGATGATTTGGCACAATCAGTTCAATTAAAGAATCTTTCTCTAATGCATTGTAATTTGGTTGGACAACTACCTGGTTTCCTAGGAACCTTGCCATCTCTCATGGCGCTGAAGCTTTCATTTAACAGACTATCTGGTCAGATTCCGGCTACTTTTGGACAGTCTTCTATGCAGATTTTGTGGTTGAATGATCAAGATGGTGATGGGATGACTGGTCCAATTGATGTTATTGCATCAATGACTTTCCTAACACAGCTTTGGCTACACGGGAACCAATTCACTGGAGCCATCCCTGAGAGTATAGGAGATATGACTTCCTTGAAAGAACTTAACCTCAATAGTAATCAACTTGTTGGCATGATTCCAGAGGGCTTGGCTAATTTGGAACTCGAGAACTTGGTCTTGAACAATAACAAGCTGATGGGTTCAATACCTCACTTTAAGGCGGGTACTGTTTCTTATGATAACAATTTATTTTGTCTACTTGATCCTGGGCTCCAATGTGCCCCTGAAGTTTCTGCACTACTGGATTTTCTTGGTTGCCTGAATTATCCTTCTAGTCTTGCTTCAGAATGGTCTGGTAATGAACCGTGTAACGGGTCATGGTTGGGAGTGGTTTGCGATCCCAGATCCGAGGTATCTATAATCAATTTACCAAGACAGAAGCTCAATGGTACACTGAGTCCTTCACTTGCAAAGTTAGGTTCACTTGTTGAAATTAGGCTTGGAGCAAACAATATAAATGGTACTGTTCCCAAAAATCTTACTGAATTGAAATCATTGCGATTGTTGGATTTAAGTGAAAACAACCTTGAGCCTCCATTACCCAAGTTTCAAGATAGTGTTAAAGTCATCACACAGGGAAATCCCCTTCTTCTTGCTAATCAAACTGGAAAGGCTCCCCAACCTGTTAGGAGCCCACCGCCTATCGCTAATCAAACTGAAAAGGCTCCCCAATCTGTTGGGAGCCCGCCACCAATTGCTAATCAAACTGGAAAGGTTTCCCAACCTGTTAGGAGCCCACCACCTATCAGTTCACAGTCTCCACCGACCAGAACTTCACCACCACCATCCTCCAATACCCCACTTCCCCAGGTCAAAAGCTCAAATTCAAATCCATATAGGCGTGTCCAAGTGCAATCCCAACCCAATAATTCTGGAAGACTCAAAAAAATAGTAATAGCTACCGGGATTGCAAGCTTTGCTGTAGTACTTTTGGTCATTTTTCTATCGGTACGTTGCCGTAAGAAGAGGAAAGACACTTCGGACAATCCTAGTTCCATTGTCGTTCACCACGGAGGCCTTTCTGATCCAGAGAATATGGTTAAAATTGCATTTTCTAATAACACCAAAGAAAGCTTATCAACTCAGACCGTGAGCTCTTTTCCAAGTGACATTAGCAGCAGAATTGATGACTCCCATAGTATTGAGGCGGGCAATCCTATAATCCCTGTTCAAGTCCTACGGAAGGTCACCAAGAATTTTGCTTCCGAAAATGAGCTTGGCCAAGGTGGGTTTGGAACTGTTTACAAGGGTGAACTTGAAGATGGGACGAATATAGCAGTGAAGAGAATGGAGGATGTGGCCACTAGCAACAAAGCATTGAACGAATTTCAGGCTGAAATAGCTGTGCTTTCTAAGGTCCGACACCGACATCTTGTATCTCTTTTAGGCTATTCTGTTGAAGGCAATGAGAGGCTTCTGGTTTATGAGTATATGCCTCAGGGAGCTCTCAGCACGCATCTTTTTCACTGGAAGACTCTGAATTTGGAGCCTTTGTCTTGGACAAGGAGGCTCGCAATTGCATTGGATGTTGCCAGAGGGATGGAGTATCTTCATGGTCTTGCCCGCCAGACCTTTATACACCGAGATCTCAAATCTTCTAATATTCTTCTGGGTGATGACTTTCGGGCTAAAGTGTCAGACTTTGGTTTGGTGAAACTTGCTCCAGATGGTGTGAAGTCAGTTGCAACTAAGCTTGCTGGGACATTTGGATACCTCGCACCTGAATATGCAGGTACAAAACTATTGATTTTACCTCTGAACTTTTAGTTCTTGCAATAAGGTTATCAAAATTGATGCATGTTAATTACTACAGAATGCTTTTTAGGACCATTAAGAATATAATCATCACAACATCCTTGTTTCACTTATCAAAAGAAAAAGAAAGCATACAGTGTTTTTGCAAGTTAGCAAGTCGATTCTGTACTTCACATTTGTCCAAGTAGGTCACATCTTTGTAGAACAAAATAACAAACCCTAAAGAAGGAAGAAAGAATGGGAAATGGCGTGGAACTATGAATTTTTTTCCCACTTCAGTGCGTAGTGATTGACAACCTGCTGTGCATACATGCTTTCTCCATTAATATATTCTTGTGGGGTAAATCAAAACATTCTCATGCTCGGGTCCAGGAAATTAAACTATCTAAGATATCGCTCTCTTAAGACCTGTCAGGGGTGTGCTTCTTTATACTCCCGTGTCTGAGAATGCAATTCTGAATATGTAGCACTTAATGCAGACATTCTATTTTAGATTTTTATGCTTGTCAAACACACTTATGTATGTTTCAATGAAAACACACTTACTATGTTCTTTTACATCTGAAAACAGTTTTCTTTTCAACTACTAAAAGCTTAAAGTGCTCCTGATTTAGTTTAGCCGCAAGGTAATTGCTCAGGTACCAGTTTCATGTAGGTTATTCTGCAAAGGAGTGTTTTTGGAGAGTTCGGATCAATTCAGAGTCAACAAGGACATGATTGCATGTGATTATGTAGTAAAATATGTAACCAGTCCAATTCTTTTATCATAAATTTTTACTTCATACAGTTTGTAACTAATTTTATTCTGGCATGCATCCGTGCAAAGTCCTCATAAACTCCCTATCTTATGATCTTTACTGCCAGTTGTTATCTTTATTTTGTATGTGACAAGAAAATGAAAAATGCAGTTTCAAATCATTTTGTAGTCTCCACTTTATGCATTTACAGTCTCTTAGTAACCTTTATGTTTCCATGAGTTTCAGTGATGGGGAAGATCACAACTAAGGCTGATGTATTCAGTTATGGAGTGGTGTTGATGGAACTTTTGACTGGATTTATGGCACTTGATAAGAGACGCCCAGAGGAAAGCAGTTACTTGGCTGAGTGGTTTTGGCAAATTAAATCGAGCAAAGAAACGCTTATGGCTTCCATTGATCCAGCACTTGATGCAACTGAAGAAACGTTTGAGAGCATTTCTCTTATAGCTGAACTTGCTGGACATTGCACTGCAAGGGATCCAAACCATCGGCCTGATATGAGTCATGCGGTAAATGTGCTTTCCCCATTAGTTGAGAAGTGGAAACCAACTGATGAGGAATTGCCAGGAAGCAGAAATAGTCACTGGCATTTCACTGGCATTGATTTAACCAAACCACTTCCCCAAATGTTAAAGAATTGGCAAGAAGATGAAAGCAAAGATGTTAGCAATTCTAGTTTTGAAGACAGTGACGGAAGTGTACCAGTAAGGCCTAACGGATTTGCAGAGTCCTTTACTTCTGATGATGGTCGTTGAGTGCAGGTAACATCAATACAAAGGGGTTCTCTTCGTATTCCTTATAAATAAATAGTCATTCGGTTGGCTTTACCAAATCTATTTGGCATTTGAAAAGACAAATTGATTATTCATTCTTTGGTTCCTTTCGGGTTAACTTAAAATGAAAATGAGGTCACGAGTTCAATTGTTTAGACTACTTCGTTGGTGATGAAGAAATATTTCCTGATGAGGATGTAGACAGAGTATTGTTGGTTCTGTTTGTTTGTCGTAGTTCTTTCCTTTTCCTTTCCTTTCAAAGAATCAATGTCAATCTGACTTTTGGAACAATAAGGCAATGATTAATGTTATTTTCCAAGTTCTCTATAGTGGAATTTTGTGCCTAATGTATGAATAGTTTTTTTATGATCTCTGCAAATTGCTTTTCATCACAACCCCACAAGGGCTTTTTCAAAATTTATTTTGCGTAGTGTTAGTATTGAGAGGTCTTCTTGTGCCTTAAGAAATTTTGTCGAGCCAACATGTGCAATGCAAACGTGCAGGTCTCTAGTTGGAACAACAACAAAAATAAGCTGTTACACGTATTGATTGTAACTAATATGAATTTCTCATTTATCACTTGACGACAAAACTTTGCATTATTTTCGTAAGAGTGATGAATCAAATAAAATTTTTATTTCAAATTTAACGTCTTTTTCTCCTTCTCAATCAAATTTTTCTTTCGTTCAAATTTAATATTTTTTTGTTCTTTTCTCATTATGATAAGTTATATCCATAGTTTTTACGAATTTTTTTTCCTGTTCTATCAAAAGAAAAGAAGATTCAATAAATACAGTGCCACCTTATGCTTCTTAGGGCAATGGAAAAACATACTTCCTTTGTAGGAAATTGCATTCACCCATTAAATACCGTTAAGTGTACTTCTAAAACGGTAATTTGAAAACAATGAGTCTTCCCGCGAAAACAGACACAGCTACACTAATCCAACTCTCTCAACCTCCCAAACCAGCAACTCTCATTTCACTTAAAAATCAAACCCAATCCACCGTCAATCCCACAAATTTTTATCGAAAGCAATGGGTCTCACTGAAGCATAGCACGAAACCTGTAGACCGTACTGTCGCATGGACATCATCCATAGCCCACCATAGCCGAAAGGGCAAATTAGCCGAAGCTGCTGCAGAGTTTGAGCGGATGAGACTAGCGGGGGTTGAACCCAATCACATAACTTTTATCACGCTTCTCTCTGGTTGTGCTGATTTTCCTTTAGAAATTGCATCTTTCGGGGCTTCGATTCATGGGTACACTCGAAAATTGGATTTGGATGTGAACAATGTGATGGTTGGTACAGCAATTGTTGATATGTACGCAAAATGTGGTCAAGTGGGTTTGGCTAGGTCGGTGTTCGATCAAATGGGTGTGAAGAATTCGGTATCTTTTAATACGATGATTGATGGGTATATGAGGAATGGGGACTTCGAGGATGCGATCAAGTTGTTTGATCAAATGCCGGTGAGAAGTGCAATTTCTTGGACTGCTTTGATTGGTGGGTTTGTGAAGAAAAATTATCATGAACAAGCGCTGGAATGCTTTCGAGAAATGCAGCTTTCTGGTGTAAAACCTGACTATGTGACCATTATATCTGTTATTGCTGCATGTGCTAATTTAGGCACATTTGGGTTGGGCTTATGGTTTAATCGATTTGTTATGAAAGAAGATTTTAGGGACAATATTAGGATTAGTAACTCATTGATAGATATGTATTCTCGATGTGGATGTATAGATTTTGCTCGTCAAATCTTTGAGAAAATGTCAGAGCGAACCTTGGTATCATGGAACTCAATAATTGTGGGCTTTGCTGTTAACGGGCACGCAGATGAAGCTCTAAAGTTTTTCACTTTGATGCAGAGAGAAGGGTTCAAGCCAGATGGAGTCACCTTTACGGGAGCTCTTACTGCATGTAGTCATGCTGGATTAGTTGATGAAGGACTCCAATTCTTCAACAACATGAAAAGAGTTCATAGAATTACACCTAGAATTGAGCATTATGGCTGCATTGTGGATCTCTACAGTCCGTGCCGGGAGGTTAGAAGATGCAATGAATGTGATAAGGAATATGCCAATGAAGCCAAATGAAGTTGTGTTGGGATCATTGCTTGCTGCATGTCGGAGTCAAGCAGATGTTGGCTTAGCTGAAAGGTTGATGAACTATCTTGTTGAATTAGACCCAGGGGTTGACTCCAATTATGTGCTCCTTGCTAACATATATGCAGCAGTGGGTAAGTGGGACGGTGCAAGCAAAGTTAGGAGAACAATGAAGGCCCGTGGAATACAGAAGACACCAGGTTCTAGCTCAGTTGAAATTGATTCTACCATTCATAAATTTGTGGCAGGTGATAAATCCCATCTGGACACTGAACCTATTTATGAAGTATTAGATCTTCTGTCCCTGGAATTGAAATTATGTGGTTATGTTCCTGAAACTACTACAAATGAATCTAATGAGGATGACTGAAGACTTTTCAGTGAATTATGCAAGAATGGAATGCATATTTGTTTTTTATATGGATCGTACTGTCCAAATTCATTACATTATTATGTTTGAGAAGACAAACAATGAATGAAATGTGAAGCTATTTCCATTATTCAGTATGAAATTAATGAAGTTATAATTGCCCGAACAAGAAGTGTGGATCTCGTGCTTTTGGTTCACTAGCTAGTCTTAATTATTCAACTTCTTTCAGAAGTGTGGTTGGACATACATCTTTTTTAAACCGACAACCAGAACCAGTTGTTCTGAGGTTCTGCATTCTGAAATTGGGAAGAAAAAAAACTTTCAAGCAACATGCATATGTTTTCCATTAGATCAAATGCAATATCCATCAGAACAAAGAACTAAACACCAGAACTAACTGACTTTATATTAAAGTAGACAAAAACTAGGTAAAAAAAACACTCTTGACTCTGCTTCCATTTGCAAAAAAAGCTAGCCAGTAGCTCGTTATACCGGCTAGGTACTTATAAGTGCTCCTTATACAAGATCGAACTGTTTAATAATGCCTAGTAGGGCCTGCCTTCATTAGTAATTGGATTTGGATCACTAGGAACCTTCGACAACTGCCAATCCCATGACTTCCAACCATTAATACCACTTGTTGATGTACACAGGTTAGAACTCACAGCTTCTTTCTCTTCCTTCAAAGTAGTAGTAAGCATCTGCCCTGGACTAGGAGGGCTGCCTTTATTATGTAATGGGTACGGACCAGTAGGAACCTTAATCAACACCCAAGTCCATGACTTCCAACCATTTATACCAGTTGATGATCCACGCAGGCTAGCCTTCACAGGTTCTTTCTTCTGCTTCAAAGTAGCAGTAAGCATCTGCAGCATAACAGGAAATGCAATACAATAAGAAACCCATATGTAAATTAAGCTTTGATAAAACAAGTAATACAAAATTTAAAGTTTTGACCATTTGTTAATACTCGAGACAGACCTTCCTGTTCTGGGTCTGCTAGAGCCCAGCTGCATTAGAATAAAAGCATCCATTCTCAGTACTACAATCTGACAATAAACAAATGTTTGATAAAATTCTTAACAAAAAAACTATGATGCATAATATACACACTTCCATTATATGCTAACTGAAATTTGCTATTTTTACCAATAAGAATAGTTAAGTACATAATTGAATCCAGATTACTGCATATATTGGTGTTCATATGTCTATGAGAAAAAAAGAGAGTGACAAGCCAGAAGACTCTCCCATCTGAAGCAAGCACAAAACCACAATTAAAACCACGCAGACGATGATGGATTTTGAAGCCATTTTAGAGAGCAAGGTAAAGAAAAGCAAATGGAGTGAGGCAGTGTGAAGACTGGTACACATGTATAATCCCCAAATTTATAGAGCAGTGACATTGTGAATTAAGGATACAAATTAGTGACTCCTCTATAGAACATACTGATGGAAAGAATTCCCAAAAATAAAAAATAAAAAAAATTCAATCTCTCGAGTCAACTCTCTTGGATAGAAAAAGAGAAAAGGAAGAAGAAGGAGATCATGACAAATGTATTGGTACCAATTAAAGAATAATTCAGATATGATTATAACGAATCATAGACTGATTTTACTTTCTTATAATCTCTCACAAATTACTCTTCAAGAATCTCGCATTAAATTACTTTCTCGTCTCCAAACCATTGACCCTCAAAATTGAATTTACAAGCACTTAAAATTGACACAACTTGATAGATGTAATTAAGCAAAATTAGGGCTGAATTTTTAGGCCAATGATTATAGAAGAGATTTTGGAGAATATTTGAAGAAAAATAATTTGTGGGAGAGATTCTAGGAGAGTAGTTTGTAATATGCATATATAGAAATGAGCTTCATTTGTTCCCTGAGACTAAAATGTAAAATATATGATTAGGAAATTAGGTTTGAAATTGCAGCTTCTGCTTCTAGCCAGAGAAATCAACGCCAATTTCTGTAATACAAGATTTACGAGATATGATCCATATAACACGTTGAATTAAAAAAAAAATATTCTGGAAGTGTAATGTCAAAATTTAAGATTCACATATATGTTAAATATTTTGAATTACATTGTTTAAATGTCTCATAGTAAATCGTCTGACTCTATGACGATTTATGTACTATGAAACATTGTAAGATAAAATGTCCAAATACTTGACGGCTTATATGTTAAACATATTGAATTACGTCTTGAACATTGATAACACATGTGTTAGGAAACATTCGTAAATTAGTTCTTGCTTTTTTGACGAGTTTTGTGTAATTATTTCATTATCTTTCAATTATTTTCTAATGAATTAATCGTTTTTAACATGTAATTCGTTTAGTATGCATAGCGTATGTTTGATATATCTGGCAATACATGTCTTAAGGCTATAATTATTTTTATTTCAAGCATCATACATTAATAAATTTTTAATCAACTTCGTTAATATAGTAAAAAAAGTTATAAATGTTTTTTCAATTGGTGAAAGATAAAAAATGTATTACATTGGCAAATGTGGATTAATGTGCTGATGTGATTAACATATTAGTTGATGTAGTCATTAATGATATATATTTTGAAGTGGTTTTAATATGTATTAATATAAAATGTCAACCACATCATTTCAAAGTTAATCATCTAACTTTAGGATGATTTATGTATTATGAAATATTGTAAGATAATATGTCTAAACCCTTAACTACTTATATGTTAAATATTTTGAAAATGTTTCAAAGTCAATTGTTTGATATTATGGCGATTTATTTATTTTGGAACATTATAAGGTAAAATGTCTAAATACTTGACGACTTATATATGTTAAACATTATCAATTACACCATCTTGATCATTGATGACATAAATGTGTTAGGAAACATACATAAATCGTTTTAGCGTTTGACAAGTTTTGTGTTTCATTTCATTATCTCTCGATTATTTCCTGATGTATAAGTCGTTTATCATGCATAAAGTATGTTTGATAAATCAATCAATATATGTCATAATGCTATAATTATTTTTAATTCAAGCATCACTTATTAATAAGTCTTTAATCAACTTTAATTTTAAAAAAGTTATAAATGTGTTGGTGAAAGATTAAAGATGTGTTACATTGGCAAATGTGGTATGTACTGATGTGATAAAATATTTGTTGACATAGAAATTAATGAAATATAAGTACTTTTTTAAGTACAATTCATAACTCGACTAAGTACTAAATTATAAACTAGTTAACAAATTTTTTTCCGTCATTTGCATCGAATCCAATATATTGTTTCCAATAATGTTTAGAACAATCATATTTTTATCAATTATTGCTTCTCATGTAATTCTCAATTTTTCTCTACCCTGTCTAACACTTGTACCAAGTCACATTTTCTAACTACTTCGTTTACGGGCTTAAGTTGGATATGTCCACCTACATTTGACGTGTTTTAGCAAAAAAGAAAAAGAAAGAAAAAAATGAAAATTACACAAATTCAATTTGGAATTAAAGCTTCAATTCCCATTTACACAACAAATCCAAATATTACACTCAATTTATATGTTTGGAATTCACTATATTTTACAGACAGTAGTTACACCCTTAGAACTGAATTGTAGACCACGTGAGGTTCAGCTCCCATTTGCTTTTCTCATTTTCCCTACAAACTAGTCTCTTGACTTGATCAGACCAGGAACTCTACCAATGATCATCATGAAATTGAAACTGGACAATCACAAATTACCAGGAAAAGTAACGAACTTCAAACAATGTTGTACATACTAGTTATACTCTGAACTCAATCTTGGACAACATAAGGATGCAAGTCCCATGTCCTTTCTTGTTTTACCCACAAACAAGTCTCCCGATTTGAGCAGACCAGGAACTCTTCCACTGATTGTCATAAATGGGAACTGTGCCACCGCATCTTTCCTCCCAAGTGAAACAATAGCCATTGCTGAATGGGGCTTATAAGTTGCCATTTTGCTTTCTTTTCCTCCACCCATCAGTAGCTTCAAATTCTTAGCAGCCACTTGAGCCTGTTCTTTTGCCAAATATCCTTGTTTAAGTTCCTGTAGCATAATATCAATAAAATAATTGTACATTAGATTTGCTGGCACAACAGATTTGTCCAAGATCAATAAATTTAGTGCAGCCTAACCAAATTTACTTTTATGGGACATATCACAAAACTGACCCACACGACAAGCAGCTTAAGTAACCCAAACAGATTATCTTTGGGATTATGCAGATTGTTCTGCTTTTCCAAATGCTTTTTATATTTTCACAAATATCTTGGAATGTTTATATATATCAACTTTTCAACATTTGTTCCTCATTTTATTGCTGATGTGACCAAGAAAAACAATAGATAAAAGAATGGCCCACAAGTAAAACCTCCAAGCAAGTAGTAAGGCAGATAAGGGTGGTTACGATAATCAAATGCTAACAATCAATATATACAACATCTAGGCCACCCAGAAGCTAATTCAAACCAAACAGGAGTATCCAAGCCAAATGAAGCATGAAAGCGAAAAATTACAAAAGGAAATTGAACCATATTTAATTTCAAAATCCGGCATGAAGTGATTACCTCTTTTAATAGTCTAGAGTCTAGACAAGGAAAAAAACAGAAGTAGAAGAAGCAAAGCTTAGCAAAATTCTGTTAACAATGTTTTAACTCGGTCATATGAGTGCATGATTACTTTTGATCACTTGTATGTGGTTAAATATAAATTATCTTAGTAACAAAAGCCCAAATTGCTTGGTGGTGATGAGCACTTACTGGAATATCCGTAATATCGCCAATTGCAAATATGTTCTGTCGACCCTTAACTTTCAAATATTCATCTACCTTTACCCTTCCATGATTATCCAAGTCATCCTTCAGGATAGTTTCCTTAATCCATGTTGAACCAAGTGCTTTCCCCGTGCACACAAAATAGCAATCTGCATTGATGGTTTCTCCATTTGAAGTTTGATACATTTTCTCTACATCTGAAATAGAACTCAAATTGACTCTTTGCTCTAGTTTCAGTTCAACTTTCTTTGATGTCAACCATTTCACTGCCTTTTCCTGCTGCTTTTGGGCTGATAAATTCCAACAATCTGGATCCACTGTGCACTAGAGTAACATTCTTATCTGGGAAATCAACAGCAATCTCTCCAGCAAGTTCAACACCAGGTCGGACCTCCTCCAACAATCAAAATGGACTGAGCGGAATTTATCTTTTGATTTTCTGTCATTAAAGAGAATATCAGTAACTCTAGCACTGGAAATTTAGGAGATTTTAAGGTTGAACCTATTTCGTACATGCAATCACCAAACATAATCCAAGACAATTTGAAATAAGTCAAATGAATTAGACAGAATGCACCAAAAATTGAAATATTAGTTATCATTTTTGTGCAGTTAAATACTTAAATCACTTGCATTCTAATTCTTGATGGAACATATCTATCAGAGATTCCTCTGAAAATTAACTTTTAAGGGAAAAAGAAACATCTAGGATGCTGACAATGAACCTCAAATGTTGCTGGGACAAACCTAACTCCATTATTTTAAATTCTGTAACTACAACACACACCAGATAATGCTGGATTGCATGTAACAAATAAAGGACTTGCTGCTCAATTGGTACTTAGCTACTTTTGGTCTTAGTGGTAATAGCATCCACGGGCTAACTCTTCTATCTCGGAACCTAGCTTAGGAACTATAATATCAGAAACTCTAACCAAACAACAAACTTTCACTAATTGATAGAACAAACTGTCTGAGAACTCAGCAGCAGCTGATAAAATTTTCAGTTTGGTTTTAGCTCTATTATTTTCACTTTGTCCTTTTTTTTCTTTCTAGATCCTTTTTCCCTTAGTTTGAATAATTTAATTCAGTTTTACCTGCTTTATACTGATTTAGCCTCTCCGTCCTACTTTTGGGGAATGCATCCGCATGGCCAGTGGCAATAACAAGATAGTCATAGGCAATCAGTTGGCCATCGGCTGTCAAGACTTCAGTTTCAGTTATATTGACAGCACTCGATGTTACAATTCTGGCATTTGTGAGGTAATCCGTGTGGTTGATTACCGACCTCTCCGCAAATGATGGTTCAACCGTTGCCCTCAAGTTTGCCCATGGAATCTCAAAATATTCCTTCCTGATACATTTGCCCTCAATTAGCACAGAAAAAAAAAATGATAACCATGTACACATAAAATTCAATGAAGTGGCTCATATGTTGACTTTAGTCATCAACACAGCATTCAACATTTCCAACAATACACCAGTTATATTCAGGACTTAATCATGAAAAGTTGAGAAAAAGAGAGATACCAAACAAAAGAACAAACATCACATGCTGTGCGAGTACATAATGAGGTCAAACAAATTGCAGTTGTTGTTAGAAGAGTGCTATAAACAACGTAAGCTCCCTGCATATAATTTCATCAAAAGTTTGCAACATATACTAAACTAGTTGATACAGATTTAGCCACTTCTTGTGAGTTAAATCAAACCAATATCATATCATGTGCATCTTCAACTTGGACTGTAGATTTCTTATTTCACACATTTCTCTTATCTGTCATTTATGCAATGCCCTTTGCCTGACCATTGTTGCAAAAAGATTGAAAAATAAAATTTATTTACCACGCACATAGTATAAAATTAACCAGACAGATATGTTAACATGAGCACTAAACTTGCAGCACTTAGCATTAAGAACAAAGCACTCCGTATACACGACTAATATACAAGCAGTATAATTTTTTCCCCATCGTCTATCTGCTACCGGAAGAGAGGGGTAACAGCATGAGGCAAAAAATATCTTATCAACAACATTGGTCTCTTTTCCTAATAAGCTATACCTACCACCCATAAAGACAAATGAAAATGTTATCATGTTTAATCCAACATACAATAACTAACTTTGAAAAGATAAATCCAGAGCTGCTAATTCCCAATTCCCCATCAACTAAACTCCGAATAAAAATCTTTTCTTTAAGCAAGAGTCAACAAAAAAATGAAATACAGAGCGACCCATGATTTACGAGAGAGCTTACGAATCAATAAGGGTGACATTTGCAAGGAATTGGATGGATTTAGCGAGGAAGGAGCCAGCAACACCACCTCCTATAACCACAACTCTCCTTCTATCCCCTGCTTGTTCTTGCTTCTCCATTTTATTGGTGTCTTTCGTTTAATCAGAAAATTGATTTCTGGGGCATTAATCAGAGCATCAAATTAGATGAAGATGAAATGAAAGTAAATGTGAACGTGAACGTGTGTGCTTACATTTGTACAACAACGGAAAGCATCTTACCAGAGGTCAACGAAAAAATGTCAAATTTGCGCGTAATAGACAAAAGGTTGGAGTTGGGGATGGGTTATCACAGTCATCCTTCTCAAGAAATATTGGGGGCTTAAGAGGAGGGAAACGGAATAGACCAATAGAAGGAGATTCGACAATTTATTATTATTTTTTGCTGAAACCTCTTCTTTTTTTAACTTGTTTGGTTTGATTTTTTATTCTTCTTTCTAGAAGACTATAACCTTGTTTGGTTTGAATGTTTCATGAAAGGAAAAGGGAAAGGGATTGATTCATTATTTCCTCTGTTTGGTTTAGTGTAAAATAAAGAAGAAATATGTTAGGAAAAAAAAAAAAACTCCTTTGTGTCTAATTATTAAATTTTTTTATTTTGTTTACGAGTATCTCGATATTTTCTAAGTTTGAATTTAATCTTGTTTTAAGTCTGTGACTGTCTTTTTTTACAAGTTTTTATCACTGAATTCAAGTATGTATTACTACTTCAAATCACGTCTTGTGAGTAATTATTAAAAAAATTAATTAATTAAAATTAAGAAAAAATAATTGATATTGCTACACATACTAGAAAAAATAATTATAATTAAAAATGAAAAGTATTAGGAGTATTGAGATGTTAAATATCATTAAAATTACATTAGAGAAACAATATAATAGTTAATAACCTTAATTCAATATCTAAACACATTAAATTCTTTTAATTTTAATTTTTTTTTAATTTGAAATATTTTTCTTAGTGTGAATAACAATGCTAATTATTTTCTTAAATTTTTATATTAATGTTTTATTAATTGAACCCGTTAATAATTTGACAGCCGCACCCATAAATAAAATATGACAAAGTAAGTCTAATGATGAATATAACAAATTGTTTTAGTATATTGATATATTAATAATTGAAAAAAATGTAGTAATAGGTTTGATATGATGAGAATCACGGGACAACTTGCAATTTTTTATTTATTTCATAATAATATTTTATTTATTTTATGCTAAATTATATGCAAAATCAAATAAGATGTATGTGTGAAACCGAATAAAAAAAAACACATCAAAACGTAATCCAATTATAAAGTCACATAGACTCAAGGTACTTTAATAGTATATGATAATGTGGATGTGAAGATGCCTTTCTTCCTATGCCACGATATATATATATATATATATATTTATGATAATATTTTATGCTAAATTATATACAAAATCAAATAAGATGTATGTTTGAAACCGAATAAATAAATAAAAACAAATCAAAATATAATCCAATTATAAAATCACATGGACTCAAAGTACTTTAATATTTATAATACAACATTATATGGAGGGTGTTTTTGACGAAATTTCCCAGTCAATCAAAAATTTTATCTTAGTTCAATTTATTAATATTAATACAATTACAAAAACAAAGACAAACATTACAACTCACAAAAATATATATATATATATAACTACATACAAGTCTCTCATAATACCATACACACATTTGTTTTACTCTTGGTAAAGAAAAATGTTTATTTCTTTTTTAATTGTAGAAACATGAGAAAGAATAGCATGTATTGCATTAGTAAGGAGTTAATTTGATGAACAAATTACTCTCAATGGTCAATTGATGAAATCTTAACTAGTTAAGACGGATGTGTTAGGATCTCTTGATTCCAGTTTCAAATGCATGATATATGGTTATTTATCTCATTAATTATGAATTGTATTATATCTTGGTGTGATTTTATAAATTTGTAATATCAATGAATTGAAGACTCCCTACTATAATATAAATTGATGTAAATTTTATATGTATATAAAAAAAAAACTCTGATGCATGCCATAACTGTGGAGATAATAAATTTCTCATTAATTTAATCTGTTTAGTATAAGTGGCGGCGGAATAATTTGTACATTTTCATTAATCAGTTTAATTATCTTATAAGTTTGTTAGGTGCTTTTAATGCAATTCTTTGGTTGGCAAAATGATAAAAGTAAACAACAATGTAGATTGTAGAGAGAATTTTTAATTAGATAATAAAGATGTTCATGTGCAAATCCAGGTAGATGAACATGTTCTATATCTTTGACCTACATAACTGGAAAAAGGACCACCATGTTTTTAGTACTATATATCCCACTAAATCTGGTCCACTATATATGAAGATGAACATGTTCTATCTATTATGACCTCTTGTCTTTAATATATGTATCCTTCCAACCTAGGTGAGTCAACCAAAATTAATATTTGTCAACCATGTATAAAGTATGTGTGTATGTAACATTTAAATTGTTTGCTAACCAAGAACAAAAGAAAACAAACAAGGTTTGCTAATTAACCACTTTCCTAATTATAATAGTAAGTGCTAATTAATTGTTGTTAGCCAAACTGATAAAGTGATTAAATTTCATCTTATCTAAAATTAATCCTTTTATCGTGAGATTTTAATCTCTTAATCACTTCTTTTTTTTGCTTAGTCTTAAAATGCCTTTTATCCATAATTCATGAAGATTTCAAGTTTTGAAATTGTATCTTGTAAATTTATTAGGGCATCATGAATATATTTCTAGTGATGATCATAAAGAAAACGTGTACTTTGTGTAATTAACAAACAATTAGTTGAATGCAATTTAAGATGCAGTATTCAGAACACAATTAATGGAAGAATCAAGTAAGTTTGAATAAATGGAGGGTGATTAAAAGCCTGAAAATGAAGTTATATCTTTCCCCTTCATGCTTCATTACTAATTTCTGACTTACTTCCCCACCACTAATTACTCTTTTTGCTTGAAAGAAAGGGAACTACCAATGTTACCCACAAATTTTATTTTCATTTTTTTTAACAAAAATAGATCACATCATGCAAATATAGCATGTTGATATTACCCCTAATTTTTATTTTTCTGTGATTCATATATGTTTTATTTTGGTAGAAGACAATATATCAGATTAGATTAACACATGCGCATATCTGAATTTGTAATATTTTAACATAATCAAAACTTATCCATTCAAAATGACAACAATTTTAATATAATTTAAATTTGATATGAATTAGTTTTATCTTTTTTTTTTTTTTATCATTAATATAAGTTTTTATGTATTTTTTCACGAATCTATTTGAATATGATCAGACTCAAACTTAAATTTTTTTTATCAAATTCAACCAACTCGATCCATCAAATTGGAAAGTATCTGTTATTAAATGATTTCAAAAAAATTGTTACATGGCCCATAATATATTTTTAATCTAATCAAAAATTTAATTACACCTTAGAAATCTAGTTTGGTGATTCCAATAAAATTCCAATAAAACCGGCCACCTGGGATGCACTGAATCTCAAGGGAGCACGTGATCTAAGAAGCTTAAGAGGGTCCCACGCCAAAAGATCGGCGACTAGAGCCTTTCACCAGATGTCTGTGTTTCCGTCGTTTTGCCGAATTGCATGTGCGCATGTTAGCAGACTGTAGAGAATAAATAATATTCACAAGTAGTTAGCCGAGTGCTTCAGAGAAGTAGCCCATCTGGCCCAATAAGAGCTGCCCGCTCAGCTTGCCAGTTGGAAATAAAACCATAGGACTATATTATTGAAATCACATGTAACGTGACTTTTCTTTCTAAAATATGATATTTACTTCAAAAATAAATAATATAATATTTTATATCAAATTATTATTTTGTAAGATTTATTTATTTTTTAAAATTATTTAATTTTCATATTGATTGTCAACTTATCTTTGTGGAACAGTGGAAGGAAGTAGTGTTATGATACACTAATCATTGATTGAATCGTCTACTCAAGGGAACATGTGTAATTGCAACTTCTATGGTGAATATGAAGCAAAAAATTAGTTGAAACTATTGTCATGTTATATTTTGGGACTCTCCAAAATATTTTTAATCTCTATTATCAATTTTTTTTTTTTGATTTTTACTTAAAGCATCTTATAAAAGCATGATTATAAACAATCACAACAATAAAAATTTAAAAGTGCCAAAACAAAATGAATTGAGCAATGTTGGCAAGTTACACAATAATTTACAAAAATATTTTTGAGTATAAACATTTTCTTACTATTTATGTTTCATAAAACGAGATGTATATTATGATTAAATATCATAACTTATTATTATTTTTTACGTAGTAATCACATCTAGTTTAATTGATAATATATATATATATCAGCTAAGCTATATATATAATCAAGTAAATAGTAAAACACAATATCATTTATATTACATCACCACGCAAATAAGAACGTATTTCTTTCTATTACATACTAAAATTATTTTTTTGTACTTTGATATTTTCTAGTACTCTTTCTTAATATTTTTGATATTTACCCATTTAGCTAATATCAAGGTTAGACTATGTATATTGGATCATTTGAAGGATAAGTGCCTTGACGGGGCCTTAAATAAAATGGAACAAATAATTGGCTAAAGAAAGCAGAAAAGAAATTGAAAGCTGAGAAGCTAGTAGACCAGCTGTGACTGTCGGCGTATAGCCAGGCATACCCATACGCTCTCTCTGTAGACTATCAGTTGAACGAAGAGAGAGAAGCGAGCTTATTTGGTAGTCTGTAGCTGATTCGGCTTGACATTAATTTTGGGAAAATTAATTCAGATAAGCTCTCTTCTTCTCTCTCACATCATCATTTTCAGAAAATTTAATTATGTTTATCTTTGTTGTGAGTGGGAGATAGTAGAGTGACGCTGAAGCAGAGAGAGCGCACCTTGCAATAATGAAAACCCAATTATAAAGTCGTAGAGATGATGAATATGTAAGAGTTCTAGCTTACTCTTCTGGGTTGAAAAAAACAAAATGATTTAATTTGCGGAAGGCATGTTGCACAGATAAAATCCAGCAATGGGAGGCGAAGCGATTTCCAAAAAACAATCTTTGGTTTTGGTTGGAAAAGTTGGGTGGTGTTGTTGAAGACTGGAAAAGCATTTTGCTGATAGAAGAAAAGTTGGTGTGAAACCGGTTGCTGGCTATATCTGTAAATTGTTTTATTTAATTTCTCTTCTCTTCTGGTGTGAGAAAAAAAAAAAACTGTGCTTTTCGTGGAACTGGGTATTGGTGGATCGAGGGTAATGGAGTCTCGAATGGATCATTATGAGATCATGGAGCAAATTGGTCGCGGAGCTTTTGGAGCTGCCATTCTTGTCCATCATAAGGCTGAGAAGAAGAAGTATGCACTCGCTCTCACACACAATGTATCTCTTTGAATGTCTTATGTTGATGTATGCAAGCTAATTTTGTGACGGGTAACTTTAAATTTGAAAAGTGGGACTTCATCTTATGAGTTGCAGATATGTGTTGAAGAAAATCAGGCTTGCGAGGCAGACTGAACGCTGCAGGAGATCTGCTCATCAAGAGGTATTTCCTATTTTTTACCCTCTTTCTTTTTATTGCTTTATGCTGTAGATTTGCTAATTTGTACCAATTTAATCATTCTAACCT
The DNA here is from genome assembly GCA_029379385.1 of Quillaja saponaria. Taxonomy (NCBI): domain Eukaryota; kingdom Viridiplantae; phylum Streptophyta; class Magnoliopsida; order Fabales; family Quillajaceae; genus Quillaja; species Quillaja saponaria. The sequence continues at coordinate 2,774,246 of CM055605.1, read as the reverse complement.
TTTGGCACCTAGATGGCTCTAATTGCCCGAATCCAACACCCTTACATTGTTGAATTCAAGGAGGCTTGGGTTGAAAAGGTGAGACCTTTAATCTTGTATATGATATCGGCATATCTCAGTTCGTATTATAAATTGTTCTATTTCAATCTTTCCTGAAATAAAGGTGAATATATCTGGTATGTAGGGTTGCTACGTCTGCATTGTCACTGGGTACTGTGAAGGTGGAGACATGTGAGTGTCTGATGTTAACTAAAAACTTCCAATATCAGGCTTTAGTAGATAATGTATATGTATACGTACTTATTGCTTTGATTTTCTGTAACTCTTTAACAGGGCTGAATTGATGAAGAAATCAAATGGGATTTACTTTCCAGAGGAGGTGTTCTTTTGTCATGAACTCATATATGATTTCTTTTACTGAAGCTTACATCAGCTCAATTTTTGGTGATGACTTACCTTGGTAGTTTGAATTTTGTCAGAAACTTTGCAAGTGGTTCACGCAACTACTATTGGCAGTTGAATACTTGCACTCAAATTTTGTTTTACATCGAGATCTGAAGGTGTGCTCTTATTTGTGTGTGCATGTGGGTGAAGATGGCTTCTTTTTTTTATGTACCCTTCCAGTTTTTTAACACTAATCTGTTGGCTCTTCTCCTGGCAGTGTTCGAACATTTTTCTTACCAAGGATCAGGATGTTCGGCTGGGTGAGTTTATCTCTAATGTCATTAGCTTAAAATGCAATTGGACTACAATGTCTTTAGCCTGAGACTTTTTTCATCTTGTCTGGCAATTCTTTAGGTGATTTTGGGCTTGCTAAAACACTAAAACAAGATGATTTGGCTTCTTCGGTATGTCCAATATAAGAAACTTGCTTTTATATCTATATTTTAATTATGTTTTCAAATAGGTGAAAAGTAATGCTAACCTTTTTCTGTGTCATTTTTATGGAAAATTATGTAATGGAATTATTTGAATTAATTGACGCAAAGATTTTGTAATTGAACTCTAGATATAATCTGGGGCCATTAGAAAAAATACCCAAACTTTCTAGAAAAGGCATAAAAAATCATTTTTTTTTTCATCCATTGTCTTCATATTCAAACTTATGTGAAGGACTTTTCCCATTTATGGAACTTACACCTTGTGGAGCTCAGGTGTATGACCCGCTTTTATCTTGTTGGGTTTTGATGGTTCACCCATTGAAATCGATAATTGGGGAAATAGACCGTCTTGGTGCTAGTGGATTCTGCAAGCTAGTATCATATGCTCTACTGCTTATTACAGATTTAGCTTCATCCTGAAAGACGCCTCTCTTTCTCCATCTCTCTCAAAAACACACCCACCCAAAAACTTGATCACCTTTTCTTACTAAGTTTTATTTCCTGGTATTTAGCTCTGAGCCAAAACCTAAGGCCATGTTCACCACTGTCGGCTACGCTTCCGCAACTAACTGGGAAAGCCAGGGGTAAGATAGGACTGATCAACAGATCTATTGAGCTTTTGTTTATCTTTGATATGATAACCAAATAAACATCTCCAAGTTAATGTATACTCTATTATGTTTGGCTATGTCTGAACCCTGTCCTGTTGTTCTGTCTGTTTAATCCTTCATGACCACACCCAACTGATCAAATCAATCTGCATCCTAAAATCAAACAGCTGTTATACAAGGAGTATCGGAAATAATTTTTTATTAATTTTTTTGATATTTGATGAAACTTTTGAAATAGTCTGCTTCAATTAAATTGGCATAAGGAATAGATGGATGTAGAAGCCCTGGAATCACTGAGCTTATTATATGTTCTCTTTTCTGGGATGGCCTAAATGACACAAGAAAATGATGTATATGTTTTATTTCTTGGTGTGGCTGTCAGACTTCATGGGGTGGGTGTCTAGTACTTAAGGTGTCAGTGATGATGGAGACTCCTCTATGATAGGCTATAAACATTCTGCAATGCAGCAGTTTAGCTGTATTCCCCTTTTATACCAATCCTAATTGATCTGCGGGTATGGCTGGAGTGTTTCTTTTTAGAGTTAGTTCTGCAGCAAAAGGATAAAGATAACAGGTGAATTGTTCTTTCAGTAAATTGGTTAGTTCAGTAGCTTAATATTTAACTAAATGAAGGTAAAGGTAATTCCTCATTGTTGTCATTAATAAGGAACCTGGGGTTCTTTCTGAATCTAGGCCAAGCCACATAGGGAAAATTCTAACAGTCTCTTGTTATATTTCATAATTTTTCTGGATGAGACCTAATTTATACAATCTTCTGCTTGTAGACGGTGTTAATATGACATGGGTATCCATACTGTTCTATCTATATCTGTATTATTATTCAAACTATTCCTACCAAATGCCTATTTTATGAAGTTAATAGGTTCTATATATTTGTCCACAGGTGGTAGGAACTCCTAATTACATGTGTCCTGAACTACTTGCAGATATTCCCTATGGTTTCAAATCTGATATTTGGTCACTAGGTATCCTTTCTGCATGATAAATATCTACTATCTAAAGTGGTATTTTCTCTCTGTCTAATATGTTTCTTTGTTGACCAGGATGTTGTATTTATGAAATGGCGGCTTATCGCCCTGCTTTCAAAGCTTTTGTAAGGCTCACTTTGATCTTTCTTTATGGTGATGATTAGAATGCTATTGTGGAATATTAAATTTGTTCAAGGCATTAACATGAACTTTTTGTCTTACTTATGTGATCAAAGTTATCAATTATACATCTTTATGCAACCAGAATAGCAAGAATTTTTTGTAACTGGCATAAAACAGAATCCTAAATGCTAGAATTTACATATTTCTTTCAATAGAGTAACTATTAGGACAATTTTTATTAGAACTTGCAAGCCATCTGGACCACCATGTATAGTTGTTCTTTTTTTCTTTTGATATTTGTGGTGGAATTTTATCATTAATTGCAAAGCCATCAGAACTATCATACTTTGAGGGGTCTGATAACAATATGTGATCATATACCTTTCATTTTTTTAAAGACATTACGTGAGCATTATCTTTAAGTTGTTACGTTCATGTTTATGAATATCTTCCCATTTCTCCATTTCTTGTGTCTCTTTGGATTTTAATGTTTGTCTTGTTCTTCTTTCAGGACATGGCTGGATTGATAAGCAAGATAAATCGTTCCTCCATTGGCCCTTTGCCTTCCTGTTATTCCCCATCCTTGTAAGTTTCTAACTTTCTATGGTTCTACATGTCATTGTAATTTATAAGTCTGATATTCTTGTAGTTTTAGTTTTGGTGACATTTGAAAATACTCATATATCATGTTAATTATCTTGATATGTAATATGGGTGCTAGGAAATTAGGCAGTGACTAGCCTTGTGTTTTGCCTGATGAAGATGATGGTAGTGGCAGCTAGACAAACTTGCTAATCCGTGTGTGCATGAACATTTTTAAGGATGTCTTTTGGACGCTATTTTGTTGCAGTAATTGTGAATTTTCATCTTAATAACCCTTTGCCGCTGTTTGGTCTTACACTTCTTCAAATCCTTCTCAAGTTCAGCTAACATGAGAACTAGAAATGACGTGAAGCATGGGACATTATGTATCTTTAGTTTTTAATATTACTTGTCTCACTCATGCCTATATATTGTATCTAAACACCTCTCATGTACACTTACTAGACCTGATGTGGACATTGGAATGTTGTTAATATTATTCTAGGAGATCTCATTTAAGCCATCTTCGTTATGGGATGGACACCCTTTGTGTCTGGGAAATATCAAACCCTTTATGTAATCTATGCAATAAAAGAATTAAATCTCAATTAAGATGCTTGCCTTAGCAAAAAAATAATCAAGATGTTTGTGCGGACGTAAAGGGATCTACTGATTGCGAATGGACTGATGAACCACCTATTTAAAGGGAAAACTTTGGTAGAAAAAGAAGGTCAGTGGCAATCATGAGAACAACATTATAGTACCTCTTGGGGGAGGTAAGGTGTGGAAAAGTCATTGGTGAGCAAAGGTTACAAGACAGTGGCTAAATAGTTGGTTTTATTAGAAGAGGGAGAGGGCAGGGAAGGAAGGTACTGGCAAGTAAAGATGAAACTTCCTCTGTGAGACAGAGGAGCTAGATTGTGGCTTGGTAATTGCTATCATAGGGAATGTTGAAAGGAATTTTTATTGAGTAATCTATATTTGATACCTTTGTTTCTCTCACTATGTTTTCACATATTTTCTTTCCTTTCTTTTTTAATGCCATTGACTACTGGGAACTCTAAAGCGATGGTTAACCTGCTCTATGTTATACGTATACCCACAGGAAAACACTCATCAAGGGCATGCTTAGAAAGAACCCTGAGCATCGGCCAACAGTAAGCCTCTTGTCAAATTAACTTTGTTGTTAATTTCAAGTATGTTTTATGGCTGGGCGATCTTACCAAACTGTCTCTATCTGCTGGTCAGGCATTGGAGATCTTGAAGCACCCTTACTTGCAGCCTTATGTTGATCAGTATCGTCCATCTTTTAATCCTTCAGCAGCCTGTTCCCCCGAGAAGCCTATCTCTAGTGGCAGTGATTCTAGAAGAAATATGGCTGAAAGCCAAACTAGTATTAGTTCAAGCAGTGATAAAGATAGTTTGCTTTCAAATGAGAAAAATATTGCAGAAATGGTGTCAAACTGTGATAATAAAGCCACTGAGACAGATCTGGCATCTATTGATGATGAAGATGGCACAGAGCATCTCGTGCCCAGTGAAGAAGAAAAAGGAGCCACCTTGTGCACTGCTAAAATGAATGAGCCAGAGCTGATTATAACAAATTATAGTGAACAGCAATCTAATGTTGAATCTAGGCAACCAAAAACTATTAAAAACATAATGATGGCACTCAAAGAGGGAAAAATCAGAGAAAATAGCTCCCCAATGAGAAGCAATGGTACAAAGACTGGTGGTGCATCAAACCAGAGAACAATCACGGATCCATTGCATAAATTACCCAAATCTAATACTGTTGTTTCTGGTTTTAAGCCTAATGAGTCACCGGCTGGTGCTCCAGCAAAGGTGGATTCTGCAAAACGAATACAGGGACCACATCCTTCAAAGCATCAGGTGCATTTCAATTTGAGGTTATTTATTACAGTTTATTACATCTACATGGAATATGTACACTGAACTCAATTTTCCTATATATCTATATATTTCTGTGATTTGTGTCTCCAGTTACTGACGATAGAGTCCTCACCAAAAGTTAAAGCCAGATATGATGGCACTCCTCCATCTGTTCCTGTAATGCAAGTTGGTGAAGATGGTGTTCCTGCAAAGCCAAGGCAAAGAACCCCTCCTAACCTGGTTAGACGACCATCATTTCCAGGACGCACGAGGCAGATTGGTTTTGATTCTCCAAATGCCACAAATGATATCATGAAGTTGGGTCCAAATGAAATACCACAGGAGCATGAAAAGACTCCTTCTCAATTGTCGAAAGGTCGTGTAAGTCTTGTTTCTAAAGAGATTACAGAAGACCCTAGAAAGGGTCCTGAAAGAGGTCCCAAAGGAGTGCTAAGAGACAGCAGCAATTCTGCTTCATCTTCAGTATCTACACAAGGGTTTGAGATTAGTTTTGGTGTTCCAAATGCAGTGAACGATACTGTGAAGTTGCTTCCAAATGAAATAGACCAGGGGCATGAGAAGGCTCCTTCTAAATTGCCCAATGGTCGCATAAGTCATGTTTCAAGACAAATAGCACAAGATCCTCAAAAGAGTCTTGAAAGAGGTTCCAGAGGAGTGCAAACAGACAGCAACGACTCTGTTTTTTCTTCAGTATCTATCCAAGGACTTGATCTTTGTGATGATGCAACAACTCGTGATTATGAGGGTGTAACTCACATTGAAAACACAACAACACGTCCACGGAGCATCTCACCTGCTACCTATACGCATTCTGGAACAGATGAAAGTATGTCTGTTGAAACGCCTGAAACTACCTTGGATCTTCAAAATACAATTGCTGGCGACAAAAAAATGTATTCCAGCTCAACTCTGGATCCTCAAGTCCCAAATTCTAAGGAAACTTTTCCTTGTGAATATGATACCCCCAACCAGATTAGTGTGTCTGCTACCCATGGATGTGAGAACAGATCTGCAAGTTCTGCAGTTGAAAACTCTGAAGTTATCAGAGGTCTTCAAAGTACTGCTGTTGATGAGGAGACAAAGACTTCAAGTGCAGCTCTTAAACTTCCAGTTCAAAGTTCGAGAGAACATTTTGTTTGTGAAGGAGTTGCTTCTGTAAGCAGGCCCAGTGAAAAGCCTGAGATTTCAGTGTTCCAGTCAAACCTTAAGTTTATGTCCAGTGGCGATGAGAAGTTTACTGTAAGGGAACTATTGTCTTCAGCAAATGTAACTTCATCTTCTGTTACATCATGCAATGTAAAAGGTTGGAAAAGTTTGCAGCCAGATGAAGGAACTGATTTATTGAATCCAATTGGTGAAAAGCCAGCTGCCAACCATTTTTCTCCAGGTTTTGATGATGTCATCCATGTTATTCGGCATAGTAGTTTCCGTGTTGGGAATGAGAAGCCAATAGTGGAACCTGGGGAGATGGGAGTTCAAAATGGCAATGTTGGTAAACCGATTAATGTTAGGGACAAATTAGAGATGGGAAACACAACCTCCTCTGGGAGCCATAAAACTTCAAGTTGCTCAGAAGCTGCTAGTTTGAAATCAAATATTTCCGGTCACTCTGGTTTTAAGGAACTAGATTCCAGAAGTTCTGTTTCTTCAGCTTCAAAATTGGACTCCTCTGAGCTGACTAAACTTGCTTCTCCCATGACCAAAGAGGACAAGCCAACAAAGGAAGATTTGGATGTTAAGGAAACACCAGTAAAGGAAGCTTTAGATGTCAACTCTATTAGGCAGAGAGCAGAGGCCTTAGAAGGGCTTTTAGAATTGTCTGCAGATTTGCTTCAGCAAAGTAGATGGGAGGAACTAGCAGTCGTTTTGAAGCCCTTTGGTAAAGATAAAGTCTCCCCTAGGGAGACAGCTATTTGGCTGGCTAAGAGTCTTAAAGGAATGATGATTGAAGACAGTGGACGCGGTTCATGAGGTCTCTGCGGTAAGCTAATTTTTTGTGGATTTGATGTTCAAAATTGCTTTACTAGTTTTTAGCTCTCTGCATATTCAAGTGGCATTTAATCTACAAGAGAACAAACAGGTTTCATTGTTTTTTCTCCTCTCATTTTTGTAATTCTTTTTGTGCTTTATACTGTTGTAAATAATGAACATACAAAATTAACTGACACCAAGCAAATGAAAGTTTCAGTGTCAGTTTCCATCCATCTCATCAAAAAATACAAATCTCTATCCTCTGTTGGCCTCTTGGACACTGTATATAACAAAAATACTCATCATTGTTGTTTTTTTTAAGAAAATACTCATCATTGTTACACTAGTGCTGCACTTCAAACGTATGTATTACTGTACATTAACAAGTTCAGCCAGATGTTACCTGTCACAATATTTTTTTGGATTGATAGGCATTTAATCATAATTGAGTCCCAAACGGAATTTGATGTCCTTGTCCTCTTACGCTAGCAGGGAATAAAAAAGCTGTCTTTTTGTTTATGCGATATTGGAAGGTGATAGTGCCAAAGAGGCAAAGGTATTAAGCAGGTGTTATAGAACGTTACCTTGTTACTAAATGTTAGCCATGTTTCCCAACTTTTCCTTTTCTAGGAATCATCCTGCCCCCTTCGGGGTAATGACCCGGATCTTTCCTTTTTGAGTTGACATCAGTATATAAACTCTCGGGTAAGCTACACATTCTTCATGTTATTTTAAACAAAAAAAAGTAGTAATATTTCTACGCGCTTGATCCTCATATATAGATTAAGATACCGTCTTCTCTCCATCTCTTTCTTCTTGGGAACCATAATAGCATCTGCATGCATCCAAAGATTCAAACACATCCTGCTTTTATATTCATTCTATGGAGTATCCCAACAACCTTCCAATAGCCACCACCAACACCCAGTTGCCAACAACCACCTCCAACAGGTCCTACCCTATCAACTTTGTTCGCAGACTGATCATGACACTGGTTTTAATCTTTGTTATTATGTCTGTCATTATTGGCATCGTATGGATTCACCTAAACCCGCATGTCCCGGAGGTTAGAGTTAGTTCAGTCTCTGTCTCCAACTTTACCCTCTCAGATTCACAGCTGACCGGCAAGTATAAGGTTGAACTAACCATAAGAAACCCCAACAAGAAAGTAGACATGTTTATTGACCATGTCAATGTCTATTTTAATTATAAAAGAACCCAACTTTCACGGGTTATGGTGCAACCTATATACGTGGAAAAGCTGAAGCAAAAGAATATGAAGGTGGGGTTGGTGACAGACCCTGGTTTCTCGGTGTCTAACAAAGTGTCTGGGGATGATCTGGGTAAGGAATGGAGTAAAGGGTTTGTCCAATATAACTTGAGGATGAGTGTTAGGATTAGATTTAAATATGGAGACTGGCCATCAAGGGAAAAGCTTTTAGACTTTTTCTGTGAAAACTTGAATGTTGAATTCTTTTCTGCTAAAAACACCGGAAAGCTCATAGGGGTTGGAAAAAATTGCCTTGTTTGATGTTTCTATTGGTGATGCCTGAAGGAGACTACTGATACACAGAAGGAATTTCGTCCTTGTATAAATTTTAATGGAGGAAAATTCATTTCCATTTTTCACATACCTTGCTTGACTAGGGTATAACCATTTGAGAAGTTTAGATTGTAATGGTTGGTTTAGTTTTTGTTTTAAAAAGTTGTTTGACTGACCACAAACCGCGTGGCTTCGATTCAAATGAAAATGACCTTTGTGTTTAGTGGATTTAAATCTTTAATTACAAATGATTATTATTATTTGTAATTTTATTGAATACAATTTAATATTGTTCAAGCCTCAATAAGAATAGCAAGCCTTATGGAAATAAAAAATCATATCTTTACAATAAATTAGTGTGATAATGAAATAAATGATTCATATATATAATAGAAAATTAATTAAGGATGATAATAATTAGGATTTAGGACCATGTCTGGGTTGGTTTGGCTATTGGGTTATAATTAGTAATTAATACATAAATATCTAAATTTAATGATTTCATCTCATGCATTAACTGATTGCTTGTCATTGTCATGCATGCATTATTAATTAATTATCTTGAAGGTCACGTGTACTTATTCATATACAATGAATCTTCTCTTGGTAATCATGGCTGCGTTCCATCAAGAGTACTCTCCACCAACCCACATAATTTGCATACTGGAAACCTTTTCCTCTCAGGTGTCGCCGCCGCCTACGAGCGTACCTGCCGCCGCCACAACCACCGCTCCTTTCACGAATACTCCAAATCAACTGCCTACTAGCATGAGTCCTGAATCCTCAAATCCTGAAATTCCCACTTCGTCACCACCAAAGAAAACCCTTAGTCACATAATCTGTGAAAAATATCATGCTCCCATAATTGTATTTGTGGTGCTTATGATAATTCTATTATCACCATAATTCATTAATCTTATTGTCGAATGTGAAGGCCAATGGTGATTTGGTTGGCCCAATTGTATGCAATCCAAAATTGTGTCTTTTTTAATGCATCTTAACTAATCTATGTATTAATATATTTTTTCTTCAGTCAATCCATGTCACCTTATATTTTACGTTGATGTTGTCATATTAATTTCCTTTTGACGTCCCGGATATGCTCGTCTCTGCCTTCAAAATCTGTCCCACCACTGGCCCAGTCACTGGCGGCTGGAATGTCAGGTTTACTATCACTAACCCTAGCAAAGTCGAGGCTAGGCTACCTTACAAGAACTAGGCCTTTTTTGTGGGTGTGAACGATCACAAAACAGTGGAAGCAGTTTTCAATATTAGTTCTAATTTGTAGCCATTGGAGAGTTGGGTCACTGATGCCTTGTATGCGGATTGGAGCAGACACAATGTTGTGAATTTTGACATTGCTGTGTGGACATTAATGGTTGTGATTGTTTTGGGTACCTAGCTGGAGAAATTTAATCTTAATTTGTAAATCAAAGGAAAGCAAATCTAATTATGATAAATTTCTTTTCTTTTTTAATTATTTTAGAGTAAATTACTCAAATCTCCTAGACAACAGACATCCTCTTTATTTTTGAAATTTATACGAATATCTTAAAATTAGAAAATAAACTACAACTATTTTTTTAATTTATTTTTAGGAGGGAGAAGGGAATAAACCCTCATGTTGCCCGATATGATGGCACCCCTCCATCTGGTCCTATAAAGCAAATTGGTGAAGATGGTGTTCCTGCAAAGCCAAGGCAAAGAATCCCTCCTAACCTGGTTAGACAACCATCATTTCCGGGACACACGTGGCAGATTGGTTTTGATTATCCAAATGCCGTGAATGATATCATGAAGTTGGGTCCAAATGAAATACCCCAGGAGCATGAAAAGACTCCTTCTCAATTGTCGAAACGTAGTCTAAGTCTCGTTTCTAATCAAATTACAGAAGACCCTAGAAAGGGTTTTGAAAGAGGTCCCAAAGGAGTGCTAAGAGACAGCAGCAATTCTGCTTCATCTTCAGTATCTACACAAGGGTTTGAGTTTTGATGTTCCAAATGCATGTGAATGTTACTGGTCAAATTGGAAGCAGGGTTAGTTTAGGCATTTCAATATATTTTGTTGTCTATATAAGCCCTTTTGTACGTATGTAGAGGATCAACCTTTCAACTTGTTAATGAAAATTGGCTAGCAAAGACATGGTCATGGCACCATAGCTCCTTGTCCATCCTTCTTGTTTTATATCAAGAACTTGCAAGCTCCTAGAGAAGTCAAACATACTCAAGAAATAGCGGGTCAAGAATTCAAGAAATAAAGTGAAATCATGGCTGAACTTCAAGATCTACAACATGAAGATGATTTCTTAGATTATCAAGACCCAGCCAACCCGATTTCCAACAATACAACTAGTAGAAAGCTCTGTAAATCATTTTCCTTCATCTAAAACGTTACACTTTTGTAGGACAGAGTTTGATGAAAAAAGAATTAAAGGCTTGTGTGAATCTTGCAATGAGGAATATAGCCCCACTCATTTCTCCAAGTGCAAGAATAAGCACACGAGTATAATTGTGGTTCCTTATGATGAATGACATTTGTTCAAGAACCAATGGATGATGAATGCTTTGGGTTCAACAAATTCATTGAAAATGATGAAATTTTGCCTGAATTCTTTATGGTAGGAGATCATGATGTTGATCTTGCGAAATTAGTTGCAATGAGTGAGACTTTGCATGAATTCTCGAAGAAAAATGAAGTTACAACTTTTGAAATGCATAAGGGTTATGAAAAAATGCACTTTTCAAGTGTCTCTAATTGGGTCCATCAACTAGTATGTTTGTTTACAGAAAAATGGTATAACAAGAGGTCCTTGATGTTTGAGTTTAAAGCAATAATGATATGGATGTATTCTGTGATGAAGGAATGGTTGAGCCATAAAGGGAAGGGCCACTACAGATGCAACACTGAAGAAGGTAAAGATGACTCCAAAATCATTCCAAAGGAAGCTGCAACACCAAGCCAAGAAACTGTATTCATGGTTGCCTTTCAATTCCAATTAGTGTTCATTCCTACTTCATCTTGCTTCTATGTTAATTCTAGATTTCTAATCCAAATCCTTGAGGACAAGGATTATCTAATGATATGGGTCAAATTAAGAGCAAAATTAGTTTAGGCATTTCAATAAATTATGTTGTCTATATAAGGCCTATTGTATATGTAGAGGATCAATCTGTGAAATGAGTTTGATGAAAAAATAATTAAAGGCTTGTGTGAATCTTGCAATGAGGAATATAGCCCCACTCATTTCTCTAAGTGCAAGAATAAGCACATGAGTATAATTGTGGTTCCTTATGATGAATGACCATTTGTTCAAGAACCAATGGATGATGAATGCTTTGGGTTCAACAAATTCATTGAAAATGATGAAATCTTGCCTGAATTCTTTATGGAAGGAGATCATGATGTTGAACTTGCGAAATTAGTTGCAAAGAGTGAGACTTTGCATGAATTCTTGAAGAAAAATGAAGTTACAACTTTTGAAATGCATAATGGTTATAAAAAAATGCACTTTTCAAGTGTCTCTAATGGGGTTCATCAACTAGTCAGTTTGTTTACAGAAAAATGGTATAACAAGAGGTCCTTGATGTTTGAGTTTAAAGCAATAATGATATGGATGTATTCTGTTATGAAGGAATGATTGAGCCATAAAGGGAAGTGCCACTATAGATGCAACACTGAAGAAGGTAAAGATGATACCAAAATCATTCCAAAGGAAGCTGCAACACCAGTCAAGAAACTGTATTCATGGTTGCCTTTCAATTCCAATTAGTGTTCATTCCTACTTCATCTTGCTTCTATGTTAATTCTAGATTTCTAATCCAAATCCTTGAGGACAAGGATTATCTGATGATATGGGTCAAATTAAGAGCAAGATTAGTTTAGGCATTTCAATAAATTATGTTGTCTATATAAGGCCTATTGTATATGTAGAGGATCAATCTGTGAAATTGTTAATGAAAATTGGCTAGAAAAGTTAGATTCTCTCTCTCCTTCTCTCTGTAGTCCTGTTGCAGGATTACCAATTTAGGTTTTAGGCTTTATCAGTGAACGATACGTGAAGTTGCTTCCAAATGAAATAGAACAGGGGCATCAGAAGGCTCTTTCTAAATTGTCCAATGGTCACATAAGTCATGTTTCAAGACAAATAGCACAAGATCCTCGAAATAGTCTTGAAAGAGGTTCCATAGGAGTGCAAACAGACAGCAACGACTCTGTTTTTTCTTCAGTATCTATCCAAGGACTTGATCTTTGTGATGATGCAACAACTCCTGATTATGAGGGTGTAACTCACATTGAAAGCACAACATCACATCCATGGAGCAGCTCACCTGCTACCTATATGCATTCTGGAACAGATGAAAGTATTTCTGTTGAAATACCCGAGGCTACCTTGAATCTTCAAAATACAATTGCTGGCGACAAAAAAATGTATACCAGCTCAACCCTGGATCCTCAAGTCCCAAATTCTAAGGAAACTTTTCTTTGTGAATATGATACCCCCAACCAGATCAGTGTGTCTGCTACCCATGGATGTGAGAATAGATCTGCAAGTTCTGCAGTTGAAACTCTGAAGCTATCAAAGGTCTTCAAAGTATTGCTGCTGATGAGGAGACAAAGACTTCAAGTGCAGCTCTTAAACTTCCAGTTCAAAGTTTGAGAGAACATTTTGTTTGTGAAGGAGTTGCTTCTGTAAGCAGGCCCAGTGAGAAGCCTGAGATTTCAGTGTTCCAGTCAAACCTTAGGTGTATGTCCAGTGGCGATGAGAAGTTTACTGTAAGGGAACTATTGTCTTCAGCAAATGTAACTTCACCTTCTGTTACGTCGTGCAATGTAGAAGGTTGGAAAAGTTTGCAGCCAGATGAAGGAGCTAATTTATTGAATCCAATTAGTGAAAAGCTAGCTGTTATACGGCATAGTAGTTTCCGTGTTGGGAATGAGAAGCCAATAGTGGAACCTGGGGAGATGGGAGTTCAAAATGGCAATGTTGGTAAACCGATTAATGTTAGGGACAAATTAGAGATGAGAAACACAACCTCCTCTGAGAGCCATAAAACTTCAAGTTGCTCAAAAGCTGCTAGTTTGAAATTAAATATTTCCGGTCACTCTGGTTTTAAGGAACTAGATTCCAGAAGTCCCGTTTCTTCAGCTTCAAAATTTTACTCCTTTGAGCTGACTAAACCCGCTTCCCCCATGACCGAAGAGGAAAAGCCAGCAAAGGGATTTGGATGTTAAAGAAACACCAGTAAAGGAAGCTTTAGATGTCAACTCTATTAGGCAGAGAGCAGAGGCCTTAGAAGGGCTTTTAGAATTGTCTGCAGATTTGCTTCAGCAAAGTAGATGGGAGGCACTAGCAGTCGTTTTGAAGCCCTTTGGTAAAGATAAAGTCTCCCCTAGGGAGACAGCTATTTGGCTGGCTAAGAGTCTTAAAGGAATGATGATTGAAGAAAGTGGAAGTGGTTCATGAGGCTCTCTGAGCTAAGCTATTTTTTTTTGGATTTGATGTTCAAAATTGCTTTACTAGTTTTTAGCTCTCTTCATATTCAAGTGGCATTTAATCTACAACAGAACAACCAGTTTTTCTCCTCTCATTTTTGTAATTCTTTCTGTGGTTAATACTGTTGTAAATAGTGAACATACAAATTAACGACATCAAACAAATGGAAATTTCAGTGTCAGTTTCCATCCATCTCATCAGAAAATACAAATCTCTATCCTCTGTTGGCCTCTTGGACTCTGTATATTAATAAAACTACTCATCATTGTTACACTAGTGCTTCACTTCAAACATATGTATTACTGTACATTAACAAGTTCAGCCAGATGTTACCTGTCATAATATTTTTTTGAATTGATAGGCATTTCATTTTGTCATAATTGAATCCCAAACGGAATTTGATGTCCTTGTCCTCTTACGCCAGCATGAAATCAGCATGACTAGCTGACAATAAAAAAGCTCTCTTTTTATTTATGTGATATTGGGAGGTGATAGTGCCAAAAGAGGCAAAGGTATTAAGCAGGTGTTTTAGAATGTTAGTAGCTTGTTACTAAATGCTTAGCCATGTTTCTCAACTTTTCCTTTTCTAGGAATCATCCTCCCCACCTTCGAGGAAATGACCTGGATCTTTCCTTTGAGCATCACTATCAACTCCGGTCCTAGTTACATTCTTCATGTTATTTTAAACAAAAAAACGGAGTAATATTTCTACGCACTTGATCCTTATAAATATAGATTAAGATATCGTCTTCTGTCCATCTCTTTCTCGCAGTTGGGAAACCATAACAGCATCTGCATGCATCCAAAGATTCAAACACATCCTGCTTCTATATATGATCATTCAATGGAGTATCCCAACAACCTTCCAATAACCACCACCAACACCCCGCTGCCAACAACCACCACCAACAGGTCATACCCTATCAACTTTGTTCAAAGACTGATCATGACACTGGTTTTAATCTTTGTTACTATGTCTGTCATTTTCGGCATCGTTTGGATTTACCTAAACCCGCATGTCCCGGAGGTTAGAGTTAGTTCAGTCTCTGTCTCCAACTTTATCCTCTCAGATTCACAGCTTACCGGCAAGTATAATGTTGAACTGACCATAAGAAACCCCAACAGGAAAATAGACATGTTTATTGACCATGTCAATGTCTATTTTGACTATAAAGGAACCCAACTTTCGTGTGTTATGGAGCAACCGATATACGTGGAAAAGCTGAAGAAAAAGAATATGAAGGTGGAGCTGGGGAGAGACACTGGTTTCTCAGAGTCTAACAAGGTGTCTGCTGGGGATGATCAGGGTAAGGAATGGAGTAAAGGGTTGGTCCAATTTAACTTGAGGATGAGGGTTAGGCTTACATTTAAAGCTGGAGACTGGCCATCAAGGAAAAAGCTTTTAGACTTTTTCTGTGAAAACTTGTATGTTGAATTCTTTTCTGCTAAAGACACGGGAAAGCTCATGGGTGTTGGAAAAAAATTGCCTTGTTTGATGTTTCTATTGGTGATGCCTGAAGGAGACTACTGATACACAGAAGGAATTTCGTCCTTGTATAAATTTTAATGGAGGAAAATTCATGTCCATTTTTCACATACCTTGCTTGACTAGGGTATGATTATTTGAGAAGTTTAGATTGTAATGGTTGGTTTAGTTTTTGTTTTACATAAACTTGTAAAGTTGTTTGACTGACCCCAAACCGCGTGGCTTCGATTCAAATGAAAATGAACTTTGTGTTTGGTGGATTTAAATCTTTAATCACAAATGATTATTATTATCTGTAATTTTATTGATACAATTTAATATTGTTCATGCCTCAGTAAGCAAAGCAAGCCTTATGGAAATAAAAAGTCATATCTTTACAATAAATTAGTGTGATAATGAAATAATTAATTCATATATAATACGAATATTGATTAAGGTTGATAATTAGGACCATGTCTGGGTTGGTTTGGCTATTGGGTTATAATTAGTTATTAATACATAAAAATCCAAATTTAATGGTTTTATCTCATGCATTAACCAATTGATTGTCATTGTCATGCATGCATTGTTAATTAACTTGAAGGTCGCATGTGTACTTATTCATATATAATGAAGGTCGATCTAATTCTTCTCTTGGTAATATCATGGCTACTTTCCATCAGGAGTACTCTCCACCAACCCACATAATTTGCACACTGGAAACCTTTTCCTCTCAGGTGTCACCGCCGACTACGAGCGTACCTGCCGCCGCCACAACCACCGCTCCTTTCACGAATACTCCAAATCATAATGATCATAGTGCTCCATTAAGGGAAAATGAGAGCAGTCCAAAGGAAAGTGAGATTCAACTGCCTACTAGCATGAGTCCTGAATCCTCAAATCCTGAAATTCCCACTTCGTCACCACCAAAGAAAACCCTTAGTCACATAATCTGTGAAAAATATTGGTGTTACGCTCCCATAACTGTAATTGTGGTGCTTATGATCATTCTTATTATCACCATAATTCATTAATCTTATTGTCAAATGTGTAGGCCAGTGGTGATTTGGTTGGCCCAATTGTATACAATCCAAAATTGTCTTTTTTTTTTTAACGCACCTCGACTAATCTATGTATTAATTTTCTTTTTTTAGTCAGTCCATGTCACATAATGCTTTACATTGATGTCATCATATTAATTAATTTCATTTTGATGTACTGGATACATCGAATTCACAGTGGATTCCTTCTCCTCCGTCTCTGCCATCAAAATCTCCCCCACCACCGGCCAAGTCACTGGCGGTTGGAATGTCAGCTTTACTATCACTAACCCTAGTAAAGTCGAGGCTAGGCTACTTTACAAGAAAAACCTTGTCTCGGCCACAAGATCTAGGCCTTTTTTGTGGGTGTGAACGATCATAAAACAGTGGAAGCAGTTTTTAAAATTAGTTCAAATTTGGAGCCATTGGAGAGCGGGGTCACTGATGCCAAGTATACGGATTGGGGCAGACACAAGGTTGTGAATTTTTACATTGCCGTGCGGATGCTCATTAAGGCTGACCCAGGTGGCTGGAACAAGTCTTGAAGAACTATCATGGCTAGTGTCAATAATCTGCCACAATGTGAAGATTGCATCATCCAACAATGGTGGTGGTGGTGGTAACGGTTCATTGCCAATGGATGGTCCAAGAAAATGTTCACTGGGTCATCCAGAGTTTTTAATTAGTTTATAGTTAGTTCATTGAAGGGTAAATCTAGTTGCTTGTGATTTTTTTGGATACCTAGTTAGAGAAATTTAAGCTTAATGTGTAAACCAAAGGAAAACAATTCTAATTATGAAATATTTCTTTTCTTTTTTATTATTTTAGAGTAAATCACGCCAACCTCCCACATAATGGATATTCTCTTAATTTTTAAAATTTATACAAATGTCTTACAATTTTCTTCTCCTTATTAAAATTTATACAAATATCTCAAATTTTGAAAATAAATTACAAACTGTCAACTCTCAGATCTCCTGAATAGTAATAAAAGACTAGGTATCACTGGACTAAAAGATCACTGACAATAAATTACAACTAAATCTAGGATTGTAATTCAAATTGAATAGTTTTGAATAATACACTATTCGAATTTAGATTGTACTCTAATTATGCATTCGAACATAAAATGAAATTCGAGTCTGTATTCGTATGCAATTTTGAATATTCGAATTCGAATAAAATTTTTAATTTAAACATAATTTGAACTCAAATCCATATTTGAATAATCTAATTCAAATTCCACCCATAACTAAACTCAAAGATTGATAAAAAAAAATTTAATTACCCTTACTTATATTTTGAGACGTATATATTATTTTAACTAATAAACTTAGTGTAAGTTGTAAATCAAAATTAAAATCATCAAAGAGAAGTCTTGTCTTGCATATTTCTGTTTATTAAATAAATAAATAAAAAAGGAATCTGATGACGGAAATACCTTGCTTAATTAACTTGTTTGTTGAAAACCATTAGGAATTTAATTCGTTTAAGGAGTTAGATTCCTATTCAATATTCTTCTCTGTTACCGTTTATATAAATTTACCAAGCTTCTCCTACACATTCATTCACGATTCACAATGGAGAGGAAAGAAATAGAAATAGTAGTCACAGGCCAACCCCTCTCTCTTTCAGAATCTCACTTTGTCAGAGCTGGAGGAGTCGCGGCCTCCTCCACCTATCAGCCCCAGGCCACGGCCAGGAACACCACCAGGACCACCACTAACCATCATACTGCCAATACTACAGTTGATTCATGCGACCCCGCCCTCTGCTATACTGGGACAATATTCTTTCTTATCTTCCTATTAATTTTCTGGTTTTTATATTTATTAGGTCAGCCTGATAATCCTTATTTCTCTGTCCAGTCAAGTGTTGTCTCAGTTCTTAACATCTCAAATAACAACATGAGCAACGTTTATCATCATCAAGATCACACGGTGACGGCCGCCTTGTCTCTCATCTTCCTCGTTCTAAATAACAATTCAGATTTAAATATTAATTTTTAGAATTTCATTTAATTTCTTGATGATTATCTATATTAATAATTTATTGACCTTCTGATTTTGAAGTCTTAAGAAGAATTATGACAATAAAATTCGAATAAATTTTTTAGTCTTGTACATAATTTTATTTTGATTGACTTAGAAAGATAAAGATAACTGTGGGAATGCACTTCAAGATATGCTTTTGTAATATTTGGCAACTGCTTTGGACTATGTTTGTTGGGCATTTACAGTGCTTTGAACAAGGCCCACAAACTTTGTTGCTTTTGGGTCTGAAACAAGACCCACTTTCTTAAACAATCTAAAAATGAGTGTGGCCCTTAAAACTTTGTTTTGGTTCAGTTCTTTGGGACTCAAATAATGGATTCCTTTCTTTTCCTCTATTTTAGTATGGGATTCAGGTCTTTGGAATCTCTCGACGATGAAGTAATAGCCCTTATCTTCTTAGTTTTGCCTTTATTCCTTACTACAATTTTCTTGTTTTGTCCTTTCTCTCTGATTTTGATTATCTTCTCTTACTCTACCAAGGAAATCTCTATTGGGTCTTTGCCACACAAATTCAGAGGACTCAGTTTAATTCCAAAGTGTCGGTGCAAGTAATGGAGCTGCACAGGTAAAAGCCATTTGTTGTTTAGCTTATGTGGTATATCAAAGCCTTATTCTCTACTTTTCAAAAGAATAACTAGAATTCTACCACACACAAAAAAAAAAAAAAAAAAGGAAACACAAAAACTTGTAGCATAGCATGTAGTGGTAAAAAAGCAAAAACTAATGATCTACGTACCATTTCTATATTAAAATAAATCTGAGTTCAAAGTTCATTTGAAAACTCATCATAATTGTTGTCAATGTAAAAAGAAATATTAATGATTAATGTTCTACAACTTCTCTTTTTGCATATGGTCGGTGAATTTAATTAACATTTCATACTTCGTACCTCAAATAATTTGAGAGGGACCCACAATTGTCCGCTAAACGAAGACGAAGACGAAGATTTTAAGATTAAACGTGTTTTACCATTTGATATGTCTTGGGGATATTTTCTACAAATATTCCACATTATTGGAACCCTTTTTTGACCACTCTATTCTCAACAATCTTCTTGTCCAATTACACATAGAATCAATGGAATCTAAATTAGAACCAAACCATCTTAGCAAAAAAAAAGAAAATTGATAATAATAATAATAAATAAAATTATAACCAAACCCATTATTACTTATTATTATTTAAATAAAACAGTTTTTTTCTACTATATAATGAAAACTTTCCAAAGGAAACACTCTCACTTTTGGTTAATTCTTTTTCACAAGTAGCATATACATTTATATTTGCCTTTTTGCTAACAACAACATATTGAGATCCCAGACAGAGAATGTCTGCCAAGCACTGCGGCCACCATGACGAAGATCGGCGCAAACTCTACCGCTGGATATTTGCCGGAATCCTTGCATTTATCATCCTTGTACTCATTGCCATCTTCTTAATTTGGGTCATTCTCAAGCCCACAAAACCCCGTTTCATCCTTCAAGACGCCACCGTTTACGTCTTCAACCTCTCCTCCACCCAACCATCCATAACTTCTCCAATCCCTAACACCCTCTCCACCACCATCCAAGCCACCGTCTCATCTCGCAACCCAAATGACAAAGTCGGCATCTACTATCAGAAACTCGATATTTACGCCACGTATCGAAGCCAACAGATCACATATCCCACTTCGCTGCCCAGCTCTTACCAAGGACACAAAGAAATCACCGTGTGGTCGCCCAACTTGTACGGAAACGCCGTGCCGGTTTCGCCGTACGTGTTGAACTCTTTGCTGCAGGATCAGAATGCTGGAGCTGTGTTGGTCAACATCAAGATCAATGGCAGGGTCAAATGGAAGGTTGGAACTTGGACTTCTGGGAAGTACCATATTTTTGTCAACTGTCCGGCGTATATAAGGCTTGCCGGCGACAAGAATAGTGGGTTCGGACTTGTGGGCCCTGCTGTTAAGTTTCAACTTTTACAAAGTTGTAGTGTTGATGTTTGAAACTTTGCAAAGTAATTTGCTTCCTATGCCTAAAAGCCCTTCACCCTTTACCCCCTATAAATTTATGTAATTTTCTTTTATCCTTTTTGTCTGCTAGTAAAAGATATCCTTCTTTGCTTTAATGTGAAACAAAATTCTTTACTAAGTAATTAAACACACAATTTGGTAGCTTTTATATAATACTACGGACTATTTTCCGGCTTGATTTGAAAAAAAAATGATCGATATACTTCTCATCTTAACAATATATATATATATACAAAAGTACATAAATTGGAGTGGGAGAGGGGTCTAAAGACTGGGTATAATGTCAAGTGAGATTGGTTCTCATCTTAACAATATATTAACTTTTTTATTGCATTAATATAACCCTAATGAGAAAGCAATTTTTTGTCTATTTCTTCAATTAATTAAGGCAAAATGTGAAAGAAATGCATGGCATGAATTCAATAGGGGACTTTAAGGTTGACTAATTAAAGATAACTTGGGAATTAGTGCGGAATAAGCATGTTGATTGTTGAGTAAGGAAAATAATTCATTTTGAAATGAGAACAATGATTCTATTTACATGTGAAATTTACTTCTTCTTTTTAACTCTCTACCTTAATTAATGCTTTTACTATATAACCCTAAAAATTAAATAAAAAAACTGAAAATAAAAATAAATTGGAAATGAAGAAGTGATAGTGAACATTAGTTATGTTAGGTGAGGGATGGTGATCAATATAGTGGACCACAAAAGGTAAAAATGTAGATATATAGCAAATGTTAATTAACGTTCAAGTCTTTGAGTGGTTGGGAAATAATAAGTATTGGTGTTTAGAGTGAAATAAAAAATCATGGGGTTTGGTTCTTTTACTTTTCAACTTTATGAATACTAAGTTCATGTTAAAGAAGAGTCAATTATCTTATTTCTCCAATTACTTCTACTTACCTTAGATCTATATATGGTGGGTGTGGCTAATTTATAGCATATGATCGAATTATTAGGTATGTGCATGGTGAGGTTGGAAATTGAATGAGTCTTCATTACTCCAATGGAATATCATTTTCACATTACCTGCTCTACCCTATTTTTATTTTTTTTATTATTATCATCAATCAACATGTAGTAGCCAATGCTGAGTACATGTTGTCACAATAAATGCTTACATGAGTTAAATTAATTCATTTTTTTTTAATTGATTTCATGTTCAAAATGAAAATATATTTTTTTATCGTTAGTCATATTTGTCGTAAGATGAATTTTGTGACTGATTGTTTAACAGGTTACGCTTTAAATTTGTGTTTACAAGTGTCCTAATTTCTGGAGCCCCCTAAGTATTGTTTCTTTGCTTTGTAATGATTTTTGGGAGGTCGTTTCTCTGGTATATATAATTTTTTTTTTCTTTCAAATATTTTATTTTAAATTTTTTAAGAATATCTTCACACTATTTGAATGTAAATTTAATTTCATTTGAATTTAAAAGACGATACAATTATTGATCATTCCTAAAAGACAATTTCAAAAATGTTTTATCTCTTTTATTATTAAATATATATATATATATTTTTTATTTTTTTTGTGATAATATGTGCGTTGATTTGGTTGTTAACTCAGGTTTATTCAACTATGCTTCTCTCTATTTTCCTTATCAGATTTAAAATTAATCTTGAGTAATGACCTGCTTGGAGTTGCTGTTCCTCTAATTCAACATTATTTTTTGTTTTTGTTTGTTTTCCTAGGGCTTTCTGCCCCCGTTTCATTCAAGGGTACTAGTTTCTTGAGTTGGGCACTATATTGGGCCTCAACCCAAAGAAATTTAGTCTCTGCTCAATTTCATTAGACTCAGCCCAAAAACTTGAGTTCCAATGCTGGCGAGTGATGGGCCCCGCACAGGATGTTATGCTTAATAGCTTTATATAAAAGAAGCTTAATTATCTTCTCTTTTTTTCTTTTTCTTTTTATAAAGTGATTCGTTTGGACATGCTGAATGCTTTTTTAAAAGAAATATAAAATTATTATTTTAAGTTTTTATAAATGGAAGAGTGAATAGTTTTTTTTTTTTTTTTTTGTGTAGAGGGAATGTAATATTTTTTTTATTAAAATAAATAGTAGTTATTATGTAATAGGATGAGGTTTAATTATTAAAATTTATTTTTTAAATATTTTAAATAAGTATATATTATATAGTGAGAGATTATAAGAGTTTTTATAAAATTGTAATTTTGAGTTTAAAAAAATAAAAATAAGTTAATTTGTGAGTAGAAATAAAGTTAGTAGTTAGTAAAATGTTCATATTTTTAATTAATTTAAATTACAAATTATTTAATTACGTGGGTAAATATAATGAATAGTTATCAGAAGGGAAAATAAGTTTTATATTTTTTTTATATACTTGTTATATAGGATTCTTCGTACATTTACAAAAGTATTGATTGATAGATAATAGCATAGACACTCAACCCTCTAACCAATAGAATGAAGAGGCAGTACAGCTACAGTTACCGCTTGGTTTTATATTTTTAAAGTGTTTATCGCTTTACCCTTGAGGGTGAAGGAGGACTCAAGGTCTTCGCAATCAATATCTTGCTCGTCAAACTTGGGATCATTTCACTTTTTCTAAATTTTTTTATTCCCATTTTTAAGCTCTTTGAAGTAATTTATTACAGTAGCAGCAGTAGTAGTACTGGCCTGCTGTTTTGGTTGCTAATATCAAAACCAGAGGCAGAATTACCTCTTCAATCTGATAATCTGAGAGATACAGAGAGATGGGTGTGCCTTCTTTCTACAGATGGTTGACCAACAAGTACCCAAAGGTGGTGGAGAAAGCAATTGAACAAAAAGGAGATTGCTTAGACACTTCCATGCCAAACCCAAATGGCATGGAGTTTGATAATCTTTACCTTGACATGAATGGAATTATACACCCATGCTTCCATCCAGACGTTGATCATGTTTGTTTCTCTCTCAAATTTCATTTATTTTACCTTCTCCTTATGTATTTTGTTCTCAATTACTTTTCCATTTGTATCAATTTTATATGATCAGCCTGCTTTTACACCTCCGATTACGTTTGAAGAGGTGTTCAGCAATATCTTTGCATACATTGATAGGCTTTTTGGAATTGTGAGGCCACGGAAGCTACTGTACATGGCAATTGGTAAAGATTTCATTTTTTTTCTTTTCTTTTTTCTTTTTTCACTTGAAATGGAAATTGTTATGTTATTTTTATTCTGTATTCTGCACAGATGGAGTTGCTCCTAGGGCCAAAATGAACCAACAGAGATCAAGACGTTTTAAATCAGCCAGGGACAATGAAATTGCTGTGAGTTTTCTCTGATCACTTTTTTTTTTTTCTTTCTCTTTTGTAATTTACTTCTATACATATAGGAAGCTGAAGAAGAGAGGTTGAGGAGGCAGTTTGAATTGGAAGGCAAACAAGTTCTCCTAAAGAAAGAGTCTGAAATTTCAGATTCTAACATAGTCACACCAGGGACGAAATTCATGTTCGAATTGTCAAAGGCCCTTCAAAGTTATATTAGTTCACGGATGACCAGTGATGGGGCTTGGAAAGATCTTAAGGTTTTTTTATAAAAATAGTCTAGACATGTACTGAGTAGTATGTCACACTACTAATACTTCATAACACATTTGTTTCTTGTTTAGGTAATTCTTTCCGATGCAAATGTCCCCGGTGAGGGGGAACACAAGATCATGTCATTTGTACGCCAGCAGCGTAGTCTTCCAGATTATGATCCAAATACCCGGCATGTGTTGTATGGATTGGTATAAAACTTATAGTTAACAGAGTTGTGTGTGTGTGTGCGCGCTCGCGTGTTTTGGTGAGTAAGTCTTCAACGTGTTCAAGGTTTTGATGTATGCCATTGGCATGCAGGATGCTGATCTGTTGATGCTAGCATTGGCGACACATGAAATCCATTTTTCAATATTAAGAGAGGTGCTTTTTTAGAAATTTATTGTGAATATTCTTAAGAAGGCTGCGGAGCAAAATTAACCAACATATGTTGTGGTTGTAGGATGTGCAAATTATTCAGGACAAGCAACCGGTTTGTCAATTAGCAATAGAAACAAGCCTTTCTGGTGCACTGTCCAGTACCTCAATCAAGCCAAGTGGCTGGTTAAAAAATGTCAATGCAGTTACTAAAAGTGCATTTCTGTTTAGAAGACCTTTTGAGGTAATCATAATACGTTTCCTAAAATCCACTGTTAGAATATCTAGTGATGATTGATGACCTTTAATTTTTATGTTTAACATAGCAGTTTCTGCATATTTGGATTTTGAGGGAATATCTGGAGCTTGATATGAAGATACAAGATCCCCCTGAGAATCTCAAAATTGATTTTGAGCGCATAATTGATGACTTTATCTTCATGTGCTCTTTTGCTGGAAATGATTTTTTGCCCCACATGCCAACTTTAGAAATTCACGAGGTTTTGTTAAAATCTTTGCTACATGGTGGATTAGTGATTTCAAACTGACCTACTCTTAAGGATAATGGCTAACCCTTACCCTTTTGCAGGGCTCTATTGACTTGCTAATGACTGTTTACAAGAAAGAATTCAAAAAATTTGGAGGTTATCTGGTAGATATGAACATGGTACAGTAACATCTTTAAGGACTTCTTACTTTGATATTCCATTGATTTGGATTTCACATGCTCAAGCACTTCCTTGGTTGTATGTATGAGAAGCAGGTTTCGGAGAAGAGGGCTGCATATGTGAAGTTATCAAGAGTTGAAAGGTTTATACATTTGGTTGGCACATATGAGGAGAAGATTTTCAAGAAAAGATCAGAAATTAGAGACCGCAGATTGAAAAGAATTATTGCGGAACATGAAGCTAGTGTGAGTTTCGTCTTTCTTTTTGGGTTGGGGGACACCAAAACCTTCATTTATATTTCTATAATCATAGCCTTATGGAATTCTTGCTGATTTCCATTTCTATAATCTGTCCAGAAAGAAGAAGAAAATGAATTTTACAACTCACAGTTTGAGGAGGATGGTTCTGTTATCTTCGACGGGAAGGCCCCAAGTTCTGATCAGACAGAGGTAGCTAAGAACAATCCAGCTTCATCTGAAAATTCTGCACTAAGTTATTAACTTTTTATTGTCAGCTATTTCAGTATGTTTAATACTTGCTACTATATTATTCTTCTTTTTCTTTGATGCTAGTCTTTGCACCAACCATAAAGACAACTATATAGGATCTTGCATTCCTTCCCCGTCTATCTTGCTTGTCATGGTAGTTCCAAAAATGCAAAGTCATTCTCTTTCTTCTTGCTAATCACAATTTCTTTTTGAACACATTGGTTTGTGTGTCAAGCAGTTGCAGATTTTAGAAAACACAAAGGAATTGAAAGAAAAGTTGAAAGATCACCTAAAGAAGAAATGTGACACCTCCAAGAATGGCGATTTTGGAGCGGACAAGGTAAACCTTGGCCAGAAAATCTGATTTCTTCTTCACTTGGTTATCTTACAATATAATGGTGAGAATGCTTGTTTAAGAGACAGTTAATTGGTGTGTACTAATCCATTGCAGATAAAATTGGGGACTATTGGTTGGAAACAGAGATATTACAAAGAGAAATTTTCAGTGGAAAGCCCCAGTGATGTTGAAGCTAAAAGGAAAGAAATAGTACGTGTTGTTCAATAATTGATCAAGATCTTACCTTAATATTAACATGCAGCTGAATGCTTTTCTTATTAGTTAATCTATTTCCTAATTTTAAGTTAATAGCTCCTATCGATACTGCAAACGGCATTCTAATATCTATGGTGGTTGTTTTGATCACCGAAGGTCCAAAAGTACACTGAGGGACTAGTGTGGGTTATTCTTTACTACTTTTCAGGTGTCCCTTCATGGACATGGTAAGAAAATATGATTTAGAAGAATGATGTTTCTGGTAGTTAAATATCTTCTTAATACTGATATTAAATTTTATTGGAAAACACCATCAGGTTTTATCCATACCACTATGGACCCTTTGCTTCAGACCTAAAGGGACTAGGACAGGTCAGAGTAGCATTTCAAAGAGGGGTGCCGTTCAAACCTTTTGATCAGCTATTAGGTGTCCTTCCTCCTAGGAGGTAACTTTCTGATTTCGGAGTTCAGGATCTTTGTTTTTTGCTTTTCAAAAGATACATCGATTAACTGTCTAGTTTACTCTTATGCAGTGCTCATGCACTTCCTGAAGCTTATGCAAAACTTATGGTAGATGAGGAGTCAAATATTATTGAATTTTATCCTCCTGGTAAGGCCTATTTTGTTATGAGAAGTTGTATCGGATATTTTCCAGTATTATCTTAATTGTTTGTTTCTTCTACAGATTTGGAAGTTGACATGGATGGGAAACAGTATCTGTGGCAGGTTTAGTTACTTGTTTCATTTGTATTTTTGCACATAGAGCTAAAAACCATATAATTTTTTGTCAGAAAAAGAAGTAATGCCAATTTGCAGTTTATGACAACTACAATGTTGTATTGGTCTTGTTAAGGGTATCTGCAAACTTCCTTTTATAGAGGAGGGACGCCTTCTAGCTGAGACCAGAAGACTGGAGAAAGAATTACTGGTACGACTTTTGGATAATTTTGATGCATTTATATTTCAAACCATTTATCTTTTCTGTTGTGTGAATAATCTTCAAATTATGATTGTAATTTGCAGGATGAAGATGCAAAAAGAAATTCAGTCAAGGTTGATTACTTGTTTCTCAGGAGTACTAATATTTCAGAAGAAAAAATATTGTCACTCTCTGCTAGGCCAAATGAACATGTCAGATTGGATAGTGTAAGGTTGGTGCATGTATGGCATAATTGTCACAGTTAAACGATTATGTCTTGATTGAAAGTGGTTCATTCTTACATAGCATCGGTCTTAACTCCTTATAATCTAATTAGTGATGGGATCGGGGGTTCTATAAGGCTTTGCCGGAAGGATGTTGGTAATGTTAATACAGAGGTCCAAAGCAAGGACTGTTTACTGTAAGTTCACAATATTAAGCCTCCTTTTTCTATTAACCTTTCCGTTTCCCTCTCTCACAAGATTTTGATCATCCACTTTACGTTGCAGGTGTGTGTCTTATGAGCTGCCTGCTACTGGTATCCAAGTTCCACGTGTTCTTTCTGGTGTAAAATTTCCACTCAAGGTAATCCATCTGGAAAAGTGAGTGTTTCAGATATTTTGAACTTCTGTCCTATGCCAATTGAATGTTTCAAGAAAATAAGCATCCAAAATTTGACTAGAAAAATAAAAAGCAAATGATTATCTACTTGTCAAATATGCAGACAATCTTAGAAACTGACATCAATGAGACACGACTCTGGCATGAATACCAGAGGAATGTACCTGTTCAGAGGTAAGTTGTTGCAAGATTCTTGCTTTTGTCTTCTTTGTTTTGTTCATAGTAATTTAATCTTCTTGGAGGTTAGAATTGCTCTTTATGGACTAACGCAAGAACGCAGATTGCAGATTCATGGAACAAGTGGAACTTCGAGTAGTTCTGGAGGTACTTCATCACACTGGTCAACAATTGCAACATATGAAGGAGGCTGCAGCAGTAGTATTTCATCAAATTCTTCTTCCCAGGTATTACACAGAGATGCCGGTACTGGATGGGCTGGTAGAGGTAGAGCCAGCTTCAGTCATAGTATTGGGCAGTCTAGTCAAGCTAGTGAGCTGCATCATTTTAATGAATTGAAAATAAGGGAAACCAATCAAGTGTATAGGCCTTATGAGAGAGCTCAGTTGGTAGATCAGTCTGGAATTGGACACAACCAAGTGTACGTGCACTATGGGAGAGGTCAGTTGGCAAATGGTGCTGCTGGATCATCCAGAAATTGGTCTGCAGATCAAACAAACTCTGCGTCATTGCCTGGTAGCTTGCAATCCGAGGCTGACCATTATAATTTGGGACGTGGCAGATGGTTCCAGGGCTCAAATTATAATGGGATGGGTACTTGGAGGCAAAGTTCTAGTAACAGCTCATTCCAGGTTCAAGGGAGAGGTCGTAGTGCACCTCAGAGAGAAAATCGCAGTCATTGGTAAATGTATTTATTGACCTCCGGAACTCAGGTGATGGGAAGGAACCAACTTGGTGCTCTCAATTGTAATCTAACATGGTTTGATTTTGAGTAAGCTTGACATCTTTTAGGGGGTCAATTTTTGTGTGTAACAGTATTTTATATATAGAACTTCCTAACATACTCTATAATTCAACTCTATGAATGAATTATAAGGAAAAATGAGAGTTTGCCTTCCAAGTTCTGTAACTGATCAGAGTGTTCAATACCTTTATGAGCAAAATGATGTCCCCAGCTACTTCATTATGACAATATATGTAGGAAGCGGGATTTCAATCCTCTCACGTTCAAAAAGAACATGAGGTCATCTCACGTTTTTCTCTCTCCAATGTTTTTTTGTTTAATTTTTTGGGAAGAGAAACTTTGCCTGAAAAATCTTTAATCAGTTGTACGTTCTAACGTGAGTCTAAAATACACTCCTCCCAATCTTCCTTCTAAGGTATTATTACCTACATCACACGATTCCCCTAACTACCAGCGGACTGTGCACCAACATGTGAATCCAGCACTCATCGATCGCTAAAAGAATTGTAATTTGATTTAAAAAAAATCTTTCAGTAAGTCTCATTTCAGAAAAGAGATCCGGTAAGAACAACATTACAAAAGGTAAAATACCATATTTATCAAATCCAACATGACATATGACTAAGCACCAGAAGTACAAGTCACTGGATATCTAAACAGAACGTGAGAAAAAGAACTTCTCACTCTTCCTTCGCCTTCTTGCGTGCCAAGAAGCGTTCTTTTGCAGCAGCTACAGCATCTCGACTTCTTTTATGATGGTCAGGATTTGGTTTTTCAGCCTCAGAAATTGGTTTCACATCCGGGTGATTGACACCAGTATTGGAATGGCTGGAAGTTTCACCTTGGTTCCCTCCTTTCTGCCTGGAAGACTCTGAAAGTGAACTTGAGTTATTCCACGTGAGCTCCTCCCCATTTGAGGCATCAGTACCTTGATGCCCTTCTTTCAGTCTGGAAGACTCCAAAGCAGAATTTGCCTTATCAGGGAAATGCCCTCTATCTATTACATCAGCGCTGACTCCCTCATGTTTCTCCGGAATTCTTAATTCAGCCTGCGTCTCCTGCTTCCTTCTCTCAGCCTTTCCCGAACCAAAAGCGACATTTTTATCAAGGTTTGAGTAAAAATCAACCAAAAAGTCCTTCTTCTTGGTGACCTGTTGAAAGGAAAAAAAGAGAAAGTAAGTTATAGAAGTAACATAGTCATTACTTCTTATCCAACTTGAATTCGTGCAGTGTGCCAGAGGTTTTAATCACAGGCAGCCTACTGTTAATAGTCACTTCATCCCTCTTAGATATACAACTACATATTAAAACTCCTACTAATGCTAGATCTTTGAAAACTCTTCACTTCCTTCCCTAGATACAAATACTTGCATCAAGCATCAAATTCAGCTCGATCCAGTAAGAAAAACACAATAAGTTATTTATACTGATAATCATTGAGATGACCATTGGTTAAGTAAATCATAAATATAGATAGGGACAAGTTACAGCATACATCATCTCTCTCCTCTTGGAGTTCACGCAAACGTTCTAGCTCCATTTGTTGTTCCCGCTCTAAAAGTGTCTTTCTGTAAGCTTCAGTGATAAATTTGTCCTTGTCAGCGTAGAGATGATCATCTTTGCTTCTCTCTTTCGCAAGCTTTTTCTCATAAACAATATCCTGATATTGTTGTCGCTCTTGTGCTTTTTTCATTAAATTCTGGATATATTTTGGCTGCACCAGTAAACAAAATGCTGGTCAATAACATAGCCATAAGCCGAAAACTCAAATGAACAAAATCTCAGCAGTGAAAGAATGAGCAACAAAAGAAAGGGAAGAAGAAAATACTCGGTTTAACTTATTTACACTCCCCATCACACTAATTCACCTGCACCCGTCCTCCACCTCCCAAAAAAGGAAAACAAAAAAACAAAGAAGAAAGGAACCAAAACTATGGTGGTAAAAGGAAAGTAATTTAAAAAAATTTGTGAGACATAGAACAAATATACTACTATATATGCAGCCAACAACGACAACTCCAAGTTAATTAATTTATATGACAAACCTGATTTTTCAGTATAGTTAATTTCTTTCATTGGCAAGTCGGACACATGTATTCAGTGGGTTATTGGTTTTAAAGTTTTCTACTCCTTTTTCTCAATAGCATGAAAAATATTCTATAGTGAAAAACGAGGTACTGAATAAACAAAAATGCAGGGAGTGCCATTTTAAACAAAAATTTAATGTCTGACTAATATTGCAGATTAAGATTGCCACTTGATTAACAATCCCAATTGTTTCTAAAAGTTGTTTCCTAAGCCTTCTAAATTCTAATATATGAAAAATATACCTTTCTCTCTTCACGATCTTGTACTACCGGACGAACTTCTTTCTCCTTCATTTTGTCATAAACTCCATCATAATCAAATACGGTAGGATCCTCTTCCAGGGCTTTCTTCTGCTGCTCCTCAATCTTTAAAAAACGAAACAAGAAAGTAAACAGGATGGTAAGATATAAACAACTAATAATAACAACATCACAGATGAATAGAAATGAACATGGCCATAATTCGTCACGGTTTACTCACTTCCTTGACAGACTTGTTCTTGCTAGCCTGCCGAGCAATTTCTCTCTCAACATCATTCTCTTCCTCATCATTAAAGCCAAAATGAGTGGCAAGGGGAGGCCTCTTTGACTGGTGCTTCTTGTGCACTGGCCTAAGGTTCAACCCATACTTGCTCATTTCACTCTCTTCTTCCTCCTCTTCTGCACTATCAAACACAAAGTACACAAACCATAAAAGATTTATCTTTCAAATTCAAGTTTTTTCATTAAACTAGCACAAGGTTCTAAGTTATAATCAAACTTTGGCCCTCAAATTGTTTCTGTCCCTGCAAACTACTACCCAAAGAAAAAAGAGAATTGGGTAACAAATTTTTTTCATCAAACCATCAGATTACCACGAGACCATAATTATAAACAACAAAACCAATGATCTCTGCATGGAAAAAAAGGGGGGAAATTCCATGAATTTGTACATGTAAGAAAATGGATTAAGGAATATCTAAGCCGACCCAGAAAACTGGAGCTGGTAACTTGGTTCAGATCTTCTGATGTTTCCGGTGAGTCACACGGACACAGAGAGCGGCGCTACGGCCGGCGGAGTAGCACGATAACCCCAATTGTTATTACCTCTTCTTCCTACAAAACGGTCAGTTTCGAACTGAGAAATTTTTAATGACGTGGCACAACAACTGCCTTAGATTTCTTGGCCTTAAATCCCAAGTCCCAATCCTAGCCGTGATTTACTGATTCAAGCTCTTCAAGATATTACTTGCTTGCTTACAGGAGACCTGAGAAGACTCTAACCCCTTCGTTGCTTCTGAGCTCTGAGACCCTTTCCGCCATTGGCGACGACTGCTGAAGTTTTCTCAGTACAACTATAGAATCAAGGTAAACCTTTTCTTTTTCCTCAGAATTGCCCCAACTCATTTGCTATATATATTTTCCTTCTTTGGTTGCTATGAATCTAAGTGCTATTTTTGGATAATTGATGTATGCTTGAAATTGCAATCTAATTCAGAATTGGGTCCTCTGTATTTGCAATTTTGTGATGGTTCTTCGCTTTGAATCAAATGCTATGTTATCAGCCTTGAACTCATGCGCATAAATGGTAAAGTCATGGTTTTGTTAGTTAATGTTATTGATACTTGTGCATACAAGTGATGGCCTGATGGGTAGATTTGTTTGGTTGTGTGTAATTCGAAACCTTAAGTAAGGGAAAGTCTTCAAGGACTTCCATTTGTTACAAGGTCTACTGTCATATAATTGTTCTCTGCAATTTGTATTGTAATGAAGGTTATAAATTATATTCATTAAGAATGTTATGAACTCAAATTATGGTCATTTTGCAGCTTATAAACATACATCATTAGTATTTTGAGATTTCTAGCACCTGAGCCCCATAAACTATCAACATGATGAATTTTTGCTTACATAGGCTTCCAATATTGCATTTGGATTTTTTAGAATAAGTTACACCAATTGCCGCTGAACACTGATATAAGGTGAAACAGTTAAGACTCTCTTCTCTTATTGGATATTATGACATTACAGAAAAGGTCCAATTTCAAAAACAAAATAACCACTAACTCTGGGGGAATAAAAGGAGAGGTCCATCTAAGGTGGAAATGTTAGGACTTCTCTTCTATCATTGTGAATTCCGAGGAGGTTGGAGACTCGGAGTAATTAAATCCTAGTCTGTATCTGAAACCTTCTGGGTTGGTGTTCATTGTGATTCTTAATCTTGTTCATTTTGGTGAAAATTCATGGTCGACCTATAGAATCTGAAAACGAGATGTTTTTATTCTTGTGACAACTGACAACCTTTAATTCTTTCTTTCCTGAGTGAACTGTTGCCAATTTCTTGCTTTCTTGTGGATATTCTATTCTCTTTTGCCCTTACCTCGAAAATGTTTTGCAGATTGTATTTTGAATTAAGGAATTGCTTTGTTTATGCTTGGAAATTGAGTAAGACAGAACTTTGCCTTCCCTTTCCTCTCCCCTTGTCAATTAGAGTACTGCTATTGGATCCTCTGGTTCAAGGTGGATATCTCTGTTATCTGATTTTTGTTTTCTTCTGCTTCTTTCGGGTTTTTACTAGAAATTCTTCTAGATGCCACTCAGATAATCTTGTCACCAACACAGCATTTCACTAAGAAACTTAGCTTTATTCAATCATTTATTTGTTGCATCCATGTGATGGCTCATGAAGGTAATTTGGGTTCTAGCAAAAAGCAATGGGTATTCCCTCATTGACAAATGCTGACAAGATTAGTTCATCTACATTTTATCACAGTTCTTCACACTGATTCATAAATTGTGCCTTCTATTGATCTTTATTTTGGAAGCTGATTAGGTGGATTATTTTAGCATGGGAAACAAGCCTGGAAAGCAAGAAAGAGAAGAAGTCTTATTGTTGAAGGTTGTACCTCCATTGGACCGTGCATATGTAAGATGGCTTGCTCGAGATGTTGAGAGGATCCATGGCTTTACTCCAACGAATCCTCGTTCAGTGAAGCCACCAGATCATTATGTAGAGTACATGCAGTTGAATGGATGGTTGGATGTGAACTTGGATGATCCTGATCTGGCCCATCTGTTCAAGTAGTGATACTTGTATCTCTTTCCCAGGTCATCTGCTGTGTAACACTTGTGGTTGTGATAGGAATTAAGTACTAGTGATTCCACATTAAGTTAACAGGGAAGTGATGACTTTATTTTTGATGTGTATGGCAAATCTATCAGAAAGATTAAGTTGGTGCAATTGCATTATAAATATGTTTAACAGAATATCTGAAACATCACGTTGAATGTCTGATTTATGAAGAAATGAATAATATCAGGAAATTGAGGTACAGCTGCAAAGACAAAATCTTGGACGTCAGTATGCTGAATCTGATCATTGTTGGTTTATATTTGCTGAATTCTTGTAGCTTCAATGTTACAAGAATCCATATCAAAAGAATCCACTGGCAGCTCTCTAGCAGAGCCCAGCCCATAATAGTTTTATACTGGCACCCACTGATAGTAAAAACAACCTTATTATTTTTTTGAAAAATAGTTCAAATCTAGCTAATCCAAGTATGATTTTTCTCACCAAAAGAATAAATAAATCAAAATTGAGAAGTTAAAAGTCTTCACCAAAAGGTCAGTTTTGTATTTGTTGTCGCATATAAAAAAGTACTTTATCAAAGTGGCCCTTGTAATGAAATATATAATG
The DNA here is from genome assembly GCA_029379385.1 of Quillaja saponaria. Lineage (NCBI taxonomy): Eukaryota > Viridiplantae > Streptophyta > Magnoliopsida > Fabales > Quillajaceae > Quillaja > Quillaja saponaria. The sequence goes on along the minus strand of CM055605.1, from coordinate 2,739,723 downwards.
AAATAATTGATATACAGTTTTACCCTATAATCTAGTATGAAAATAGTTTTTTTTTTTTTTTAAAAAAGAAGAAGCAAAAGCATGAAAAAACCAATACCTTGTTTATGTTTAAATCAGAAATGTCAATAAAATGTTACAAAAATGCATTAAATTAACCAAACATAAATGTTAAACTCACATTTTGAAAATAAAATCAATAAGATTAATTAAATAATTTAATGATTGTTATTCAAGACAATTTTAATTCATACACCATTAAAAAGTCCAAACACTACAAATTACTAAAAAGAAAAATTATTAATTGAGAAGTGAAAGTAAGTTATTGAAAAGTCCATGAAGACTATCCATGGCTGTCTCACATGTGATTCTAGCCGCAAATAAGAGGTTGGATTACCACTTATTTTTCTTTTATTTTTTTATAAATAATGTCCAATTTTGTATTTAAGTGAATTATTTATTTATTTTAATTTGTCATTTATTAGAAGTGCTTCCCTCCACATCCATATCCGAACCAATTTCCCTCCTTCCTTCCTTCCTTACTTGCCTTCTTTCCCTCGTTTTCTACTCTCTTTCTCTCTCCCGCTTTTTTATTTTCTTACTTACCAAACACCCAGATCTCACCCTCTACCTCTGCAATCCAATTTTGGTTTCAAATTTATCAATTCGTATATTAAAATTCATTATCCTACCGCTCACATCCTCATAAACCCCAAACACCCTCTCGATCTACTCTCTTATCAGAAAACCCCAAACCGTTAGCCGACCATTTTTCTGTAATTACTCGATGTCTGGTACACGAGCTTCGACCACATCGTCCCAGTCTCCGGGGCAGATCATGCAGTCTATGAAGAGGCAACTCCCATTTTCATCGATGAAGCCGCCTTTTGTAGCTCCGGGAGATTATCACCGTTTCACACCTGATAATCGCGGAGCCGGTGAGCAAGAAGCAGAAGCTAAGTTTTCTGTGAGTTGTCTTGTTTCCTTATATGCTTCTATTGTGCTCTTGTAATTGGGTTTTTATTTTATTTTATTTCTATTATTTTAGTTAGCTAGTATTTTTGTGATTTTTTACTGGGATTTTAGATTTGTGATCGAAGAGTTACGTAGAGATTCTGCTAGATTAGTCACTTTAATGACTCTTTAATTATCAATTTGATGTTTAGTGATTAAAAAAGTTCTTAAAGTCTAAATTGTTGGAATTCTTGAGTGGGATTTTACTTTGTTTCGCTAGAAAATACTCTTGCTTTTAGTAAGTATAATTTTGTAATGGTTTTAGGTGATTTCTCATTTGGGGAAAATTGTAACTGGGTTCTTTGGTGTACATGTTTAATAATGTAATTACTAAATGGGTGTTTTTTGTACTGCCCAGAAAACTTATAGGGACCTGGGTTACTCAAAAGTTCATCTTTTTTTTTGGTGGTTTGGAGTTTTTTTTTTTTTTTTTTTTACCCGGGATGAGGGCCTTGGTAGGCCGGAAAGTGAGGAGAGTTGAATCACAGTAGTGGTGATGTATCATCAAAGCTAAGTTTCTTTGGAAGATTTGAAAATTTTGATTCTCTGGATACCGAGGGTAGTCCTCTACAAGATAATTTCCAAGTATAATTTGGGAATGTATCAGAAAATAATAAAGATATACAAGAAACTTATCTAAGTATTTGAAAATATTTTAGTAAATTCTGGTTATGAAATAGGTACTCACCATCATTTGTAGCTGAGAGTGAGTCTGATCGTTTGGTCTTGTCATCAAGTAGAGAAAATTAATAGGATAATTTCTGAGAACCTGAAAACAATGGACGAAGTGTCAAAAGTATTTAGAAATTCATCCTTGTTAATGTAATTCTAATCCACTTGGATGATATTGCATATTGACTTGTAATTTATAGTGCTTAAAGCTAGGCCTTGCTGAACTTTTGACCTAAAAATGGTGTTAATAGGAGATATTTTGGGAAGTGAGTAGCCTTACTAACATGACTTGAATCTTACTACAACTAATGTCATAATCACAGGGCTACTGATGAATTCTTCATGCATTTCCCTTTCCTGTTCATGTCATAATGCCATCTTTACAGTTAATATCTTTGAGATAATGTGAAACTATAAATGATGTCTCATTCTGGTTACATGCCCATAGTGCATGTAGTGCTTATGAACGTCTGGTTATTTCTCACCTTTCTCATTTCATTTCATTTCTAATTTCTATTGTCTAGTTGTTGGACCTATTGCTAATTCTTTTCCCAAAATAAATGATATATCAGCCATTAAAGCAGAAGAGCGAAATAGCCTATTATGAAGCTGATTCTAGTTATAGGACTACTGCTCTTGGATCTGCTGAAGTAGGTAACAGCCCCTTCCAGACACCTGTATCAGGGAAGGGGGGAAGGGGAAACAAGGGGTCAAGGGTTACAAAGTGCAGCAGATCTGGACCTCAGACTTCAGCTTCAAATGTCGGTGAGTTTCAATAGTCAAAGTTTGAAGAGTACACTTCCATAGTTATGGTTCCGAATGTTTAACATGGAGAAGTTGTGTGTAGACGAATATATAAGTTGGTCAAACCAGCCATTTGGGCTGTAGCCCAGGTGGCCAGGTGAAATCTTTAACAAGGAAGAAGCCACCTATGCAACTCTCACCCCCTTCCCCCACCCCCAGATTCACCCAGCAAAAGGAGAATGTCAGTACAAAAAGAATTATGTTGGCTAAAATATAGTTTCCTTTCCTCTCATTTTTCTTCAGAAACAATAAGATATATCTGATGGTTTTTCTATGGATTTGGCAGGTTCTCCTTCAGGAAACAATCTTACTCCAGCTGGCCCTTGTCGTTACGACAGCTCTCTAGGTTGCACAGCTTTCTTATATCTGTCAATTCTTATGGTGTTTATCTTGTTGAAAAAATTGCGAGTGTAATAGAGACCAGCTTACCTAAAATCGTTGTATAATTTCTGTTTCAGGTCTCTTAACGAAGAAGTTCATTAATTTGATTAAACAAGCAGAGGATGGTATTCTTGATTTAAATAAAGCTGCTGACACACTAGAGGTTACTATTTTACTTTTTTTCTGGTCCTATGACTTTATGCTGTTAAGATGGACTGCTTGAAGGTGTTCTGTTACTACAGGTGCAAAAGAGGAGAATATATGACATAACAAATGTTCTTGAAGGGATTGGTCTCATAGAAAAGAAGCTCAAAAACAGAATCCAGTGGAAGTATGAATAAATCTTTTGTTAGTTTTTGCACTTCGATGGAATTTGTTATTATCATAATACCAACTCAAAGTTTGAATGGTCAACTAGGGGACTCAATGTTACAAAGCCAGGGGAAACTGATAATAATTCTGCTAATTTACAGGTAAGAAAAGAGAGGAAAACTGTAGCTAATAAGTCTTTTGAAATGTGTAGTTCCATGTTTGTGTTTTCATGATGCATAGTTTATTGGTTTCAATTTTTCTCCCCAACAGCATTCCAGTCGGGCGCCCAGATAGTTCAGACTTCAGAGCCTTTAAACATATATAAAAAGTGTTCTTTTTCTTTCTAACCTTTTGTTTAATTAGAAGGGTGGTGTTAAAAATTGGTGAAGCAGAGACCATATATATCTAAATGAAAGTAAACCCCATGGTGTCTCATGTACCAACTGCTTGATATTGACTAAATTGATTGTTGTGAGATTTGTTGAAAGTGGACTTATTATTTTCAACAACTATTCTATTTCTACTCATTGAGTGTTACTATAGTGCTGAGAACCATTGAAAAATGGTTTTTTTTTTTTTTGTTGTTTTTTTTTTTTTGGTTCATTATAGAAGAGATAACTTTCTTAAGTTGAACTTGATACTCCTGCTATGCATGTGATCCTGAGAAAGTATGAACCTATAAATAATTAGTAGCCTGTAAAATACTTTGATGAAAAGTAAGTTGAATTTGACATTATTGCTATGCATGTGATCTTGAGAAATTATGTTCCTATCAGAACTTAGTCATATTTTCTACATCTGAAAGAAGAGTTCGGCATCATTAATTTCTGATATATACAATCTGCAGGCAGAAGTTGAAAACCTTACCTTGGAGGAGCGCAGACTAGATGAACAAATAAGGTTAGTTATTCTTGCCTTCTGATAATTCTGCTTTATTATGTTACTTTTGTGCAATCTTTGGATTGTGTTGAGGTTTCTAGAATACTGCAGAGAGATGCAAGAACAATTGAGGGACCTTAGTGAAGATGAAGACAATCAGAAGTAATATTTCTCGTACTTCCACCAGATTCATTTCATCTTTGTACAGTGACAGCCTGATATCTATCTTCATTATCAATTATCATTAAATTATAGGTGGCTGTTTGTCACTGAGGAAGATATAAAGGGCTTACCATGCTTCCAGGTAGGTTTTTTTTATTTTATTCTTCATCAATTGTCAAGATGGTTTTGAATTTACTGGGGACATATTACATGAGTGATGAGACGATTAGTTTACTCTGAAAGATATATAGACAAAACAAAAACCATCAAATCACTTAAAAACTATTGGGACAGAACAGATTAAAAAACTTCTTTGAAGGCCACCAGACCCCATCCTACCACTCCACAAGCATCCTGTCTCCTTCCTCTTTGCACTTCCTCTTCTCTGACTTCCTAGCTCTATCAGAACCTTCTGGAAGTTTCTGCAAGAGGAGCTCCCTTTTCCCCTTGCATCCATGGGTTTAAAGGAGTCTTTCATATAGACTGCCAACTTCTTTTTCTTTACTTTTCCTAGGGTTGTGATTTTGCCCATTCATCTCTATCTCTCACGTTAAATCACTCCTCTCAATGTCGTACATCCCCATATTTAAAGTGCCCCTCGTGAATCTTGATACAATATTCTTTGCTTCTAACTGACAATAGCACTCATGTTTATCTTTTTCAGAATGAAACCTTAATAGCAATCAAAGCACCACATGGCACCACTTTGGAGGTCCCTGATCCTGATGAGGTGATTCAAGACAAAAACTAGACTACTGAATATAAATTTGTCATGCATCTTTTCTCAATAAAGATTTTCCATGTCCTAGCAGGCAGTTGACTATCCCCAGAGAAGATATAGGATAGTCCTCAGGAGCACAATGGGTCCCATAGATGTTTATCTTGTCAGGTATAATTGCTTTTTTCTGGCTCTAAAATCATAGCTGTCTTGTTCATACTGTAATGGCATGGTCCAATGCCAATGCCAATATGCTTGATGGCTTAGATATGAGATAAATTGACTTTCCTGGTCTTCCCATCTCTCCCTGTCATTTTAGTCAATTTGAAGAAAAGTTCGAGGATATTAATGGTGTTGAAGTACACCCAAACCCACCATTGCAACCAGAGTTCAATGAGAATCCAACAGTGGTCACAGAGGAAGGAAGGATGGAGATGGCAATGCATGGACAGGATGCTGAGACAACATGTTCAGATGTTACTGCCTCGCAAGACTTTGTCAGTGGGATCACGAAGATTGTTCCATCAGCTGTTGCTGTAAGTATGACTCCTCTATTGTAGGTACTTTTAGTTTATTTGGATTTGCCAAGAGTTATGTTGAGCATGATTGACATGCTCAAATACTTTAATATTGTTCTTAAATATTACCAAATAAGTGTGAAGAAGGGATATATCTTGAAAAAGGAAATAGTTCTTCAATAATATTTCTTTTTTCTCCTCAGAGTGATGCAGATTACTGGCTTTTATCAAATACTGATGTTAGCCTTACAGACATGTGGAGAACAGCACGTATCCTCCTTCTCGATATGTTGACTGTTTCCTAAAGTATTTTTTGGTCATTTTGCATCTGTGTATGTTTGTGTCAAGGACTAGGGAGTTTGACTTTGCTGTTTAGCTTTCTTTATGTTCTTCATTATCCTGTCAGTACCTTGATTCATATGCAGCTAGTGTTGAATGGAGTGCGTTGGGTACAATTACTGAAGATTATTCCATGGCCAATGTTAGCACGCCACGACCCCCAATTCCTCCTTCGAACACAAATGAGGTGCCTTCTGCTACAGACCGTACTGCCACTTGAAGCTTAAGGATATGTTCTGTTCTAATCAAGGATAAAGGAAATTGTTTCGACTGAGAAACTATGACATCCAACCAGCTCTGTTCTGTTCCCTCATATAAAAAATGGCCCTAGAAGTTGGATTGAAGGTTCTATAAAGGCTACTCCCTATTGTCTTCCTACTCAAATGTTCCATAAAGAATGTGTCCAGGGAACTCAGAATGACGTGTCAAGAAAGCTGGTTCATTGTGCAGTTCGTAATTTACATTGTATAGAATCCATGTGTTCTTATAGTGAACGGAAATGATTAGCATCATAGCTGAATAAATCATTGTATATTTTATTAGAAATGACGCATATAGATTGATTAGTTGGATGTCTGGTTCGGCGGAGTTTAGCATGTAATAAAGGGTTAACATAACCCGGTTCCACAATATAAAATCCGGCATTATGGATGTCAGAGTCTGAGTTTATTGTGTTCACTCCCTGAAATACTTCATTAAAAGAAATGATAGTTTTAACTTGTACAAACAGCTGGTGTATACAAACTGCTATACGTATTGAATATCATTTGCATTATCATTCATTAGGTAAAAAGAAAAGAAATATTGTACAGTAAATATGAACTCCGAAACATGGTTTAGGGTGAGGTACAGGCATCTGAACAGGCTATTTCGGTTTCTCAACTTTCTTTCCAATCCAACCAGCAACAATTGGAGTAAGAGCTACGGTTGGAGGAAACCTAATTGGAGATGCAGCCTTGTGTGCTGCATATGCCAGAGCAAACGTTCCTACTTTCTCTCCTGCCTCATTAGTTGAGATTCCTACCTGAAAATACAATACAATGTAAATCAGTAAACCCCCATAATGATTACTTAGAAGTTTATATATAAATATATAGCTTATAGTAAAAGTACAATCTGAAAGTATAACTAAAGGGTATTTCTTAATGCTGTCACCTTCTGAAGCAGAGCTTGGACATCAACCCCAGCACTAATCAATGCATAACATAGAGAGAAAGAGATCAAGGAGAGAACAATGGACGTTGCTAGGTATGCTCCTCCATATTTTGCTAGCAATTCCTTGGCTTCATCACCCTTTGATTTCTTTTGGTCTGTATCGTCCTTCCCTTCCTCTTTTGAGCTAAAAATCTACAAGAATCCAAAAATTAGGGACATGATGCATTACCAAACTAGGTTTATTAATTGGCTCAAGTTCTTTCTTTTTTTTTTTTTTTTTTAAAAATTCACTATGCTCCTTGCAAATGAATTATTAACATAGATTTTCAGAAAGACATGAACTTTTGGAAACAATACAACACATCCAAGCAAACAAAATAACAAAGAAAATTAGTATCAACATTCAATAACAAATAAATAAGAATTTTCCAGGGAAACCCAATTCGAAGAAAACCAAATAAATGAAGGAGAGAAATAAGGGTACCTTCCACAGACCAACTTCAAGGCCATACTTCTTTGTAATTTCTTCTGCTGAAGATGGAGAAGAAGATGACGGGGTTTTAATTTCCTCTGTTTTCTCTTTAAGAGCTCTCACTCTGAAGCTTTTCAAACGGCACCTAGAGGACGAGTATGAAGCATAATTGCAAGATTTAGTTTTTCCCTTACTCAACAAAGAAGAAGAGGAAGGAAATGGGATTAGCAGAGCTGTCGTCATTGTTAGACAATCAAAGAAGAAGGTTTTATCAGAGGTAAAGCTTCCTTGAGCCAAGCAAGACAACCAAAAGATAATTTACAAGACAAATTACATTTTCTAAATTACCCCCAATATTGTCAACCGGATGCAACGAGGCCTCAAAGGCCAAGGCTTCTTTCGTCCTTGTGAAATCTATGGTCAAGAAATGGGACAAGTAGCAGTAACACTTACCAGCAGCACAACACAATTTTGGCTTTGGGCACTCTAATTTTCAATTAAAATTCTTATCTGGTGAATGGGTAATTGGTTCAAGGTAAAAACTCCCCAGCTTATTCGTATTCTCGACTGATCCAATTATCGAGAATAAGTCACTAAATTTCTTATAAATTAAAATAATTTATTATAATTAAAATATAATAAATAATATATATTTATCAATTTTAAAAAAAAAAATTATACAATTAGATATATCATATATATAATCTTATTGGTTATTGGTTAGCAAGTAGACATCTATTTGGATTGAAAGTTCAAACCCAACAGAATTCTAAACAATCAATATCTCCTTAAATTCTTTCTCTTAAGCATAATATCAAACAGATTGTAGAATCTCCTTCAACATTCACTAAGAATGGAAAAAAAACAGAGACATGTCTTCTGAATCTTTACTCAACAAAAGCCCAATGAGTTCTTCCTCCCCTGATCTACCAAATAGAAAATTCCTTGGAAAAGAATTTCAAAGCCGAAGCTTCCCAGGAGCCAGACGCCGAGCTGGAGCCACCAATTCCACGTTTAACTATACCTCATTGAGGGACTTGATGCCGTCAGTTAGTGGTAATATCAGAATAGATACTGAGTCTACGTCTACTTATACTTCATTGAAGGACTTAATGCCGTCAGTTAACGGTAATCTGGGAATAATTACTTGCAGTGACGATATTCCAATAAGTAATAATCTTGTTCAGAAGGCGGCTTGGACTTACCTGCAGCCAATGATGACATCGAGCAAGCCGATAATAGTTAGAAAGAAGCGCTTCTTGCTTCTGTGCCGTGTTTGGAATAAGTTAAAGCCTCAGGTCCATGCTTATCTCAGATTCATCAAAAGGCTTACATGTTGTGACAACTGACTCAATAGTCAAATGTTTCAGCCAAACGGCGCCTTTGTTATGCATTATATTATTTGGTAGGAATTTTAATATATATATATTTTTTGAATTTTTCTAATAGGTACTGTATTATTAATTATAGTGGTTGATCATAATTTTAGTATTACCTAATAAATAATTTTTTATTTTTAGAATGTTTCAAATTTCAAAACTTTAATTTATTATACTTTATCAAGTACCATTTAGACACTAATTAAAAAAATAATATTTTTTATTAAGATAGAAAATTAATGACATGATTGCAGCCAAACAGCCCCAGCAGATATACACTTAATTAGCATGAGATGATTGTTTGATCGTCCGGCATTACAAGATTTGGTGCTTTTATTTATTTTGTGTGTTTCTATTTGATTATAATCTTCTTTTGATGCTTATTTTTAGTTCATAATCAAGTTTTATAATAATCAAATTTGATTAAAAATCACTTTAGTTTAGTATTTGAAAATCAATACGTTTGGTTACTCTTTAGAGGCATCCGCCCTGGATAAACTACACAGTTATCACCAATAATTTGCAAATATAAGAGAAAAAAATTATCATAAAAACAAAAAAGATAAAAAATAAGATAATGTAAATCAAAATGGAATAATATTCTTATCATTAGAGTCCTTTCCCTTCCTTAACTCAAATTCCTCTCTCACACCAACATTACCCGAAAGCCCATTACTCCTACCAAAAGAACAAACTCACTATTTTAGCCCAGCAATTAAACCATAGCTCTCTCTCTCTTTCTTTCGGCCCAACCCAAAGCCCAAAATATCTAATTAAGAATGTGATCAATTTTAATTAAATTTGTTTATCTTTAATTAGTTAGTGAAAAAGTTAGTTAAAGCATATGGTGGAAAAGAGAAAGGAGAGGATATTTCTTTCAAATAATTAATTAAATTTCATTCTTAATTTTGATTATCAACAAGCTTCTAAACCATACAACACACCGGCATGTTTTTCCGGTCCATCAGTTACAAAGTAAATATCCCTCATTCTCTGAAACGCATGCCAAGTCAGCAAGCTGTCTGACCCGGCTTGATGGCATTTCCCAACCGCCCGGTCCACGTTAAGTGTCTTCGCAACCCGGTCCAACCCGCCGTAAAGACTGTTACAGAACCGCATCATGTGCTTCACGTCATAAATTTTGTTACCGAAAAACACCCTCATTATCGTCAAAAATTCCTTTAACCCAGTTGGCAAGCACCGGCGCGTGAGGATCTTCACCAGGTATCCAAAATCGTACGCGCTGTGAAACGTAACCCAACTCACTGAGTCATTACAAACGAGCCCGGATGACATCATCAGCTCTGCAAATCTGGCCGACTCAATCCCATCCTCAACGTTTCTCTCAAAGTTAATCCCTTGGCGCCTGAGCAATGCGATGGAATCTGGAGCGTAAGCGTCACGCTCCACATCAAAATCTCTAAAATTGAATTCCCAAATGAATCGGTTGGAAGATCCGAGATCGGGAAGGTTACCGGCGGCATCGGTGAGAGTGAGGCCTACCTGAATGAGATTCAAGGCATCGACGTTGGATTTCAAAACCCTGTAATGATCGGAGGGTCGAATTTGACAGTAGTAAGGCTTCGCAGAGTCCACATGAGGTCGGAAAACAAGTCCAGGGAACTCAGTATCCATGGAAATGAAAGAGAAATTGTCGATAACTTGTCGGATCAGTTCGAATTCAGATTCTAGATTAGAAGCCCAGACTTCCCGAATCACAACTGGCTTTTTCGAATTTGGGTCTTGGCTAAACATGGTAAAGATTCAATTTTTGTTTCAGACTTCGCTTTTGTTTTTTGCTTTTGACTAGCGAAGCAGAAGAATACGACTCTGGTTCTTCTTTTTGTATGTGGGTTTGTGGGTGTGGATGGTCCAGGAGTGGGAGTGGATTTTATATGAAAGTAGAGGTGGGGATGGTGGTGGCGAAGATGCTGCTTGGAAAGTGGAGAAGAATAGGACGTGTGCGTGAGTAATAATAGTTTTTAGAGAGAGAGAGAGAGGGAGATGGGGGGGGGTTATTGGTAAAGGTTCAGTGTAAGTGGAATAAGGGGTGGGTCCAAATTCAACGCGCAAGGAAAGCTTGACTGAAAAGTAGTAACCGATGCAGTCATGCCAGACTTGGTCATGGCTGGGTTCCTCAATCATTACTATTATTTATTTTTATTTTATACAAATTATATATTAGTTTCTGGATGTGAATATTTTCACGTACAATTCAAGGAACGATTTGGTATTTTAGTGTCTTCTTTACAAAACTAGTAATACAACTTCAAACAGTTTGTTGCAAATCCATTGTTTTTGTTTTTCATCTACGGTTTTGTTTCTGTCGGTGTACAAAAAGATGCATCAACTTTTTCTTTTTGTACTTCAGCTTGAGCTTTCTACTTATTTTGTTATTCCAGTATAATAAAACTAAAATCGCAATATAATGTGACTTTTCTTGAGATTGAAGGAGAGTGTGCGTTGTTTGCGTGAATTTTGGTTTATGATGTCATATTGTCATTTCTTTTTTTCTTTTTAGTTATTGGATTATGTCATTTATCCTCTAATTGAAGAAAAATTACCGAAGCAGTCTAGATTAAGAGTCAGCTACAGTGGACCTGGATTTTTTACGCCAATCATCAACATTTTGTTGGGACAAATTTGGAAAATTTGTATTAGGCAGTTTCAACAAGAATGATATATTTTTTAATCGAATTGAATAAGTAAATCAATCAAAATTTGAATATATTAATAATATATAGGGTTTTGTTGTATTGAAAAAAGATATGTTTGCTCAATTAGTATAAGATATTAATTATATTCTCGATAATAAAGCATGTCTTTACAATATTATTGGAATTGGCTTTTGTTAACCCAGGAGAGAATAAAAGAATAATGGTAATGCATGCATAAAACATTTTCATCATTGTAATTTTACAAATTAAATGAAAGACGGCGCTGCTCTCTGGTGGCTGTTGGTTACCACATGGAATCCATGCTAATATTCAAATGAAATAAAATAAAATATATGTTTTTGGTTCTGGTCCTGGTCCTGGTCCCGGTCCCGGGAGATGCTGGCTTTGGGAAGTTAATGAAGTCAATGTTCCAAGGAACAAACTAGGAAGTTGATCAAGTGGTTGGTCACGACTCATTCCTTTACACGTTCTAGTCTTTGCCTATTAAAGAAACTGATCAGTTCAGAAACATCCTTATATTAGTATTCAAATATTCATTTCACCTGCAATTTCCAGAACTGAAACATTCCCACTAGATTGTGTTCATGTTCAGAGACTTTTTTTTTTTTTTTTTAAGTATAAATATTTTTTAATAACTGCTGTGTAAAAATAGAAAAAAAAAAAAGAAAAGTTTTAATAACTGTTCCTTGTTTGATTTTTCAATTGTAACAGAAATCTGGTTTAGCTCCATTTGGTGGCCTGAAGACATGGATAATACGGAATACGGAACGGTTCAGCAACCGACCCGCATTACCAGTTTTGGTATCTTCCCGGCCCACAAGTTCTAGCCTTCCTCAGCCCACAAAAATTCTAGCATTAGTGTAGGCCCACGTAACTTTTAGCTTATACCTCAAGTGGAGATATAAATAATTAAATACTCAATTATATCGCATGTGCCATTTCCTAAAATCCTGTTCTGTAAAACCATATTATATGTAAAAGGATCCATTAAAAAAATAAAAATATTAATTATTGAGTTAAAATCAATTTTCTGGCCCATTATTCATATTTTAAAAACATACATAAAAATCAGCTACTTTAATATCATATTAATCTCAAAATTGACTTATACATATTTTTTTTTTTAAAGTTTGTGGCTAATAATAGTTAGAGTTCGATTTTAATTTTAAATTGGATTACCTAAAAAGGAGAAGCAATTTGGAGACTTTTGGCTACTTATATGCAGGCCACAAAAATGAATTATTATTTTTAATTGTTATTAGGTAAATACTTTTATTGGTCAAATGTATTAACTAATTAGGTTTCCCTGCTTTGTGGCTAACAATAAAATTTGGTGTACTACCTATAAGTTAGCTCAACTACCATGACCGTTGAAATTGAAATAAAACTCATTGGCGTGTAATGTTAGTATGATAATGTATCTTAATTCATTTTTATTTTAAATTAATATTATTTCATTCAGGACATGCATCATAACACTTGTTACTTGTTGATTTTTATTAAACGAGCTGATATATTATATTATTATTTGAATAATTTATAATGATTTTATCAGCAAGCAACTAGTTATATTAGATGCAAATGTTGATGATTCTAAGAAAGAAAAATGTTAATATGTTACTAATTTAACGTACAAGACATTGGTATAAAAATAATATTTAAGATTCAAGATAATATTATTTGACAACAACAATAACAAAAAAAAAAATTTGTTTAACAAACAAAGAAAGCACATCACACTTTTTTCTTTTTAAAGGTGCAAAAGGAAACAAAATACAAAAATTAACTCATCTATCGATCCCTTCTATCCATCACTTAGTTTCTTCTAGTTTCACAAGAAAATACAGAGGAAATGAAGAACCAGAAATGAAAAGGCTATGGTAGGTACTGATGGATCCATCTTCTCCTCAATTTGGCTTAGTGTTGTTGGTGTTTTGATGATTAAGGAAATCAAGCAAAACAGTGCTCTTGCACCTTGGACACTTAGGATCCACCTCAGATAACATGACGTACATGAGGCATCGAGGACAACCCACCAAAACCATAGACGACGTCGTAGCTTCCGGGCCTGCTCACCTCCGACGACACGCATGATCCCTCTATTGACATCTCCGAATTACTAGAAGAGTTGGAATAATTGGAAGATGTAGAAAATCTTGGCGACTCCGCCGGGGACAAGTTTGCCATCGGCGGCGATAAGTTCAGCTTCAAATCCAGTTTTGGACTACTTGTTTTTTTTCCACTATTCATTTTCTTTTCCTTTTCTAAACGTTTGAACCTTTAGGCTCATTATATAGTGAGTTTTGAGATAGGGATGCCACAGATAGAGAGAGAGAGAGAGGGAGGTTGTTTCTCTTTAATTGTTAAGGAGAACTAGGAAACACAAAGAGGTTGTTTCTTTTTAATTAATTGTTAACTTCAACTTGGACAAGGAGTGGAGGGTAACTCATAATATAGACTTACCTGTGGATTCATTAATGTAGGATATGGAATCCAAAATATTTAGGAATACTATATATAACTGTTTAATGTCAATAGCTAGGTAGGAAGAATCCTATATATGGTAATTTGAATCATATCATTCATTGCTGAAATAGTTAGTTTTTGTCATCAAAACTTTACATTCATATTTTTCCTAACACATTAATCTAAATGACAAGTTTGTGTCATTTTTTGGTTTGCAACAAAGTCTAGGATCACTATCAATATTCTTTACCAACCATTAAATAATTTACCACTTTGAGTTAGATTCTTATTACCATTTAAAGGAAGTGTAGTTTAAGAAATATAATAGTGTCTACCTAATCTCAACTAAATCATCTATTTCTTTTTAATCTAAAAGACACGTTATTTGAGGATTTTTGATCATATAGAATTATTTAATTTTTGTTAGTTACAACTCTTTTAAAATTTTAGTAAATATATGATTAAAATTAGGATTAGGATTACGATTATGATTAAGGTTAGGATTAGACTTAGGTTTAGGCTTCGGCTTCGGCTTCGGCTTCGGCTTAGAATTAGAATTAGGATTAGGATTTATAATAAAAATAGGGGATTATAGCTTAGGGTTAGGATTAGGATTTAGAATATAAATATGGTATATTTTTGATAGAATATATTATTCAATTTATTAATTAAATAAAATAATAAAAATTAAAAAATAAATTATTTGAATGGTTGCAATTTAAAAAATAATATAGATGATTAAAATTATAAAAAAAAATCTTTCAAGCAATTCTAGAGCAGCTGGATTCATTATTTGCACTAATGAGACTTAAAAATTTATGATAACATTATTTCGGACCTATAATTCAAATTAAAGAAGATAGTATACCTCCATTTAATATTGAAGGAAATTTTATATTTATTTTATATCTCTAAGATTTTTTTATATAAAAAAAAACAGAAAAAAATCACATGTAATCACATATCTCTTGAGTTTTATATTTGACCATTGAATTTGGGCACCGTCACAAAATAATTAATTAAAATTGACAAGTTTATAGATCATGGGAATGAGGGAGAGGCCAAATTAATGGTTCGCTGAATTATAATTAATATTGATCGTTGACACTATATTTTCTATATAATCAAATTTGCGACAGTATGGCAATGCTGTGGTTAATAAATTAGTAAAGTTGACACTTGACACGATCTCTTTAGCTATATTGTCAAATAAGCTACAAATTGCAATAATCAATATATTAAATACTCCTCCATAATTTTTATTTTTTATTTTTTATAATAAATCACTTTTTGCGTGGCAATGAAATCAAATTAATCATGATATTATATATAAAAAAAATTAAACTGCTCAAGCTGTCTACATATATATTTTATATATATATATATATATAATTTTTTTTTCATGATTATTCTTATATTTTTTGAGTGTGAGCCTAATCTTGTTTGAATTTAAAAAATAATATAGTTATTGACCCTCTCAAAAAGACAACTCCATGATTAAACACTCACATAGCATCATTATCTAAGGTACGTAGCATATGAAATTTTGAATACTTGTTATATTAAGAACTCTTTTTAATTAGTGTCTTCGAGTCATCATGAATAATGACGTATGATTTTGTAATATATATTATTATAAATAATAAAATGACAACAATTATATAATAAGAAATATATATATATATATATATATATATTACAATGACCTATCTATTTAAATTTGGGCCACTGATTTTCAACCACCATAATTATTAAAGCTTAAGCAGAGTCATTTTCTTTTCTTTAATTTCTTCCCACATCTCTCGTGGGATATGCAACTTCCTAAGTCATCAATCATCATGCAAGATTGCAAGTCATCAAATAAATTACACAACTGCTCGTTTAATGTTGGCTGATAAAATATATAATACAGTTCTTTAATCATCCAACTACATATATAGTTAAATTTTTAATAAGTATCAACAGCTAGCAATTAAGTTGTTACATGAATTCCAGATCAAAGCACAAGAAATTAGATGGTAGTATTAATTAATTAAGTTACTGCCAGATATAGACCAAAATCTAGACATAATCCAAATTCTCTGTTGTACAGGAGAAGAGGATCCAAATCCGGTGGTAGTGAGAGATCAACTAATTATATAACAGAAGTTTAGTTACTAGCTAATTACTTATTAGTTCCTTGATAAGTTGCGATCATAATTATGCTAATGTTTCGTGCACTTAATCTTCTCTAATAATAAGTCGATGAGGTCTTAACTCTGTTGATTAAGACGGAGGTGCTAGAACTACGAGGTCTCATGTTTGAATTCTTCATCTGTTGATATGTGATGAATATTTTCTATATAATTACGAGTTAGTTGTTCCGCCCTTGTACGGTAGCTGAATTGAGAGGCCCTCACTGTAATGTAATTGATCAATGTAAAATGTCAAAAATAAAATAAAATTCTCTAATAAAAAAAATAGAATATGGTTTCAAATAAAACATACGGTAGCCATTAAAATGCACATATTTCCTAACTCTTTACCTAATGAGGAACTCATTTATTATGATCTTCAAGTCTATTAGTGGAGAGAGAGATTCAACTTCAAGTATGTGTTGAATTTATTGCTAATTACTTGTAAACTAAAAAAACTGTTGAGGAAAATTTTGGATGAGGTCTAATTAATTACACAAAAAAAAAATTAACTTCACATTTGTATGTGAGTGTTTCTAACAAGTACCCTAAAAGCAATTGTTATGAATTTTTTAGTTGTAAAAACTTAACTAAGTGGCTTTAAAGTATTCGTTAGAAAAAATCTTTGTATATTAAGAAATGAACAAGTTTGGCTATGGAGTAAAAATGCACTATTCAAACTCTATAATAATATGTGGATCATATTTGGAGATTTTTTTTAGCAATTAAGTGTATTCGGACTAACTTACGTATATCTCGATTAATTAATTATCTTTTCAGTTTAAAACTAAGAAATTTAAAAAAAAAAAAAAAAATACTCTCTACTGCCTCCCACAAAGAGATTAGAACCGGTTAGTAAATTTAAAAAAGTCATTTCAGAGTTTAGTTTTGAATTATATCAATGAACCTTTATTCTTTAACATGCTATAACTATTGCTAATCAATAATGGACAGATACCCATGTGAAACCCACTCCAACAGAAATTGTACTTGTAAACTATATAAACATCCACCAAATCAGGTACATGCAACTGAACTGAGACCAATATCAATATGTAGGCCGGTGTGCATATATACTTGCCTAGGAGGCTCCTTATGCCTCCAATAATGGCCTTATGAGCTTTTAAAGCAGTCTCTGATTTTCCGGCTTGACCAAAGGGATTGCTTATTTGTTTTCACTTTCTTTATATTTTGAATGAACTGGCTATTCAGAGATCTTAGATAACAATATTTATGCAAATTCTTCATCTGTTGGTTGGAACCATCACCTGAATTCAATGCACAATAAATTCACCTTCAAACAAACCATATTTATATTCTTAAGACTCATAGCATATATAATCACATTATTGAATTCAGCTCCTCTATTCAAAAAACCAACCTCCACTTTAAGTTATGAATCTATACTATCTACCTGAACAAACTGCCTAAAAATTCATTTCTCGGGTTATTAAAAGCTGAACTATATGAATTGAGTTTAAACCAACCTCTTGGAGGAAACCAATGGACAAGGAGAGGTTGCCTAAAAGAGAGAAAATGGAAATTCCTTAAGGAGGCTTGGCTCGGCTCAAGTTAGGATGTAGTTAGCAAGCTTAACCGAGCTCAAAGAACCTAGTTGAAAATCAGTTAATACACGACAGCCAAAATACTTTGCAAGCCGAATCACATAATTTTGGTATTTTCAGACATTTGGTTCAAGTATGCTACCATAAATCCATAATCATACTTTTCAACCTCAGATTAGTCTGAAGACAAATTGGTTGGCCAACGTGTATAACACTACCATTGACAGGCCCTGCGTCAAATTCAGATTGGAAACAAAAGTTTCAGAACTTTCTTTCTCTTTGATATATATAAAGAAAAAGGTACAAGTTTTCAGTTTTTACAACTAGTTGTAAACAAAGATACGGGCTTACAACCTCAGCAAAGGTATAAATGAAGATTTTGCTCTATAGCCTAGTCCTCTAGTATTTGCTGCCGTTCAAGCTCAACAATTCGCTCTGTCAAAGGGCTTAGAGTGTGGATTGTTGTTTCATTATTGCCTGTACATTGCTTCAATTGTTCCTGGAGATGTCGTACAAGCTTGTTAAGTCTCCGGATATTCTTCTCTTGCACTAAAATAATCTGCAACAAGAGGCGAACAGCTATAATATATAAGACCATCTGAGCAAAGCACAAGGGGTCAAAATGCCAATATTACCATGGTGAGATAAGTATATTCTGGAAAACAAGTTGACAGTCATTTCGAGCGGTAGAGATATGGTTGCTGTCAGTAATTCCGAGAAACTTGGCAACATTCAAGAAGACAATGAGGAAGCTTAAGCTTACAATAAACTTTTTAAGACTTCACATTTGTGTGCTACAGCAGATATGATTGAAAATGTAATCAAAATGAAGCAGCTAACAAGAAATTTCCCTCTTTTTTCCAACTTCAACTCAAATTTTAAGGTAGATACTGATCTGATTGAACAATGAAATGGGATCCACAAGCAAGAGAGCAAGCTTTACCTAAAATTTGAAATTTATAGCCTCAGAAAACACTACCAGACTACCAATGACTCAGAGAAGAAACTGATTATTAAAGTTTTGAAGACAACAAACTACTACTATGTATATGAGATGACCAAATCCCAATGCTGTCATTGCTAACAAAAAAAGGGAAAAGGAGATAGTGAAAAAATTCAGTGAATAGTAAAAGGTTGCTCAAAAAGTTGAAACCATCTCAACCACCACAGCACAAAAAAAAAAAAAAGTCTCCGTTTTTCGGATAGTCGGGATCAGCATCGAAAGCCAAAAGGAGTATAGCTTGCTTAGTCACTTGCCTATAAGGGTTTTAGACAAGGCAGCAACAACCCTGCCATGTTCAAGGGAAGGAACAAAAACTTACGAGTTTTTAATGTTCAACTTCAAGCATTGAACAATGGAAGGAATAACACAGGTCCGCCCACACAAATACAGACAGAAAGGTGGCACTATGCTCTAGGAACTCATAAAGTAGAAGTTTCTAAACCATCTCCATTGTAATTTCACTGCTTAATAATATTATGGGAAAAGTTGATTCCTTTCTAATTCAGATGTTTGAAAGTATATCTAGAATAGCAGTTTATTAAAAAATTAAGGGACCTAACAGGATCTATCACTAGACCATCATGAAAGGCATAATTCACATGAAGTACAACTGCGTGACGAGCTATAAGAAGTCACAGTTGTGCATTTTCAATCAGTATCGAGTATTAACCAATTGCTCTGTATAGTCACATATGCAGAAGAACAGGCACGAAGGCAGCTCAACTGGTTAAGTTATTATCAAAATCACCAAGTCAAATGCAATTTGCAAAACCAATAATCTAATTAGATAAACAGAAGTTAATATTCAATTGTGAGAATAAAAGGAAAATGGGGGATACTTAATACCTTCTCCTTTACACTTTCTTCCCTTTTTAAAATCTGCTGCTGCTTCTGAGATATCCTAGGAGTTGAGTCAAGATCAGCCACAATTTGTTGCTTCCACTCAAACTGAGAAGTAATTATCAGTATAAGCAGCAGAAAAACAAGTAACATGGGCCTCGACATCACTCCAACTACAGGCTCAAAACCTGTTCAAGGTTCAACAGAAACCCAATTAGACAAACAACATCAGAAATTGATAATTGGGATCTATCCAGCCAATGCCCACATAACATAGCCCCTCAATTTGGTTGCCATAAAACTAAAACCCAGCACTATTCAAATCAACCAAATTTCTAATAACTTCATAATTCAAAGTAATTCCGACAACCAAGTTGAATCAAATCCAAAACAAAAACAAATGAAAAAAATAACGCAATAACGCTGTATATTAGCAAATCTAACCATGAAACATGACTCTTCTATCTGCTGCTAAGAAGAATTAACAAAAAGAAATATTTATAATAGGAAAGGATTTGTTCTTTTCATTTGGGGTTCTTTATACTCTTAAAAAAAAAAACTCTATCAAACTGAAGCAAAATCTTTAAATTAAAGAAATTCAAATTCACCTGACTAACATGAATAAATTTCGGTCGAGAATTTTCCCATTGTCCAAACAGAAAGAAGAATCATGATCATATGAGTGTTAAGAGTCTTAAAGAGTACTTATTCTTTTATGAACAGCTACAAAATCAAAATGAAGGATATTGCTTACAGATTCAAGTCACCAAGCAAACCCTAAATTCATATCGATCCTCACGGGCTCGTGCATGGTCAGAACTTTTCACCAAACGATGGAAAACCAAAGTGTGTGCTTCGAGAAAAGCGCGACGATTTACTGAATTAGAAACGAAAGTGGTATCTGAGAAAATTAAGTATATCTCTTCCAACCGAAATTTTGGGTTTTAAGCCATTGCCAGTAGCAAATGTGCCTGTGCAAGAGGTCAGAAGAGTGGGTCTCTTTCCAGTGTCTAATTTCTGAAGACTATTCCCTCTGTCGGTTTTTACTCTTTTTTTTTTCTTTTTCTTTTGTAAGGCTATGAAGAGAGAATTAGGAGATAAAATAGAAAGAAAACCATGTCAATTGAAATTAATAATAATAATTTTTTATTAAGAAAGAATAAATCACATGTAAGCCTTTCAAGAGAATTTTCTTAGCTGAATGACAAGAAACAACAGGTGCCGGACAATTCATTATATTTATGCCACAATTCACCATACTAAACTTAAATTCAATTTCTTGATATTTGTGCTGCAATTCATTACATTTGTGCGATAATTCGTGCCTGTAACAATACATGTTTGTATCGGATTTTATTTAACTTTTATACCTATACCTGAAAGTATTGGAACAATGGCTAAGGGTCAGTTTAGATTACCTCCGGAAGCAGATTTCTTATTAGTAGATTGCGGCCTTTTCACTTGTTCTACCGTAACATCAAGATGCTGCTGTCACATATTGCATTGCCCAAGTTAATCATCATGCGTTTTAGGTCATTTCAGCGTTCATTTTCAACATCTGAGTAGCAACAATTTACATGCCAGAATACATAGTAACAGTCAGTTTCCAAATTTGCTTATACTAGCTGACCCTTCTACAAGCCCGTAACCTCCCAACAGAGACAAAAGCAGAACTATCAAACCCAATACGGCAGACACAAACACAAACACTAGCTTATGGTTGATGGTTCTAATAGAGAACATGCTCAAAGATGATGTCTCTGAGTTTCTAAACAGAACTCCTCCTATAGAATAATCCTTATTTCCACTTTCCACAGCTTCCAATTTCCCCTGAGATTGCCTTGATTTATACCGTTTCAATCTTATTCGTCTGTGTGCCGTGCCTTGGAAAGGCAGTGTTTGTGATGGAATTGCATGTGCTGGATCTTGCAATCTTCTCTCAGCATCAAACTTATCATCAAGATCTTTAACCAATTCAGAATAGTTACCCATTGGCAGGATTTTGGGAGCTGCAGCTTGTAAAGATTCATCCAGCTTAATGATATCATCTTTCAGTATCTCAGCATAAAAGTCCTCTTCATCCATATCCTGGTGGGTGAAAAATGAAATGGATCAGAGTTGTTTGATTTTGAATGCGGTTCAGTGCTGCAATTAATCCAAAGAAAACATACTACCTTTTGATGACTCGAAGACTCAGTATAAGTAAGCTCATTAACAAGTTTCTGATTGGATTCAGATGTAGAATCAATTTGCTCCATTGAATGAGATTCGGAACTACTGCTGCTTCTTTTGGAACAGCATCCAGCTCCTTTGTCCTGCTCAAAAACACCTGTATGAATCAACACCAGCTTCAGCACAATTATTATCATGTGAAGTTTCTTGATGCTGTTGATTTGGAGATGATCGATTTGGTCCATCATTTAGACGGAACTCTGTGTTCTTCCTTAGGCGACAAACAACCAAAGAATCCTGAAATATTATTTAAAGCATAATCCATTAGATTCTTTTACTAAATTTACGTAGGAAGAACAATACATCTTCTTACGCAATGCCAACATCTTACAACTTAGCTAATGGTGGTCCCACAGGAAGTGCATATTTCACAAGAAAACAGTTCCTTACATAACCACATTTGCAGCAAGGAAATTAATCGCTTACAAAGAAGAAAAGAAAAGATTAAATCCTTGCTGCTATACTTACCACATATAAAGATAATACATAGGAAACTTTCAAGTAATGATCATAACCATAACTGCATAGGAGAAGTTCAGAATTGAGATGAAAAGAGGTTAACTCAATGGTACGAAATTGGAATAAATATTTGTAGAATGAATATAATAATATGGCACGTAGTATGACTTAGATCCAAGGATAAAAACAAAAAGTGGGAGGTTGATACATTTTAAACGTGGAATACAAAGAAACAATCACCCAGACCTACAACTCAGTGAAACAAAATATGATTAGTCACCTGGGATTTTTCAGGTATGCAATACTCGTGCATAATCCATTCAGTCCTTTCCCCTTTTGGTGCACGACCTACGTGGAAAACTAGAGTCCGCTTCGTACCTATAACATTGCAACCTGACTTTACATTTCGTTCTTTCCCGGTGGCTTTCCAATAACCAGATTCAGTTGCTCTCTTACTTTGTGAAGCCATTTGGGTACTTTCTTCCACGAGGGGAGAAGAAGAACCACTCGTTGTCGGATTGAATGACTGACTTGGCTGGTTACAATTAAACCACCACCAATAAATCATTTACTTCACAGTTTCAGGAACATCGCAGTATAATGGGCTTTAAAATGCAAGCCACAGTTGAGGGAATATACCCAGAACTGTTAAGACAAAAATCATTACTTTATGTAATTGAAAATGTATAGAGCTTATTTTCTTTATGATAATGCATCAGATGGAAAATTATTAAGAACAGAATCAGAAAATTGTCAGGTACCCATGAAAGCATTACTTCATGGTGAGAAATCTCAAAAAAGAAACCTTAACACCAATGCTTCTTCCTGTTATTTAATTGAATATCAAAAAAGGAGAGGAAGATAATGGTAAGGGGAGGGGGAAGATGATGACAAATAGTAAATGCGTGAAATACTGAACATTTTCCATCTAGTCCTTAAATAAACAATTTATATTACTGCTCCAACAAATTTGTTCGTGGTAGTTCTTTAATGACATAACAAAATGGTTTTTCCCTTATTTGGCCTAATTGAAAAGTTCTCTGATTGGAATTTAAGGATGAGTCAAGTAAGACATCCCCTCCTTCAAAAACACACAAAACAATGCAATCTTCGTTTTAGTTGAACCGAAAAGGGAAAAAAAGAGAGCAAAATAGTTAAAACTTACCCACTATCCAGAGAACTAAATGGGATTAAAAAAAAAAACTCATCTTAATGGTATCAAACATCATCCACTTTGAGCTCTCTGTTTTCTGTGTTAACTACCAAAAAATTCAAACTTTTTGCTTCTAATCATTCCACCTACCCAAAACTTCCAACTCAAACATCAAACAAAGACATAAAAGAGATATATATATATATATCTAGAATTTGATTCCATAGTAAACAGAGTGAGCAAGAAAATAATTTATATTACCCCTTAAGTATAATAACAAACCTGGCAAATCCCAAGGCTCGTATCTGCAAATATCAATCTCCGAAATCACTTGCACACTTTCCTCATACCCATCCATCTTCTTCTTCAGGTAATAAGAAATTAACTCTTCGTCAGTTGGACAAAACCTGAACCCAGGAAACATTGAAGATGCAGCAATCGAAATCTGGGCTTCGCTTGAAAGCCCCTCCATTTTTACCAACTCCAGCAACCACCAAACCCTTCTTGTTATTAGGGTTTAAGCTGCTTCATGAGGAAGAACCGAATCAATGAAAGCTGAAAGCTGAAATCTTGAAAGTTCTTTTCCTGGGGTTAAAACTTATTCCTTTTCTCTTTGGCTTGCTTGCTCACTCGTATAAACAAATGCGAGGAGGTTTCAACTTTCGAGCTGCAAGCTTCAAGCCTCTCTCTCTCACTATTTCCGGTTACTGATTGTGCTTTGCTTCTGTGGGCGGCTGGGGTGGGAAATTTGATCATTGCGGCGGGAATAACTGGCACGTTGGACGTTTTGTACAGACCAATATTTCACGTGGCATCCCACGTGATCTTACAGATTACATTGCTGATGATAACAATAGAAAAATATTGTGCTTGGAGGAAAAATATGAAAAAATAGCTCTCTCTCATTTAATAAATTAGATGGAAATGGATTAAATGCCGATGTCTCCTTAGACACTTCTTATTGGAAGAAATTTACGTAATTATTTTTGAAAAATTCTTCACTTCGGGATATAGGTATGTGAGAGTTTTTTTAAATATGAAATGGTAATGATGTAAATTTAATGTTTGTAAATATTCTAACTATATTTTTTATTTTATTCAATAATTAAAAAATAAAATTTATTATATATTATAAATGAAAAATAAAAATTAAAAAATTACTTTACATATAATATTTTTAATGTTAGAGGGAGAGTCTGAGATAATACTAATTTTAATATTTTTCAATTTTTAAAATATAAAAATAAATAAATGAAATTGGAGTAGTCTTATTGTCACAACTAATATTTTCACGATCAGAGTTTATTAAATGTGATTAATTTATCTTTCTTAAAATACCCTCTTATTATATCTCTTTCTTATTTATCTTTTATCAAACTTTTTCTCTTTTATATTTATCTTTCACTAATTAAATTCATTCTCACACATCAACTCTCATTTATTTTATCAATACCCTAATTATATATCTCTTCCTCTTTCTATGACTAACATCGTTAAATTTTAATTTTATAACTCTTAGTTTTTAATATCAATTTATCATCTTAAAAAAGGACAATGATAATGTTAGCAAAAATTTCAATTATTATCCTCCTTTATGTACTTAAATTTTGACCCAGCCTAAATCATGTAATCTATTTTATCACTTATATGGGTACAAAACTTTAAACTTTCAAAATTTTCAGATTTAATCAAAAAGAAAAATATGAGAAATTAATAATTTGTCGATTTATAAAAAAAGTGAGACATGAAGATAACCAAACAATTTATGAAATTAGAGAGACAAAGATAGAGTGAAGAGCAAAGACACGAAGATGAAAGACGAACGCATTAGAAAAATAGTGTATTTATTTTTGAGTTTCTCATTTGAATATAATATAATTTATTATGTAATTAATTGTTAAAATATTATTAATTGAGAATAATTTAATTTATTTAAAATATTTTATAATTAATAAATTATACTTAAATATTTTAACTGTAGCAATAAGGTATAATTTTTACTATTAAATCCCACATTGATTATGTATTAGAGTGCCTAAAGTGACCTTTGTTTTTTGTCATATTTGTTTTGGGTGTGTTTGGAAATAAATTTTGTGAGATTTCAACTCAATTCGATTGAATTTAAATTATTTCTCAATGTTTGGAATAAATCATTTAAGTAATAGAATTTAAATAAATTAAATTAAATTATAGTATTTAGAATATTATTATAACTAATATAATTTATTTTATTTTAATATTTTTACAAAATTACCCTTGCATCATTAAAAAATTACAAAAAATTACAAAAGCAACTTAAATTATTTGTACAAGTCAATACATTATAAGGAGGGAAGAGAAATGAGAGAAAAGGGAGGAAAAATAAAGAAGATAAGAGATGAGAAATTGAGTGAGAAAAAAAATGAGGGATTATGATTTTTGAGATGTGGATATGAAAAGTAAAAATAAATGTTATATATGTATTTTTAATATAATTAAATTAAAGTATTAATAAATCATATTAATTTTGATTAGAATTTATAATAAAAAAATATTATAAAAATGTTATTTAGAATGAATCAAATTTTTATAAAATATAAATATCAAACACAAAATTTTAATTAAACTTTATTTTGTAATTCCAAACTCAGTCGAAAATAAAGTGTTTTCCAGAACAATCTGGTGAACCCAAAGCGGATACATGACATAGAAGGTAGGCCGTGACGTTTAAGGATTGACGAGGAGTCTTTAGTCTTGACTACTTGGATCAGAACCATTGTCAGACAGCAGCGGCTGAAAAGGAGTCCCCAAAAGACATGGCGCTTGTACCAACTCCACCCGTCAACGATGGGCCTCTGTTTGCCTGAGGTGGACATGGGCTCCGATTACACCTCAACCACAGTTCGAGCGACTGTAGTCCAGGCTTCCACTGTCTTCTACGACACTCCCGCCACGTTAGGTTATTATTCTTTCTCTGATTCTTTCAAAAATGGTTGTCTGGGTCGTCAAGATTATTACTCTGGAACTAGTTTGTTTGATTAGATGTCACTTTGTTTTGTTTGATTCCGAGAAAATGTTTGAAAGAAAAATAACTAAGGCTAGAAGCTGAATTTTGAAATTTTATTCTTTTCACTTTGGCCATATGGCTTGTTGGAGATGCTTGTTTGGCTCTAGAATAAGTCATAGACCATGGAGAGTGTTTACCCTTCCTATTTCCTGCAAGATATCCAACTAAAAAATTTTGATACTCACAATCAAATTGCTGGGTAATGTAATTACATGTTGTTTATCCTCCATTCCCATTTTCAGTGATCAACACCCCACCTCCCTTTGTGAGTAAAATGGAGCAGATCAACTTAAAAGACTAATACTTTTGTGTGGTGTGTAGATGTTTATGTGCATTATTCTGATGTATGGTATATGAGTAACTATTGTCTCATAGCTAAAGTGAAGCTGTTGATAGTTTACATGTTCTGATTTCTGGTTGTGACGGCAGATAAAGCTGAGAGATTGTTGGCCGAAGCTGCTGGCTATGGATCCCAGCTTGTAGTGTTTCCAGAAGCATTTGTGGGTGGTTATCCGCGCGGTTCTAATTTTGGTGTTACTATTGGGAAACGTACAGACAAGGGTAAGGAGGAGTTCCGCAAGTATCATGCTGCAGCTATTGATGTGCCTGGTAAGATCACAGTTTCAACATACATGGATGGCTTTTATATGGTTTAAACTTTAAACTAAAATTTTGATCATGCACACAATATTTCTCACATATTCCCTTGAATCCAAATTCTAAACCCCTTTCACGTAGAAGTTGCTGGAGTCCTCTTTAAATATATCATATATGTAGATGTATTTGTTAAAAGAATAAAAGATGAAACTGTCATACACATGTAGGCTGAAAACATATCGTTGACTTGTCCTGTATGGCCAGATGACGCTCATCTCTTGGAGTTGGAATATTAGTTTAAAGAATTTCAGTCAGTTTATTGAGGCACTATCAACTAGATCTTATTCATGAACACAGAAGCTAGTGCCCCCTAATTGATATGTATAGATGTAGGTTTAATGTTTTCACTAATTTATGTGATGTTATACAGGTCCTGAAGTTGATAGATTGGCTGCAATGGCAGGGAAGTATAAAGTATATTTGGTGATAGGTGTGATAGAAAGAGATGGATATACACTTTATTGTACTGTGCTTTTTTTTGATTCACAAGGTCGTTACTTGGGAAAGCACAGGAAAATCATGCCAACAGCACTGGAGCGTATCATCTGGGGCTTTGGAGATGGATCGACAATTCCAGTTTTTGAAACACCAATTGGAAAAATAGGTGCTGCCATTTGTTGGGAGAATAAAATGCCACTTCTTAGGACAGCTATGTATGCCAAAGGTTGGTATCTTTTGACTGTCAGCTTTCATCCATCTAGCGATTTTGAAAGGTGATATACTCACATTGAATAATGGTACTCAAACTGTGATGCTTATGGGGTTTGCTAGTTGTCTAACTGTTTAAGGACAGCTCTTGGTTTCTTGTTCTTGATCTAATTTATAAGACTTTATTTCATAGGCATTGAGATATATTGTGCACCAACCGCTGATGCCAGGGAGGTATGGCAAGCATCAATGACTCACATTGCTGTTGAAGGTGGTTGTTTTGTTTTATCAGCAAACCAATTCTGTAGAAGGAAAGATTACCCCCCTGCTCCAGAGTATGCATTTGCAGGAGAGGAACTTGCACCAGATTCTGTTGTCTGTGCTGGAGGCAGTGTCATTATATCACCATCAGGGGCTGTTCTTGCCGGACCAAATTATGATGGTGAGGCACTCATTTCAGCGGATCTAGGTATGCCAATAATACCATTGATATCTGACCTCTTCATTGTCTGCTTAAAGTACGTTCACAATATTTACTGGCCACGGCACCCTTATGGTAAAATTGTATTGCCTATCGGGAAAATAGTATTAATTCCTCTTGATGCAAAGAAATCATTGACATAAATGTAATTTTGCTATGGGGAGACACCCAGTAGTTATCAAGAACACTGAAAGGAGGGTACCTGTTTGATTCCAGGATTAGGATGATGCTAAATATGGGTGAAATGGGGCAATGCAGTTTCAGTATATCCTGACTCCTGAGTGATTCTACGAAATTCATACACTTACTTAACCAAATGGCCTGCCTAGAATAGTAAATTTGGCAGCTAAGTCTGCTAAACCCCTATGTCCTATCGCATGTGAATGCCTATGGTTCCCCTCCCCCCCCCAACATGATCCTAAAGGGTTTGCTGGTTTGGCCCGTACTATTATTTGGCCTTAACCTCTAATTCCTTATGATTCTGCTGCTCTTCCTTTCTTAATCCACACATGGTTCAGTGGATTTTGTATTGCACTTTGAATATTCTGTTGTGTTATAGTGTTGTCGCTGAAGCTTGAAAATTTAATAATAATTGAATGTTGCACAGATCTTGGAGATATAGCTCGAGCCAAGTTTGATTTTGATGTGGTTGGACACTATTCAAGACCTGAAGTGCTTAGCTTGATTGTCAGGGACCACCCTACAAACCCAGTTACTTTCACATCAGCATCAACAAAAATTGAAGGCTCTTAAAAGTAGGAGGACGCCATTTTCAGTGTTGTCATTGTCATTGTTGTATTAATAATGGTCACAGTTGCATCTAATTTGTATACACAATCCTTTTCTTGCTTCGCCAACGTTTATCATAATCTGCTAAGAGTCTACTGCAGATGTAGATGATGTTATTATTACTTAATAAACATTTTCCTCTTGTTATGTACTTCCATTAAAGTTGAGATTGACGTCTTACACAGTTGGTATGAAAAATAATGAAAGCTGTGCCCTTTTCCCATGATTGTTCCCTTTAGGAGGCTAACAACGGGGAGATTGGTCTTCAGATTGGTATGCACATCATGAAGAAAAAAAATATATATAAAGGCAATCAAGTACTTCTATCTCTTCTTTTACCATATCCAAAAAAGTTTCATTTGTAATTGTATTTACATTTGGCCTCTGCAATTCGGATATATGCAAACAAATATTCCAATGGTATCTCTTGATCTTATTCAAGAAATTCCAAGGAAGTAATGTTAGCAATTGAGAAAGAGAACTAGAAGAAACCATGCATTATAACATACTACCTTAAGTCTAACAATCAGTTCTCCTTCCTGCTGCTTTTTGCTTCAAATCATCTCCCAGGAAGATCACAGAATTATCCCACTCTTCATCCCTGGGGTCCTGTAAATCAGAAGATTGACCCCATTGCTGGGTAGGATAATTGGCAACACTTTGGACTGAGGATATTTTTGAATCAGAGAGTATGAGGTCTCTGAAATCCTTTACAGACTTATATCTCTCAATTTCATCCTCATTATTTTGTCTCTGACATTGTGAGGCCAGCTCGTATAATATTTTAGTATCAAACTCATCAAAATTCTCCTGATTTTTTATACCCGAATCCCGCTTCATAACTTCGGCCTTTCCTTTATTGAAGCAAATACTTCCCCATTGAATTTCTGAGATAGACTTTCTTCCTTTAACTTCTTTGTCAACTGAAGCTCTTTTGACATCATCTTCAGCATCAGTATCCCCACAAGTAAAACTCCACTTGTAGATTTTGTTGTTGTTATCCATGTTTAATTCAATGGAATGAAGATCACTGTCAGCTGAATCATCTCCTTCACGCTCTTCATCTTTAGTCCCTCCATCACTTAGTTTTTCCTCTTCATTTTGATATCCAAATTGGATTTTCTTTAAATAAGCCTCAAGCTCTCTAATCTTTTCAAATTCTAAAGATATACCACAATTTTCTTTAACTTCGTTAGTTCTCAGACAGGCCTCAAGCTCATTTCTCAGCTTTTCCACAATAGCATTTTTCTCCTCAAAGTGATACTTGGCCTCTGAAAGCTTCATCTGAACTCTCTCCTCGCGCAGCACATCGGCTAGTTGAAGCATTTCCCTCTCCTTTTCCACCTCTTCACGAACTTTAGCCGATGCTCTCCTTAGTTCTTCTACCTGGGCTCTATCTTCCCCAATACCAGTAGCTAGCTCATCACATATTTGCTGCAGAATTTCTTTTGCCCGTTTTTCTCTTTCAAGCTCTTTGGTTGCTTTTAATAGGGAAGCTCTTGTATCAGCCAGTTCTTTCCCAATCTTCTTGTTTAATCTCTCAGTTTGCTTTCTTAGCTTCTTCTCCACCTCAACCTCTTCCCCCATGTGCATTAAGGCATTGCGAATCTTTTCCCTTTCCCTGATCCTCCTAGCAGCCTTTTCTTCTGCAAAATGCTTCAAGAGGGACTCAATCTCATTCTGGTTCAACCTCTCATCTCGGATAAGTTGATTAACCTGGCCGCGGATCCGATCAAGTTCAATGCCTAGGGCTGAGATGAGAGAAATTCCTGATGAGTGCTGCTCTGGAAGACCCCAAATATGAATCAATACTTTTAGAAGCTTCTTAGATGTAGCTAAACCATTTCTAGCCTCCTTCAGCTGGTCTTTAAATCCAATTATGCCTTTGACATGAGTCTTGTCACTACAATGATTTCCCATCTGCAATATTTAAAGAAGAAATCACTCTCATAATTATCAACACCTTGAAGTTTTAGCCTGTTCACAGTTTGAAAGCAACAAAAAACAGTTTACAGAAACAAGAAGCCTAATATGTTACAGTTACACCTATAAAGGTAACTATATAAGCAAATAAAATTATATCCCCAAAAATACCATGGATAACAACAATGCAATAGAGACTAGTTTGGCCTGAAATGGGGAAAACAATCTTGAAGTTTCCCAATTGACAGGTTAATATTTGGTAACAAAACAAAAACCAATAATTCCAAACTTTTGGTTTACTCCAATTAATAATTTACCTCCATTAAACTGGCACTTCCTAGAGCATCCAAGCCTCCCAATTGGCAATCACTCAGCAGTGGTTTCTGAGCTGACACTCTTCTACAGTTACCACCTCTCAGCCCATTTATTCTCTGGCACAAATACACAGTTGATCTTGTGAATAAAAAAATATTGAGATAAAACCATTCCATAAATGAAAGAAATACACTGATCTCACATCTGTAGTAGGAGTATAACATGGATCTGACAAATGTGGCTGCAGAAAATCCGCTTTAGATGATTTAACAGCTCTTTCTCTATTTCTCATTACCTCCAAATCCTCCTTTACCCTCATTGAAGGCTCTTCATTCACCTCCCACATTGTAGCAGCGAGTTTTCGGGCAGACCGTGACAGTTCCTTTTCTTTACAGCTAAACCCAGGAGAAGACATAGCCTTTGTGAGTTGGGCATCTTGATTCATCGGTATAGAAGGCGATCCTTGCACTTGATTTCCACATGGGTAAAGGGGTGCTCGACCCTCCTCTCTTTCCCACCAAAATCGCTCGCTTAAATCGGTATTTTCGAACCAAAGACGATGAAGAAGAAGAAGAACAACCTCGCTTCCTGATCTTACTCTGCTTCTCAGTAACCCCTTTGTCCAAATTATGGGTCTGCCGCGAGGACATGATGAAAAATGAAAATTCTTACAGAATCTGAAACACCCAGTTGGTTGATTTTTCGAAAGTTGCAAGATTTGAACGATTAAAGAGGACAGTTTGAAAGATCACGGGAATAAGGTGGTGGTGGTGGTCATCATCATCATCTTTTTTCAAATTTTTTGGTAAGTTTGGAACTGTTAGCCTTGAATTCAGCGAAGAAAAGCAGGTCATCAAAGATACTTATTCTTCTTCTTCTTGTTCAGGACCAAAGAAAGTCAAATTTTTTTTGAATTGTTAGTGTTTATGGAAATGGAAGCTTTAAGCTCATTAGCTGTCTTTGTTTCAGAAATGTTGGAGAGGGAAAGAAAAGGAAAGGAAAGGAAAAAGAAAGGAAAGGTAACAGAGAGGGAGGGAATAGTGTTTATTGGTCATTTTAGTTGGTTGCAATAACTTAAAAAGACGAGAATAGAAGACGTGGCAGACACGTGAGAGAAAATAGCAATTAATCAGGGACGTGCATGTGTCCAAAAACATTGACTCAGTTCTCTGTTTTTTCAGATTAATTTTTATTTTCATTTTTGTCTGAATTCCCTCCCCCTACCCCGTAATCTCAGCTGGAATGTTCCGTTACTTCTGATTAGCCAACCTCCCATGTTGCCAACTTCTGTGAAACAGTCCCTCCATTATTGTCAAATTATACTCTCTTCTTCACATTACAATTAGATTGATACAAAGATAATATGATAATATATAATTTTTTTTTTTAGTTAATTTTTATAAATTATTGATAATACAAAATTATATAATAAAATAACTACCCAATCTAAAATTTTATATATTATATAATTTTACATTATATAATCATATACAAATAACAAACGAGTCTTTAATCTCTCCTACGAAATATAAATAATAATTTAATTCGTAAATTATACTCAATATCAACTATCTCAAACATGTATAAATCTTAGAAAATATTGTGTTGAATTCAAATATGATATGATTTGTAAAGTTTAGATCAAATTGTATTAATGTTCAAAGTTTTAAGTCTCAAAATATGTAATCATAAATCAACATCCTTCTTTTATAAATCTAATTATTTTTAACATTTGTAATAAAATTATTAATTGTAAAAATTTGGAGCAATAATTGGAGGATAGCATTTTCATACATGATAAATTGTCTAATCGATGCATATACATCAGATTTATCAAATTATTCATTCGCAGGAGGAAGAAAGAAACAGTCACACAAACACGGTGCAGAAAACCACGAGGTAGGGACCCACCAAACGGCTATATGTTTGGGATTCGTTGGAAAATCATCGCTGTCTTTGGAGGGTTTTTAGACACAGCTTCTGCTTATTACTAACAAAACAACCACATCGTTTTAAATCTTTAAACTTTTATGGCCCCCACCACCACCGCCACTTTTTTTTTTAGGGTTGTTGTCCCAATTTGGTCAAACTATCCCATTAATTGTACTTTCTTTGGGCCCATCATTTAGTGGTCCATGGATCAATTGCATTTATGGGGCTTTAAAAGTAAAGATATCTTCCTTGATCTTCATGTGAAACAAAATTTAGAAGCAAAAACTAAATTCCTTGAACAACAGCTTTTATTTAGTTTGATTATTATTATTTTTGATAGCAATATAGATAAAAGCATATTCGTATCTCCAATTGTAATTACAAAACTCAATAAGTTATAATTCAAGTAATAAGATACACTTGAGTTCAGCGATTGAAAAATCTTCATATTATCAAGAATTTATTTATTGAAAAATTTGTGAAAAATAAACAATTACAATTACAAAATTATAATTGACTATTGTTTATAAATACTTATTGATATAAAATTGCATCCAATGATATTTTTGGTATATCTGCAAATTCAAATTGTAAAATATTCTAACAACAAAAATTTCAAAATTTTCATAATGTCAATAAAAAAACAAAGAATAGTACAACATAATGACAGGAATTAACCAAAAAAATAAATTTGAGTAATGTTATTTATATTTCATAAAAGAAACAAAATTCAAATTGAATTGTTATATTTCTTAATATTTTTTTAGTATATGATAATAGTACATATTTTTTCTTCAATTTAAAGACAATAACTAATAGAATTAGTTCTTTTTATTTTTGCATATTTATAATTCATTATAGCAAGTAAGTTACATAAACTAATTTGTGTCTGTAAATTATACTATTGGATTTTATAAGTATAAAAACTCTAAATTATAGAATATAGACTATATTCATTGACGTATTGGTTGTCGTTTTAATCCTTGTCAGTTATTACTCACTCATATTTCCACGTACTGAAGCTACTCAGATAATCAGAAACCTGCCTTTCTATTGCATGATAACTGAAACTTACCTATATACTTAATAATTAGAATTTTTAATTTTTAATTGAAGGTAGAAATGAAGTTTATGAAAAAGAAAAAAAAGACAGACAATGTAATTCATTTGAAACATTAAACGTAAATAATGATACGAGCTTTTTGATATAATGTGAAAAAATTAGTAGTTAAATTTGTTTATAATTGAAAGAATAATGAACTAAAATTATTCCCTTGTTCATTTGGGTGTAAGTGATGAATTATCAGACAGATTTTCTTACATTCATAGTATCACAAGAAGAAAGAAAAAGGGGTAGACATAATACATAATTGATTGCATAATGATGAAAGTACACAAAAAAGCCTTAAAGGAAAATTCAAGTGTTCTTCAGTCCTTTCCTTGAGGCCAATTTGCTCAAAAGAGAGGCATATTGAACAAACCCAGGTGCCACGTAATCAACCACAATCTGTTTATGGAATAGTAAGTTGGTTGAATTTTGAAACCAGGAAAGAAAACCTGACATTTTGAGGTCCCATGGTAGTGGTCAGGACATTAGCAGTCTGTAAGCAAACAAGGCAACGGTAATACTAACCAAAAGTAAGAAGAAATCCTTGCCTTGTGGTGTTTTGTCTATCTCTCTAAGATGGTCCCTACTATTCCATGTTGACGAAACTGCAAAATCCAATTCCTCATAACTGAAGTACTGCAATATCTCCATTACATAGAGATCACTCAATCATGATTCATGAATCAACCCATGTTGATGGGCCCCCCATTCCAATTTCAACTAATGGAGATGAATGAAATTCCTCATTCCGCCTTCCAGTTTTTTTTCTCTTGGCAGGGAAGGTTACTCTGCTACCCACTGAAGTCATGTCTTGAAGTGGTTTTTCAACATCTTTCTTTTCACCACTATAATCTTGATTTTCAGCATTGCCAACATCAAAAAGGTCTGCAAATGATGCGTCTGCATTGTCAAGAACATCGATGTCATTTCGTTCTACAGCCTTTGATTTCTTTTTTTTCTTTACGTCAACCTTGGTAAGATTCTCAGCAAGGACTGAAGTTTTTCCTGAGAATTCTTTTTCCTTTCTTTTCTTCTTCTTAGTTGTTTTGACCTCTTCTTCATGATCAGAAGCATTGTCAAAATGACTGTCATTGCTCTCATAATGTTCAGATTTTTCTTCCTTGTCTCCATTCTCATTATCATGCATGATATCAGCAGTTTTCTTTCTTTTCTTCCTTGATTTCTCCCCCGAGAGATCAGTACCAGTTTCAAGGCGACCATCCTCATTTGCACCCATTGGGTGATGTTTTGCATTATTCTTTTTGTTTGCTTGGCCTCTCCCTTTTCGCCCTTCTAGCAGCTCAGTAACTTGAATTGAGAAATCATCAACTCCATTGACCCTGTTATCCTTCTCAGTTTTGTTGTATTTACCTATTGGTCTAGCATTGAATATCTGCAAGTTTGGTAATGCTTTCCTGATCTGTAACACAGAATCCAGCAAATTTTAAGGGTAAATTATAGGAGACCTAATGAGAAGACTTAATGTGATCAACAAAGAAAAGTAACAAAATACAATTACCTTTTTTGCTACTTTATCATTTGTGGCAACAGGATTTCCTTGTAGATTGAGATTTTTCAAACTCAATACTGATTTGAGCACCTACCAATATGGTATGTAACCAAGACACATGGTAAAGATCATTCCAAGCAATGAAAAATTAGAGAAATGTGGAAAAGTTTCGGCTCCAAATATCAAACCTTTATATCTGACCACCTCGAGATCACATTATTTCCCAAGTCCAAATTCTGAAGTTTGGTATTGTAAATCAATTCATCTGGAAGACTCTGAGCAGATCCAAGCGAATGAACACAGATAATGAGTATAGTAAAACATGATATTTATATAACAAACATGATGTGGATACATTCAAGAACTTTAACTCAAAGTTTGATTTCTAGGCAATAACACATTCAAAGACATACCTTGATGTCATTATGAGCAAGGCGGAGCTCTCTTAACTCAACACAAGACTTCAGTAAAGAGTCAATACTCTGAAGCTGGCAATACGAGAGAGACAGCTGAAACCAAAAAAGACACTATAAGTTCTAGGAGTACTCAACTGAAATCTGCACTAGAGATCAATGTTCTGAGGACCTTTTACCTTTTCTAGAGATTTCATCTTCACTAGAGTCCCACAAATTTTACAGAGAGGATTTTTTGAAAGAACTGCAGGAGAACCAAAATGAACATATAGAGCATGACACAGAATTCCAAAATCAATATAAAATTCATCAACAAGTTTTAGAATTTTGCAAGTATCAATTTTCATAACAATCATCAAAGAGGTCCAAAGATCAGATAGCGTAACGTAGACCAAGTTATGGAATGGAAAATTTTGTAAGTATCAATTTCATAACAATCGTCAAAGAGGTCGAAAGATCATAAAATGTAATGTAGACTAAGTTATGGAAAGGAAAAGGACCTAAGTATATCATACAGATAGTGTATGAATGCCCTTTTATTTTCTTCTTCTAAGTCTGTACTCTGTTGCAACTTGCATGTCGGAAATGCCTATATCAAGCCCTAAGGCCCCTAACCAATAACTAAATCATCTGTTGGTCGGCATTAAAAAATCATAGTAACTGCTTCTCATTGGCTAGATGTTTCTGTTAATAGAACAATTATATTTGAGTATTAGGTACAACAACTAGCCTGAGATCATTTCCAAAACATCACTCAGACTAGCAAGGCAGCCAATAACGGCAGATATGTCTTTCATATTGGTATTCCAAACCATTGGACTCCAATATGTTGACCAAGCTCTTGCTAGTTTTGAGTAGTTTATATACAGAAGGGGCTCTTCCTATGATCCGTGGAAATCTCTTATTATGGGGATGGTAAGAATTGAGAAGATTTTGAAATTTCTTTTGGAAGCCAGCAAGAAAAATAGGAGAAGAATCTGTTGTTACCAAATCACATGCAGAAACTTATACTATTGCTTAATTCTGTCTCCTTCCCCTGTTATATTTAATATTTGCTTCAAATTAATTTTTTTAATAAAAAAGAAAGGAAAAATACTAAAGCAAAATCCATCTTTAGAGTCTAGAGTAGACTGCAGGTTTTCATGGAAGAACATGAATGAATAACACATTATTTATTAATACAGAAAGAATTTAAAAGAAAATAGATAAAAGACACGATATTTGATAACTCATACCAAGAGTATTCAACTCTTTCATCTGATCAAGCTTGCAAATGGAAGAAATCTTATTTTCTGCAAAACCAAAAAACAAATATTTGAATCAAAAGAAAATAGAAAAGTCATTCTTAAGTCATCAATCTTCATAACTAACATGGTAAGTAGTTGGTCATGTAACAAAGCTCACCATTCAAAATCAATGCCCGCAAGCTGACAAGAGTTCTGACCTGATCCATTGATTTAAGCTTATTTTTTCCCGCATTTAGTACCTTTTCAAAAAGATGCAACAAAATGTTTACTTACACCTAGTTGGCTAGTCTAATTCATCAATTTTGCATTCCATTTAGAGTAACCAACAGGAAAGCAATTAATATAGCAGACATATAGTGCATCCAAACACAAATATACATGCACAAGGAGTCCCAAATTCATAAAACTTAGTGCCACACCAGGCCAAGCTCTAAAAAATAAAAACTATATCTAAAATGATAAAGACTATAGAAATAATATAGCTGCCAGATTCTGATCAAATCATGATAATATAATTAACATGAAAAATAAAATGAAATAATTTCACAAGAATATTATGGAGACTGGAGCCTACAATAACGTGTCTATACAACCTGTACATAATTTTTCTTGAAAGAAACTTGTAGCTACTTACAGTAAGCTTTGTAAGTCCTTGAATTCCTTCTAAGCTTTCCAATTTGTTTTCCACAACAGATAACCATTTCAAATTGACGCACGGCCTCAGACCCTGATGTAATAAGTATAATAATAATTGAATTTAAAAAGAAAAAGAAAATACAATAAAAAAGAAGAAGAGAAACTACCTCAAGTGAAGTGAGACTGTTGAGTTTAAGATCAAGCTTTTCCAAGTTTTTGAAGTAGCTCAAGCATGAGACCTGAGAAATAGCAAAAATTTTACATTTTTAATGTTTTAATCAAAGGGGTGCTCAAAGAAATGAGAAAGTGAGCTGGGTGATGCCGTACATCAGATAGAGCTTTGAAGCTGAGATTAAGACTGGAAATTGAATCAGGTCCGCTGGTGTTGTTGTCCTTCAAGACCTGCTCGGAGCTCAGGCGAGTCATGGTCTACTTTGTTCTGGTCCGATCGCTGACTCGGGTAAGAAGTCTTACAAAAACCCTAGCTTCTCTGTCCTTGCATATATAGGACAGTGCTGTTTCATTTCGCTCACTTAAAAAAAAAAAGAAAAAAAAAAGGGAAAATATAGTACCACAATGCTGTCTCTAGCCCTTCTTTCTTAAATGATATAAAATCCAATCCTTTCTAGAATTAATAATAATAATTTGGGTTTTCTAAGCTCGTAATTTCTTTATTCTTCTTTCATTTTTAATATTAATAAAAAAAATTAAAAGTTAAATGTCAACCGAAATAAATAAACTAAATTAAGTTGATTACAATCTCAATCAGTTGGAGCTTCCGTGACAAAAAGGGAGATGAAATTTGGAAGCCCTGAACTCTCAAATACTAGAAGATGTCTTGCCATAACCTTGATGACATACCCAAAGCGTTCGAATGTGCCACAGGGCCTGCTTCTATCCAGGTAAAAAGAAAAATGCAGGCACCAAATAAGCATGAACAAACTTGTATTTGAAACAAAAAGAAGAAAAAAGGACCCGAAATTTGCAAAGCCACTGGCCATCACATTTCTTGATTCCTGTCTAGATTCTAGTAGCAAATGTGCAGAAAATACAGCAGGAGGTACATGAACTTTCCAATTCGATATTCTCACACTTTAATATCAAGGTTTTAGTTACATGAATCAGGTTCATTTGAAGAAGGCAACACACAAAAACGCAATTTAAATCGAACAGAACAGAAATCTCGTGAGAATCTGAACTATCATGAAATGTACTTTTCCTGCTGCTCCTGAAGGAGCCTTGCTGATGATTTTGCATCCAAGTATAGTGAACGTACTTCTTCAAGATCCGCCTGTCAAGGGCACGGTTAAAAACATATTAGTATATTATTCATGTAGCTGACGATGATGAGGTGCTATAAATTTTATTTCAAAACTACCTTGCAGATGCTGTCTCGGCCATTCATCTTTGCTACAATGCTGGCAGGTGATAATAACTGAACAGCATGTCTGATGAAACAACAGTAATATAAGTAACAAGTAATGGGAAGGGCTCAATACAGCAATTGTAAAAATGAAGCCAGACCTTAAAGATGCCCTCTGTCCTATTTCCCCGAGGTAAGCCAAACTTTCTTCATCAATAACCAGTTCCTCCACCTGCGCACGGATAGCTAAAATCTATGCAAAGAAAAGATTATTTTAGTACTTTTGCACGTACATAATATTTTTAGGAGTCAGAATTTGGTCTGAAGACAGAATAAACTGAATGAACCTGTATCATTTCAGCAGGACCATAAGTATTTGTTCGAATAATCACCAACCGATCCAACAGGTCAACAGGCATGCCATGAGGACTAGTCATATCAGTCCCTCTGCATATTAACATACTCGTATTTAGAAAGAAAGCTCTTCTCAGGTACATATGACATAGTTAATGGGTAATTTGAGTAATGTACGATTAGGTATACTGGAGGGCCACAAAGAACCATAATTTAAATATCTATATATAAGGTATATTTATCATGCATCATGTAAGTCAATTTCATATCCAAACGGACAGGGTCCTTGTGGAAATGATCAGGGTTCATTGCTTAGTCAGTATCTGGACCACAATAAGTTCAATGAAGGTGAACCAGAGTGAGTATAAGCCATACAATAGAAATAGGGCAAAAAAAATTTTATCATTTTGATCATCATAATACTTCTTCACAAAATTGATGCATAGCTAAATAAATTAACTGCAAAGAGAGAACTAGAAGAGTAATATTTGGAAAACTAAATCTCAAGACAACAATGACAGCTGTAAGACAGTCAAGAAGTATAACATGCTTCTTTATCATGTAAACCCATTCACCATCAATTCTATGTTGAAGACTTCGAACACCACAGTAAGCACTAGAAAGTTAAAGATTGAGTGTTCTCCTCATCGAAATTAAAATACCACTACCCCAAAGTTTCAAACACTAATTAAAGCTTCATACCTTACGTTGCATATTCCTCTGTTTGTAGCAAAGATTACTATTGGAGACAAGGAGCTCTCTAAGGCACGATTCAAGTACGAAAAACATTCCATGTCTAGCATGTGTACCTGTTAATTGAGATTTAAGCATAATAAGTTCTAAGTAATATACATTGCAAGTTATAAGACATGCTAAGATGTAAGGAAGAAAGCCACCTCATCAATAAATAGAACTCCAGGAACAAGTTCTGCAACACCTTCATCAATATACCGGTTCACAACCTGCCATGCACTAAATCTATTCAGAAAACATAAGATTATCCCCATAGGGAGAGATGAAATGGTGTATCAATCTCAAAAATTGGGAACTTTCAGAAATCTTCTCAACAACATTTGGAAGTAGAAAAATATTCCTAAGGAGCTTAGTCAAAAAAAAAAAAAAAAATTTCAATTTACCCTTAATACCATAAAAAAAAAAAAAAAAAAAACCAATAGATAAATCACAAATCTGCCTCAAATTCTCATGGTACCTTGTTGACTTCTTGTCTTAGTTTGTCAGTGATTTCTGTTTTCCTGGGCTTCATCATCTGTCCCATAAGAGACAGTATATCTTGCCCCCCTTGAGGCCTTGCATTTGCAGCATCCAGATCATGAAGAGTTACGTCCTAATACAAGAGAAAATTAAGAAATCAATAAAACCAAATTTCTTCACAATTCACTGGTACGAAACTAACAATATCTGAATGATATTGAATCAGCCTTTCCACAGAAATTGAGGCATGTTCTATGATGTACAGTTTTGAAGCACAAGTGAATATTTGGGAACACATTTTAATTATTTTAATTTGATATGAACAAGTGATGTAAAACCTACTATGCCATCAAGATTACAACCATGACAAATCTAAACTATTTAAAAGGCATGAAATTTGAAGATATACAATTAATGTCAAGAGCTTTTCAGCCAACATGCTACCATGCATCTACATAAGTTCCATATATGAGCAGAAACAAATAGCCAGGCCTTGATTAATATTAAGATACCCGATCATTACTTCACGAGTTACAATAGTTAACATGTATGGAAACCAGCAACTCATGGTAAACAACCTGAACAATCTCCTTCTTCTTGTGAACTTCTCCTTTGGGAAGTGGGACATACTCCTCTGCTTCAAGGTCAAATTCTGTAGCAAAAGAATCACTTCGGCCTACCCTTCTCACTGCTCCACTATTTGCTTCAATGTATATAACATCACCAGCAGCTACCTATATGTTGTGTCAGGAAAACAAAATAAAAGTTTTAAATTAGTAGCAGTCTCAGACCAAGCTTAGAAGAGCAAATGCTCAAAGCGCAACAATGAATGGAACTATAAAAGGAAATATGCATATGAAACTCTAAGAAGAATGTGCTTTCATATTCGCAAGAAAAATCTTAGGAAACTTTTACCTTTTCTTTAATCAAGGCATCATATATGGTCGGATCCAACTTCAATTGCTTGGTTCCTTTCACTGTTTTTAATCCAATAATCACATGGCTAATGCTTTTCCCATAACCACCTGTCACACTCTCAGTTTCCTCTGGCGTGAGCTCGGTTACCTATAACATAACTAGCAGAACATAAAAAATTGGAACTAACCATAAAAACGAAGATGAAAATAATAGAATATTGTCCCATCAAATTTTGATGTTAAGTAATTAGTAATTCACCTCTCCTTCATAAACCTCCTTCTTTTCCTTGATGCGTAAACCTATAGCCCGTCGAAAATTTTCCATCAGAACCTCTGTTTTCTTTACTTCAGATGAATATACTTCTGATCCAACCATAGGACAAAATGGAACCTAAATACATATAATCAGCATGCAGGAGTGAAAAGCAATGGAAAAGAACCTAGGACCTAAAGCCTCCGAAATGAATTCCACATTATGATCATAAAGTACCTTGCTTCCAAGCTCCTGGGATATCCCAAGGGCTAATGCTGTTTTCCCAGTACCAGGAGGTCCGGCCAGTAGAAGTGCCCGACCAGCCATCTTCTTCTGCCGTATCATATCAACTACAAGACCTGCTGCTTCTCTTGCCTCCGCTTGTCCCACGAAGCCAGCAGCAAAAGGTATTGCTCTTCCATTGGCCTACAAAAAATGGAACCCAAAAAAAACATAAATATTTTAAACCTTCTTTTTTCCCCCAAAATCATATATGCATTGCCTTTTATCTTGTCTATGCCAACATGTGCAAGTTCTAAACGAGTGGGTAACAAAAGGAACAAAATTTTATCTTAGTCAGCCAACAAAAAAAATTATAATACACAGAAACATCAACAGCTAGTTGAAATGAGTGGCAGATATATTCAGTTTCAAGCATCAAGTACATGCTAAAACCCTAAAATTCAGAATGAGGAGGTAAGCCCAAGAACCCATAAGTTGTGTATGTGCCCGTGTGAGTGAAAGAGTGATAAGAAAGAGAGAGAACCTCAAGACCAAGGCCTTTAATGTGTGTATGAGTAGCAACACGCTGTTTCTTATTAGTCGACTGAACTTCTTCTATTTTCATCTTCTCCACAAACCCTCTTTAACTTTTGCGGTTTTGGAGAAGCTTCTAGCCACGGAAGAAAATACCGTAAACGTATGTTGATTGTTGAAGAAACGCAGCTGCCTGCAGTGAGACCTTGAGGGAAGAACTAAAATTGAAGGAACGAAAATTTAGCAGGCAGAGGAAGAAGAAGGTTTCTCAGGGTCCATGGGTTTCATAGGCCATCCACAATCCAAGCCCAAATTGATTATCATATTATGACCCATTAGTCTTCTTGAATTTATTTTTGCTTATTTTTATAAAATTTTCTCTCCTTTTACTCTTTAATGAAATAATGCATTTTAATTTTTTTTTTCTTTTTGACAAGAAAAATATTACAATACTATCATGCTAATTATTATATTAGCATCAAATTAAATACATATGATGCAATTTATTTTTCTTAATATAATTATTATTGTCAATGTCTAGTGTAGTTAAATAAGATCAAAAATAACTTGGAGTAATGTTAATTTATTTTTATTATTAAAAAAATCTTAACTCACGAGGGAATCAAAATGGATATATCTCTTGAATTTTTTGAGTTGTTTAATTAACCAAGATATATAGTTTTGATGTGAAAGAAGAACTCAATTTTGCAATTTACACATTAAAAAGTATGTGTTTTAATGTAAAAATTCAAGTGACATTAACAATAAATAAAGAAGTTTTTTAGATAAAATTAGTTTCATGAGTATTGCGTGTGAATCATGTTTGTGATATATACATATATACTCATCAATAATTGATATGCATAGTAAAAAATTAAATTTAATAAAAAATA
The DNA here is from genome assembly GCA_029379385.1 of Quillaja saponaria. NCBI lineage: Eukaryota > Viridiplantae > Streptophyta > Magnoliopsida > Fabales > Quillajaceae > Quillaja > Quillaja saponaria. Next base: position 2,695,898 of record CM055605.1, on the reverse strand, counting down.
ATTTTTCATGTTAATTACATTAAACAAAGAGACCATCTACCAAAAAAACAATTACACAAATAGATCAATTCAATAAAAAGTTTAATTTATAATATAAATATATATTTTTAATATTATAAAGATATAAAAACAATAAACACAATAATATTATAATCACAAAAACTATAATTTTAATATGTTTTTATGTTTTAAATTTTCATATTATAAATATTTGTAACTTATTAAATGACAAAAATTAAGAAATTTAGTCTTAAAATACTATTTTCATCTAGTTATTAATATGAAAAGAACTAGGACAAAAAAAATAAAAAAAATAACCCTAATTACGGTATTCTAACCCTAAACCTAATTATAATACCTCTATCCCTAACCCTAACCCTAACCCTAATTATGATACATTGGTTCTAATTAAGGTACCCTAAACCCTAGTTATGGTACCCCACAGTTCTACTTACGGTACCTTAAACCTAGTTATGGTACTCAAACCCTAGTTACATACCCTAAACCTTATTAACGTACCCAGACCTTAGTTATAGTACCATAATCTTAGTTACGATATCCTAATCCTAACTCTAGTTGGTACCCTAATCCTGACTTATTTACTGGTACCTAAGCCTAAACCCAATTACAGTACCCTAACCTTAAACCTAATTACAGTACCTTATCCCTAACCCTAGTTACAGTATCCTAACCTCTGTTTTTGTACTCTAAACCCAATTACGATATCCTAACCCTAGGTATCGTACCCAAATCCTAATTACCGTATCCTAACCCTAATTATTGTACCTTGACCTTAGCCCAAACCCTAATTACAGTACCCAAACTCTAGTTATGATACCCTAAACCAATTACAATACCCTAACCCTAATTACTGTGCCTTAATCCTAATTATGATACCATAACCCTACTTACGGTATCCTAATCCTACTTGCGGTACCCTATCGCTAATTACGGTACCTTAAACCTAGTTATTGTACCTTATCTCTAATTACGGTACCATAACCCTAATTACAATACCCTAACCCTAATTATGGTACCTTAACTCTAATTATAATATCCTAACCCTAACACTAATTATGGTACCTTAATTAAGGTATCTTAATCCTTACCTTAACCATAATTACGATATATTAACCCTAATTACGGTACTATGACCTTAATTATAGTGCCTTAACCCTAATTACAGTACACTAACTTTAACTCTAATTACGGTACCTTAACTCTAACATTAATTATTGTACCCTAACCCTAATACTAATTATAGTATCTTAACCCTAACCCTAGTTTTGATGCCCTAATACAGTACCCTAATTATGGTACCATATCCCTAATTATAATACACTAACTGTAACCCTAATTACTATACCTTAATCCTAACCCTAGTTATGACACATTAACCTTAACAATAATTATGGTAGCCTAATCCTAACTTTAAACCCAATTACGGTATCCTAAATTATATTATTGTACCCTAATCTCAGTTACCGTACTCTAACCCTAATAACCGTATCATAACCCTAATTACCGTACCATAACCCCAATTACGATACTCTAAGTCTAGTTACGGTATTTTAACTCTAGGTACAATAGCCTAACCCCAGTTACAGTACCATGATTATAGTTACAGTACCATAACCCTAGTTACGGTACTCTAACCCTAGTTATGGTACCCTAACTCTATAACGGTACCTTAACTCTATTATGATACCCTAACCCTAGTTATAACACTCTAACTTTAACATTAATTATGATACACTGATCCTAATTCTAAACCTAGTTATGGTACCCTAAATCCAATTATTATACCCTAACTGTAGTTACTGTACACTAACTCTAATTACCATATCCTAAACCTAATTACCGTACCATAACCCTAGTTACGGTACTCTAACTCTAGTTACGATACCTTGACCCTAATTACCGTACCTTAACCTTAGTTATAGTATCATAATCCTAACCCTAGTTATGGTACCATAACCTTATCCCTAGTTATGACACTCCAAACCTAATTACGATACCTAACCCTAATTACGGTATTCTAATCTTACTTACAGTTCCCTATCCCTAGTTATGGTACCCTAATCTTAATTATGGTAACCTTAACCCTAGTTATGATATCCTAATCATAACACTAATTATGGTACCATAATCCTCACCCTGACCCTAACCCTAATTACGGTACCCTAACCTTAATTACGGTACCCTAACTTAATTATAGTACCCTAACCCTAATTACAATATCTTAACCTTAACCATAATTATGGTACCCTAATACTAACACTAATTATGGTACTCTAACTCTAACACTAATTATGGTACCCTAATCTTAACTCTGATTACGGTATCCTAATATTAATTACAATACCCTATCACTATTTACGGTACTCTAACCCTATTTACGGTACTTTAACCCTATTTACACTACTATTGACATATAATTATTAAAAAAATATAAACTTTTATGAATTAAAAATTTAAACAACAATATTATAATCATGAAACTATAATCTTAATATTTTTTTTAATTCATAAAAATTTGTTTTTAAAATTTTAGTTTATAAATTTTAGAAGAACTAAAAAACTTAAGATTGGTCGGCACTATTAAACCAAAAAAAAAATTTAAAATTTTATTTACTACTGACATATAATTATTTAAAAATATATATTTAAAAGAATTAAAAAAGTAATTAATATTCATAATATAATTCTAATTCTATTAATATTAAAATAAAAAAAATTAAAAAAATAATAATAATGTATTTGAATTAAATAACAACTAAAGATATTTATATAATAGTAAAAATTCTTAAGAATATTTCAACAAATAAAATATAAATATTATTATGTCAGTTTTATATATAGTATAGATAAAATATATTATAACTATACCAGAACAGATTGGATTTTGATATTTATTTTCCAATGGAAGAAAAACTCTTATTTTCTTCTATTTCTCAATTATTATTATTTTTTTTTCTTTCAACTTTTTAATATTACATTTTTTAAGTGTCATTCATAACGTTGAAGTTTTACTTTTTCTCATTTTCTGTATGTAATTGTTTATATTTTTTCCCTCCCTTTTCTGGGCTCCACATTTGTCTTCTCTGCAATTCCCGAACGAAGTATGCTACTGATTTCAGTGTAGCAAAACCCTTCTCGAGTTCTCAATTCTCATCTCTCTCACTAGTCTCCTCCTTCCCCTGATTTTTCAAACTAAGAAAATATAAATATTCCAGAATCCAGATCTCCATATCCTCTTATTGTAAATTCCGAAACCCTAGATCCCCATAACTATGGCACCAAGAAGAGCTCGCGAGCGCGAAATGCTCGTCGATTCCTTATACTCTGTTATTGCACTTGTCTTTGTTCTTGTCGCCTGCGTTGAGCTCTGCGACGCTGCCACTGTAGTCGATGTCTACCGGCTTATTCAGTACGACATGTCAGGTACTCCATTTGGATCTCGGCTTGCTAGCCTCAATCACCATGCGGGCTCTATGCAGTTCTCTCCTCATGCTGATCTCTCTCGCGCTGTGCTCATGATTCCACTTCGTGAATTGAACATGACCTTTATCAAAGGTATTTTTTTTTGTTACTTAATTACACGTTAAGTGTTGCTTAAACTAACTCATTGTTGCAAGTAAACCGTCTGCAAGTGTTTCTAAAAGGGTACCCTTCTTTTATTTTTTTTATTTATAGCCTAAATAAGCGTAAAAATTACGTTATTGACGTGAATAAAGATCCATAATTGTCTTAGCTGCTAAAGTGGCTTTCAGTCTGTTAGGTCCGTAGTGGCCATTTCTATAAGCATAGAGCTTCGTTTATCACTAACAATTTTTTGAATTTAAAAATAATCCATAAGTAATCCTTGTAGTTGAGATCTTCAAATTAATTAGTAACTTAAATGGCGTATGTATCAAGTTTAAATTGGGTTTAATTGATGAAGAAACTGCTTTTAACATTTATCTTTTAATTTCAATATTAGTATGATGATTTAGGTGATATTCATGAGCTTGGCATTGCTTATAATCTTAACACTTAAAAATAGTTGAATTTTGAACTTTGTGATCTTCTAAGCTTGAAAGATGAATTTCTTTTTTCTTCTTTTCCACCCTCTCGTAATTAGGATTCTGCTGACCTGTTACGTTGTTAAATATGGCAGAATATATTGCTCAAAGAAAACCTCTGGGGGGTTTACTATTATTGCTCCCCCAGCTGTTCAGTTTTGAAAATAGAGATTGCACAGGGAGTAATAATCAGAATCATGGGAAAGATCAGCTGAAGAATGTATTGGAAGAACTTGAACAGATACTTATACATACCAACTTACCTGTGAGTAAAACAGACATAGCTTCTCTCAGCACTTAATTAGTGCTGCCATGTTTTCTGTCTCATAAAATTTCCTGATACACATACTTGTTTATTCTACCTTTGTGAATGTTAAAAATTTATTTGCTTCTATTGTTCAAAATGACCTGCCAATTTCCACCATTTATCAATCTAATCCGTAAATGATAAATATGTCGTAAAGGAGGTAAGGAGAACCATTATCACATGCTATCAATCGATTTCCTTTCACAGATCTTTGGATTATTGATTAATGATGTGTAAATTTCACTACTGACCTTGATTGTTAATAGTATAATTTATATGATTTATTTAATCAAGTGTACTACTAAGTACTAACTGCAAAGTGAGCATTTTTTGTTGCAACAAAATGAGGTCGTTAAGCTATGAATTTTCAGTACTCTTTGGCATGTCAAATTATAATCTTCAGATATGATTCTCATTTCATAGTATTATTTTTCCCGTCATGTGGTACTCACATGGTTATGGTTGCAATTTTGATATTCTTTTAGATTCTGTTTTTTGTATCAACATTTCCTTTCCTGTTTGTTATTTTCAGATGATCTTTTAGATTTTATGTTCCTTAGTCACATTAGCTTTCTGCCCCATATCTTTTCCTTTTGGTTACCTTTCTTTATGTGTGACGTTTCGGGTGGCATTTCTTGGTGCAGTATCCTGTGTATTTTGCTTTCGAAGATGACGATGTTAATTCTGTATTGACTGATATCAAGAAAAATGATGCTACTGGTCAGCCTGCTACTGCTACTACTGGCGGGTTAGTTGATTAACTTGTCACGAGAACTCTGTTTCATTCAAATGGTCAAGTATTGGATTTTGGATATGCATATTAGATTAACCATCTTTAAAAATCAAAATCCACAAGTGCTTTCTGGTCTTTCATTGGTCGAGTTTGTTCTTTCCTTCATCTGGGTAACATCATCCTCTAATTTCCCCGGCCCCTCCCTCATAAAGGCTTAACAAAAACTTATTGAAGATAGTAGTTAATATTTGCACATGAGAATAACCTGTCATTGAGTGGCACAGGAAAAAAAAATGGTATTGTTTTACTGTGTAAGTGATCAGTTGAAGAAAATCCATCTTAAATCTCACCTTTTATATATTAAGAGAGCTGTATTGTTAAGGTTTAATTCTTGAATCTAGAAATAAATTTTTGTTAACGTTTAATTCTTGGATCTATAATGAAAATTTATTTCTTTCAACAAAAGCAGAAGCTTCTAGAAGTTACATTAGCTTGCTTGTAAAGGCTTAATACTTGACCCTGTGATAAAACTTTTGGTCATTGGCTTCTGTAGAATTTCATCTAGTGGAGCTATTTCTATTTTGGTGGCTCAAAAAATAAAACTTGATGGCAAGAGTCCTTTATTAAGGAATGAAAGCCAAGGCTTTTGTTTTATTTGATGCCTCTTTAATGTTATCTACTGATTCTACTAGCTGCTTTATTTCTGTTTGATTAAGTACATCACCAGTGACAATGATAACAATACACTTAGTGGTTTTCTGATTTTTTTTTTGTTTTTTGGCTCTTGTCATTTCACACTTATGGTTTTCGCTTGTGTAACATTGCAGATACAAGTTTGTTGTTTCAGCTCCAGAACCTAAGAGAGTTTCATCACCTACCATCACAAACATTCAGGTTGTCGATCAATCATTTGTTAAGAATGACTACAATCATAATGAAATTGTGGAGACACAGTATCTGGTTAAACTTGAATGACTTAATCATAAGAATGACTGTATAACCTCGTTAATTTTTTTGCATTTCAGCGGTTTCTAATGCTATTTTATCTCATATCTTTGGGAATAATGCAGTGCGCTTCTATGCAAAAATTCTTGTGATGTTTTATTGACCTTCTTTGCTATAAAATTAATGTCTTGAGTTCTTGATCTCACTAAACTGTGAAAATGGATCCTAAGCATAATCTTATCTCAAAACAATAATTATTTTTTCTTGGTAGAAGAATAATCATTATTAATTGGGTAAAATTGTAAAAGATACCTACTTGTGGTTTGGGCCTGATTGGCCTACTAGTTGTTGGTTAAGATGTGACATTTCGATTGCCTCTGGTTATCTCATAATTTACATTAACTACTCTGTAGAAATTATGGAATTTGTGTTCGTGACTTCCAGTAACTATTCAGTATAAGTAATGGATTTGTATGGAAGAGCGCAAATATTTTGTTTTTGACCACTTATGGTAGTCTTAAACATTTGTTTGGACAAACTAGCGTAGATTTATGGAAAATGCAAATAGTCTTTGAGTTTTTACAGAAAATAATATCTTAATGTGACAGAATGTCAGTGGAAGTCAAACAACAAAACCACATGTGTTGTAAATTAACTGTGGTTGGCGGGGAGGGGGTGTTGGCAGGAAGACTGAGGCCATAGGAGGGTTTGACGTAATGTCTCCAAAATTTCTGGTTTGGGCAGTTTGGGGGGGGGGGGGGGGGGGGAGTGGGTTTGGCAGGAAGTTCCAAATTTTCATTTTGAAAGACATGCACGACTTTCGTACTTGTCACTACTTGATCATGCTGGTCTGTTATCTGTCTCGATTTAAGCATCCAACTTTGATACATGCCTTGGGTGGAAAAAAACCCAAATTTATATATAGCTCACACCAGAGAATTTTTTTCAATTTGTTTGGATTTTTAGCAGATTTTCCTTGGTTTATAATGTGTTATAACTTATTTTGAAAAATCTCGTCTGATTTTCTAATGGTTGCAGGGATGGTTGGCTGGAACGAAGACAGATGATGATGCAAGTCAAGTACCAACAATTGCTATTGTGGCATCATACGATACTTTTGGGGCTGCTCCTGTATGTGATATTTAGTTTTATCGGTCAGATTAAGTTATATGAATTGTATCAATATGCGAAAATATCTATATTTGTAGGCATTATCAGTGGGAAGTGATAGTAATGGAAGCGGAGTTGTAGCCCTTCTCGAAATAGCTAGGTTATTCTCCCTTCTCTATTCAAATCCGAAGACAAGAGGAAGGTACAATTTACTCTTTGGGTTAACATCTGGTGGACCTTACAACTACAATGGAACTCAAAAGGTGATATTCTTGTTGATACTTTATCCTTAACATGGTCTTGCCATCAGGCATCCTATTTTTGTTATGGTCTGTGTATCTTAAAATTCTTCATCTTTCAGTGGCTCAGGAGCTTTGATCAACGTCTACGTGAGAGCGTTGACTATGCTATTTGCTTAAATAGTATTGGTTCATGGGAGAATGAATTATTGATTCATGTCTCTAAGCCTCCAGAGAATGCCTATATCAAACAGATTTTTGAAGTAAGTAACTTTTCAAGATGTAGATCTGAAAAAATATGTTGAGTTGCTGTATGTGTCATGGCTTTATGGATGTAATTTGAGCAGGGGTTTTCTAGTGTGGCTGAAGAGTTGGGCTTCAAAGTTAGTCTGAAGCACAAGAAAATAAATATTTCAAATTCCCGAGTAAGTGATTAAATCTTAATTCATAAAGTAGTTTTCATCTTTCGTTTTTGTTATTTAGATTTTATATCCAATGCAAAAATGCTCTTTAAATTGGCTGATAGCTCACTGTTGATGCATCTATTATTACCATTTCTTGTTATATCCATTTAAATGTTTATGGACATGCATTCTTAGTTATGAGGTCTTCTAATAATGAAATATGAAAACGGTTAAATTTTTGGGAGTACAAAAGCATTTTTTCTCTCTTTAAAATGAGTACCTGAGATGATCAAGCTTTTTTTCTTCTATGGTCATGACTCTTCATTATTGTTATTAGCATTTTCTTTGATCTATTTTCTGATGCTTATTTACCAGTTAATCCTATCATGCAACTTTCCTTTTGCCTCCTCCCCGCTCTGCCCAAAAAGAATTTTTAGATTTTTTCTTGAAAGTCAAGTATTGATGGGTTTTTTCTTTCACCTGCTCCTTTAAAAAATAAAAAAATAAAAAATAAGAATCCATTTCCGTTCCCCCTCCCCCCGTATTGATTTCTACCATCAAGACTTTGTAATGAAGCTATGTACCTGCTGTAGGTAGCTTGGGAGCATGAACAGTTTTCAAGGCTGAGAGTTACTGCCGCCACTATCTCTGGACTCTCTACTGCACCACAACTGTTAGAAAGGACTGGAGGTTTGGTGGATAGCAGGTTATGATTGGACCTTACTGCCACATTTTTTAAAATTCTTTTTCTGTGTCTAATCACTGATAGCTCAGTTCTTCAGGCATTTTGTGAATGAAACTGCAATTACCAGAACTGTGAAATTGATTGCGGAGGGTCTTGCGGTAATGTTGATTATCCTTGATTTTGAGATTGCATAAGAATGCAGTGTTACTCTAGTTGTGGTTGGATTTTATAATCTTCTGTCCTTCATTGGTGTGAAAAGATATTGCAGTTTTACTCTTATTGTTGTTGGATTTTGTACTTCATTGGTACATAGATATTTCACATTAGAACACATACCCGCTCAAGGAGCTTTGCTGCAAATACACAATATAGTATTTCCTACCATACTTATGTTTTCTGTTTTGGGTGCAACTACTATTGTCTTAAGTTTACTTGCCCCAAATGGTGCCTACAAAAAACTCTCGATATGTCATTGCAATAAATTAGTGCGGAATTTCCGATTACGGTAGTATCAACCAATACATGGTCATGGGATTTCACTTACAGAAAGGTCAAGGCTACATGGAAATGTTTTTCATCCTGTAACTTCTACTTACGCAATCCATTGTTACTATTCATGTGCTACTATAAAGTTTGCAGTCTGAAATATATGGTTGATTGATAAATGATAATACTTTAGTGCCTGTGTTACATGCATCAACAATCCTTTTGATTTCTGCTTGATTCTGAAGTAAAGCCTTTTCTTGTATTTAATGCAGTTTCCTTACTCCAATTTTTGCAGAGGCATATTTATGGTCACCAGGGAAAGGACATCCATATCTTTGCAGACAACAGCAATTTGGCTGTAAATCCTTCTTATATTCAATCTTGGTTAGATGTTTTATCTCGAACTGCCTAGAGTGGCACCGTTTCTGCCAAAAGATGACCCTTTTGTTCTGGCTTTGAAGAAGGTACTATACCTTGATTAGCTTATAGGTATAAATCCTAGGGATTTTCTGTTGGCTCTGCATACTATCTTTTTTGATCTATTGTCTTCTCTTAGAGGGTATGGTTTGGTGGTTGCCTGGTGGTCACCTAGATGAAAGTTTGCACCCACTGCCCAGTCACATTAAGTTGTTTAGGCCTTGGTTTGGTTGGTCAGAGAATGGGTGTGTCCTAATAAATGGGACAACCAGTAACCTAATCTAATTGTTATTGGGAAAAAAGGCAATAAACTACTTAGCGTGACCCCCTCTCTTCAAGTTCCTTCCTTCACGTGAATTGAGCCCTATCCTTTTCTTTCTAATTAACCTGTTCACTGTTCTCCTTTTACCATGTTTTACTTGTTGGTAGGAATTGGAAGATCACACTGATGAGGTGAATCTGCAACGCGAAGTGCTAGATGGGATGTTTACTTTCTATGATTCAACTAGGGCTATGCTCAACATATATCAGGTACAAGAAGTTTCCTTATTTATTTCTGAAAACAAATTCTATACTTTTGAATCTATTTCTCCCCACGTTTCTGTTCTGTAAGTATTTATTGGGTCTCGAGTAATTTTTCTTTTTGGCTAAGATTATTGAGAAACATTTTTCCTTTAGGACATCACTCCTCTTCCAGTGATGTACAAAGTACATCATGGATTCTTTTGTTTGCACGGTCTTCAATCTCCTTCTGTTGCTTCCTTGATCAATTTCATTGATTCTCTTGTTTTAAAGTTTATACAATTTTTTGCTTTATACAAATGATAAATATAATAAAATATTCAAGCATTAGTTTCTTAATTTTCTATATTACATGGTGTATTGTATTCTGTTAGCTCAGAATGTAATCTGTTTGATTGTGATCACAGGTGGCTAGTGTGACATTTGACTTGCTGTTGCTTCTAGTATTGGGGTCATATTTGATAGTGCTCTTCAGTTTTCTGGTCATCACAACGAGGGTATATACTCTTTTTTCCCAAACAAAGTTGTAAATATTGGAATGACATTGACTATTGGTTAATCATGAATAGTCAAGATTAAAACAAGGTGCCATGTGAGTTTTAAGTGATTCATGACCATTTAAGTGGTACTTCAATCATGACTATTTAGACCAATGACTTCTAGGAGGTCCTTCCACTCATAATATACTAGTGCTCCCATAAAACACTCCTACACATAGATTCACTCACACACAACCCTAATTGCCGTGTTTGGGTGCTAAATTGTTAATTGTGCCATTGGAACAGGGTCTTGATGATCTAATAAGTTTATTTCGGCGACCACCATCTCGCAAAGTGAAAACAGCATAATGGCTGAAGCAGGGGTTGCACCAAAGCTTGACTTTTTTGGTACTGCAGTTTTTCATCTGTATTTTTAAGTTCTTCAGGAAGACTATCATTAGTGATTGTTACCGTTCCGAGTCCTCATGATGGGTTTAGTGGTTTATAACAGCAAAAACGTTCATTATTGTGCCTAAATTAGGCTGAGTAAAATTTTGAGGTCCATTTTATACGTTTCTGACTGACATTTTGCAGAGCAGAGATCTGAATGTTCGTGTTGAATCCTAACAATTTCAATAGCTCAATATGTGTGAAAATGGGAAAATTGTTGGGTACTTTGGGGCCAAATAGGTTATGTAATCCCTTACATAGATTAACTAGTCAACAATTGTTGGATACTTTTAGGCCTTGAAACTATTTTCTTCTAGAGTATCGTTTATATGAATTTTACAGACTATAATTTGCCGTACATCACTAATGAAATGAAGTGTATACGTTTTCATGCGTTCTAAACAGTTTGCTGTACTATGTTTCTGTAGAAGAATTAAGTGTTACCTGTGCTGGAATGGAAACTAACGCCAAATTTGGATCTCAAGCTTTTCCGTTGAGCTTGGTTTAGCTTGTTCCTTATATTTTGGATTTTATTTAATGCTAAAGATCAATTGAATTGGGATTTTCTGGCCCTAACTGACTCTCCACGCGTGTTCTGTATGGGTTATATGAAGTACCATAACAACCCATATCTGTAAAATGCTTAAAAAAGACAATCCTCATTCCAGTTTTGCAAAACAATGTCAATTCCTAGTAAACCAATAACAATAAAGTAGTAGTCTTGAAACCTCTTCAAACCAACACTTCGTGACGAGGCTCCACTGAACGCAATTAACTAACTACACCTAACTCTTATGAAATAATCAATTAACTAAGCTTATTAATAAGACGTGCTTCAGTTTTGGACCATATGCTTTTATTTGTGATTAGTCAAAATGACGATCAAATCAAATCTTCCTAATCACTGCTATATACTTTATTTGGATTTTTTAGTTATTTATATGTATAAGATAAATTAATAAATAGTATATCAACAAAATAAGATATTTATTTATGCAATTTAATTAGTTATTATAACTAGAATAGTAATATTATAGTTGCTTTGAGGTAAGCCATCCATATTACATTTTTTTTTTAATTTTTTTTTTTATAGATATATTTTGTATTTTGAACTCTCTTTTTAGTTTACATTTAGAGTATTAATTTATGGAGGGTGAGAGAAGACAAAAGAAAAATCAGACGGCCATGATATAAAATTGTTCATCGAAGAAATACACTTGAAAAACACATACTTGGGGTACTTGTTCCCTTTCAAGTTTTGAAGAGGGGCATGACTCGATGGATTTTGCAAGACAATGACCTAAAATCACACTGCAATCTGCATCATAGAATATTCATAACCAACATATTTGAAGGTCCAACTTCACTGTTCCCTTTCAGTTACTCAAATGAGAATTCAGGAACCCATTTAGAGGTGTATCCACCATTCAACAAAACTTGGGAATTGTCAACAGAGTTAAAATGCATTTGCACTATAAGACTATCTTTTCTTCTTCCCACCCTTCCCAGATTTGGAAGGTCCAGCAGCTGATGTTGAAGCAGGCTCCTGCTTTTTTGTCCTTCCATGATGTCTAGGCACCATCTCTGCTATGCGGAACATCAATTCTTTTCCTACAAGATAGTTGCAAAAAATAATGCAAGTGAAAGGCAGATTCCTTTAGAAAAAGTGCCAAGACAAAGTACTCCAATGATATTCTTTCGTTGGTATCAAAAACTTACAAGAAAGTTATTGTAGTCCTTTCACATGGGAGCAGTTTATGCTTACAAGTTCTGATAATTATCATAAATCTTATACAAAACATGTAAATGAGTCTTCCATCTAATGGCAGCTCCTCCCCTTTAGCAACAAAGGTGGAGAAAGAGATCACAGACTCAAGACAATTTTAGCAATTGAGAGAAAAAGAAAGAATTTTGTTAGGCTCCACATTCAAAATTTTATTTTAATAGGAACAAAACAAAGAAATCATGCAAAATAAAACTATAAAAGGAGAACCCTGAAGTCCCTTTGTTTGTCTACAAAGGGTTCCTCTTAAATACCTAGGAAATAATATTAGAAAACATTTATAACGTTACTTCATTAACCTTTCTTACTACATAGGAAGGCAGTAAACCACCAAGACAGTAACAACTTATAACAAACACCAGTTAATAAACAACTAAAGAAGTAAATTTTACTCCAATATCACAAAGAATCTGCAAAGTTCTTTTCCTACCCCCGCAATAGCCGGGGAGCACTTTGTGCACCGGGTGAGCCCTTATCACAAAGAATCTGCAAAGTTCTTTTCCTCTCCCTCCTCTCATCTCCTCTCTTTCTATCTAATATCTCTCTCTCACACACTAGATCTTTTTCTTCCCATTCCCCTCTTGCTGGAGGATTATTATCTGGTTGTTGTGCATTTAATATTTCAGGAAGTGTAATTTATCCACAGCCCCACTGCATCATTCACCACACTTGAAATTTAGAAAATATTTTCAAGAAGCAAGTGAGTTGATGTACAGAATTCGTAACTCTGGTTGTAGAGTGCAATGTACGAGCAGTGAAGTTGAGAGCCTCTAATCTAATATTTTGAAATTCTAAATGATGCCCGTCTTATATGAAAGAAGTTAAGGCAGAATTATGCTTTCTGGAAAAGTTGAGACAAGTCAACAAGGCCAGTTATTCCTCTAAATATATATATTTGAACAATGGTGCAACAGGTCCATGTCATTGGAAAGAAGTTGCAGGCTAAGGAATCATTGAATGAGATTGAAACATAAGTCTTGAAGAAAGAAGCAATGACGCAATCCACTGATAAAACATACAAAGATTTCAAGGGAAACCAATAAAGATTCTAACTAAGATATCAATCACAGTAGACAGGGTAAGTGAATAGCTTAACAAGTGCCATCATTTTAGTCATGTCATTTTGTTGCTTTGGCATGGTATCTACATAAATAGATAACTAAAACTATCAACCGGTACACATAATGGAATAAGTACAAAATGAATCTTTTCCATAAGAAATTCACAAGATCTAACTAAGCAGGATAAACAGTATCAAATTCATGCAATTGATTCATATCCATATCTAGTTTAAAAAGACAATTTCGAAGCAGCAATGATTGATAAGAGGACTAAATATATTGAACATCTTACTAGATGAAATGGATGGATTCAGTAGAGTCCCATCCTCCTTTTTCAGCAACACCCTCACTCTCCCTCGTTGCATAAAATCACGGGGATAAGCTTTGTCTATCTGTCATAGTCAAGCAAACCATAGATCACATATAAATTCACAATGCAGACAAGCTCTAGTTACACTTAGCATTCAGAGGCACAAAAACAGTGGGAAAAACCGAGTCAATGACCACGAATATTAATAAATATATACAATTTACACAAAATCAAACCTCAATTGCAAATGGGAGTTTAAGATAACTGCAGCAATCACCAATCTCAGCACAAGTAGGATTTTCACAAGCTTTACTCAAGCTTATTCGCCTCCCTTCAGCTACTGTCTTCTTTGAATTAATGTAAACAGGATACAACACAATCCACCTCTTTATATTGGGTACTTCTCCATCCATATTCATGATTGAAAACCTACAGGACCACGCAAAAAAGATGGCCGAGGCAGACCCATTATGCGGATTTTCTTTCTTTATGCAAAAATCTAATAAATAAATAAATAAAAAGCAAACGAAAGAAATGATCTTTAAAGACTGGAAACAATTCAGTGCACGTTCACCAAAATTCGCTAACTCTGAATTTTTTTTTTCCAACTGTGGTCAAATCGTCGTACGGTTCGTTTCCGGAAAAGGAAAAACAAAGTTCAGAAGGTGAATCAAAAAATGCCCATACCTGATTTGATCAGATCAGATCAGAACAGAGAACACAAGACAATCAGATTGCGGGATATGCATATAATTGTTAGATTCCCGGGAAAACAAAAAATGGAAAGCAATAGTTGGTAGTAGCGCCGTTTCTTTATTATAATATATAAGAAGAAATGAACCCAAAGGTTTTTCTTGGCTCCCTTGTCAAGGGATAATTTATTTTTTTGGCCATTTTTCTTTTCTTTCCTTTTTGTTATGGGAATTAAGGGAAGTAATTGTTATGAAAAATGAAATGACTAGTTAAGTCTTAAAAAAAATAAAAACTAGTTAAGATTCCGATCGGTTCAATGATTAAGAATGTAATTGTTTTAAATTCAAATATTAATTGAGATTGACATTCATCTTCATAAAATTTGATTTTAATCTATCTGTCAATTTATCAAAGTTTAACCATTGCCTTGTTGAATAAATTGATTAATTTTAATTTAATCATTATCAATTGTGTAATTAAAATTGAAAGAGAAAAAAATAATTAAAAATGAAAAAGAGCATGAAAAAAGTTATTATTATTATTATTAATTTTTTTTTTGCGTGAGAACTCATCTAAATAGGCTCACCCGTGTTGATTTGAGCAAAGAAAATTGAAGTACTTTCGACGCGAATGTGCAGGACCAGGATTGGGCCATATTTTTTTTTCTTTTATTATAAGAATTTACTGCACAAGATTGAACCAGTGTCACCAAGTACCAAATCAAGAGCCTGCACCCATTTTCTGAACATGAACAAGAAAAGACCACAATGTACCAACCCTTTCAGGTCAATAAATCCATTAATATAGATTTCCCTACACATAAAAAACAATTAGATTGCGGGAACAAGTGAAAACTTCTTGCATATTATCATCAAACTGCAACTTACCACTAGGCAGATGTAAAAAAGGAAGGGTTTATAAAGCATCATTATTGAAAAAATATAAGTAAAAGAATGAACATCCATTTCGTGATTTCTACATTTCAGCTCCACAAAACATCAAAATCAGAATAATTATATATGAAGACATTATTCTGTCACTGGAACACTGACCAGAGGAGAATGCTATTTTAACGGTCTTACAGACTTACACACATCAAACTCCTATCTAATAAACTACACATAAAACAATTACTCCCAAGTAATCGAAAGTAATGGAGTCACGAATGGTGGGCATTCAGAAGCGCTCGATACACCGTGTCAATGAATTGATTGTCCTGTCACACAGAGAAATGAATCAGATAAGTGGAAAATAAAAGATAATACGCTAGAATGCAACATGCACTCAGAGACAATAGGAAAAAGGATTACTAGCCAGTTTGTACTAGTTTGACAGCCATGAACTATCTTTGGATGAGGGATAGTAAAACAACACATGGAATATATTTAATCAAGTATATTAAACACAAAGTTCACTATATAAACCTCAATCATCATGCACTAGACAAAAATCTGTACATCATAGACATAATATCTCTAAACAGCTAATAGTTGTCAAGTGTCAACTTGACGCCAGTGCTTAAAGTAATATCCTAATATAGATTAGGAAACAAAATATTGCCCATGCCCGACTGTGTCAATACTACAACAGTCTTCTGCGTGTCAAAATTTTTAAATCTTTCTTTATATTCAAACACTTTTGAGCAATAAGACAAACTAACCTGAACAAGCACCAGAAGTGCATCCCGGACTTTTTCCCTGTTAATAACTGTCCCATAGTTTGGGGTAGTAGCATTAGCAGGGGTAAGAGACGGTGGAGGAGTTGGTGGTGGAAAAGGCTGTAACATAGGAGCACCATAAGGGCGTTGAAGACCAGCAGAAGGATTAAGTGGAGGAGCAGTCGGCATGGATGAAGAGACAGATGGCATCATCATTGTTGCAGAGGAAGGGGGTGGAACAAAAAAGGAAGAAGGCTTTACAAGATTAGTGGTCCGGATGCCATTGCTGCTGGATTCAGAAGTATCAGTCTGAGGCATTAAGGGTGTCGATGCTGATAGGGGAGGAAATGGTATCTGCAAAGTTGGCACAGTAGGTGAGGCAGCAGTCGTTGGATGGGGATGTGGCAGAATCGTTGCAGAAGACTGAAAAGGTTGTCCAGTTACTGGAGCACTTGAAGCGTTCCCAATGGCCAAAGCAGCCTGCAGTAGCATAGCAGTAAAACTGACAAGGTCAGCCTTTAGAGAGATTTGATTTAAAATTAGAAATTGAGTTCATATAATCAAGGAGAATGCCTTAATATTAATATATGGTGCTCAGTGCATTAGAGTCTCTAGAAAAGTGCCACAAAGAAGAAATTTTAATGAAATATAATGTCAGCGAGACTATTTCCGTGTAGCAAGTTCTGCAGGGATTTCAAATCTTTATAATGCTGAGAGACAAAAGCGAATGATGGAATTTTTAAGCAGCAAGACAATTCTTGAGTGAAGTGAACATACCATAAAGGCATAAAGTAAGTTTACAGATATCTAAATTATTGTGCATGGTAAGATCCAACTCAAGTTGAATAAGAACTTTCTAAAAGAAGATAAAACTTTTTTTGCATGCACATACACTGAAGAAGTTCACGAAGGAAGGATCATCCGGAACATCAGTCACATTGGATGCAGTTGATGATGATGGCTCGAGAGGACCATCCATAACTGCCATTGTTGGCACTGCTTCCAGTTCCTCAAACTCACTGCAGTGAAGTGTAAACATTATTTTGAATTTCAAATATTTAAAATGGTGCAAAGATGACGAATGTTTCTCAATTATGAATGCATCACTAATTGAAACATGTAAACAGATGACATTGGAAATGAAATAGGATAGACAACACTGTAGATACATTAAACTGCCTCAATTCCAATTTGTTTGTCCACCTTTGGACCTCCAACCTTTTAATGGAACATCATATAATACACTTGCATGTAATCATCTTCTTTATCCCTTTTTCTGGTACATCCGTTAGAACTGACATGGAGGCCAAGTACAGAAGTGATAATTTATTTATAACTATTGCTCATTAGTTTTTTTAATAGGTAAAATTTAAAAGATAACATACAGAATTTTTGGAAACCCATAACAGAAAGGTACAAAAAAATTGAGGCAGAGGTACCCGATAATGTCAAGAATAAAATAAACTATTTCTAAAATGTTTAGTTAAAAAAATATATCAAAAGAGAACGAGTAGAGAGAAAGCACAGGACTTTCCATTTTCACAGCATACATCTCCAGGCAAGATTATGCTCTAGCATTAAAGAAAGTCATCATGTAAGAAAATTTTAGATGTTGATTTGATTGACCTTCTGGGTGAATAGTTTTATTAAACAACAAAGTTATACTTTTTGCACGTTATAATTCACAATTGGAGGGATTTGGCTATGGGTATTTATAACCCAATGGGACAAGGTGAATAGAAGGGAAGAACACAATATGAAAGAAGAATTGATGCATAGAACTAGGTTCAACTAAATACAAAAAATAATAAAACTAAATCACCATTATGTCTTAGCCACAAATGAAGATAATAATAAAAATCATACTATTACCTCTTCGTAGAAGATACTTTTGACTTTTGAGGCACCTTATTGTAGGCACTAAGTATTCTGAACATCAATAAAATAGATATGAACGATTAGGTTGAGTAATACTATAACAGTGGTTGAAAAGAAATATTCATGACAGTATTACTGATTGCAAGCTTCAGTTGAATTTGTAAACCAATTCCAAGTCAACAGAGATTGAAACTACCAACACAAAAATGACAGTAACAAGAAAAACGTATTAAGAGCACAAAAGGATGATAAGCTAAAAATGCTTCTCATCATGAGTCCACTTAAGTGTAATATAGACCTCTTTTCCAAGTTCCTTTTACTTTTTCTATGTTATTTTTGGCTATTTCTTGGAGAAGTTGGTAGGTATTAGAAAAAACTGAATACAATGAAGCTGGTTGAAACTTGAAACTATGTTTTCCCACCTTGAAAGGCATCTAACCAATCAGATCATTTTGCTAATCCTCTGTGATGTCTATGAGGAGAGTCACAATATATAGTAGAGACATTATGACAAGCTACCATTATATATCTTCACAAACTATAATAGTATACCAGCACTATCTGTCAAACATAGTACTGTAATTCATCTCGGTTTTGCAGTCAACTCATTAGAAAGAATCAGTTGGTTCTCAGATCCATCATATAGAACAGAACATCTGTACCAGATGAAGGCCTGAATATAAGCTAGGTAATTACATATTACATATTGCCTTTAGAGTCCTTTTAACAAATATTTTATTTTGAAATATAAATGTGATATAATCTAGGCCATGTTTTGTCCAATGAGCATCAGGTATAATTGCATTTCCATTACATTGAAGAACAAGGTGGGGACAGAGCTTTTGTGATAACTAGAAGTTCAGTATTTGGAAGAAGTCATGGAAGTTACAGATCTGTGATGGAATGTCCAACTACTTATCTGGTCAGTTAAGAAGACCATAAGCCTGGATGCAAGGTCTTCAATTGTGGAGGATGGGAATGGAATTTATAAAGAAGATCAATTGAAGGTTTAAAAGGACTTGGAAAATAAAGACTTAAGAGACTGAACTTGAAGGGATTGGTTGCAACAGTTATTTTTGGGTGGCTAAGGGACTTAAAAGTTGGTTTTGACAGTCCAATTGATTGCTAAAGGTTGAAAGCTTCAAGCTATCAACGATGACACAAATAAAACTTCCACGAAAAATAATAAAGTAATATCCAGAGCCTCTTCTGGCGGTGCAAGAACAGTAAAATATAGCAGCAGATTGTATCAAATTGAAAAGTACACAAAGACATTTAGGTTCTGTATAATTGCAACCAAACTAAGGAATAATACCTGCTAAAAAGATTTGCGACCTCTTCGCATTCCCGTGCATTGTAGAACCAGATGCCGTTCACTTCTTGTGCTGCATTTCTGTATAGTAGATATGGTACCTGAACTTCATACTCAAAATCCCTCAAGAGATTCTCCACCAAATTTTCTGCTCATGACAACAATTCTTGAAATTTAAACATTATGATGAACTTCGTATTACTATATAAATGGAATACTTCAAAGTTTTCCACTATGTGTTAGCAGTATCTGTATACTTAAGTCTTTCTTAAAACAATTAATACATTAGCAGTTCAAGTATTAATTGATTCTAGTACAAAGGGAAGAAGCTGATCCTGGAAGGCAACTAGCTGATGTCTAGCCCAAAATTTAATGTCTTACTGAAAATGGCAGACTTAATGATTTTCAAGTCAAAAGATATTATATCCTATGCAAATAAATCATGCATACGCAGTTACTGTAAGACAATAATAGAAAGCAAGGCAGTAACAGCAATACTCTGATTTAGTTTTCTCAATCTTGATTATCAGGGTATCATGGGTGTACAAAAATTGAAATACCTACTTGAAGTTTTCTTTCCAGGGGATACAGCGTATTAGATGTAAGAAGAACGTCTACTAAATTCAGAATCCAGAAAGAAAAGAAAATGCACATTCAAGAGAATGGATCCCAGGTCTATTTTGTCACTCAAGACGAGGCTTGCATTACGCCAGCAGGACTAATTACTTCTGCGTTGCATTTTAAGACCAAAAAAAGGCAGATCAAGCAAGGATTCTAAAACAGATCAGAATACTAACCAGTATTGCGGCGGTTCATCACAATAAACTGAAACCGCGGCTGCATGTTCCTGAAATGAATCAGAAGCTGATCAAGCAAAATGCATAATTAGCATTATCCTCAAACCAAACATGTTTTTCAAAGTTCACACAGAATTTCCCAAATATAATTCCAATCCAATACCATTCTTAAACCCACAGAAAAACTGAATCTGATATATACAAAAGTACTTACCTCTTGACAACAAACAGAGATCCTTCGACATCCTTGCGGCTCTGCAAACCGATCAAACATAGGAGAGTGAAACAAAAAAAAAAAAAACAATCAGATGAATCGCAAAACAAAAAATTTAATAACTTTAAAATTAGGGGATATCAATTAGCTAACCCATTGGCTGAGGTCAATATTGAACTCGTAGAAGGTTACATGAGCTGCTGTGATGAGAATTTCCTCGACAAAGGGGTCGATTCGTTGAAGTACGGTAAGGTTGAGAATCTTCGTACTCTGTTGGTCCAGATTTGGCATCAGCTTTCCGTTCTGTGACATATTTGATTGCCTCTGCCAACACAAACCCTAGAATTTGGGTCCTTCGGAACGGAGCGACAGACAGAGGAAAACAAATTGCAACAAGTGAACGAGTTTGGAACGATCCCACTCAGACTTGTTTCCGAAAATATGAGCGAAATGACGAAAATAACCTTGTAACTACAATTTTTTTATTTTTTTTATTTTTCTGGGACAAAATAAAACTAGATTGAATATTCCTATTTAATATCTACCTAACTTTCAATTTAACATTCCTACCAAAAAATACTTTCAATTTAACATTTGAGTCGAGTTCATGCGAGTTGGTAGACCAAGTTTTAATGGCTTAAACTTCACTCTTACAAAGATTAAGCTAGTCCAGGTCCAAGTTTTAATGGCTAAGCCTTCATAGATTCAAAGTTCAAACTGGCAAAAGTCTTCTGATAATTGTAAAGCAAAGACCAGGACAATTAAGCCATGAATTATAAATTTGTCTCATGTTCTCACCAGCTGTCCCAGCACCAGATGAAACAAAAAAGGCCTAGACCGATTAGATACAAACTAGTGTCATTTATTATCTGACCAATACAACATCAAAACTACCAGGCATTCAGCCAATACAAAATATAGCCATTTTATTAAAACCCATGACTCTCATTTAGCTTTAGTTTCTTCCTTCGGTGGCCTTGCCTTTCCTTCTGCTGCTACTGCCAGTTTCCAACAGGTAACAAACCATAGAATCAACATCATCCCCAAATATGCTGTAAGCCTCAATCACCTGCAGATAACTGAACCCCATTGATAACACCATCTGCATGCTGCTGCTAAGAACAGAATCCTGCAAACCATGCTCTTTCCCAGACTCCATCTTGCGATCAGTGCTTGATGGTCCTGCTATTTATATTGAAACACAGTCAGCAACGACATGTCTAATCAATGACTAGAAATCCGAGATATAGTAATAGAACGCCAATCTAAACTTCTTGGCCTTTGGTTCCAATATCGCTTCAACCTTACATCACATGAATTTCTTGGTAGACAAAGGCTAATCCTGTATATAAATCATCAAGATACTTACTAGCTCCAGATGATGATGGTTCAGCATTTGATGTAGATGATTCTTCTCTACGACCAAGTTGTTGCTTGAATATGTCATCTGCAAGATACTCTGCCCGAGAAACTTCTATTACCATTCGTTCAATTTCCTTCTCAGTAAGCTCAAGATCAGAGTATAAACGTCCCTCAGCAAGAAGTGCCTGTTAAAGAAGGGAACAAAATGTCATTGGCCAAAAAATAAATAAGCCTCCAGATCACAATGCACAAAAGTCAAGATACTTGCATTATCAATCTGTTGGTCTTGTTGAGCTTTAATAGCAGCCTTAACTTGATCCTTGTCGATATTTGTCTGCATTATACAGCAAACCAATTAGAAGAATCACATTTACATATTGTAGTGGGCTCTACCGTGACACCACTCAGAAGTAACTTATGAGGTCATATATACAATTTAGTTAAAAAACTAGTCTTGCTTTTCCAATTTTAATTTTTTCCATTCCTTAACTTCAGATAATCATGAATTCTTCATGGCTCATGAAAATATATTCCGTAAGATCATGATATTATACACACCCCACGAAGACAACTGAATCCAAGTCCTGCACCAACTGTTTGACGACGTGGGTCCACAAGTGAGTTGTAATGATTGCCATGATGATAACTCAGTCGTACTGGTGGTGTGTCAGTGTTATAGCTTCCGTGAAAGATGTTGATGGGCTCTGCATTGAAAATTTGTGTTAGGGGCAATGCACCTAGGCCATAGATCATTGGCTATCATAGAAAAGGAGATACCTGTGCTATACGAGTATATATGAATAGGCCTATTATACATTTCAGATAAGGCTTGTATCTCCACATTATTTCCATACACCTGCCACCCATGATAAACAACACACAGTTACATCCACATGAGATACTGAGATGGTGTCTTAACTAGTGATATAGAATCTCAAAAAAAAAAAATAATAAATTCAGGCAGTTCAAGCACTTCAATTTTACTTTATTTGCAGCCCCAATTTTTAGGTAAGAAAACCAATAACTGAACTGCCTCACATATAACTATTGACAAAATGCTACAAATGATTCTCCCTCTGCCATTCAACTGAAGCAGTCTAGATTTCTCCAAACACCAC
Source organism: Quillaja saponaria (assembly GCA_029379385.1). NCBI lineage: Eukaryota > Viridiplantae > Streptophyta > Magnoliopsida > Fabales > Quillajaceae > Quillaja > Quillaja saponaria. The sequence goes on along the minus strand of CM055605.1, from coordinate 2,672,872 downwards.
GAAACATATCACACTATTGAGACAGCCAAACAGATCAACAAATTACAGTGAACATAAGAAAACAGTTTATTCATCAAATTACAACCTGAAAGGAAGTGATACCATTCTGAGGAATGGGCTTTAGGGCCTCACTTAACAAGTGATCATCATGTTATTCAGATCACAGTGTAACTGACATTTCTTTTAATTACTTCCACCATTTCCATTTAGCTTCTCAATAAATTGGACACCAAGGCCTTCAAATAACACCAAAAGAATTAGCCTGTACTTTTCTGAGTAAACCCATAGATAAATTTGTGCCATGAAACAATCCCTTCCCCCAACACACACAGAGATAAAGAAGGACAGGATGGACAGAGATAGAGCTACCTTGCAACTGAGAAAGCCAAAAAATTACCTTGTCTCTTCTCTTCCTCTTACAATAAGATGTGAAGCCTTCTGTTATAAATTGAGAGAAGTGATCTCTCTCCCGCTCCTGAGAAAGTAGTTAACAGAGAGTATTACTCCTGATTTCAAATAAACTGCCTTTTATAGATAGGAAAATATAACATCCAAGAATTCCTATTTATGTAGCTCAAAAGTGCTTACGCTCCAAGAAAGCAGAGACTGGTCCATGATGAATAATATTCCAAGAAAATAGATCTAACAACTAGAACCAACTATATTTCCCAAACAAATAGATCTAACTAAAAGAACCAACTAAATTTCATATTTACTATGAACCACAAATAATAGAGCTATGTTTTAAAAAGCATTTATAAGGTGCACCTCAGTGCAGGGCATTGCCAAGAAGCCTTGAAGTGCAAATATTTAAGAGACAAACTTTTTCTCCAAGGAGTAAGCAAAGCATGTGCTTTCACACCTTTTTATCAGTTTTTCATTCAAGGCCTACACCTAATGGAAATAAAAAAAATAATAAATTGGATTCCAAAGAAAGGGAGACAGCTTGATTTATTCAATTAAGTGAGATTAGTAAGTATAATTAAATAAAGTAATGAATGATCAACAAAGAAAACATATGAACCACAATTTTAATTTTGTTTGCAAAGTAATTGTCAAGATAACATTACACAGAGCTCAGAAAGGGAGAAAAATCTTATAAATCTATATTTATAAGCAATTTCAATCAAAGCCTAATAAATAGCATTTTAAAACCCACTACAGTTAGTTAGTTGTTGTATCTTATTAGCATCCTTTTATCAATCTTTTTAGAAATATCCATCTATGGAACAAGAAAATATATACTTATTTTCTAATTATTTTACATTATAATAAATAATTCCAAAAAAGTCTATGCCCCAAAGCTCCAAGGTTTTTGTGTCTCATATAAAAGGTGAAACACCTTGCCTTACATCTATGCCTTCTAAAACAGCGGCAGAGAGAACCATAACCCTTTAGGGTGTAATGCTTCTTGTTTTCTGAAAGACCAATACCCCATTTTAACTTATTATCCAGCCCCAAATCAGACTCTAGAAAATAACTGTCCTATTTACATACAAGTAGAATCTTAGCAACAAACAAATATAAGTGTCAACATAAATTGAAAAAAACAAAAATTAACATAAAATTTCATTGTACCATATAATCTATACACATCTGTCTGACCAAATCATACACTTCAGAATCCCCGTAGACTTGATCTGCAACAGCACGAAAAAGACAATTGCCATCCTCCAGCATTCTTTTGACTTCTAAACCTTTTACCCTTCTGACGTCAATTTCAAATTGTCTTTCTCTTTCCTGACATAAATGCAAACATTTATCAGTATTGAATCAATACCCCATAGAGCTATTACACTAATAATCAAGTTGGTGAAACAAAAAACAGATCCCAAAGAAGTTGAGGAAACAACCTTTGAATAGAAAAATCCAACCACTTAGATAAATACGAAAACACAAGGAGGGTGACTCCGACTCGTGGTTAATGTGAGAAAGCAATCTTAACACTATAGTTAAGTAAATTGAACAAAGGCAGCTTACATGTAATACATAAATTTATATACAATAGTGCAAAAGATCTCTATTCACATAAAGATCAAGAAGTCATCGACAATAGAACAGTAATAGTACAGTCGGGCTGGTACATTAAAATTTCAAATAGGATGAAAACAATCAAATTAATGTCAAGGCCGAAATGAAGAAACATAAATGCCAAACAGTGAACTTAATAAAAAGTAGTAAGAGGATCAAAAAATAATCTACCAAAGAGAAAGCAGTAGTGTTATTGAATTCCATGTGCCTACTCATTTATTTCAAACAAGCTAAAGAATGAAGATTTAAAATACATGAGGCACCATGGGATGTGTAAAACAAGGACTTACTAAGTCACCATAGGAGGATGTAAAACATGGATTCTGCTCATCGGCACTGTTGTATCCCTCGTTTTCATTATGTGATCTTGGAGAAGAAGGCCGTGACGCAGTAGGTGAAGTCCTAGCGGAAACGACAGGCCAAGCAGATGCTCTTCTAGATGATCCAATCCGCACAGCATTTGAAATTCCTGACGCAATTCTCCTTGAATTTGAGTTTGCTGCTGAAGGTCTTGGGGGTGGGACAGGAGGAGGCGGTGGATGTGAACTACCACTGGCAGCCGGCAAAGAATCCCCACTTGAGTCCTCGCTTTCAGACGTCTGTCTTTCCAAAATTCTCAACCCACTCAATCCTTTCATCGGCTCCCCAGGGACCCACAAAAACCTCTCTACCCAGCTTTTCACTGTCACCTACTTCTTCATTAGAACTCTCATTCTCAGCACATTGAAGGGTTTCCATAGGAATATCATCACTTTTTTCCTTGCTGTCACTACTACCAGAATACTCCAAAAGCTCATCACCAGCTACTTGTTCCAGCACCTCCTCTTCACTTGCCTCATCTTTCACAGCTAAAGGAACCTGTGAAACTGCAACCTGTGCTTCAGCTCGAATAGAAGAAGAAGAAGAAGACGAAGAAGAACGGATTGGGTTTGAAGAAGAACTGCCAGCAGAACCGCGCTGAACCAAAATGCGAGTCATAGCTCTCGATCGTTCTTGCCCTCAACTAACCCCAGCCCAGACTCCCTCTCAAACCTCAAACTTAGAGACAAAGAAACCTACTCATTAGTTTGTCACGCGTTCTTGCTTTGGGCACAGTCACGCCAATACCTTGGCTGAATGATTTCTTCCAGCCTAGTGTCTTCAGCTCCTCGCAAAACGATCTCTGCATTCCCCTAACAATTCTCATGAGACCCAGACCTTGAACTTTAAACAACAAAATCTTCTTAAGTAGTCGAATTTACCCCCAAAAAAAATGGCCACCCAAAAAAGCTCACCTTCACAAGTCCAATCTGCAATGAACACCATACATTCCCAAAAAAAAATAAAAAAATTACAACTTTCTTTCGATTCCCATACAAATCATTTGTTTTCAAAAGCTAGGTTTCAATAAACAAAGAAATACATTAAAAGAAAACGTTTTAGAAACACAGACGCCATAAAAGAAATAAAAGGCTACTATTCTTGCAATGTTTTCATCAACCAAAGAAAGAAAAACCCGCATAAAAGGGGAAAAAAAAACACACACACACACACACAAAATTGAACCTAAACAAGCAATCAAAAGATTATAAAAAGACAACCCAAATGCTAACAAATTCAGAAGATAAAAGAAAAAGAATCGACGATCAACTTGAATCCCTACTGGTTGACTCAGCACGAGTTAGACGACTCACCTGAGAGAGGGGCACAGAGAAGACAAAGCCAGCGTCTTAAGTGTCTTTAAGATCTGCAAAAGCTGAAAGAAAGCTTCCAAAATCAGTTGGACCAAGAAATGGAAGAATTAGTTTAGGGTTTTTGGCGAAGCGAATGACTTGAAAGGAGAAAACTTTCGAGGGCAAATGATAAAAAATTTTGAAGAAAAAGGGAAAGGAAGAATAAGAAATGGGAGGCTACGTTTTAACGGTGAATTCAACAGCAAAGGCTTGTCCAATTAGAACACACGTGGAAAGTTGAGCAATGGCGGTTCTCAGGTGCGAAGTATATACTGCTTCAGAGTTTCAGTCTTTCAGATGGGATTGGGCGCAGTTGAGTCTGAGTGCGTGTGTCTGACTAGTTTTACCACTACTCTTTGTCAAAGGCCCAATCCCTTCTTTCTGAACAAACAGACAAATTCAAGGCCCAATGCTTTTCCTTTTTCTATTGAATAATTTTCGGTGGTACTTAATAATAATTACAAAGGGCAGTATGCCACAAAAGGCAAAAAATTAAGTGAGAGAAGAATGCTGATAGAAGAGAGATAAAACTCATAAAAGACAAACAAAAAGAAGAGGACAACTTAGAAGTGTATTTTCCGTTTCTTTTGAATATGAATTCATAACCAATTGAAATGTATTTCAGTATAAAATGCCAAAACTGTGGCAGATCCTCTTCATATTTGACAAGCCTCAACCATACACATATCCTTATTCTACACCCATCAAAATCCCAGGGGGAAAGAATTACAATCCCAAGGCATCATTTGTAGCATTGTATTTCCCTATTACTGCTATTGGAGAAACCTAATGTTTGATAATATACCTTACAAACAAATGGTATAATCCCTTTAGACAAATGATCAACAACGTTCATTACAATCAAGTTTGAGAAGTATGCTATGTCCTCAATCTCCACCCTCGCTCAGCAAGCACTTCTTGCACCCGTCTAGCCGCTTTAGCCGTGTCATTAAGGGGTGGATAGCTCCAACTTTCTGATATCTGAAAATTCAACAAAATGCTACTATGTTAAGCACAAAGATTGTGCAAGCTGGCTGTCACACCATCCTATACATCCAGATCAGGTGCATTAAGAGAGAATTAAGTTATCAAGAATGAGAATTATTTTATACTGCAGTCACCTATACATCCAGATCAGGTGCATTAAGAGAGAATTAAGTTATCAAGAATGAGAATTATTTTATACTGCAGTCACATATTAGCTTCTCAGACTTGAACACTACTACTGGGAATAGTATAATTAACAGAAACACATCAAGAGTGAGTACCAAAAAAATTAAAGAAGAAAAGTCATCAAAAGCAGTTCAAAAGGCGTACTTCTGCAATGTCTTATCTTTTAGCTAGTATGTGTCAGAAAAAGCAGAGGTTCCAACTTACATCCTCAGACCCTGTGAATGGCCGTACCGCTCCCCGTTCTCTCAAAGTTTTATGGAATTCTGTGAGCTTCCATCTGCAACGCTCAGCTCCCATAACATATACAGGCTTCCTACATGAGACAAAATATGAGACCTATTAATAAACTCATACAGAATATACAGTGTCCAAAATAGTTAATAGCTATGTTCTAAATTATCAATCACAGGGTTGTTCTTCAGCATACCCAGTGCTGCAAGCCTCACTTATCATGCTGACAGAATCTGCTGTGACAACAAAAGCATCTCCCCAAGCTAGATGCCCCATATGTGGATTTGTTCCTGAAATTTATACCATGGATAATATCAAAGTTTGGTCACTTGCAGTTTGAAGAGACCTCTGCATAAATTTTGAGTAAATACTCACCTTGACCATCCCAGATATAAACTTTTGGATTGTTTCCGAGTTCTCTAACTATAATGTTTGACACCTATTTTAGAGAGCACATAAAGAAAGAAATAGCTTTAAAAGAAAAAAAAAGGAAATGGCAAAAACTCCGAAACAATTGCCCTCAATAATAGCATTTTCAGAAGATTTAGATACACAGGAATACCTTCTGAGGAGTCCTTTCTGAAAAAGATATTCTCACACTCCCACAGCTTACAAGAACATTCAATATGGAGGCTGTTAACTGCTTCACAATGTCCAAACCATACCGACAGTTGCCTGTATAATTAGAAAGATCCATGCATAAATCCAATAGCAAATATACCTCACCGATGATGAAAAATAAGAACAATGGCAAAACTGAGAAAATCCCAATCATTTTACATCATCAAACAATTCTTTTCCCTTTTTGAAACGGAAGTGATTGGACTTTCAATCCAACTTCATTAAGGGAATTTCCAAACAAATTTTGAGAGAGAAACATTTGATGACAGAGAATAAATGGCAACAAAAGTCAAAAACTAATTTTACACTAATACCCAATGCTGCGAGTCATGTATCAAGTCCTTAAACTTGCATTTCTTGGAGTAAGGCAGGAGTACCTCTAGTCTTCTCTTGTCTTTCAGATTATTTGCCCCTTCACTATTCATGTTCCTGTTTTATTAATTGAAGGCAGATTCCAGATTCTTCTACTTTGCTTACCTCATTATACAATGGCACTCTCTCCATGTGAAAATCCCAAATGCCTCAAAAGTTTAAAGCATTCACAAATTCATTCTACTCAATACTCACCCCCTCCCCCAGTGCCTTGGGTTTATTTCTCCTCTTTGCATCTAGGCTTTCCATTTCTTTTGCCCTCCAAACCTTCTTTTTAATTCTGTTTTTTTTTTTTTTTTTACTTCTGTAACTGTGTCCATCTACTTATGCAGTATATGGAAGTTCTCAGCTTAAACAAGGTCACACAGCAAGCATATAAGAAAATGTAAAAGCAGATACAATTTGGATATATCAAACCATCAGAGAAGTATTATAACAATTACGTGTTGGTCCTCCAATGTTGACCACAAGTACGGGCTTAGGCAGAGATGCAAACTCATCATGCCATGCACTGGCAGCATTGCGAAGTGTAGCAAAATCAATTTGATGCAAAGCTCCCACAGTGAGCACCTGAATTTATTAATTCTTAGCTATGTTGCAACCTTCAGAAGCAGACAATGGCTAATATCTAATTGAGATCACAGTTTCTCTGGTATAGCAAAAGCACTTTATGGTTGTAATATCATGTTACTAACCACATGATTATCAGGAGGCTCATGAGGAGTAATCCACCTACGAAGAAACCGAGGGATCTGCTCCTGTCCATTTGGAGTCAAAGGATAATAATCATGATGAGGAGTAATCACCAAGTCAAACCTATTCAAATGTAACCTCGGATGTTGTATCTGCCAAACATGGAGAAGAGTGAAAACCAAGATCAGGAATCTATGTATAGAGCAATAACAATATTCACTTAATATCTTCCTGTACTCAACTTTCTTCATAATTTAATTATAAAATAAAATAAAAAACACTCTATTTCATTCTGTGAAATGTAGAGCACTAACAATATTATGTTTATTTCTTTCTTTCAAGTGTCTCTTTACCATCTCTTTGGAACCAACTCCAGGAAAATGTGTTTCCATTCAAGTAAAACTTTGAATTAGTGCCAACTGGTAATGCACTGATGGGCTCTCAGTCAACCTTTGTGAAATGTAAACATGCGATATAATAAGGAACAGATATAATCAATTTCACCAAAAACAACTAAATAATTGCGATCATACCTTCAACGTTAGATAAAAATTCAGATAACAGTAGAAGCATCATTTAAAAAACATCTATACCACAGTACAGTAGAAACACAATAATACATCATTGGGATAGTCTTCATATTAAGTAAAAACTCATGAATTGCTTAATGCAAAATATATCCATAACCAAAGTCGCTAAAAGAGCAATAAATTATTAAGTACAAGAATAATAAGTTCTCATCTAACAACCTGGACTACAAAAACATTTTCAGAAGCTAATCGTTTTATGGAACTTGCAATGGAAATGGTATCTCTGCCAGATGCAACCACCAACAAAGGGCCATCCCTGGATAGAAATATAATAGTATCACTCTTTGAATGTAAAGAAAAACAAATACTAGAAGAGAAGGCTAGATTACATATTATGTACTTCAAAATGCAATGTCAAAATTTTGTTGAGGAGTAGTGCTATATATACAGAAACTTTAACAGAATTAGGCATCTCAGAATAATGTCAAGTACAATAATACTAAATCTGTACAGCCTACAATTCATGGGTGTTGTTATGACATCTGAGGTGCCATATCATTCTGTAAATAATTTTGTGAAAAATTCTGTACCTTTAGCATTTTCCTTTGTGGGTAACAATGTGCCCATTTGTTCCCAATGTGGATCATTAACATCTAGTACAGGTTTTAATATTTTTGTTTTATTTTTCCCAAATGAAATGGTGAAAAGCAAGGAAGCTTCCTGTACTAAGTCGTACAAATTGGTCATACCAGTATTAACAAACTGTTAAGTAACAAACAAGACATTTCAAACCACCAGATTTTATTTTAATTTCTTTTTGAAGAAAGCAGTTGATGTACATTCCATATATTGCAATAGTTCAGAGGCAGTTTGACATCCTGAACATGTAACATGGAAAATCCATACTAACTCTTGTTTCAGTCTTTATCAAGAAAACAATAAAGGAAAATGCAACTTATACTTAGGCAACCTATATAAGTTACTTTCTTATGTGAATCACTTTTTCTTCCATTTTTATGGGAGAAATTTATTCTATGAATCAGTTTGTTAACTTAAAACAGAAGGAATTTACTTTTCATAAGTCTCGCGAGCCAAGTTTACAATTTGCTTCGCATCAGCTTCCAAAACAACTGACAAGCCTGCACTCCCACCATTTGCAGAAGATAGAGGCGTAAGTTTGTTTCCTTGGGACTTTATCTGAAATTGAGAATAACTACGAATATGTCGAATCACATAATCTATTTTTTTATGAAGAGAGACCGGAAGCCAGTGAAGCCACTGGTTAATTCCTCCTTTGGGCCTAGAAACTCGCTGCATGTAACAGCAATAAGAGAGGATGAGCAAATGAAAATAGTAAACAAATGAAACTCCAGCTACTAACAAAACATTACCAAGACCATGTGATGATAAAGAGTTCTTGAGGAGCAGTCAATGTTAAACCTGCTAGCCTAAAAAGGCAATCTCAACATCCCATATGAAACAACTTAACAGAATGTGTCTTGAATGCAGATAATATGAACAAGCTCAGTGTGACAACCCATGTGGTATGTAATGTCTTGACGAGAATAAGCAAGAAATCATATTATTATCAGATAAATTATGACTGTAAGCAAAATGACCCTTTTCTTGGTTTTCCGTAAAGCAATATGACTTTGACCTGATGTAAATATAGTGTAGTCCACAGTAGAAAGGGACCTAATATAACATGCAGAAAGCAAAATAACAGACAAAAAAATCATGCACATGCTCTTTATATAGCACAGGGCCTGAGAAACAACAAACAAACTATTCTTTGAAGCATAGTAATGTAAATGAAATGTGAATAGGAACATGAGACAGGGGTCCTGGCCACCCTAAGGATGATAAAAAAAAAAAAAATGACAAAATTTTATCCCCAATCCGTTTTCCACAAAAAAAAAAACGAAACACTTTACACCCCACAAATAATCAAATCTTACATTTTGTCCCCTCCAAAGATAATTCCTAAATCTGTCCGAGTTGGACCTCTCTGTCTTCCACCCCTTTCCCTCCCCACCAAATGCACTGACAGATCCCCACCACGGAAAATAATTTATGTCATATAAATAATTAGAAAGTGGTAATTTGAGCAGACCAACTTAATTCAACACTGCTTAGGACTGGCAACAAGAACCCTCATGCAAAACCTAGACATCCTTACAAAAAGAAATCTATTTCTGAGTTTAGTGTCATTGCAACACATATTATATGGTTATATTACCCCTTACTAATTGTGCAAATCCATCTTTGTGTCTCTATGTTGAGCACAATTAGTGCCACCCTATCCTTAGTGATATCTTTAAGTTTAAAAATGGAGAGAAGTAAGAGGAAACTAGGGATGTATGGGTACTATCATTTATTAGGGATTTCAAAGGAAAAGAAAGCGAAAGGTTTGCAATGATAAAAACCCGAGTCTCCACCATCCCAAAACTCGCAAATAAACTACAAAACCGTATCTTCATTTCTACTGGGATCTTTTTTATATCTTCTTTCCCCGCATGTTATCGCTAATAACACCCCCAACTAATATTTCTTCTTAAATTATATATTCTCGGGATCATGAAGAAAGAAAAAAAATAAGCCCTTTACCCCAACTGAAAGATTCATAAAATATTAAGTGAACCCATTCTTCAATTACGTAGATGTTCGCCCATCAAACCCTCCACCATAACCGCTGAGATACTGGGAAATAATTGAAGGGTCAGAGAGAGGAGAGAATTGGGGTAAAGAAACACCTCACTTTTTTACTCCCTCCATCCCTTTTTGTTATCTAGGGACTAGTAGTTAACCCAAAACAGTTATTCAGGAGGATTTCTTGCAGAAAAGGAAAATATCACAGTTCCATTAGGCATTAGTTACTACTTTAGCCAACACAATTACACAAAAATGAAATCTATGCAGAATAAGATGCTATATAATCACGCGTAAACGCCTTTAAAGTAAAATAACCAAAAAATTATGAGTTCGAAGAGCTTACATATAGTACATGCTTATCGGAGAGCCCGAGTGCGCGGACCAACCCCATGCTCTGATTCTCGGAACCTGGAAAGCCATTTCCGATAACGACTGCTCGCCTGATAACGCCATGAACTCCGGATTCAAAGATTTCCTTGGTGCCCATAGTAGGGCTAGGCGGCTCAGGAAGCTTAATTGGCCTCATCTACTTAAATACAGATTCAGAGAGCGAAATACCAGAGATTAGTAAGATGTGAGTTGCAGGTGATCTTCCAGCTTTTAGAAGATAGACTCGAGCGAGAGGATCCGGAAGAGGAAAATGAAAGAGAAGAAAGTTTTAACACTGCAGCTTTCTCACCGTGACCTTGATTGGTTGCAAGGAACGCTACGCAGGAAAACCAATTCCCGGCAAAAGGAAACGGAAAAGCCCCAGATCCCCGTTGTCGAAACAAGGTCCATGGCCCGTGAGTTGTAGTTCGTTTGTCGAATAAAAGCCCAACTCCTTTTACCCAAAAAAAGAAAAAGAAAAAAAAAAAGAAATTTCTTGAATCATATTCCCGCCTATTTTGGTAAGATTTTGAACTTTAAAAACCTTCATTTCAAAAGACTTTTCAGTTCTTAGCAAAAAAAAAAAAAAAAACAGGAAAGATTTTTCAGTTGTTTTACTTTTACCATCTAGTTTTTACTTGTACATATGATTTTCTTATGTTTCAGATCCCAAATATTTTATTTATTCACCAAATTTATTTACAATGAATTTTGATTAGAGTAATTTTTTGCATCTATCTATTTTTTTCCTTTTTTGGGTAAAGAATTGTTGCTCTCATTACTCATATCTTTCCTCTTTGTTCCATTAGGTGACTTTGCTTTTATCACAAAAAATAGTTAGAATCATGCATATTAGGACTTTTCTATAATTTTTATTAACCCTATTTTGATCATTCAACAAGTTGCTTCCAATCATTCGAATTCATAGTGAAACTCAAGTACAAAGTAGCCTTTCAACCATTGAAATAACCATGTCCAAGTTAGAAATTTATAATAAAATTAAATACGTGTTTTCAGTGTTTAATTTGACATTTGTATATTGTAATACCTATATCAGACGAGAACGCATCCAAAAATCCAAAATTGTTCAAACTTTATCGACATATATTGTAACACCCGGTCGGCCACTAAACTCTGCCATAAATTCAGTCCAAATCTTGAGTACAAATTGCACTTCAATCCATCTATAGCTTTGACAAGTTTCATTACAAACGTTTGCATGCAAAACCTCTATTGCTTTTGCCTGCATTTATATAGTTCCTTTCCCATTCTAGGATAGACAACCACAGCTATGGCATCCGCACTGCCACCGGCCGGTTATCCCCTCCGCCACATTACATCCATCCTTCGCTGCCTTCGCAGGTCTCCATCGCCATCATCCTGATCTCCAAATTCACCAATACGTTGACAGACTGCTTCGTCATATAGATGACCTCCAAGATTATATTCACCACCATAGGCTTCTGCCTAACATCATAAGGCTTTGTGCTCGTACCCGCCGCCACCAGCATTCCCTCTAGGTTCATCTCCAGTATATAGAGCTCCGACACACCAACCGCCACCAGCATTCCTTCCACCTTCACCACCAGTACATAGAACTCCGACACATCCATCACCACCAAATCCGTGATTCTTTTATCCAACTCCACCATTATATAACTCCCCTCCGGTACTACCTCCTTCAACTCCAACCAGGCCAGCTCACCCACTACTGCGAAAGCATAAACATCCTTCACATTTTCACAAGCAACCTTTAGTTAAAGCCACCGTGTGCACAACGTCATGCAGGTTCTCTTCTCTCTCCGTCTCTAATTATCAACCATCACCAGTATGTCCAGTACCATTCCCTTTTCAATTTTGCCCCTACCAACATATTAGCCCCGGCCCACCCTCCCAACCTCAAAAACCCTGTCCACCTATCCAAAAACCTCCTACTAGCCCCCACCAACATGTAAGCCTCCAATTTCAACTTATAGACCTCTAGGATCACCACCATCATAGACATATTCACCACTACATTCTCTTCCACTAAGGTCACCATCAATTCAAATGCCTTCTACAACCCAATTTCAACACCATCACCTCCAACGTGAACTCCTGCCCTCCACCTACTCAAAGGCCTCCTGTCAGCCCACCCTAGACTCAAACTCAGCAACCTAGCCTTCTTCCTGCATATGGGTATCCTCCACCACCATCGCCCTTCAATTACAATCCAATCCAACTCATCGACCATTAGGACTGTTCATAATGTTAAAATGTTTATGTTATGTCATGCTCTGCTCTGTCTCTCTTTGTTTTTATCTATCTTTCCATGTATGAGCAATACTCGATTTAGAATTAAATAAAGTTTGTGTATGGAGGCATTAATATAGTACATATAATTGTCAATTTTTCCTTTTTTTTTCTCTTCAGAGGATCATTCTGGTACTTTAGAGCGCAAGATGTTTCACTTTAACTTATAACCAGTGGAAGTGGTATTAATGTTGAAAAAGGCCTCAGCTAATCGTAGCAACATGATTAGGGGCAAATTGTCTCATAGATGGATCAAGCAGTTAAAATTCATCATAAACACCAACACCAATGCAAGAGCAACAATAGAAACAGAGAAGTAGGCTGCAATTGTAAGAGGTAATGAGCATTCACATTCAATTGATATCATTTCCAGACTCGACAACTACATGCATTAAGTAGCAAGATCCTCACTTGTTATAACTAGTCATGCCAAATAAGCAAGAAATTAAAATTTTCATTTGAAAACGTATTTCACTTGTATGATAACTTAACAAATACAGCAAGTTCCATCATCCAATGGATTCCAAAGCTAGATTGCCGATCATTCTAACCAAGGGTACAGGGCATTTTGTGACAATGTCAAACCTGGATGGATTTGAGGCACGCTCAAACAGAGATAAGCTAAGCACGGAAAGCTCTCTCAGAGACAACCTTGAGGAGAGAAATCCGTCCCTGTAATAAGGTTCCAAATCAAAGAAAGCATCAAAGAAACGCCTACTACCATTCAGATCAAGCTTCAACAAGGTTTCCATTCCAAAAGAGTAAAATTCCCTAGCATGCTTCTTCTCAATAGACCACAAGCCATTCCAAATTTTGACATGAAGTGGCTTTCCCCTGATCATTCGGGTTGATCCAAGGCACTCAGAAATGGCAGCAGCTACTATTGGGGCAAGAGCCATTGTTCGAGCCACCATGTACCCAGTTGAAGGGTGGACGACCCCAGAAGCCCCCCCAATACCCATCACGTTTTGTGGGATTCTTGGGAGAGGTCCTCCCATTGGAATCAAACACTTCTCATCCTCCAATACTCGCTTGACTCGAATGCCTAAATGTCTTAGCCTTGCAACCATCCTTCTCTTTATCTCCATGTAAGATAACACTGGTCGACTAACAAGGGAAGTCTCTTCAAGAAATATTAAGTTGGAATTAAATGGCATTGCATATAGAAAAGTTGGGAACCTTGAATTACTCACACGTAAATACGGCTCATTTCCAAGATGTGAATCTCTCCAATCCATCAGAACCATCTTATCTAAGTCAAAAGGGTGATCATCCACTTCAGCCAAAATACCATGAGCAATCTGATACCCATGATTTCTTGGCTTATCATACTCCACAAAAGTACTTGCAAACCCACTTGCATCAACAATTAAACTTCCTTTAATCTCATTCCCATCATCACACACAATCAAAGACTCAAACTCCTGGTGCTCAATTTTCCAAACCTTTGCCTTATGAAACCTGACTGATCCATTGGAGAGACATCCTTCCATTAATCTCGTTTTCAGTAATTTCCTACTGACCCTACCATAAGAACGATCCAAATGTTTGGTCTTGCTATCATCAATGCAAACAGTAGTCATAGGCCATGTTTTGTCCAAGCAATCCTCAAGCCCCAAACTTTCAAACTCATCGACCCAGACACCATAATTGTTAGGCCACACAGAAAGCGGAGAGGGATCAACACAACAAACCTTAATGCCATAGCGGGACACTTGCTCTGCGAGACGAAGTCCAGCCGGGCCAGTACCGATGATGATCACGTCGAAACGAGAACGATCCACTGGGTTGAACCATGGGAGATCAAAATTTAGAAATTCGGGTTCACACTCTGTCTTTAAGTCAAGGAAATTCCCAAACTTGCTGGTGCTATGGATTTTGTGATGAAGCTTTCTTGAAGATGAAATATAATGGGTTTTGGGGAACGGGAAGGAAGGGGTAGCCGAGTGAAATATTTCACAATTCTGGGTCGGAGGCGGTGGTGAAAACAGCAAACAACGGGTACCCATTTGCGAGTGTTTGTCTTAGAGAAGAAGGTGTTTCATTACAGAAAGAAACTAAGGAGGAAAGGACTAAGTAGGAGTGATCAAGTGAACAATACTAAAAATAAAAAGTAGTTTGGGAGAGATACAGACAGAAAGGAATCAGAGTTGGAACTTGGAAAATGATACTCTCCAATCTGCTGCTGGCGCAAGTTTTAAACAAAAGAATTTTATTTTTTTTGGTTCTTTCAGTCGGTGTCTCAATAATATTTCTATAAGTAAAAAATTTATAATTTATAATTATAATTTTAATGCTATTTAATAGATAAATTATAATTATTAAAAAAATTAATTTTCAACTATTATATTTATCACAGTTTAATGAGTATACTTTACCAGTCAAATTTTTTTTAATCATATTCATTAAAATGTAATAATATAATATTTTAAAACTTAAATTCAAAAAAATTGAAAATTTATAAATTTAATAATAATAAGATTGTGATAAATATTATAAATTTTCCATGTAAGTATTTATTTCTTTTTCTTTTAGTAAAGACATTGTGAGTCTTTATTGATGCAGGTAATAGAAATCATAAATTTTAAATCAATTTGAAATCTCTAAAATACCCTTATAGTCGTAAGAGTTGTTAAATGAAGTTTTGGGTTTTCTGTCACTCAATCATGTAAATATTGATAACATCTAAATGTTAAGAGTTTTCTAATAAGATCATAATTAATTATAAATTTTATATATATTAATTCAACAGGCGCAAATTTTTTTCATACGAAAATTCTATGATCATGAGATCTCATATTCGAAATCACTACCTATTAATATTTTTCTCTATTTTTTGAGGAGAGAAAAAAAATTATATTACATAATTTTCAATTATTTACTTAAAATATTCCATTTAAAATTTGGAGTACTAAAGCATAAGAATGATAAAAATATATTTCTCGTCATAAGTACCATTTCATCTTCCTTTCCTCCCCTTCATTTTACTTTCGTTCAAATCTCTTGTTCTTGCACATAAGTGATGGGTATTGTTGGTTGGTTAATGGTTTTTAATGCTGTGAGATTAATGATTGTCCAAGTCAAAATGGGACTGGGCCCCGCCACTTTAGAGGCCACTTACCAAACTACTTTTATAGGATAAAGCTATTAGTTTGTCCTGTATCAGTCTTTAAGTAACAAAATGGTTTAAGATTGCAGCTATAAATATTCCTATTTGAGGTTAGCTTAATGGTGCGTTAGGCATGTCGGGGACAAGCACATGCGTCTACAACTCTATCACATATCCATGAACCCCACTTACCTGTTTCTGAAGAGGCAAACCATTCATTTTCTCCACTGGAAAATAACTTAAGTTCAGCTTACAGAAACCATGGTGGGCTCCATTGTACAAAAAGCAGAAACCTAGTTCTCAGTAAACATGGATGTAACAGAGGAACAGTTCATTTATCAAACATTTATATTTAAGTTGGATTGTTTTTTTTCTTTTTTCTTTTTCTCATCCAGTAAAGCAGTAAGTACAAAAGGATAGAATGATGGAATAGCCTCGTGGCCAATATCTTATTCACTACAATCTGGAAAAACAACCTCTTTTTTTTCTCATTCAGTCAGGCAGTAAGTACAAAAGGATAGAATGATGGGATAGCCTAATGGCCAAAATCTCATTCTACAATCTGCAGAAGCAATGGTTTCTATCCTGTATTAGGAAAAGATAGTAATTGTTCGTATATCTCACTCACTACTATCATAATCAACATTCCTAGACGAAGAGAAAATAAGTCAAAGAACATAATCAAGGTGGAATGGAACTATATGGATTTACTGAACTGGACCTTGCCCGAAAGCAGATAGTCTGAGCCACATTGATCAGGAGAAATAACAGTAAAAATTGAAAGAGGGTGTGAAGTGTGAACAACTTTTAAACATACAACAACTCAGCACGACTCATAAAATAATCTAAAACTATTAAACACTTGGCAGTTAGCAACCATAATCAGAAAAAGAGGAGCAAAAGAGAAAGAAGATGAAACGTTACACTGGGTATGTTTGACAAGTAGAGTCTATCTGTGTAACCATTTAAAAGCTAAAGAACAGAAACTTCAATTAGTTGTCATGAAAGCCATATTTTTAGCCCGCAAAAGTGCAAAACCAGGTTCATGTGGTATAGGCAGCAAGTAGATTATATTTTGTACAGATGTACATTCTAAACAAACAACTTAAATTACCTTAAAATAAAATTAAAAAAACCTTCAGTTTCGTTCTTTTCTCTCACCTGAAGAAAAGTAGCACCAGCGTTCAATAAGAAGAATCTTCCTACACTCAAATAGTTGGACTCTAGCCAGGTAAGATGTAAAGACTAAAAGAGAAAATAACCTGGCTTCATCCCCAGTAGTGAAGTCTTCAACCCAGAAGCTGTATCCAGGGGAGGTATGCTACCACCTAACCCAAATCCACGCTGAAGTGCTATGCAATCCCATTCAAAGTTTATTACTCCTGTCATAGAACTGGCAATCTGACAAAAAATGCCTTCAGCTTCAACTTTGTACCCCTTATTGAATTATTTAGTTATAGTTTTCACCTATTAAGTTTGTTCATCCAAGAATAAAGAAAATATCACATCAAAGAAAGAAAGAATCAAGCAAATACAAGTTAAGGGAACAATATGTATTCAATTGCAATACCATTACATTCAGACATTCCGATGTCTAATCAATATGTCCCAGCTTCTACTTATTGCTTGTAGAGCATTTACAACATTTGTTAAACCATTAGAATTAGATTTATTGTAAGCAATAAGAAAGTCAAGGTCAATATATGAAATCAAGGTCATAAAACTTAAAAACACCATTTCTCTACGAGACTTCAATTGAGTAGTTTGGTTGTACTTATTACCAAACATAGACTAAGGACTTCAGGTTTGAGTTAGGATAGAAGGTGTGACCAATTAATAAAGGAGTGATTCGATTGAATATGCGCCAATATGTGATACAAAATACAAGCAGATGCATCCTCTCTAATCTTTTCTCCAACTTTGAAAGTCATTTCTCTCCTTTACCATCTACCCAGATTCTCCTTCACTACTTTTCAGTTCACTAGCTTCTTCACTCCGCAATCTTTTTCAGAGAAGGGCTCTTCTATATCTCCTAGTCAATTGGAACTAGAAGGAAAATTTGATTCTAGGCCACCAAATTATCTATTGTGGGCATTATATTGACAACTAGTTTCAGGAACACCCATTATAATAAAAAATCAGTTGGAAAGTCCTGTCTCACCCTAATTCATCTCCAACTCTCAAATAAATTAACCCAAACATATGTTTTGTCCTACAATCTAAATAACTTATCTCTGAAATGGGAAAGCTTTAAAAGATAAAAGAAACCAAAAGTTCGTGTACTAAAAAGCAACATGTATGTACTAATACACAATAGCAGCTTTTTCACATCTTATGTGTGTTACCAAATAGGAACAATACACATATAAAAACTAACAATGAAACTTGTTACAGTCCTAAAATTTATATATGACATTGTGAAATTACAAAACCAGAATCTTAGCCTAGATAATAACAGAAGATACAAAGAACAGTGGAACACAAGCATTTACAAAGTATGATCTTTAATTATATAACAGGACCTCATTATGCTCTAGAAAATAGTTATACTACTCAAAACCAGTGTGGCAAAGGAAAAAGAATCTAATTAATCATTTCTGGACCCTCGTCCAGGACGTTTCCATATTCAACTCAAAAATCCAAACCAGGAACCACTGATGCCCCCTTCAAACTGTATTGTCGTGAATCATCTTGATATTCATAAGTGCATACCTCAGCAGAATGACAATCAAGATCTGCAGGAAGGTAGGGTGATGCCTCCACAACAAGAAGCAATAATAATGTACAGGAACAGAACAATCAAGCATGTCAACAGAGCCCTGTCCCAAAATAAAAAGCATTTTATACAAGAAAGTATCTCAAAACGCCCATGGGATAGTTTCTGTTTAGTGTTACAATTTTAAAATTCTAGGCAGTTCCATGAAATCAGAAGATCTTACAGAAGCTTGGCATTTTTCATCCAAAGAGCTCGATGGAGGCGCTTAGACTGTTTTCTAAAGTGAAATGCACCATCTTGCATTGTTGCTGTTTTGTCAACAAGAAGTTCTATCTTGTCACCTCTCTCCAATATTTTCTCAATATTTTCCACCATGATGGTGCGTATCTGTGTGATAGATTATGTCCCAAACAATCAGATCAGTGTAATTTGAATATCAAAAACAACTTTTTTTCATGTTCCACAGCAGAGGCTAGATGAATTGAAATATTAGATAGCAGTTTGTCCTTGAAACCCTATAGCACTTCACATCCAGCAAAACTCTTCAGCAATGAGACTTTATGAAAGGTAATAGTATACAATCATGTCCAAGTACAATGGTGAGAGGTAGCTTAGCTTAAAGACTCTTGCTTATCATTTCAGAGATCATTTATTAAGAATTTGAAGCCTTAAGAGAAGATGGCTACTAGAATTATACAGCTTACCGCATTGGTTTGTCAAAAGCAAGATAGAAGAGAATGACAGGAGTGTGCTTCAAGAATGAAATTTTCTCTCCACAGTTCGCAAAATTGAAACATGGGGCAGGGCAGTAGAAACAATAACATGTGATTTCACCAGATGCTCCTTAATTTAGTGTACAAATAAATATTAAACTAAACTAAAAACTAAAAGCTATAATAACAGGAAAAAAGTGGCTACACAGAGAATAAACTGGGAAAAGATTTCCATTAGAATGTAGCATTGCACTGTAGCAGATAAATAACAAAGTTACATGGCCGGAATATACTTGCCTCACTAACTTCACCCCTCACACGATTGAGAGTATCAGCACTGGGATTGCTAGAAAAGAATTCCATTTGCTGATGCAAGACCCTGGAAAACTCGTCATTCATTGCATAAGCCGGTGCATAATTAGCCACTCTGCCATAATTTTTCATGAATCTCATGTGACTATCTTCCAAGTAAGAAAATGGAATTCTTCCTGGGTCAAGGCAAAAAGTGATGCATTTTAAACTTATAAAAAGCGTAAGAGATAAACAACATCACTTGCTTGTGGATGGAACTATATTCGAAATACAACAAATAGACATTTGAGGACTTCATAGTTTAGAGTTGATTTGCGAGAAAAAGAAGAAGTTTTCATAGGGTGATGAAGCAGAAAATTGTATACTGTCTCCAGAATAGATCACCTTCGGTACTTTCCAACAAATTTTATGGGCATTACTTGAATACAATTTAGAAAGAAGGTGAAGAGAGAAATTAGTCTAGTCAGTATCAAGCACTTTTAATTAGGCTTCATTCATTGGTAATGTCTCTTATCTTTTACCTGTGATCAAGTAAGGATAGAGGATGTGTACCTGCTACCTTGTCATGAAAGCATTTTAGGAGTCTAGAATATATAAAACATAAAGAGAAGAAAAAAAAGATGATGTCAATAACATCATTTAGTCATACAAATCTAAGTACAGTTCTTCATCCCATTTCATGGAAGCTCAGCCACCAGAGGTCCCACTATTCTTTTGCTTCTGCCCAACACACTTATGAAAAATAGAGAAACGCATTTTAACTTTCCTACAGTTTGCACAACTTTTTTCTTTACCACTGAGTTACCAAAAAATTAAATATTCTTTGGATGAGCAGCCACCAAATACAAAAGATCAACTGAATATTTCTATAGACCATAAACTATATATCTTCAGGATAAGAGTAAATCAGCTACAATTTTCCAATTAATGGTGCGTCACTCAATGTCATCAGGATATGATCAACTGAGGCGCTCCATTCATTTTACAAAAATGATGATATAAATTTGGGAATGGATAAGAGGTTTTTATTAATTAGTAGAACGGCAGAACTAGACAATTATACAATTAGAAATGCAATTGAAATGCAACAACTACGTGTATAACATATACAGAAAAAATGACAACTACATTTCATCTCAAACTTCAAGTCCCTAAATTTACTTCGAATGATTACAATAGCGGATAACATATACAACAAAAATGAAAACTACATTTCATCCTTCAGGATAACTCAGCTATATTTTTTGCAGTTATTCGATTAAATAAGCTATAAATCTAAACGTTAATTGCAAAAGGTGTTGAAAATTTACGGAGCAAAAGCATGAACATAAGGGAAGAAAATTACTTACTTCCAAAGGTATCATTGGCCATGCAGAGGAAGGTGAGTCCATCAGTTCGGAGTATATGAAATATATAACGATCCTGTGAGAAGCAGAGTCTGGAGTCAGCGTCTGCCGGCAGCTTCTCAAGTAATCGGCGAGCCACGGCACCGGTATTTCCTGTCACGGCGCTGAACTCTGCCAGAACCACCGTACCCCTCGCTACCAACGCGTAGAGAATCGCCATGAGTATTTGGCGGCTGCTGGAGATTCAGAGACACCTCTTTTTCTCGCTTTCTAACTAGATCTTCGAGGTCTCATGGAGGAAAGAGTTT
Organism: Quillaja saponaria; assembly: GCA_029379385.1. Classification (NCBI taxonomy): domain Eukaryota; kingdom Viridiplantae; phylum Streptophyta; class Magnoliopsida; order Fabales; family Quillajaceae; genus Quillaja; species Quillaja saponaria. The sequence goes on along the minus strand of CM055605.1, from coordinate 2,651,692 downwards.
GTTTGCTTATCGTTTATTACTTTTAATACATTTTCTGTTGGATAGCGGGGTGAGGTCAAAATTGTAAATTTGTAGGAGAGTAGGGAGGTTACAGCTGCCACCGGCGAGTCCACGGTGATTTGAATCGGAGATTTGGTTAGGAAGTTCGGAAGCGCATGGATCGCACGTGCTGCTTAATATTGACTCTAAACGACATCAAGGAGGTTGTCGTTTCATTGATAGGCGAGGTAGCGAAAGCGGTTCACAATCTCTCCGTTGCAACCTGTACTCTTCCTGCCATGGTTTTCGATGCTGCAGCCACCGAACACAAGACAAGGCCATGCCTGCAACAAGTACTGTCAAATTATTTCTGTACTTGCATTTGATGCATCAGTCCAAGGCCAAGGCCAGTGTAAGCTCCTTGCTCGCCATTTTTTCCCTTTACCTATAAGTTACTGTGCTTGTCGCTTGAGCTGCCATTCGCTTCAGCTTACAGAAAATCCCCTGCTACAACTTAATCAAATACCAGTATTTTGTGTCGTTACTCTGCACATTCTTTGCGATAGTACTTCAGCATTGATTTAGCTTTACTCTCTTTATTTGATGTCAATTTTGGGTCTTGAAAAGAAGGTAGAAAAGTTTATATTTTTAGACTATCAATTGTTATTTCAATTATCTACCATCCTTAAAGAAGGTACATACTTGTATTCAAATAATTTGTAGCCTTTCGATGAGATTGAACTCGAATTTGCTTTCTATGTTTTTGTCCAAATTCTTTGTTGGGTTTCATTCAGTGTTGCATTTAACATGCGTCACTTGGCTTCTATGTTAAGAAACGGGCACCCTGGTTCTACTGAACTAGCAAACTTAGTCGATTGGATGGTCAACCTTTTCATTTTTCACGTGGTTTATTGCCTATTATTGATACTTCTCATCATTTTTGGATCAAAACTGTTGCCTGAGCTTCCCAATAATGTTGAACACAGCTTGGTTTGGCTACCAGTAGCGGTTTAAGCTGATCAGTCAATCTTAGCAATAAATGGTATGTTCAGCAACATGAATTTGTTACTGGATTCATTCAAATGAACCAACAATTTCAAGATCTTCTCTTTTCAATGGTTATCTATTTATTGTTTCGATGATTATTTTGTCTCTCGTTATTAAGTTCTTGGTTATTGAGGAAAAATTGGAGAAGTCCTTTTTGGGGATCAATAATAAAAGAATATCTGGTAATTCAGAACTTGAAGTGAATTTCGATCATGAAAATGAAGTCTTAAGTTAGAGGTATAGAGGGTATGCATTTCTCTCATACTTCCTTATGACCACACGGACATGTTGAAACTTTAGTTCATTTTTAGGTTAAGATGTATGCGTAAATTGTCCAAATTAGAAGGCTCGGTTGAAAAAATTGAAGTCTAGATATGTATCATGTATGTTTTATGTAATTTCCCATATTGGAACTGTAGAAGTTAGGGCAGTGGGTACTGGCTTTCATGAAAGCACCTTTGGGCCATGGTTTCTCAATCTCTTTCGTTAGAGATATGTTTTACCATTTTTATATCCATCACAACTCAGCTAAGTTGCTTCTATTGAAGTGCTTGCAGGTTGCACAAGTCAATCACTTCGTTGAAAGATGAATGTCTAGAGAGGTATGTTTTGCTTAATTTCCAATATTAAAGAATCAAACAGAAGCTGAGTATTGTCTATAAAGCAAATTGTATGTTCGGCAGGGTCGAGATATTCAAATCCAAGAACATAATGCTTGACTAATTTGCTTACTTCTCTTCTTGGCTGCATGCTTTGTTGAGGAACCTGTTAATTTGAAGATTAGGTGGTTTTCCCTTTGATTTATTGGTATATGCTTTTCATTTCCTCATTAATTAATATGTTATAAGTCTTGCTTTTGCTTTTTACTGGATATTTTCAATGGTGGGAGGAAATTGAGGCCATCTTCAAACTGAATAGAACCAATTTCATGAAGACGCTATCTTGGCACAACTAAATAAGAAATATCCTTGCACCCAAGACTTTCCTCATTTTCCCCTTGAATTTTATACCTACCTAACTTTGTTATCAGAAACCAAACCCATTCTGCTTGAGTACTTTACACATGTCTATCTTTATTTGGCCTCTCTTCACCTCAACAGGAGGTGAAAGAAAAAAAAAATACTGAACTATACCTAAAAGCATGCTTGTGACTTTTTTGTTCACATCCCGAACTATATGTTTCTAATCGGGTTAGTCTGCAGGGCTAGAAGGTCCACGCATGGCTTGACTTAGAGCAAATTTAGTTGCTTCCCATTCCCATAGGGGTTGTTCTAGATCATCATTTATTTCCAAATCTTCAGTACTTCCTGCCACCCCTGGAAGATCAGTTTGGTCTCCTCCTGAGTTGGAAGTTTCAGAAGAGCTTGATCTCTCCATCATTACAGTGTTCTGAGAACTTGTTGCAGCCCTGTCACCATGAAGTTGTGACTCTCTCACCATAATTTCTGGTGGGCGTCGATCAAAAGCTCGAAAGCTTCCCGATATCACATACACTCGGCACAAACTGAATTCATGCCTCAACTACAACAGAAACAAACAGATTAGAAATCATAGAAAAGAAGAAAAGCAAAAAAGTAAACTCGTCACTTTTCACTAGGATGAATAACCTAAATTAATATATACCTTTGGGGTAGTGGAGCTGGATTGGTTGGGTGCTTCTTCAATGGCTCTATACTCATTCATCTTCCATGTTGTTTTCTTTCCAGTAGGAGCTTTCCCCTTGTAAAAAACCATGGTTTTCTTTATTCCAATGACCCTACTGTCAGATGAGTAAACGTAACCAGGAGAACCTGTAGCCTTCCAGTACCCAGAAGCTGTGGTTCTTGTGGGTCTTCCTCCCCTGGCTTCTCTCTCTTGTCTTGGTGTAAAGAAGAACCATTGCTCGGTGTCACCTTGACATAGCTCTCCTGCAAGTTCTGCACACATTAGAAAACTGTGTTAGAAAACCCATCTGGGTTGGAAAGGATCAAAATCATTAATTAGTTAACAATGTTCATGAATTGCAGGGATTGGAGGCGAGTTTGTATGTACTTGGAAGGTGCCATGGCTCTACATCATAAATGTCAATCACTGGAATAACGCTATGCACGTCGTTTCTTCTCCCATCTATCTTATTGTTTAAGTAGAAGGCAACTAGCTCTTCCTCTGTTGGGTAGAAACGAAAACCAGGTGGGAGTTCCTCCATTGCTTTGTTACCTTTTCTAGTTAAGTAAGGATTTATGCTTTATACTTATGCTTGCTTTAGTTACAATTTGCATATATGACAATGAGCTATTTATACACACATGCACAGAACTCCTACAAGATGAAGATGAAGATGAAAGGGACAGAAGTGGAGGGAGGGAGTTTTGCCGAGTAAAATGAGAAAATTGCAAAGATGGGAAACTTCAACGCGTTTGAGGGAGAAGCTGACGTCTCTATACCATTTTATTTTGCTTATTAGTGATGATTTTCCTTTTCGTACTAATGCCTTTAAAATAAAATCCCTTTTTGAACCAGTCAGCATTCTTTTCCTTATTTTCTTGTTTGTGTTGGCAATATAGGCTTGCTTTTTATTGCTTTTTTGTCAGAAAATAAAAATCTAACCACGTACATAATATTTCTTTTTAATTAAACATATATTTCAAATACAAAATCAAATTGATAAACTTGTCTTTTATTATTATTATTTTTATTTATAATAAGAATTTTACTGTCTACATAATATTTCCTTTTAACTTTTTTTTTTTTTTTGAGCTGGTGTGACATGAACTTTCTGTAAAAAGAGAAATCATATATCCTAATTACATAAAATTTATAAAGTTCAGCAAAATATTTAAATAGGAAAAAAAAAAAAAAAAACTATGATTTTCTGCTTGACTGGATCAACTCATCATGATCCATCATCATCAGCTTGTGTTGTTGTTTTATGGGGGAGTTGTTTTGTTGCTTTTGTTGGATGTATGCAATGTTATATGTCAATGCTACTTATATGACTCATGAGTTGGACATTAACTACTTAAGTAAGATTGGAACATGAATATGTAAGATTACGATATGACTTTTGTTTCTTTTTTCTTTTAATAAGCAAGTAATAAGTCAACCAGTACTCCAAAAGTCTTATTATTTTAACCCTATTTTTATTGGATCATAATGCAACTACTTCATAATCATGTAATGATAATACAATAAATAAAGAAAAAGAATACGCGTAGAGTTAGGGGCGGAGCCAGCTCCAAAAAATTGACCCCACTGAAATTTAAAAAAAATTAAGGATTTGTATATAATTTAATTAGATAAAACAGTAATTGTTCCTAATAAATATCAATACATGTGGGTCAAATAAAAAAAAAAGTAGTAAATAAAAAAGACAGAAAAGTGAAGAAGACTTGCACCATTATTTTTTTGGTACCTAATATTATACTATTAGTCTTATTTACTCCTTAAAATTATATTATTATTTTATTTTACTCTCTGAAAATAATATCATTATTCTATTTTGATTCTTGAAAATTTATTTTGTAACAAATTTTTCATGATTTAACTTTTATAATCAATTCTTCTACTATTTACTTTTACTAATTAGATTCTTAATCAAATTAAAAAATTCAAATTAGATGGAGTATTATATAATTAATAATAGTTTGTATGATTAAAACAGGCTGAGATGCTTTTAATGATCTATGAAATTTTTTGTTTTTGAAAAGAAAATATCGTGTTTAATTGAATTTGAGGAAAATTTCGTTTTCTAATGATTAGGTTAATATTTATAACATTCAATGCATTAATGTTTTGTTTATCAAAAAACTATGTCAACTACTTTGGTTAAATTTCATTTCCATTTAGGTCAAAAACCAAATTTTAGAAGATTAAATTAAAATAATAATTTTTTGAACCCACTCAATAAATTCTTAGCTCCATAACTGTGTATAGTTATGATGTTTAAATACTACTATATGCTCTTCTCTTATGTCAAAATAACAATTTCAGCGAAAAAATTCATCATTTGATTTAAGTTTTATCTTTTCAATTTGTTAATTAATTTCAATATATATATATTTTGCTCTTAGAAAGCTGTTAGGCTTATGAATTACACAATAAAAGATAGCTATCCCATTCTCATAAATTTATCCCATTCTCATAAATTTCTCATTCCAAGTGAAGGGGAGAATTGTTGATTAATATCAAAGTATTTTTTTTTTTTTGCATGAAGCTAGTTAGGTTTATGAGCTACACAATGGAAAGTAGCTATCTCCATTCTTATAAACAAGTGAACTAATGATTTTTTAATTAATTATAAATTACTCCTTAATAGTTTTAAAAAAATTAATTTAATTTTTTTGACTCCTTAAGATTGCTTTAGTTCTCAGTGTAGTTTTCTAATTTTCTTTTTGATTAAGTTCATCTTCTAGAATTAAAAATTTTACAAGCAAGTTTGATTATCTTGTTCACCTCTTAAGAATAAACAGAATAATCACATTTGACGTAAAAATAATGATATATTTAGTTTATTTTTTGATTTGAACCATAAAAAAAATTAATAATTAGAATTTTTTTTTTTGAAAGTACTAAAATAAAAATTGAGACAAATCCTGCAATATCAAAAAACTTTTAAAGTTGAAAAACCTAATTGTGAGACTGTTTTTGTTGCCCACACGAATTCAATTGTCAAATACTCAAAGCGTGTGCAGGACCTTTGGTCCTTGACAATGACAATTTTGTTGTTGGGTATCCCAGGTTGTTTCAATAGTTAAAATCACAATTTTTAGATGTGAACTTGGTTGAACACATTTTAATTTGTCAATTATTTTTATTTTTTTATTTTATACATTTTAGCTCTTTTGCATTCCAATCACAAATAATAATCTATGTAAATACTAAATACTATTATTTACACAAACACAAAATCCAGTGTCTAAAAAAATCTAGACATGATTTACTTTACTAAATATGTAAATTTAAATTAATATTTGAAAACCCACATACAGTATTACTAAAGTAACTTTCTTAATGACCCACAACACTTCCCACAGCAATATCCAGAGTGATATCAACATAAAGCAAGAATAAGTCCTCTTAATGAACTGGACACATTGAAAATAAAATTATCTTACAAAATCTAACTTACGTGGATTCTTGATTGCCCATCATTAGCCTTCAGTTTTTCAGAACGTTAGCACCAAGTAGACGTTAAACAACTCCATAAGTCGTCATTTTATGCAAGAGACCAAGTCTTACTTGTTGTAAGTTAAAACCTCGAATCTCTCGTACCTTTATTTTCCTTTCATGGAATTGGTCCCTCTTACCGCTTCCTAGTTCATCTCCGCGTTGAAGGTACGGACTTGTCTCCCACTGTGGGTGTCATAAATCATACAAGGTCAAGATTATGATTCATGTTGCTAATTGCTCACTTGCTTACAAAACCTTTAACTCTTTTAAGATAAGACATTGATTGTTATTATTATAATCTTTTAGGTTTTTTTTTTTGGTAAGAAAAATTAGGGAGGATAAGTTTCTCATTAAATTTTTAGGCTAGGACAATAAGATTAAAAATAACTGCTAAAGATGATTCAAACTCAACCTGTGAAGAAAACTAAACAAATGAATTATCACTGAATCAAACATAGTTATAGGAATATCTTTTAGGATGTTTTATGAGTGTAAGGACCCACACAAAATGTTATAGGCCTCCAATCTTGGTTTCTGTTGGTAATTTATGCTTTTAAACTTCACTGTAGCCTTCTGATCATGAGAACTATTGAATTTGAACTCTGCAACCATGTCTAATAACGCTATTTAACTGAAGTTTCATGTTTTCCTAATGTTCAGCAAACTGAATTATTCTTCTTCTTATAGAACATTAGTTTGTCTATAGAATTTCAGAGAGCGTTGAACATGTGCCATGAAGGTAGTATATATAAATATGAATTAGTCACATTCCTAAGCATCCAGGAAAATTTACTCGTACAAAAATCAGAACTTAAGAGTACATCTTACAACAGGAAGACTAAAATGAAAACTGGTTAATAATCAACAGCCATGGATTCTGAGCCTCCACTGCCATCCTCAATCCCATTCTTCTGCTCTTCAGTTGCAATTCTCATTTCCTCCATCAAATTCTTTTGCTCTTCCTCTATTGTAACCTGCAACTCATCCACCTGTACAAAGGTCAACATGCACAGATATTAATGACTGGAACACATACCAAGTCTATCACACCAAGTGCGCTTCAGGACCAGCACACAGGAAACACAGAGCTAGAGTGGCTCAAAGAGCAAGAATCGAACTTAGAACTGGTGATGTGAAGTTCAGTTTTGGTGGTCAATAGATAAGCTAATAGTGCAAACATTAAAATTTACTTATAGCACACACATAAGAACAAAATATGAATGTGGACATAATATGCTCAATACAGAAAATTAAAATTAAAATGCTACAAAGAAACGCAAGTGAAGAGGCCGGGAATTATGAGATGGGGAAGATTTTGGATGTCGCATAAGAGATTGATGTCTCCATATGTTTGCAAGAGCAGTAACTAGTAAACAGTTTTCATAATCATAATCCCATAACGGGGCGTAAGGGAATCAAGGGAGCAATCCTGCCAGTCATATCCTAGAGTAACAAGACTCACAATGAGATTCTAGAAAATAATGAACTAATTCCACTATGGTGTTATTTTGATAATAATCACCTGAATCATATATGAACCTTTTCTATGAAGGATTTCTAAAGCAAAAAGCCCTCCTTTGAACATAGTAAACAGATTTTAGTTCAAATTTCTTTCAAGATGTTGAAGAAGGGTTATTTGCCCTTCTTTTTCCTTCTTCATCATAAGTAATAAAAGAAAATTATGGATTCTATGGTCACCTCAATCACTAAAGTAACCTTAGCAGACTAATCAGGTTTCTTCCCAATTTGATACCTAACAATGTTGTTTAAGTGGCTAACCTTTAAACATTAACCTTCACATGATAATTCTTAGTGGCAAAGAGTCCAATTCACAATAAAAGATCATTTAAGATAATTTTCACTTCCAATTATTATGTTCAGTGGCAACAGAAAACAATGGAACCAAACGGAATGAACTGCAAAATTCACCATAACCAAATAGGCAAACGAAAAAAAAACGTATCAATCATACTCAAACATACCACGTGCAACAGAAGAGTAAACTGTTTCTTGCGAAGCTCCAACATTCTAGAACTAGCAGTATTCTCTGCATCTAATGCCGCAATTTCTTTCTCTAAATCCGTAATAATCTTCTGCGTTTCTGACCTTGGAGGCTGCAAAGCAATCAGCTTCCTGATTGCCTCACACTCTTCTTTGTGCCTCCTCTCGATCTTACTCTCTTCAAGTTGATTTTTCAAACCTTCAATGTCAGCCTGTGCTTGCAAAATATGCCTATTGATTTCATCTTTCAATTCATTGAAATTCTCCTTCTCCCTTACATTCGCATCCACAATCGCTTTGGTCTTAAGAAGTGGGATTTCAAATGTTGTCAATTCTTGTAAGAAAGCTTTGGCAAGCTTTTCACAGTCGGTGTAATTATCCTCATCCTTGTCAACCTCAAGGACAAAAGAAGTGAACTTTTTCTGAAGCTTCTTCAATGGAGGCTCTCCCCTCGTGGTTGTTGTACGGGTTAGAAGCCTGTGCTTGATGATAATATCATCTTCGGCTTGACCAAAAGCATAGTTGGAAGCCACAGCTTCTCCACGACCAGAGACCTTCCTTCCTTTACCTAACATCTGAACTTGCTGGGAATTGAGGATCAGGGACTGTAATTTGCTGTGAAAATTGGGGGTTGCGGTAGTCGATTAGGGCACAGACACGAAGAAGAACGAAGACCGTGTATGATGCCGGTTTGTCCAGTTGACGAGTTGGATGCGATCTTCTTTACTTTCAATATAACTCACTGTATTATGGGCGGGGATAGCTCAGTTGGGAGAGCGTCAGACTGAAGATCTGAAGGTCGCGTGTTCGATCCACGCTCACCGCATTTTGCTAGTTAGAGCAGATCTGCTTCTGAAAAAAAATCTAAAATTTGATTTTTTTTTTTTTTTTTTTTTTTTTTCTTTTCCTATTTTTGATTCATGCTCTTACCTTGAGTTATTTTAAAACAAACTTTAGCTTAGGAAGAAGTACAGCACTTGACTTTGTAGTAGTACACATCCAAAACACTCAATCATAATTGAGATTTTTCAAAATTATTTATGTAACAGAGATCAACATAATAAGCATCCAACACATGCTAATCTCACGCATCACAACACAACTTGAGTCCTCACAATCAAATATAAAGCAATTATGCAAGAAATACCATAATATGTCAGCTATTAATACAGAACACTGCTACACAACTTTATTTCTTAGTACTATGTCAAACAGTAAAACATAACAAAATACCACAAAGACGACATTCTGCACACATGATTAATGCAGAAAAGATCTAGTATAATGGGCTATTCTTAACTCCCCTGCTCATAATTACATAAGATATTGCTTCTCACTGTAAGACACAAATAGATTTAGTACTATAGGCTATTCTTAACTCCCACTGCTCATAATTACTTAAGATATTGCTTCGCACTATAAGACATAATTAAGGTATTCCTATGATGGGGACAAAAGGATTAATATAATAACTAGATGGTGCCAACCCCCACTCAGGAGGCAGAGGCAGATCAACTGTTTTGGATGAACCAAATTTCTTCCCAGCTTCACATTTTGAGGTTTGGGGGCATGATGTGAAGAAACTAAGAGGAGTTGAGGTGGTATAACTGGTGGACTCACTGCCCTTGACAATAGTTGACACCATGTTTTTCCTTGAAACATAAATCTGGGTTGGACCGCCGAGAACCGTGGCATGGCAGTTCAAAGCTGAGGGTAGCTCAGCCTCGTAGGAGCCATCATCTTCTGCAATTGCAACAGCCAACTTCTTCACTTGGTCACACTTCACAGACACCATAATCCCTGAAATAATATGAAGAATATTACAGATTTACAGTAAATAAAACATAGAAAACTTCTTTACTCTGGCTTCAAGCTTCTATTTTGGCAAGAAATATAAACTGGGACTAACCAGAAAAGTCATAATTGTGAGTGCAGTCTAGGCAAGAGAGCTTTCCCTTTACAACTTGGCATGTTGAGAGGTTAATTCTTGCAAATGCTAAAGCAAAGAGAAGTGCTGTGATAAACTGAGGAAGTGCCATGGATTTTAGAAGCAAGCAACCACTGACAGCTATGAATGCAAAATCTGAAGAGAAGAAGATGATATTGCAGCTTATAAATATCGAAAATATGAACAATGACCATATTAAATGAAGGGTCCCAAAACTGATATAGTAGTTGGTGGTGATATAAAGCAGTTAATTTTATTTCTCTTGGAATTGAGAGATATCACACATAACATGAGAAAGTCCTTTTCTGCATTAATTCAGAATCCACAAATATCGGTGAGTACCGTTAAAGGAAACATTCAATTTTCAGTGAGTTTATAAATTGCGAGACAAGACTTCCCTAATGTCTAAGACAAGGAAATGTAATGCATAGAGTTCAGCAATACTAACCTGCATCTAAACCTTGATTTAACTTTGGAATTTTGTTTTGCAGCTTAGCCGTTTTCAATTATGGTCCTTGAGCATACCTTTATCATGTAGGATTTTCATAGAATTTGGTGAATTTTGCTTAGATGTGTTTTGGTAAACCTTTTTGGCTTTTCTCATCACTGATCTCCAAGTAATTCCCCTGCTCCCTTCCTTCATAGCATAGTATCATATTCTTTAAGATGGGAAAAAGTTAGAACAATGTTAATACTAATGAACAACTTGATAATTAATTTGTGCCACCCACTAGCAAAGAATTTATGACTTCAGAGTCTGAGAGTCATCAACGATTTTCAACATTGTCGAATTTTTCACGTACGGGTAGTCTATGAAGCAACTTGCTAGATAATAAAGGAAGCCAAAGATGGTAGGTGGTGATTTTAGCTAACCAAAGAAAAAAAAAAAGGGAAAATATTATCAAATTGGGACTGATATTATACGGATGCGGAACATTACACGTATCTCTGTGTAGTGTTGAAGGAGTAAGAGAAAACATGTGTTGGCTTAACGGAGTGACACGTATCTAGTAATTAGTTTATCAATTTACAAGAAAAAAAAAAAAGAGGCAGAAGAGCTGTTTTTTTTTTTTTTTCAAACAGATCCTTACTATCTCCTCCTTCATGACGGCTCCTTCTTCTTTTTCTTCTTCTTCCTCTGCATTACTATTTTTTTTTTCTATACTCTGTTTTATTTCTCTGATATCTTCCACTTCAATTCCAGTTTCTCTTTTTCTACAAAACCCCACCTTCAAATCAATATCAGTATCTCAACAATTTAGTCTCCTCCTTTTCTAACAAGAGCCCATCGCCTTAAAAGTTCCAAAATTATACCTACCTCCACCACATAGCTAAAGTCTTTTTCAAGTTTCATGGTTGTGTTCTTGATTAGCTCTTCAGTCTTAGTCTTTTTTTTTTTTAAGCTAATGGGTAAGAATCTCAGTGGCCAAGCTTCTAAACACAGAAGAGGTGGTAGGGTAAGGTACTGTATAGCATTAAAAAGCTCAAGGCTCCATCTCTGACAAAATAATGGATGTCACGCTATTGTTAAGTTCCCTCAGCCCCATTGCTAGCATGCCCATTAATTAAAGCATCAATGAGATTTTACATCTTTGCAGGGGGAGTACCCTTGTTGTAGAGACAGAATTAAAAAAATCTTTGTCAAAGACAATGAAGAAGAAACTAGCAATTGGTTACTTGAATGCAAGACAGTTCCCTGTAAAAAACTAAACTCCCAAGGAACTTTTGGAATTCATCCCTTAAAAGAAAGAATTAGTCACTTGATACTGTTTTCTGGATCTCCTTCCTAAAATCTGAGACTAAACTTGTAAAGATCAATTTTATTTTTATCTCACTAGCCTCATCACACGTGTATACTCATAGGCATGTGTGCCAGTTCGGAAAAGTTCAGGGGCATTAACCTAAAAGGTCTAGAGGAAGTATCACCATGAATTCCTATCCATGGCAATGGCTTTAAATGCAGCCGTGAGATACAGGCAGCACATAAATGCATGCATTATTTTCTTTCTGTGACGGTGTCACCTAATTGATTAAAGCTTTAGTACGCTGAATAAGAGGGGGACCATGCTAAAAGCCAAGAATTATTTTGCCCAGTGAGAAAGTGTATGCATGTGGATAACAATGACATAGTAGAAATAGGAATTAGAGGATAAGCGGGATCAGTTTCTTGAATGAAATGTGGCGTGTTGGAGTATTTGGGACAAAATCTAGTTCGTTAGCCTCAGAAACTGTACAATTGTTGGCTAGGCCCAAAAATTCTCTGATAGCGTAATTGCATTAGTTGAGAGCTTCATAACCATTTCTATCTCTTACTGCACCATGTGATGTAGACAGGATTAAAAGCCTTGTAAGCGAAAGAGGGTTTGGAAGCCTCTTTTCCACATTGATTTTTAACTTCTAGTGGAAAGTCCTCGTGTAGTAAATAGAAATTTCTTCTTCCTAATTATTTCGCAGGCGCCATCTCAGAAAGAGAAGTTTTGCGGTTACAGGGCTAAAGGGTGAGGATAGCCATGCTGTCCCCGGGTCGATCAGCCAAGAAACTGGAGAGATGAATTGCTGCAGAATCGTTTGTATTTGTGGTAAAGAAGAAATAACCCCCTTCCTCATGTATAATCAACTCACCCTCAGGCTGAGTTCCTTCCTATATGGAAGCTTCTCCAACCCAGATACTGGACACTTCTTCAGCAATAAAATGCGAAGAAATTAACCATCTTCACATTTTGTCAAGTAAGAGAATCAGTTAAAGAAGGAGGACAAAGAAGAAGAAACAGGAGGAGGGGAGAGGCATAATTACAAAGACCAAGGCAAGGTATCATTTCACTGTGCAGACAGAAAACCCGAAGCAAACCTTTCTATTCTTAAATGTGCGCTTGTTACATGATAACAGAAGAAAACAAGAAGTTGAATCAAACAGCAACTAGTTTCGGCATAGTAAGTAACCACCAACAAAGAAGCAAGAAAGTTCTCCTAATTACCCAGTGCAGCATAGGTAGCATATAATGCTTCTCCAAAACCAATTCAAACTGAAAAGTCACAATAAACGAATAGAGGCATGTCACTAGCTCCAAAACCATATGATGAAACTACTTACAGTTTCATGTAAGGACTTGATTGAATATTTTACCAATGTACATGAATCCAATGAAAAGGACACCACCATACTGCACGGCCATCATTCCAAATTTCCCTAAACACTAATCATTTTGGCAAGGCAGCATAATAGCTAAAGTTCATTACATTAGCTAACCAGATATCCAAAATGTCCCATGAGACATATGTCAGATATATCATAGACATAAGGGGCAGAAAGACAGCAACTTACTTACTTCAAAATGAAAGACAATGTACTGCTCTGATTGTGAAGAGGTAGGACACATCAGTTTATACTAGACTCAATCAAGGTTCCAATCTCAAGCAATTACCCTTAGGAAGAAAATGTACCAGAGACAGGCTCAATCACAAATTCACAGAATTCACTCTTAAACTTTATAGTACTATTGCAATGGTTCTTTTGACAAGGCAATACTCCCTCATTCCCCCAAATCCTCAGCAAAGCCCCCCTATAGCCATTCAGATGCAACTTACTCTAGTGCAAATACAGCTGCAATCCACAAACAACTGCCTCATAACCTAGATACTTCGTAAAAATATTTTCTTAACAAACAAACAAAGAACCAGAACCGGTGTAAGAATCATATCCTAGCAACTAATATACTTATACCAACATCCAGCATAAGTTTATAGGAAATTGGTATAGCCTAATTGCTCCCTTTTGTTAGTGACTCTTTATATCACGAGAATTAATACTATTGCCCAGATAACGAATAGCTTTTCTTCTACACATTGTATGTTGCAATAGCTAGTTTAGAATTTTAAAGAGCTAGAAAAGAATCAGTAGAGGTACAAAAACAATTCCTTCTCTCCTACGTTTTCATTCTCGGATATTGAATTGAAACAAGTGTTAAAACAAAAACCCTGCTCATTCTCATGAATTTAATAACTTTAATAATTAATCCAGACATTGATAATTCACATATATTAATAGGAAACAAAAATCTCCCAGTAAATACAAAGAATTCCCAGATTTCTTAATCAAGAAAACCTGTTTGCCGCCAGACTGCATTCCGAACCTTACGCAAGTCCCTGCCTTTCAAAGTCCTTCCCACTCCTTCGAGAACCGAGCAAGCAAGCATGGGTGAATGCACCGAACTTCTTGCCACAATCTCGTGTGGAGGCAACATCTCTCCATCACCCTCGTCGACAGCGTCATCATCTTCATCGAATTCGCGATGCCTTCTTCTCATATTCATCATCGCCTGCGACAATACCGGAACGTTCACCGGAGCTGACTGGTTGTACTTTACCGTCAACGAGGAAGACCGTAATGAAATTCTCTCCGGCGGCGGCTTCGGAATTACAGGTATCAAACGCCAAGAAGATGAAGACGACGAAGAGGATGAAGATACCGATGCCTTCTGGTAAAAATGAGAAAAGCTTCGGACACTTGAGGATTTCTCATTCTCGGGCAGAGCAGCGAGAATACCGAACGTATCCGGTGGGCCCAAACCTTTGTGGCTATGGTGATGGCGAAGGGGGGAGGAAGTGGATGGTGATGAAGGGGTAGACGGGTGGTTCGGTTCAATATATTCACCGGTCAAGAAAACGACGTCGGCCTCGTTCAGCTCGTCACCACCGTTAACACTACTGGAGGAGCTAGAGATATCTGATGGCGCATGAGAGAAAACCCCGAGGAAGCGTTCAGTGGAGGTTGATTTCCGTTGCCGGAACCGGATCGGATCCTTGAGATCCATTCCAGTTCGTATTGAGAGCTCGGTGTCCCGAAAAATTTATACGATAAATGATGCTTTGGAATTTCAGAGTGAACGGTGGACAGTAAGATCGGATAAGGTATAGTATTCGTAATACGTGTAGGAATCATATAGAATGTGGACCGTTGATTTAATTGCAATCAAATGGAATTAAAACATGAACGGTGAGATTGTTTGCAGTTTCTTTTCTTTTGTTAACGGAAATTACAGAGGATTGGACATAAAGGAGTAACGTGGCGGTACAAGATTGGATGAGAGTGACAATAAAAACCGGAGCAACCCAATCAGTCGGATCGATTGAACCGTTACTTGAATGACAATCGAATTGGATTGAACCAAAAAAGCTATTTTAGCTGTGGAGAGGGCGAACAAGTGTTTGGCATAGCTCACATATTTGCGTCATTTAATGACACATTCCTCGTGAGTAACACTTTCCTTTCATGCGTGATTTTTTCATTATCATGGTTCTGTTCCAAACTAATTATCTTTTCATTTGTCAATTCAAGCATGTCACTGATTTGTCTGGAAGGGAAACCCTCGTCCGCATAACTGGTGAGTAACACTATATTTTTACTCTACTCCTCCCAAGCTTCTCAGCTGGATTACACTCTATATTTTCAATTGCATGTGCATTCTTATGACTCTGCTTCCTGTTCATGAGCTGATATTGTGAGGCTATTCAGAATAGGTTGTGTATAGCTTGAATAATATTTTCATTCTTCTATAAATAATCATTATTATAATGCAGGTGGAATGAAGGTAAAGGCTGATAGAGATGAATCCTCACCATATGCAGCCATGCTTGCTGCACAGGATGTTTCTCAGAGTTGCAAGGTCTTTGTCATGAGCCGTCCTTATTATGCTTTGATGCCTAAAAATTTAATTTGAATTTTGTCTTGCTAAATATACAAGCTTGCCCCTTCTTAGCATGAGTTGTAATAGAACAAAGATGGCTTGATTGCCTAATATAGTAATGTCAGATGGAGTTACATGATAAAAAAATGTAATACCCATTGATCAAACTATAGTTGAAGGTGGAAAGAACTGAATCATTATTAAGTTCATTCTGCAACAGTTGTAACTTTTTATCATATTTCATTCTCTGATGTTGAATCTTCTTTCTTTCTTGCATCTTTTTTTGTTCTCTCACTACTTTGACTAACTTGTTTCAATAAAATAGGAACTTGGTATCACTGCACTTCATATCAAGCTCCGTGCTAGAGGTAAGGCTAATACTATTTGGGAGAAAGTTCTAGTACACAATTGCATCGGTTGAGATGTGTAAACCTTTGAGGTCTAAGCATCTCGCCTTTAATTTTTGGCAGAGTGAATACACATGCTGCAGGCAACACATTTATAATGCATCTAATGTACACTATGAAAGAGAATTATTTGGCATTGGAACTTAATTTCCTTCAACTGTTTGCAGAGGATATGACTCCAATTCCTTCTGACAGCACACGAAGAAAGGGCGGTAGAAGGGGGAGAAGATTGTAAACTCACTATATCCAATTCACACTGGCCTTCAATTTTTGAGATCATGTGAGAGGTTCTATGTAGTTGCTGCAATAATTTTAAAAATTTTTGACTTTGTATACCTTAGTTTTGCTGCAATAATTTTTCAATCTCTGGGCTATTGTGTTTTAATATGATTTATGCTATCTATGAATTTTTAATTTGTGGTTTTTGCAACGAACACCTGGTGTACCTTTTATAGAACAGTTTCTTATATACTGCCTGTTTGATGAATCTCAATGAGGAAATGGCCTGGACTTCCTTGATGACCCTTTAATTGCTGGAATAATAAACTGAAGATTCGTTAGTGTAGTTAAAGTATGAAGATTATACTCAAGTATATTGGTTGATATTGACCCTGCCATCCTACATTTTTACAGGAAGCTTATGTTTTCTGCACGGGTGAAGACTGAAGAGTAAAATGGGAAGAGATCTGGAACATTGGTTCTCTAGATATCTAATGAATATACCTTGTCTTTTTTACAGTACTTTGAAAATGTAGCTAGACAGCAGTGGAGAAATATTCTTTTGGATCAAAATTAAATGGGAAATACCCTTTAAAGCTTCCATTTTCTGGTGATCATGATAGTTTCAATCTTCTTTTGGGATTTGTTTTATTTTGCTTTTCTCCTCTTGTCTGGGGAGGGAGAGGCGCAGCATAGTTTCAACATCTATGTATTGAGAAAAAGATTAAGTTGTAACAAGCAGAAGCTTCTTCTGCTTCACCTAGTTGTGAAAGCTAGTAGTACCCGACATTACACATGGTAAGTGAAGGTGTACCAGAAATTAAAGAAACAAATTATTAATGTTTTATATTAGCTAACTGAAGCGGTTCGATATTAGAAATGTTGATATGCACCCTTTTATAGCGGTGCTTATTCAGAAACAATGAGAATAAACAAAGCGTGAAAGAAATTAAACAGTATAGGGCAACATGATAAACAAAGCGTTAGGAACAAAATTCCAGTCTACCTAGTTTAAGTCCTACCCTCAGGGCTTGGGAGCAAGGCCAGCCTTCAGTGCTTGAATGGTGGCAACATCAGTTTTGAAGGATTTAGCCAAGACATTGTCATCAATTCCTGTGGTGAACAAAGTGTTCCTGCACTTGCGCTGCCAAAAGAAGATATTGCTGGGGCAGGCTTCTGAGCATCAGCATTGTACTGGAAGTGAAAAAGTCCCTTAGGAAACGCAAAGATGTCACCAGCTTGTAGTGTCTGAGTGAAAAGTTTGTTGGTTGTGTCAACAAATCCAACTTGAAGGGAACCTTGAACGAGGAAAAGTAACTCGGATGCGCGAGGATGGGAGTGAGGTGGATTAGTACTGCCCGCGGGGAATTGAAGGACAGCATAAGAGACACTGTCCATTGAGAGCTGGAAATTCAGCTGTGCTTACTTTCGATACCTTGAAAACTGGGGATACTGGAGCCCCAACAAGAAAACGCAGTCCACTAAATGTAAAGAAAGTCCCATCAACAACGTTTACATTTGCAGGGAATATGAAGTCAGAGGATATCTGGATCTCCAGCCATTGCCATTTGCATGACTGCGAAAGAAGAAATCAGCAGTGAAAAGATTTTAAGGGTAGTGGAGGCCATGGTAGAACTCACAGAAGAGAGAAGGTGGAAGGCTTGAACTAAGTAGTTTTATGATATTATTTAGAGGATTAAGTTACTTAGTCTTTGGAAAGGTCATTATTTATAGTCCAAGTAAGATTTTAAGCAAAGGAAGTGGGGTTGTGCTCTTCATGCAGACCCTTCATGACAACTATTAACGAAGATTGCAAAGTAATTCTTGTTGTCATCCAAGTTGTTTGGTTGTGTCAATTGGCTGGTATAGGACACCAAGGACGTTTTACTCACAGCATTATTACCATTGCCAATTAATTAAGAATAGAATGCATAAAATATCTATTTATTCCTTGATGTAATCTCGAAGTTAGCAGGGTACTTTCAGAGAGTTGCATTTAGTTATTTACTATTATGGCTGTACCCTCCTTTTCTTTCGGCCATTGCTGCACCTTAGAAGATGTAAGTTTAAAAAAAGAAAACAAAACAAAACTTCTTGTGCACCATGCAGGGTCTTGTATTCTTCAAATTCACTTCTGACAGTGTCCATGAAGAGCTGGCGCCACCTGCTTTTTTAGCATATATCGGGAATCTAAACAAGAATGTGCATTATGCATATCAAACCCAGCTTACAACCATATTGAGTCTTGATTCAGATTGGGCTCACTTGAACAAAGTTTGTTTGTGACTGAATGTTACAAACTGATGGCCGAAGAAAGAAAGAAACAAAAAACAATCTTCTCTATTACCAGTACTGGTCTCTCTCTTAAGTAAAATATATGACTTTTCATCTTTTGTAGGGTATTTTTAGTCTTCTAGCTGTCTTTGACATTTGTTGAATAGCTTAAGCTAGCGATCATATTATATCAGACTTCATAGTTCCTGAAAACTCAAATGGGACTATAGCAGAACCCACAAAGCTTTTAAGGCTAGCATGGGAAATTTCCTGCACTAAACGGCCAAAGTGTGTTCTTGGCTGTTCCCTGCTGGTGGTGTCAACCCATGAGACATTTTTGTGTTTCCTAAGGGACTTTTAAATTACCAATACAACGCAGATGCATAGACCTGCTATAGCAGTATCCACAATTGGTAGTGCAAATTCTGGAAATGTTTTAGTCCCTATCACTGTTTTTGGAACTGGAATTTATGAAACTGCACTTGCTAAGTCAGATAAAGAAACTCCAGGCAGGGTTTGCAGTGAAGGCTTAATATTGACTACCATATGCAGTATTCATTTCATAATTTATGTTTTCCATGAAAAATAAAATTGCAAGGAGACTGATCAAAGTAAAATCTAAAAGTCAAAAGTTGACAGATAAATTCTGATTAGTAATACTCAGTTATTAACATATCCCCAAGGTGGTGGAGGAATTAGTGTAGGCCATTGGGGTAGTATGAACAAAACCTGTGACAGATGAGATTTAGAATGCCACTTCTCTTCAATCCTTTGAGTCCGGATGTTGTAGGCAATAACCCAACCATTAGACAAACCTATATACACCAAATCTAATTTTGTTGGATGCAGGACGAGGAAAGGCCAAGTGTTTGTGTTCCGACACCAAGCTAGAGGATCTTCGAGTTCATCTAGGCATAGATGTTTTTCCCAAATGACATGATCTCTTGGTAATTGAATAGCAGTGCTACATCTAAATTCCACTTCCCATATTCCCCCATCATAATCTAACAGACTCCACACAGACCACGTACAAAGAGACCTGATTCCATCATGTGCTGCCTCTAAATAACGCAAACGACCCTGACATGTCCCTAGCAGTCCTTGATTATGTCTTGCTTTTTCAGTTGGCAACTTCACCACATGATCAGTATCAGTGTTGGTGTCATATGCTATAATTCTGTGGTTTTGCTTATCTTGCCAATGCAGAATACCCTTGTAAGTAACAAATGGCCGATTTCCTTCAAGAAACCAAACATTATGAGGAGGGGATATGGAAGAATTGACGTGCCTCCATTTCCATTCATCCAATTCAGAACAAGTGTAAGAAGCTGACAAGACAGAGTAATTAAGGGAATCACTGTTGCCCGTGTAATCTGGTGATATCATTACTACTTTGAAACCTTTGTCATCACTTATGAAACCAACTTGCACATACATATTAGGTATACTAGGGAGAGAAGCAGGGAGAGAAGCACATTGCTTGGTGAGCGGATTGCAAACATAGTAAACGGCTCTGCCAGCTTCAACAATGAAGCCACGACACAAGAGCAAACCGTTGCTGGATGCTAAGATACAGCACCCACATGGATATGGAATTTCAACAGGAAGAAACTCAAGTGAAAAACCTGGGGATAAAAAATCAGGATGGTTTTTGATAGTTACATTGGAACCTGTATACTTTTTAGTATTTTTGGATTTGAACTTGCGGTGGCTTCTAATGAGACTCCATTCATGCCATGTTAAATTGTTGTGGTGGCTTGTTATATTGTTGTGGTGGTTTGTCAGGAGGGTCCAATTATGGCCTGTCAAATTATGTCCTCTTAGAGAGGTATAAGAAGAAGGAAAGAAAGGATCTGAAATCAGAGAAAGCCAACGCTTGGAAACACATTTGCACATGAACACAGATTTGATTGGAATTCTTAAAAGAATTTCAGTCAAAAGGTCATCCGCAATGTCATCCATGATATGAGTTCTCCTCACAGTTGGTAGTCCCTATGAATTCAAAAACAGCATAACTATAGTCTATATATACTATTTGAGAGAAGAGCAAGCATAAATTTGATTCCTAATTGAACTCAATTGCCTTAGTCTTCTTTCTTCTAAGGAGAAGTATGTGTCTTATTTGGAATCTAATACTAAATTTTGTGGAACAATAATACCTTAATGAATAGAGATTTACCAAAGCTTGAAACAAAGCAATCCTAATTCCATAAGAATTGGGTCGCATAAAATAACCCAGCCGAATACATATATGATCATTATGAAAGTACCTTATTAATAGCAATGGTAGTTATTAAGATGTGAGTATATTTCTGGCAATTTAGATGTTTCAAGAGTTACTAATTAATTTTTTATTTCATTTTGTGATGTGAAAACATTTATTTTACCTTTTTGATTTCTAAAAGTTTTTTTTTTTCTTTAACCACGATCTCAAAGTTTGAATATGTTCAATCAAGTCCCTAATTGGCCACGTATAAACTAGTAAGTTAAATAACATCACTTTCATTCTTTTTTAAATAATTTTTTATATTTTATCTAATGATCGAAGTTTGTATCACTCATAAGGAACAAAATTCTTATATTATATAGAATTTTTATGGAATATAATGAATTTTTATGGAGAGTGCAACTTTTATTTGTACTTTCGCCATGGCCAACAACAATCCCTCGGCCACCTTGGGGATACATAAATTAATAACCAAGTGCTCCTTTACGTATCTTACCCAAAAAAAAAAAGAGTGCTACTTTAGGCAGCAGAGCAGAGGTCTTGAAGTAGTTAATTATCTATAGAATTTCACATTTAAACATGATTTAGTTGCTTGGTTTTTTATGTAGATGTAAGTACTTATTAAATCTTCTTTTTACCTAATTAGCTATCCAATTGGCAAGTTGAAGGCGAAGGTTCTTATAAAATTAATGGGTACATTTATTATTATTTTATTATTATCGAAAGGAAAGAACAACAAATATATAGAACAAATAATAATTAATAGTTATATGTCAATTTTCCATTATCATATTAAAAAATGAGGTGAATTGTAGGAGGGACTTGTAATCACTCCAGCACTCTATCTTGTTCAGTCAAGAGCTAAATTAGCCAGAGAATCTGTTACTCGGTTTTCTTTCGCGATAAATATGACTCAGGTTAACTTCCCAGTACCAGAAAATAATCCGATGAATATCACAAAGTAAAGATTTGGGAGTATTGCTTTTACTATTATCCAGACTGATTATCTGTAATACCATTATCGAATCCACCTCCACTTCCTCACCTTTTGTTCCAAGCAACTAGAAGACTTAGTTTCAGAACCCATAACTCAGCAGTAATGAAACAACACCAATCAATTTTCTTCCCACACCCAAAAATCCACCTGCCTTGACTATCTCTAACCACTCCTACAACACTTGTTGGCCTTGAGTTTCCTTTCGAAGCTCCATCAATATTGAGCTTCAACCACTG
Source organism: Quillaja saponaria (assembly GCA_029379385.1). NCBI lineage: Eukaryota > Viridiplantae > Streptophyta > Magnoliopsida > Fabales > Quillajaceae > Quillaja > Quillaja saponaria. The sequence continues at coordinate 2,629,525 of CM055605.1, read as the reverse complement.
TATAGGTAGTTTACACCACCGAATCCAAGTATATTAGTTACCTGTTTCCTCGGATGAAGAAGCTTAGTAGCCTCTTTAGTTAAAATAACCAATCTTTTATACTAAAAAATACATCTAGACAAATTTTATATAGATTGTATTGTAAATTGTTATACTCCTAAATAATTTCAGCATGTAAGATTTTTATATTTTAAAAATGAATTTTTCTATCGAGTACTCTTAAAACATTTGTTAAGATCTATAATATAGCTTAATTGACATGGTACCAGGTCTTAAGCCTATTTGCCACCCAAGTTGAGAGTTTAAATGTCAACCTCTCTATGTACCAAAAAAAAATATGATAAATATAAAATTTTTGAATAATTTATTATTGTGATTGGCATATAATAAATAATTTATTATTTTTAAAATATTTTATATTTCAAAATCTATATTTATAACACCTTATCAAATATTTTTTTAGCACTCTTTAGAGAAATTCTATTTGATATTATAGTATTATTAATTATTTCAAAAATAAAAAATTATTTATTACACAAAAAATTATGACCAGCTACTATAATTAATAAAATAAAATTTCTATATTTATCAACAATTGTCTTATTGCAACCATTAGAAAAATCTTATCAAATATTATGAAGGTTGTCATTATTTTGTTTTTTCTACCTGGTGCATTTGAATTTTTCAACGAAGGAATGCTCGTCGAGGAGCCATTAGGAAAAATATAAATCTAGTTATCAGCTTGACCCACCCTATTCTTCTTCTTCTCTTTCCAAACTCTCGTTTTCAGACGAAGAGAAAGAACTTGGAGAAGGAAATGATGATGATGAGAGTGGCTAAAGAAGAGGAGCTGAATAATAACGAAATCCCATCAAGGTTTTTTCTTTACCAACAATCTTTCAGGTTTGACCCACTTTGGACAAAACATTTTCTGTTTGGTTGCTAAGAAAATGGGGAAAAGATTGAGAATTTAACATTTCAACTATTGTAGTTTTATGTTCATTAAGACCTGAGAAAACAAAATAGTGATTTTGTGGTTATCTGCAAAAAATGCGTAATGGGGTTTTCTATTTATAGTTTTATACATGTATTTCTTCTTTTGTTGCAGTCTCCGAAAGGAGACATAAGTTATATGAAACAGTCTTCCTGACATACGTTGTCGGAGGGAGGTTTCCCCTCCCTCCATCTCCAAGAAGATTTTTGTGGCACAGTATTGCTTAGGTTCATTGCCATTCTTAAGAGTGGGTTTTGCTTATGCCACTTTTCACTGGATCATTTTCTGTTGGGTTACTTGTAAATTATAGAGAAGAAAAGGATGAACAGAATATCAGAATGTGGATTGATTTTCGAAGAAACTGCTTAGGGCTTATGTTTTATCCAGTTATTGTCTTCCATTTTTGTGAAATTCAATGGTGAGTTAGTGTTCTGCCATATCTTCTCTAAGGTCAAAAGAGATTAATATGAAAAGGAAAGATTGTTTGTTTTAAGACATACTGAACTCAGTACTATTAAGGAGATTATGCCCAATCTATAGGATTATGCTTGTCGATATATACTTTGCACTTGTGTTTGAAATACCCTATGACTACCTTGTTGATTTATGTCAGAATGGATTAGTAAATGCTGATTTATGTGGAAATAGGGTACTTTGCTGCCTGATTGGTGTCCTCAAGATTTCTGAACTCTCATAACGGTGAAGTGTTTAATTAAGATTGCTTAATATTAAGTCTGCTTTGTAGGATTTTGGGGCTCTATCAGTTGTATCGTAATGCATGGTTATTGCACATAAAGAAACAAAGCAAAAATAGTAAGACACTCAAAGGTGCTGTTAAATATACAATGTTCCTTTTTATACCAATTGCAGCCTGGTTACCTGACATCGATTCTATGTTCGACAGTACAGAATGGCTCTGCAGTGATCCAAGAAGAACTGCTGTAGGACTGGATTTGGACATCATCAGAATTTTATACGGAGGAGGTACATCATCAGAACACAAGCTAAGGCTTCAAAGGATTTTCTAATTTTACGGTAACATTGTTGCTTTAAATACTTATCATTATATAGCCCAGTTAGAAGATTCTAACTGTGAATCTACAAGGGACACTTTCCTTTAAATACTTTTATTTAGTCAGGTGAATTTTCCATTTTCCTTTTCTCTTTGTTCCCACCTGTTTTCAATCTGCTTTGAATATCATTGGTTGGAACCTCTAGGCAATGGCTTATATACCACCACCACAAGCAAGAACCTTTTTACCATGTGAGAAAGATGTAACTATGTTTTACTTTATAGAACATCATATTAATCATCTGAAAATGCAAGGAGTATATGATAAACTGAGTTCTCTATTTAGATACGCAAGAACAGAACTAATAGTATCCAACAGCAAATTTTTTGAATTTTCTTTAGCAAAAACTTCATGTGGTGTAATGTAAACTTTGTGATAACGTAAGGGAACAAGCTGAATTTGATATTGTAGAGTGGAATACGAGAATTAGCCTACACTTTGATCTCAAATTTGATATTGTAGAGTGGAATACGAGAATTGGCCTACACTTTCATCTCAAAAGGCAACAGAGAAAAGTTCACCTTACATTTTCATATAGCTCGGGGCTGTAAGTTGCTCTTTTTCTGTCTATTGAAAGTGGTCAGTCTGGTCTGTGCATATTGAGCTAAGTTTCTCGGATTCTTATTCATATTGATGTTGATATGTTATATCATGTTTCTGGTAGTTTCTAACTTTACAAGAGGTTTTCTTTTGTCCCAGGGGGACTTTGCCCAAGATTAGAGACTGCTAGGAATAAGGTGGATAGTGTAAAGGTACTAGTAGTTGGCCCTTGTGGGTTATATACACTTCACTCTCCTTTCCCCACCAATGTGGGACTTGCTCCTCTCTCCGGAGTATTACAGATAGTCTGTTCACTTTTGGCTCCAAGAGATGCCAGACACTGAAGAAAGCAAAACAACTGATGGATTTGACTTTGGAAGAGATGTGAAATATGTAGAGGTGAGTTATTTTTGTCAACAAGATGTGTAGAATGCATACATTATAGGTGTTGCGTAACTTCATTTGTGTCTAGCAGCCATTTGGTTTAGGTTGCATTGTTGGCTATGGAAACCAAGCAACTTTCATTTTTTTTCATATAAATAATCCATGCCAAAGGGCCGATTTCATATTTACAAGCTTCTGTTTATTGATTTGTTTATACACATCAGTTCTCACATATACCGTGGAGATTTCTTTTTTAGTATATATTGTATAGATCCCAAATATAGTTGCACCAGAAAACAAAGCTCAAGGTTTTTTTTTTTTTTTTTTTTTTTTTTAATGTCATATTTTGTGCCAGGTATGGATGCACACTGCACAGGCATGTTCATTTCTTAAGTTTTAACTTGAAATTGGCATGCAAGAAATAGTACTATTAATTTAGATCTTTTTACAGGGAATACTGCAGATCAGGTTACACATAAAGCTGTCATTCCTTAATTGCTAAAAACCGTTTTGACTTGAAATCTTTTGCAGATTCTACATATCCAAAATCATAACGCAGCAGAAGGGGAGTTCTGCCTCTTTTCACCAAAGGTTAAGAATACGAACTTTTTTAGGAATAATTGAGAGTGCTCAACATATTCCAAGAGCCACTTACTGTAGAACTTTAATTCTTACAGCCACAGCGTCAGAATAAAGAATTAAAATAATACAGCAAAGAGAGAGCAAGAGAGTAGATTCTGGGAACGCTCATAGTTTTATGCAATTCTGGAAAGCTATCCAAAAAATCGACAAATGGCACCTTTAAGATTCATAGTCAACAAGATGGCGCTTGTAAAACAACAGTATGATTTTGCTAGGGACATACACCTGACGTGATCTATCGTATCTCACATAAAGCTCTGCACATTTGCAGAAAGTATACTCTTTCAGAATTATATTCTGGCTGTTGATGCTGTTTACAGAATGAAGGAATTGATCAATCTACAAAAAACAAAACTTGCTGTCAACTCTTAAGGATTTGAAATTTACTTCTTGATCGACTTAGAGTAATTCTGGTGCTCATATGAGAGGGTGATCTCTAGAAGATCCTGAAGAGATGTCTTTGGTTTCCAACCTGTTCACCTTAGAGCATCTACATGAGAAGAATGGCATAACTCCTCGACAAATATGGAAGAAGGGAGATGGTTAATATTAGCTTACCGAGCTGCTTGCTGATGATTGTCATGTCAGGGATGAGCTTGTCACTGTCATCATAGCCTTCACCATAGGAAACCTTAGAGCTCACATCTGTGGTCGATGAACCAGGAGCAGATTTCCCAGCCACCTTCGCATAGACCTTCATGTAAAATTCTCAACTCAATTAGCAAAAAGGCCTGAAGGGAAGAAAAAAAGCTAATTTTGAGAAAGAGAAGGATGGAAGCTCAGGGGCACCTCAGTCATCATTTCTGCAAGTTGCTTCACTGTAACTTCATTGTCTGGATTTCCCACATTAAAAATCTGCCCATTTGCTCTCTTGGGGTTCTCCTATGAAATATTGACATGTAAGTCTCCATTTTTGCAATTTACAAATATGAATGGAATTGAAATAATTAATGATCTTACGATCATCAGCAGAACAGCCTCAATTGCATCCTTGATATAGCAAAAGGTTCTGAGAGATTTTCCACCACCAACAAGCTCAAGTTTTTCACCACGCAGGAGATACTGAAACAGAAATCTATGAGAAAATAATCATGAGTAACCATGTAAAGACTTTAACAAGCTCTGAACTAGCTCAATTTACATTGTTGAAGCAATCAAAAACTCTTGGGACTCCATCGCCATCCACGCGAGGATTGAAGTCCATCCTTGGTCCAATCCAGTTGAAAGGTCTCACAACGGTGAAATCCAGGCCATGCTCCGCATCCTCAGCTATGATCATTACACAAGCGGGTTAAAGAAATCATAGACATAGTTAATGAAAATCTTGAGAACTGAAGTATTAACGCAGTTACCATATATTAGGCTTTCCATCATTTGCTCTGCACAGGCGTAAGACCATCTATGTTTCTCAATAACAGGGCCAAATATACAAGGGGAAGCATCTTCCTTTAGGAGGTAAAATTCGGGGTCCTGTTTCATGCCCAATGAAAACGTACACACATCCTATTATTTCTATAAAAAAATGAAAAATTCATTCATTTTAATCCACATGAAAATCATTCTAAAAGATTATTCTACATGAAAATCAGAGAAGGCAGAAACTAAAAAGGGAACCTCCAGTCTAGACAAACGAACATTGGGACGAGGAGTTCTTTATTCTTAAACTTATGTTCTGTACAGTATAAAAACAGGAAAAAAAAATTTCCACCCTCACTAATGACAATAACATGCAACCAACAGCCTTAAAAACTAGAAATGGTAACTTCAATTTCAGAGGAAACACAAGATTTAAATTGTACAGTAATTTCTATGATTCTATGTAGTAAAACAAATAACTGCACCAGGTATGATTTTGTTTGACCCCTAAACAGAGCAAAGAAAACAAGGAAAATCGAAAAGTAAGATTCTCATTGCTTTGCTTAACCAGATTTTCATGGAAAACTAGTGTCGAACTTACATTATAATCTTTGAACTGCCATAGCCACGGCTGGAACAACCTTCGTGGCCCATTTTTGTCAAGAATCAAGAATAACCCAAAACTCAAAAAAAGAAAAAAGCAGATTTCTGACTCCCAAAGATTGAAAGAAACACAGCAATTGATAAATATAAGACTGTGTAGTGGATGGTACCTGTCGAAGATCACGATCCTTTGGAAGAAAGCTGCTTACAGTCTTCCCATACACCTCGCAAGTAGAGAAATGAATCAAACGCTTCTTACTTTCAGTACAGTACTTTACCTGTACAAAAGGAACACTCAGAATTTATTAGTACCCACACCAAAAAAGAAGACCCAGTTCAAGAAATCAGTTCAGAAAACCCACCACTTGAATAGCATCAAGAAAATTGTCGCGAATTGTATCCAATGGCTCCCATTTAAACTGGTACGGAGAGCAAATAGCATCAAGATTGATAGTCTGCACTACCACAAAAAAGAATCAGCAACTAAAACACCCACATTGAATCACATAAAAAAAAAAAAAAAAAAAAAAAAAAAAAAAACCCAAATTACAAGATCGGAAGCTTTGATTGGGGTCTCGAAGCGGGAATTGTTCGTGATGTTGATCTTGTGGAACTCAATGCGGTCTCTCCAGGGAGAGGACTGGTCCAAAAGATGGTTAATCTTATCAGAGTGGTTATCAAAGACTATGGCTTTGTGTGAAGTATCGGCCATGAGCTTCTCGCAGAGGTGTGATCCAATGAAGCCACCGCCACCAATCAAACATATGGTGAGCGGTATGATTTCTTCGCCATCCAAGTTGACTCTTTCCATTGAAGAATAGACTAAGACTGGAAGGAGGAAGGGAATGCACAGAGACACAGAGTGAGGGAAGGAGGAAGGGAAAGAGTTAACTGCAACTACTTTTGAAGGAAGATGATCAAGAGGGAACACAAAGGTTCTTCAAGTTAGTTAAGGTCGTTATTTATCGTCACTGCCGGCAGATCGAGACTGCGAGAGTAAGAACGTGGGCCACTGTGTTATTTTGAAGAGGCCCAAATAATTAGTTAAAAAGTCCAAGGCCTTAAAAATACTTGTAAGAGAAACGCTATCTAAAAAACACTTATTAAACATTGCTATAAATCCATTACTGTAATATTGTATTAGTGTGTGGGTCAACAATAAGATTTCATCACAAATTACAATGTAATTATGTATTTCTCACTTTTCCAAGACATGATAGACAATAAATTAATAAAGTGCCATTTTCCTAATTTTTTGAGAGACTTATTGGGCCTTAGATTATGCTTCATATTCTTAGATGAAGACTTGAATTTATTAGTCAATCACTTGAAGAGTAAAATATATATATTTTTGTCCCTGTAAGACTTGGAGCCCCTATACAACCCATTTGGTATGTGAATTACAAAATCTGATTATTGATTAAAAAATTCAATATATAGATTAGGACTATTTGATTTTCTAAAAGATTGCGATTAACTCAATTACAATCAATCCAAATCAGCTAAATTTCTCAATTATCAAAATAGTTGTAGATAAATTTTTAACTTTTCATGCATGTAACATTAAAATTACTCAATTTACCCTTTATTCTTTTATATATTAATAAATCTTCCAATTAATACATAAAATTGACTAAATTCCCCAATGCCTTTAATAAAATCAATGGCCCACAATCACTCTAGGCTTGTCTTTTCTGACTGAAGTATAATCTCCACCGCGCGCTTCATCATCCTGTTAAGACGGTCCAAATTGGGTAGTAATTAATTAATTACATAATTTTCAAGGCCTGCCTTAAAAAAAACCGTTTGTGAAACGCGTAAAATATTGGTGAAACAGCGTTTGGTAGAAAAGAAAAAATAGAGAATGTGTCTGGAATTTTCTTAGAGGAACAGTTCCTGCACTTGCCCTACCAAAAGAAGATATTGTTAGGGCAGGCTTCTGAGCATCAGCATTGTACTGGAAGTGAACAAGTCCCTATCACAGTTTTTGGAACTGGAACTTATGAAACAGTACTTGCTAAGTCAGATAAAGAAACTACAGGCAGGGTTTGCAGTGAAGGCTTAATATTGACTACCTTATGCAGTATTCATTTCATAATTTATGTTTTCCATGAAAAATAAAATTGCAAGGAGACAGGTCAAATTAAAATCTAAAAGTCAAGAGTTGACAGATATATTCTGAGTAGTAATACTCAGTTATTAACATATCCCCAAGGTGGTCGAGGAATTAGTGTTGGCCATTGGGGTAGTATAAACAAAACCTGTGATGGATGAGAATTAGAACGCCACTTCTCTTCAATCCTTTGAGCCCGGATGTTGTAGGCAATAACCCAACCATTATAAAAACCTATATACACCAAATCTAATTTTGTTGGATGCAGGACGAGGAAAGGCCAAGTGTTTGTGTTCCGATACCAAACTAGAGGATCATCGAGTTCATCTTGGCGTAGATGTTTTTCCCATTTGACATGATCTCTTGGTAATTGAATAGCAGTGCTACATCTAAATTCCACTTCCCATATTCCCTCATCATAATCTAACAGACTCCACACAGACCACGTACAAAGAGACCTGATTCCATCATGTGCTGCCTCTAAATAACGTAAACGGCCCTGACATGTCCCCAGCAGTCCTGTCTTGCTTTTTCAGTTGGCAACTTCACCACATGATCAGTATCAGTGTTGGTGTCATATGCTATAATTCTGTAGTTTTCGGTATCTTGCCAATGCAGAATACCCTTGTAAGTAGCAAAAGGCCGATTTCAATCAAGAAAACAAACATTATGAGGAGGGGATATAGAAGAATTGATGTGCCTCCATTTCCATTCATCCAATTCAGAACAAGTGTAAGAAGCTGATAATATATACAGAGTAATTAAGGGAACCACTGGTGCCCGTGTAATCTGGTGATATCATTACTACTTTGAAACCTTTGTCATCACTTATGAAACCAACTTGCACATACATATTAGGTATATTAGGGAGAGAAGCACATTGCTTGGTGAGCGGATTGCAAACATAGTAAACGGCTCTGCCAGCTTCAACAAATAATGCCACGACACAAGAGCAAACCGTTGCTGGATGCTAAGATACAACTCCCATATGGGTATGAAATTTCAGAAGGAAGAAACTCAAGTCAAAAACCTGGGGATAAAAAGTCAGGATGGTTTTTGATAATTACATTGGAACGTCTTTTTGGATTTGGACTTGCTTGGGAGATTCTCAGAAAAGTCATTCTCAGGTGACTCCAATCATACTCCGTTTAACTGTTGTGGTGGCGTGTTACATGGTGGCTTAAAAAACTGTTGTGGTGGCTTGTCAGGAGAGTCCAATTATGCCCTGTTAAATTATGTCCTCTTAGAGAGATATAAGAAAAAGGAAAGAAAGGATCTGAAATCAGAGAAAACGAGAGCGCTTGAAAACACATTTGCACATGAACACGGATTTGATTGGAATTCTTGAAAGAATTTCAGTCAAAAGGTCATCCGCAATGTTATCCATGATATTACTATTTGAGAGAAGAGCAAGCATATATTTGATTCCTAATTGAACTCAAATGCCTTAGTCTTCTTTCTTCTAAGGAGAAGTATATGTGTCTTATTTCGAATCTAATACTAAATTTTGTTAAACAATAATACCTTAATGAATAGAGATTTACCAAAGCTTGAAACAAACCATTCCTTATTCCATAAGGATTGGGTCGCACTAAATAACCCAGCTCACTACATTTATGGATCTTTATGAAAGTACCTTATATTAATAGCAATAGTAGTTATTAAAATGTGGGTATATTTCTGGCAATTTAGATCTTTCAAGAGTAACTAAACAATTTTTTAATTTCATTTTGTGATGTGAAATAATTTATTTTACCTTTTTGATTCCTAAAAGTTTTTTTTTTTCTCTAACAAGGATCTCAAAGTTTGAATATGCTCAATCAAGTCTCTAGCTGGATATGTATAAACTAGTAAATTAAATAACATCACTCTCATTCTTTTTTGAATAACTTTTTTTGTTTTATCTGATAAATATTTATATAATTTCACATATATACTTGATTTAGTTGCTTGGTTTTTTATGTAAATGTACGTAGTTATTAGATCTTCTTTTTACCTAATTAGCTATCCAATTTTCAAGTTGAAGGCGAAGGTTCTTATAATGCTAATGAGTAAGTTTAGTTTTTTCTTTTTTTTTTGAAAGGAAAAGAACAACAAACAAATAGAATAGAGAAGAAGTAATAGTTAATAGGTGGTTTTCACATTATCAGCTTCAAAATCGAGACGAATTGGAGCAGAGACTTGCAATCATTCTAGCGCCTAATCTTGCTACTCAACAGTTAAATTTGCTACAGAATCAACTATTTTAATTTTTTTCTCGATGAACATGACTCAGGTTGATTTCTCAATACCAAGAAATAACTCGACGAATATCACAAATTAAAAGTAGCTGAGCATAGGTCTTGAATTATTTAATTATTTATAGAATTTCACATATATATTTGATTGAGGTTGCTTGGTTTTTTATGTAAATGTTGGTACTTATTAGATCTTTTTTTTTTTACCTAATTATCTATCCAATTGTCAAGTTGAAGGGGATGGTTCTTATAATATTAGTGGGTATGTTTAGTTAAATTAAATACATTATACATCTAACACAAATTTTATATAGATTGTGTTGCAAAATGTTATACCACTAAATAAATTCAGCATGTAAGATTTTTATATATTAAAAATTAACTTGTCTATGGAGAGAATTATATGATTGAGCATAGTTAAAATTTGAATTTCTTGTTTGAGAGTAATGATTTTTTGTGAAAATCGAAAAGGTAAAAATAATTGTTTCTAGGCTGCTGATCAGATGCACGTGGTTTATGACAATTAGGAGCTAAATTGTCAGAAATATCCCCACATCTTAATAACTACTACTACTGCTATTCGTAAGGTACTTACGTCATTTCCTGAATCTCTCTCGTCTTTCTCACACAAGAAGCCCATTTCTGAACCCCCATCACCAACCGGCAACGACTTCTCTGCATCACAATTACAAAGAAGGCAAGGGAAGATAGTAATTTTCTCCAAAAAGGATGGGCACAAATGTAAAATGGAGTTGGAGCTCGGCGGTAATTGGAGCCGCATCGGCTATGGCGGTGTCGACTATCATTTCAGCCAAGCCCAAAGATCCAACCTTTCATTTGATATCAATCGAGTTAACTTCCTTCAAGCTGAACTTTCCGGTTCTTGACGCCGAGCTCATCCTCATCGTACACGTCACCAACCCCAACATCGTCCCCATTCACTACTCCTCCACTACCATGTCCATTTACTACCAAGGCTCACTGCTTGGTTCGGCTAACGTTCAGGCCGGGTCCCAACCATCTCGGTCCTGCCAGCTTCTCCGTCTCCCAGCTCGGCTGGACGGGTTGGAGTTAGCTCACCACGCCGCTCGGTTTGCAGCCGACTTGGCCAAGCGGGAGATGGTGCTGGATGCGGTTGTGGATATCGGTGGTACGGCTAAGGTGCTTTGGTGGGACCATAAGTTTATGGTTCATGTAGACAGTCGGGTCACTGTTGATCCCGTGTTTCTTGATATTATTGATCAAGATAACAAGTCTGAATTGGACGTTTTTGTTGAATAAATATGTCAATGTACGATTCATTTTTAAGTTTCAATATTTAATTTTATGTTTTTTTCTGACCAAAAAAAAACACATATATGTAATATTTTTTTCTTTTTTGCTAGGAGTTTTAATACGTAATTGTCATGGATAAAGATTATTGTAAGTGATTTTAAAACCTTGAATATAACAATCTAAATAAGTTCAACAGCGTAAGCATACTATGAGTAGCAACCATAAAAACCATTCATACATAATCTACGAAAGTGGAGTCGCAGTTTGAAAGACAATTATGATTTCTAAAACAAAAACCAGCTACTCCTCCATAAAACAAAGGAACAGTATTCATGTTGTTGTAGTCTGGATGGATCTGGTGTAAATTTGTTGGCTCGCATGGGCAGCTATAAGCCTAATGGAGCCTCTGGCCATCAAGTCCTTGATCGCACGACGTGCCAAAGATCCACTGATCTGCACATGGTAAAAAAAAAAAAAAAAAAGGAAAATAAATTCAGAATCACAATGTATTAGATGGAAATATATTCAATACCAATAATTACAACTGTGAATGTGTTTTTTATCACAGTAATTGATAAGGCAATCGTGACAGCAGGTTGTTGCAATAACACAAGAATAAATACAAATCACAAGACTTATTTCCCTTGTCAATGGAGTACGAAGGGCTTGTGAGCTGAAAAGTGCATTTTACATTGGGCTTTCTATTATTACTCAATGCCCAGAGTGAAAGCAGTGCTGTGTACGTACAAGTTTCATGCTTTCATCCTTCCTCACCGTACACAGTACCAACAGGCAGTGATACAAGTATTGAGTAAAACAAAGGTCAGATTTGAATCTGTTCACTATATATGTCATCCCTCCTTATTACCACCTAGGCACCTATCTTAAGCCTAGTATACACAACACATTGTTGACTGTACAATTTCAATCTGTCTGCACATATCAATGGCAAAGTTTTTCTTTTCAAATAATAGGTGTGCATAAATATAAGAAAACTACGGAACAAAACTAGTTCCCTTGATTCCGTAGCAAACAAATCATATATCTTTAACCAAGTAGCAGGAACTGTTTAAATAGGAAATGCAACTAACTGTTAAACTGTTGTTTCTTAGTGTTAAGATGCCATATGAGTACATTTTAACTTGGATAGTTGAAGATATTACCCCACACTAATCTCAAGAAGGCTATATATAGCAGATAAATTATTTAGAAGACAAGAATTTCATGAAACGCTTTCACAGTACACCATTTCATAACTTCACTTGTTAGCACAACCACATAGCATTGGCAAGATGACTAAGCAACAGCAATCTCCCTTACCAGGTTAAACAATCGTAATCACATAACACAATAAAATACAAAGAGCATAAAAAGAAAATAATAGCAAAGCTCAGACAATACCCTCAGTCTGTCAGACAAAATGGAAGGCGTAATCAGCTTGTACTTAGGAACTTCCGATAGTAGTTTGTCATAGGTTGCCTGATCAAACAAAACCATGTTGTTCACCTTCTCCTTTTGCTTTCCCTTGCTCCATTTCTGCATATATAACAATGTAAAGTTCATGTACTCATCCAAATATTACCAATCCCTTTTACAGTTTTACCTCAAGTAACCAAAGTAGATTAGTGTTTCAGAAAATATAGTTGCTTTACTACTCTCCGATATCAACAGTACAACTGGGTTGAAGGAGAGATATGAAAAAAAGCAACACAATTACTATAGCTTCAAGGGAACGAGTCAAATGGGAATTGAGAAAAAAATCCACAACGACCAGATAATGAAGCTTCCCAAGATCAATTAACTTTAAAAACCATAACCCAATAGCAAGAACCCATATACCCAATATCCAAATGCTGCCAAATTTACCACTGAAAAAACACTATATGAAGAACATGTACTAAATCTGACCTTCTTCTTCTGCTTCCCTCCTCCAGACTTGGCCGGCTTCGATGATGGTGGGGGAGCCTTGTCCTTCTTGGGCGCCTGTCAGTATAATAGCATAAGAAATGAAATATGCCCAAACATTAACAAATCTTGAAAATGAGGAATCCGAATCAGAGTACACAGATCTCAAAATACATTCTGCCTAGAAAACACTAAAAACTGAACCAAGCCAAATGCTCCCAAACCCAGACGCAAATTTTCATACTCATTAAAGTAGAAAAACATCACAGACCCAGTTAAGCATTATATAAATATTTTACTGCTAAGAGATTGATGCAATAAATTCTCCATTACTTAGGCTGGAAAAAGAGAAAACTAGAATCAGAACGAAATTGTGAATGCTAGTGACTGCAAAAAGCCATTATAATCTTTAAAAACTTAGGAAACAAAATATATTAAGGTTGCACAAGGGAGAGGGAGAGGGAGAGCTCACCATGAATCTAACTGAAGCTGAGGCAGTCGCTCGTGCGGACTCGGGAGAAGGCGGATGTGACAACTGAATAATGGGTGTGAAAGAAATAGGGTTGGGGAATTGTTGATGTTTGGAAGCTGGTTTTTACTCTTTAGATTATTGAGCTGTTTGGGTTAGGTCTTGATTTCCCGGACCAAACCCATGACCCAGATCTCATATAGAAATCTTTATAATTTTTATTTTTTACAAATAAATTGACTAGATCTTTGACAGTTTATGATAGGATTTATCTAATATATGTCATTTGGGCCATTGTAAAGTTTTTATAAATAATAAATTTATAACATTTATTATGATAGTTAATCAGTGTTATTTATTGTATAAATTATTACTAGTAAAAACTTTAATTGTCAATAATTATATTTATTGTAGTTTAATAAGTGTCATTTGAATACTAATTAAAAAAATAATTTATAATAAAATTTATATATTTTTTTATTTTTCATGTTATTTTTCAAGGCCTTCACCAAATTTTAAAATCCAAATAATTAATAAATGAACATATTTCCCCAATCATTATGCCTTTTAAGATCTAAAAAAAATAAATTGTTAAGAATCAATACGAGCTGATTTACTAAAACCATATTTATATATAAATTATATAATATTTAAATAATTTAAATTTTAAATATAAATATTTTTTATTTCATGCTGACAACCTTTATTTCGAACTCAAAATATCAAAGAAAATGAATATATCTCTTTTGGGATATTCTCAAACAAATCATCATGAATATAATCTAAAAACAAGTGATTTGGTAAAAAAAAATTTTGATAAGTAAATTAGTCTAACACTTAGATGATTTTACAAAGAAATAAGCACAATTTTTTTTATTTCTTCATGTTATTCCTATACTACGATCTTTAATAATGTTTCAAACCCAGAGAAATTAAGAAAATAAATACATCTCTTTAACCAACAGACTTTTTAAAATATTCTCAAACAAAAAGTCATTAATATAATTTATACAAACAATTCAATATAAAATGAATAGTTTACTAAAAGAAGTATTTATAAATAAATCCTCTTGATTTACACAATTTTTTCCAACTTCATTATATGTTTTAAAAAAATAAATAAATAAATATATCTCATCAACCACTATGCCTTAGAAATTTATTTGATTATTAATTATAGATTAAAAATGACCAGAAAAAAAATTAAAAAATATATATATATATATAAATCAAAAAGTTTCTTGGCCAAAAAGAAAGAAACCGGTTATACGAATCCGAATCGATCCATTTCTCAAGTCCAGTGGAGAATAACTTAGTTTCGTCGACCCGGTCCAGACGGGCCTGTATTTAAACCCCCAGTGCCCAAACCACTCTTCTCCAACACCAGCACTCTTAGCACAGACGCAATTCTTTCTTCTTCTCCAATAAACCTCCGTCTCTCGCTTGAATCTGCAATTTCTTGGTCAGTAATTTGAATTTCTCTTCGAACATTTTTCTTTTCTTATTCATGTGGTTTGTATGCATTTGGGTTGTTTGTGTTTATTTCATAATGTCTCTCTATTAGTTAATATATTGAAATTCAAATGCTTCAGCTCTAAATAATTCTAATATATTTGAATAATTTGTCTAATTTTTAATATCTGTTCGTGTAGAAGCAACGGAGATGGAATCTGTAGCATCAGGTTTCATTCATTGTGTGCTAGATTTTGCTGAGTAGTTCAACTATCGATTATTTGCAATTTTGGGGATAAATTAACGTTCGCTCAGTAAATTATGCTCCAATTCTTAATGTTTCATGATAAGATTATAACATTTGAATTCTTGAACCAATAAAGTTTGGCTGCCTGTCATTAGTCAGCATTTTCAGTAATCGAAAACAAAACAAGAAATCATAAGAATGTTGGGAATAAATCTGTGAGAACATGAATAGGAAAAGTATGTTGAGGATTTACATTTGGAACAGATGGGCCTCACTTGATTTTTGATGTCATTGAACGCTCAATAAAGGAAAACAATATGTTGGACAGTGTAATAAGACCCTTATATCTGCTAATTTTATGGTTTCCCTTTCCATTTTTGGCGCTTGAAAGGTTTTGGACATACCTGGTAAATGTTTAGGAATTCATTCATTGGATCCAAATATATTTATTTTGTGATGTTATATATCAGCTAGTAGTGATTACTATCTAT
The DNA here is from genome assembly GCA_029379385.1 of Quillaja saponaria. Classification (NCBI taxonomy): domain Eukaryota; kingdom Viridiplantae; phylum Streptophyta; class Magnoliopsida; order Fabales; family Quillajaceae; genus Quillaja; species Quillaja saponaria. The sequence goes on along the minus strand of CM055605.1, from coordinate 2,613,744 downwards.
CATATGTACACTTGATGTCTTTTGAGAAAACAAATCAAGGTTTTTAGTCTAAGCAGCTCAGGCCATATTTCTAATGAGTTAATGAACAATATGCGGAATAGAGTACTGAGTTTTTATCTTCAAAAGTTATGTTATCTTCAGCTAAGTAGATAAGGGGTCTTCATAAATTGCATTAATAGAGGAAGCATGTTGATATAATTGTGGCGAAACAGAAAAGAATGTTACCCATGACTGGATTTACTGTATTATCTGATGATATAATATGTGGATAAATACACCTATCATTTCTTTTGTAGGGAAAAGTAGTAACTTCAATGGCAACAAGGACTGTGGCAAGATACATACCACGAAGGTTCTATAGTAGTGGTAGTGGGAAAGTACTTAGTCAGGAGGAAAAAGCTGCAGAAAATATTTACATCAAGGTAATCCCCGAAGTTCTCATGGTGTCTTCTCCTATGCTTTCCTGTCCAGACTGTTCTTTTTATTTATTTTTTTATTTATGCTTTGCTTTAAACTTTCGGGAAGAGATGGTGTTGTTGCATCTTTCTTGTGATCTATTCTCAGAAGCACTTCCTTGTTGGTTTAATAAATAATTGATTTCTAAAGTATACATCCAGTGTACTTTCTTTTTACTTTATTATACTTCTTTTCATCTGTTGAATAAGTTTTATTGTTAATTATACATATATAAGAAGACTATTTACTACTTGATAGATGTATTGCCTTCAATCTTCTGTTTGATCAGATTTTCATTTTTATTTTTTTCCTCTTTAACTGCTTCATTTAAGAAACAGGTTTATATACAAGACATTAGTATATGTAAATATGTATGTAAAATTTCTAAATTATGTCTTAAATCCATGGAATTTGTAATCCTATTACTGTCGATTTTTTTTTTCTCATTTGAGTGGGCTTTATATATACATGTTTGCTCTGTAGGTAATGGAGGTTCTACTTGTTTATTGCCCTTGTACATTTTTGTTTACTTTTAATGTCGTTGCAGAAAACTGAGCAAGAGAAGTTGGAGAAGCTTGCACGAAAGGTATGAAGATTGCTATAGCTAATGGCATTCCCTGTTAACTTCGTCAGTCTTTCACCATTGTTGATAACATGGAAAAAAATAAAAATGAGCATGGAGTTTTAAAAGAAAAATTCATCAATTATCCTGGTAGAATAAGAAATGCAGAAAAAATGCATTGATTTAATATAGTAAATGAATGTAACAATTTTGTCTTAACTCATAAACATTGCAGTTTCACTTCCTTTTTCACCTAATTTATTGGAAGCAAATTTTTTATTAATGATGGAAATAACCCCCCCATTTTCAGTCCTTCCCTCATTTCCTCACTCCTAATGATGGGCAAACTACATGTTAATCTATTTGTCCTCCGGGTACCAACGTACAAGTTTACTAGGAATTGCTATGTACAGAACCCTTAATATTTTGCTCAATGTATTTAACTAATGCAGGGCCCTAAACCTGAAGAAAAACCAGCTGCAGGTTCAGGGGGTTCAGCAACTGATGCCAAACCAAGTGAGTCGGCTGGTGAAGGAGCATCTACTGAGAAAGTATCAACTGACAAGTACAGAAACTATGCAGTTGTAGCTGGTACTGTAACTATGTTTGGTGCTTTGGGCTGGTACCTTAAAGGTACTGCAAAGAAGCCTGAAGTTCAGGATTGAGGTTGTTGTGCATCTCTTAGAAGTTCAAGACTCCTCCTAGGATTAGTCTTACCTTTACACTTAAGCTTTTGGCTGTAGTAGTTGCACAGAATAATTTCGGATATAACCATGCACCACCTCTTTTATTTTATCACACTTTGATTGTATTTGATTTGCCTTCCTTTCAATGTTTCTAATGCCTTTGCTGATGACTATGTGCTCTGAATAAACATTTTTTGACAAGGGATGCATTCAAATTTTTTTCTCAGAGAATCTCATATTGCTTGGGATTGGTCAATGTCTGTTGCCTTGCTCTATTGGATCACTGATAGAAGGAGTGCGGCTTTAGTTTTGTTGTTTGGTCTTTCATGGCTTAGAAACGCAACCCCTTCTTCAGTTGACGCCCTTTATAGTGTTGCTCATGCACATAATATCTTAATCAAACAGGTTTTCCCGGCTTGAGCGGATTGGCTCATGTTCAGTTTCTATTAAACTGACAGGACTGAATCTCACTTATATGCTGCTCATAAGTGATTGCTTCGTTTTACGGGTTCTTTTTCTTTGTAAATTTTTTTTAAAATGTCAGTCCCCTTTGACAAGTTTGTAGTAGAGTTGGCAGGCCTAGCATTTGTTTAGTAACAAACCAACTGTTGCAGTTTTTTCTTTCTTTCATTCCTTTTCTCGTGGAAGGGTTCAACAAGATTTAATTTTTATTGTCAAATTTAATGTTCTGTGTAAAGAAAATATGAATATTGGAGAATAGTGAAAATAAAAAATGTAAATTTATAATAATAATTTTTCTGCAGCTACAAAATTTATTATTGCAAAATTTTAAAGAATATTCACCAAAAATAATTAAAATCAAAACCTTAAATGACTATGGTAACTGTTAACTTCTAAGGTCTCGTCGCGTGTGGCGTCAGCAGCTTATCTCAGAATCTGAGATAGACTCTTAACCCTTCATCACATATGAAAAATGGAGAAGGGGAGAAGAGTGGTGGTGTCAGCTCTGCAGTTTGCTTGCACTGACGATGTGGAAATCAATATTGCCACTGCTGAAAGGTTTTCCACCTTCTTCTTCTTCTTCCTTCCTTTTTGTCATAAATAATAGCATTAGTTTTTGCAGTGCTTTTAGAGTAAAAGTTTAGGGCTTTTTCGTCATAATAATAGCATGAGTTTTTGCAGTGCTTTTGAGTAAAGGTAGGGCTTTAGATTAAGAACATGGGTATGTCTATTTCAAGGTTTATCTGCTTTTCACCTCCTTCCATAAGCGCAATTATAGATACCTGGAAAATAAAAAATTAGGGATTTTCCATCAGGAGTAGTGGGATTTCCATTTTTCTGACATTTTATATTAATATGCCCCAATCACTATTTACTTAAACGAATCTGAGCAAGCACTCTTTTGGGTAATCTAATTCCAATTTGAAATTGAGTTCATGCCCTAAACTTGCTCATATTTAGAGCTTATTTGATTTTTAGTTGTTATAGTACCTTATCATACTTTAAAGGTTGGGCTTGTTTGTGACTATCTATCTTCTAATGTATGAGCTCCTGCAGTAAGACAATTGCTCTTACCGTCTTAAGACTATCTTGTAGATATGCTGAAAAGGGAAAGATAAAAGGTACAAATCGGGAATGTTGCTTGAAATATTGTAAAATTATATTTAAGATAGTATCCCAGTCCTGTACTTCGTGTAGAAGTTTGGTTTAATGTCTCCATGGGAACTCTCAGATTATGTCATTTAGATGCCAAAAGAATTAATGTCATCTTATAGATTGTACTAGTTATATTAGTTTCTTCTGTGCTCATTGCCACATATTTTATTTTTTTAAAGAAAGTTACTGTACTTCCTTTTAGTTATGTGTTAACTATCTGTATATGTTGCATGATGTTTTCGGCTCTATTATACAGGTTGGTTAGATCTGCTCATGAAAAGGGTGCAAATATCATTCTTATTCAGGTTTGCATAATTCAAACTTTAATATCTAGCCTCAGGGCGCTCTTTATTTACTGAAGATTCTTATGTGATTATCTATGTTTAGTACTTAGTGACATTCCCTTTATGTGATTATCTATGTTTAGTACTTAGTGACATCCCCTTTATGTGATTATCTATGTTTAGTACTTAGTGACATCCCCTTAATGCTCTCTTTCAATGTTATACCATTCTCATTAATTTTAATAAAGAAAATATGTTTTTGTGAATTTCACATGTCAAGGCTTTGGAGTTATCTAAACTCTAGCATAGGACTTCAGCAAGAGTCAGCTAGCTTCCCGTGAATGGAAGACATGAATAAATGAAATTATCTCAGAACACATTTTTTTTTTTTTTTAATCTTATGGAATATTAGGCACAAGCAATAGAGGAGAAGATTAATGTTTTTTCTTGTTAGTTCAAATAATATTTGAAGCTAATTTAACTTTTGTATGTATAAATTTCTAAATTACTATTGGTTTGACAATATGCAAAAAGTGTGGACTGTTACACTTACAAAGTGCATTATGTCCCGAGCTGCTGCATGATATGTTTTAGATGCAATATGTACTGGAATTACTCATTGAAATAGCTAGATTTGGTTTCCTAATTGGGTTGCAAGACGCTTAGTGACTTTTAACTGCCAGTAATAACAGTGGGACAGGAGTTGTTGGTGAAATGTGATGCAGTACTTTTTCCTGTTAAGATATGTTGAACAAAGCTTTAGCTTTCTCAGTACTAGGCAATAAAATTGATTTGTTTGAAGTTCGATGTGGACTGAACAATGGATTTCTATATGGTGTAGAGATAGTAAATTATGTTGAATAAGTGGTTATGTTTAATGCAAATTCTTGGAATAGATAATATAGTTCCTTATGTTTTATAAGCTTTCATCTCATGTTTTCAGGAACTTTTTGAAGGATATTACTTCTGTCAGGCACAAAGGGAGGACTTCTATCAACGAGCTAAGCCCTATAAGGGCCATCCAACAATCCTACGGTAAAATAACAGAAAATGGCTGCTATCTTTTGCTTGTTGGTAGCGCTTGGCATTGTATATACAGTTGAAACTATATTAATGTCTCTATTGCATGGACAAGAAACTAGATTTGATCGACTGTGATGCACATTTCTTTAGCAGTAATTCAATTCTTGTATTATTTGCTTGCTCTAGGATGCAGAAACTTGCGAAAGAGTTAGGTGTAGTTATACCGAGTCAGCTTCTTTGAAGAGGCAAACAATGCCCATTATAATACAATAGCCATAATAGATGCTGATGGGGCTGATCTTGGAATATATAGAAAGTCCCATATTCCAGATGGACCAGGTATGAAATATGCGGGATATTGTACATATTAAGTATTATATTGTTGGCTTTTGAAAAAAATAAGAGTTCTCTCCTGCAGGCCTACCAGGAAAAGTTCTACTTTAACCCAGGTGACACAGGCTTTAAGGTGGGTGGTTGTGTTAATAGTACATGATATGTGATACTGCCTCGTGTGACTTTGGTTTGGCATTTTTCTGATGGGGACACTCATTGTAACTGTAATGCTTTCAATGATCAGGTATTCAACACGAAGTTTGCAAAGATCGGAGTTGGTAAGAACTTCCAATTACTATATACCCTTTCATATTCTGTATACCAGTTTCTACTTACTTGAAATAATTGTTGGATATTCTTGTTGTACAATTTTATTTTCAATGCATCTACATTAGATGTCTAATGGATGGTCTACCTATCATTTTGTTCAACTTAGTACAGGAACACTGTAAAGGCTGTGTTTTTTTTTTTTTTTTTTTTTTTCAATCTTTCCACCTGAAAGGGAACTGGATGATGGGGAGGACTAATGCTGTTACTGTTTTTTTTTTTTTTGGGATTATATTAGCAATTTGCTGGGATCAGTGGTTTCCAGAGGCAGCCCGAGATATGGTGCTTCAAGGTGCAGAGATTTTGTTTTACCCTACTGCCATTGGATCTGAACCTCAAGATGGAGGACTTGATTCTTCTGAACATTGGAGACGAGTAATGCAAGGACATGCTGGGGCCAATCTGGTAAGTTCTGTAAGCCGTAAGTATGCCCATTAGTATTGTATCTATATACATATGTCATGCTCCTGTCTCACTTCGTTTTTCCCCATGCAAGTTCCTGACCTTTGTTCCAGTTTTCTTGTCGAATCAATGATCTGTTACTAAAATATCTGATTCATACTAAAACAATGCTGTAAAGCGTATTAATTATGGAAAATGCAGGTACCTCTTGTAGCTTCAAACCGCATAGGAAAGGAGATAATTGAGACAGAACATGGTAAAAGTGCGATCACATTTTATGGGAACTCTTTTAGTTGCAGGTATTATTCTCCCTTTCCTCATTGAATAGTAGCCTACATTTAGACTTAACTGGTAATGAAAATCCCTGCACTGAAACTCTATGTGGGCTTTTTGTCTATGTATGTCCAAGTTTGTGAGCCACTCCTGTATCAAATAAATGTGTTTTCTATAATAAGTGTGTCAATACTTACTTTTCAAAGTTATTTGCAAAAAGGAAAAGAAGAAAAGAAAATTGGTTTGCAGTTTGTTAGCCTTTGCACTATTCAAAGTCCATAAGTAATTTAGCTCAGCCATTATTTGGTTAAAATCTTTTCCTTTATCAAAATGAGCAGGACCTACTGGAGAAATTGCTTTAGCAGCTGATGATAAAGAGGAGGCTGTTCTTGTAGCTCAATATTGATCTGGATAAAATCAAATCCAAAAGACATAGCTGGGGGTATTTCGTGATCGCCGTCCAGATTTATACAAGGTTCTTCTGACATTCGATGGCAACCATCCTGCCTTGTGAGTTGTGATGAATGATCACTCGTTCCTTTTGTACCTGTCTAGGTATGTAGATTTAGGACCACGTTCACATTTTTCTGAAAGTAACTTGTCCCGTGCAATAGTGATTCCGACTCTCACACCATGGGTGGTGTATGATTTTCATGTGCAACTTTTGCCCTCAACCTTTCAAGAAATGAAACTTGAACACATATTTTGAATGATTGGACTGATGAGCTAGCAAAATATAGACCTAGTTTACATGTTGAATTAGCTTCCCAATCTGTATGAATTCTATTTAATGATACTCAAAAGTAAAAGCAAAGAAATTAGTTTGTACAAGGCATAATAACAAGCTTTCATTTTTCTTGGATTATTATTTGCAAATCCCTTAATCCTAAAACTTTGGATCTTCAATATAACCTATGACGAAATTACCTTAAACATCATATATCCAAGTTTCAATTTTCAACGTTCTTTCCCTCATTTACTCCATTTGCTGTCAAATCCTCATTCGCTTTTTCTTTATTTTCTTCCTCTATAATTTCTACATCATCTTGTTCTTGCTTTCCTCCTCCTCCTCCTCCTCCTCCTCATCCTCCTCATCTTCATCTTCATCTTCGAGGCTTCCATCGTTAGGCTGAATAAAGTGCAGCTTCAACCGTCCATCCTCTCTATATGCAAGAAGAAACTCTTGGGTTGGAACCCTTATTACTTTCAGTACAAATCTGCCGTCTTGCCGGTAAGGCTTGAAGCAAAGCCAAGGTTTTCCACTCTGCCCTATGCTTGAAATTGGAGGAGGGAGCTCAACCCCTGTTGTTCTTGATCTCCTGCATTCACTAAATGAGTAATGAGAATATAATTTTTTTTTCACACCCACTTCCTTATTTTGATTCTCCCTACCTGCACTCGTTCCATTCTTCAATTCAACTTCATCTGAGCTTTCAGAACCCAGACCCTCTGTACAAAGTTGCAAACTTGAATTGGATGATGAAAAACTATCACTTCTTGTGTGGGAATTGGTGTAATTGCTTTTTTGGGGGCTTGAAACAGAGGTTGATGATGATGGCCTTTTGCTATTTTCAGAACCCACATAATTTTCTCTAATTTTCTTTTCTGTTTCGTTTGGATGATTAAGGTCTATCAGGGAAGGAGATGAGAATGATATTGGTATTCTGAAGGATGAAGATGAAAATGATGATTCAGAATTCTCTTCGAAATGAAGCTCCCCAAATATGGATTTTACAGGTTTGATTTGGTTCCATGGTGAAAGGGATTCAAACAAGGTTGGGCTTGCTGGTAATGGGTTTTCAAAGAAATGCTGGAGGCTTCCACAGGCAGCCATGGATTAGCTCTCCAGTATATCTTGAAGATGATGTTTCTGATCTAAGAGATAAAAAAGGTGAAAGAAAGAAATAAAAAGGAGTTGAGGTTTTGATGGTTGAGAGTGGGAGAGAGTGGGAGAGAACAGAAAAAAGAGGTATGAGGAAGTTATGAGCTTATAGAAAAATCAAATGGAGGTGCTATTAATTAGGGGAGTATTCTGGGTTTGGGTATCTATTTTGTTGTGGTATGAATGGGTGGTTATGGAGACTGGTCTAGATTTAGTGGTTTATTAGCCTCCCTATAATATATGAATTTCAACAACTGATTTAGTAAATTTATCTGTTACTGCTATTAATAGGAGTTCAGATATCTAGCCCAAATCCTACTTTGCCGCCTCTTCTTGTCTGAAGGCTGGTATTTAATCTGATAGTTACATAAATGGCTTGGTTTTTCTATTATATAAATTCAAAGTTTTTACATTTGATAAACAAACAGAGCCCAAGCATATGCATAAATAACACTAAATGGTGAAATTGTTAGAAATAGATTCTAGTTCACTGATCACCTATTGCAATATGAATAGTTATACATGTCTTTTTCCTACTTGTCATTGCTGGGAGGAACATGGGGAATATTCCATTCGATCAATTTTTACATGTCTACTCCTTTCTAGGAAAAATGTTTGGTGACCAACCTTCACTATCAGATTCAGTGGCTTACCCTAATAGGCTAATACATATGCATCATGCATTTTGCAAGAAGCAGCTCGTAATGTATATCTATTAACCACACTACAAATTCCATATTCGTCTGATTTTCTTACCACGTGATGATGCCTGCAATTAGTGAATATTGGTTTTCATCCAATCCTGTCTTTTTATGGAACCTAAGCTACCTGATCACAGCAATTCTGCTATTCTCATAGTTGGCAAAGTTACTTTTTGCCACCTTGTGCTGGTACAAGACCTATCAGGGATAAGGAATTTAGTATTGAATCAATGATTAGGTCAGAAATAATAAGAAAACAAGCAACCCCATGCATGAGGAACATGGTTACCATTGTCAGATTGATTATATGAGAGTACCTATCCAGGAATCAGAACAGGTTAAGCAAACCCAAGACACACAGAAATAGATCAACAAATTCACAAACTTCCACTCACAACTTCCAACCAAAACAAACTTACACAGCCACATTGTGGTTGAATCAGTTGAGACTCATACGCTATTGAGCACATTTCAACGCCAAGCCTCTATGCGCTCTGTCCTTGAATCTATGCGACTCAGATTGCTAATTCCCTTGGTCTTCTCAACTGGCAACATTCCTTGAACAAAAGGTTGCTGGCCACTTGTTTTTCTGTACCCCTTTTTAGAACTTGAATTACTTGATTGGCCAGTCTTACTCTTCCCAGAATTCCCTCTAGGAGGATAAGCACAATACAGAGCCCCATCGGAAATTAGCTCTGCAGAAGAGGTTACCAAACATGAATTGTCAGCTTCTCCTCCAGTTAAGTTATCGTTATGATGGGAACCAGAGGAAGATTCTAAACTAGGTTTCTTGGAGACAAAGTTTTGCTCAATCTCCTCATTATCTTGGGTGGTATCTTCCAGGCAGGGTAGTGAAGGACCCTCATGCCCATTTTCATCAGAAGGATCCAAACAGGAATCTGGAGAAGATTCTACTACAGATTCCTTTCTTTGCCGCAGTGTCCTCAAGATTAGGGTCTTCAGAAAGTCCATCACTTGAACTGCATACATCAGTGCAGTCAAAGGGTCTACCATCTGCAACCAAAATAGAGACAAAAGACCTAACCATCAATTTGTCTCACCCTTAAAGTTTAAACGAGGAATGTCCTAGCATGGAAAGTTGAGAAGAAGACTCCTCTTGGTTAGTCATAAGTAGCAGGAGGCACCCCACCCTACAATTTTCTTCAGTACAATTTTTCCTTGGAAAAGGAAGTGAGTCAAAGGAGAATTAATGCTCAGAATGTTATGTGCATACATCATAGACAGTAGAATGGGAAAAAGAATCAAACTTTCCCTATTTCACTATTTTAAGCAAAGAGTACATAACATCTCTCCAGATTAGGTGATTATTTACCATCCATGTATTCCATATAAGCGGATCAGGCCCCAGCAAACAAAGTCTTCCAATTGCCTTTCTCATTAGGTCCATAAGCCAATTAGATAAACAAGACTTGAAGTATGTCTAATGTCTTGCTTTATTTGACTCTTGAAAATCAAACATTGTCAAACTCACCTGAGTCATGTTTGGTGCAAAAACCATAGCAATATTGCGTGCATTCATCTTGTTTAAATCTTCCTGTTGGACAACATCAGGCCATCAGGTTGATTGCCCAATCCAGTAGGGCACCTTCAGTTGGGGGTAGAAGATTCACGAGCTGAGCACACTCCTCTTCTGTCTGGCATTGCATTACCTGCTCAGGGGACAAAGAATCCAGAATGCCACTAGGCAGTTCCCTAAACCAAGCCTGAAAGATTGAAAAACATTAAACCAACTAAACATAATGGAGCAAAATGAATATATGGGTCAGTTTTGCAACACTGCACTAGTCCTATTCTAACACACAAACACAAAACGTAAATTGTGAGAAGTCAAGGAGATTGTATTCCCTATCATCATTTTCCCTTCCCTGAAAAAGATGAATGTCCTTATTAGCTTAATTAAAGTTGCATGGGCTAAGCCATTTCACAAAAAAGGAAAGAAATAAAAAGGTGGCATGGCCGTCGGTTCTAGATCAGAGGTGGGACACAAAAATGGAAGCAACAATAAGGCAGTGGTGGTGTAAGTTCATACTTCATACTGAAGCGTGGAGAAGGAGGTGTATGGTATGAAAGATAAGAATAGGAGGCCAGTAAGTGTATTGTACTATTCCCTGTTTGAATCCTTTTTCAGATCCTTCGGGCAATTTCCCGAGACAGCATAAACTCTGAAGCAAAATAGCATACTCAAGGTACGAATTTTTGTAATTACCTGTTAACTCTTCATACACCATACAAAACACATGACAAACAGGATGCTGCAAGGGAACAACTGAAGGTGATTCTTTCAAAGACATACCTTAATAAGTCCAGCCAAGCAGTGTACATCAATTCCCTCTGGGACCACTCCCCTGTTTAATTGGTCCCTAACATATTCCTCTTGACTGTTTCCCCCAGTAATCCTGAAGATTCCCTCCACCTGCATAAATTCAACAGTTCGGCAAATATCAAGATAAGGAAAGAGTACAACTCGATCTGACATTTAACTAGCATAGTATAAACAACCCTCTATATTGGCAAAAAGAGAAAACACAACAAACAATTGTTCAATCTCCGACTATTACAGCTTGTTCGTCTAAATTATTCTACTAGTATAAGTCAGCATTATGAAAAAAAAGAAGATAGAGAAAAGAAAAAGAAGATAGAGAAAAAAGAAAAGGAACAAGGTAACAAACCTGCAAGCCTCCTTGAGCATACAAGCGCCTTTGCATTAGTAAGAGAATTGTAGGCACACAATTCCCTCTAGAGTCATACTCTAACTGCATGGATTCCGTTGAGACTCCAAAAACAGTTGTACTACATATTAAAATTTCAAATCAAAGGATAAATAAAGAAGCCCACTAATTATAATATCGGCATGTACTTTGAAGTTTGAACAAGAATTGGTTATCAATGATCAAGCACATAAGAAGTGGACAATATACATAACTTAACACCTTCATGGAAAAAAGTACACTGAAGTGACATAAATTTAGTAAGATGATTACTTGAAGGTCCTAAAACTTGGAAATAATTTGGAAAACCCTTTGAGATGACAGTTGTAATTCAGGGCATTTCTTGCTTACCAAACAAAAACCAATCAATCAGCTGCTGAAATATTTGGTACGTTAAGTAGTATGCTTTTATAGATATTGACAAACATATTCTACATGTTAATGGTGCACGCAAGCACAAAGTATAGCACCTAACATAGAAGATGTAAATAGGCAGACTGTGTATTGTTATAGGACTGGGAAATTTCAATTACCATGAGTCTATATCAAGTTTTATTGAAGCTGATAGTGCCTCTTAAAAACTGAGGTGGCTTCTTTCAGATCGTCATTTCCTCCAATCTAGAAAGAAAACCCAAGCCTTGACCCATATTCATTTTATCATCACTCACCATCTTCAAACCCGTAAAACTGCATCAAGTACGACAGGGGTATATGGATGCTAAATGGAGACAATGAAAGAGCAATAAGAGCTTCATGACAGAGGCAGATTCCCACTCTTTCTTATGGGGAAAGGATTTTGGATTATAGAAATGTCCAAAGCCATGTGTAATGAAAATAAGAAAAGACTAAAAAATGACAAGAGGGGGAATATTTTGTGGAGAAGCACAACATACAAACAACAACAATATGAACAAGCAGTGGATTCCAAATATTTAGGATCAGCAACATAAATCCTCCATATGTGTTCTTCTTTTCCATTCAGTCCTATCTAGGGGTTCTGTACTGGTCCTTTCACAACCATGTCATTCTCTCTATCCTTCTTGTGCTTGAATTTTATCCCTCTTAAGCATTGCGGCATTTGCATTTCTAAGTCTCATAGGTCCAACCCATCTTAGCTTGATATTCCCTCAGATTATTTCTATATTGAAGCATGGTAGAATGTATCATATAGACCTGTACCCTTTGGCTTCAAAGTCATCATTCAAGCATTCAAATTTACAAAAGTATGCCAAAACTTTTTTGATAAGTAAAAGTATGCCAAAACCTAACAGACATCCTCACCGTTAACAGGAATCATTAACCCAATATACGGAAAATATGCAGTAGGTTATAGTTTCCTTCAATCTTAACCTTCATTCCTCTCCTCTTGCTTTCATTTAGTTTTTCTTTTTTCCTTTTGACATCTTGACTGCCCTAGGAAAGGTATGGAAGAACTAACCCTTGAATTTGTGTGTTGGGGTAACCTCTTACAAGGAGATCAAGGAACGACAATAACCTACTAAATCAAGATGGCTATCAAACTGGGTATATACTATATAGCCAACAAAACGAAAACATACAATGCAAAAGGAGGACTAGATGTATATAACTCATATAACGATTGACAGAAAGAAAAAAAAAACTCCCTTGATACCATGATGCTAATTCCATTTTATTTAATTTCTCGATGAAATTGTCTCAGCTTATTCTCATCAGTCAGCAAAAAATAGAATGAAGTGGAATTTACTTGCGAGTTAAACACACCAAATACACATTTTTATGGATAGCATTGCATAGACGCACACAACTCTAAAACCCATAAAACATGCCCACCATTGTCCATAAACCAAGAAAACCTACAATGTCAGGAGCTCAATGAACCAAAACAATGTCAATACTGCAAAACCCTCTCGTAGCAATCAACAATTTCACAATTCCGAGGATACGCAGTAGCGAAAAAATAAATGTACCTGGCGCTGGGAGGTCTTCTGGGCACTTCAGGTTCGAACTCCACCGGCAAACCTAAGAACCCATTGAACCTATCAAATGTAACATGGGCGACATGTTCGACATCACTCGGCCAACCAATTTCCATTGCACAAAGCTCCCTTCTATCAATCCTGCAAGCAGCCAAAGATTTCCTGAAAAGGGTCACAAGGAGCGCCAAAATGGAAAGTTGATCGCTTCGGTGCTTGTCCCTGTCTTTCACCTCCTCAGTATCACAATACGTGGCCGTAGAACAACCGTCCTCAGCTACATAGGAAGAGGGTGTCTCAGGTTGGTGGTCGTTAATAAGGACAATGTCATCGTTAGGTGGGGCTGTGCAGGATGTCGAAGGTATGGCGCAAGACAAGGAAGAAGAGGAAGAGCTCCTTCTTGGAGACGAAGCAAACTGGGATGGGGAATGAAGGACCTCAGTCATGGCTGGCAATGAAAAAGGCCTTTTCTTGATATATAAAAAAGAAAACCCAAAAAAGTTCACAGATTTTCTAATTTTAATAAAGCAAGAAAAGCCAAAGATTTGCTCAGCAAGTAAAATTCTTTGCAGTCAGAGAGAGAAAGAAAGAAAGATTGGAGTTGGATTGAAGAAATGAGTTCGAAGAATGTAGGACGTGAGAATCATTAACTCAGATTTTATAATATTCTTGCGTGTTTTGGAGCGTTGAACAAGCAATGACGGGTGTGTGTGATAGTGTAAAGACAGAGACAGAAAGAAAAAGATTGAGCAGATGATGGGTGGGAACGAAGTCAGCGAATTAAGAGGAATAACCCAAATCCCAATCACAAATCCCTCTCCCATGGCTATGAACTTGGATGTTGAACTTCCACTTTGCATTTATCAGTAAACAGCTATGGTAGGTACTGTAGCTTATTGTCTTTTAACTCCTGCTTTTGCGCATCATAATTATGGCAAGGTGAAATCTTTTCCTTTTTTCCTTGTAAATTTTTCTGTCCAAATTTATACCTCCATTATGATAATTATACATTAAAACTGATTGGAGTATTTATAGTAATATACATTTATAATTTGAATATTTTTCTTTTGTCCTATTAGTCATTATAGTGAAAAGGAAAAAGCTAATTTCCTTCCTTTTTTTTCTGTTGCAAAATCAATGCATAGGTATCCGTATTACAATTGATTGGCATTCTACATCTAGACACTAAAAGCATGCTTAGTATTCACATCATAACTGGCTTGATCTATGCTGCAAAAAACTTTGTAGTTATTCAGTGTTAGGTCATGATTATTCTTAAGATTTAACATAATCATGATTAGTCTAGATTCTAGATCTATGCTCCGAATCCAGATTACCTTCTGACCAAGAATGAATTCACGAATGAGCACGGTTTTGTAATATGATTTCATCTGGGATGACGATGGTTAGAGTTATTATTATTTACAAATTCTAAAAATAGATCATGTCTTTAATAAAAATAAAATATAATTAATTGAGTTAAGTATAAATTTGCTTGTCACACCTCATTTCGAAATTAAAAATAAAATAATAATTCTTACTTTTTTTTATTAAGAGTGACACCCTAACTATGTTATTATTTGACACCTTTATTAAATAATTTAGACAAGAGGAGAGAATGAAATTGAATTTAAAAATTTTATGTACTCAATTCAACTCTTTGAACTATAATAAAAAACTAAAAACGAAAGTTTATGAGAACCAGCATATAATTAGGAAAAAAAAAATAATAATAATCCCTCCCAAATTCATTTGCCACGTCATATTAGCTTATTAATTTTATGACGTGGCATATTTCCACTGGTTCAACCTATTTGGAGCCTTGCAAATCGCCATCTGTCTCCACCCCTGTTTGTTTCCCTTGAAAACCAGAGGACGTGAAAAAATGAAAGGAGCGAAAAACAAAAGGAAACACATAATAACAGACGCAGACTCACAGAGACGCGCTCTCTAAAACCATGGCAGTCAGGCCAACAGTATCGCGCTTCCCGATAGACCAAGATGCCCAGGAGGCCTCGGGGCTGCAATGGGGAGTGACAGTCACTCCATTTGCGGCCAAAGACGAGAACGGTCTAGCTCCGGCTTAGGGGTCTGACGGGCACCTCTTGCCTCGGTGCGAGAACTGCTGGGCCTACTTCAACACCTACTGTGAGCTCGAACAGTGGTCATGGAGTTGCTCCCTCTGTGGCACTCTCAATGGGCTATCGTCCAAGGCCATTGCTCGCTTTTCTCACCCACAATCCTGTGCTGAAATGATGTCATCCTTCATAGATCTCGAATTGCCTGGTAAGTTATTTATTGGTGGTGTTCCATAGATTGCCAATAAATTTTCGTAGAATGGTAGTGAAATGAACAAAAGTTTTTGTTGTTGGAGTTTATGATATCCTGTGTTTTCTGTTATTTTTAAGTTCATTAAGGAGCTAATGCAATGGACTATGGTTTTGATTAAATGCATTTTCTGAGTAATCAGTGGTAGCACATTTTTGGGAATCAAACATGCTTATTGCCTATGATTAATACTGCTTACTTGTTTTGTATTGTAGGGGAATCATCATCATCAGAAGCAATGCAAGCTTGTCCAGTCTATGTTGCTGCTGTTGATTTGTCTTGTAAGGTTTCGTTGGTTTAAGTTAACTGCTAGAGTAATTCAATTTTTCTAAATTTTCGTATTTGTTTAAGTATGGAAAAACCCACGAAGTCATCAACTCATTGAAACTGCAGTGTTGTAGTTCAGGTGGGTGGCATTGTGGTTATGTTTCCTTTTACTTTATTTTTGTTGAAAAGCTCCCACTATCTGTACCTATTCCCAGTCAATTTGATTTTGTTTCGAAGGATTGCATTGTAAAATATTCTTTCTTCCTTTTCACTTTGATAGTCTCTTTTGGAGCCTCAAATATATGTAATATGCTCTCATCACTTTTCTTGAATGTGAATTATAAAATATTTCTGTGTTCAAAGTGCAGCTTCAGAAGAGTTTCTGGAGCTTACTAAAAGTGCTTGGCTGGCAGCTTTGGAAGCTTGTGTAGTTTGAAATGATATTCTTTTTTATTTTCCTTCATGACTTCCATGTTTAGAAGGTTTGAGTTTTAGCTTCCATGTTGTTTTTCAGCTCTTGGTCCTGGTTCACTGTTTGGGCTTGCTACCTTCAGCGACAAACTTGGGTTGTATGATGTTCAAGGGCCTATACCAGTAGTGAAAAATGTTTTCATTCCTGCTGACACTGAGGGAACCATACCAATTGAGCTTGGAGATATCATGCCTTTGTTACAGTTCTTGGCTCCTGTAAGTTACACAAATATCTCTCATGCTAGTTTGTTAATTTTTTCAGTTCAATTCAAACCTAAATTGGTAACTTTGTTATAGGTGGAAACTTGTAAGGACCGTATTGGCATCTGCACTTGAAACACTCAGACCAACAACTTCATGGGAGAGAACAACAGGAGCAGGTCAAGAACTGGATGGTGTTCTGATGGGTGTCCGAGGTTTTGGTGCGGCAACGTAAGCTCTTTTCAACTACCTTGGATCAGAATACGGAAGTACATTTGCTTTAGATATGTGCGATGAAGTTTAAAAATTGTTCTCTCTATTTTTTATTTAATGTTTCTTGCATATAATTAAAAGTGATTAACATGTTTCTGTTTTCTTTGTTTCTTTCTTACAATATTTTTTTAAAGGGCATCATATAAATATTGTTATCTCCGTTGAGCATTACCTGCAGCTAGAGCCTGCGCCTTCTTATCTGGTCCTCCTGATTATGGAGCTGGGCAATTGGATACAAGACGGTATGGCGAGCAATATGCCAGTAAAGGAGAGGACGCAGATCGTGCTTTGCTTCCTGAGCAGACACCATTTTATAAAGATCTGGTGTTTAACTTATTTTTATTTTCACTCTGAGCTGTGTCTTCCTGAAAATTATAAGTATTAACATGTTCATTACAGGCTGCTTTTGCTGTCCAAGCAGGTGTCTGTGTGGACATAATTGCTGTAAAAGATGAGTATACAGATTTGGCATCCCTAAAGTTCCTCTGTATTGAAAGTGGTGGGTCTTTATTTCTGTATACAAGTACTGATGATTCTACTCTTCCTCAGGACATGTGAGTCTCATGTTTTTGAATATTCATTTTGGATCTCCTATCACCTTTAATTTGGCATTTCATTGTCAGTCTTATAATGAAAATGATGGTATTTTAATTTATAATTTCCCAAATGATGCACACTAAAGCCCTTAAAAACAGTTAATATCACCCCTATTGTTTGACTTGATTAATTAGCAAATAAATGCAATTGCTTGATATTAATAAATGATGCAAGATACTTATCTAAGTATATACTTTTTCGGTAAGAAAACTAATTGACATGTAATAGTGCATATTTTAGACTGTATACAGTGTCAGTCCGGATTACAATGTTCATGATATGTTGTACTCTTTGCAGGTATCGCATGCTGAGTCGACCATATGCTTTTGGTTGTGTCCTTCAATTGAGAATGTCAGTGGAATTTAAACCTAGCCATTCAGTAAGTGTGTTGTATAGTTTAAATCTATAATTTATCATGTACCATTTCCTTATAGAGTACTATGTTGTATTGCAGTATGGTCATTTCTTCCCAGATCCACTGTATGAAAATGTACAGCATGTCATTTGTTGTGATTCCTATGCCACATATGCCTATGACTTTGAGTTTGCCAACGATGTTGGATTTTCAAGGTATGAAATTATCTGTGTAACCATAATCAGTTCATTCAATTTATTTAGATAAGTACAACTTGATCATCCAAGTAGCAAGATGTGTTTTGTTAAGCCATTGAAATTTTATATTCTACAATTTCATCAAAACAAGTTCCAAAAAACTTTTGTCAAATCCAGAAACTGTTGTCAATATGTTTATGTCTCTCTCACGTGATGCAAACAGTACTGCATTTACAAGAGTCTCTTGGACTCCATAGCTTAAAAGCTATCCTCTCTTTTTTACCTTTCGTCTTGTTTCTTGTTTTCCTAGAGTGACATCCAGTCAAATTCTCCAGAACGTTAAATTAAAACACATAACTTTGTGAATTATGGTCCACTCGTTAAAGCAATTGGAGCAATTCCACTAATAGAACTCCTACTTGGTATTTCTATACAATTTTAAGAACATACACACTAAAATTAGTAAAATACATTCCTTTCATAAGTAGATTATTCCTATATATTGTGACATAGTCACCTATTAGCTTTCTCGCTGTAGTCCTTTAAGTTGCCTGGGTAATTCATGGAACAACTTTTGAAGTTCTTGCCTGATACATGTTCCGGCTCTGATCAAGGTTTTATTAATTTTTTGAAGATAGTCATCTGAAGTTCCTACACTACAATTTGCATTTCAATACACAGTTATGGTTCCCCCAGAGGAACTTACAAATTCAGCAATGGTTTCTGCAAGTAGGTATGGTAGTTCTAACAGAAAACATCAATTGGTGGAGATGCCAATTTTCCTGTTTTATGTAGATTCAAGGATTTCCCTTCATACTGTTAATTTCTTTCTATGTATTTGTCCTTTGTGAAGGCACTACATGATGTCCTCCTTTTTCTCGTAATTTTGTTTAAACTTTAAATTCTATCATCGAACATTTCTAAGAACTTGCTTATTGGAAGATGCTTTCGAAGAGCTTGAGGAATTAGCTTGATTTGTTGTCTACTGATGCAGAACTAAGCATTCCCTTAAACGACAACTAAGGGTTCGAACTTTACAATTTGGTACTACTCAAAACATCAATGAACTCTATGATAGTGTTGATCCCGAAGTTCTTCTGTCATTGCTCGTTCACAAGGTAATGTTTTTACCCATCCCCCTTCCTTACTCTCTTTAATCTGAAGTTCAAAATTATCTCATTGGTTGTCATTGCGAAGGCTATATTGTCCTCTTTGGAGCAAGGAGTTTGGGAGGGAAGGATGCTACTTCATGATTGGCTAGTTATCCTCACAGCTCAGTATAATGAGGCCTATGAGCTTGTTGAGTACCATAGTGGAAGTTCATTAAGGTCACATATTGATGTTGCTTTCTCTCAATGCCCACAACTACAGCCCCTACCCCGTTTAGTTTTTGCTTTGCTTCGAAAATCCTCTTCTCCTGCTTTCACGAAGAAGGTGTTCACCCTGACTATCGCATCTACGTACAATGCCTTTTCAGGTAATCTATGCTAACAATTAGTTGTTTTTAGTCATGCTAAAGATTTTTTAAATGACTTGATAGATAGCTAAGGGACCATTTAGTCCAATTGCACATCCTTCCACAATTTTAGAATGGAAGTGCAGCATGCCTTTCTGCCATCACATGTGTTTCACCTACAAGTGATACAAAGGACCATGCAGATAATCTGATCTCAAAATTCAAATCCAAGAATATTCTTGTGTATAATGATTCCTTTTCTTTTCCTGAGTTGGTTGAAGAGCAAGGGGTTTGGAAAAAAGACTGGATGTCTAGAGTGTGGCCTCATTTGCTGACCTTAATATCCACTTCAATTATCTAGGCGTGAGTGGAAATTGTAGTTTCGCTTTTCTAAGAATATCATTAGAAGAGGAGGAAGTTTGACGTGGCTTGAGGCCGTGTTGGATGGAGAATCATACTTCAACATGGTTTATTTATCTAGTTGCAGATGTCTTCCATTTGGAAATTGATTGTTAATAATTTTAGTTTTACTTTGGTGTTCTAGTGCATTGGAACCAAGCTTCCTTCACCGTGCAGTGTATCCTGTGCTGACGTCATATTCTACTCCAGATGAACAAGCGCATCCAGACCACTCATTGAGTCGTGCTGCGCTGATTACAAGTGGCAGTCCAATATTCTTTCTTGATGCATTTACAACTCTCATTGTGTTTTATTCTTCGACAGTAGTCACTAGACTTCCTTTTCCTCCACCCCATGATTGTAAGTCTTCTCCATCATTTGTTCTAGGCCTTCTAGCTTGTCTAGAAGAGTTACTTTCAAAAGTTGGAAGTATGTGATTTGACTTCATATCTGATACAAAACAACTTATCAGGTTTGTTGCGGTCCTTGCGGACTACCATCAACAAATTGAAGCAAGAGAGATGTATTACTCCAAAACTCATTTTTATCCCGGGGGGGGGGGGGGGGGGCATGATGATGCTTCAATTTTTTAGGACTATCTTATTGAGGAACAGGATGTTGATGGAAGTGGTCTGACCAGTGTCATGGGTTTTGTTTCCTTTCTTGAAGAAATTACTCAGTGTGTACTGGAATACATTAAATAGAAGCTTCCTGTCAAAATTCAGCCAGAGATCATTAATACATGAGAGGATGCTACTACTTAAACTTTCTTGAGGGCATGCTTTCAATCGACGATAATAGGCCTAAATCCCTTCAAAATCAGAAGATGCTGCTGAAAGTTGCTGCTGCTGTTTTTGGGTAAAAGAATTCGTGTTCACTTTATAAGAGTTGAGGAGTTCCATTTTATGATTTTATCAACTTTTGGCAAGCAAAAGCCATCAGTTCAACAGGAAATGTAGGGAAACCATCATCATAGTTATCAACTCTTATTGAGGAATTTTCTTCATGCACGAACCTTATTTAATATATAAAGGCGAGTCTTACTATTTGGGGTCACATTTTTTGTAAGTAATAATAATAATAATGTTAGCGTAATCAACTAACAAAATTATTAGGTTTAAAACTTGTATCCTAAAAGGAGGTTTACTTTGATCTAATATACAAAGTCGAGACAAATTTGAACTACGCATTTGTTTCACAGATATTGTTTAGTCTCTCTAATTAGATTGTTTCTCAGCTAAAACTTTCTATGTCCTAAGTGAATAAATTAGTGTGTACCTAAGATGAAAGAACAAGTCATATAATAACAAATTTTTTTTTTCTAGATACTGTTAATGTAGAGTCTTAATAGCTGCCTAAACCTCTCTCTCTCTCAAAACAAGTTTATTTAGGGATGTTGCCTTCCCACTTTGTCAGCAGTCTCCTATCATTTTCTTATTTTATTTTTTTTAGTTTTATAAATTAATTTTAAATTTAATTATTTTTATTATAGATATAGATTATAGAGATTATGGTGATTTATTATTAGATCTAGTCATTTTTATGAAAATTTTTGATTTTTTTTTTCAATATGAAATTTTCTTATTTTTTTAAAATTGAAGTAGTGTTGATTTAATTTTCTTCTTTTTTTGATATGGAATATTTTATTTGAGAAAATCTTTAGTTATCGATACAAGTTATTTTTATGTTACGAGAAATTAAGGTTTATATTTTAACTATTAATCTTATTGTAATTTATTAATTTTTTATTACTTGTTAGATTTTTACATTAATGATTATTTTAATTTTATTTATTTAATATATATATATATAAGTCTAGATTATTTTACTTTTCTACATTGCCATTAGAAGTTTTTAAAAAGTTATCGATCGGCCTTAAAAAAAAAAGTAGTTACCGGCCTTCTGTAATTATTGCTTTCATTTTAATGGTATAAGAGATCTGAAGTCCCACTTTTATTATTGGAGTCCCGTTCTATTTTGATGGGAGGAGCCCCCACCCCCAAAGTGTTTCCCTAATCAGAATCTCTGATTCCGGGTCTAGGGTTTGTAATTTTATCAAATCCATGAAAGCTGTCTATCATTTTTCATACATACCCAACAAGACTGATTCTTCAAGCGATAGCTCTCCCAGTCTCACAGTTTTAGCTTTCACTACTGTGTAGCTACAATTCTTCGCAGATAGCTTCTTTGGGTACTTTCTCTACCTCTCTCATGTACTCACCTACTCCCAACTTTCCCAGTACACTGGCAGTTTATGTTTTCTGGTTTTCAAAATGCATTATAATTGGTACAAAAAATTTTGTTTGGAACATGTACTAAATATATGAGATTGGTCACTGTTGTGGTTTAATTCTCTCATTCCTTTGATATCTGAATGACTGTATATAATCTTGGACTCTTTGTGTTTTATAACTTTGTTTTGTCGCTTTACATTAGCGTGAATATCATATAACTACATAGTTTCTGTTTCCCCTAAATATTTTCATGTTTGCTACTTCCTTGAATTTGACTTACGCCAAAAAGGGTATGTATATATACTCCCGTTACTAGTAGTAACATAGTTAAAGCTTGCACTTTCCAACATGCTTTTGATCACGGGTCCTGTTCTGGTTGCAAGTGATTTATCTCTTGATTGTTGCACCACCTTCATAATCTTTTATGGAAACCTCTTTTGGGCTTGTCATATTGCTTGCAATGTTATCACTGTTCCTATAACAAAGGTCTTTCGCATTGCAACCTCCTTAAGTCTTAATATTCAGTTTCAACTGAAATTCATTCGCTTGCAACTCCTTTTTATCCATTCATTTTTGTTTCTTCCTTTCGATATGTTTATACTTCTTCCCATGATTTATTCTGGCCTCCTGTGCCTTCTTCACAGTTGCCTCACAAGCTTGTTTAGATAGTACCATAAGATGCCACGAGGCAAGGCTTCATCATTCACTAAGTCTGCTGAACCTGAAAGGCCAGTGGAGTCTAATGAGAAGGTTGATCTTGACGAAGAAGACGATCCCGAGGAGCCGATGGAAGAAGAAATTGAGTATGAAGAAGTAGAGGAAGAAGTAGAGGAAATGGAAGAAATAGAAGAGGAGGTGGAAGAGGAGGTGGAAGAGGAGGAGGAGGAGGAGGAGGTTGAAGAAGTTGAAGAGGAGGAAACTAATAATGCTAATGGTGATGATACCGTGCAAAATCTTAGCAGTGATGAGGCAAAGGTTGAAGGTGAGGATGAAAAGGAAAAGCATACTGAGCTTCTTTCGCTTCCCCCTCATGGTTCTGAAGTATACATAGGTGGCATTCCTCATGATGCCTCAGAGGAGGATTTGAGGGCTTTTTGTGAGTCAATAGGAGAAGTTACAGATGTAAGTTTCAATATCCTTTTAGTTCTGTTTTTATTTTCCTTTGGTGGAAAAAAAATTCATTAACATACAATTAATGACAACAGGTCCGAGTTATGAAAGGGAAAGATTCGGGTGAGAACAAGGGCTTTGCTTTTGTGACTTTTAGAAGTGTAGATTTGGCTTCTAAAGCCATTGATGAGCTGAATAATACTGAATTTAAGGTAATTATGACCTTCCTGCTTGTATTCTCATGACCATTACTCCTTTCTAAATTGCTGACTTTAGGGAAACTTTCATATTGCTATCATGGGAGTTTCAATACAGACACACCCACACAGAGAGGAACAAGGAAATGTAAAATAAGTTTTTCTTGTGGTAGTTCAATATTCAATGAGTCGCTGATTGCTTTTGTATTGTCTGTTTCTCCCTGACAGGGTAAAAAAATCAAATGTTCAACATCTCAAGCCAAGCATCGGCTTTTCATTGGGAATGTTCCCAGAAGCTGGGGAGAGGAAGACCTGAGGAAAGTTGTAACTGAGATTGGGCCTGGAGTTACTGCTGTGGAACTAGTCAAGGTTTTCACAATGCTGTCTTACTTCCTTATTAAATTTTTTCTTAGTATTTGGAAGTATGGTCTCATTATCATTTTTTTATTCTTAAATTTACATTCCATGCTACAAGTGGAGATGCTAACATACATACATATACATGCTTGCAGAATTATTTATGTATGTATATAATGTTTTGTTAAGGCCATTTTTTTTGTTCAACTTTTTTGTTGTAGGATATGAAGAACACAAACAATAACCGGGGTTTTGCATTTATTGATTATTACAATCATGCTTGTGCCGAATATTCGAGGCAAAAGATGATGAACCCAAAATTTAAGCTAGGTGACAATGCACCAACAGTGAGCTGGGCTGATCCTAAAAATGCTGATTCCTCCTCTTCTTCGCAGGTCGGCATACTTACTTGTCCTGTTTTTACCACTGTTGATACCAGTGTTATTAGCTTATTTAATAGGGAAATCGTCAACAAAATAGGAAGCTCAGACTTGATGACAAATCTGATGTCTGACATATGTCTGTGAGATGATTTATATATGTCTTAGTATGGGTTGGTGTTGCATGTTATAAGGGGATTACAGAAATAAGAACTCGTATGGATGAGCTGCAGATCTTTATAATTTAATAAGAGTTGCACGTAATGAAGGGTCTGTTATATGACTATAGAAGACAAAAGAAAAGGGTTGCTTCCAGGGAAATACTACTTAACTATGATATGTCATTATACACTGGTCTTAATAATGGACCTGATGATCTTATCAATTTACGGGGATACTCTTGTCGATGATGTACAAGTTACTTTCCTATATCACCATAACTGGTTCTGGATTGGTGATAGTTAGTGCATTTAATTGCAATTTTCAGTTGAAACTCTGCTCGCTGAATATTGAATCTTTTTGTCTTAATGTAACTTTACTTGTCTGATACAGGTGAAGGCCGTATATGTCAAGAACTTACCGAAGAATGTAACTCAAGACCAGCTAAAGAAGTTGTTTGAACACCATGGGAAGATCACAAAAGTGGTTCTACCGCCTGCAAAGTCTGGACAGGAGAAAAACAGAATTGGATTTGTACACTTTGCAGAGAGGTCGAATGCTATGAAAGCACTCAAGAATACTGAAAAATATGAATTAGATGGTAATCGTTATTTTTTTCATTTTTAATTTATTTTCCTTTACTTGCATATATCTTTATATTCTGGTTTTAGTAAATATCTTGAATATGAATTAGATGGTAGTCGACATGACTTTATTTTTTTACTTTTGATTTTGAATATTCTAGCATAAGGCTATGCTTATTATTGAAGTTTGGTCTGAATCCAGGTCAGATTCTAGAGTGCTCTCTAGCTAAGCCACAGGCTGATCAAAAGTCTGGAGGATCAAATTCACAAAAGTCAGGATTGCTTTCAACTTATCCTCCACGAGTTGGTTATGGATTGGTTGGGGGTGGCTATGGTGCACTTGGTGCAGGATATGGTTCTGCTGGTTTTGCGCAGGTGACATATTTGACTATCTGCATATGTTTGTTAACTTGATATATTTGGGTTTCTTTATGGATGGAGCTTTGTTCTGCTCATATATTATATTTCTCTTTCGCATGCATTCACATAACTTGTGCGTTGATTAATTACTTAATGTAAGGTTTGAACTGGTCAACTGCTTCTAGTTACATTTTTTTGCTCCAGTTAAAAGTCTTTAAAGTTATTATTATTTTTTTAAAAAGAAAGAAGAAAGAAAGAAAATCAGAACAGCAATCATAGTTGAAACATTATATTCGATAAGAATCTCCAATTATAGTAAATTTTGAACCAATTTTTGAAATATTACATTCGATCATAATCTCCTATGGTCCTACCTTTTCCTATTTTTTTAAAAGTACTTTGGAATATTAATCTCACTGTAATGTAAGTATAACTCCTGTATATTAATAACTTTTATTAGCTCACTTGAGACAGTAAAACTTTTAAGTCTCATGCAACAGAACTAATCCTCACATTTTTTAGATTCTATAGTACTGACTACATGTTCTGTGGAAATGCATATTATATGCTATGGCATGCTAGTATGTTGACTTGCTGTATTTTTAAATTAATGTTCATAAACTAATATATGGATATTTTGCAGCCCCTGATCTATGGAAGGGGACCAAGTCCCTCTGGGATGGCCATGATGCCAATGCTTCTACCTGATGGGCGTATAGGATATGTCCTGTAAGTAGAATTTTGCGACTTTTGCTCTATACAGGTTTAAACACTATTACATTTATGTATTAAAAAATAGCACAATGTACATGGGCTTCTAGGGGGTTCATAACCCACGCATTACATATTTTTGTGTTCACACATAAAATCAGGAGAAATAACTTGGTTATTGAAGTTTAGCTGTAATTTGTCGACTGAGTTTTTAGTATATTAAAATTTGTCGACTGAGTTTTTAGTATATTAAAAGGATGAACAGGGAAGAGAATCGAGTAATCTTTTGACTCTCGGATTGAATCAAAATTTCTCTGTGCTAGGAGAAACCAACAAAAGTTCATTTAGTCAATATGGTGCTTGAACCAGCCATGTCATTACTTATTATGCTGGAGAGTTAAGAACACTCACTTTCTTATTGCAGGCAACAACCAGGAATGCAGCAGCCACAGACCCCACCCTCACATCAGAGAGGTGGTCGAAGTGCCAATGGGAGTGGTAGCAAGAGCTTTGGCAGTTCAAGCAGGGGTAGGCCCGGTAATGATGGTGGCGATGGGCGCAGATATCGTCCATATTAATTGTCCTGTTATGGAGGGAAAGTTTGAGCACTCTTTCTCAGTATGTCAGATCTCAAGATTGTTTGCCACATTAACATATGACAACATTGTATTTTTTTCAGTTGATTTATCGGAGTGTGAATTGTGATATAGGAGTTGCCCTTAATTATATTCCTTTGGGTAGGTCTTAGAGTTGGGATTATGTATGATATTAGGATTACTCTTATGGGCTGTTTATCTTTGTTATATTTAGTCTACTAAATTTGATTATGACAACATGTATGGTTTGGTTAGGAAAGAACATCGTTTTAGCCTATATTTTCATTACTCTTGCTGAGACTCAACTATTTTACACTGGCAATGAGAGCTCATATGCTGAATCTCTTCAGGTGCGAAATGTTGACTAAACATTTCAACTGGGGAGCAAAATGTTGTAGTTGTCTGTACTACATTACTACTGAGCAAAGTTTCATGTTTGTTCTATTTAACCCCTCTACTCATAACAAATCTACTCGTAGGGGTTCCAGACTGGGAAGATGCGAGCAAAGTTTTCAGTGGAAATTGTCACAGATAGTAGCATCAATAGTTGATAGCATACGTTGTCCTGAACTAATCTAAAATTGCTTTCGTTCTATACCAATTATTTGATCCTGACCCAGAGGAAATCATAATTACACTGCATTATCAAGCAACTCTATTAGTTTCTTCCCCTACAAGATTAACAATGAGACAACTGGGGGCTGGCGTGATAACGAGGGGGTAGCTGAGCTTTGCAAAACCCATTCTAATAACTAAATTGAAGGATTAGATCGCACATCCATGAAGCAGCTGAAAAATGAAGAACTGCATTCAAATAGTTTTGGAATTACAATTCGACATATTTCTCTATAAAATGTGTAAAGAACGTTCCTGCTGAGTCATCACTAGTGTCATCTTCAGTCTTCAGTCTTCTACAGTTTTCATCCCTTTAGTCTCATTTGCTATCACCACTACCTATATCTGATGGCCCTCCTTCCATCTTCCTCTTCTTTTTCACTTCTTTTGCTTTCGACGCTCCAGCCTTCTTTCCAGCATTCTTCTGCCTAAACTCTGGAAGCCAATAAACAAAAAAAAATATTAAGGTATACTATAGCATTCTTCGAGCCACACCCACAATAAGGGTAGAAAAGCTCCCAGAAGCAGCAGGAAAGCAGAATATTTGATTTATAGCCAGCATGCAGATTGTGAGTTGGAAAATGAAAATTTTGCTAACTGACTACGTGAAGTTCATTCATAGCGAGAACGGGGATTGTACTTATGTTCTTCTTCACTGTTCAAATGTGATTCCCATAATCACATACCCTCCCATTTCACTGTTCAAATGTAATCCAACCGAAGAATTAAATTTAAATTCACACTATTAATTATTCAATGATTATTCTGTTTTTCACATCAGTAAGAAAGAAATAGCAAATATTTGGAGCTAGTGAAAGAAGTGAGGTCTCCGTCATAGTAAACTATTTCATCTAATGCTCGAATACAAAGCCTTGATCAACATAGGAAAACAAGATAAAATGGCACCAAAATATTAACATCTACTTTTCCCTTTAATAAAAGAAAAAAAGAAACTACGATCATCTGCTTAGTTGACAGTTGAAACTATTCCCAAAATGGGTTTATAAATTCAACTTACAAAGAGAAATTCTGTCAAACCTCAGAAACTCCCTTACCTATTCCCCAAGGTTTTTATGTACTAGCAGTACAACTAAACATTGTCAGAAACAACTAAGAAGAATCTTGTTAATTTTAAATTTTACATCCCCTAAAAAATTAGGATTTCTACAAAATGACAAGCTTGAGAAGCTGATTCCATAATTAATTTAAAGATATATCAGAAAGCTTTTATGTTGAGCTAATCTCAAAAACCTTGGGAATGCTAAGGAGATAAGAAACAAATTTTAAATATAGATGCACAGTTTAGATAAAGTGGTCAAATTACATATGAAAACGGGCAGAATACTCCTTGAAATTTACTCACCTTCAAGAGAGGCTTTTAAAGGCCGAACAAACTCAGGGAACTCAATTTCTTCAAGAGCTTTAAGTACATCATCAGCGTTCATTGTCTGCCTCTTTGACTCCTTACATATGTCATTAGCCCTGCAAATTGTTTCAAATCATATGAAAATATCACCATTTCCTTCTTTTTTTTCAAAACAAGAAGCCAACATCATGGTTCCTATGGTGAAAACACCATGACTCCCTATATTACAATTAACTTACATGAAGTAAGGATTCCAACTTCCAAGCAACATGCATAATTACTACAACCAATCTTCTTGTGGTAATTTATTGTAGTTTAAATTCACAGGATTTGTTTGTTTTGTTTTCCATTTTTAGTGATTGTTCAATCCAAACTAGTCCAAATTCTATATGGCTCTGCCATTGCAATCCCTAATTTTTCTAAGCAACGAAAAAAAAAAAAAAACAGGTATCGGGGTCAGGCACATTGAATTCAGGCATAATAAGTTCATAAAAAGCAAGAGAAAATTAACCAAAACCCTACACTGCCGTTTAAGAAGGAATTCAAAGTTTAGAACCTGATGATTCTGTTTTGTACTGAAAAACAAAATTCAAATACGAAAGAGAACTCAAATGTTAAATTCAAATGCTTACGTTGCTGAAAGGTAGTGGATGAAGATTCTTGCGCTTTCCGAGAATGCAAGGAGTGAATCTTTGTGAATAGAAATGTCTCCGTCTTTGGAACACTGTGAAAGCTTATCCTTCACCACCCTCCGTACGATAGTCTTCGGCAGCTCCTCCGTCTCCGGAACCACCTTCTCCATGTCGCTCGTGAAATCTCAAATCTTAGTTCTAACTAATTTCTAAAGCAGTTTGTTTTGGTGGTCTTCGATTTCTATTTTCTAGGTTTCTTTCCCGCCACTTCGCGGTCGTACTTTCAGGTCTGTGCCCTAATTTACTAATTAAGCCCGAAGGATTTCATACTATTGGGCCTTTAATGTTTGGGCTTTTCAATTAGCCCATAGCCTAATCTACTGAAAAAGGAACAGAGCTTAAAAGCTAATACTAATTCTGGCCTAAACGGTACAGAGTCATTGCCGTTTACTTCAGGTGGTAAAATAGAATTTGCAAAAGTAATAAAAAGGTTCGAATTCTCATTAACTCCTATAATAAATTTGATTTTCAAGATTTTTACTTTTATCATTTTTATATTAATTTTTTAAATATAAATTATTAATTAAATGAAATAATTTTCATAAATTATAAAAATGATGAAGGAATAAAAATTTCTAAAAATATTTGTCTTAAATTTTTCTTTTTAGGTGTCATCATAAATTGGTAGAAAATAGTTTAATTTAAAAATACAATTTATTTAAAAAGAATTTTAAAATAAAAACGTAAACTTTATAATAAGATTGATTGAGATTAAAGAAAAAAAAAATTACTTTTTCGATAGAATTCAGGAAGCTTGCCGGGCCGAAGAAAAAGCCAGATTTTCTGGTTTCTCGGGACTATGACGGCACCGCCATTATTGACCACCCAGCGACCTTCTTGTCCAATGCCCATGCTTGCGTGTTAAATTTAAAACTCTTTCACTAAACAAATAGAAATCTGAAAGGCGTAGATAGTATTAAAATCAAACAACAACTGTGTACTTCTTTATCAAAATGTCTTTTGGCAGATACAATTCTCAATCTCAATCCTATGCTCCATCTGCACCAGCTCTTCCTGAGGAATACCCATATAGTACAACAACGAGTTCTACTTCTTCAAGCTACAACCATGGGAGTGGGTATGGACAAGGTTCATCATATGGGCATTCTACCTTTCCACCAGGGACAGACCCAGAGGTAATTAGGAGCTTCCAAACGGTTGATAGGGATCGAAGTGGGTTTATTGATGAGAATGAATTGCAACAAGCTCTTTCTTCTGGGTTCCACAGGTTTAGTCTTAGGACTATTCGGTTTCTCATGTTTCTCTTCAAGAATCCCAACAATCCTCTCAGGATTGGTGAGTTTCGCAATTTCTAGTTTCTTTCAAATTCTTTTGGAATTGATTCAAAAACTAGTACATAAACTAAAAAAATAGAAGCTTGTGTACATATGTTAGGGTTGTTCCATGATATATTAGCGTTCATTATAGTGTAAATCCCAATTACCAAACAAGTGACTTCATTATGAGATTGTTGACATGTTAATTATCCCTCCAATAATTGACTGTGTTCTTGATGTATGCTAAAGATTTTCATTCTTTTATGTGGGTAGGTTTTAAACTTCTATCCCAATTGGGTCTTCACCATGAATTTTCATTAGTTCAATTGGATAGGGGGCGGCAGCATGATGCTTTTTTAATTATCATTTCCAATAATTAAATTGTTCTACTACCTTTTGTGATTGGTATTATTTCACTTATTGATATCAGCTAATTGTGCTGTTACAGGACCAAAGGAGTTTGCAGCACTCTGGAGTTGCCTTGGTCAATGGCGTGTAAGTTTATCTTTGTCTGTTTTCTTCATAGATTTTAAGAAGTATGGCTAGAACTAATTTATATTTGGATTTAAAATGAAAGAACTAGGTTGAGAGTGGGAAGGATACAGTAAAAGAAAACACTACATGGTGTCCTCCTTTTTTGGCATTCTATCTTCTACTCTCCCATACTTCCTCAGGGATTGTTATAGAGATCAGAAAATTGATTGCTCCTATCCGCTTCCATTTTAGCCATTACCGTCTTAGGTTGTGCTTGACCCCATCACTCAATATTCAATCATATTATAGACTTGTAGCTATGTCTGAGTTATGTTCTTATAAAGAAAGGACCTATTACTACAAACAACTAGGCGGAAGCATTATCTAGCTGCCAAAATCTCTTTCATCATAGGAAGGAAACTTGAATATTAGCTAATCTTTCTCTCTCTTTTTCCTTTCCCTAAGAAATATTAGCTAAGCTTGGTCATCTGGCTTGAATGATTTATAATTAGCTTATAACTGCTTCCTTTTCCCCCCCCTAGATTGAGGTCTTTGCTCTGTCCAGTGCACAGGAAATAATTCTTTCCATAACATCCATGTTATTAAGCTTATCCCTGACTAATATTCACTTATGTTCCTACTATGTAACCAAAATGTTTCTGACACTTCTTCTTGGGTGAATGCTCTAGTACTAAGTGCTGTTAGTTATAGTTTCATTTGCAAAGTTTGTGTTATAGCAATTCACATTTCACACTTTGATTTTGTCTTATAAGCTCTGAATATTGAGTTATGTAACTTGCACGTGTAGGCAATATTTGAGAGATACGATAGAGATAAAAGTGGAAAAATTGATCCAATGGAACTGAGGGATGCTCTCTATGGAATTGGCTATGCCGTCCCAGCTTCGGTACTTCTACTTCTGATTACCAAGTATGATGATGGAAGTGGGAGGAGGGTAGAACTCAATTTTGACAGTTTTGTCGAGTAAGTTATTCTAAATAATATCTTTCACATGCTTTTTTCCTCTGTTAATTTTATGTTTTTGTATGTCAGTATATAATGTCATGCTGTCTTTTTGTTTATGCAGATGCGGGAATGATTGTCAAGGTAAGCCTAGAAAACTGGAGTTCTTTGAAGCTGTGTTTTCCCTTTTTCATTTTCCTCTCATTTTCTTGCAAATCAATTAGAAGGCACAAATCACCTTTTTTGCATAACTTCTTTTACTCCATAAGGTAGATGTTTGCCTTGTTACACTCATCTGGATTATGTTGCTTATGTCACAAATATAGCAAGTGGATCATGTTGTTAACTTTTCACAGGCAACAAATTATATATATGATAACTTCAGTACAAAAGGAAGTCAATGTATAGTATTTTTTTATTTTTTTTTTGCTAATAAGTAAATGTATAGTATTTGATTAGCATGTTAACACATCCCAAATTTCATCACCCTCTACATCAATTAGTAACTAAGATCATACTGAAAAAGATTGATCCTGTAACACGGTAGTGAGTCTGATTTTGGCTACCTTGAAACATATTCTGAGGCACCAGCCAAAGAAATCTTAGAAACATGTCAATATATGAGAACAAAGTGTGATCACTCATATGTATGTATATTGTGACTGTCTGCGTTTTAACCATGTCTCCACCCTTTGTAATTTCAGGGTTTGACTGATAAGTTTAAGGAGAAGGATACGCGTTATAACGGTTCAGCAACACTTTCATATGACACCTTCATGACTATGGTCCTTCCTTTCCTTTTGTCATATAATTGACTTATTTACAGTAAAAACAGAAGTAATATATGTATAGACTTGCTGGAATTGTTTTTGGTGCACTATCAAATATGTTTGTTTGTTTTTTATATAGACATTCAATTGAGTGATTTGCAGTCTTTGAATCTTGTGGATAGCAAAGACTTGTAAATGCTGTTATGCAAAAAATTGCAAATTTTGTTGGGCTAATTGGCTACTGGCTTGTGATAGATTTTCACTTGTAATAAAATTTATTTTAGAAGTTTATTATATTGGCATTCAATTGTTGGGTGTGGCGGTATTTTTCTTTGTGAGTTTTGTCTTGTAACAATGACCATTCAATTATTATTCATAACCATCTCTAACTTTTGAAATTTTTATTTACCAAGTGACAGCCTGACAATACTGTATTGATATTAATATTGAGTATAATCCTTACAAAATAGTCAAAATTATTAAATTTATTTTTTTGTAAGGATATTATAATTGTAAAATTAAAAATAAATATATCATAATCATTGATATCTATAATATTAGCCAATAATTGATACATGACGTGGAGTAATAGAAGTTTTCTTGAATGCTATCTTAAATTTTTTAACATTGCAAATATCTCCATATCTCCATTTTTTTAACATTGCAAAAATCTCCTCTCAAACAATAAGGATTATTAGATTATTCTTACATTTTTTTTGAAAAATGGTATTCATTAATTTAAAAAATACTAATTCTCTATCCCAACAAATCAATTACCTTCTTTACATTTTCTTAACTACGAAAGGTAATAACTCTCCAACCATTGGTTCATTATTGGGAATTAAAATTATTTATCCCAATTAGTTTCTTCCAACATCTCATATTAGTTCTAATATATATTTATTTATTTTTTGTAAAAAAATAAAATAAATAAATAACAATGACAATGTAACTGATATAGATTTATCCTCATTCAAGTTGAGAACAATTTTCTTATATATTGATGAATTAAATGAAAATAGTGCCACCTATCTTCATATTAGACTCATTTCTAATGTTCATGTGATATTGATGAAGGAAGTTGGCCATTTATCACAATGGGGTAATTTTCCATGATATAATTTAAAATGATAAGTGCTCCAATGGTAACACATAAAAATGTATTCATCGTCTAACTCTTTCTTTTCATTTTTCATGATATAATTTAAAATGATAAGGCATATGTTTTTTTTTATATTCATAATAAATTCTATAATAAGTTCACATTCTTAATATATCTTTTTTTAGAAATAAAAATAAAAATTAAGCAAGTTCTATCTCTAAATTAAAACATTTTATATTATTTTTACCTTTTTTAAGTTAAAAATTTTATTAAGTGAATCAATTTTCAAAAAATAGTATAACAATAAAAATTTAAAACTTAATAAGAAGTTTTTATTATCTTTCATATTTTTCTTTAAAATTTGAAAAAAAAAATATTTTTCAAACACAACTCGTATTTATATTATTCTTTTCATAACAACAATTAAAAAATAATTAAATATTTTTTTAGCAAAAATGACATAGATATTAATATAAAGTTGCTCACAGAGATTTTTTTTTTTTTTTATTCTTCTGGAAAAAAATATGAAAGGAGAAAATCTCATTACTTTTTTTTTTTAAATCACTCTTCTACTAATTATTAAATGAAAAAGTTTAATTATTTTAACTTAATGAGCTTTTTTGAAATGTCATATAATAAATACAAAAATTAGGATATAATTGATATAAAATATTTAAATTTAAAATTCTAAAACTTATTTGATACCAAATAACGAGAATGTCAACTTATTACAGAATTTCTTAAAAATATCAACAACAAAAAAATGACTTATTCAACTTTTCTCTAATTTATACTTTTAAGTTTTCATCTACTTTAAGTATTCATCTAGTTTACAAAGGGAAAAGGTATTTGTGAAATTGCTTGATGTTAACAAACTTCCATTAGCAATTGCAAGGATCATTCGAATTTTATTCAATATCTATATGAAGTGTTGACACTTTTAATAAGTGATGATGATGATGAAATATCAGAAAACAGAAAACAAAAAATTCCAAAATCAAATTCTGATAAAAACATATCATATTATACAAACAGAGCCAACCTATATCACAAACGAAAACCAACCTCCAATTAAAAAAAAAAAAAAAAAACTGTAAAAGTAATACTAATAGTATCTCTGTAAGTCTCAACAATGTCCCATTATTAATCTCTGTTTTAAAGAATTCATATATTCCTTATCACAAGGTTCACATCATCTCCCACCTCATTGCTTATGAATTATTTCTCAATAATCAATGTCTCATGGAAAATACGTATGTCAGTGGTTTTGGCGATTGGATCTGATGCAGTTTTATAAACTAAATCAAATCAAACGACCTGTCGCTTTTAAGCAAGTGTGGCATTTATGAAGGTATTAAAGCTCTGGTGCTGTTGTCCCCCTGCACATAAGCAACCATGTTAGTGTGATCAACAAAATGAACTTACAATAAATAGTGGGGTATAAAAGACCCACTTTTTCTTCTTTCCAATTTCATCTTTCTAGGCTTCTAGCTAAGATATATGCTAATTAATAAAATCAAGTTACAACTTTGTTAATTTGTAAATATCAATAAGTTGGTGCTTGATTCAATGAGAAGTGATTTGCTCAGTTCTCCTTCAGTGGGTTAGATTGAGCACTCTTAACACTAGTTAACCTATGTTGTGTAACTTGACTCGGGGTCGGAAAAGAAAAAGAAGAAGAAAAAATCTTTAATGGACTAAAGGGTTGGATAGTGAAGTAGCTAGCAGTCAGCACATATGCTGCAATTTTCAAGTTGCTATATGTGAATCTTATCATTTTTGCCCATGCTGATGTAAGATCCTACAAGGCAAGAGGCCTAGGACATGACTTTCAAAGCCCCCACCAGCCCACTTTTGTGACTCAGCTACAATTCTTTCACACTACATGTTCAGAATTTTGAACGTGACCCTGCAGGAATTCTCATGTTGGTTTTAAAGTTTGGCTTCTGATGGAGATACTCACAATTTTCACCAGTTAGACACTACTAGAATTTAGATAATGAAAGTCCCAGATGAAACCTAAGTCTATTAGGCAATTTGTTTGACCTTTAATTACATAAACTCCAAGGCTGATGCTAAAAATGCCCTCTTTGAGATAGATTTCTCAGTTATGGACAAAAATGATGAGGTTTCAGATATGCACACTAGGTATACAACATGCAAATAATAGTTGCCGAAAGATGGAGTCTGATTCTGATGGCTTTCTTCCTCTCTTTTTTTCTTGATGGAACCCAGTTTGGACTTTTATATAGTTGAAGACAAGAGGAATTTTGTTAATAGCAAGATTCATATACATGATTGCAAGTGGGAGATAAGAAGATAGAGACCCATTACCATATCTTTTATAAACAAATGAAAAAGTGAGGTTCTATGCTAAAAAAACTAAAAAAATAAAGTTTGGCATAGAGACTCAGTCCACTTGGTGCACGCATAAAAATAGGACAGCAATAGTCAAGTTCTACTTTGTAGATGCATAAGTAGATAGATACCATATAGGCAAGAACTTTCCACTATATGATTACAAAAATTTCTCCATCATATCACTTTTGCAAATTATTCTGTTTGGTTGTAACGGTAATGTTTGAATTCCCAGCCTAGCTGCTGTGAGTGATCTTTTCACTTATAGAGATGCATAGCAGTAAATGAAAGGAAGAGTCTTTTTCTAACCTTTTAGAACTCCTTTTGCATATGAATGATCTATTGGAATTCCTCTCTTTCCATTGATCTATCTCTCTTCCCTTTCGAAAGCTCTCAAGCAAAGATTAAGAATGCTATAATGTAACACAGAAAATTGAAAGACAGAGCCTGCAACATATGAGAATCATAGGTATTAGATGCTTGTTTTTCAAAAATCGAACTTCAATTAAAGTTGAACAATAGTAATAAGGTTCGTCTATACTTACATTTGACTTGGATGTTACAATCATCTCTGGGAGATAACCTTGTAATCCAATGTTATACACTGGGGTACCATCAGGATAATAGAGGCCATAGTTTCTCTCTGATGCAGGACCAGGGTTTTAAATCCTCATTAAAGAGTGCAAACACATGAATGTCAATTGGAACTGAAGGATTTCCAGGTGTACCCTGCTTCTCCTCTATTATCTTCAACAAATTTCCATTATAGAGACCTGCATTCTCTGGTGTAGCTCCTGCTTCATTAGGATCTCCCTTAGAAGGCCAACCTGTCTCTGAAATCCTAACCTCAATATCCGTATGCCCCATGGCTTTAATCGCAGCATAAACAGCATCCAATTGAGCAAACAACATATTATCATAATGCAAATTTGTATTCGGGTCTATCATCCCTTGATTAGGACTGAAAGTAGCACGTAATTCAACGAAACCTGATCCGGGTTATCCTTATATGCAAAATAAGGGTATGCATTGATGAGGAAAGGTGATTTGACTTGTGCAGTGAAAACTAAGAATAGGGTTGGAGATATTGTCCCAAATCTTCCCTAAAAGTCCCAGATGAAGGAGGGTATGAATTACCTAAAATGGTAAGAGAATGCGCAGTGGTAACGGCTAACTTGTTTATCTAATCCAAGATTAACAAGAGCATCATGTACAGTTTTCATAGCAGGGAGGAGGTTTGACATTGCCTGAGTATCATTGCCACTAAATACCTCATTTCCTACAGTGATACAAGTGATTCGGGTTAGGGAAAGGTAAGGTTGAACATGTTGTTGAATCCAAGTTTGAGCTTTAAGGGGGTCAGGCGTATTCTGAAGATACTCATTTCCTAGTCCTATAATGAATTCAACATTGGAATTGGAAAAAGCAGCAAGAACATTTGGATCGGCATCATAGAGTTTTACCCTACTAATGTTGAGAGATTGAAGAAGCACAGAGACACGGGAAGGAGAAGGTAAATTGTTGGCTATTTGTCCATAGTTAATTCCAACTCCATGGCTGAAGATTAACACAAATGAATCTGGAAAACAGAGTAAAAACAGAGTTAACTAGGGAGAAATGAAAATTGCATATACATGAATTCTTTAATGTGCTTTGCTTACAATACGAATTTGGCTCTAGGTTAAGATAGCAAAGTAAATTCAACAATTAAACAACATGACCCAGAATCTCATTTTCTCATAAATTTCATGGATAATTTCTTTCTCCTTGAGAATTCTTATAAAGCATCAACATAAATCTCTGCAATACATAGACAATGAGCCGTGAAGACAGTCACACATCACCAGAACAGATATGACAAATACAGAAGACATATATAATTAAGAGAATAAATATTAAACCCAATTGACAGAATCTAAAAAAAGACTTAAAATTTCTTATTCTTATTGAATGATGAATACCCAATATAGTTTGTATTCCTAACAATCAAAAAATTTGTATTCTGGGCTAAATTAGTAAGTTTGGAATGTTCCCATTCCAAGGAATTAAAACTCAGCAAGACTCAATGCTGGTTCACTGTTATATTTTTTCCATTCTCCTATTTCATCCACTTTCTGGGCAACCAAACAGACACATGCAGGGAGACAAATAGTAGTGAAGCAAATAAGACCAACCTGAAAGAGTGAGAAACAACACAAGCACTCTTAAGCAGAGGAAGCAGCTTGCCATTACTGATCAGATATTGGCCTCAACCAAGACCACCACCACTACCACCACCCCTACAGGCTGTAAAGTTTCACCCACGTATCGTTTGACACCAAAGAAGGTACCATATATAATACTCACAGAAATAAATAATCATATTGCCAGTTAAGTCCCACCCCAGAAGCCTGTATAGGATATTTCCTTCTCCCACTAACTTGAAAAAAAATAAGATCTTCCGACATTTATTTATAGAGAGCATCTTGACTAAATAAAAAGATTTTATAAGTTGAACAATCAAAATTTTATAATATTAAATACTTGATCAATTTGTTTATTAAAAAAATTATTAATTATCTTAATTGTTTATTATTATAATAGAGATTCAGACTAATATGATTGAAAAAGATTTGTAAAACTTGTTAAGCATTTTATATAAAAGTGAATATTATAAATACATTATTTTTTCGTCCAGGTGTATATTTGATTGATATATTTAACATAAGAGATAATTAATTATTTATACCATCATGTTAAAATTATAAAAAATAAACTAGTTCTAAAAAATTTATTGTTTTGAATAAATAAAAAAAATTAATTTTAGAATTTTATGTAGAAATATATTTTTTTATTAATTAAAAATTTTATATAATTTTTTCTTTTACATATCTTTATAGGAAATAAACTAATCCAAGGCCCTCCTCCACTAAGAAGGGAAGAAATGAATAATCAATATATTGTACTAATAAAAAATATTATTATATTGAAAAAGGTGACACGAATGTGAGTAGAACGCACGTGTAGTCGTGTAGGGCACCGTTACTGAAGCGCCGTCCTCGCTTTCGCATGATCAGAAGTTAGAAAGGTCGGTTGACACTTCCTGTAAAGGGCACGTGTCCTTTCTTATTCCATAGGAGTGCCACGTTAGCTTATGGTTTCTCGGTTTTTATGATTTTTTAAAAACATGGCAACAAACTTCTTTAGCTGCTTTAGTATTATTTTTTTTAGCGGTAAATGAGAATTTAAAGACCTTTACCTATCTATCTTCTGCAGTTAGCCTTTTATTAAAAAGTTCATTTTTAGATTTTTTTTTTATTTTCATGAAAAAATAAAAAATAAATAAACAACATTGACTAGAAACAATTCAATCATTTTTTTTTGACATTTTATCTATATTGGCTATCTTGTTCTATTTATTTATTTTTACAAATATCACCACACTCTTTAGATATAAACCTAATTTTATTTAAAATTCATGACTATCTTTTTTTATAAGTATTTTCTTACATACTCAAACTCTTGATATTACAAAGGTTTTTAAACTGTTCAAACTTAAATTATATTGTATTATATTTATTTTATTTTAAAATAAGATATAATTCAAGTAATAAGATATGCTTCAACTCAATAATAAGAGATATATATAATATTAAGAGTTCAATTTTACAGAAAAATATTTATGAGATTAAACACGTGTAAAAAAATAATAATAATAATAATAATAAGTAAACTTGTATCACTATTGTACTGTACAAATATCTATTAATTTTTAATGAATTTTCATTATCAACCAAGAAAAAGATTTTTATTTATTACGTGAAAAAGTTGGTGAGTCGTCTACTCATGATGAATTGGTTCCCAACTAAAAAGGCAAGATAAATATAGACTTCCTGTATTGGAAAAGTGATTGAAAATTATGATTTCGATTGGCGTTCACGTAAAGAAACCCAAAGAATTGTGTAGATGGTCACCGAAAAATCTAACTAAAATTGCACAACTTTTTTAAACCTTGTAATACAAACAATTTACATGCAACATAGATTGACACCCACCCACCCCTAATGACCTATGTTGACTTTCTATAAGTTTTGATCTTGTTGAGTAGGCCTAAAAGGTCTTCTGTAGCATATACAGCTTGCTTTCAACGTCTACTCGACGCGTCTTGTTCTGAAATGTTCATCCATGACACTCATAGTCATAGCCTCATTTATTATGCTTAATTGCTTTTACAATTGGACTTGATTCTGTCCTCAGCAGTTTGGCCAGGCCCAAGAGCAATTCAAGGAAAACTTCACCAGGATCATATCAAAGCCACTAATAAACTTCCATGTAGAAACAGGATATGTATTTTTTAAGATAATCTACACTGATGCTGAAAAGAGATGGAGCCAGTCACTGGTCAATAAAAAGGAGGCCTGGACGTCAAAATGCCAAAAATGCGACTTTGGCATATGCACACTACACAAACACGTATATTCAAGGATGTAACTAACACATTTCATATAAATCTAAATGGAATAAATATCTCCAATTTCATGTACAGGGACATACAGCTACAGCCATATAACATAGCAGCTTTCGTGTATCATATTTACGATTTATATTAAAATTGTATTAATATTTGTTAATATATATTATTTAATATTAAATATTATTCAATAATTAATATTTTTAAATATTTTATTTTAATAAATATTAATTATTAAATAATAAATAACTAGTATTGAATATTTATTTAATAATATTGACACGTGATAGATGTCGAAAAGATACACAGAATAAAATAAAAAAAACGTCTGATTCGGATACCCGAGTATAAAGTTATGCCCTTTCAAAATTTGAAACACAAACTACTGAAAAGTGAACAACAAGGGATTGAATTTGAAGAAGGTCAATGCTGGTTTTACCCCTCCAGGTCTCTAAGGTTACATTGGGAGTGTTGAAATTAGGTTTTGTCAATATTTGGGTGTGTTTTGTCTTTTTGTAGTGAAATGACCAAAATATCCTTATAGTTATTTATTATTTAATAATATTATTAATTATTTAGTAAATATATTTATTTCAAAAATATATTTACTAATTAATATTACGTATTAAAAAGTATTACATAATATGAAATATTAATTATTAATTATTAAATATTAAATATTAGTTATTAAGAATTGGATATTAATAATATTCATTATTAAGTATTAAATAATATTTAACAATTAATATTTATTAAAATAAAATATTTGTAATTATTGAATAATATCTAATATTAAATAAAATATATTGATAGATATTAGTAAAATTCAATGTAAATCGTCAGAGTTTCCAACGATTCATGTTTTGGTAAAATTTTAACGTGAATCGCCAGAAACTCTAATAATTAATGTTTTGTTAAAATTTCAACATGAATCTTTAGAGAGTATGACGATTTACGTTGAAATTTTACCAAAACGTAAATCATATATTGTACAAAAATAAATATAACAAGTTCCTTCATTTGACCTCCCTCAATCAAATTTTACACAGAATTGAACCATGCGCTCTATTTCCATAAGGCAATTTCACTCAAAGGCGTATCACTGAATAGAAACAGCCTCACTTCATTTTAACAAATGCCTATCAGCAGCATCAGTGTAGAACCGCACTGCTTGAACAAAGTGAAGATTCTATTTCTATAACATGTTGCTTTTTTACCTAATTACATAGCGTTTTCAACAATAGATGGCAAAAACAAATGAAAAGAACAATAAACTCAATATATCACAAGCCTTTTCCTTGTTGCAATGGTTATAGATTTATAGAAAAGAAGCAAAAGCATAACATTTATACCATGTCTACATTACTACTTTATCAAACTACAATATAGCCTTTTCCTTAACTCTGTTTCTTTGTATCATACTCCACGTGAATATCATAGACTTGAAGTTAAGGCCTTGAGAACTATATGGCTTAATACTTGATGAAAATTGGTTTTCATGAAAACCTACTCATTAAGTGAAACCTCGGCATGTATACAAACTTCAAATACAAGTTTAGGCAATACAGACTAATTACGTAGATCACTTCTAGCCTTCACCTATGACACATCACATTTCCTATAACTCACCCTTCCCATCATCAAAATGGGATTCCATTTACCAAAGCACAAAAACAGATTAAGGGTAGCTGTAATTCTTCCAGAGCAATCAAAGTAGAAAAGCAAATCCCAAAATCAAGTTAATGGGCATCTCCGTCCTCAGAAGATAAATCTTTTTTTCCTTAAAAGAAAAAATATTAAAATTTTATCAAGCAAGAACCCAGAGAGACAAGTTTTGGTACGAGGAAAGCCCAATGAAAGAGAGAGGACCATCAAAGGGAGCGGAGAATGCGAAGAGCGCAAGTTCACTGCAGATTATGACTGTGAATGCTATACTAAATATTCCAATCCAGCTCAACTTATTGTCTTGACTCAATTTTTAGTTGAGAACTTAAATTGAGCTCAACTAATTATCATAAAATCACAAGCCAGAGTTATTTAATATATTTTTGTTATTTATATA
Organism: Quillaja saponaria; assembly: GCA_029379385.1. Classification (NCBI taxonomy): domain Eukaryota; kingdom Viridiplantae; phylum Streptophyta; class Magnoliopsida; order Fabales; family Quillajaceae; genus Quillaja; species Quillaja saponaria. The sequence continues at coordinate 2,571,153 of CM055605.1, read as the reverse complement.
TAAATCTAATAGATTCAACTCTTCTTACGGTAGTTTTTTAAATTTTGTTTAGAAGAACCTTGAAATCCATTAACAAAACAGGTTTAAGCTCATCAGCACGAGCTTAAACTCAAATTTTTGACAGCCAAAATCAAGCCAACCCAAAACTTTGACATTCCTAGCCATGCTGTGCCAAAACAGCAAACTCCACTCAAACTCTGGCACCTTGGAACCCCTAAGGATAACATAATAAAGAGTCTTTTTAAGGTTATGATTTACATGGGATTCGATGAGGCTTTAAGAAATAAGAAACTTCAATAAATATAAGAGACTCATTACCAAGCATCCAAGAAAACAATAACGGAAGGAATAACAAAACTTTAACACAAAACTCTTTCCCAAGTATCAGCTGAAACCAGTACAGTCAATACATTAAATCCACTGCCACTACAATACTAAAAGCAGAAAGAACAAAATGAAATAACGAGAAAGCTCAGAAGACTCGGCGTGATGGCCCCATTGTGCTCTTCAGGTACAAGCACCGGACCTGGAATCAATTTGCAACAACAGTATGTTAAAACAAGTGATAATAGGTATTGGTACTTGTTCAAAGAGAAGAAAGTAGTTAAAATTGACCATAAACCCATCACAGCACCTCCATACTTACACCCATAACTGCAGGCAACAGTTTGAGGACCAAAGAAAACAACTTTCCATACAAATTATAGTAAAATGTAAAAGCAAGGATGAATGCCTAAACACAGATCAAGCTAAGAACACTTGGGACAATACTGGAAGAAAAGGATTGAAAATTAAGTTAGAGAATTTAACTGGTAATTTGATAGGTAAATAACATGATTCACTATGATTATGGTAAATGTAATTAGCAGTTTGTCGACAAAGTTAGACAGGGTGAACAGAGCTTACATTCTGCCAATTTTTCTTCAACAAAGAGACAAGGAAGTTAACGCTCAGTTGTACATTTTGGAAGATTTGTTTTTCCTCCATAGCAACATTCCCCACAGCAACTCCCATGCAGAGTACCTTCTTTAGCTGAAACTTAATCATAGCCTTAGTCTCATTCACCTTGGACTCCAAAGATTCTTGGTGAGTAACAAGTGTTGGGAACTTCCCTACACACAAGCATATGGAATAAGGCAATTAGAACTAAGCAAAGGATAAAAGAAATGTACAGTCTCTAAGTCTTCTGCACATGACCAAAGAGGGATAAATCTCCTCAATCAATCACATAGCATCCAGTCAAAGAAAGTACAATCACATTATACACTTGCCTGCCTTGTTGAGACCAGGACCAAGTAAACGGGGAATCTGCTTGATAACAGCCTCTGAAGCTAAAAACGCATGGTATTTTTTGGCTAGTTTCTTAACCAATTTCTTGTTTTTATTTAGCTTTTTCAGCCCTTCAACATCCATGTAATCTAAACCTATCTTCACTGCCTGCAGATTGGACACACAAAAGCTAATGATAAATCTAAAATTATTTAGCAAATAAATATGGACATATAAGTGAAAACATACAACATTCTTTGCAAATACGACCAGACTTACTACACAAGGAAGGATAATATGAAAAGAAAATAATAATATATGGAAAATAAATGTAATCACAAAAATCGGCACTCTGAATCGTAAAGAATGAGATCCACAGATTCCTCCTAAGTATGCAAAACATAGATTTTTCTTTTAGTCCAATCATAGCATTGCCAGTCACTGCTCATTTAGCTACTGACGACGTGGCATCGGACCTGTAAAAAGTTCTTTATTAAACTTAAAATAGAAGTGTTAATCTTCTATTTAATTATTTCAATTTCTTTCTGAAAACTTAAATGTACTGCAAAATGTTACAAAGATACTGATATTGTTCATCCCAAATATAGTAACACCAATCTTGAATCACTAAAAAACCAAGACATTCACAATAAAAAGGGACCAACCAAAGTGAGAAAAAAAAATATAAATTTTAAGTATGCATCACAAAATTACTCCCCTCTGCAAGACTGAAAAACATAAAAGACCCAACATTTTGTGCAACAATGATAAAGCTTTGTAGTTTAAAAAAAAACTTTTAGAAAACATGAATGTATGTTTTAAAAGATATAAAAAGACTGGATAAAAAGAATCATTGAAGATACTCTGATTGGAGTTATTGAAAACCCAAAGAAAAGCATAATTTGAAGTCACAATAGATATCCTCCAATTTATTACATACTTTTTTTCTGATTTACAAAATTAATACCTCTTCAACATGCTGAGCATCTCCAAGCATGCATATCTTCATTTTAGGGCGAGGGATGTGAGGCAACTTAACAGAACCACTGAAACGCTTATCCTTCTGGGGATCATAGTTCTTCAGCCCAATCTGGAGTTCAATGGTCTCAACAAACTTGCGCTTCTTTTCAGTGGTATCAGCCTTGATTTGGGAGATAGCTTCTCTCAGTGACTCACTCTGAAGCTTACTGTAGTTACAAAAAACAATAAGCAACATCAATAAACATGATGATGAACGCAAGCAAATCATCAAATCAAGATAAAACAAAATGAATTATTACAATGTCACAAAAACATTACTGACTATAGATTAATCCAGGACATCAATCGTAACTAAAGAATACAACAATGGGTTTTTGCTCTAATATGCAAATGAAAACCAATTACAACCAAAGGAGGAAGACAGAAGGCACTGGCCAACCCATAGTAAGAGATGCAGCACAAGACTCCATTTCTGACTGATACTCAGTAATCATAGCCTAAAACCCAAGAGTATTCTTAAAACCAATGGCAGATGAATATTACAACCCATGGCTTAATCCGAAAACAAAATCGTCTACTGCAACAAGTTGACACCAAGAAGCCAGAAAACAAACTTAACTCAGACCCATTTGCACTAAATGCAACCACAAAAACCACTATCAGATAAATTAGCTCACTCCTAAAAACAAACCTTCAATTTGCAATTCAAACAGCTTTTCATAAATCATTTCAAAAATTAGAAAGTGGACAACGATATTACAGTTAACCAATGATATAGTAAGATTCCTATTCTTAATGTAAAACCCAGATGGGGTTAAAATGAAAATGATACGTTGGTATACTAAACAAGTAGAACAGGTTGTAAAAGTTATTCGCCAAACACGCAACGAGGTCATATTCTACATACCTCATGGTTGAAACTTCCGCTTTCCAAAGCGCACCACAGATCTTCTATCCTGCAAACAAACATTTTATTCATCAAAAAAAGAACAAATACCTAAATATCTAACAAAACTTACAGTCCCAAATTATGGGATCTTTGAATTTCTTAGGCAAATTATCACTAGGAGGCGTGTGTGCGTTTCTGTGACTAGTTGCAGTGAAGGAGACGAGAAAAATACCAGCCGGACGACACTACTAGGGTTTTTGGTTGCTAACAGAGCATTATATAGGAAAAGGAATTATTGAAACAAGTACGGCGGGCAAAACTTATGGGAGTCTAATGGGCTGCACAATCCATCTTAAAAGGAATTAGGCCTCTTCGGCCCAATTACTTGTAGTAGATTTTTTCAAATACAATAAATAAAACATCAATTAACTTTTATATATTTTTTAATTTCTTGAATAAAAACTAATAAATATCAGTCACATATCTATATCTATATCTATTTATTTATATCTATCTATACTGTACATAAAAGTAATTTAATGACATAATATTTTAATTTTCTAAAATACTCCTTAAAAAAATTTAATTCTCCTTCTTATTCATTTTTAGTTCAACTTCTAACTTTCATTTTATATAAATAAATTTTTAAAAATTATAAAAAATTTCCTTTAATTTTTTCTATATTAATATTAGTAAAATTATAATTATTTTTAATAATAATTACATTATTTATACTTAATAAATTATCTATAATTTAAACATTATATTAAACTCTCAGTTAAATTAACTATTATTTTTTATTTAATAAATGTTATTCAATATAATTTAATATCCTATTAAATATCTTAAAATTTTCTTCAATAATTTGTCAAAAGTAAACCATTGACTACTATTAAATATCGTATAAAACTTGTGACTACTATTACATAAAGCAAAGGATAATAATGCACGTTATGCTGATAGGAAAACCGAAATACTAAACTAATAAATCATAATTCATGTTTCTCTATTATATTCTTAATGGTATAATATGAGAGATCATTTTCTTTATCTTGAAAATGTTTTCATTCTATTTGAGTTATATTAGTTTTTGAAAACATTCTAAAAAAAAAAACGAAATAACACAATATATAGATATGCTTTTAATTATTATTATTTAGATTTATAAATAAAGGAATCAGCATTATATTTAAAATTTTGATATTTGATCAAAGTTTTAAAAAAAATAAAATGAGATTATTAAATTAGAATGATGTTTTAGGATTATTTTGAGAAAAATACTGTTTATAAATGTTGATAATAAAGAATTGTATTATGTTTGTGATAATAAATTTAACAAGATAATAATCCTCTAATGTTTGACAAAATGAATTTATATTGTTTGTGATATAAATTTATCTTAATTGGTTTATGTATTAAAAGGATGATGGGGGAAAAAGAAGAGGGAGAGTTTTTGTTTTTTTTTTTTTTTGGAAGTAGGGAATAGTTCATGAATATTTCTCTATTTTTTCTCAATATTAATAGTTATAGGAATTTGGTAATGTCAATTTAATTGATTTTAGAAATGATTTTTTTTCTTGATCCTTGTTGGAAGTATATTTAACTCTTAACTAATTGGATTAAGTGAAAATAAAGTACTAATCAGAAACTTATTTCTAATACTATTTATTAGTAGATTAAAATAATACATTTGAAATTTTATAAAATAATATTATGACTCTTTGTCTTTTCTTATTTTTCATATCTAATAAGCTTTTTTATTTTATGATAAACTAAAAAAGGAAAATTATACGAGTTCTAACATAAGCATGTAAGAATTAAAATGTTATAATATATGTATATATATAGTGAAAGTAAATTAATTTTGAAGAGTATGTTAATAGGCCAAATTAAAGTATTATATCATATTAATTTTTTATTATATAAAATTTAAAGTTCTTATTATATTTAAAAAATTAATCATAATTTAAGAATCATAAAATTATATAGATTTTTAACTATTTTTTCTAATTTGCACGAAAACTTTTTTTCCTTTTTGAGATAATGAATAATGATGAAAATAGTATATATGTTTTTCTTTAATTAGTAAAAATTACAAGGTGAAATAATTAATATGTATTTAAGAGAGAAAATTGTGAGTGGTTACAAAATGATGAATGTTTTTTAAATTGAATTTTTTAATTAGTTTAAGCTGATTAATTTATTTATTATTAATTTTATAAAAAAAATAGTATATATTTAAATTGCTATTACTTTTGTCGAAAGTATTTGTTAATTTGCGGTGACAATTACATCGTAAATATCTATAGTGTTAGATGATTTACGTAATATTAAATATTTCAGATCGTATAAATTCCCTATATTCCAAACAGTAACTGTCAAAGGAACTCATTTTTGATGGAATCAAATTGAATTCAAATCACACCAAAAACCAAAAAAATTTGAATTCCATTAAGATTAGCATCCCATAAGTTCAAACCCTGAATAGTGCTGCAATACACATTGGAGCTCACCTCAGCTCACGGTGGTGCATGCAGCCCAACCGGTAAAGTCATCTGCTTTTTGTTTTCATTTTCTGTATTTTTCGGAGATATATACAGGAATTTGTGTAGGCAAAGATTTCTTCGTTATCCCTTTTTATTAGTGACGATGACTATGGAAAGAAAGCAATGATAATATATGCATATGAAAATTACATCTTTTTGCTGAGGGTATCTCCAAATATGTCGTTTTCAATTGAATTCATCATTGTTGGTACAACTTATTTCATTTCACTAGAATTTACTAATATATGCCCACTTGGAACCAACCTGAAAGAGTAGCAGATTGTAATGCATAAATGGTTTAGGCATTACCATCAAAATTGGAGTCTGCATTTACCTCTAGCTAGTTTTAAGTGTCAACTCATTGTGG